>CM077671.1:467144678-468511353 GCA_039707655.1 Elymus sibiricus
ATTGCTGAAACTGATGATGACTATGAAACAACTATTAGTCCTAGCTCTCCTAAATTTGAAATGCCTAAGATACCTGAAGGTTATGTTATGGAAGAAGAGGTAACTAGAGAAATTCTTTCTTGCAAGGATAGAAATGATCTTAAGAAATTGCTACGCAAGTATAAGGAAAAGACTTTGAATGCTAGAATGAAATGTAATCCTAAGTTTGCTACTTCACCTATCTTTGTTACCGATAAGGATTATGAATTCTCTGTCGACCCAGAGTTGATTACCTTGGTTGAATCTGATCCTTCCCATGGCTATGAAACTGAAACTGTAGTGGCACACCTTACTAAGCTGAATGATATAGCCACCTTCTTTGCTCATGATGAGAAGATTCACTACTATTACATCCATAAGTTATTTCCGTTCTCATTAAAGGGTGATGCAAAGACATGGTACAATACTCTTACTCCTGGTTGTGTGCGTAGTCCCCAAGATATGATTTACTATTTCTCTGAAAAATATTTTCCTGCTCATAAGAAACAAGCTGCCTTACAGGAAATATTTAACTTTGTGCAAATTGAAGAAGGGAGTCTCCCACAAGCTTGGGGGAGGCTTCTCCAGTTGCTTAATCCTTTGCCTGATCACCCTCTCAAGAAAAATGAAATACTTGATATCTTCTATAATGGACTAACTGATGCTTCTAGGGACTTCCTAGATAGTTGTGCTGGTTGTGTTTTCAGGGAACGAACTGTTGAACAAGCTAAGGAATTATTGAATAACATATTGAAGAATTATGATGATTGGACTCTTCCTGAATCACCGCCAAACCCCACTCCGAAGAAGTGGGGTATCTTATTTCTCAGTCCTGAAGATATGCAAGAGGCAAAGAAATCCATGAAGGAAAAAGGTATTAAAGCTGAGGATGTTAAGAATTTGCCACATATTGAAGAAATACATGGCCTTGACACACCACCACCTCCACAGGTGGTAGAGGTAAATTCTTTATTAAAGTTTGATGAGGTGATATCCCTCACAATAAACATCCTAGTCAATGCCTATATGAGTTTGACAACTATATTATGAAGCAAGATCATTTCAATGCACATGTTCTAAAACAGTTGAAATATAATTCTGATATGATTGCTCGTTTGAGTGACTTGCTATTTAGAATTAGTAATGATGTTAGAGGTGTAGGAAAGCATGCCTCTATGGTTCAAACTCAGTTAGAACAAGTTGCTAAATCTCAAAAGGAATTGCTTGATGAAATGAATAATAATATGAATGATTTTGCTGCTAGAGTAGTAACTAGAGGAGGTAGAATGACCCAAGAACCGCTTTATCCTGAGGGTCATCCTAAAAGAATTGAACAAGACTCTCAGAGAATTAATACTGATGCACCTAGTCCTTCTAGGAAGAAAAAGAAGAAGAAAAATGATAGGAATTTGCATACCTCTAGTGAACCTCAGATACAAAAACCTCCTAATAATAATGATGTCTCTATTTCTAATGCTGAAACTCAGTCTGGTAATGAACATTCACCTAGTGATAATGAAGATGATAATGATGATGTTCATGAAGATGCTCAACCTAGTAACGATAAAGAACCAGATAATGATGTTGAAATAGAGCTTGCTGCTGATCTTGATAAACCACAACCTAAAAATAAACGTTATGATAAAAGAGACTTTGTGGCTAGGAAACATGGTAAAGAAAGAGAGCCTTTGGTTCAGAAACCCATGCCCTTTCCACCTAAACCATCTAAGAAAAAGGATGATGAAGAATTTGAGCGCTTTGCTGAAATGATTAGGCCAGTATTTTTGCTTACCCGCTTAACTGATATCTTAAAGATGGCCCCTTATGCAAAGTATATGAAAGACATCATCACTAATAAAATAAAGATACCTGAAGCTGAAATCTCCACCATGCTTGCTAATTACTCTTTTAAGGATGGAGTACCTAAAAAACTTGGAGATCCGGGAATACCAACTATACCTTGCTCCATTAAAAGAAACTATGTCAAAACTGCTTTGTGTGACTTGGGAGTCGGTGTTAGTGTTATGCCTTTCTCCTTATATAAAAGACTTGATTTGAATAAACTCACACCTACTGAAATATCATTGCAAATTGCTGACAAATCAACTACCATACCTATCGGTATTTGTGAGGATGTGCCCGTTGTTGTTGCAAATGTTACTATCTTAACGGACTTTGTTATTCTTGAGATGCCCGAGGACGACAACATGTTGATTATCCTTGGTAGACCCTTTTTGAATACTGCAGGGGCTGTTATTGATTGCAACAAAAGCAAAGTCACTTTTCATATCAATGGTAATGAGCACACAGTGCACTTTCCGAAGAAACAATTCCAAGTGAATGGTATAAATGTTATTGAAGAATATCCGACCATCGCTATTGGAAGCTTTCAATTACCTCTACCTACTGCCAAAAATAAATATGACATACTTATTGTTGGGGATATGCACATCCCCATTGAGGTAACTTAGTGTTTTACGAAAGTTCTTCGATTTCATGCTAATCGGAAGTGGTTGTTAATAAGACTTGATCAACCTTATAATGGATCATTTTTGAGAGGTATGAAGTTGATGAATCTAGTAAGCACAACTCTCTGCTCCCACCTTTTATTTTTCTGTTTTAGTTAGTCAAATAAAATGAAATTCCATGCTTATCCTGTTTTGTGTTTTCGTCGTGCAATAAAAAAATGACCCAAAAATAAAAGTTCTCAGAATGTCCTGAAAATTTGATATGATTTTTTTCTGAATATTTCTGAATTTCTGGTGAAACTAATACCAGAGGGGTTGCACCTGGTGCCCACAAGACACCAGGGCGCGCCGGCACCCCCAGGCGCACCCTGGTGGGTTGTGGCCCCCACGTGGGCCCCCTCACTTATCTATTTAGCCCACATCATCCCCTACCTCCACAAAAAAATCACCACAGCCACCATTCCCATGTTCTTTCTCTCAAACCCGCGGATTTCGATCTCTTAGCTCGAAGCTCCGTTTCTGAAACTGTTTGGAGGGATTGCTACTTGGTATGTGACTCCTCCATTGCTCCAATTACTTTTTGATTTAGTGGGTTATTTTTAGAATAATTAGCTACTCTTGGTGCTGCTGTAGATGAGCTTTCTTATTGAATTCTTAGAGTTCTAAGTAGTTTGAATGCTCAATATGGCCTCTATGCATGCTTAGGAGTAGTTGCTATAAATTTCACGAAGTTTTGTTGACAAAATTTTGTGTCTCAAAAATGTTTCAGAATTTGTTCACAAATAAAAATGCAATTCTTTAGGAGTTCTACGAGGAGGAGATCCTCGGAAGCCTCATCAAGTGGCAGCTCGGTTCGACAGTCTTATGTTGAGCCAAGCGAAAGCTCGATGCGAGATGCCGCCACCAAATCATGCTTGCCATGCTTGTGGTTGTACGACGAGTTCATGGAAGGTGCGGGTATTAAGGAGGAATTTGACCAATATATCCACAATGCAGAACTTGCTCCCTTCATCACAGATAAGTGTCCTCGACATCTCGAACTCACGAAAACATTCACAAAGAAATTTAAATATTTTCCTCGTGAGTCTAGAGTTTTATTCAACCTTTATGACCGTTCTTTCACCATGCCTTTAGACTTATTCAGTGAAACATGCAAACTTCCATCTTTGGGTTCCCTTGATGAACCAATAAAATCTGAATACGAGTCATTTTTAGTTAACCTTTGCTATGGTGAAGTTAGGGGAGTAGCACAAGGGAGAATTAAGAGCATCCATTTCCCATCAATACAATATTTCGCACTCTTTAATGGTAAATGTATCGTAGGCAAACAAGATTGTAGCACACTGTGTGCTCATGATTTGAGTCTCATACACACTGCCATAACTGGAAATAAATACTATAATCTTGGTGCAATTGTTGCACGGAGACTGCAGCTCAATGCTGCTAATGGTAATTTTTATGGAGGAATCTATGCCTCCCGTGTAGCAGAGAGATTAAATGTCTCACCATGGCCTAAAGACCCCATCCTACCTACTCAGTATTTAGACTTTGAGGCAATGAAGCGCCATAAGTTCCTTACAGGCACGGCCACTAACTACACCTATAACTTGAGATTTAATAAAAAACTGATGTGCCTGTTGCTTTGCCTTCTCCTGCTCTCTTTGATTTTCGCAGTAGGGGAAGATACTATGTCCTTGAGAGCGAGGCCCATGCGTATAATGCGAAGGTCGAGGCTGTCAGGAGGGCCGCAGAGTTTGCTCCGAGGGCCTCGGTGAGCCATCGCCCAGATTATTATTCATACGGATGGTGATTACCAAGCTAGGCCAAAAGCCTAAGCTTGGGGGAGTACGTATTTCCACCGACATTACATTCATGTTCACACATTTTATTCCAGTTGTCGGTGTTCACACTTTTTCATTGTAATATCCATGCTAGATTTGTTTTCTCGCTTTCTTCTTGTGTGTTTGAAAAACTTTGAGAAAACCCAAAAATATTTGTTACTTCTTTTTAGTTTTTGTTTCTAGCTTAATTTAAGTGTAGCATCAAAAGAAAACCCAAAAAGATTTCTCGCTTCTTCTTTTACTTGTTGGGAGCTTTCCCCTGTAAATAGTTTTTCTCGTTTTTGTTTTTCCCTCTTTAATTTGCCATCTTCAGGAAAACCCAAAAACTCCAAAAATATTTCAGTGTGTTTCTCTGAAATTCTTTTCCTTTTATTTGAGTCGTACAAAGGAGAAGACCACGATGGAAATGTTGAGTGGCTCTCATGTGCACTATTGTTAATCTAACAAAGAGCCCATATTACTTTTGTCTTCTCTTGAATAAAATGTTTGCAGATTCCAGCTTAGTCCACGACACTCTTGCACTATTATTATCTTCTTATCATTCGGTCGTGCAAGTGAAAGGCAATAATGACGATATTCGATGAATTGACTGTGGCAGAGAAAAGCGGGTATGACCTCAACTTGTTTTTGTTTTTGTAAATATGTTTAACCTAGTATCCCTTGATTCAACTCATTATGATCAAAACATGTTTGCAATGACCATTAGAGATTATAGTTGTTCATGCCATGCTTAAGTAGATAGGAGTGGATAATGATTTATCTTGGGTGTCAACATGCATTAAAATGGTTGTGATGTGGTATGATGATATGGTATCCTCCTCTGAATGTTTCAAGTGGCTTGACTTGGCACATGTTCACGCATGTAGTTGAATCAAAACCAACATAGCCTTCATGATATTTATGTTCATGGTGTCCATATCCTACTCATGCTAGTATTCAATGTTGATTATATGTAATGCATGTTCATGACCATTTTCGCTCTCTAGCTGGTCGCTTCTCAATTTATTTGCTAGCCTTCGCTTGCACTAAGTGGGAATACTGCTTGTGCATCAAAACCCTTAAATCAAGTTATGCCAGATGAGTCCACCATATCTACCTATATGCGGTATTACCCTGCCGTTCCAAAGTAAATTTGCATGTGCCATCTCTAAAAATTCAAATGAACATATGTTGTGTATGCCTGGACCGCTCATGGAGCGACAGGGGGCGGTCAGTATCTTCCATGCTAAGCGGGTTATTCTCATGATGAGTGTTTATTCACTCGTCCTTACACGAGAGGGGCGGTAATAGGGATTCCCAGTCCCGAAATCAAAAATCAAAAATAATTAAACAAAACTCCCCTAGGAATAGTGTTGGTTTGGACGGTACCCATGGATGCGGCTAGCCGTGGAGTGTGATTGTAGGTGGAGGGGGAGTAAACCTTTACTTTTACCGCTTGGGAACCGCCGCTAATTTGTTTAGCATGGAAGATATTGATAACTCTTGGTCATGACGTTGACAGGAAGGGTGTACCTCCCAAAATTATATCTATCTCCGTTTTAAGCTTTGAGCTCTGGCACTGCTGCAAATCCATGCTTCCCTCTGCGAAGCGACTATCTATTTACTTTTATGTTGAGTCATCACCTTCTCAAATAAGCGCCAGACCCGAGTGCACTATTGTCATCCTCATGCATTGTGTATAGTTGATGTTGGGTGCAGCATGACTGGATCTTTTCTACCATGAATTACAATGTTTAGTCGATGCTTGAACTTTGGAGGTGTTCTGCATTTTTGTTTTGCGGTCTCAGAAAGGGCTAGAGAGATACCACTATTGTCATATTGTATCATGATTGTTTTGACAAATTGTTGGCATTTGAGATATCTTATTATTGCTCGCTAGTTGCTTATGTTATTGATATGTGTTAATATAATTTCTAAGAGTTATTGTTGGCATGGTTAGTCATAATATTTGCTGAAAACATGGGTGCTACTTAAGCATATATATGTAAACAAGAACAAAAGAGTTCGTAAAAGTTTTTCTTTATCACTTTCAGTTTGTCAACTGAATTGCTTGAGGACAAGCAATGGGTTAAGCTTGGGGGAGTTGATACGTCTCCGTCGTATCTACTTTTCCTCACATTTTTGCCCTTGTTTTGGACTCTAATTTGCATGATTTGAATGAAACTAACCCGGACTAACGCTGTTTTCAGCAGAACTACCATGGTGTTGTTTTTTGTGCAGAAATATAAGTTCTCGGAATTGGACGAAACTTTTTGGAGATTTATTTTGGAATAAATAAAAAATACTGGAGTCAACAACCACCGGATGGGGGCCAGAGGCTGCCAGCATACACAGGGCGCGCCAGCCCCCCCAGGCGCGTCCTGGTGGGTTGTTCCCACCTCGTGGCCCCACTGACCCTAATTCCGCCACTATAAATTCCTATTTTTGGAGAAAAAAATCAAGGAGAAAGTTTCATCGCGTTTTACGATACGGGGCTGCCGCCACCTCCTGTTCTTCATCGGGGGGCCAGATCTGGAGCCCGTTTGGGGCTCCAGAGAGGGGAATCTTTGGTCTTCGTCATCACCAACCCTTATCCATCGCCAATTCCATGATGCTCCCGACCGGGAGTGAGTAATTCCTTCATAGGCTTGTGATAACCCACAAGTATAGGGGATCGCAATAGTTTTGGAGGGTAGAGTATTCAACCCAAATTTATAGATTAGACACAAGGGGAGCCAAAGAATACTTGAGAGTATTAGCAGTTGAGTTGTCAATTCAACCACACCTGGAGATTAAATATCTGCAGCGAAGTGATCAGTAGCACTGTAATATGATAGTTTGGTAGCAGTAGCAACAGTAACAGTAGCGGTAACAGTGGTAGCAATAGTTTTGTAGCAGTTGGAACAGCAGCAGCAGCAGCAATAGTAACTTAGCAAGAACAATAAGTGGGAAACTCATAGGGACTGGATCGGTAACTTGTTGGATGATATTCATCATATAATAGTCATAACCTAGGGCGATATAGAACTAGCTCCAGTTCATCAATGTAATGTAGGCATGTATTCCGTAAATAGTCATACGTGCTTATGAAAAAGAACTTGCATGACATCTTTTGTCCTACCCTCCCGTGGCAGCGGGGTCCAGAAGGTAACTAAGGGATATTAAGGCCTCCTTTTAATAGAGAACCGGAACAAAGCATTAACACATGGTGAATACATGAACTCCTCAAACTACTGTCATCACCGCGAAGTATCCCAAATATTGTCACTTTGGGGTTGACGGATCATAACACGTAATAGGTGCATATGACTAGGCTAGAAAGGATCAAGAACATGGATATAGAGATGATAACATAAACGGTCCAGATCTGAAATCTTGGCACTCGGGCCCTAGTGACAAGCATTAGGCATAGCAAAGTCATAGCAACATCAATCTCAGAACATAGTGGATACTAGGGATCAAGCCCTAACAAAACTAACTCGATTACATGATGAATCTCATCCAACTCCTCACCGACCAGCAAGCCTACGAAGGAATTACTCACTCCCGGTGGGGAGCATCATGGAATCGGTGATGGAGAAAGGTTGGTGATGATGAAGACCGAAGATTCGCCTCTCCGGAGCCCCAAACGGGCTCCAGATCTGGCCTCCCGATGAAGAACAGGAAGTGGCGGCAGCTCCGTATCGTAAAACGCGATGAAACTTTCTCTCTGATTTTTTTCTCCAAAAATAGGAATTTATAGTGGCAGAATTAGGGTCAGTGGGGCCACGAGGTGGACACAACCCACCAGTGGGTGCTGGCCACCCTGCCCCCCCCCCTCTTCGGTGGATTTTGGCTCCAATAATTCACATATATTCTGAAATAATTCTCCAAAAAGGTTTGTTCCATTTCGAGAACTTTTATTTCTGCACAAAAACAACACCATGGTAGTTCTGCTGAAAACAGCGTCAGTCCGGGTTAGTTCCATTCAAATCATGCAAATTAGAGTCCAAAACAAGGGCAAAAGGGTGAGGAAAAGTAGATACGTTGGAGACGTATCAACTCCCCCAAGCTTAAACCTTTGCTTGTCCTCAAGCAATTCAGTTGACAAACTAAAAGTGATAAAGAAAAACTTTTATGAACTCTTTTGTTCTTGTTTACATATATATGCTTAAGTAGCACCCAAGTTTTCAGCAAAGATTATGACTAACCATGTCGACAATAACTCTTAGAAATTATATTAACTCATAACAATAACATAAGCAACTAGCGAGCAATAATAAGATATCTCAAGCGCCAACACTTTGTCAAAACAATCATGATACAATATGACAATAGTGGTATCTCTCTAGCCCTTTCTGAAACCGCAAAACATAAATGCAGAGCACCTCCAAAGTTCAAGCAGCAACTAAACATTGTAATTCATGGTAGAAAAGATCCAGTCATGCTGCACCCAACATCAGCTATACACAATGCATGAGGATGACAATAGTGCTCTCAGGTCTGGCGCTTATTTGAGAAGGTGATGACTCAACATAAAAGTAAATAGATAGTCCCTTCGCAGAGGGAAGCATGGATTTGCAGCGGTGCCAGAGCTCAAAGTTTAAAACAGAGATAGATATAATTTTGGGAGGTACACCCTTCCTGTCAACGTCACGACCAAGAGTTATCAATATCTTCCATGCTAAACAAATTAGCGGCGGTTCCCAAGTGGTAAAAGCAAAGGTTTACTCCCCCTCCACCAACAATCACACTCCACGGCGAGCCGCATCCATGGGTACCATCCAAACCAACACCATTCCTGGGGGAGTTTTGTTTAATTATTTTTGATTTTTGATATCGGGACTGGGAATCCCTATTACCGCCCCTCTCGTGTAAGGACGAGTGAATAAACACTCATCATGAGAATAACCCGCTTAGCATGGAAGATACTGACCGCCCCCTGTCGCTCCATGAGCGGTCCAGGCACACAAAATAGATGTTCATTTGAATTTTTAGAGGTGGCACATGCAAATTTACTTGGAACGGCAGGGTAATACCGCATATAGGTAGATATAGTGGACTCATCTGGCATAACTTGGTTTAAAGGTTTTGATGCACAAGCAGTATTCCCACTTAGTACAGGCGAAGGCTAGCAATTAGATTAAGAAGCGGCCAGCTAGAGAGTGAAAACTGTCATGAACATGCATTACATATAATCAACATTGAATACTAGCATGAGTAGGATATGGACACCATGAACATAAATATCATGAAGGCTATGTTGGTTTTGATTCAACTACATTCATGAACATGTGCCAAGTCAAGCCACTTGAAACATTCAGAGGAGGATACCATATCATCATACCGCATCACAACCATTTTAATGCATGTTGACACCCAAGATAAATCATTATCCACTCCTAGCTACTTAAGCATGGCATGAACAACTATAATCTCTAATGGTCATTGCAAACATGTTTGATCATAATGAGTTGAATCAAGGGATACTAGGTTAAACATATTTACAAAAACAAAATCAAGTTGAGTTCATACCCTCCTTTCTCTGCCACAATCAATTCATCAAATGTCGTCATTATTGCCTTTCACTTGCACGACCGAACGATAAGAAGATAATAATAGTGCAAGAGTGTCCTGGACTAAGTTGGAATCTGCAAACATTTTATTCAAGAGGAGAAGACAAAGTAATATGGGCTCTTTGTTAGATAAACAATAATGCAGATGAGAGCCACTCAACAATTTCATTGTGGTCTTCTCCTAGGTACGACTCAAGTAAAAAGAAAAGAATTTCAGAGAAACACACTGACGTGGCTTGAGACTGCGTCGGTATTTCCCCTAAGAGGAAGAGATGATGCAGCACAGTGACGGTAAGTATTTCCCTCAGTTATGAAACCAAGGTTATTGAACCAGTAGGAGGATCACCGCCACCCAATAAGCAGCACATGCACACAAACAACAAATACTTTCAACCCGACGCGAAAGAGAGGTTGTCAATCTCTCTACGGTAATAAGATAGATTAGGTAGTGATAGATAGGAGAGATAGATCCACAAGAACACAAATAAAAAGAGTAAATTTGCAGCAATATATTTTTGGGTTTTTGGTTTTGTAGATCTGAAAACAAAGATTGCAAAAACGTAGATCGGAAAGCAATATCATGGAAAAGTAGACCCGGGGGCCGTAGGGTTCACTAGTGGCTTCTCTCATGAGTATAGCGCACGGTGGGTGAACAAATTACTGTTGGGCAATTGATAGAAAATTGAATAGTCATGACGATATCCAAGGCGATGATCATTATATAGGCATCACGTCCAAGATAGATAGACCGACTCCTGCCTGCATCTACCTCTATTACTCCACACATCGACCGCTATCCAGCATGCATCTTGTGTATTAAGTTCATGGAAAAACGGAGTAATGCAATAAGAACGGTGACATGATGTAGACAAGATCTATTCATGTAGGAATAAACCCCATCTTGTAATCCTTAATAGCAACGATACATGCGTATCTTGCTGCCCCTTCTGTCACTGGGAAAGAACACCGCAAGATCGAACCCATCACAAAGCACCTCTTCCCATGGCAAGAAAAAATCGATCTAGTCGGCCTAACTAAACCAAAGATTCGGAGAAGAAATACGAGGCTATAAGTAATCATGCATATAAGCGATCATAGAAGACTCAAATAATATTCATGGATAGAAACTGATCATGAACTCAAAATTCATCGGATCCTAACAAACACACCGCAAAAGTTTACATCAAATAGATCTCCAAGAGACCATTGTATTGAGAATCATAAGAGAGAGAGAAGAAGCCATCTAGCTACTGCCTACGGACCGGTAGGTCTATGGTGGACTACTCACGCATCATCGGAGAGGCACATATGAGGAAGATGAACCCCTCCGTGATGGTGTTTAGATTGGATCTCGAGGTTCTGGAACTTGCGGCGGCTGGAATTGTGTTTCGACGACTCCCCTAGGGTTTTTGGATTTCCAGGAAATTTATAGGCATGATAGTCGGTTGAGGGGGTGCCGGAGGTTCCCAGCACCCACCAGGGCGTGCTAGGGGGCCTCTGGCGCGCCCATGTGGGTGCTGGCCACCCTGGGCCCCCTCTTCTGGTGTTCTTTGGCCCATCTGGTCTCTTCTGGTCCGTAAAAAATCCAAAAAAATCCCCGCAGCATTTCATCTCTGTTTGGTACTGATTTCCTACGAAGTAAAAAACAAGCAAAAACAGCAACTGGCACTTTGGCACTATGTTAATAGGTTAGTCCCAAAAAATGATATAAAGTTGTAGTCAAATGCTGGACTGCTCACGCATCATCGGAGAGGCACCTATGAGGAAGATGAACCCCTCCGTGATGGTGTTTAGATTGGATCTCACGGTTCTGGAACTTGCGGCGGCTGGAATTGTGTTTCGTCGACTCACCTAGGGTTTTCCGAATATTTGAGAATTTATAGGCATCAATGGCGGTGCGGAAGGGGGCCGAGGAGGGCACAGCCCATCAGGGCGTGCCGGGGCCCCCCTGGCGTGCCCTGGTGGGTTGTGCTCTCCACAGACCACCTCTCCGGCAGTTGTTTGGCCCACTGGGTGTCTTCTGGTCGAGAAAAAATCTCCAAAAAGTTTCGTCGCGATTGGACTCCGTTTGGTATTGATTTTCTGCGAAGTAAAAAACAAGCAAAAACAGCAACTGGCACTTTGGCACTATGTCAATAGGTTAGTCCCAAAAAATGATATAAAGTTGTTATAAAATGATTGTAAAACATCCAAGAATGATAATATAACAACATGGAACAAGCAAAAATTATAGATACGTTGGAGACGTATCAGCATCCCCAAGCTTAATTCCTACTCGTCCTCGAGTAGGTAAGTGATAAAAACAGAATTTTTGATGTGGAATGCTGCCTAACATGTTCATCACATTCTTTTCTTTTATATCATGGACCTTTGGACTTATAATGATTCAAAGCAATAGTCTAGTTTTAACATAATGACTTCAATACTCAAGCATGTCAACAAGCAACCATGTCTTTCAAAATATCAACACTAAAGAAAGTTATCCCTAGCCCATCATGCTCAATCATTGATCCATTCATGAAACACACTCAAATATTAGCTATGCCCAATGCTCAAGTACGATCATAGTGCCCCCTAGTTGGTGCTTATAAGAGAAGATGGAGACTCAAAGCAAAAATAAAAATTGCATAAAGTAAATGATAGGCCCTTCGTAGAGGGAAGTAGGGATTTGTAGAGGTGCTAGAGCTCAAGGTTTAAAATTGAGAGAGAAAAATATTTTGGGTGGCATGCTTTTCCTGTCAATGAAAACGACAAAGTAGCTCACAATACTTTCCATGCTAGATATATCATAGGCGGTTCTTAAACAGAAAATAAAGTTTATTCCTTTTTCCACCAAACTTTCACTTTCCATGGCGGGCCGTATCCACAGTTGCCTTCCATACCAACACTTTCAAAGGAATTTATTATTTGACAACATAAGGTAAATTTTTTTTCTTTTTCATTTCGGGAATGGGCATCCCTATTACCGCCGCATTCTCGTGCAATGACAAGTGAATAAACACTCAGCTTGAGAATAACACATCTAGCATGGAAAAATATTGGACACTCCCCATCATTTCATGAGCGGTACGGGCACACAAAAGAGAAAATTTATTTTGAAAATTTAGAGATGTCACATACAAATTTGCTTGGAACGGCATGGAAATACCGCATATAGGTAGGTGTGGTGGACTCATAAGGCAAAACTTGGTTTAAGGATTTTGGATGCACAAGTAGTATTTCTACTTAGTACAAATGAAGTCTAGCAAATAGATTGGGAAGCAACCAAACCAAAAAACAAAAAATCACATAAGTGAGCATTGAACATAACTAACACCGAGTAATGCACCACAAGTAGGATGTAACTTCATGTCGGGACCCCGATCCTAAGCCATAAGAACCTAGCATGTAACACTTCACATTACTTTGCGGCCTCACGCACGGTTATCTCCATGGCTGCCACCTTACCTGGGCCGGGACCGTTTGCGCCTTTTGGCTCACGAATGTGAATATGTCACTAGCATTCAAATGTCCAAGAACCCGGGTCGACATAACTAGTCATAGAACCCAAGTGGCACATCCGTACAGGGACAGGCATACGTAACCCAACAATGCAGGTGTCGGTCTCAGCGTGTGTAGACGAGTCATAGCAAGTTACAGGGACTCCATTACGCCGTGGGACATAAATGTCATCAACTGCGCGTAGACGAGTCATAGCAGGCTACAGGGATTCCATTACACTGCGAGACATTTCCCCGAAGGGACAGACACAACAGCAAGAAGGATACACGCCGGTCAATCAATGTGTCCGGAGCAGTAGCAAGCTACCAAGGCTCAGTGGAAGCACAAAGAGGCATTTCCCTGTAAAGAGTGCTACTAGAGGCACACAACTAGGTGTCGAATCCCATACATACCGTTACACATCACACGTACGCACGACATGTCTGGTATGCATAGATACAACTATGGCATCACAACATAACCATACAACAACACAACATTTATTTAGAAGGCTCCGAGGAGCCAACAAGTATAATGTTACAAGTAGGGGGTCACATGACCCATCATTCAGAGCATACAATCAACAAGCGGAAGATACATGTCTGGGTACAGACATCTATTAAAAGCAGCTAAAAGAGCCTGAAAAGCTACAACGACCCTACCAAAGGAGCCAGACCTCTATCTGGAATTCCCAAGCTAATCCAGTCAGCATCGAACTTCACGTCGTAAGAATCACTAATGAGACTGACGTCTCCTCTGCAAAACATAAATTAAGCAACCGTGAGTACAAAGGTACTCAGCAAGACTTACATCAGAACTATCTACATATGCATCAGTATCAATGAAGGGGGTTGTGTAGTTTATTGCAGCAAGCCAGCTTTGAATCTTGGCTAACCTGTACTACGACTACGAGTACTTTATTTGGAGGGAGAAAACGCACATGAGTCCACATATTCACCATATCAATACTCCACTATGGATCCACTCCCGTCTCCCTACGAGAAGGCCATCCATAGTACTCACGCTTATCTTGCGCATTTTAAAGTATCCATGTCAAATTGTCTATGAACCACATAAGTTCTCCAAGTAGTCCATATCCGAGGATGCGGCTATTCGAACAGATTAAATCACCCTGACTCAGAGGAACTGACGTCCTCGTGCCATCAGCAACATTCCCTCCCGAAACACGTATCTGCGTCCAGTCCGGCCCATGTGCCATGCTGTGTGCCACGACGGTCCACACACGCCATGTGCCACGACGAGCCACACGCGTCGTGTGCCACGAGGGGCCACACACGCCATGCCCTACATGCCCGTGCACCTGACCCGCACATGTCCATGTAACAGCGAGGTAGGCTCTGATAAGCACGAAACCCAGTTCCTATGAGCCGTATCACAACACAATCCACCATGTTCTCCAACACGGCCTCTCATCACCATCTTGACCAAAACGGGTCAAGACACTTAGTCTCATCATTAGGACATGATCAATCCAATCCATCACCCAGATGGATCAGACCAACTCAACTCTAAGCATAGCAAGCGAGCATGGCTGAGTAGTCACAACATAGCTCAAGCAACTCCTAAGTATGCTAGGATGGTGATAACCCACAAGTATAGGGGATCAGTTGTAGCCTTTCTCGATAAGTAAGAGTGTCGAACCCAATGAGGAGCTAAAGGTAGAACAAATATTCCCTCAAGTTCTATCGACCACCGATACAACTCTACGCACGCTTAACGTTCGCTTTACCTAGAACAAGTATGAAACTAGAAGTACTTTGTAGGTGTGATAGGATAGGTTTGCAAGATAATAAAAGAGCACATAAATAAAAACTAGGGGCTGCTTAGATAAAGAAACAACTAAGTTAGTCTTAGTAGAGAGCTTTTTGTCACAAGAAAGTTATTTGTCCCTAGGCAATCGATAACTAGACCGGTAATCATTATTGCAATTTTATATGAGGGAGAGGCATAAGCTAACATACTTTCTCTACATGGATCATATGCACTTATGATTGGAACTCTAGCAAGCATCCACAACTACTAAAGATCATTATGGTAAAACCCAACCATAGCATTAAGTATCAAGTCCTCTTTACTCCCATACGCAAACAACCTACTTACTCGGGTCTGTGCTTCCGTCACTCACACCACCCACCATAAGCAAATCATAAACATATTGGAAACCCTACAGCGGGGATCCCTCACGCTTGCGCGACACGGAGAGCACCATAGGACAGCACCAATAATAAAACATGCAACTCAAACCAATCATGATCATCAATCAACCCATAGGACAAAACGGATCTACTCAAACATCATAGGATAGCCATACATCATTGGGAAATAATATATAGAGTTGAGCACCATGTTTAAGTAGAGATTACAGCGGGGAGAAGAGGTGTTGAACCGCTGCATAGAGGGGGAGAGAGTTGGTGATGACGGTGATACGTCTCCAACGTATCTATAATTTATGAAGTATTCATGCCATGTTTACAATAATTCTATATGATTTTGGTATGATTTGATTAGAACTAACCCGGATTGACGTTGTTTTCAGCAGAACTACCGTGGTGTTGTTTTTGTGCAGAAATAAAAGTTCTTGGAATGAGCTGAAAATTTACGGAGAATATTTTTGGAAAATATAAAAAATACTGGAGCGAAAAGTCACCGGAGAGGAAGGCCGGGGAAGCCACGAGGGTGGGGGCACACCCCCCCCTAGGGCGCGCCCCCTGGCTTGTCACCTCCTCGGGAACCTTCTGGATGTGGGACCAACGCCAAAAACTCTTATAAATATAGAAATCTCCGAAAAGAAACCTAGATCGGAAGTTCCGCCACCGCAAGTCTCTGTAGCCATGAAAGATCAATCTTGGCCCTCTCCGGCACCCTGCCGGAGGGGGGTCACCATCACCGGAGACCATGGAGGAGGAAGACGGAGGGGCCATCATTGCCATGGAGGCCAAGGACCAGAGGGAGAACCTCTCCCCACCCAGGGGGAAGGCCATGGAGGAGGAAGCACAAGGGGGAGACCCTCTCCCCCTCTCTCTCGGTGGCGCCGGAGTGCCATCGGGGGAACCATCGCCGCGGTGATCGTCTTCATCAACATCACCTTCTTCATCACCATCCTCATCTCCTTTCAGCGGTCCACTTTCCCGCACCCCGCTGTAATCCCCCACTTGAACATGGTGCTTTATGCCACATATTATGATCCAATGATGTGTTGCCATCCTATGATGTTTTGAGTAGATTTCTTTTGTCTTATGGGTTGATTGATGATCTAGATTGGTTTGAGTTGTATGTTTATTTTGGTGCTGTCCTATGGTGCATTCCGTGCCGCGCACACGAGAAGGATTCCCGCTGTAGGGTGTTGCAATACGTTCATGATTTGCTTATAGTGGGTTGCTTGAGTGACAGAAGCATAAACCCGAGTAGGTGGGTTGTTGCGTATGGGATAAAGGGGACTTGATGCTTTAATGCTATGGTTGGGTTTTACCTTAATGATCTTTAGTAGTTGCGGATGCTTGCTAGAGTTCCAATCATAAGTGCATATGATCCAAGTAGAGAAAGTATGTTAGCTTATGCCTCTCCCTCATATAAAATTGCAATAATGATTACCGATCTTGTTAACAATTGCCTAGGACAATTCCGCACACCGACCCATCATTATTCCACACTCGCTGTTTGTAATATATTGTAATATATTCTAACTTTATGATAACAACACCTATTTTTATATTTTAGTTCTCCGATATCATGCAAAGCTATCCTCTTCATACCCACAACGTAGTTTTATTTCTCGTTTCTAGTTGGAAGCAAACGTTCGGCGTACGTAGAGTCGTATCAGTGGAACATAGGACTTGAGAGAATATTGATCTTACCTTTAGCTCCATGTGGGTTCGACACTCCATACTTATCACTTCCACCTTTGGAAATTGCTACGATGATTCCTTGCACTTGGGGATTATCAAGCTCTTTTCTGGCGTCGTTGCCGGGGAGCAATAGCGTGGGGTTGATATTCTCGTGTGTGCTTGTTCGCTTTCTTCACTAAGTAGATTTTGTTTTCTCTTTTTGCTTTCTTTAGTTGTGGGTGAAACAAACAAAAAAATTAAATAATGAAAAGTACAAAAAGAATTACTTGCCTCTTGCCTAAGAAGTTTTTCAAAAAGAGAAGTGATTGGAAGGTTGTGCATTGGAGAAGTGAGGGTCGACCTTGAACACTTGTGTTCATGCTCATGGAAACAATGTAGAATTTTTCATGGAAGTTTCTCAAAAATAATTATCCCCTTGTATATATACATTGTATTATAAAAATAATGTGCCAAGATTTGGTTTTAGGATGATTAGATTGCTTGTTTGCTTTGTGCGGTGCAAAAACAGAAACTTTGACTGTAGTGCATGAATTTACATTTCTTACTGGAACGTCAAAAGTTTCTGAAATTTTTACACAGTACTTCTATACTAACTTTTTAATTTTTCCTAAATGTTCAGAATTTTTTGAGTTACATAAGTATACGAAGTTTTCAGATTGCTACAGACTGTCCAGTTTTTGACAGATTCTATTTTCTATCCATTGTTCTCTTATTTTGATGAATCTATGGATAGTATCGGAGGGTATGACCCATGGTGAAGTTGGACTACAGTAGATATAATGCTAATATGAATTTGGAATGAGTTCACAACAGTACTTAAAGTAGTATTTTGCTTTATTATACTAACGGATCTCACGAGGGTTTTGTTAAGTTTTGTGTGAATGAAGTGGTCGAAGATCGAGGAGGTATCGATATAAGAAGAATACGGAGAGACAAGAGTTCAAGCTTGGGGATGCCGAAGGCACCCCAAGTAAATACTTCAAGGAGACTCAAGCATCTAAGCTTGGGGATGCCCCGGAAGGCATCCCATCTTTATTCTTCAACAATTATCGGTATACCTCGGTTTTTGTTTTGTTCACATGATATGCATCTTTAGTGTTTTTCTTTTCCTTTTTATGCACCCTTCTAGTATGAGATAGTCCTTCATTTATTTGCAGAATGCTTCATGTGCTTCACTTAAATCTTTTGAGTATGGCTTTGTAGAATGCTCTTTGTTCTTCACTTAAATCTTTTGAGTATGGCTTTGTAGAATGCTCTTTGTGCTTCACTTAAATCTTTTGAGTATGGCTTTATAGAATGCTTCGTGTGCTTCACTTATATATTTTGAGCATGGATATTGGTTAATCTATATTAATTGTAGAAAGCTCTATGAACTTCACTTATATATTTTAGAGCATGAATAAAATTATCATCGGAATTAGGCTTGGAAGTGTATCAATGTCATGCCTAGCTAGAAATGCATTAAAGAAAAGCGCTTGTTGGGAGACAAACCAATATTTACCCTTTCTATTTTTGTGTTTTAACATGATTAAGCTACTGTAATAATCATGTTTTGTGCCTTTTATTTCAATAAAGTGCCAAGTAATGCCTTTGGGATGATGTGGTTGATAGTTGAGTTGATTCTTTGCAAAAACAGAAACTTTGGTGCCCAGTCCAGAATTTTTATAAATTCACCAGAGTGTCAAAAGCTTCTGAATTTTTTACACATGATTTATATACAAATCTCCTAGGTTGTCCTAATTTTTCAGAATTTATATACAAATCTTCTGTTTCCTTCTGTTTCTGCCTCCCCTGATTCTGGCCTTTCACCGTTTCTTAAATTCCCAGAGATCCGTAACTCCGATTGGGCTGCAATTTTAACACGATTTTTATCCGGATATTAGATTTGTTGCGGCGAAAGAAGGGCACCAACCGCCTTACGGGGTGGCCACAAGCCTCCAGGCCGCGCCCTACCCCCCAGGGCGCGCCCCTGCGGCTTGTGGGCCCCTCGGGCACCGCCTTCTGTTGATTCCACTTCCCAAAATTCACATATATTCCAAAAAAAATCTCTGTAAGTTTTTATCCTGTTTGGACTTCGTTTGATATGGATTTTCTATGAAACAAAAAACATGCAACAAACAGGAACTGGCACTGGGCACTGGATCAATATGTTAGTCCCAAAAAGTAGTATAAAAAGTTCCCAAAATTATATGAAAGTTGTAGAATATTGGCATGAAACAATCAAAAATTATAGATACGACGGAGACATATCAGCATCCCCAAGCTTAATTCCTGCTCGTCCTCGAGTAGGTAAATGATAAAAAAGATAATTTTTGATGTGGAATGCTACCTAGCATAATCTTGATGATATAATCTAATCATGGCATGAATATTAAGACACGAGTGATTCAAAGCAATAGTCTATCATTTGACATTAAGACAATAATACTTCAAGCATACTAATAAAGCAATCATGTCTTCTCAAAATATCATGGCTAAAAGAAAGTTATCCCTACAAAATCATATAGTCTGGCTATGCTCCATCTTCATCACACAAAGTATTAAATCATGCACAACCCCGGTTTTAGCCAAGCAATTGTTTCATACTTTAGTATTCTCAAACCTTTTCAACTTTCACGCAATACATGAGCGTGAGCCATGGATATAGCACTATAGGTGGAAGAGAATATGGTGGTTGTGGAGAAGACAAAAAGAAGGAGATAGTCTCACATCAACTAGGCGTATCAATGGGCTATGGAGATGCCCATCAATAGATATCAATGTGAGTGAGTAGGGATTGCCATGCAACGGATGCACTAGAGCTATAAGTGTATGAAAGCTCAAAAAGAAACTAAGTGGGTGTGCATCCAACTCGCTTGCTCACGAAGACCTAGGGCAATTTGAGGAAGCCCATCATTGGAATATACAAGCCAAGTTCTATAATGAAAAATTTCCACTAGTATATGAAAGTGACAATATAGGAGACTCTCTATCATGAAGATCATGGTGCTACTTTGAAGCACAAGTGTGGAAAAAGGAATAGTAGCATTGGCCCTTCTCTCTTTTCTCTCTTTTTTTGTTTTTTTTTTGGTGGGCTTCTTTGGCCTCTTTTTTTTATTTGGGCTTCTTTGGCCTCTTTTATTTTTCATAAAGTCCGGAGACTCATCCCAACTTGTGAGGGAATCATAGCTTCCATCATCCTTTCCTCACATGGGACAATGCTCTATAATGATGATCATCACACTTGTATTTACTTACAACTCAAGAATTACAACTCGATACTAGAACAAAATATGACTCTATATGAATGCCTCCGGCGGTGTACCGGGATGTGCAATGATCTAGCGTAGCAATGACATCAAAAAACGGACAAGCCATGAAAACATCATGCTAGCTATCTTACGATCATGCAAAGCAATATGACAATGATGGTGCGTGTCATAATAAACGGAATGGTGGAAGTTGCATGGAAATATATCTCGGAATGGCTATGGAAATGCCATAATAGGTAGGTATGGTGGCTGTTTTGAGGAAGATAATATGGTGGGTTTAATGCACCGGCGAAAGTTGCGCGGTACTAGAGAGGCTAGCAATGGTGGAAGGGTGAGAGTGCGTATAATCCATGGACTCAATATTAGTCATAAAGAACTCACATACTTATTGCAAAAATTTATTAGTCATCGAAACAAGGTACTACACGCATGCTCCTAGGGGAAGGGTTGGTAGGAGTTAACCATCGCGCGATCCCGACCTCCACACAAAGGATGACAATCAATAAATAAATCATGCTCCGACTTCATCACATAACGGTTCACCATACGTGCATGCTACGGGAATCACAAACTTTAACACAAGTATTTCTACCAATCCACAATTACTCACTAGCATGACTCTAGTATCACCATCTTTATATCGCAAAACTATTGCAAGGAATCAAACATATCATATTCAGTGATCTACAAGTTTTATGTAGGATTTTATGACTAACCATGTGAATGACCAATTCTTGTTGACTATCTAAATAAATATAAGTGAAGCATGAGAGTTTAATTCTTTCTACAAAAGATATGCCCACGCTCTAACAAATATAAGTAAAGCAAAAGAGCATTCTACAAATGGCGGTTTTCTATGTGTAGAGAAACAGGCAATCCAAACTTCAAATGATATAAATGAAGCACATGAAGCATTCTATAAAGCCATACTCAAAAGATATAAGTGAAGTGCATGAAGCATTCTATAAATCGACCAAGGACTATCTCATACCAGCATGATGCATTATTAAAAGAAAAATAAATAACACACAACGCTCCAAGATTTACGCATATCATGTGACGAATTAAAATATAGCTCCAAGTAAAATTACCGATGGTTGTTAGAAGAAAGAGGGGATGCCTTCCGGGGCATCCCCAAGCTTAGTTTCTTGGGAGTCCTTGAATATTACCTTGGGGTGCCTCGGGCATCCCCAAGCTTAGGCTCTTGCCACTCCTTATTCCTTCATCCATCGTGATCTCACCCAAAACTTGAAAACTTCAAACACACAAAACTTAACAAAACCCTCGTGAGATACGTTAGTATAATGAAGCAAATTACCACTTTAGGTACTGTTGCAAACCCATTCATATTTTGTTTTTGCATTGTAGCTACTGTATTATAACTTCTTTATGGCTTATACCACCGATAAAAACAATAGTTTCATCAAAACTAGCAAAACAATGCATCAAAAACAGAATCTGTCTTCAACAGGACAGTCTGTAGCAATCTGAACATTTACTATACTTCTGTAACTCTAAAAATTCTGAAAAATTAGGAAAAAATAAAAACTTTCCATATCAGTACTGTGTAAAAATTTCAGAAACTTTTGACATTCCAGTAAAAAATGTAAATTCATGCACTACAGCCAAAGTTTCTGTTTTCGCACTGCACACACCAAACAAGCAATCTAATCATCCTAAAGGCAAATATTGGCACATTATTTTTATAATACAAGGGATTTATACAAGGGGATAATTATTTTTGTTGAAAAGTTTCTGTAATTGAGATTCACAAAGTTTCCATGGGCATGAACAAAGTTCAAGGAGCTCCCCCACTTCAACGGTGCTCGTCCTTCTTACTTTCACTTCTCTTTTTGAAAAAGTTTTAGGTTCCCCTCTTTTTTTTGTTTTTGTTTTTGAACTATATAAAAGCACACGACAGGATAAAATGACTCTCTAAAACTTCCGGGTTGTCTCCCTGGCAGCGCTTTCTTTAAAGCCATTAAGCTAGGCATAAAGTGCTCAAGTAATGGATCCACCCGGATCCCAAGGTATATCAAAGCCAATTTTAATTAACAATGATTTTTAATTTAGTAGTGAGCACAAAGTAACATATATCATGCAACAACAAAGTCTAACTCTCTTCCTATGCATCGGCATGTCATAAAAGAACAATTCATGTGTGACGCCCCCAATTTCGACCGTACGCTAATCATACACGCAAATGCGTACGACCAAGATTAGGGACTCACTAATCAATATCACAACACAACACTAGACACAAATTAAAGTCATACAGCTTCATATTACAAGCCAGGGGTCTCGAGGGCTCGAATACAAAGCTCGACAAGCACGAGTTAGCGGAAGCAAAAATATCTGAGTACAGACATAAGTTAAACAAGTTTTGCCTTAAGAAGGCTAGCACAAACATAAGCAGCGGATCGAAAGAGGCGAGGCCTCCTGCCTGGGAGCCAACCTAACTATTCCTGAGCGTCGGCACTCTCCACGTAGTAGTAGGCTCCAGCGGTGGTGTAGTAGTCATCTCCGGCGTACTCCATCTCCTGGGCTCCATCGTCTGAACGCAAAATCGAATCGCGGGGGGGGGGGAGAGAAAGCAAAGCAGCGGTGAGTACTCATCCAAAGTACTCGCAAGACTGACATCAGAACTATGCTAAGTATGCATCAGTATCAAGGAATGGGGTTATATCTGGGCTGACTACAGAAAGCAAGAATAGGGGGAAGGCCTAGTCCTATCGAAGACTAGCATCTTCAGCATCTTGCAGCAATAGAAGAGAGTAGACTGGTATCTCATATATTGCAATATTATTGTAGCAAATTTTTAAAAGTAACCATGCCCAGAGATTCTTCCGTGACTCCCTGCGAGAAAGCAATCTCGGAGCCAACATTCATTTCAATTTTAAGTCACAATTATAGTTGTAGTAGATCGAGGTACAACTCCAAGTCGTCCTGTTACCGTGGACACGACTATTCGAATAGATGAATTCATCCCTGCAGGGGTGCACCACATTTCCAACACGCTTGATCACCTCCGGCCGGACACACTTTCCTGGGTAATGCCCGGCCTCGGGATATCAACACGTCGTCGCCCCACCTAGGCTCAACAGAGAAGCCAGCCCGCCGGTCTAAATCCTAAGCACACAGGGGTCGTGGGCCCACTTGCCCTACGCGCTCCTGCACGACACGTACGCGGCCGAGGTCAGCCCTAGCACACCCTAGTCCAAGAGTTGTACCATCCAGGCCACTCGGGCGCGCGCCGCTCCATTGCTGACGTCCGAAGAGCTTCGGCTGATACAACAACGCTGAGTACCCATAACTTCTCCCACGTGAAGGTTTGGTGCGCAATAAGGTCAACGACCAACTCAGATCAAATACCCAACCCATTAGCATTTTATTAATGCGGGGCAAGCGCGACCCATGAAGTGTGGTCCCGTCGCCCCGTCTCGAGGATGTGTGGCAAGGGCCTCTCCTGCCCGTCCACGCCTCATCATCATCAAACCGTGGGTACCCCTCAGGGCCGACTCATCACCAACATGTTTCTATAACCAGGTCATAGTAATTGTGTGTATAAAACATCAAGACGGAACCTGAGGAATCACCCTCAAAGGGCCCCGCTCGATGAAACCGTCAAGGTGGACTTAGAGGAATCACCCTCGAGGGTCCCACACTTGAGGGGTTGCACGACAGAGTCATCGTCGGGAGTGGTGAAGGAGGAATCACCCTCGATGACCACGACCGACTAGCTGCACTACAGAGTTAGCATCATGAGTACTTCACGAGGTGTCACCCTCGGTACTCGGTAGTAACTCTGCAGAGTCGTACAACTAAGGGATGTGCGGTGATGTGAGGGGCCTGGCTCGTCGGTCGGTTGACCGAGTCTTCGAGTCTTCGGGTCGTCGAGTCGTCGATGAAGAAGCAGGGGCAACTGGGACTAAGGGGGGTCACAGGGGATTCATTGATCAACCTATACTAAGCAGGTGATATGATTGCAGGTATAGTAGCAGTTTATCAAAAACAGTCTATGCATCAGAATAGGAGCTAACTAATACAATAGCAAAAACTAATGCAAGGATAAGAGGGAAGAATGGGCGATATCGGAATGATCAAGGGGGGTTGCTTGCCTTGCTGCTCTGCGGCAAAAGGCTGATCGTCAACGGTGTAGTCGTACCCGGTAGCAGCGTCAGTCTCGGGGTCTACCGGTAAGAAGAGGGGGGAGAAACAATAAATATAAAGCGGACAAATGCATCACGATGCATGGCATGGCAATATACAGAGCTAGGCATGCGCTAACGCAGTATTACACGTCGTAGACTGGTCGGAAAAATATCTGACGATATTTCCCGGGTCTTTGGCTTTTACCGAACAGATGAAAACGATGGAAAATACTGTTTATTTTATATTAATTTATAAATATTTAATAATATTCTGGAATTAATTTAATTATTAAATTCGAATTATCCAAAACAGTAAAATACTGTTTAATTAACTAATTAATTAATTAACTAATTAATTAATCAATTTAATTAACTAATTAACTATTTATTTATTTATACATTATTTTTATTTCTATTTTGTTTTTTTAGTACATACGTACATACATACATACATACATACGCACATACATGCATACATACATACCTACATACACACATACATACATACATACATACATACATACATACACAGACACACACACACACACTCTGCACACACACACGCACACTCGCGCGCGCGCGCGCAGCCGGCGGCCTCCGGCGGGGGGGGGGGGGGGGGGACGGCGCGGCCGAGCTCACCGGGAGGGCCGAGTAGGGGGGCGGCGAGGTGGGGAGGCGGCGGCGGCTAAGACGACGGAGGCGGGGCGACGCGGGTCGGGGCGGCGGCGTCCGAGGCGAGGAGGTGCGGGCGACGGGGAGCGCCGCGGGCCGGCGCGGGGAAACGTCGGGGGGGGAACGGGGCCGGGCGCGGTCGGTCCGGCGCGTCGTCGGGGGGGGGGGGATCGGGCACGGGGGGCTGGGGGCGCGCTAGGGTTCGGCGCCCGTGGCTCCCTTATAGGAGCCGGTTGTGTAGGGTAACGCAGCAGAAAACAAAAAATTTCCGACCTACGTACCAGCCCAGGACCACTATGGAGACTGCATACAAGGTTTGATCATTTTCGTTACCGACTCGTAGCGCAGCGGAAGTAGAGTCGATGACGATCGGCGGTGCAGATCCCCGCAGCTAGGATTTACAACCTCCCAACCGCGAGGATGTATACCCTCATCCGCCCCCGGACAGCCCTCCAGGAGGCGGTCGGACAGTCCCCGGATGGTGTCACGGACAGCCCTTCGGGAGGACCATCGAAACTCGGACAGTCACTCGGACAGCCCTTCGGGAGGCACTCTCGAACTAAGACCGAAACTACGATCTCTCTACAGAGTTGCACACATACGGTGTCATCTATCCGGCAGGGCTTCGCCGTCCAGAACTAGTTCCCACCGGAACCTAGACAGCCTTTCGGCTCTACGAAACTATTTCGCTGGGAGGGAGAGAGAAAGCCAGATCATGCATGGCACTTGTATGTGGGAAGGGATCAGTTTTGGGCTGCCCCCTCCACCTCTATTTATAGGAGGAGGGGTGGAGGGGCTGAAATTTCAGCCACATCCATCCATGTCATCTCCAAGATATTTTAGAGCAAAAACCCAAAAAGGTGGCTTTCCAAAAAAGTAACCATAAAGCTGATTTCACTATTCACGACGACATTTTTCAGCGTCTGTTCGAACTGAAAATATTTATGTGGGCTTAGAACATTTCCAGTATCCACTAAAATAATTTTCAACGCGTTCCGAAACAATTCCGGTTTAGTGATTTTCATCTGCGAAAAGCATCTGAAGCGGTTTCGGCAGCTCCGGAACATTTTCGGTTTTCATCCCGGAAAATTCCAGAAAGTTTCCAAAACAATTCTGGCACCCTCCAAGAATTATCAGGCATGTGCCAAAACCAATTTGACTTTATGGTATCCCCTGAAACAACTTTTCAGTTTCACCGGAACTGTTCCGGTGTTCTCTCTGCGGAACTTTTCCGCTGTCCGAAACTTTTCCGGTGTCCAAAACTTTTCCGGTGATTTTCTCTCAGACTCCCTGTCTAGTATTCAGCAGATAGATGACCCTTAAGCGTGTGACCCTATAGATTCGGTGAAGCATAGATATGACCCGGAACCCCTTCCGATCAATGATCAACATCGGAGCCGTGGACACCCATATTGACCCCTATACCCACACGAATGAATATTCGAGTGAACCTCCAGTTGCCGTGTGTTATTCCTGTTGCTTCGTGATATGTTACAAATACCCGAGGTGAGACATGTTGGCATCCCCGTGGATCAACAACTTGTCCACTATGCCAGTTACCTCGTTACCGGTATTGTTCTCTTTTCTCGTTCCCGTGTTCCGGCATGCCCGTGATCAAATCACAAAGTGTCTGGCCAGACGATGATGGATACCGTAACACCGAGAGGGCCCAGAGATATCTCTCCATCGTCGGAGGAGCAAATCCCAATCTTGAGCTATCAAGTTACTTGACATACTTTTCCATGAACCCGTAAGCCGCCGTAATAGCCACCCATTTACGGATGACGTTTAACAAACCCCAAAGTTCATGAAGCAAGCATGAAGAAACTCGATACTCTCATGGTCTAAGGAATCATGCAAACGATAACCATCTCTGTGTTATTAACCATTAACTTGTGACGAATGAATCTCATAGCATAACATCAATTCAGGTCGATTCAACACAAATGTTCTTCCAACATTGTGCCCTCAAAGTTGCTGGCATAGACATGCCCTTGATCAGGAAAACAGAACCATCATGCAACACTTGAGCTAGTCTTAGAGGCCAGACTAGGAATACATTTTACCGTTTATTATCCCACACGTGCATATGAGTCTTCCTCCGAGCCTCGTGGTTATTGCAGACTCGAGAACCATAGCAGTTATAGCATGAAACATAAACCTAATCATGAACAGGGAGATAATCAACAACATTTATTATTGCCTCTAGGGCATATCTCCTACAGGTTGGGCCGGCCCGTTTTAGGCCCAGTAGGGGTTTTCCTTTTTTTATTTTTTTTGTTTATTTTTGTATTTTTTATTTATTTTTCTTTTCTGTTTTATTTTAGTTTCTATTTAATTTAGTTTTAGTTAAATACATAAATAACACCCAAATTAGTATTTTAAATTAACCTACTGCCATAACCAATTTTGACACTTAAATATTTAGTTTGCAATTGCCTACAATTTAAAAGCTTTAAAATAATTGCTTAAGTCACTGTTTTTAAATATTTTTATGATTCTAAACACCTTATAAAAATGTGGTTTCTCCACCATAATTACCTATGAATTATTTGTCACAACTTGAACATTTTAGTTTTGATATTTGAAAATTTTATCGTTCGACCTGGTTTTGAACTAACGCGAGTTTATCAACAGTAATCGTGGTGACGTGTCATCATTAGCAGGATATTACTGCAGCTTAAATATCCGGGCGTCACAATTCTCCCCTACTAAAAAGAATTCTCGTCCCGAGAATTAAGAAGTAGAAGGAAAGAGCCCGGGGTATTCTGCACGAAGATGATCTTCGTGTTCCCAAGTGGCTTCATCTTCAGAATGATTTGCCCACTGCACTTTGAAGAACTTGATAACCTTCTGACGAGTCCGACGTTCAGTTTCATCGAGAATGCGGACTGGTTGCTCTTTGTAAGAGAGGTCTTGTTGCAGTTCAAGCATATCATGATCCACTGCTCGAATAGGATCCTTGAAGCAGCGACGAAGCTGTGACACATGGAACACATCGTGAACCTGTGAAAGGTTTGGCGGTAGCTCCAGTTGATATGCCACTTTACCACGCCTTTCGAGAACAGTGAAAGGACCAATGTATCGAGGAGCCAGCTTGCCCTTGATCCCAAAACGGTGCGTACCTCTCATTGGCGTGACTCAAAGATAAGCTTTTTCGCCAGGTTGATAGACCATATCCTTGTGATGACGGTCATACTGACTCTTCTGACGAGACTGGGCAGCCTTCAGATTTGCATGTATAATGCGGACTTGGTCTTCGGCATGTTGGATAATATCCGGACCGATAAGTGTACGTTCCCCAGTTTCTGACCAATTCAGAGGAGTTCGACACTTACGTCCATATAATACTTCAAAGGGAGCCATCATCAAACTAGCTTGATAGCTATTGTTGTAGGAGAACTCAGCATACAGGAGAGATTCCTCCCATTTCTTGCCGAAATAAATGACACAAGCTCGAAGCATGTCTTCGAGAATCTGATTGACTCTTTCAACTTGTCCCTGGGATTGAGGGTGAAAAGCGGTGCTGAAGGACAAATGAGTTCCCATAACTTCCTGGAAACTTGCCCAGAATCTTGAAGTGAATAAACTGCCACGGTCTGAACTAATCACCAATGGAATACCGTGGAGCGAAACAACTCTGGACATGTAAAGATCTGCTAGCTGACTAGCAGTAATAGTTTCCTTGACAGCCAGAAAATGTGCAACTTTGGACAGTCGGTCAATGACGACAAGAATAGCATCATTACCTTTCTGCGATCTGGGAAAACCAGTGACGAAGTCCATTTCAACATGGTCCCATTTCCATTCAGGAACCGTAATAGGTTGTAGAGTTCCAGCAGGCTTTTGATGTTCTGCTTTGATCCGACGGCAAATGTCACATTCTGAAACATAGCGTGCAATGTCTTGCTTCATGTTAGACCACCAGAATCTTCGACGAATGTCTTGGTACATCTTGGTACTACCAGAATGAATAGACAGCGGAGTGTCATGTGTTCCTTCATGACCTCCTGAGTCATATCATGGTTTTTCTCCTTACTCGGTACCACTAGGCGGCCTTTGAAGTACAAAGCGCCATCCTCAGCAATAGTGAAGGGTGAGGGCTTTCCTTCTGCGAGATCGAATTTAATCCTCTCGACTTCATTATCACACTTCTGGATCCACTTGATGACGTCCACAATATCTGGTTTAGCAACCAGGGTATTAAGAGAACCCTGGGAAACAGCGTGGAGGTTCATTTTGTAGGACCCTTCAGGAGGGGGAGTGAGATAACCCTGAGGAACAATATGGAGGTTCATCTTGCGAAATTCCTTTTGAAGAAGGGGGTGAACCTTGTGAACCTGAAGGTGGTTGCAGTATGACTAGTGGCTCAAAGCATCAGCCATTACATTAGCCTTGCCTGGTGTATAAGAAATACCCACGTTGTAATCTGCTATGCGCTCCATCCATCTCTGTTGACGGAGGTTCAGATCCGGCTGAGTAAACAGGTACTTCAGACTTTGGTGGTCGGTGTAGATCTCGCAACGATTACCAATAAGGTACTACCGCCACTCTTTCAATGCATGAATTACTACAGCAAGTTCAAGGTCATGAACTGGGTAGTTCCCTTCATGAGGACGCAATTGATGAGATGCATAAGAAACCACTCTGCGCTCTTGCATTAGGACACAACCTATTCCCTGATGTGAAGCGTCACAATAAATGACGAAGTCCTTACGAGTATCCGGAGGAGCAAACACTGGAGCAGACGTCAGTTTGTCCTTAAGTGCCTGGAAGCTTTCCTGACATTTTTCTGTCCACTCATATTTAACACCTTTGTGAAGCAGATTGGTTAAGGGCTTTGCAACCTTGGAGAAGTTCTTGCCGAATCGACGGCAATAGCTGGCGAGTCCGAGAAAACTTCTGACTTGCATGACATTCTTTGGGGGAGTCCAGTCAAGAACAGCCTAAACTCATTCAGGGTTGACCGCAATACCATCCTTGGAGATCACATGACCAAGGTAGGTTACTTCGTCCATCCAGAACTCACACTTTGAATACTTTGCATAAAGTTGATATTCTCGAAGCCTCTCCAGTATAAGACGAAGATGTTCAACATGCTCTTCTTTATTCTTGGAGTAAACCAGGATATCATCCAGATAAACCATGACGAATTTATCGAGGTAATCCATGAATATATAGTTCATCAGGTGAGAGAAGGTTGCTGAGGCATTGGTTAAGCCAAAGTACATGACGGTGTACTCGTATGAACCATAACGAGTAACGAATGCAGTCTTGGGAATATCCTCTTCACGTACCCGGATCTGATGGTAACCCAACCTCAAGTCGAGTTTGGAAAACACTGACGAACCAGCAAGTTGATCATACAGATCGTTGATCCGAGGCAGCGGATATTTGTTCTGGATTGTAGCTTGGTTGATGGGACGGTAATCTTGGACCAACCGATTCGTACCATCCTTTTTCTTGACAAAGAGAGAAGGTGATCCCCAAGCAGAGGAACTTGGACGAATGAAACCCAGACGAAGCGAATTGTCAATTTCTTGCTTAAGTTCAAGGAGTTCATGTGGTGGCATCTTATACGGACGCTTGGCTATAGGAGTGGTACCAGGTACCAAGTCGATGACAAACTCGACAGCTCTGGCAGGGGGAATCCCTGGAAGTTCTTCCGGAAAAACATCTTGGAAATCCCGGACAACTGGAATGTTTTCAATCCCTTCAAGAGGTGACTCATTTAATGCATTCAAGGCATATAGTCGGGCTTCAGCATTCCGAACAAGATGAGCATGGTCAAGCTCTAGCATGACGATAATGATGGGGCCTAACAGCTTGGAAAGACATGATTGAGTACAAAATCATAAGCAAGGAAGATCCTAAGAGTTGTTGAATCGCAAAGCATACTCGATTCAGATATCGGTGTCCCTGAGTGTCCTACAACTCAGAACATGAGGAAACTGGAATCAGTGAAATATCATAGTTGATGAGGAGCTCATAAAAAGTTATATAGCTCCGTGATATTCTCGAGATACCAATGATAAAACAGGGAGGTAGATCAGAATAAAGGTTAGACTAGTGTATTGATCTGTGGAAGAACAAACACTTTAACTTGTCTGAGAATGAAACCAAAGTAGAACAACATGGTCGGAACCACGATTGCAAAGGGCAAGATCAAAGATACAAGATCAAATCATACAATGAATGATTATTGAAAGGAGAAGCTTCTATGATAAGATCAACATTGTTTCCATGGGCATGAACACAAGGTTCAAGGTCGACTCCCACTTCATCAATGCATCACCTTCCATTTACACCTCGCATTTGATGAAGTTGTAGTTTTGAAAGTTTAACTGGCAAAACACCAGGAGAGTATGACTCGTGAAAACTGTCGGGTTCACACGGATTAAGGAAGGCATAGGTTCAACCCTTCGAGGCATCTTAGGAACATATACCACAAGCTTCAAGAGTAATTAACATATGCTTGCAAACAGAGCATGGCTGACGAAAGCATAGGATACAACTTATCAGAGGGAGAAGACACAGTTTACCAATGGCCTCATGTATCAGGGGAAGAACATCACAAGAATTTTGAATGTGAAGGATGCTATCGGGTAATAACCCAACACTGGGTCTGGCGGTCCACAAAGGACCTGATGTGAGTATCGGTACCCAATCAGAGAGAGAAAGAATGCAAGGCATCAGATCATAGAACATCCAAATAATTTGATGCTTAAATAACCAAAGGAATTAAGATTTCCAAATTGGTGTATCGGAAACAGATGTTCCGATCGAATACAAGTAAGATGAAAGGACTTAGATGGGCAATCAATCAAGGTTGATTTGTTGGGAACCAACTCATGTTTGGAAAGACGTCTGAGCCGGACGGATAATTTATGATAAACAACTGATGACTGCGTGCATTCACACACAGGTTGAATCAATAAAATCAAATGAAAACCACAAAGGATTTACTTAATATTGCTAGACATATGGAATTAACCATAATGCAAGTAGGTGAGAAAGGTCAAGAGCAAAAGGCTACTGAGGATTACGGAAGATCGAATAGCGTTTCAAAGAATTCTGAGGAACACATGATCAACCGAGGAAGAACGAATCTCCGGTAAGATAATTCGATGTACCCTGTAATAACAAGAGCAACTGGATATGAAAGTATGAGCGACAATTGCATGTAGTCATCCATAGGGGTTGACGGTGGAAGGGAATCGCAAAAGCAATGAGCACGAGTTCTCGGGAGAACATCAGAGAGTATCTTCGAAGTCTTCTGATGAATCGAGCCATCGTCTGAAATGAGGGGCTCTCCGGGAGGAGTAGTTACGAGAACCTAGAGTTAGAGTTAATAAAATCTTTAACCCGAAAGAGAAGAGGTATCAGAACCCAGAGTATAGATGAGGAATAAAAGATCCTAATACCACCCGATTGAGATGTGGGCCCGTAAGCCACACAACAATGTTAGTAAAAGTTTTTCAAGTACAAGACCCAACTTCGGCCAAGGAGTTGGAAAGGGGGCTACCTACATGTAGTCGGCTCTGATACCAACTTGTGACGCCCCCAATTTCGACCGTACGCTAATCATACACGCAAATGCGTACGACCAAGATTAGGGACTCACTAATCAATATCACAACACAACACTAGACACAAATTAAAGTCATACAGCTTCATATTACAAGCCAGGGGCCTCGAGGGCTCGAATACAAAGCTCGACAAGCACGAGTCAGCGGAAGCAAAAATATATGAGTACAGACATAAGTTAAACAAGTTTTGCCTTAAGAAGGCTAGCACAAACATAAGCAGCGGATCGAAAGAGGCGAGGCCTCCTGCCTGGGAGCCAACCTAACTATTCCTCAGCGTCGGCACTCTCCACGTAGTAGTAGGCTCCAGCGGTGGTGTAGTAGTCGTCTCCGGCGTACTCCATATCCTGGGCTCCATCGTCTGAACGCAAAATCGAATCGCGGGGGGAAAGAGAAAGCAAAGCAGCGGTGAGTACTCATCCAAAGTACTCGCAAGACTGACATCAGAACTATACTAAGTATGCATCAGTATCAAGGAAAGGGGTTATATCTGGGCTGACTGCAGTAAGCAAGAATAGGGGGAAGGCCTAGTCCTATCAAAGACTAGCATCTTCAGCATCTTGCAGCAATAGAAGAGAGTAGACTGGTATCTCATATATAGCAATATTATTGTAGCAAATTTTTAAAAGTAACCACGCCCAGAGATTCTTCCGCGACTCCCTGCGAGAAAGCAATCTCGGAGCCAACATTCATTTCAATTTTAAGTCACAATTATAGTTGTAGTAGATCGAGGTACAACTCCAAGTCGTCCTGTTACCGTGGACATGGCTATTCGTATAGATGAATTCATCCCTGCAGGGGTGCACCGCATTTCCAACACGCTTGATCACCTCTGGCCGGACACACTTTCCTGGGTAATGCCCGGCCTCGGGATATCAACACGTCGTCGCCCCACATAGGCTCAACAGAGAGGCCAGCCCACCGGTCTAAATCCTAAGCACACACGGGTCGTGGGCCCACTTGCCCTACGCGCTCCTGCACGATGCGTACGCGGCCGAGGTCAGCCCTAGCACACCCTAGTCCAAGAGTTGTACCGTCCAGGCCACTCGGGCGCGCGCCACTCCATTGCTGACGTCCGAAGAGCTTCGGCTGATACAACGACGCTGAGTACCCATAACTTCTCCCACGTGAAGGTTTGGTGCGCAATAAGGTCAACGACCAACTCAGATCAAATACCCAACCCATTAGCATTTTATTAATGCGGGGCAAGCGCGACCCATGAAGTGCGGTCCCGTCGCCCCGTCTCGAGGATGTGTGGCAAGGGCCTCTCCTGCCCGTCCACGCCTCATCATCATCAAACCGTGGGTACCCCTCAGGGCCGACCCATCACCAACATGTTTTTGTAACCAGGTCATAGTAACTGTGTGTATAAAACATCAAGACGGAACCTGAGGAATCACCCTCAAAGGGCCCCGCTCGATGAAACCATCAAGGTGGACTTAGAGGAATCACCCTCGAGGGTCCCACACTTGAGGGGTTGCACGACAGAGTCATCGTCGGGAGTGGTGAAGGAGATATCACCCTCGATGACCACGACCGACTAGCTGCACTATAGAGTTAGCATCATGAGTACTTCACGAGGTGTCACCCTCGGTACTCGGTAGTAACTCTGCAGAGTCGTACAACTAAGGGGTGTGCGGTGATGTGAGGGGCCTGGCTCGTCGGTCGGTTGACCGAGTCTTCGAGTCTTCGGGTCGTCGAGTCGTCGATGAAGAAGCAGGGGCAACTGGGACTAAGGGGGGTCACAGGGGATTCATTGATCAACCTATACTAAGCAGTTGATATGATTGCAGGTATAGTAGCAGTTTATCAAAAACAGTCTATGCATCAGAATAGGAGCTAACTAATACAGTAGCAAAAACTAATGCAAGGATAAGAGGGAAGAATGGGCGATATCGGAATGATCAAGGGGGGTTGCTTGCCTTGCTGCTCTATGGCAAAAGGTTGATCGTCAACGGTGTAGTCGTACCCGGCAACAGCGTCAGTCACGGGGTCTACCAGTAAGAAGAGGGGGGAGAAACAATAAATATAAAGCAGACAAATGCATCATGATGCATGGCATGGCAATATACAGAGCTAGGCATGCGCTAACGCAGTATTACACGTGGCAGACGGGTCGGAAAAATATCTGACAATATTTCCCGAATCTCTGGCTTTTACCGAACAGATGAAAACGATGGAAAAGTTCCATGTTCGCTATGCTAGGAGCATGTGACAGACGAACGGACCGCGTATTCAGAACCGTTGGATTATTCTGAGCAACTTTTATGTTCAAAACTTTTTCATCTGAGCTACGGTTTATTTTATATTAATTTATAAAGATTTAATAATATTTTGGAATTAATTTAATTATAAAATTCGAATGATCCAAAACAGTAAAATACTGTTTAATTAACTAATTAATTAGTTAAATAATTAATTAATCAATTTAATTAACTAATTATTTATTTATACATTATTTTTATTTCTATTTTGTTTTTTTAGTACATACGTACATACATACATATGCACATACATGCATACATACATACCTACATACACACATACATACATACATACATACATACACAGACAAACACACACTCTCTGCACACACACACGCATACTCTCGCGCGCGCGCAGCCGCCGGCGGGGGGGGGGGGGGGGGGGGGGACGGCGCGGCCGAGCTCACCGGGTGGGCCGAGTAGGGGGGCGGCGACGCGGCGAGGTGGGGAGGCGGCGGCGGCTAAGACGACGGCGGCGGGGCGACGCGGGTCGAGGCGGCGGCGTCCGAGGCGAGGAGGTGCCGGCGACGGGAGCGCCGCGGGCCGGCGCGGGGCCGCGTCGGGGGGGAACGGGGCCGGGCGCGGCGGCCTGGGCTGGCGCGGGCGCGGTCGGGCCGGCGCGTCGTCGTGGGGGGGGGCGGAGGGGCGGCCGGCTCGGGCCAGCCGTCGGCCAGGGGGGGTCGCGCGGGAGCGGGGGCGCTCCAGGCGGCGGCGGGGGGGGTCGGGCATGGGGGTGCTGGGGCGCGCTAGGGTTCGGCGCCCCTGGCTCCCTTATAGGAGCCGTTTGGGCCGGCCCGTTTTAGGCCCAGTAGGGGTTTTCCTTTTTTTTATTTTTTTGTTTATTTTTGTATTTTTATTTATTTTTCTTTTCTGTTTTATTTTAGTTTCTATTTAATTTAGTTTTAGTTAAATACATAAATAACACCTAAATTAGTGTTTTAAATTAACCTACTGCCATAACCAATTTTGACACTTAAATATTTAGTTTGCAATTGCCTACAATTTAAAAGCTTTAAAATAATTGCTTAAGTCACTGTTTTTAAATATTTTTATGATTCTAAGCACCTTATAAAAATGTGGTTTCTCCACCATAATTACCTATGAATTATTTTTCACAACTTGAACATTTTAGTTTTGATATTTGAAAACTTTTATCGTTTGACTTGGTTTTGAACTAACGCGAGTTTATCAACAGTAATCGTGGTGACATGTCATCATTAGCAGGATATTACTGCACCTTAAATATCCGGGCGTCACATCATGCACACAAAGTAAAGGACAATGCATAGTATAAACAGTTTTTTGCAATTTTATCGTATTCGAAACATAGAGAGGCGGAGATGTAGTTCCTCTCTCATAATAATTGCGAGTAGGAGCAGCAATCACATGCATATTATATTTATCAAAATTATCATGTGCAATAGTAGAACGCAACCCATCAATATAATCCTTAATAAGCGCAAACTTCTCCGATATAGTGTAGTTGGGAGAATTCAAAAAGATAACAGGACTATCATGCGTGGGTGCAATAGCAACAATTTCATTCTTAACATAAGAAACTCTAGAAAGTTCATCTCCATAAGCATAATTCATATTGGCATCATGGCCACAAGCATAACAAGCATCAATTTCATCAAAAAGGGATATTTCAAAAGAATCCAAGGGATCATAGCAATCATCATAGCATTCATCCTTCGGTAAGAACGAAGGGAAATTAAACAATGTATGAGTTGAAGAGTTACTCTCATTAGAAGGTGGGCACGGGTCGCTAGTCCGCTCTTCCTCCTTTTGTTCTTCGCTCTCCTCGTCATCTTTTTCATCAAATGAGCTCACAGTGTCATCATTTTCTTCTTCCATAGTTTCCTGCAAAATATTAGTCTCCTCTTGGACAGCGGAGGAGTCCTCAATATATGGCTTAACATAAGCATTAGAAGCATAGTTTTCATAGCAATATTTAAGTATGGCAAAACTTTCAGATTTGTAAAGAGTAGCATCATACTTTTCAATCAAAGAAGCAATTTCATAGGCACCCTTAAAAGCAACAAATTCTTCAATTTGCTCAATATCATAGTAATTATAAACACCCTTGGCATAAGAAGATACGATTCCATTATCCTTAAACTCACATTGATAGGGAAGGTGTTTTTTAGGGTCTTCAGAACAACAAGTAAAATCATAAATTTCGCATAAATTCCAAGCATAGCATTGCAAAGTATTAATATGATGCCATAAAAGTTTCCCTTTTTGAGATAAGCGGTGTCGCACATAATAAGCATGCTCATTTAATGATTTGCCCTCAACGAAGCTAGTTGGGGTTTCAGCACGAGCACAAACGGATCGAAGATGATCCAAGTAAAAAGCTTCAACAGTGTGATAGATTTTGGGTGGTTCTTCAACCATTGGTGTAGTAGGTTCAACTAATTTTTTTGGTATTTCGTGTTCCGTATCCATAACTAAAGATAGATAACAACTTAGAACAGCAAATAAAATCTACTTAGTGATAAAGCAAACAAGCACCCACGAGAATATTCACCCCACGATATTGCTCCCCGGCAACGGCACCAGAAAAAGGTCTTGATAACCCACAAGTATAGGGAATCAGTTGTAGCCTTTCTCGATAAGTAAGAGTGTCAAACCCAACGAGGAGCTAAAGGTAGAACAAATATTCCCTCAAGTTCTATCGACCACCGATACAACTCTACGCACGCTTAACGTTCGCTTTACCTAGAACAAGTATGAAACAAGAAGTACTTTGTAGGTGTGATAGGATAGGTTTGCAAGTTAATAAAGAGCACATAAATAAAAACTAGGGGCTGCTTAGATAAAGAAACAACTAAGTTAGTCTTAGTAGAGAGCTTTTTGTCACAAGAAAGTTATTTGTCCCTAGGCAATCGATAACTAGACCGGTAATCATTATTGCAATTTTATATGAGGGAGAGGCATAAGCTAACATACTTTCTCTACTTGGATCATATGCACTTATGATTGGAACTCTAGCAAGCATCCGCAACTACTAAAGATCATTAAGGTAAAACCCAACCATAGCATTAAGTATCAAGTCCTCTTTACTCCCATACGCAAACAACCTACTTACTCGGGTCTGTGCTTCCGTCACTCACGCCACCCACCATAAGCGAATCATAAACATATTGCAAACCCTACAGTGGGGATCCCTCACGCTTGCGCGACACGGAGAGCACCATAGGACAGCACCAATAATAAAACATGCAACTCAAACCAATCATGATCATCAATCAACCCATAGGACAAAACGGATCTACTCAAACATCATAGGATAGCCATACATCATTGGGAAATAATATATAGAGTTGAGCACCATGTTTAAGTAGAGATTACAGCGGGGAGAAGAGGTGTTGAGCCGCTGCATAGAGGGGGAGAGAGTTGGTGATGACGGCGGCGAAGTTGTTGGTGTAGATCGCCGTCACGATGATGGCCCCGGCGTCGTTCCGGTGCCACCGGGAGAGAGGGGGAGAGAGCCCCCCTCCTTCTTCTTCTTCCTTGACCTCCCCCCTAGATGGGAGGAGGGTTTCCCCTCTGGTCCTTGGCCTCCATGGCAGCGGAGGGGCGGAAGCCCCTCCGAGATTGGATCTCTCTCTCTCCGTTTCCTTCTGTTTCTGCCTTCCCTGATTCTGGCCTTTCACCGTTTCTTAAATTCCCGGAGTTCCGTAACTCCGATTGGGCTGAAATTTTAACACGATTTTTATCCGGATATTAGCTTTCTTGCGGCGAAAGAAGGGCACCAACCGCCTTACGGAGTGGCCACAAGCCTCCAGGCCGCGCCCTACCCCCCAAGGCGCGCCCCTGCGGCTTGTGGGCCCCTCGGACACCGCCTTCTGTTGATTCCACTTCCCAAAATTCACATATATTCCAAAAAAAATCTCCGTAAGTTTTTATCCCGTTTCGACTTCATTTGATATGGATTTTCTGCGAAACAAAAAACATGCAACAAACAGGAACTGGCACTGGGCACTGGATCAATATGTTAGTCCCAAAAGGTAGTATAAAAAGTTGCCAAAAGTATATGAAAGTTGTAGAATATTGGCATGAAACAATCAAAAATTATAGATACGACGGAGACGTATCAGATGGTTTAGCTATTTGGTGACAAAGACAGGTCATGCAAAGGAATGGGTTCAACTACCGAGAACAGGTAACAGTTGAATCATTATTGTCCTAATGCAGTAAAAGAGAGCAGGAGCGAGAGAGTGGGTTTATATCAGTATGCTCAAGGGGGGTTGCTTGCCTGACACTTCTGAAGATAACAATGAGTCTTCATCGGTGACAACGATCTCAACGTCGGAACAACGTCTACTGAGGGAGAACAACCACCGGCAAACAAGAAGGAACACATTCAATGCAATGCAACAAACATGATGTATGATATGGCATCTTAAAGCATTGAATTGACCTAGTGCAATAGATAATCATATTAATTGAAGTGGAATTCAAACCTAGTTCAAATTCCAACTCCAATGCTATTTCATACATTACCCTAATCATGAATGTCCTACTTGGTGATGTTAACTTGCTCAAACATGCATGCACATGGCATAAATAGATTCATTGGATTTTTCTGATCATTTTTCATATATAAATTATTTTCATCTGAGTTACGGTTGAATTTCTATGATTTTTCAAAGTTTATAATATTTTCTGAAATATATTAAATCATTTAAGATTTATTTAAATTCCAGAGAGACATTATTGCGTCAGCATGATGTCAGGGTGACCTCAGCAGGTCAACAGGGCCGACCAGGGTCAAACCTGACTAGCAGGGCCCACACGTTAGTGTCACAGGGTCAGCTACTGAGGCTGACCAGTGGGGCCCGATCAACTGCTCAGTCAGCAGTCAATAGGGGACCCAGTCAGTCACTGACTGGTGGGTCCAGTCAAATGCCACGTGGCCAGGTCAAACTGACCAGTGAGGCCACTGGGTTTAAGTTAACTGAATAGTTTGTTTTAAACCTGGGTTAATTAGCATTGGAGGACCCACTTATCAGTGACCTAAAGGGTCATTAGGTTAATGCTAATGACGTCCACGTCTGCGCCAACGGGGTTGGTCGCCGGCGACCCAGATCCGCGGCGGTGTCTCGCCGGAGATGCTCGGGATTGCTCTATAGGCCATGGTTTTGGGCGTGCTTAGGTGCTATGGAAAGCTGGGGACGGGCCGCTTCCGTTGGTGGCCGCTAGGTGGCCGGAGGTGCACTGAAGCGACGGCGGCGAGGACCAATGCGGCCGCCGGAGTTCGGCCATCGTCGGGATCGACGATACGGTGTGCAAAAACAACAACAAAGGGCATCAATGGCACCTAGAAGGAACGGAGAGGACGTCTACGAGCTCAATTCGGTCACCAGAGCTTGCTAGCGACGGCAGCAACGAGCTCGGCGGCGAGGAGCTCTCGGCCATGGTGGAACTACGGCATAGAGGACGAATTCGATGACGGTGATAGGAGAAATGAAGCAGTGGCTCATAGCGGGTCATTTGGCAGATGCGGCGAGGTCGGGGATGAGTCGACGCGGCCGAATCGACGGCGAGGACCTCCGGTGGCCGAAGCTTGAAGATGACGGCATCAGGGCGATGGAGGGCATCTGAGCTTGCGTGGCTCGGCTAGGACGGCGATCAGGTCGTGGCAAAGCTCGGGGGCACGACTGAGAGGCTCGGGGGTGGCTGGGGGCACGACAACGACGACGGCGCGGCTATGGCGGCTCGGCAATGGAGGACAGCGAGGTAGGCGAGGGGCGAATGGAGAGACGGTCATAGGGATGCGGATGGCAGAGGGGGTGGTCTATCCCTGCCGTTGTGCTGGCCTGCGATGGCCAGGCAGGCTGGTGCGTGGCTGCGGGCGCCGGGCGCCGTGGCCAGCCTTGCCTCTGCCTATTGGCATGAGGAAGAAGACGGTCCAGCCCCTGGTGGGCTGGGCCTCTTCTGCAAGGTAAGCCCAGGTAACTCTCCTTTTCTAAATTAGTTCTGTTTTTTTCTATTTTCCTACTTTCTGTTTAATTTTGTTTGGGCAAAAACTATAAATCCAAAATTCCTGAAATTATTTATGGCGTATATTTGGAATATTTCCAAGCTCCACAAAAAGTTTCAGAAAATTTGAAGCAACTAAAATATTTATAGTGCTTTATTAGTGATTTTCAGAAACTTTGCTGATTTATTAAATTTGCCAAAATAGTTGTGAAAATATAGTTCACCCCTGATATGTTGTTGCCAACATTTATCAAAGAGGGGGGACATTTTTGAAGAGCATTTTGGATTCATTGATAATTCAATTGTTGGAGTTTGTTTAATCAATGAGGTGCTAGCGTTTGTCATCCCCTTTTCAAATTCAGTTGAATTTAAACATGATGCCATGATGGTTAATGCAATGACAAGCAAAGACTAGCCAGGGCTATGACAACTCAGCCCCACTAAACAAGAATCTCGTCCCGAGATTCAAGCATAGGGTAAGAGGACAGAGGGAACACCACTATCACAATCTTCGTGATCCAATTGTTCTTCTCGAAGATGTTGATTCATTGCATCATGATGATCTTGACATCTTTTTCTTTGGGATCTTCATCCAACACGATAACAAAAGAAAGAAAAGCTCTACTAGAATCGATCTTCTTGAAGATCGAGCAACTCATGATCAACTCATAGAATGAGATGTGATAACATCTCTCGAGATGAGACACAAAACACACATTGAGAACGTTGGAATGAGGCAGATGACGGAGGTCCAATTGGTAGGCAACAATTCCACGCTAAAGCAGATGGTGATGAGGTTTCAAAGTAGCGAGGAGTTAGTTGCCCTTCATACCATAACGACACCTTAGGGAAGGTGACTCATAGGATTATCCCTTAAGTGGCAAAAAAATTACTTTTGATACAAAGATCATTGAAACTCTTCATACCAGTCTATGGCAATTCACAAACGATCGTTTGAAGGAATTCGAACGGATGGCATACTCAGTTTGGAAAAGAAACTAGAGTTATAGGACAGCTCGGTAAACGGAAGGCACTTTCCAATTGATACCAAGGTATAACCCAGTGTCTGAGCATGCTCTCAAGAACTTGAGCATTTCCATATTCATCAAGGTTTTACCAACATCCATGCCAAGGATCCTGGCAACACATCATACCACCATGATGAATAACAATGGAGGATGCAGATGCAAAGGAAGACATCACTTTCTCAGATTTCAGCTTAGCTATGCCAAGGGAACAAAATCTGGATGATCGACCGAGAGACATTTAGCACTCCGCTTCTAATGTTCTCCTTGATGTACTAGCATAACCCAATTATAGGAAATGTTTGACATCTAGCACGTCAGGTATAGGTCGGACTTCGGGGGCTCAAGGGGTCCATGAGGAACAACTTCTGGAATAAGTCATACGGAAACCTCATGGGGAAGTGGCCAAGTTGCTGAATGAAGAAACTATAATAATAGGTCTGCCGGCTAGGTGTGTTGGCCACAACATCCACTTTACCGGGTCATAGGAAGACCAATATTATAACTTTTGGGAAATGTTTCCAACCATCATGTTTGCCTGAGATTCAGATCTGGTTGGTGATAGGATGTTTCGGACTCAGCAGGTCTGAAAAACAAAGTTTGCAACATAAATTGATGAGATGGCATTGCGAGATTCTCGGGAGGTGAACTACAGAAGCCAGCTCCAAAAGATGAGCTGGATTGCAAGACCCACATGAACACAGTGTCCAAGACAATTGTGGTCATATGGAGAACTTACAACAAAACACTACTGAGTTCTGGATGGAACCATCATTGGAGGATAACGAAGTCCTTATATAAGCCTGGGTTAGCTCTTAAAAAGGAACTTATTTTCCTTGAACAAATCAATCAGTGGCTTGGGGTGCTAGGGGATACATATGGAGTGGAGGCGGCCAACCTATCAAACCATAGCATACTTTGCACATGCATGAATGACTTGGGATGATTCCCGAGGAAGCAAAACGACCTTTCTTGAATTCACGGCGGCAACTTGCATCAAATGCACGTGAACTAAGACGAAGTCACTTCTTACACCTAATATATACTCCATGTACGGGACACGAAGATATTGTCTACAAAGTTTCCATTACTAACTTAATGTCCAACATGAGTTGTGAACAATGAAAATGTTGCCGATGGGCTCAACAACAATTCATCAAAATATCCATGAAGACGGAATTCCACAACTATGTGAGCAAGAGTATAGCATTGGTCAGACTGAAAGGGTATAATGAGGTAAGCTTGAGGGATTAGCCACACGTAAGACAACATTGCGAGAACCCTTGGTTCTGAGTTTGATTCGACGAAAGCCCATATTCAAATCAAAGGTTTGACAAGACAATGGATGCATCAGCTGATCACAAGGATCAATCGATGAAAACATCATCTTTCTCCAACACACACATACGCACACAAGGATATCCCTTCGGAACGAACTAAGTTAGGCAAAGCTATTATCTTCCAACTCTCCAAGTTGTTGTTTAGCTTAACCAACTAGTTCCAGGGTATCCAACACAGAGTCTTGGAGGAGGGGTGGTTTATATTTAAACCAACTTGATCACGAACTCAACATAACGGTCAGGGGACAACCTGGTAACACTTCCGAGAAGATAGTCGGAAAGTCACGAACCACCGATATGTTATTAAGCTCGAGAACAATCTCACTTTTCAGGGCGAGACGATATGATCAAAAGAGCTTGGCACAACCTAACTCATTGATCGAAGAGTGCACCATGAAAGATGGACTAGGTGGCACAATCAATCTTAGAATGATGATTCAATAACTAACACACCAAGAATGAAATTATTGTCCATTAACTTCCAAGCAATGGAGTTACTAGGAGTATTGATTTCACACATCACGGTTCACTTATAGACGTTCCGGTTACAACCAACATGGAGGCCAAGGAGTGAATAATGATGGCGAGAAGTATTACTGTATCAAGAATTCATGAGAGGTGGTGCAATTCTCATGACAATCCTGACGTGAAGAGGGTAATACCTCATGGGTAGAACAAGGCAAAAGCTAGATTGGCATTTTGATCTGCGGAATACAACTACTTTGACCAGATCCTGGATATGGATGAGGTACTGGAGTTTGTTTCTCCCAGTCATTCTGAAATAGAATGGCTTGACAGACCATAAGAATAATAGGCATCGACGAACGAATGCACAACTACTCTTGACTATCCACGGATAGATAATGGTCAGAGATCAATTGAAAAGGGCAACTCAAGAGCACATAATTTTCCTGAGTTGTAGATGCATACGTTAAATACGTTGAACGAAGTTCAACATGTTTCTTCCAGATAACCCATGCAGAAAGGAAAGATTGGCAAAGTCACAGCTATGGAATAGAGAGCTCATCAAGAGCACTTTTGTTGCGATCTTCAGTTCATGAGGAACTTCTGCCATGACTGGTTCATGGTATTGGAGGAATGATAGACCACGAACCTTGAAGACTAAAACAAGGTTACTAATATCCTAAAGGAACGAGCAAATACCATCAACGGGAGTGAGCAGAATGATTCTTGGGTTATCACAGCATGCTTTCGATAACGATGGCCAGAATTATCACACTGGGAACTCAAAACAAAACTAGACTATTGGGTGGTTTCCGAAGTAACATGGTTTCCTAACACCTCAACAAACACGTCGAGGTAATGGAGTACCCCAACACAATAATTAATGTGCTTTGTCTGGCCTAAAGGACATCGAGAACAGGGGAAAGGAATTTGCAATTGCATCAGATTTTATAAACCTTGGATAACTCGGACAGCATAACGGCTGTACGGGTATGAAATATGAGGCAACCTGCATGAAAACTGACAACAAAACAACTGAATTCTTATGGAGACATTGATCCAGGAAGACAACAACTTTTCTATAAGTCTCTAGCATAGTAACTCGTCATCCTGATAGATAGATGAGAAAGCCTAGTTCTTAATCCCCGTAGAATAATGAAGAGGGTGACTCGGAATTAGAATGACACGAGGAAAGGAGTAAAAAGAGCCTTACGTTCCTTTCCACAATCAATTCCCTTATATAACTAAAACAGTTCTAGACTCAACATCGACCAGTTTGGCTTGGTAATCCTACAAGCAGTCAAGCTCTGATACCAACACTGTCGGGACCCCGATCCTAAGCCATAAGAACCTAGCATGTAACACTTCACATTACTTTGCGGCCTCACGCACGGTTATCTCCACGGCTGCCACCTTACCTGGGCCGGGACCGTTTGCGCCTTTTGGCTCACGAATGTGAATATGTCGCTAGCATTCAAATGTCCAAGAACCCGGGTCGACATAACTAGTCGTAGAACCCAAGTGGCACATCCATACAGGGACAGGCATACGTAACCCAACAATGCAGGTGTCGGTCTCAGCGTGTGTAGATGAGTCGTAGCAAGCTACAGGGACTCCATTACACAGTGGGACATAAATGTCATCAACTGCGCGTAGACGAGTCATAGCAGGCTACTCCATTACACTGCGAGACATTTCCCCAAAGGGATAGACACAGCAGCAAGAAGGATACACGCCGGTCAATCAATGTGTCCGGAGCAATAGCAAGCTACCAAGGCTCAGTGGAAGCACAAAGAGGCATTTCCCTGTACTGAGTGCTACTAGAGGCACACAGCTAGGTGTCGAATCCCATACATACCGTTACACGTCACACGTACGCACGATGCATAGATACAACTATGGCATCACAACATAACCATACAACAACACAACATTTATTTAGAAGGCTCCGAGGAGCCAACAAGTATAATGTTACAAGCAGGGGGTCACATGACCCATCATTCAGAGCATACAATCAACAAGCGGAAGATACATGTCTGGGTACAGACATCTATTAAAAGCGGCTAAAAGAGTCTGAAAAGCTACAACGACCCTACCAAAGGAGCCAGACCTCTGTCTGGAATTCCCAAGCTAATCCAGTCAACATCGAACTTCACGTCGTAAGAATCACTAATGAGACTGACGTCTCCTCTGCAAAACATAAATTAAGCAACCGTGAGTCCAAAGGTACTCAGCAAGACTTACATCAGAACTATCTACATATGCATCAGTATCAATGAAGGGGGTTGTGGAGTTTATTGCAGCAAGCCAGCTTTGACTCTTGGCTAACCTGTACTACGACTAGGAGTACTTTATTTGGAGGGAGAAAACGCACACGAGTCCACATATTCACCATATCAATACTCCACTATGGATCCACTCTCGTCTCCCTACGAGAAGGCCATCCATAGTACTCACGCTTATCTTGCGCATTTAAAAGTATCCATGTCAAATTGTCTATGAACCACATAAGTTCTCCAAGTAGTCCATATCCGAGGACGCGGCTATTCGAACAGATTAAATCACCCTGACTCAGAGGAACCGGCGTCCTCGTGCCATCAGCAACGTTCCCTCCCGGAACACGTATCTGCGTCCAGTCCGGCCCATGTGCCATGTCGTGTGCCACGACGGGCCACACGCGCCATGTGCCACGACGGGCCACACGCGCCGTGTGCCACGACGGGCCACACGCGCCGTGTGCCACGATGGGCCACACGCGTCATGCGCCACATGCCCATGCACCTGACCCGCACATGTCCATGTAACAGCGAGGTAGGCTCTGATAAGCACGAAACCCAGTCCTATGAGCCGTATCACAACACAATCCACCATGTTCTCCAACATGGCCTCTCATCACCATCTTGACCAAAATGGGTCAAGACACTTAGTCTCATCATTAGGACATGATCATTCCAATCCATCACCCAGATGGATCAGACCAACTCAACTCTAAGCATATCAAGCGAGCATGGCTGAGTAGTCACAACATAGCTCAAGCAACTCCTAAGTATGCTAGGATGGTTTAGCTATTTGGCGACAAAGATAGGTCATGCAAAGGAATGGGATCAACTACCGAGAACAAGTAACAGTTGAATCGTTATTGTCCTAATGCAGTAAAAGAGAGCATGAGCGAGAGAGTGGGTTTATATCAGTATGCTCAAGGGCCGGCGACCCAGATCCGCGGCGGTGTCTCGCCGGAGATGCTCGGGATTACTCTACAGGCCATGGTTTTGGGCGTGCTTAGGCGCTATGGAAAGCTGGGGATGGGCCGCTTCCGTTGGTGGCCGCTAGGTGGACGGCGGCGAGGACCAATGAGGACGCCGGAGTTCGGGCATCGTCGAGATTGGCGATACGGTGTGCAAAAACAACAACAAAGGGCATCTATGGCACCTAGAAGGCACGGAGAGGACGTCTACGAGCTCAATTCGGTCACCGGAGCTTGCTAGTGATGGCAGCAACGAGCTCGGCAGCGAGGAGCTCTCGGCCATGGTGGAACTACGGCGTAGAGGACGAATTCGACGACGGGGATAGGGGAAATGAAGCAGTGGCTCACAGCGGGTCATTTGGCACAGGCGGCGAGGTCGAGGATGCGTCGACGCGGCCGAATCGACTGCTAGGACCTCCGGTGGACGAAGCTTGAAGACGACGGCATCAGGGCGATGGAGGGCATCTGAGCTTGCGTGGCTCGGCTAGGACAGCGATCAGGTCGTGGCAAAGCTCGGGGGCACGACTGAGAGGCTCGGGGGTGGCTGGGGGCACAGCAACGACAACGACGGGGCTATGGCTGCTCGGCCATGGAGGAGAGCGAGGTAGAGGCGAGGGGCGAATGGAGAGACGGTCAGAGGGATGCGGACGGCAGAGGGGGGTCTATCCCTGCCGTTGCGCTGGCCTGCGATGGCCAGGCAGGCTGGTGCGTGGTTGTGGGCGCCGGGCGCCGTGGCCAGCCTTGCCTCTGCCTATTGGCATGAGGAAGAAGACGGTCCAGCCCCTGGTGGGCTGGGCCTCTTCTTCAAGGTAAGCCCAGGTAACTCTCTTTTTCTAAATTAGTTCTGTTTTTTTCTATTTTCCTGCTTTCTATTTAATTTTGTTTGGGCAAAAACTATAAATCCAAAATTCCTGAAATTATTTCTGGTGTATATTTGGAATATTTCCAAGCTCCGCAAAAAGTTTCAGAAAATTTGAAACAACTAAAATATTTATTGTGCTTTATTAGTGATTTTTATAAACTTTGCTGATTTATTAAATTTGCCAAAATAGTAGTGAAAATATAGTTCACCCCTGATATGTTGTTGCCAACATTTATCAAAGAGGGGGAACATTTTTTAAGAGCATTTTGGATTCATTGATAAATCAATTGTTGGAGTTTGTTTAATCAATGAGGTGCTAGGGTTTGCCATCCCCATTTCAAATTCAGTTGAATTTAAACATGATGCCATGATGGTTAATGCAATGACAAGCAAAGACTAGCCAGGGCTGTGACACTTCATTGCATTACTATTGACTTTCGTGCATGCATAGGGAATCACAAACCTTAACACCAACATTCCTACTAAGCATAATTACTCACTAACATGACTCACATATTACTATCATCATGTTTCAAAACTATTACAAGGAATCAAGTTTAATTTGTCCAATGATCTTCATGAAAGTTTTTATTATATCCTCCTTGGATATCTATCACTTTGGGACTAGTTTCATATATTGCCATTGCTTTTTGGCAAGCTCAAACAAATTTAAGTGAAGCACATGAGCATAAAGATTTCATCTCTCAAAAAGGTATAAGTGAAGCATGAGAGGATTTCTTCAAAATTTACTAACTCTCAAATTAATCTAAGTGAAGCATGAGAGTATGTCTACAAAAGTTTCCAAGCGCACCGTGCTCAAAAAGATATAAGTGAAGCACTAGAGCAATTCTATAGCTCAAAAAGTTTAAGTGAAGCACATAGAGCAATTCTAACAAATCATAGAATGGTTTTGGATTTCTCAAATAGGTGTGTCCAGCAAGGATACAAAGAAAAACTAACAAACAAAGCAAGCAAAGATACAAGACGCTCCAAGCAAAACACATGATATGTGATGAATAAAAATATAGCTCCAAGTAAAATACCGATGGTCGTTAGAAGAAAGAGGGGATGCCACTCGGGGGCATCCCCAAGCTTAGTTGCTTGTTTCTCTTTGGATATATCTTGGGGGTGCGGTAGCATCCCCAAGCTTAGGCTTTTGCTACTCCTTATTCCTTCATCCATCGTGATCTCACCCAAAACTTGAAAACTTCAATCACACAAAACTCAACAAAATCTTCGTGAGATACGTTAGTATAATAAAGCAAATCACTAATTTAGGTACTTCTGCGAACCCATTCATATTTTTTTATTGATACCTACTGTATTTTAACTTTACCATGGCTTATACCCCCCAATACAAACCATAGATTCATCAAAACAAGCACACAATGCAACGAAAACAGAATCTGTCTTAAACAGAACAGTCTGTAGTAATCTGTACTCTAACCATACTTATGTAACTCTCAAAATTCTGAAAAATTAGTACAACGTAAGGAATTTGTATAGAAACACTGTTTTAAAATTTCAGCTCAATATCACGTTCCAGCAAAAAATGAAAATTCATATACTGGACGCAAAGTTTTTGTTTCAGATTCAGCGTCGCTTCTACTCATCCTATGAATCATCCTAAAGGCTTTACTTGGCACAAACACTAAATAAACCATAAAAACACAATCATAACAGAGGCATAATTGTTTCAACACTCAAAAACAGAAAGGAAAAAGCAAAAAAATTATTTATTCATTGGGTTGCCTCCCAACAAGCGCTATCGTTTTACACCCCTAGCTAGGCATAATGGTTTCAACGATGCTCACATAAAAAATAGTAATTGAAATATGCAAAAGAGCATCATGAATCACATGACAAACACATTTAAGTCTAACCCACTTCCTATGCATAGGGATTTTGTGAGCAAACAATTTATGGGAACAAGAATCAACTAGCATAAGAAGGCAAAACAAGCATAACTTCAAAATTTTGAACACATAGAGAGGAAACTTGATATTATTGCAATTCCTACAAGCATATGTTACTCCCTCATTATAAATTTCAGTAGCATCATGAAGGAATTCAACAATATAACTATCACATGAATCATTCTTTTCATGATGCACAAGCATAGAATTTTCATTACTCTCCACATAAGCAAATTCCTTATCATCCATGGTAGTGGGAGCAAACTCAACAAAATAACTATCATGAGACACTTGATTGACATAACCACATTGCAAATTAAAACCATGATGATAAGTTTCATGGTTATCATTACTCATTATAGCATACGTGTCATCACCATCATCATAAATAGGAGGCATGCAATCATCATAATAAATTTTCTCATCAAAACTTGGGGGACTAGAAATATCATCTTCATCAAACATAGCATCCCCAAGCTTGTGGCTTTGCATATCATTAGCATCATGGATATTTAGATAATTCATACTAGCAACATTGCAATCATGATCATCATTCAAGGAACTATCATGAATCACCTTATAAATTTCTTCTTCCAACACTTCATCAAAATTTTCAGATTCATGATTTTCAAACAAAACTTGATAGAGATAATCAAGTACAATCAACCCACTCGCAATTGGTTCATCATAATTTGGCCTTTTGAAAAGATTAGCTAGTGGATGAGAATCCATATCAATAGATTTTTATCAAGCAAAGATGCAAGCAAATAGAAGGCACATGGCAACACAAGCAAACAAAAAGAGATCCGGCGAGAAAAAGGCTGACGAAAAAGAGGGCGAATAAAACGGCAAATTGGTGAAGTGGGGGAGAGGAAAACAAGAGGCAAATGGCAAATAATGTAATTGCAAGGAGATTAGATATGTGATTAGGAACCTGGTAGATGATGGTGGAGTCCCCTCGGCGCCTACGATAGGCACGTAGAAGAGACCGCTTCCTCCCTGGCAACGGCGCCAGAAATTCCTTTGACGTGGCTTGAGACTGCGTCGGTATTTCCCCATAGAGGAAGGGATGATGCAGCACAGCGACGGTAAGTATTTCCCTCAGTTATGAAACCAAGGTTATCGAACTAGTAGGAGGATCACCACCACCCAATAAGCAACACCTGCACACAAACAACAAATACTTGCAACCCGACGTGAAAGAGAGGTTTTCAATCTCTCTACGGTAATAAGATAGATTAGGTAGTGATAGATAGGAGAGATAGATCTCTCAAGAACACAAATAAAAAGAGTAAATATCTAGCAATATATTTTTGGGTTTTTGGTTTTGTAGATCTGAAAACAAAGATTGCAAAAACATAGATCGGAAAGCAATATGATGGAAAAGTAGACCCGGGGGTCGTAGGGTTCACTAGTGGCTTCTCTCATGAGTATAGCGCACGGTGGGTGAACAAATTACTGTTAGGCAACTGATAGAAAATCAAATAGTCATGACGATATCCAAGGCGATGATCATTATATAGGCATCACGTCCAAGATAGATGGACCGACTCCTGCCTGCATCTACCTCTATTACTCCACACATCGACCGCTATCCAGCATGCATCTAGTGTATTAAGTTCATGGAAAAACGGAGTAATGCAATAAGAATGGTGACATGATGTAGACAAGATCTATTCATGTAGGAATAGACCCCATCTTGTTATCCTTAATAGCAACGATACATGTGTGTCTTGCTGCCCCTTCTGTCACTGGGAAAGAACACCGCAAGATCGAACCCATCACAAAGCACCTCTTCCCATGGCAAGAAAAATTGATCTAGTCGGCCTAACTAAACAAAAGATTAGGAGAAGAAATACGAGGCTATAAGTAATCATGCATATAAGAGATCAAAGAAGACTCAAATAATATTCATGGATAGAAACTGATCATGAACTCAAAATTCATCGGATCCCAACAAACACACCGCAAAAGTTTACATCAAATAGATCTCCAAGAGACCATTATATTGAGAATCATAAGAGAGAGAAAAGAAGCCATCTAGCTACTGCCTACGGACTCATAGATCTATGGTGGACTACTCACGCATCATCGGAGAGGCACCTATGAGGAAGATGAACCCCTCCGTGATGGTGTTTAGATTGGATCTCGCGGTTCTGGAACTTGCGGCGGCTGGAATTGTGTTTCGTCGACTCACCTAGGGTTTTCCGAATATTTGAGAATTTATAGGCATCAGAGGCGGTGCGGAAGGGGGCCGAGGAGGGCACAACCCATCAGGGCGCACCGGGCCCCCCTGGCGCGCCCTAGTGGGTTGTGCTCTCCACAACCCACCTCTCCGGCAGTTGTTTGGCCCACTGGGTGTCTTCTGGTCCAGAAAAAATCTCCAAAAATTTCGTCGCGATTGGACTCCGTTTGGTATTGATTTTCTGCGAAGTAAAAAACAAGCAAAAACAGCAACTGGCACTTTGGCACTATGTCAATAGGTTAGTCCCAAAAAATGATATAAAGTTGTTATAAAATGATTGTAAAACATCCAAGAATGATAATATAACAGCATGGAACAAGCAAAAATTATAGATACGTTGGAGACGTATCACACACTGAAATATTTTTTTTTCAGTTTTTTGGTTTTTTCTTGAAGAAAGTAAATTAAAGAGGAAAAACAAAAACGAGGAAAACTATTTACACAGGAAAGCTCTCGATAAGTAAAAGAAGAAGCGAGAATTCTTTTTGGGTTTTCTTTTTAATGCTACAATTAAACTAAGCTAGAAAGAAAAACTAAAAAGAAGTAGAAAATATTTTTGGATTTTCTCAAAGTTTTTCAAACACACAAGAAGAAAGCGAGAAAATAAATGTAGCATGGATATTACAATGAAAAAGTATGAACACCAACAACTGGAATGAAATGTGTGAACATGAATGTAATGTCGGTGGAAATGCGTACTCCCCCAAGCTTAGGCTTTTGGCCTAGCTTGGTAATCACCATCCGTATGAATAATAATCTGGGCGATGGCTCATTGAGGCCCTCGGGGCAGACTCCGCGGCCCTCTTGGCAGCTTCAACCTCCACGTTGTACGCATGGGCTTCGCTCTCAAGGACATAATATCTCCCCCTAGTGTGAAAATCAAAGAGAGCAGGAGCAGGCAAAGCAATAGGCACAACGTTTTTTTTATTAAATCTCAAGTTATAGGTGTAGTTGGTGGCCGTACCCGTAATGAACTTATGACGCTTCATGGCATCAAAGTCTAAATACTGAGTAGGTAGGATGGGGTCATTAGGCCAAGGTGAAACATTTAATCTCTCAGCTACACGGGAGGCATAGATTCCTCCATAAAAATTACCACTAGCAGCATTAAGCTGCAACCTTCGTGCAACAATTGCGCCAAGGCTATAATCCTTATTCCCAGTTATGGCAGTGTGTAAGAGACTCAAATCATGAGCACACAGTGTGCTACAATCTTGTTTACCTACGATACATTTGCCGTTAAAGAGCGCAAAATATTGTAATAATGGAAAATGGATGTTGTTAATTCTCCCTTGTGTTACCCCCCTATCTTCACCAAAGCAAAGATTAACTAAAAATGATTTGTACTCAGCTTTTGTTGGTTCATCGAGGGAACCCTCATGTGGAAGTTTGCATGCTTTGCTAAACATTTCTAACGGCATGGTAAAGGAATGATCGTACAGGTTGACTGAAACTCTAGACTCATGAAGAAAATATTTAAATTTCTTTGTGAAGGTTTTCGTGAGTTCGAGGTGTTGGGGGCACTTATCTGCGATGAAGGGAGTAAGCTCTGTGTTGTGGATAAATTGGTCAAATTCCTCCTTAATACCTTCACCTTCCATGAACTCGTCGCAAGGCCACACGCATGATTTGGTGGCGGCATCTCGCATCGAGCTTTCGATTGGTTCAACATAACACCGTCAAACTGAGCTTCCACTTGATGAGGCTTCCGAGGATCTCCTCCTCGAAGAACTCCTGAAGAATTGCATTTTTAGTCCTATAAAAAAATTCTGAAAATTTTTAGTCCACAAAATTTTTGTCAACAAAACTTTGTAAGATTGTTAGCAACTACTCCCAAGCATGCATAGAGGCCATATTGAGCATTCAAACTACTTAGAACTCTAAGAATTCAACATGCAAGCTCATCTACAGCAGCACCAAGAGTAGCTAATTACTCTAAAAATAACCCACTAAAACAAAACTAATTGGAGCGATGGAGGAGTCACATACCAAGTAGCAATCCCTCCAAACAGTTTCAGAAACGGAGCTTCGAGCAAAGAGATCGAAATCCGCGGGTTTGAGAGCAAGAACACGAAAATGGTGGTTGTGGTGATTTTTTTCTGGAGGTAGGTGATGAAGTGGGCTAAAGAGATAAGTGAGGGGGCCCACGTGGGGACCACAACCCACCAGGGCGCGCCTGGGGGTGCTGGCGCGCCCTGGTGTCTTGTGGGCACCAGGTGCACCCCCCTCTGGTATTATTTGCACCAGAAATTCACAAATATTCCGAAAAAAATCGTGTTAAATTTTCAGGGCATTCTGAGAATTTTTATTTTTGGGTCATTTTTGATTGCACGGAGAAAACAGAAAACATGATAATCATGGCATTTTATTTCATTTGACTAGCTAAAATAGAAAATAAAAGGTGGGAGCAGAGAGTTGTGCTTACTAAATTCATCGACGTCATACCTCTCAAAAATGATTCAGTAATAAGGTTGATCAAGTCTTATTAACAACCACTTCCGATTAGCATGAAACCGAAGAACTTTCGTAAGACACTAAGTTACCTCAATGGGGATGTGCATATCCCCAACAATAAGTATATCATATTTCTTTTTAGTAGTAGGTAGAGGTAATTGAAAACTTCCAATAGTGATGGTCGGAGATTCTTCAATAACATTTATACCATTCACTTGGAACTGTTTCTTCGGAGAGTGCACCGTATGCTCATTACCATTGATATGAAAAGTGACTTTGATTTTATTGCAATCAATAAAAGCCCCTGCAGTATTCAAAAAGGGTCTACCCAGGATAATCGACATGTTGTCGTCCTCGGGCATCTCAAGAATAACAAAGTCCCTTAAGATAGTAACATTTGCAACAACAACGGGCACATCCTCACAAATACCGATAGGTATGGCCGTTGATTTGTCAGCCATTTGCAATGATATCTCAGTAGGTGTGAGTTTATTCAAATCAAGTCTTTTATATAAGGAGAAAGGCATAACACTAACACCGGCTCCCAAGTCACACAATGCAGTTTTGACATAGTTTCTCTTGATGGAGCAATGTATAGTTGGTATTCCAGGATCTCCAATTTTTTTAGGTACTCCATCCTTAAAAGAATAATTAGCAAGCATGGTGGAGATTTCAGCTTCAGGTATCTTTCTTTTATTTGTGATGATGTCTTTCATATACTTTGCATAAGGGGCCATCTTCAAGATATCAGTTAAGCGGGTACGCAAAAAGACTGGCCTAATCATTTCAGCAAAACGTTCAAATTCTTCATCATCCTTTTTCTTAGATGGCTTAGGTGGAAAGGGCATGGGTTTTTGAACCCATGGCTTTCTTTCTTTACCATGTTTCCTAGCCACAAAGTCTCTTTTATCATACCGTTTATTTTTAGGTTGTGGGTTATCAAGATCAGGCTCTATTTCAACATCAATGTCTGGTTCTTTATCATTACTAGGTTGAACATCATCGTGAACATCATCATTCTCATTTTCATTATCACTAGGTGAATGTTCACTACGAGATTGAGTTTCAGCATCAGAAATAGAGACATCATTACTATCAGGGGTTTTTTGTGTCTCAGGTTCACTAGAGGTATCCAAAGTCCTATCATTTTTCTTTTTCCTTTTCTTTTTCTTATTAGAAGGACTAGGTGCATCAGGATTAATTCTCTAAGGATCTTGTTCAATTCTTTTGGGATGACCCTCGGGATAAAGTGGTTCTTGGGTCATTCTACCTCCTCTAGTTACTACTCTAGCAGTAAAATCATGCATATTATTATTCATTTCATCAAGCAATTCTTTTTGAGACTTAACAACTTGTTCTAGCTGAGTATGAACCATAGAGGCATGCTTTCCTACGACTCTAACATCATTACTGATTCTAAATAGCAGGTCACTCAAGCGAGCAATCATATCAGAATTGTATTTCAATTGTTTCAGAACATGAGCATTGAAATGATCTTGCTTCATAATATAGTTGTCAAACTCATATAAGCATTGACTAGGATGTTTCCTATGAGGGATGTCACTTTCATTAAACTTTAATAAAGAATTTACCTCTACCACCTGTGGAGGTGGTGGTGTGTCAAGGCCATGTATTTCTTCAATAGGTGGCAAATTCTTAACATCTTCAGCTTTAATACCTTTTTCCTTCATAGATTTCTTTGCCTCTTGCATATCTTCAGGACTGAGAAATAAGATACCCCTCTTCTTCGAAGTGGGTTTAGGCGGTGGTTCGGGAAGAGTCCAATCATCATAATTCTTCAATATGTTATTCAATAATTCCTCAGCTTGTTCAATAGTTCGTTCCCTGAAAACACAACCAGCACAACTATCTAGGAAGTCCCTAGAAGCATCGGTTAGTCCATTATAAAAGATATCAAGTATTTCATTTTTCTTGAGAGGATGATCAGGCAAAGCATTAAGCAATTGGAGAAGCCTCCCCCAAGCTTGTGGGAGACTCTCTTCTTCAATTTGCACAGAGTTAAATATTTCATGCAAGGCAACTTGTTTCTTATGAGCAGGAAAATATTTTTCAGAGAAGTAGTAGATCATATCCTGGGGACTACGCACACAACCAGGAGTAAGAGTATTGTACCATGTCTTAGCATCACCCTTTAATGCGAACGGAAACAACTTAAGGATGTAATAGTAGCGAATCTTCTCATCATGAGCAAAGAGGGTGGCTATATCATTCAACTTAGTAAGGTATGCCACTACAGTTTCAGTTTCATAGCCATGGAAAGGATCAGATTCAACCAAAGTAATTAACTCTGGGTTGACAGAGAATTCATAATCCTTATCGGTAACAAAGATAGGTGAAGTAGCAAACTTAGGATCACATTTCATTCTAGCATTCAAAGTCTTTTCCTTATACTTGCGTAGCAATTTCTTAAGATCATCTCTATGCTTGCAAGAAAGAAATTCTCTAGTTATCTCTTCGTCCATAACATAACCTTCAGGTATCTTAGGCATTTCAAACTTAGGAGAGCTAGGACTAATACGTGTTTCATAATCATCATCAGTTTCATAAGCTTCATCAGTTTCAGCAATCTCATCAATTTCAGTAGTTTCATTCTCTTTAGCTCTAGCAATTTGTTCATCAAGAAAATCTCGTAGTGGCACATTATCATCAAGCATGGTACTAGCGTCATCATAAGCATCATTCATTGCAGAGGTAGCATCATCAATAACTTGCGACATATCAGGATTACTAGCATGTGGTGGTGTTGCAAGCTTACTCATAATAGAAGGTGAATCAAGTGCAGAGCTAGATGGCAGTTCCATACCTCCCCTCGTCTTAGAGGGAAAAATCTTAGTCTTTGGATCCTTTAGATTCTTCATAGTGATAAATTGATATAAATCCCAAGTGACTCAACAAATATTGCTATGCTCCCCGGCAACGGCGCCACAAAAAGGTCTTGATAACCCACAAGTATAGGGGATCGTAACCGTTTTCGAGGGTAGAGTATTCAACCCAAATTTATAGATTCGACACAAGGGGAGCCAAAGAATACTTGAGAGTATTAGCAGTTGAGTTGTCAATTCAACCACACCTGGAGATTAAATATCTGCAGCAAAGTGATCGGTAGCATAGTAATATGATAGTTTGGTAGCAGTAGCAACAGTAACAGTAGCGGTACCAGTGGTAGCAATAGTTTTGTAGCAGTTGGAACAGCAGCAGCAGCAATAGTAACTTAGCAAGAACAATAAGTGGGAAACTCGTAGGCACTGGATCGGTAACTCGTTGGATGATATTCATCATATAACAGTCATAACCTAGGGCGATACAGAACTAGCTCCAATTCATCAATGTAATGTAGGCATGTATTCCATATATAGTCAGACGTGCTTATGGAAAAGAACTTGCGTGACATCTTTTGTCCTACCCTCCCGTGGCAGCGGGGTCCATAAGGAAACTAAGGGATATTAAGGCCTCCTTTTAATAGAGAACCGGAACAAAGCATTAACACATAGTGAATACATGAAGTCCTCCAACTACGGTCATCACCGCGAAGTATCCCAAATATTGTCACTATGGGGTTGACGGGTCATAACTGTAGGGGAACGTTGCATGGGAAACAAAAAATTTCCTACGCACACGCAAGATCTATCCATGGTGATGAGCATCTACGAGAGGGAGAGTGGATCTACATACCCTTGTAGATCGCTAAGCGGGAAGCGTTAAGAAACGCGGTTGATGTAGTCGAACGTCTTCGCGATCCAAATCGCAAGCCGTCCGGCGATCCAATCACGATTCGTCCCGATCTAGCGCCGAACGGACGGCACCTCCGCGTTGAGCACACGTACAACTCAATGACGATCTCCGCCTTCTTGATCCAGCAAGAGGGAGCGGAGAGGTAGATGAGTTCCCCGTCAGCACGATGGCGTGGTGACGGTGGTAGTGGTGTTGTCCCGGCAGGGCTTCGCCAAGCGCAACCGAGACGATCTAGTGGAGAACAGATCTAGAGGGAGAGAGAGGCAGCCGTGGCTTTTCAGGTGAGAGGCTGCCCGCAAATTCCTCTAGTATATATAGGAGGGAGGGAGGAGGAGGCAGCCCTAGGGTTTCCCTAGGGGTTCGGCCGAACCACCACCAAGGGGGAGGAGTCCACCTCCCACAAGGGAGGTGGAATCCTAGTAGGACTCTTCCCCACTTGGCCCCTTCCCCACCCCTTGCGCAAGGGCCTCCTAGGAGCTGGCCGGCCAGCCCACCAGGGGCTGGTGCGCCACCTCCTAGGCCCATGTGACCCTTGGGGTGGGTGGGCCACACTTGGTGGACCCCCTGGAACCCATTCGTCACTCCCGGTACACTGCCGGAAGTGCCCGAAACTTTTCCGGAGACCAAAACGGGACTTCCTATATATCAATCTTCACCTCCGGAGCTCCTCGTGACGTCCGGGATCTCATCCGCGACTCCGAATAATCTTCGGTCATCACCATACATAACTCAATACTACTGAAACGTCACCGAACGTTAAGTGTGCAGACCCTGTGGGTTCGAGAACTATGTAGATATGACCGAGACACCTCTAGGGTCAATAACCAATAGCGGGACCTGGATGCCCATATTGGTTCCTACATATTCTACGAAGATCTTTATCGGTTGAACCTCTATGTCAAGGATTCAGTTAATCCCGTATGATGTTCCCTTTGTTCTTCGGTATGTTTACTTGCCCGAGATTCGATCGTCGGTATCTCTATACCTAGTTCAATCTCGTTACCGGCAAGTCTCTTTACTCGTTCCGTAATACAAGATCCCGTGGCTAACTCTTTAGTCACTTTGCTTGCAAGGCTTATTGTGATGTTGTATTACCGAGTGGGCCCTGAGATACCTCTCCGTCACACGGAGTAACAAAACCCAGTCTCGATCCATGCCAGCTTAACAGACACCCTCGGAGATACCTGTAGAGCATCTTTATAGTCACCCAGTTACGTTGTGACGTTTGATACACACAAGGTATTCCTCCGGTGTCAGTGAGTTGCATGATCTCATGGTCATAGGAACAGATACTTGACATGCAGAAAACTATAGCAATAAACTGACACGATCATATGCTACGTTCATAGTTTGGGTCTTGTCCATCACATCATTCTCCTAATGATGTGATCCCGTTATCAAATGGCATCTCATGTCTATGGCCAGGAAACCTTGACCATCTTTGATCAACGAGCTAATCTACTAGAGGCATACTAGGGACACATTGTTGTCTATGTAACCACACTTGTATTTGTGTTTCCAATCAATACAATTATAGCATGGATAATAAACATTTATCATGAACAAGGAAATATAATAATAACCACTTTATTATTGCCTCTAGGGCATATTTCCAACAGTCTCCCACTTGCACTAGAGTCAATAATCTAGCTCAGATCACTATGTGATTTACATTGTAATGAATCTAAAACCCATACAGTTCTGGTGTTGATCATGTTTAGCCCTTGGAAGAGGTTTGGTCAACGGGTCTGCGACATTCAGATCCGTGTGACTTTGCAAATATTTATGTCCTCCTCCTTGATGTAATCGCGGATGGAATTGAAGCGTCTCTTTATGTGTCTGGTCCTCTTGTGAAACCTTGGTTCCTTGGCCAGAGCAATGGCACCAGTGTTGTCACAGAACAGAGTCATTGGGTTCAGTGCACTAGGCACTACTCCAAGATCTGTCATGAACTCCTTCATCCATACACCTTCCGTTGCCGCCTCCGAGGCAGCGATGTACTCCGCTTCGCATGTAGAATCTGCTACCACGCTCTGCTTGGAATTGCACCAGCTTACCGCACCCCCATTGAGAATAAATACGTATCCGGTTTGAGACTTAGAGTCATCCGGATCAGTGTCAAAGCTTGCATCGACGTAACCCTTTACGACGAGCTCTTGATCACCTCCATAAACGAGAAACATGTCCTTAGTCCATTTCAGGTACTTTAGGATATTCTTGACCGCCGTCCAGTGTTCCACTCCTGGATCACTTTGAAACCTTCCGGCCATACTTATGGCAAGGCTGACATCGGGTCTTGTGCATAGCATTGCATACATGATAGAGCCTATGGCTGAAGCATAGGGGATGACACTCATCTTTTCTCTATCTTCTGCAGTCACTGGACATTGAGTCTTACTCAACTTCACACCTTGCAATACAGGCAAGAACCCCTTCTTGGACTGATCCATTTTGAACTTCTTCAAAACTTTGTCAAGGTATGTGCTATGTGAAAGTCCTATTAAGTGTCTCGATTTATCTCTATAGATCTTGATGCCTAATATGAAAGTAGCTTCTCCTAGGTCCTTCATTGAAAAATTCTTGTTCAAATATTCCTTCACGCTTTCCAACATTTCTATATTGTTTTCAATCATCAATATGTCATCCACATATAATATTAGAAACGCTATAGAGCTCCCACTCACTTTCTTGTAAATACAAGCTTCTCCGTAAACTTGTATAAACCCGAACACTTTCCACGTATTGCTCTGCAATTTTCCTAATGCGTTATCTATCGGCTTTATTTTAGTTTTTCCAAGTTTATTTTTAGTTTCATGGCACGTAAATTTTCCCATATAAAAAATACAATATGAAATTATTTCTTATTTTAAATATTGTTCTATTATGGTTATTGCGTATTTTGAAGAGGTAGACAAGAACTTTTAAAAAAAAAATATGGGAATTGAAATAGTTCAACCTATATTAGAAATTATTGTGTCAATATATGTATGTTCATTCCGGACAACAAGCACACACTATTATTGTTTATCTTCATTGTATTTCTACAATACCCAATTATTAACAAAGTGACAAACTTGTATTTTGTAAACTATTCAACATTTATTTAAAAGTCTTGTGTCGAACTTTTTTAATACAATTATTCAAAATGTTACTGATTTATTTTTTAATACACGTTGAACTTTTTCAAAAATACACATTGCCAATTTTTTAATGCAAGATGAACATTTGTCAAAAACACGTTATAATTTTTAATACATGTGAAACATTTTCCAAAAACATGTTCAACATTTTTCAAATGCACTAACACTTTCTATAAGTTTATGGCAGTTGTAATTTTTTCTTACATTTCTTTTTTTGAATGGTAAGAATAATATGAAAACTAAAAATAAAGAACTTGAAAAAATAAAAATAAAACTTGTGTGGGTCCATAGAAGCGCCATATATAAATAAAAAACACTTGAAGAGGTACATAGCAACCAAAGCGGATTTTTGGAGTACGGTGGCCACTGAGCATGCTTTTTTTGAAAGGCTAAAAACTGGCACTTCAAATTTTCAAAAAGTATTGATTGTTTTCCCACAAAAACATATGCATGTGCTCTAAGTGACTTTCAAATTTCGTACGAAATTATGTTATATTATACCTACAAAAAAAAGACAAAAATCTAGCCAAAAAACAGGCTGATTTTTGCATGTATTTTTCTTTTTTTATCTCCCACGTACAAACATAGATTTTGATAAAAATTCACACGGATATATTACACTTCTATGTGTGCACATACAAAAAAAATCGGAATTTTTTTAGCTGTAAAAATTCGTTTCTTTGAACTTCGACAAAAAAGGACACAATGCGTCTGTGCTCCAAAGTTACTTTTTGCATAGCAATGCAATATATAGAGTTTGACCACGGCAATATCTACTGAGCAGATTATGGCACAGTGGACAACCCGTGCGTGCAGTGCAATCCGCGGTCATGAGGTCTCGAAGTTCGATCCTACAGCATGCAATTTTTTTCTAATTTGTGGGGTTTTCCTATGTGATTAAATGAAATATGAAGGGGTTTTCTATTAAAAAAAATCCTCACACGCAGGCCACCTAGCGCCTTCCCAATTCTCAGCCAGTGACAGGTGGTCCACTGCCACGCTGGCATGCCACACGAGCTGGACGAACGTCCGGATACGGATGGAGGCACCGTATTTGCACGGACGGACAAGTTCGAGCACCAGTTTCACGTATTTTGCAACTTTAGGCACTAAACTGACCGCGCAGGACAAGTTGAGGCACCTCTAGTGTATTTAACTCTTTTCATAAATATGAGAGTGTTTTGGATCCTATCTTGCAAGTTGTATGCACCTATTACGTGTCATGATCCGCATACCCCAAGGTGACAATAATTGGGATACTTTCTGGTGATTGTCATAGTTTGAGGAGTTCATGTATTCACCATGTGTTAATGCTTTGTTTTGGTTCTCTATTAAAAGGAGGCCTTAATATCCCTTAGATTTCCTTATGGACCCCGCTGCCATGGGAGGGTAGGACAAAAGATGTCATGCAAGTTCTTATTGCAAGAACGTATGAGTATATATGGAATACATGCCTACATTACATTGATGAATTGGAGCTAATTATGTGTCACTCTAGTGTGTAACTGTTACATTATTGATGTCATCTAAATCATTATCCATCACCGGTCCATGTGCTTATGCTTTTCATATACTGAATCTTGCTAAGTTATTATTGATGTTATTGTTACAATCACTACAAATCTGCTGCTATTACTGTTACTATTACTACAGCTGCTCTGCTTTGCTACTAAACTTTTGCTACAGAGGATATCCTAAGTGTGGCTGAATTGACAACTCAGCTGCTAAGACCAATAAATATTCTTTGGCTCCTCTTGTGTCGAATCAACAAATTTGGGTAAAATACTTCCCTCAAAGACTGTTACGATCCCCTATTCTTGTGGGTTATCAGGGGACCACCCTTGGCTTGTACCAAGCTTGGGGGAAGTGCCCCGGTATCGTATCACCATCACTTTTATCACTATTAACTATCTTAGTTCGATCCTTTATATTTCGTGACTTAGAAAAAGTTTGAATTAGTTTTCGAGTGCTTGTTTCGTGTTCGTTCTATCTGTGTAATCATGTGTGAGAGTTATATAATAAAGAGTAGTATGCGTATTCTTTTGTTTAACTTCCGTTGCTTCAATTGTAGCAAAAATAATGAAAATATCATATGCTAATCCCATGAGGATTAATGACTTTACATAAAGAAGAGTAATTGATAAAATTTATTGGAAGGTAACAAAGATAGCATTCATGAAAGAATAATAAGGGAAAAGGAAATTCACATATAGATATACTATCTTCGACATCTTCTATGATTGTGAACCCCATTAATTAATTTCAAACTTTATCAAATGATTGATGTTGGACAAGGAAGACAACTATAACGAATGAAAATAAAATGTAACAGAATTTCTTGATGCACACTTTAAAAAACTTAAAAGCATATGATGCGTATAAAAAATTCATGTATAAAAGAAAAAAGATTGCAATTAAAAGACTGTCATTTATTAAAAGGTGAAAGATGAACTATATAGGTATGCTCCATGCACCCAACACATATATCGAGTCCATGAGAGCACAAAACTTAGTGCAAAAAATTAATGTTCATGGTAGCGATGAATGGACATAAAATAATAATAATGTATAACTTAAATGCATGGCTTGTTGATGTGGCATGGTTGTATTACTAGGAAAAGTAGGTTGTCAATTTTAGCTATTTAGCAATAGAGAAAAAGAGCGTTGTTTCTAAAAAAAGTGAAGGATAAACTATATAGGTATGCTCTACGCGCACAACACATATATCATGTCTATGAGAGCACATAACGTAATGCAAATAATAACCAATGATACATGCATGAATTGATGATCCAGTAGTGTTGCATGTATATGCTAATGTAAAAATGAAAATTATAACTCACGCATGGCATTCTGATGTTGCATGGTTCCATGGCTAGAGACAATAAGTTGTGGGTTTTGCAACAGTTAAATCTAATATGATTTAAAACCCACTTAACATCCATTGGTGCATGTTGCATGGTAGATAATTGATACGTCTCCAATGTATCTATAATTTTTGATTGTTCCATGCTATAATATTACCATTCTAGGATACTTTATGACATTTATTTGCCGATTCATATTATTTTTGAGCACTAACCTATTAACCGAGTGCCAAGTGCTAGTTGTTGTTTTCTGCATGTTTTTGGCTTTTCATGTTTACAGTACCAAACGAAGTCCAATTGCCCCGAAACTTTTTTATGATTTTTTCTGGACCAAAAGAAGACCTGGAAGCTTCGGGAGAAGACCGGAGGCCGCACAAGGGCCCCACAAGCCTACAGGGCGCGCCCACGGGGGTTGGCGCTCCCTGTTAGCTTGTGGCCACCCCCCTCGTCTCCTGACCCCGTACCCTGGCCTATAAATTCACATATATTCCAAAAACCCTAGGGGAGATCCCGAAACACTTTTTCCGCCGCCGCAAGTCTCTGTTCCGCCGCGATCTCATCTAGAGCCCTTTTTCGGTGCTGTGTCGGAGGGGGGATCAATCACAGAGGGCCTCTACATCATCCTTCCTGCTCCCATGGTGATGTGTGAGTAGTCCACCATAGACCTATGGGTCCATAGCTAGTACCTAGATGGCTTCTTCTCTCTCTTTGATCTTCAATACAAAGTTCACCGCGATCTTCGCGGTGATCTATTCGATGTAATCTTCTTTTGTGGTGTGTTTGTTGGGGTCCAATGAATTGTGGGTTTATGTTCAGATTATTTATGATAAAAGATTTGAGGCATCTCTGAATACTTATTTGATTCTTATTTTCATGATCATCATAGCTTCATAAATCTCTCTGATCTGTCGGTTTAATTTGACCAACTAGATTGGTTTATCTTCAGTGAGAGGGTGCGTTGTAGTGGGTTCAATCTTGCGGTGCTCTATATCCTAGTGAAAAGTAGGGGACAAGACACATATTTGTATTGCTGCCACTAAGGATAAAACGATGGGCTTTATTCATATTAATTGAGTTTACTTTGTCTACATCATGTCATCATTCTCCAAGCATTACTTTGTTTCACTTAATACTCTAGATGCATGTTGGATAGCGGTCGATGAGTGGAGTAATAGTAGTAGATACAGGTAGGAGTCGGTCTACTTGTTTATGGACGTGATGCCTATATACACATGATCACTGTCGTGAATAAAATATTGCATAATTATGCGCTTTTCTATCAATTGCCAACAGTAATTTGTTTACCCACCGTATGCTTTATTTAAGAGAGAAGCCTCTAGCGAACACTATGGCCCCCCGAGTCTATTCACATATATATTTACAAATGCTATTGTTATCTTGCTACCATTTGTTTACTTTTTATTTATTTTTCAATTTATAATTATCAACTATCATCTACACTACTCATTTGCTTGCAAGTAACGAGTTCAAGGGGATTGACAACCCTCGTGCCCGCATTGGGTGCAAGTGTTTGCTCTTTCGGGTGTAGGCGCTGAAGACGGGAGTTGTGTGGTCCTCCTATTGGTTCGATAACCTTTGTTCTCACTGAGGGAAATACTTAGTTGTACTGTGCTGCATCATCCCCTCCTCTTCGGGGAAAAACCCAACGCATATCACAAGTATGAGGAAGGATTTCTGGCGCCGTTGCCAAGGAGTATCACCAACTTACAATCAAGTACCTTCTCACAAATTATCATTCACTTGTTCTACTTTTTATTTGCTGTTATATTTTGCTTGCTATAAAAATAAAAAATACAAAAATATTTACCTTTGCTAGTTTACTTGTCTGCTTGCTTTACTTGTTAGTTTACTTGCTTTGCTTGTTACTTTGCTTGCTTGGTCACCATCTCTCACGATAATACCAAATTGTGTGACTTCTCAAATACTTATAGCAATGATTTTATATATTAGTACTCCTATACCACCCGCTACTAGTGCGGAGTTTTATTATATTAATGCTGCATTGCTAAATCTTGTGATGAAAGAATAATTTTCCGAAAGTTCTAATGAGGATCCGGCTATGCATCTCAATACCTTTGTTGAATTATGTGACATGCAAAAGAAAAAGGATATGAATAATTATGTGGTCAAATTAAAATTATTTCCTTTTTCACTAAGAGATAAAACTAAGGCTTGGTTTTCATCTTTACCACGTAATAGTATTGGGACATGGGATAAATGTAAAGATGCTTTCATTACCAAGTATTTGCCCCCTGTTAAGATCATCTCCCTTAGGAATCAAATTATAAATTTTAAACAACATGAACATGTTGCACAAGCTTGGGAGAGGATGCAATTGATGATTAAAAATTGCCCAACTCATGGCTTGAACTTATGGATGATTATACAAAATTTCTATGCTGGACTAAACTTTGTGTCTAGAAATCTTCTAGATTCTGCTGCAGGTGGTACCTTCATGGAGGTGACATTAGGAGAGGCCACCAAACTTCTGGACAACATCATGACAAATTATTCTCAATGGCATACCGAGAGAGCTCCAACTGGTAAGAAGGTAAATTATGTCGAAGAAATCACTACTTTGAGTGAAAAAAGTGGATGCTCTTATGAAAATGGTTGCTAGTGAACATGCTCATGTTGATCCCAATGAGGTGCCCTTGTCTACCTTGATTGAACAAAATGATGATGCTATTGATGTGAACTTTATCTCGCGAAACAATTTCAACAACAATGCTTATAGAGGAAATTTCAATGCTAGACCATATCCCGGTAATTCCTCTAATAATTATGGAAATTCTTCTACAAATAATAATAGGATATACTATGATATTGAGAACACCATTAAATAATTTATTAGTTCTCAAAAGATTTTTAATACTATGATAGAAGAAAAGTTGCATAAAGTTGATGATTTGGCTAGGAACATGGATAGAATTGCTCTTGATGTGGAAACTCTTAAAAATAAAACTTTGCCACCCAAGCATGATATTAATGAAACTATTAAATCTATCCAAATATCTATTAGTGAGAGTAACGATAGGACCGCGAGGTTGAGAGCCAAACGAGAATTCTTAGAAAGGCTCTTCCACCCGGTTTTTATCGTAATCATGATGAAGATCTTAAAATGATTGGCACTTCTCCTATTGATTATTTGTTTAATAATCAGAAAATAGATGATAATGGGACTGGATATGAGTCAACTTTATCTAGAAGGCGTCCCGTTTATTCGGAGGGTGATGATTCTAATGAAAAAATTGAAAAAAGTGGGTTTGGAGAGGTCAAAAGTTTAACTAGTAATGTGCCCACTATCTTGGATTACAAGGAATTTAATTATGAAAGTTGCACTTTAGTATAATGTATTTCCTTGTTGCAGTCCATTATTAGCTCACCCAATACTTATGAACAAAATAAGGCTTTTACTAAACATATAGTAGAAGCGGTGATAAAAGCTTATGATGAGAAACTTGAGCTAGAAAATTCTATACCTAGAAAATTGCATGATAAATGGGAACCTACTATCAAAATAAAGGTTAAAGAATATGAATTTAATGCTTTGTGTGACCTTGGTGCTAGTGTTTCAACAATACCTAAATCTCTTTGTGATGTGCTAGGTCTTACCGACATTCAAGATTATTCCCTTAACTTGCATCTTGCGGATTCTACCATTAAAAACCCTTTAGGTAGAATAAATGATGTGCATATTATTGAAAATAGAAATTATGTTCCTGTAGATTTCATTGTGCTTGATATTGATTGCAATCCATCTTGTCCAATTATACTCGGAAGACCTTTCTTACAAACTATAGGTGCCATTATTGATATGAAAGAGGGAAACATAAGATTCCAATTCCCATTAAAGAAAGGGATGGAACACTTCCCTAGGAATAGAATTAAACCACCTTATGAATTTATCATGAGGGCTACTTATGGATTGAGCGTTAAAGATGACAACACTTGATACTATGCATTATGCCTAGCTAGGGGACATAAAACAATAACGCTAGTTGGGAGGCAACCCAATAGTTATCTTCAAATTTTTGTTTTTACTTTCTATTTGTGTGTGATAACATGATTATTGCCTCTGTAATGATTGTGTTTTTGTGTTTGAATTAGTGTTTGTGCCAAGTAAAACCTTTGGGATGACTTGCATGATGAGTAGAATTGATACGGTGCAAAAACAGAAACTTTAGCGTCCAGTGCAGAATTTCTCTGATTTTACTGGAACGCCTTTTTAATCTGAATTTTTTACAGAGTATTTGTATACAAATTCCACAGGTTGTACTAATGTTTCACAATTTTTGGAATTATAGAAGTATAGTTTCTCTATAGATCATTACAGACTGTTCTGTTTTAGACAGATTCTGATTTTGCTTGCATAATTTGCTTGTTTTGATGATGCTATGGATTGTATCGGGGGGGGGGGGGGCATAAGCCATGGAGAAGTTAGAATACAGTACCTATTATGCAATAATAAAATATATATTATGCAATATTAAAATATGAATCAATTTATAACAATACCTAAAGCATTTGATATGTTTATTATACTAACGGATCTCACGAAGTTTTGTTGAGTTTTGTGTGCTGAAGTTTTCAAGTTTGGGTGTTATCATGATGGATGAAGGAATAAGGAGAAACAATAGCCTAAGCTTAGGGATGCCCAAGGCACCCAAAGTCAAATTCTAGGAAGACTCGAGCGTCTAAGCTTGGGGATGCCCCGGAAGGCATCCCCTCTTTCGTCTCAATCTATCGATATGTCACTTGGAGCTATATTTTTATTCATCACATGATATGAGTTTTGCTTGGAGCGTCGTTTGCTTTTGTTAGTTTTTGCTTTAGTTTGCCACAATCATTGTTTGCTGGACACACCTATTTGAGAGAGACACACCTTCACCATGATTTGTTAGAATACTCTATGTGCTTCACTTATATCTTTCGAGCTTAGCAGTTAATTTAGTACTTCACTTATATCTTTTTGAGCATGGTGACGTATAGATTTTATAGAAATAATTGCACTCTTGTTCTTCACTTATATTTGTTTGAGAGTTAATAAATAGTGACGGTAATTTGCATGGGTTATAAGACTATTCCAAAAATAATAGGTATTCAAGGAGTGCATAATCAAAACCTTCACGTAGCACATAAAAGAGAAACTGTGGGTTAATGATATTGATGTGGTAATGTGAAAGGGTGTGAGTGCATGGTTGTCGGTCCAGTGTCGATATTAAAAGTTGTTAATTTCCCGTTTGTCTAAATATTGATTATGACATGGCGGGGATGTGTGAGCATTTCTATTCCTCGTTGAAATCTTAGTTATGTTTTGAGTCAGAGGCGCTCAATGGTTCACTCCTCCCAACCTCCTCCCTAGGGGCATGCGAATAGTACTTTGCTTCAAGAAAGCTAATAAAACGTTGCAATAAGTATATGAGTTCTTTATGACTAATGTGAATCCATGGACATACACACTCTCGCCTCCTCGTATTTTGCTAGCCTCTCCGGTATCGTGCATTGCCCATTCTCACCTCGAGGATCGGTGCGAACTTCGCCGGTGCATCCAAACCCCGCGGCATGATACGCTCTGTTGCACATAAGCCTCCTTACATCTTCCTCAAAACAACCACCATACCTACCTATTATGGCATTTCCATAGCCATTCCGAGATATATTGCCATGCAACTTCCACCGTTACATCATATGACTAGTTCACTGATCGTCATATTGCTTTGCATGATCATGTAGCTGACATAGTATTTGTGGCAAAGCCACCATTCATCATTATCATACATGCTACACTAGATCATTGCACATCTTGGTGCACTGTCAGAGGCATTCATATTGAGTCATATTGTTTCATAGTTTTTCATATCGAGTTGTGAGTAAATAAAAGTGTGACAATCATTATTATTAGGGCACTGTCTCAGTGAGGAAAAAAAAGAGAAAGGGGAATAAAAGATAGAAAGAAAAAGAAAAAAAGAGAAAAGAAAGAAAAATAAAAAAATAAAAAATGAGATAAACGAGAGAAGGGACAAGTGCTACTACCTCTTTTTCCACACTTGTGCTTCAAAGTGGCACCATGTTTTTCATATAGAGAGTCTCATGTTTTGTCGCTTTCATATGCTAGTGGAAATTTTCCATTATAGAACTTGGCTTGTATATTTCAATGACGGGCTTCCTCAAATGCCCGAGGTCTTCATGAGCAAGGAAGTTGGATGCACACCCACTTAGCTTCAGTTGAGATTTTATACACTTATAGCTCTAGTGCATCCGTTGCATGGCAATCCCTACTCCTCGCATTGATATCTATTGATGGGCATCTCCATAGCCTGTTGATATGCCTAGTTGATGTGGGACTTTCTTCTCCACTTTTACCCCTTTTGATATCTACCACCATACTCTATTCCACCCATATGCTATGTTCATGGTTCACGCTAATGTATTGCGTGAAGAATAAAAGGCTGACGCGTTAAAAGTACGATCCAATTGCCTGACTTGGACACCGTGGTGCTTGACATTTGTATTAATGTGGTGAAGACGGGGCCATGCCTTACTAATATGATAAAATGAATGGGGGTAAACATTCTTTGAGGATCGTATATTTCGAAAGATTGATGATTTTCTTACTTATGCTTATAAATATTACCATGTTTATGTTTGTTAATTCATCGTTTCTCAATGATTATAAATTCTGTTTTTATCATTTACCTACTCGAGGACGATCAGGAATTAAGCTTGGGGATGCTGATACGTCTCCAACGTATCTACAATTTTTTATTGTTCCATGCTATAATATTATAATTCTAGGATACTTTTTGGGCATTTATTTGCTGATTCATGTTATTTTTGAGCACTAACCTATTAACCCAGTGCCAAGTGCCAGTTGTTGTTTCCTGCATGTTTTTGGCTTTTCAGGTTTACAGTACCAAACGAAGTCCGATTGTCCCGAAACTTTTTTATAATTTTTTCTAGACCAAAAGAAGATCTGGAAGCTTCGGGAGAAGACCGGAGGCCTCACGAGGGCCTCACAAGCCAACAGGGCGCGCCCAGGGGGGTCGGCGCGGCCTGTTAGCTTGTGGCTACCCCCTCATCTTCTGACCCCGCACCCTGGCCTACAAATTCACATATATTCCAAAAAATCTAGGGGAGCTCCCGAAACACTTTTTCTGCCGCCGCAAGTCTCTGTTCCGCCGCGATCTCATCTGGAGCCCTTTTCTGGTGCCCTGCCGGAGGGGGATCGATCACAGATGGTGATGTGTGAGTAGTCCACCACAGACCTACGGGTCCATATCTAGTACCTAGATGGCTTCTTCTCTCTCTTTGATCTTCAATACAAAGTTCATCGCGATCTTCGCGGTGATCTATTCGATGTAATCTTCTTTTGCGGTGTGTTTGTTGTGATCCGATGAATTGTGGGTTTATGTTCAGATTATTTATGATAAAAGATTTGATTCATATCTGAATATACTTATTTGATTCTTATTTGCATGATCATCAGAGCTTCGTAAAACATCTCCAATCTATCAGTTTAGTTTGGCCAACTAGATTGGTTTATCTTCAGTGAGAGGGGTGCGTTGTAGTGTGTTCAACCTTGCGGTGCTCTATATACCAGTGACAAAGTAGGGGACAAGACACGTATTTGTATTGCCGCCACTAAGGATAAAACGATAGGGTTTATTCATATTAATTGAGTTTACTTTGTCTACATCATGTCATCATTCTCCAAGCATTACTCTGTTTCACTTAATACTCTAGATGCATGTTGGATAGCGGTCGATGAGTGGAGTAATAGTAGTAGATGCAGGCAGGAGTTGGTCTACTTGTTTATGGACGTGATGCCTATATACACATGATCATTGCCGTGAATAAATATTGCATAACTATGCGCTTTTCTATCAATTGCCCAACAGTAATTTGTTTACCCACCGTATGCTGTATTTAAGAGAGAAACCTGTAGCGAACACTATGGCCCCCAGGTCTATTCACGTACATATTTACACACACTAATATTATCTTGCTGCCATTTATTTACTTTTTTATTTATCTTGCAATTTATAATTATCAACTACCATCTACACTTTGCTTGCAAGTAACGAGTTCAAGGGGATTGACAACCCTCTTGCCTGCGTTGGGTGCGAGTGTTTGCTTTTTTGTGTGTAGGCGCTGAAGACGGGAGTTGTGTGGTCCTCCTATTAGTTCGATAATCTTGGTTCTCGCTGAGGGAATACTTATCTATACTGTGCTGCATCATCCCCTCCTCTTCGGGGGAAAACCCAACGCAGATCACAAGTATCAATAATTCTCATGCGTAGACCAGACGGATGCTAGGGGGTCTAGCTAGCAAATCTAATGGCTAGAACAATTTTGATGATGTGAAACTGTACATTTGAGATAATTAGAAGTTGCGAGGATCACTCTCCTATGTATAGTAACAGGGTACTGAGAGGCTCACAACTATCGAATCCCAAACTCAACTCCCATTTTTCTACTATTTTTCATGTCCTTTGGCACACATAAAAGTATAAAACCAAATTTTAAGAAAAACATAAAAGTATAAAAAAAATTCAACTACATTTTCACAACATATAAATCATACCTCGATGGTTGAGCCACATGTTTCAACAAAATTTAAAATTCAGCGTTTCCATTTTTTAATTTAAATTCAAACACAACATTTTGTCGAAACGAAGAAAAAGAACTAAAAACATGAACAAACGATGGTGTTTGAATGAACTCTTGCCCACAAAGCTCCCACATGTGCCCCACAAGTTCATCTCGGAGATGCTCATGCGATTTGTTGGCTTTCAATCTTTGGATGCATTCCACGGAATATATGGACTATGTTTGCATGATGCGGAGGAATGGCATGTGTTCCATTGGCCTCTAGTCATCATGGAGATGAGTGAAAGGATCAAGATGGACCTAGAGGGGGGTGAATAAGTCCAATTAGGAATTTAATTGTTACTTTGCAATTTTAGGCGATAATGCGAAATATGAAAGTGAGTCTAACAATTGCAAAGATGATTCTAATGCTAGGCATTATATGCAACAACAACAAGTAGTAAGTTAAGCAATCACGAGGTAAGTTAAATAAAGACTAAGAGACAAGTAACCACAAGTAAGGAGTTAGGGTTAGGGATAACCGCAACTCCGGGAGACGAGGATGTATGCCGATGATCACTTCCTTGGAGGGAAACTAGTCATCGTTAGAGAGGTGGATATTACCATGAAGGCACACCAATGCCACAAAGACTCACCCTAATCTCCCCTTGAGACAACACCACGAAGGTGTTTCTCAACCACAAGTGGTAGACCTTGAGGAGGTCTCCAAACCTTCACGAACTTTCCGGTGGTAATCACACTGCTTGATTCCTCACCGAAGAACTCATGCCGCCTAGGAGTCTCCAAACTCCAAGAGTAACAAGATCAAGGGGAAACACTCAAAACTTTCTCAATTCACAAAATTCTTTGGTCACAAGAAGGAGAGGGAGTAGATCTATCGCTTGATTGGAACAACTCTCAGTAACCCACACAAATGCTTTGGGGATCTAAGATTTGGTGTGAGGGAGAGGGAGCTAGGGTTCTTAGAATTTATTGAATGGAGTGGTCAACCCTCTACTAGTTTGGTAGAGGGGTATTCATGGTGGATGCACTAAAATGATCGTTGGAGCCACTTACGCTGAGAACGTACCAGACGCCCTGTGGCTAAACAAGCATCGGACATTCGACAACTGGTACACGCAGGAGGATAAGTGAAGTGTAAAAATGGCTCGGATGATGTTTTTTCGGACGTCTGGTACTTGCGGACGTTCGGTGCCTCGAGAGTTCCCGGACGTTAGGTGAGCACCGGAAATCCGACAATTTGGCTCTAGTGAAATCACACCAGATTTTCAGAGAGAGTCGGTCATCTAATGTTTTTGGAAGGACCGGTCTTCCGACGACTTGGCTCTGCATAGGATTGATCAGATTTCCGATGGAGACCGAAAGTCCATCAATTACGTTCTGTTGAGGAACACTGATTTCTGGTAAGTACCAGACGTCCGGTGAGTAGTGAGTGACCGGGCGTCTGGTGAGAGTGAGTGACCGGACGCCCGGTGAGACAGAGACCAAAGAGGACAAAGCCGAGGACAAATAAAACATACAATATGCTGGAGTGCCTAGGATTGTATTGTGGGTGTAAGAGTGAAAGAAGAAAGTATTTGTGGGTTTTGAGCAAGTCTTTGACGAGTACCGATGATCCCCTCTTAATAGTGCGGGATCCTTATACTCAAACTAGCCGAAAAGCCTAAGCTATTTGTCTTGTTTCTCCGTTCTTGAGCATTATACACTTAAGTAGCCATGATCCACACATCATTCCTCGGGGACTAAAACATGAGATATACTTGACAAACATGATTGCCCCCCTATGTGTATATTGTCACAACATCAAAATATGATTAAGGGCATGATTGCACTTTCAATGAATGCATATGCATCACTCTTTTTCTTGAAGTAATCATCATGACCTTCGATGATACTTACAATCCACTGAAAGAGCTCCACCAAGATCGTAAGAAGTCGCCTAAAAACGTCTCTCATACACCATCATGTACACAAAGCAATTGATCATCATTTTGGCCTTCCCGCCCTATTGTGATGAATGTGCACATGACCAGACTAATAATCATGCCTACTTTCCTCCCTTCCATTTGAATGATCAACATTGACATCATCTTGAATTCATCATCTTCTCTCTCGTTCTCAAATGGATGAAATCTTCAAATAGAAACCCACATGGAAAAAACTCAGCTTATGGCATTTTTGTCAAACATGATGCGTGTGTCACCACAAACATTGCACGGAGCCGATGAGAAGTGACGTCAAACATGTGATGCATAGAAGGAGGCATCGAGGTGTTGAAAGGCGATTGGTAGCCTCATTGATGCTCCTGGCCATGACACGAGAGGCTGCAAGGGTGTGAAGGAGGCCTAGACATTGCATGGTGTCGACGGGAAGTGGCGTCGAGCATGTGATGGCCAGAGGGAGGCACCAAGGTGTCGCAAATTGATTGGCAGCCTCGCCGGTGCTCCCAATCGTGATGTGAAGGAGCCCTAGAGGCCGCGTAGTGTCCAATGATGTCCACAAGCATTGCTCTATGGTGGGAGGTGACCGTCACAACAACCTCGAGGTGTCCAATGATGTCCACAAGCATTGCTCTATGGTGGGAATGAGCTTAGCAGAAACAACTTAGTTGGAGGGATACCGACGATGAGCATTGGCAATTTGGTTGGGAGGTTTCATCCCGCCAGAAAATTATGTATTGTGAGGGGTTGTATCCGAAAACAAAAACCCTTTACTTTTTTCGGTAGGAAGGGGCTGTTTATGGAAGCTCCTATTTTTTATGTGATTTTTTTGGGGGAATGAAATATAGGCGCCCAGGCAGTGTGACTTCAACAAAGACACTCTAGAAGCGTATTTTTTTAATTGACATACTCCCTCTGTCCATATACAAGGCATACGATTTTTAGGTTACCTTTGACCACATGTTAGAGTGATAATACAATATATGACATGCATGTTACACAAAGCATACCGTCAAATTCATGAGAGAAGGGAATTTCTAATGATATTAATTTTATATCATACATCTTACATTTTTTTGCATGGTATATACATCTTATATTTTTTTTGAGAAAATACATCTTATATATTAATTCCTTTACCAATGGTCAAACACAACTTCAAAATACGTAGCGAACCAACCTGTGGTTGGATGGTTAGAGGGATTGTGGTATCCCCAGCCCACCAGAGTTCAAATCCTGGTGCTCGCATTTATTCCTGGAATTATTTCAGGATTTCCGGCGATGCGCATTCAGTGGGAGGAGACGTTCCCGTCGACGACGAGGTGCCTACGGTGACTTCGTAAATTTCAAGATGATATGCCGGCTCAGTCTCTCGGAGGTGCTCATAGGGGTAGGGTGTGCGTGTGTGCGTTCATAGGGGTGAGTGTATGCGCGTGTATATAGCGCTTGCGTCTGTACTGTGTTCAAAAAAAAAAAACTTCAAAATACGTATTAGGTCCTATATATACGCTCTTGAAGCGTAGTTATAGAGAAACAAAAGACCATGGGCGTGATAACGAACAAGATTCAGATGCCGGCCCAACCTGGGCTCCAAAAGCGAGACGACATCCAGGCCCGTGACCCCAGAGCCGCTTCTCGACCCACAAAGCCCAGCGTTCACCCTACTTAAAGCTGGCACCATTCCCTCAATCCCTCCCAAGCCGCGCCGCCGCCGCAAACCCTAGAGCCTCGCTTCCCTCCTCCCCCCTCTCCCGTGCGGCTCCACCCCCCGCCTAGCGGCGCGAAGCGACCATGGTAAGCGCCGCCGTCCTCGGATCTCCTCCGCCGGATCTCGCTCCCCGCCGGCCCCCATCTCACCGTTCTCTCCCGTGTTTCGCAGACGTTCAAGCGGAGGAACGGCGGGCGCAACAAGCACGGCCGCGGCCACGTCAAGTACATCCGCTGCTCCAACTGCGCCAAGTGCTGCCCCAAGGTACGAGCGCCATCATTTCTGTCCTGTTCCCCTTCTGGATGTGATGCTATTTCGTAGTGGATAGATCGGGTAGGCTTAGTAGCAGAAGAATCCGTACATGCATGAAGATCCGTGCTAGTGCTATTTCCATGGTGCGATCTGTATGTCGCTATAGCGATTTGCGGTTGATATTATGTTTGATGCTGGGGATGTTGCCGTCTAGATGTATTTATGTCTCGCCGGAACAGTGATGTTTATGCATCTATGAGTAGGTTCAGTATTTCTGTCTGAAGTATTCAGTCAACAGGTGATACTAGTCAAATTATGTGTGTGGCATATGCTTGATACACAAAGTTGAAGATATAAATAATATAGATGGTAATAGTATTCTCACACAGTTCTTATTTGTTCAGGACAAGGCTATCAAGCGTTTCTTGGTGAGGAACATTGTGGAGCAGGCTGCTGTGAGAGATGTTCAGGAGGCTTGTGTGCATGATGGTACCATATCTCCCGTTAATTACTACACGTGTACATGACAGTTTTTATTCATCACTAGTAACCGCATACTGAAAACACCTCATTTTGATGCTATTGTGTGCAGGATATGTTCTTCCCAAGCTGTATGCCAAGGTGCACCACTGTGTGTCTTGTGCCATCCATGCTCACATTGTCCGTGTCCGCTCCCGTGAGAACAGGAGGAACCGTGAGCCCCCGCAGCGTTTCAGGCGCAGGGTATGATTTTAAAAACCATATGTTCTTCACTTGCAAATAAGTGTTAAGGTTTTGTTGTATGTGCTTCCATAAGCTTTTCACTGTTAGAAGTTTGAAGTTCATAACGAGTAGTGCACCATGATTAGTTCTTCACTATTTTAGTGTTGCTTTTGGCGTTGCATTCTCTGTGTATATGTCACAATGGATGCGTCAACGGAAGCATAAATAAACATTTCTTGGTGCATTGAAGGCTTATGTGTGATGACTGATCCCTAACTCAGTCATACCTTCCTCATTGCATTCATTTGAAACAAATTTTCTTCACTGTCTTAGTGTTGCTTTTGGCGTTGCATTCTCTGTGTATATGTCACAATGGATGCGTCAACGGAAGCATAAATAGACATGTCTGCTGCATTGCAGACTTATCTGTGATGACTGATCCCTAATTCAGTCATAACCTCCTCAGTGCACTCATTTCTGAAATGCATTCCATTCTGATCAGTTGGTTATGTGATGGCAACTCACATTTATTTTTTAGTGTAGTTTTAGCTACTTGATTATTATTCTCCAAAATTCATCAGATCGTGGGACTTCTTGTCTGCCCCATTTGCAATTACAATTGCCTATGGGATGAAGCAGTCCCTTACATCTGATAACCATCCTCTTCACTTTGTCTGCTAAAACCTTCTGTTTTTAGCTGATCATTAACGGATGGGACATTTACATATCCATCTCCTTCACTTTGTCTGCTAAAACGTTCTGTTTCTAGCTGATCATTAGCTGATGTGACATTTCATGACTAGCGCTGTTTCTTATTTGAGGAGTTTATTATTGGCTAGTATTTCATCATTCCTCATGTGTTGCTTGTTTGGTCTGTCCTGTCTGAAGCAATTTTCACTGATGTTCTCTTTGGTAATTTGCCCTGCAGGATGACGGCCCGAGGCCCGGACAAGGTGGCCCGCCCCGTGCTGGAGGCCCTGGTGGACCTGGTGGTGCGCCTGCTGGCGCTGGTGCTGTTCCTGGTGCCCCTGCTCCCCGTGCATTGATCTAGTTTGGGAATGCTTCCGTGATGGTGCCAGCCCTAGTTTTACTTGTCTCTGGATATTGAACTGTTCTAGTTTTTGCTGCAATCGGTTGTACTGAGAGTTGGTTGGTCAAGCACAATTTGTGATCAGGTCTTTATATTTTGACAATTTCGCTGCTATCTATATCAGAGAGAACCTTTTGGTTTGTCCCCCCTGTGGTTTTGCGTTCATGCCTTGGTATTTTAGTTCTCCATTCATGAAGAGGCCATTCCTGAAGAGGCTGTGATTTCACATGTACTCCCTCCGTAAAGAAATATGAACGCCCTTTTATTTCTTGAGAGGTAGTAGCATGCCCCTATCGTTTTTATTTAGTCTTCTTGTTATTGAATTTAATAACAATGCGGAGTAAAATATCTCTTGAGAATGGCATTATAAGAGAATGTCCTTGTAGATGATAGTCTAAATATATCCCTTTAAATGCAACTTGTTTTGCAACTAGATTCAAATGGTTTATATCCGGTTTTCTAATCAGTTTATAATTTGTCTATCCGGTTGTTGTGGGACACCAAAATTCAACATTTACCGAAAACTGATCTCCTTCGATCTTCAAATGATCAGCACAAGCATCATATATAACAGCAAAAATTGAACACTGGATAGTGGATAGTAACATGCACACGTTCATCAGCAGCACACATTCTCTTCTCCCATTTCACCTCCTCAGCGGACATACTCTTTCCTTCCCCAGCGGATTCATCCGAGCCTCCGGTGTTCTTCGACTAGAGTTGATGCAGTCGCTCACCAAATCGCGTCGAGCCACTGCCACCTCGCCCCAGGCTTGGAGCCTTTTGCGTCTTATAGTTGTCTAAATGCAGTATACACAACCATATAGAAGAGCTGCTGGAGATGCTTTGAGGTGTTCATATCATCGAATGAGGCAAGTCTTATAGTCGTCTAAATGCAGTATACACAACCATATAGAAGAGCTGCTGGAGATTTTTAAGTGTTCATATAATCGAATGAGGCAATTCTTCTCGCCACCACAACGACGCAAGGAGGGAGAAGAGAACACCGTACTTATTAAGGGAGAGTGCACCAGGGGAAACCTAGCCGTCACCGAAAGCTCGGATCCGACGAGGCCCAACTACAGGAGACTCGAATGAGGCAGTTCTTCCCGCACCGTTTCGTACCGTCACCACGACGGCAGGAGGGAGAAGAAACCACCGTATCGGCACCACCCCGCAGGCAGGATGCACCAGATCCATGATCCACCGCCGTCGTTCCTCCACCATGGAGATCAAGCCAGGGGCGACTCCGGCTAGCACCGCATGTCGCATGCCATTCCTACTCTGATTGGCAAGACCGCCAGAGTAGCGGAGAGGACGGTTCTCATGCAAGGGGAGGGAAAACTAAGAGGGGATAAGAGCCCACCCGCCACGACATGGATTGCACCTATGAACAGCATCGTAAGTTTGTTACTGGGTCAGAGAAACAGCACCTCAATGCATGTCGAGTATTGACACAAAAATGCACAATCCGTTCCTTGAGGAGGTGTTAACATGTTAGCTTGCAAACCGCTCTTTCAAGGGAGATTCTGAGACGACATGCAGTACCACATCCAGCGAAATTTGTGTACTCATTTACCCTCAATCAGTGTAGTAAGTAGTTTATTAAGACATGATTTTTGCTACTAATATGGGGCCAATGCACTTGTAGTAGCCTCTAAATGATAGAACCTCCTCCCTCAGACAGGAAAATGGTTGGGTAATCCAAATCTTAGATGCAACATGGCATCGTATCCTATCGTAACAAGGACCTCAAGGCCTGAAAGCCGAAGCGCTTAGCCATTTATCTTTCCATAAATCACACACTCCAGGCTAAGTCACCGCCTCTCTACGGTTTGATGAAGCGAGCTAGCTTCCCAAGCACGCCTCTCAGGTTGCGTATGCCGGCTCCCGTCTTCGAGCTCACCATCATCTACAAGACATGTATCATCGTATTAGAATGACATGGTTCAGGAGTATGTATTAACAGATTGGAAATGATCAGATGGTTCAGGAGTATGTATTAACAGATTGGAAATGATCAGATGGTTCAGGAGTATGTATTAACAGGTTGGAGATGATCAGATGATTCAGGAGCTCACCACAGGCTTTACGACCGACTTGTTCTTCTTCAGGCTCTGCAGTTGAGGAAATTAATGGTTTCGGTTAGGCAATGGATCGTGCAACGCGGATGGGAAAAGGGAGGGGCTAGGGATAGGGAGGGAGCGAACCTCTTGGATTTCCATGGCACGGCGAGCGACGTCTATAGGGAAAACCAAATCGGTCTTGGTTAATACAATCTGGTACGGTGTCTTGTATCTGCAACAATGTATTTAGATACGTCATTCACAGAATCAAACATAACACCACTATGTATATCACCCAAAACCTAAGCAAATGTTTTCGCCAAATGATGGCTTTCAAAGCAAAAATGTGTTACTCTATTTACTGAATTTGATTGCTTCGAGTTTTTTTTTTTAAAAACTTCACACCAACAGTGATGCGCTTCAATTAAGGTCACAAAGGTGCAAAACAACTTAACATAACTAAATTAAAAAGAAAAGGAAAGTAGATATGATCATATGGACACTGCTTCTGTATGTATTTTAACAAACCTTTCCATTAGATCTATAAGCTCGTAGTCCAAAGGTTTCATTCCACGTTTAGTGTGCACAAGAAGGCACACTCTATCTAGGCCAACCCTGTTTGAAACATACTCCTTCACCTACAAATTTCAGAGTGCTTGTAAGAACTAAGAATAACAATAACCAATAGGCAAAAATATAACAAGAGATTTCTTTGACAAACAGAACCAATGGTTCTATTCAACCCCAAGTTCATGCAAGGCAACATGATTCATGAGAAGGCTAATTCAGATTAGATACTTACAAGCTCCTGCCAAGACTCTTTAACTTCATCCTTTGCATAAGCAAAACCATATCCAGGCAAATCAACAAGGCATAACTTTGATGCAAGCTTGAAGAAATTTATACTCTGTGATGCAGAGGTAATATGTTATACATATAAATAAATAACCTGTTTGAACACTGATAAGTAAGTAGAGGAAGATATGAAAGCTTTAATTGTTTATTAAACTTACTTGAGTAAGTCCTGGCTTATCTGATGTTCGCACAATACCCCACTGTCTTGTAAGTGCATTGAGTAGTGAGGATTTCCCAACATTTGATACCCCTTGAATTTCAGTAAAGTAAGAAAACAAAGTTGTCAAGGCAGATATGGAACACTTCAAGGAACAGGGATTTACAGATATGTTCAACACTATATTTGATTCAGTAAAGAATTTACAGACTCCAACAAAGCATTGTTTTTTTACCCAAAAAAGGATATAAATATCTAAAGAATAAAATGCAAACTGACATATTTCCTATCCCAAGTTTCAAATGCAGCTAGATGCCTAGAAGTTGAACTGACATGAAAAAAGAGAGGAGTAAACAGAAGGGGCAGTACTAAATGTCATAATATGACACAAAAACTCATGTGTCTGTTATTTGCAATATGTACTTTACTAAAGCATGAGGATATATGGTTTGAAGTTTGTCATACTAAAATGGGCTTTCTACTAGATGTGAAGTTTCTCTTTCACCAGTAGTTCAGTGGATAATAGACAACCAAACATTCAAAAGTTCCATGATATAGAGATGAGCTGAGCAGAACATAAGATGACTGAAAGTTGAAACATAGAACAAAGTAGAGGCTTGGTTCGTTGACTACAGAAGGTCAATGTGCAATTCATCATCAATGTCTCGGTGTGATAATGCCACTGAACCAACAAAACATACATTCTCAATGCAAGTATTAGCTCCACTATTTGCAAAACATTATAGGGGATACATACAGAATGATATATGACATACTGAATTCAGACACAGCGCATCAAAATGACATGATGAACAACTTCCCATATAAAATAAGAAAGGAGAGATGGAACTAATATCATGCATTCCTTCCTAGGATGTTTACCTGCAAATGCTATCTCTGGAATTGTAGGAGGAGGGAAAGATGATGGGATCTTTGCAGCGGCAAAAAAGTCCAACTTATTTCTGAACACCTGTTGATAGTTTCTTGTGAGCAACAATAATTAACATTGGATAGTAAATCAACACAACATACAATATAGAACCTAAAATCGTGCCAAAAATAACTGACTAAAACAAGAGAAACATACAACTTTCTGTACTGATTATATGTTATCTTTCTTACACTGTCTTCTATCCGGTCACGTTCAATTCTGGTTGAGAAGGGGACATTATCCAGAGGAGCAGAAAGCTTGGTATTGTAGCCAGCATTTTTTATGTCAATTAGACGCCTACGACCAAGTAGCTGCAAAGAACAGTAAAATGATGTTATACATGCATTCTTAGAGAGAAAGAGTCAAAGAGAGGAATGAGGAGGTAATCGCGTATACATTATCTTCAACATATGAAAGGATTGAAGAACTTGGCTGTATGTCCCGAAATTTAGCATTTATAGACATTTCAGTCTCTTCAGGTTCAGGTGTGCTCTTTTCTGGAATCTTCTCGGGTATGCAAACTAAAAAAGAAAGAGAATGGATATATCAAAACAGAAGCATAAGATTGATAATTAGACACTTTCCTCATAAGACCAAGAGTTTCAAATAAGTAAAGAAATTATAAGTGGGTGAATGCACCAAGAAGTTCAGGAAAGTTTTCATATTACAAAGGAAACAATTAAAACATGTAGCAATTCTGGGACGTTATCAGTTGAAAGAAGAGCGTGTTTGGTTGCTCAAAAAAAAAAAGAGCGTGTTTGAATCAATTTTACGTAACAAAACATGCAGACTGGATAAAACCAGAACTTGTAAGTGGCTCCAGTGTGTATGCATTTTTCACCACCACAGGATTTGAGGGGTCGTGCACATGAAACATGATGTACATACATATGAACAAATTAATTCTCTGAACCACTTAAAAAATGGTAAGATAGCATTCGTACCATCTTGTTTGGGAGTTGCGTCCTCAATTCGTTTGTTTGATGTGTCATAAGGATCTAGTTTCATTCGCTTTCTCTTCTTAGGAGGAGCAATCTCCTCAGAGTCAGAAACTGAATCCTTCTTATAGACCCTGAGTTTCTTCCCAGTCTTGTCCAGCACCCGAGTGGGACGAGCACGGGGCTTCTCTTCAGTATTCTGGCGTGAATCATCAGGCTTCCTGCTTCCCGCATCATGCTCATCCAAATCGGCATTCGTGGCGCCACCGTTTCGACGATCGGCTCTGATATCTTTGTCAGATTTCTTCCACTTGGAGGCTTGTGAATTCATACAGACCGTCGATCGACCCTTGTCCCCTTTACCTACACCAGAGGCCTTGCTGCTATCCCTTCTCATTGAACGAAAGCCATCATCCCCCGTACTTCGAGGCTTGAACCTATCACCTTCCCCTCTGCCCATACCAGAACCTGTGCTACTACCCCTTCTCACTGAACGAAAGCCATCATCTTCCATACTTCGAGGCTTGGACCTATCGCCACCCCCTCTGTCCATACCAGAACCATTGCTGCTACTCCTTCTCATCGGCCGAGATTCACCCTCTTCCGATCTCCGGGGCTTGAATCCGTCGCCTCCTCGAGAAGAAAACCTCCCACGGGTTCCATCAGAAGGGTTCTTTCTGTCCATCCTTGGTTTAGAAAACGACGACGCATCATTGTAATCGCCGTACCCCGAGCCATGATCACCCTTCCTCTTCCTGCTGTCAAACCCAGACGAACCCCTCCTGGCGTCCCCTTGAGACCCCGCATCGCTCCGCCACCGCTTCTGCTCCGTACCCCCTCCGCCGCGCCCACGCCCACCGCGCTCTTCTCTCTCCTTCCCATTGCCCCGACCACCGAACCTGGTCCCTCCTTTCCCTCTGGCGTCCTCCCTTCTGTTCCCCATCCTCCCGCCGGCCATCCCGGTCCCGCCGCCGCTCATGTCCCTCTTGGTGCTCAGCTGGCTCGCCGTGTTGGTCTCCCGCCACTTCAACCGTACACCGAGCGGCATTTCTCGGCCCCCCTTTGTCCGACGGAAACCACCTGCAACAAAAGCACAACGGGTTGGACGCTCTCGCTGTCTCGCAGCACGCGCACGGAAGGTGTTCGGAGAAATGGCTAGGCGGAGAACGGGAGAATGGAAGGGACGGCTGCTGTGGACGCGGTGGCGAGGGGGATGGGGCGGTGGTGCGCTCACCTGGGGCGGTGGACGGAGGCCGCGTTGCTGTCGCGCCGGGCGGAGGCGGCTGCCGGCTGCAGGCTGCGGCGGGCGGCGGGTAGGCGTTGGTGAGAGAAGCAGAACGAACTGAACGGGGGCGCGCGTCTAGAGGCGTGGGGTTTTCCTGTGGGATGTTGGATACAAATCGGACGGTGAGAATGGGATTCGGCGGCTGGCTTACGTTTGGGCCGTTGTACTGTAGTTCCGAAGCACGTGGGCCTAAATAAATGGGCTAGGTTGGGCGCTATTAATTATGCATTTGTAATGAAGCGATTGCTAAAAAAAACAAAATTGTAACGAAGCGAGTAGATTTATTCTAAAATAATAATTTTACAGTGTCCTTCTATTTTGCTAAAAAATCGTGTCTTCCCTGAATATTCATTTCTAAGGCCAGGCTTCTGCTCCCGGTGAACAGTAAATTCTTTTTTTTTTGCATGACAGATGTTGGAGGGTGTGATGTCCGTGCCAATCTTACCATCTTCGGACATCTGAGGAGCCCATGGAAAAAAAGAAAAAAAAATCAATCTGAACTGTCTGTGAACAGTAAACTTTCTTACATACCTCATTTTTTCCGCAGAGCTACATAGATGTCCAAACAGAGAAATTTAGCACGTATATCACCCACTCGAACATCTTGTAGGGGAACGCAGCAGAAAACAAAAATTTCCGACCTACGCACTAGCCCAGGACCACTATGGAGACTGCATACAAGGTTTGATCTTTTTCGTTACCGACTCGTAGCGCAGCGGAAGTAGAGTCGATGACGATTGGCGGTGCAGATCCCCGCAGCTAGGATTTACAACCTTCCAACCGCGAGGATGTATACCCTCATCTGCCCCTTGGACAGCCCTCCGGGAGGCGGTCGGACAGTCCCCCGGACGGTGTCGCGGACAGCCCTTCGGGAGGACCTTCGAAACTCGGACGGTCACTCGGACAGCCCTTCGGGAGGACCTTCGAACTAAGACCGAAACTACGATCTCTCTACAGAGTTGCACACATACGGTGTCATCTATCCGGCAGGGCTTCGCCGTCTAGAACTAGTTCCTGCCGGAACCCAGACAGCCTTTCGGCTCTACGAAACTATTTCGCGGGGAGGGAGAGAGAAGCCAGACATGTCTATGGCATGTGTATGAGAGCAAGCATCAAGTTTGGGCAGCCCCCTCACCTCCTATTTATAGGAAAACCAAGGGGTAGGGTGGTACTTGAAATACCCAAAAAACCCATCAAATGGAGTTTCCAAAGGGGCAAAATGGGAAGGCCAGAGGATCTCCATGGAGGAGATCCTCCTTGGCTGGCCACCACAAGTGGGCCCCCCATGAGGGGCTCTCATCCATCCATGTCATTCCCAAAAGATCTTTTGTGGAAAGCCAACTTCCAACCATAACCATAAATGCTATTTCACTATTCACGAAACCAATTTTTCGTGACCGATAAATTCGAAAATATTTCTATGGGTCTTAGAATAATTCCAGTACCCACTAAAACAATTCTGGACACGTTCCGAAACATTTTCAGATCAGTGATTTTCATCTGCGAAAAGCAAACAAAGCGGTTCCGACAGCTCCGGAACATTTCCGGTTTTTCTTCCGGAAAATTCCCAGAAGTTTCCAGAATGATTCTGGCACCCTCCAAGAATTATCAGGCGTGTGCCAAAACCAATTTGACTTAATGGTATCCCCTGAAACAACTTTTCAGTTTTACCGGAACTCATCCGGTGACCTCTCTCTTCGGAACTTTTCCGCTGTCTCCGAAACTTTTTCCGGAGACTTTCTCTCAGACTTCCTGTCTAGTATTCAGCAGATAGATGACCCTTAAGCGTGTGACCCTATAGGTTCGGTGAAGTATAGACATGACCTGGAACCCCTTCCGATCAATGATCAACATCGGAGCCGTGGACACCCATATTGACCCCTATACCCACACGAATGAATATTCGAGTGAACCTCCAGTTGCCGTGTGCTATTCCTGTTGCTTCGCGATATGTTACAAACACCCGAGGTGAGATTTTCTGCATCCCCGTGGATCAACAACTTGTCCACTATGCAAGTTACCTCGTTACCGGTTTTGTTCTCTTTTCTCGTTTTCATGTTTCGGCATCCCTGTGATCAAATCACACTGTGTCTGGCCAGATGATGATGGATACCATAACACCGAGAGGGCCCGAGAATATCTCTCCATCGTCGGAGGAGCAAATCCCAATCTTGAGCTATCTTGTTACGTGCCATACTTTTCCGTGAACCCGTAAGCCGCCGTAATAGCCACCCAGTAACGGATGACGTTTAACAAACCCCAAAGTTCACGAAGCAAGCACGAAGGAACTCGATACTCTCATGGTCTAAGGAATTATGCAAACATTAACTATCTCTGTGTTATTAACCATTAACTTGTGACGAATGTATCTCATAGCATAACATCAATTCGGGTCGATTCAACACAAGTGTTCTACCAACATTGCGCCCTCAAAATTGCCGGCATAGCCATGCCCATGATCAGGAAAACATGATCATCATGCAATACTTGAACCAGTCTTAGAGGCAAGACTAGGAATACATTTTACCGTTTATTATACCACACGTGCAAATGAGTTTCCCTCCGGGCCTCGTGGATATTGTAGACTCGAAAATCATTGCAGTTATAGCATGGTATATAAACTTAATTAGGAACATGGGGATAAATAATAACATTTATTATTGCCTCTTGGGCATATCTCCTACACATCTTCCATGCATTTTTTTCTTCAGATTTTTTGAATTTTTCTAGTATTTTGTTTTGATTTTACAGTTATTTTTTTTCTTGAACTGAATTTTGTTTCTAGTCGGCTGCACCAGCTCTCCCATGAGGTCATAGGTGTTGTAATTCAATCTTGTCCATGCTCTTTCTCAATGACCATGTTGTGCACGATCACGCACGCCGTGATGGCGTACCAAAGGATCTCTTGATCCCAAAATCTAGTCAGTCCTGACACAATAGAAAATTTGGGTTGCAAAATCCTAATAAACCCCTCTCCGCATCTTTCATAGCAACCGCTTGAGCATTATGAAAGTATAATCCTTTCTTACCTTGGGGGCATGCAATTGGCTTCACAAAAGCAGTCCACTTTGGATAAATCTCATTTGAAAGATACCCCACGTTGTATGGGTGGCCATTTGCTTGGAACTCCAACAATGGTGGTTCTTCATTGTTAGCTTTGTAAAGAGGGGCGATCGGTGGAGTATATTGACGTCGTCGCGAGATACATGCATATCAAATCCATGTCTCGACCACGTCTTCAAGACTGATGGTGACATCCTTCTTATGTCCTTTGAACTATGTGTAATGACGGTCCCTTGTTGTCGCTCGGCTCACTTGCGGCGGCCGCGCAGCTACCAGCAATGCTTCGACGACCACTAATCCAACTCCAAAGGACGCGCCCGAGTTGCAACGGTCATTACTGGCAACAACGCTCTGGCAACTAGTCGAAATCGACCGGAAGTGGCCCGCCATCAGATCCCAAATCAACGGAGCGGCGAGGCTCCGACGTCTGTCCAGAGTGGTGGAATCGAGTGGCGGAGTCACGACGGAGTTGGGGGAGGGCGGATGACTGGCGACCATGGCCCGGTGGCTGAAATCGACATCGTCGGTCGTTGGTTAGGAGGTGCGGCTGCGAGCGGGAAACATCCGAGCGACGGTTGGGGGTTGCCACACGACTAGATGTGTTTTGCAGTAGCGACCCAAGTGTTGTATATTTGCAACACTTGGTGTTGTTTGTTTTGAGAATACAAGAGTAGAGTTACTCCATGATCAAGTTACAATCGTTCTTCATACACATTATGAGATACTCCGAAATTGTACCTACCGTCACTTGGTTCATCTTCTGCCTCACATATGCAACAAGCTCATGGGCCAGAATGCTGCTTCCTCTTCCAACACAACTGACTTGGACATAGGAGAAGGAGAGCATCACTGCTCTAATGTCACTTATATGGTGGAACCAGGCAGGTCTAGTCATGGCCCTTGGTGCTAAATCTTTTGTCAGATTTGCACAATCCATCTCCAGAATATCGGGTCCAGTATACATGGTGCTGTCTTTTTGGCAACCCTAAAAAATTTGGAGCAAATTTTACATGAGGGGCAGCTGTTGGAGCAACATTTTTGACTCTAGATGCCATATAAAACTGCTATGCTCTATTATAGGGCTGCTATTGGAGATGCTCTTATGCCCCTGTTGCAACGCATGAGCAATTACATAGTGTATGTAAAAATATAATCCACATCATTTTATGCATGTCAGTTATTCCTTCATATGATCAATACTGAAATATACATTAACTAGAGTTTCATGTTTAATTCATGCATAACTTTCTATGTGAGAAATGAGCATGAGCTCTTGTATGCAACGGCTCATAAAGCCTTTTGAAGCAAAGCATGTGAAAGAATCTAAGCGTACGTGTGTAAAAGTACATTTTTTATGTTATTTGGTGATTATCATTAACAATGGTACAGAGCATGCACGCATTATCAATTTATTACACATTTCCCAACAACTTCAGAAGTTTGTACAAACTTGCTTACCTAATTGTACTCTAGAAACCACCATTATATATTTGTTAGATATACGTTTTTTGACATCTCTATCATGATATACCGCAAACATATATGTATACAATAAATAATTTGTGAATTTTTCAAAACATAATTCGGAGAGAACTATTGTGACACTATACAATTTAAATTTAGTCCACCAGAATTTTCCAATGATATATATTACAATTGCATAACAAATAAAACTAAAATTAATATTTAGCAACGTTTCCATATGGTTAATTATGTCAACTTATTAACAAATAAACTAGACATACTGAGAGTGTATTGTGGTAAAATAAGTTAAAAAGGATATAAATAAGCACAAAAGTTTAGTATAAACCATATCTAGTTTAATTTACACACAAGGAAGGAAAATTGATTGGTGAATCTGCCTAATAGTTTTATCCGGCTCGTTTTCTTCTTCTTAAAAAGTGTATATCTCTCCATACAAGGAAAAAATATATTATCAACATTAACACGAGAAATAAATTGAAAATAACTGAATTATGTGTAATGTGCTAATAATAATTAAAAAATCCTGATATACTAAATACAACGTCATAACCGATTAACAACAATTTTTTTTTATAGTCATGCATAGAACACAAAACAACATTTCTTGTCTTAATCTGATTATAATTATAAACCCTACAATTAATGGGAGTGCGTGTTTAAATAAACATTTCTAATTATCGGTGTTTACAGAAAAATGCATGTCATCATTGAATTAGAAAAGATTATGAAAAAAGTAAAAATGACAAAATAAGAGTAAACTAAGGTCATTTACATGGATTTTAACTTAAATATTTTTTTATGACAACATAAAGAAATGATATCAGCTTTAACATAAAAGTGTCACATAGAGATAGAAGATTATCTCTTGATTGTTCATGTATAAAAGTTTAATATTTTTATTTTTTGTATGAGACCTCTTTTAAGGCTCCACCATATTATTATATATTAACCTGACACATATGATTTTTGTTTGTGTGGCGAATAAGTATATGAGAAAATATAAACAAAAAGTCTCTTATCTAAAAAATTATATGTAAATAGAATGCTATCGTAAAGTCGTATATTATCGTTGAATTAGACTCTAATTTTAGAAAGTGGTTTATACAATTAAAAACATTAATCAGTTTTGAGATGCAATGCATCACGATAGTCATCTAAAAAACTACAAAACTCCTATGAAAACATGGAAAGAGTCAACCCATCGGAAGTGATCTTCGATATCTTCATTCGTGACGTGATTTCCTATACAATGTGATCATCACATTTTTATATTAGTATGAGTATTAATTATTCCCTACCAAAGAAGACACCATGAGAAAAAAAATCATTTTTAACGGGTGCGGCGTTTTGGTGGCCAGGCTCAGCTGAGCCCGGACATGAAAAATAAGGCCGCAAAAAACAGAAAAGAAGTTCAATTTTTTTTATGATGCAAGATGCTCAAATGCGTGATGTTCGTGCAAAATTTCATGAAGTTTGGATATTCGAGGAGCTCATGGCAAACGAAAACAAAATTTGGGTATGTGAAACATTTGAAAAGCAACACTGTTCACACATGATTTTGTCTTTTTTGCCACATGTTCCTTGAATGTCCAAACGTCATGAAATTTTGCACGGACATCATGCACATGCGCATCTTGCTCATAATATTTTTTCGGTTTTTTGGATTTTTTACTATGTTTAATCACGTTACCATTCACCGGGCTCATGTGAGCCTGGAACCGAAGTGGATTATCGATTTTTAACTGTCTTTTGTTGATGGCGTGAAGAGTAGAAAACAAGAGAACTTTCTCTTCTACTACTGGGGATGCCCTTAGCCTTACCATTACTTAGAGATAGACAATAAACATGTTGCATGATGCATTATTTCTTCTTTTCTTTCATAAAAATGACTTTCTTAGTTAGAAAAAATTGTCATATAATACACCATTGCTGGTACAAAAAAACAAGAGTATTCTCTAACTAGATACTAGGTGAGAAAAGCCTAGATTTGCTAGGAAGAATATGATCAACTATCTTTGACTCACGATGAATATGCTAAAAAATAATCTTCACAATTTGCGAGCTAGATAGAAGCAATCATAAAAAATAGCGGCCGCAACCCTCCTTGTATGTCCTCCATCCAACATTGCCTGAATGCCATAATACAAGTACTCCAAGTTGACGATGACCTGATTACGTTAACATAAAGGGCCAAAAGAGGTCCTTGGTGAAGGGCAAGAGCCTCAACATATGACATATGATGCATGAAAGATAAAGTCCAACCCGATATTTTTATTGGCAATAAAATACACTTTCGAATATATAATTAGTGTTCCAATTGCGCCTAGTCTATTTGGATCAAAGGAGACATCCGTTTCACAGTGCCAGATGAGGGTTTAGTCCATACAACCTTCTTGGTTGTGCCCTACATGTGGAGAGATTTGGATACATTAGCCACTATATCCTTAAACTAACTACACAACTTGGAGTTAATTTTACTAATCAATATCTAATGTCTGTAAAACATGTGGCAACTAAAAAATAATCACAAAATGGTGGCTAAGAGATGATACACTGGAGTATGAAGACTTCCATTGAAGGCTAACATCTTTTGTTTGTTGACTACGAGAAATTATCTCTTAAGAAAGGAAGACAAATGTGTAAGGGTGCTACTCCGTGTAAGAGTGCTACTCCGCAGTAAGCGTTTACTATTTTTTTAATAATAAACACAAAAGTGAACACAGGCGATGCAATAACCATGATGTAGTTGAGGCATGTATTCAACAATATTGTTGTTAATTGCATTCTTATCAACTTGTTGCTATACCTGCATCCTTTTGAATTGCATCGTCATCTTTATCAAGTGCATCCTTACGGACGGCATTGCTTTCATTCTCAATTGAATAATTTTCCTTGTCAAGTGCACTCTATTTACTAGATTCTTATGGGCAAATGTGTGCTAGTTAGCAAAGATTTTAGGGCACTCAGAATGTTTCACCCAAGCACGGTAGGCGAAATGTTGATATGGCACGCTGAGCTCTTAGCTTGTTTTCATATGCAGTGTAATTAATGCTCCGATCGGGTTATCTTCTTATGTTTTGTCCTTTCCTTCTCCTCACAACTAGTCCCTCCGTCCGGGTTTATTGGTCCACTTCATATTTTATGTCGAAGTCTGAGCATGATTTGACTAATAAAATATACTCCCTCCATCCCAAATTAAATGACTCAACTTTGTACTAACTTTAGTACAAAGTTAGTACAAAATTGAGTCACTTATTTTGGGACGGAGGGAGTAGGTTGTATCTCTAAAAAATTGTATTATTGGATTTGTATTCAAAAGAGTTTTTCAATGATATTATTTTTGTGATACATAAATTATATTTTGCTAGTTAAATCTTGACCCAAAATAAGAGGGAGGCTAATAAACCCGGAGGAAGTAGGATACAATGTTAACATGCAAATATGGTCCCTGAACCAATTAAACGTGACACCACTTAATACTTCAGCGCCAGACAAAGCTTCAGCTGCCAAACGGATGACCCACAATACAAACACAAGTCCTTGCTCTTTTACTGACCAAACTAAATGACCTCGTTAATCTGCAGGTTTCAGTTTGTTCACCTGTCCGTCCCTTGTCGCTCATCGTTTCCGGCAATTAACCCTGTCATCCGGCTACGAGTCGCGTGTTTGTGGGTGAAGTTGAGCTACGGATCTACTGGCTGCCATTTTTTTTTCATCTAGTCTAGGTAGGTGAGATGGCACCGTCAGGAAGAACACACACACACAGCTTCAGGAAACAGATTAAACCTACCGCATGCATTGCAGGGTCGGGTGATTCGGGCCGGGCCCTGTGCTCTACTGATAATCAAACGCGTTGGCCTCACAGAGTACTAAATGAAATCAAGTCTTGCAGTACTACAGAGAACAAGACCCAAATGAGAACAGAATGTGTCCCAAGTCTTGAAGTTATTTCAGTTCGTGGGCCAAACATGATGAACACATTTTTTCCGTATAAGCCAGTTTGACAATGCACCATCAGCTGCTCTTTTTTTTTTTTGAGGGAACCATCAGCTGCTCATTATTCATGGATGCAGGCGTGCAATCAATCAGTCCACATGCGAAAGTGAATGTATCGACTCCTGAAGTTTGTTTCACTTAATTAGTGGGCCCAACATGATCTCTTTTTCAGTTAGTGGGCTGGATGTTATACGACTTGCCAGTTTCAGACAATGTTTTCTCATGTACACTAATTAAGCATGGGTTATTATTTTTCCTAGGCAACCTGGAACCTGAAACGGCATTGAAATAGATGGCCCAAAGCATATGGTCTTGAACAAATGGTCGTGGCAAAATCATGCAAGGTACCAAGTTAATTAATTTGGTCGTGGCAAAATCATCCAAATGGTCGTGCCATTTTAATTTGGATGACAGGTAATTCTTTTGGTGGTTTCTTTTCTCTCTTTTCAGTCTATAACTTTCCAAACATTTTTTTTCTATGTTCCTCAAAATTGTATGTTCCCTACTGTTCACATGCTTTTCTTAACTTAATTTTCAGCTTCAACCACACTCCAGCTCCAGCCACTAAATCCAAAGACCTTATTCAGCTGTTTTCCCCCCTATTCCTAAGCCAGTGAGGTTCTGCTTGAGACAATCTACATTCTATCAGTGGTACTTGACATGGCCTTGCGCCACTTATAGAGAGAAAAGTAACACTTACATTGTCTCAAGGAGAAGGAGAACAAAATCCGGAACCTGAGCCTGACCATGGTAGGGAAGATGATCTCAAGCAATGCAGCAGCAAATGAAGAATTATAATAAAGCTTCACAATACCTAACCAACAGAAAGTTTCACTAAGTTGGCTATAATCTAAGCAGTATACCACGCTCTTCCAAAAATCAGGTTCGGCTTGCTACCCAACAAAGAGAATAATCTGCCTAAATGGATCACCAGCTATAACAATACTTACAAACAGGAAAACGGTGGTATATTGGCAATATTTAGAATTAACAGAACCCATTGGATGATCTTCAATAAAGAAGACCTCGATTAGAAAAACAAGACAATTCTTTAGTTCAAGACAAACAGAGACACAAGGCAGATCATTGAGCCTGACCAAAACCACTTAATAATATTGGATCTGAGCCTGCACATTCTAACATTTCTTCTGCTCATCACATGATTGAACATCACATGAAGCACTGATTCTTCCTTGAAACGGAAAGCGCCTAGAGTGAAATGAAAAATATGATTCCAAACAATGCAACACAAAGACTGAACTATAACAGTATGTTTCAATACCAAACCAGATTCAATGAAAAAGAATGAGTTGCAACAGAAAATTACATTGACAAATTAATCTAGTGCCCCGAGCTCTTGTAAAAGTTCAGGTGCTGCTTGCTGGTAAGTAAGGATGGAAATATGCATCAAATCATCGTAAGCGACAAAAAAAGGAACCGCAACATATGTATATTTTCTAAATTTTGTATTAAGAAGACCAGCAGGTAATATCTATAAAAGAAGACATTGATAAATAGACAGGACGATAAAAACATAGGCGAGGCAGGTGGAATTGCTAATTAGTATTGAGTACTATGAAAGTAAGAAGACCACTATATAAAGGGGAAAAAAGAAGTCCATTCTCCAGTTCATGAAAACAGAGACATGGGTCAGAGCAATTGGGAAATCAGACCCTGATCCAATTGACTTTAATTTTAGCATCAACACTGACAGCAGCCATGTCAGCTCAAAAGGATATTCAAAGAAATATAAAGCAACCAGGTAACACCATAACAGCCAGAGCTTCTTGATCATAAATTATTATACATTAACAAGAAGGCTAGCAGGCTCATAGAGGATCCAGTTAATACATACCACAACTCATGTGGATACGGAAGTTAGGCCGTTAAGAAGCACCACCATGCAGCCCTCAGATGAAAGCTAAATAATATTCAGAACATAACCATCTAGTCAGATAAACTCATAAAAGGCCAAGCATTGACATCATAACCCTCTAGAGCCGGAAAGAAGGTATGTGAAACTAGAGATTATTTGAGCCGAAGTCGAGTAGAACGGAGGAATCTGCGACTGAGACTAGCAACCAACTTGCCATTGATGTCAACCTGATGTAGCCAGCCATCGTTAAAGTTAAGCATCACGAGCAAGTCCCCGTCGAAAGATGCAACCACCAGATTCAACCGACCGCCAAAGTTTTCAAATCGCACCATTATCTCTGCAATCGGCAATTTAACCCGGCCTTTGGAGGCCCAGACTTGGCCTTCATAGTCCTGCAACACCCAGATATCAACAATGGTCTTTTCCTCATTAAAACTGAAGATGCCAAGCATGTCACCGGTCTCAAACAGATCAGCACCGCCATGGCCGGGAACAATCGGAGAGCGCATCTGCCGGAGCAACTCAGTGGTGGCGTCGAATACCACTATCAGGTCGCGTGTGTGCCAATGCAAGCTACCACGGAAAAGGACGGTTCCAAAGGAATTCATCAGTTCATCCGGGGGGCACCCTACGTGCCTTGGCGGCTGGGCAGAGCCCAATGTGAAGACGTAGAAGCCAACGTTTCTCATCTTTTGTGCCCCGTACAGCAATAGTCTGTACTCCCCGGTGAGGCTGTGTAGGTACATCCCCAAGAGCTCGAAGTCATCGAGCAGGAGGAGGGGAGCATATTGACGAGTGACCGGGTTGCAGATGTAGTGAGACGAGGCACTATACCAGGCGCGGAGGACGAGGAGGCCGTCACAGCTGGCCACGGGCAAGAAGCCAGGGCCGTCGTCAAGCTGCGCAACGGACTGGAGCTTGCCGGCTGCCTGGTGGTCGCAGGTGATGATGTCTAGGGACGATTGGTCGTCGCTGTCGGCGTAGAGGAGGGGGAGGGAGGGCTGGCGGGCGTGGTGGGCGAGGAGGAAGTCGTGGGCAGAGGTGGCGCGGCGCCAGGCGGTGCAGATGGCGCGGCAGCGGACAAGGGATTTGGGGAGCAGGCGGACGAGGATCTCCCAGATGGAGATCTCGTCCGGGAGGCCGTGGAGGAGAGGCACCGGTGCTGCAGCCTCCGCCATGACCCGCCTCAGGGCAAGCTAGTGGCGGCGACCTCAGCCGGGAGGAGAGGCGGCGATCCGGCGTGGGAGCTCTCGTCTCGATCCTCTCTGTCTCTCTCGCGACTCGCGGAGTGGGGGTGGAGTGACGGCGGCGGAGAGAGCTCTCGCGGAGACAATGGTCTGCATTGATCTATCCGGTGGGTCTCGGTTATACCTGACCATGGACAGCCCGGCCCGCACAGACCGACCCGACCCGGCCCGAAAATCCTGGGCCGGGCCGGGCCTAAACATGCCATCGGACTGGGCTCGGGCCTGGAAAATGAGCCCGGCGGTCAGGCCGGGCTGGGATCTGAAAAAACTGTTTTTAGCCGTAGTCGGGCCGGGTCGGTCGGGCCGCATCGGGCTTTTTCGGGCCTAGGACGGGCTCGGGCCCGATATTAGGCCCGACGGTTGGGTCGGGCCGGGCTCGAGCCTGGGTTTTTAGCATTGTTTTTTTGGCCCGAAGCCCGACCCGGCCCAAGATATGTCCAGGTATAGTCTCGGTCCATCGCTCTCGAAACAGAAGGGCTTGGCCCAGTTTTGTTGCAAGTGATGCAACGATATGGCTCCCGGGCTCATGTACAGTAAAATCGCTAAACTTCCAAAAAGAGAAGTTTAAAATCGCCGAGTATAGTAAAAAGGGAATAAAAAAATGCTATTTTTCTTTGCAAGCAAGATGCTCAAATGAGTGATCTCCATGCAAAATTTGATGAAGTTTGGACATTCGAGGAGGCCGTGTCAAAAACAAAACTAATTTCGGGTGTCTGACAAACTTTTGAAAATGGCAATGTTCACCGGTTTTGTCTTTTTTGCCACGAGCTCCTTGAATGTTCAAACTTCATCAAATTTTGCACGGAGTTCATGAACAGGAGCATCTTGCACTACATTCTTTTTTATTTTTAAAATATTTTTTATGATTTTACTGTTCGCTGAGTGTATCTGAGCTCAGGTTCCAGATTGAATTATCGCAAGTGTGAGTTCTTCTCATAAAAATAGTTTCATCGATGGGATGGGACGTGTTCTGCGTGAGACGTAAGAAAATTCATTTTGTTTGGCTCAGGCGCGGGCAATTTTCGAACCCTAAAATTTGTCTGCCCAAGTTTGCTCCTGCAGGAAGAATAAAATTATTCGTAAAGTAGAACATAAAAAATAGAGCATATGGTCATTTGTTTTGATTTTAGTGACTGCATTATCCATTACTTCATCGGATTCAACAGACAAAGGCACACAAAAAGTAGGAGCGGTGTAGCGAAATCGTAAAAAGAAAGAAATATATGTTGTTGGTTGGCGATGCGCCTGCCACCCTACTCTACGGTACTCCAAGATGGCTTGACAAAGATAAAGAGGGAAGGAGCTAATTAGCGCACCATTTAGCAAAAATATTAAGACTAGATTTTCTAAAAGACCACATCTTGATTGCAAAAGGTTCAGCATAACATGATGAAACCTCTTATAGACACGACCCTCGTTGACTTATGCAGCAACCCCAACACCATGTTGCATGGAAAGATGATGGTCGTGGACTCGGGCTGCTCCTCTGTCCCAAATGCGCTAGCACTGATATCAACTAATACCAAAGCAAGAAGACTATTGTTGTGATTAGTGTTGCAAAATGACCGTTTTACGGTAAACTTTCACTAGTGACTCCTTGCATCTTGTCTTCTCGTCCAACAACTTGAATTGACTCTGAAAGGTCTGAGCTCGGAAAATTGAACGAACTGGATTACTTGTGGGTATCGTAAGCAAAGTCTTGCCTTGACAGGCTCTTGGAAATCTAATAAGGGACAACATCCCAACATATGGCATTGATGAACATGCTACGCATGAAATACTTCCAATGGTCTGTGAGGCTTATGCAAACAGTTCATGAAAAGATTTCTCACTTTTCTTAGAGATGAGAGCCAAAGAATTGGTCTCATGAGGCCAAATGGTTATTTCCTTGGCAGGGATGTGTTCTTTTCCGATGGAATCACCTTTGAATTCTTTCACATAATGGAACCGCCTTTGTATTCTTTCACATAATAGAGCTCAAACTCTAAGTATCATGGCCTGAGAGGTACATTTCCTCGGTTTTCCCAATATGGCATTTTTATCATTCCCCAACGAACATGCGATGATTTGATGTTTTGATAAGAGTAATAGGGTGTGATTGTTAGTTATGTGCCAATGTAAAAGAGCTTCCAATGAGGAGCTCAGGGAGATCATCCAAGAAGAGGGTTCCTTTTCAACCAGGGAGATGTCGTACATGGACCTACAACCAACACGAACGATGCTCTCCTCACCCCAACATGTTTTGTGAATGACATGAGAGACGTGTTTGTGTTTGAACCGATAATTGTGTAGTATTTCGGAGACGTGATGAAAGAGTTCACGAGGATTGAGGAGCGGCATTGGAACCTGGAAGGAAAGTTGCCACTAGTGCAGGAACCCCTTATAGGATTTTTGTACTAGCAACGATGGGGTAAAACTAGACGCTGCCGCTAACTTCACTAACTACCAGCAGCGTCCACACGAAACTCGAACGCTGCAGACGTGTAGACAGTAGCGGCGTCCGAAAAAGTAGAACATTGCTAGTTAGGTACATGAAGGTAGCCGTCGTGCCATCAATGAAAAGGAGCACTGAAGACCCCCACCCCTCAACCAGGAGCAGTTCGCTGCAAACTTATGCAGGCGACACTCTGTTGTTCTTCTCGAGTGGACCGAGGGAGGAGAGTGATACGTCTCCAACGTATCTATAATTTTTGATTGTTCCATGATGATATATTATCATTCTAGGTATAATATTTTTGAGCACTAACCTATTGACCCAGTGCCCAGTGCCAGTTCCTGTTTTCTGCGTGTTTTTGCCTTTTCAGAGTTACAATACCAAATAGAGTCCAATTGCCACAAAACTTTTTGGTGATTTTTTCTGGACCAATACAAGACCTAGAAGCTTCGGAGGAGGGCCAGGCGATGCAACAGGGGTCCACCACATATCCAGCCGCGCCCACTAGGGGGGTGCGCCAGATATGTGGTGGCCCCCTGGAGCGTCCCCCGATGTCGTTCTCTGGCCTATAAATTCACATCTACCCTAAAAACATCAGAAGCGCTCCCGAAATACTTTTTTCGCCGCCGCAAGTCTCTGTTCCGACGGGAGGCCATCTACACCTCCGTTTCGGCACCCTGCCGGAGGGGAGATCGATCACGGAGGGCCTCTTCATCAACCTTGCTGCCCTCACCATGATGTGTGAGTAGTTCACCACAGACCTACGGGTCCGTAGGTAGTACCTAGATGGCAATCTCTCTCTCTCGATCTTCAATACAATGTTCATCGCATCTTTGCCTTGATCTATCTGATGTAATCCCTTTGTATGGTGTGTTTGTTGGGATTCGATGAATTGTGAGTTTATGTTCAGATTATTCATGAAAAGTATTTGAGTCAAACCTGATTACTATGATTCTTATTTGCATGATCATCATAGCTTCGTAATGTTCTCCGATCTATTGAGATAGTTTGGCCAACTAGATTGATATTCTTCGGTGGGAGTGGTGCGTTGTAGTAGGTTCAACCTGACGAGTTTCTATATCCCAGTGACAGAAGGGGACAAGTTGCGTCTTTGTGTTGTTGCTACTAAGGATAAAACGATGGGGTTTATTCATATTAGTTGAGTTTACTTTGTCTACATCATGTCATCGTTCTCCAAGCATTACTCCGTTTGTCATGAACTTAATACGTAGAGAGGCAAGCATAGAAGCGCTCTTGAAGTGGAGTAATAGTAGTAGGTGCAGGCAGGAGTCGGCCTATTTGCTTATGGACGTGATGCCTATATACACATGATCGTTGTCGTGAACATCGCATAATTATTCGCTTTTCTATCAATTGCCCAACAATAGTTTGTTTACCCACCGTATGCTTTGCTTATGAGAGATGCCACTAGAGAACTCTATGGCCCTCGGGTCTATTCACTTATATATTCGCAAACGCTATCATTACCTTGTTGTTATTTATTACCTTTTATTTTATTTTGCACTTTACTATTATCTACAATTATCTACACAACTCACTTGCTTGCAAATAACGAGATCAAGGGGATTGACAACCCTCTTGCCGGCGTTGGGTGCAAGTTGTTTGTTCTTTTGTGTGCAGCCGCTAAAGACGGTTGAGGATTGGTATTCCTATTGGTTCGATAAACCTTGGTTTCATAACTGAGGGAAATACTTACCCACTTTGTGCTGCGATTACCCATTCTTCTTCACGAAAAACCCAACGCAGATCACGAGTATCAGGAAGGATTTCTGGCGCCGTTGCCGGGGAGTACCATCACCAACTATCAAGTAACTTCGCACAAAATTTCATTCACTTGTTCTTCTTTTTATTTGCTGTTATATTTAGTTTGTCTCATAAAAATAAAAAATACAAAAATATTTACCTCTGCTTGTTACTAGTTCTCGCTTGAAGTCATGGCTAGTTCTTCTTTTGTGCGTGTCGCTCCCAATAATGATGTTATCAATTTTACACAAAGGGGAGGAGAAAGTTTGAAGGATGCATGGTATAGGATTTTCCATGCCCAAAATAAAGCAACTAATAAGCTATCCACCACCAATTTGCTTCATAATTTCTATGTTGGTGTGACAACTTGGTATAGGTTTGTCCTTGACACCATCACCGGTGGGAACTTCTTAATGTGTCATACTTTGGATGCTTATAATGCAATTCAAAATCTTGTTGGAACACCACCCCTTATCGTTAATGAAACCAATTTGACATTGGAACATGTTATGCAAAGGCTTGATGCTATTGAAAAGAAAATGATCACTAGTGAGCCTATTGAGGAGTTAGATAAAAAACTTCATAATCATATCACTCAATTTGGGTCACGGGTAGGAATAACCTTGAAAACTTTAAAGGAAAAAGATGCTACTATTGATAAGAGGGTAGAACAAGGATTGAGTAGAATTGATAAAATGGAGGAGGTTATTGACAAAGTGAGCTCCGCTTTCACACCATCCAAAACTAGTGCTAGTACCTCACAAGACAAAAATCCCAAGTTCATATTTATTCCTAAGAGCATCAATACACCTCCTTCCAAAAGAAACGAAGATCTCAAAATGATTAGTGTTCACCCCAACTTTTTGAACTTGATAAAGGAACCTATGGTCAAGCCTTCCATTGTTCCTATTAATCATAGTTGTGTTATCAAGGAGCTGAATGTTAAAGATGACAACACTTGAAACTATGCATTATGCCTAGCTAGGGGCATAAAACAATAGCGCTTGTTGGGAGGCAACCCAATATGTATCTTTATTTTTGTTTTTTACTTTCTGTTTTTGTGTGATAACATGATTGTTGCCTCTGTAATGATTGTGTTTTTATGTTTTAATTAGTGTTTATGCCAAGTAAAGCCTTTGGGATGACTCACAAGATGAGTAGAAACGATGCTGAATCTGAAACAGAAACTTTGCCTCCAGTGCAGGAATTTTATTTTTTTACTGGAGTGTGATAATGATCTGAAATTTTAAAACAGTGTTTCTCTACAAATTCTGTACGTTTTCCAAAATTTTCAGAATTTTTAGAGTTACAGAAGTATGGGATCTTTACAGATTGCTACAAACTGTTCTGTTTTAAACAAATTCTGTTTTGCTTGCATAGTTTGCTTGTTTTGATTATGCCATGGACTATACCAGGGGGGTGTAAGCCATGGGGAAGTTAGAATACAGTATCTATTATGCAAAAATGAATTTGAATCAATTTATCACAGTACCTCAAGTATGCAATATGTTTCTTATACTAACGGATCTCACGAAGTTTTGTTGAGTTTTTGTGTGATTGAAGTTTTCAAGTTTTGGGTGTAATCACGATGGACTACGGAATAAGGAGTAGAAAGAGCCCAAACTTGGGGATGCCCAAGGCACCCCAAGTATAATTCTAAGAAGACTCAAGCGTCTAAGCTTGGGGATGCCCCGGAAGGCATCCCCTCTTTCGTCTCAATCCATCGGTATGTCACTTGGAGCTATATTTTTATTCATCACATGATATGTGTTTTGCTTGGAGCGTCGTTTGCTTTTGTTTGCCTTTACTTTCAGTTTGTCACAATCATCATTTGCTGGACACACCTATTTGAGAGAGACACACCTTCATGATAATTTGCTAGAATACTCTATGTGCTTCACTTATATCTTTTGAGCTAGGCAGTTGCTCTAGTACTTCACTTATATCTTTTTGAGCACGGTGGCGTGTAGATTTTATAGAAATAATATGCTCTCATTCTTCACTTATATTTGTTTGAGAGCTGAATAATAGTGACGGTAATTTGCATGGGTCATAATACTAGTCCATGAATATTAGGTATTCAATGAATGATAATCAAAACCATCGTGTAGCACATATAGAGAAGTTGTGGGTTAATGACATTGATGTGGTAATATGAAAAATGTGTGAGTCCAAATTTTTTGATTCGTAGAAGTGTCGAGATTAAGAGGTGTTAACTTGTTATTCATCTAAAAATTAAAGAGGCATGGTGATGATGTGTGAGCATTTATATTCCTCGTTGAAATCCTATTGTTGTTTTGAGTCGGGGACGCGTGATGGTTAACTCCTACCAACCTCCTCCCTCGGGAGCATGCGAGGAGTACGTTGATTTGTGATAAAACTAATAAAACTTTGCAATAAGTATGTGAGTTCTTTATGACTAATGTGACACCATGGACATACGCATCTTCACCTTCTCATATTTGCTAGCCTCTTCGGTACCGTGCATATCCCATTCTCACCTCGAGGATCGGTGCAAATATTCGCCGGTGCATCCAAACCCCGTGACATGATACACCCTGTTGCACATAAGCCTCATTATATCTTCCTCAAAACAGCCACCATACCTACCTATCATGGCATTTCCATAGCCATTTCGAGATATATTTCCATGCAAATTCCATCGTCACTTCATATGACTAGTTCGTTCATCATCATAATGCTTTGCATGATCTTATAGAGCTGACATAGTATTTGTGGCAAAGCCACCGTTCTTCATATTTTTGATACATGTCACGCTAGATCATTGCACATCGTGGTACACTGCCAGAGGCATTCATACAGAATCATATCTTCCTAGCAGTTCATCATGTTGAGTTGTAAATAAATAAAAGTGTGATGATCATCATTATTAGAGCATTATCCCAGTGAGGAAAGGATGATGGAGACTATGATTCCCCCACAAGTCGGGATGAGACTCCGGACGAAAAATGAAATAAAAATGGGGGAGGCCAAATGAGCCCACCATATAAAAAAACAGAAAATGGGGGAGGCAAAAAAAATAGAAAAGACCACCATCAAAAATAAAAAATGAGAGAAAAGAGAGAAGGGACTTTGCTACTATCCTTTACCACACTTGTGCCTTAGAGTGGCACCATGTTCTTCATATAGAGAGTCTCCTATGTTGACACTTCCATATGCTAGTGGGAATTACCTTTTTCATATAATAAACTTGGCTTGTATATTCCTATGACGGGCTTCCTTAAATGCCCGAGGTCTTCATGAGCAAGCAAGTTTGATGCACATGCCACCTAGCTTCAGTTGAGCTTTCATACACTTATAGCTCTAGTGCATCGTTTGCATGGCAATTCCTACTCCTCGCATTGATATCTATTGATGAGCATCTCCATAGCTCGTTGGTACGCCTAGTTGATGCAAGACTATCTTCTGCACCTTTTACCCCTTTGATACCTACCACCATATTCGATTCCACCTATATGCTATGTCCAATGGTTCACGCTCATGTATTGCGCGAAGAATAAAAAGTTGATGCATATTGAAAAAGTACGATCCAATTGCCTGACTTGGACACCGTGGTGCTTAACATTTGTATCTATGTGGTGAAGACGGAGTCATGCCTTGCTAATATAATAAGTTGAATATGGGTAAAACATTCTTTTAGGATCGTATACTTTGAAAAATTAATGATTTTGTTTCTTATACTTATAAATATAGCTATGTTGCTGTTTGTTAATTCATCATTTCTCAATGAGCATACATACCAAAGATTACATAATGGGTCGCATGTCAAATAAAAAATTCTGTTTTTATCATTTACCTACTTGAGGACGAGTAGGAATTAAGCTTGGGGATGTTGGTACGTCTCCAACGTATCTATAATTTTTGATTGTTCCATGCTGGTATATTATCATTCTAGGATACTTTGGGTATTTATTTACCAATTTATAATATTTTTTGAGCACTAACCTATTGACCCAGTGCCCAGTGCCAGTTCCTGTTTTCTGCGTGTTTTTGCCTTTTCAGAGTTACAATACCAAACGGAGTCCAATTGCCACAAAACTTTTTGGTGCTTTTTTCTAGACCAATACAAGACCTAGAAGCTTCGGAGGAGGGCCAGGCGATGCACCAGGGGGCCACCACATATCCAGCCGCCACCCCTGCGCCCCTAAGGGGGGGGGGCGGCCAGATATGTGGTGGCCCCCTTGAGCGTCCCCAGACGTCGTTCTCTGGCCTATAAATTCACATCTACCCTAAAAACATCAGAAGCACTCCCGAAACACTTTTTTCGTCGCCACAAGTCTTTGTTCCGACGGGAGGCCATCTACACCTCCGTTCCGGCACCCTGTCGAAGGGGAGATAGATCACGGAGGGCCTCTTCATCAACCTTGCTGCCCTCACCATGATGTGTGAGTAGTTCACCGCAGACCTACGGGTCCGTAGGTAGTACCTAGATGGAAATCTCTCTCTCTCGATCTTCAATACAATGTTCATCGCATCTTTGCCTTGATCTATCCGATGTAATCCCTTTGTATGGTGTGTTTGTTGGGATCCGATGAATTGTGAGTTTATGTTCAGATTATTCATGAAAAGTATTTGAGTCAAACCTGATTACTATGATTCTTATTTGACGATCATCATAGCTTCGTAATGCTCTCCGATCTATTGAGATAGTTTGGCCAACTAGATTGATATTTCTTCGGTGGGAGTGGTGCGTTGTAGTAGGTTCAACCTAACGAGTTTCTATATCCCAGTGACAGAAGGGGACAAGTTGCGTCTTTGTGTTGTTGCTACTAAGGATAAAACGATGGGGTTTATTCATATTAGTTGAGTTTACTTTTTCTACATCATGTCATCGTTCTCCAAGCATTACTCCGTTTGTCATGAACTTAATACGTAGAGAGGCAAGCATAGAAGCGCTCTTGAAGTGGAGTAATAGTAGTAGGTGCAGGCAGGAGTCGGCCTATTTGCTTATGGACGTGATGCCTATATACACATGATCATTGCCGTGAACATCACATAATTATTCGCTTTTCTATCAATTGCCCAACAGTAATTTGTTTACCCACCGTATGCTTTGCTTATGAGAGATGCCACTAGAGAACTCTACGGCCCCCGGGTCTATTGACTTATATATTCGCAAACGCTATCATTACCTTGTTGTTATTTATTACCTTTTAATTTATTTTGCACTTTACTATTATCTACAATTATCTACACAACTCACTTGCTTGCAAATAACAAGATAAATCATACGTCTCCAACGCATCTATAATTTTTGCATGTTCCATGCTGTTATATTATCATTCTTGGATGTTTTACAATCACTTTATAGCAACTTTATATCATTTTTTGGGACTAACCTATTGACATAGTGCCAAAGTGCCAGTTGCTGTTTTTGCTTGTTTTTTACTTCACAGAATATCAGTACCAAACGGAGTCCAATCGCGACGAAAATTTTTGGAGATTTTTTCTGGACCAAAAGACACCCAGTGGGCCAAAGAAGTGCCGGAGAGGTGGGCTGTGGAGGCCACAACCCACCAGGGCACGCCAGGGGGCCCCCGGCATGCCCTGATGGGTTGTGCCCTCCACGGGGCCCCCCTCCACCGCCTCTGATGCCTATAAATACCCAAATATTCAGAAAACCCTAGGGGAGTCGACGAAAAACACATCCAGCCGCCGCAAGTTCCAGAACACCGAGATCCAATCTAACACCATCACGGAGGGGTTCATCATCCTCATTGGTGCCTCTCCGATGATGCGTGAGTAGTCCACCATAGACCTACGGGTCCGTAGGCAGTAGCTAGATGGCTTCCTCTCTCTCTTTTGATTCTCAATACAATGGTATCTTGGAGATCTATTTGATGTAAACTTTTGCGGTGTGTTTGTTGGGATCCGATGAATTTTGAGTTCATGATCAGTTTCTATCCATGAATATTATTTGAGTATTCTTTGATCTCTTATATGCATGATTACTTATAGCCTCGTATTTCTTCTTCGAATCTTTGGTTTAGTTAGGCCAACTAGATCGATTTTTCTTGCCATGGGAAGAGGTGCTTTGTGATGGGTTCGATCTTGCAGTGTCCTTTCCCAATGACAGAACGGGCAGCAAGGCACGCATGTATCGTTGCCATTAAGGATAACAAGATGGGGTCTATTCCTACATGAATAGATCTTGTCTACATCATGTCATCGTTCTTATTGCATTACTCCGTTTTTCCATGAACTTAATACACTAGATGCATGCTGGATAGCGGTCGATGTGTGGAGTAATAGTGGTAGATGCACGCAGGAGTCGGTCTACTTATCTTGGACGTGATGCCTATATAATGATCATCGCCTTGGATATCATCATGATTATTTGATCTTCTATCAATTGCCCAACAGTAATTTGTTCACCCACCGTGTGCTATACTCATGAGAGAAGCCACTAGTGAAACCTACGGGCCCCGGGTCTACTTTTCCAACATATTGCTTTCCGATCTATCTTTTTCCGCTTTTGTTTTCAGATCTACTATTCCAAAAACCCAAAAATATATTGCTGCACTTTTTATTTGCTCTTTTTATTTTGTGTTCTTGAGAGATCTATCTCTCCAATCTATCATTACCTAATCTATCTTTTTACCGTAGAGAGATTGACAACCTCTCTTTCACGTCGGGTTGCAAGTATTTGTTCTTTGTGTGCAGGTGCTGCTTATTAGGTGGTGGTGATCCTCCTACTGGTTCGATACCTTGGTTTCATAACTGAGGGAAATACTTACCATCGCTGTGCTGCATCATCCCTTCCTCTTTGGGGAAATACCGACGCAGTCTCAAGCCACGTCAAAGGAGAATTTGGCGCCATTACCGGGGAGGAAGCGGTCTCTTCTACGTGCCAATCTCTGGCACCGAGGAGACACCATCATCATCTAGCAGGTTCCTAATCACATATCTCATCTCCTTGCAATTACATTATTTGCCATTTGCCTCTCGTTTTCCTCTCCCCCACTTCACCAAATTTGCCGTTTTATTTGCCCACTTTTCAGTTTGCCTTTTTGCTTGTTTGCTATCTTTGCTTGTGTTGCCATGTGCCTTCTATTTGCTTGCATCTTCGCTTGCTAAAAATTTATTGATATGAATCCTCATCCACTTGCCAATCTTTTCAAAAGGCCAAATTATGATGAACCAATTGCTATTGAGTTGAGTGCACTTGATTATCTCTATGAAGTTTTGTTTGAAAATCATGAATCTGAAAATTTTGATGAAGTGTTGAAAGAAGAAATTTATAAGGTGATTCATGATAGTTCCTTGAATGATGAGCATGATTGCAATGTTGCTAGTACGAATTCTCTAAATATCCCGGATACTAATGATATGCAAAGCCACAAGCTTGGGGAAGCTATGTTTGATGATGTAGGATCGAAAGTATGTCTAGTGGGGGGGGGGGGTGATTAGACTACTTGACCAAATAAAAATTCTACCTTTTCCCAATTTTAAGTGTTGGCAGATTTTAGCAATGATAGCAAGTCAAGCACACCCTACACATGCATGTCTAAGAGTATATCAGCGGAAAGTAACAACAAGCATGTATAGTAGAGGGTAGGGAGGAAGATCAAACACAATTTGTAGACACAAAGATTTTTCCCGTGGTTCCGATAGGTGGTGCTATCGTACGTCCACGTTTATGGAGTCTTCAACCCACGGAGCGTAACGGTCGCGAGAGTCCATGGAGGGCTCCACCCATAAGGGTCCACGAAGTAGCAACCTTGACTATTCCATAACGGCTTCCGTCCACGAAGGACTAGCCTCACTATGGGTAGATCTTCACAAAGTAGGCGATCTCCTTGCCCGTACAAACTTCTTGGTTCAACTCCACAACACGAAGTATGAGGCTCCCAAGCGACACCTAACCAATCTAGGAGGCACCACCCTCCAAAAGGTAATAGGCTCGGCAATGTCGATGAACTCCTTGCTCTTGTGCTTCAAGACGATAGACTCCTCAACACACAATCACTCTCTCACATATTTGGCTTTGGTAGAAGAGATTGATTTGGTGGAAAGCAACTTGGGGAGGCTAGAGATCAAGATTCATATGGTAGGAATGGAATAGCTTGATCTCAACACATGAGTAGGTGGCTCTCTCTCAGAAAATTGGATGGGGCAAGTATGGAATAGTTCTGAGTGCTTCTCTTTCGAGTGGGTGGTGGTGAAGGGGTATATATAGGCATCCCCAAAAATCCAACCGTTACACCTAAAGTGACCAACTCGGTGACACCGATGTGTGAATCTCGGTGGTACCGAAGTGACCAAAAGGCAGTAACTTTTGAATCTCGGTGAGACCGATATATAATTCTCGGTGGTACCGATAAGGTGACCAACGGTCAGATTGCACAACTCGGTGACGCCGATTCTCAAGTCTCGGTGGTACCGATTATTGACCATGGCTAACCAGAGAGTTGGTCCAGAAACTCGGTGGGACCGATTCACAAAACTCGGTGGTACCGATTCTTGTGAATGGCTATCCAGAGAGTTGGTCCAAAAACTCGGTGAGACCGACTGGCAAAACTCGGTGGTACCGAAGACTGAAAATAGCTAAACAGAAAGTTGGCAGCTGAACTTGGTGGCACCGATGCAGAATCGGTTGCACCGAATGGCTAGGGTTTGGCATGGGTCTGTCTGAGTTTGGGAATCGGTGGGACCGAGTGGGAATTGTTGGTTGCATCGATTTTGGATGTTTGGCTTTGGACATATTTTTGTGGAAGAGCTTGTGGGTGTTTTGGTGACTATCTCTTGTGCACGTGGAGCATCTTGTTCACCAACAGTACCTTACCCCCTTTTAATATTATTGGCTTTCCTATGGACTCAAAGTGATTTATCACAAAGTAAAATGTAGAGTCCTCTTGCTTGAAGCTTTGCCAATCCATTTCCTTGCATCTTGGGGTTTCTCCACAATCCTTTTGCCATCTCTATCATTGAACTTTTCCTGAAATATGCTTAGTGGAAACATTAGTTCAATGACATATATGTTGTTATTAATTACCAAAACCACCAAGGGAGCAAATGTGCTTTCAATCTCCCCCTTTTTGGTAATTGATGACAACATATAGATCAAAGCTTCGACATATGATATAATCAATGAATATAATCGTCGCTTTGAGAAGTATGTGATAAGCAAGAGCTCCCCCTAAATTTGTGCATTATTTTGAATTTGCGTTTGAATGCAAATGCACAATCAATTAGGTACATGAGGCACTCTTTCATGTCACATACAACTTGGTGGTGTGCGAGAATAATAAGAATGAATATCATAGCACAACACAATCAAGCAAAGGTGAATGATCATCTCATAAGCATCATAATGATAGAAAGTAGTAGCAATACACATCAAGTGTATGATCAAACACCAACAAAGTTTAACACAAGCAAACCAAAAGTTATCAAATGTTTTGAAAAAGCGATAAAAATCAACGCTCTCTCTCTCGAAGCCTAAAGATCTATATACATCTTCTCCCCCTTTGGCAACAAGTTACCAAAAAGTTCAAAGGTATATATCTAAGCGCTCTTCTAGGGCTGATCTCCTCCGGTAGCTGGTGAAGGAGTCGAGAGAACGGCCTCAGCGAAGACTTCGACAGACGTCATGGACGGAGTTGGTGTAGCAACTGGAGGAACTGGAGGAGCTGATGGAGCTGAAGAGGCTGTAGCAGGTGCTGATGAAGAAGGCCTCAACTCTGGAGCTGGCACTATGGCTGATCTAGCCTGAGTAGTGAACTGAGTGCCTGGCCTGAGAGGTGAGTTATCCTCATCATCTGTAGTGTGGGGACTGGGCACGCTATCAACTTCCTTCTTGAGCTCGTTCACGGTCTTGGTCAGCCCATCCACCTTGTCATTGAGTGTCTTGATCCTGTTCTCCATGATCCTCACAAGACTATGCTGATTCACCAAGATGTCCTTGATATCTTTCTGCATGCCCTGAACGGTACTGATCAAGAGATCCATTTGCTCGTTCCTGGATCTAGGGACTTGAGCACTAGTGGCTCTAGCTGCCTCTGCCTCTGCCTGTGCTGCAGCTGAGGTGGGATGTTCTGGGTTCATCACCACAATGTTGTCTTCTAGATCTGGCTGTAAGGGCAAATGTGGTCTATCAAGAGCAAAGATATGCTTCTCCAGCTTGGAGTTGATGAGCATCTGAATGTAGGGTGCATAGCAGCATGAGCGCTTCTGATCAGCAGCAACCCTCTTCACAGTTTCTACAATCAAGTCCATCACCCTTATCCTGGTGTGTCGATCAAGATGGATCAGCATGTTGATGGAATAGCCTCTTATCATCTTGTCATCTCCAGACTTAGGCATCAAGGTGTGCCTTAAGATGGTGTTCATGGTGCGGAGACCAGCCTGGAGAAAGTAAATGGATCCTAACTCGTGAGATTTCAAGTTTGCAGCAGAGATCTCATTGTACATGTTCTTCATAGCATCATGGCTCTCCTTGGATTCAGAATAGACATCCAGATCTCCTTCTTCCACCTTTGGGACTCCTAAGATGGTAGCCCATTCCTCAACAGTTGATTCATACCTTGCTCCTTCAGTCATCCACACAATTCTACCATCTCCATAGAATTGAGCAGTGGAGTAGAATTGCATGATCATCTCATCGTTCCATGTAGTGAATTCCTTGCCAACAAATTCATCCAGACCAATGTAGTGAAAGTTGTCTTGCACACTTGGGAAGTAGTCCTCATTCTCCTTGATATACTTCCAGTCCACATACCTCATGTCACTTATAGCAGGGCTCTTATCAAGCAAGATTGTCTCGTAGAAATCTTGTTGCTCCTTGGTATAAAATCTGTAGTCCACATCTGTTTTCCTTCTCTGAGAATATGGATCAATGGCTCTCCATTCTCTCAAACCAGAGTCCTTCCTCTTCTTCATGTCCTCAGCAAGCAAGTGGCTGGCATTGTGCTTTGGAAGGTGTGGTCTTAGCTTCATCAAAGCTGTCATATCATCATCCTCAGCTTCCCTAAAGGTAGAAGTCTTGTTCCTGCTGGAGGCTGGTATCTCTCTGGAGAACCTCTTGGGTTTTTCTGCAGCAGCCTTCTTGGGGCAATCTTGGTGCCCTTGGATGAAGTGGCTTTAGGCATAGCATCTGCCATGAGCTTCTTTTTCTTCTTAGGAGGAGCCTTGGCAACTGGCTCTTCCTCCTCTTCTTCCTCAGCAGCCTCTGGATCCTCATACATAGAGGTAGGCCTACCCACAACATGTATGATCCTCTTTCTGCTCTTCTTCTTCTCCCCAGCCTTCTTAGGCATAGACTTCTTTGAGGGCTCAACAGTCAATGTTGCCCTAGAGCTCTCTGGTGCTCTCACTGTCTCTGAGCTAGCATACTCTTTCCTGATGGCTTTCTTCTTCTTGGAAGTAGTGACAGCAGTGGTGCTCTTGGCAGCATCATCTTTCTTGGACAGCTCCTCAGGTATGAAATCCTCATCTTCCTCATCTGAGTTGAGCTTCCTCCTTGCCCTGGTTGCAGCTTTGGGCAGATCAGGAGAGCTAGGAACATCATCATAGCTCCCCTCAGGACTGGTGCCTGAGCTCATGTCAACACTCTGCTCTTTGAGATCATTCTGGCTGTCATCTGAACCTGACATCTCCAACCCTGTGAATAGAGTATAGAAGAGTGGAAGGGTTGAGTCATCACAAAATGCAGACATTTTCAAAAGATTGAACTAAAATTTCTCAAGTTTTGCATTCTGCCAAATGAATGTCGGTACAACCGAAGCAAACATTTCGGACCTACCGAGACAGACAATCTCCATAACAGAAACTTGGCACCACTTTCGGTGAGACCAAAAATGGGCACTCGGTTTCATCGAGATTGTTCTCAGTCGACCGGAAAAGTGAATCGGTGCTACCGATTCTTTTGCGTCGGTTCCACCGAAATTCAAGTTGCGGACGACAAACCCTAAAAAATCGTTCGTTCGCTATTCTACTGGAGTTTCTTGTGGATCAATCAATCTCAAACTGTGGATTATCGATGGAAAAGTCCTAATGCGTGAGATTCGGAGGTTGGAGCGCATAAGGGGATGAAATCGTACCCTAGCTTGGCGACGACTTCGCTACGGCGGCGACGGGGGAGAGGATTCCGTCGACGGCGGGGACTTCCAACGGTGGAGGCGCTCGGGAAGACGAAGGCGATGACCAGGGGCCTTGGTTCGGCAGCAAGGGTTTCAGAGGGGATGACGTTTGAGGAATAGATTTCAAAAGTCGGGTCTGCCTCTATATAAACCCATAGCTGTCGGTGACACCGGTTCTAACTTTTCGGTGCCACCGAGTTCCTCAACTGTCTATTGACAGGGAAACTCGGTGTAACCAAGAAGATGGAATCGGTGGTACCGAGATAGAAAACCAGATCAACCCTAGGCTTTCGGTGAGACCGAGAATTTGGGTTGGTTCCACCGAGATGCACTTGGGAGGTTTTAATGGTCAGTCCTTTGTCGATACGGAACTCCGAGTGCTCCTCACACAGAGAGATCGAAAAGTCCTTGTTCAAATTTTGCGATGCAGCAAGAATAGAATATGAGGTAAGAAATCATAGATAGCTAGAGAGTGGTCCTAGGCATTCTTGTCCATCCAATTGGCAAAAGAAAAATCAAAAGCCAAATAACAACAATTGGATGTCCTCGAATGGATAAATAAATGCAGACCAACATGCTCACACAATAAGATGTCAAATGAAATCATGGCAAACATGCACAAACATACTAGCACCTATCAAGCATTTTGGCGATGACAGAGTCATCTATATATGAGTATATTGACTTAAGAGCCAAGTAAGAATACTTGATCATAGGTCATACTCATCGTTTAAGCACAAGTGGGGTTACCACTTTTACATAAAGCATTTAATGTTGTCACATACTATGAGATGCTTTAACTCAAGTCTTAGAGTAAAGCTCCCCCTTGATGTGACATCCCCCCATAGGAGGGATAAACTAACCTTGGGTTTTGTCGATGAAGACTTCATGTTGGTGATGTAGTGGTGGATGCTCAAGGTTGATGAAGATCACCAAGAGTTGGGAGCATCCTTGTTGTTTCCTTACTCTTCTCACCTACATGGGTTAGTCCCAACACACAAGAGACAAATACAAGGATATCTATGGACATGGAGTGCAAAGCATGTGTGATGATGTCCATGGATTTGTTGATTACCTTGTCCCTTGCTTACCTTTGAGGGAATGTGTGACTCCTTGAACTATCGCATGATGTTGACGTTGATTGCAACTAGTTCTTACCAATAATGAATGTGAGTGAATTTCATTGGCGGAGTCACCCCTCAAGAACTTCTCTAGTTCTTCTTCTTGGGGACCCACATCAACTAGATGGGGATCCTTGGTGTTGAAGTGGCACTTGTAGAAGTTGAGCTTGAAGTAGCCTTGGGAACCCACTCCACCAAAGCTTGGGGTTCATCTTCGTATGAGTCAATGTCCTCTTGAAGCTTGTTCTTGCCCTTGAGCTTGTGGTCTTGTGGTGGAAGGTCATCTTGAGTGTTTGTTCCCTTGGGAAGAGTATGTTCATACTTCTCCTTTTGAGGAACAAACTTGGGCTTGGGGTATTGACCTTCTTCCCATTCAACTCCATTAGCGTTGAAGTAGCCAATGCCATGGTTCTTCCGGTATCCTCCGTGCTTGCGTACAATTTCCTCAAATTGCTTACACCCAGCAAGACTCTTGTAGATACCTTTCTCTATAATTCCTTTCAATAAAGCGTTTTCTTGCTCAAGTGTAACTTGGCTAAGAGAATCATCATTAGTGGAATCAATAGAACTACTAGGAGCAACATCATTAGATTTAACATTTTTATAGTTGCTACTAGATGAAGAACCTTTCTTGCCTTTGGTACTAGTTTGTCTAGATTTAACTTGTGGCATGAATGTAGACAAGAGTAGTCGTTTGGCTAGATAAGATGAAGTCTTCTTTCGGAGATCGTCATTGATAGCTTTAAGAAACTCATGTTCTTGCTCCAAGGTGAGCTTCTTGAAGCGTAGCTTCTCATGAGTCCTTACAAGCTCTCTATGATCTTAGAGAGTAGATTCATGGGCGAACTTAAGAGTGTTTAATTCTTTAGTTAGTCGTTCTATTTCCATCTTATCATCATCACACGACTTATCTTGACTAGTATGAAAATTATCAAGTTCATTTTGACTAACATCACTAGTTTTATCAAAGAGCAAGTCATCATCACAAAGTAAATCATCTTCATCACTATTGAAATCAAGATACTCGGGGTGTGATACCTTGGGGCCTTTAGCCATGAAGCAACTTACACTCCCTTCATTTGGTGAATCAAATAGATCATAGGAGTTGGTAGTCACTAGTGCAAGTCCGGCAACACCTTCATCTTGACTATAGTCGGAGTTGGAGTGATAGCTTCTCTCGGAGTTGTTGTCGGATTCGGAGCCGGAAACCCATTCACCAACATGAGCCTGATGTCTTCTTCTTGTGTAGCTCTTGGTGTACTTGTCCTTCTTCTCCGAGTCCCTACTTCTCCTTGAGGGTCTTCGTTCATAACGATCATCTCTACTCCTTCTCTCTCTTTGAGGTGATTCATTCCTTGAGCTTCGTCTTCTAGGTGACTCTTCTCTTTGTTTGTAGGGAGCCATGCACTCATTTGAGTAGTGTCCGGGCTTCCCACAATTGTAGCAGTTTCGGTCATGACTTGACGAACGCTTCTCTTCATATCTTGAGTTGGAACTTCGTTCTTTGCCTCTATTCTTGTAGAACTTGTTGAATTTCTTGACCAAGAGGCTTATCTCTTCATTGGTGACAAGGTTGACGCTTGAAGTTGCGGGAGCATCACTTGTGGCTTTGTAAGCATCGCTAGATTTGTTGTGAAGCTCTTCTTTGTCTTTGAGTGTCATCTCATGAGCAACAATCCTTCCAATGACTTCCGTAGGATTGAGATCTTTGTAGTTGGGCATCATTTGGACAATGTGCACACGGTGTCGTATCTCTCATCCAAAGCTCGAAGAATCTTCTTGATGATGAATTTGTCGGTCATTTCTTCGCTTCCTAAGCCGGCAATCTCATTGGTGATGAGAGCTAGCCTAGAGTACATCTCTGCGACTCCTTCACCATCCTTCATCTTGAACTTGTCAAGCTGACTTTGAAGAACATCCAACTTGGATTCTCTCACGGATTCGGTACCTTCGTGCATATCAACCAAAGTATCCCAAATCTCTTTTGCATTCTCAAGACGGCTGATTTTGTTGAATTCTTCGGGGCATAGGCAGTTGAAGAGAATGTCACATGCTTGAGCGTTGTATTGCAACATCTTCAATTCATCCGCGGTCGCTTCACGATCTGGTTCCTTTCCATCACCAAAGAATTCACCTTGCAAGCCAACACGAACAACAGCCCAAACGGCGGGGTTATGATCAAGAATATGCATTTTCATTTTGTGCTTCCAACTAGCAAAATTTGTGCCATCAAAGTACGGACCTCTACGGTGATAATTTCCCTCACTAGACGCCATACTCTCCTAGGTTGTGAAACCAATGCAATGGAGACCAAAGCTCTGATACCACTTGTAGGATCGAAAGTATGTCTAGAGGGGGGGGGGGTGATTAGACTACTTGACCAAATAAAAATTCTACCTTTTCCCAATTTTAAGTGTTGGTACATTTTAGCAATGATAGCAAGTCAAGCACACCCTACATATGCATGTCTAAGAGTATAGCAGCGGAAAGTAACAACAAGCATGTATAGTAGAGGGTAGGGAGGAAGATCAAACGCAATTTGTAGACACGAAGATTTTTCTCGTGGTTCCGATAGGTGGTGCTATCGTACGTCCACGTTTATGGAGTCTTCAACCCACGGAGGGTAACGGTCGCGAGAGTCCACGGAGGGCTCCACCCATAAGGGTCCACGAAGTAGCAACCTTGACTATTCCATAACGGCTTCCGTGCACGAAGGACCAGCCTCACTATGGGTAGATCTTCACGAAGTAGGCGATCTCCTTGCCCGTACAAACTTCTTGGTTCAACTCCACAACACGAAGTAGGAGGCTCCCAAGCGACACCTAACCAATCTAGGAGGCACCACCCTCCAAAAGGTAATAGGATCGGCAATGTCGATGAACTCCTTGCTCTTGTGCTTCAAGATGATAGACTCCTCAACACACAATCACTCTCTCACATATTTGGCTTTGGTAGAAGAGATTGATTTGGTGGAAAGCAACTTGGGGAGGCTAGAGATCAAGATTCATATGGTAGGAATGGAATAGCTTGATCTCAACACATGAGTAGGTGGCTCTCTCTCAGAAAATTGGATGGGGCAAGTATGGAATAGTTCTGAGTGCTTCTCTTTCGAGTGGGTGGTGGTGAAGGGGTATATATAGGCATCCCCAAAAATCCAACCGTTACACCTAAAGTGACCAACTCGGTGACACCGATGTGTGAATCTCGGTGGTACCGAAGTGACCAAAAGGCAGTAACTTTTGAATCTCGGTGAGACCGATATATATATCTCGGTGGTACCGATAAGGTGACCAACGGTCAGATTGCACAACTCGGTGACGCCGATTCTCAAGTCTCGGTGGTACCGATTATTGACCATGGCTAACCAGAGAGTTGGTCCAGAAACTCGGTGGGACCGATTCACAAAACTCGGTGGTACCGATTCTTGTGAATGGCTATTCAGAGCGTTGGTCCAAAAACTCGATGAGACCGACTGGCAAAACTCGGTGGTACCGAAGACTGAAAATAGCTAAACAGAAAGTTGGCAGCTGAACTCGGTGGCACCGATGCAGAATCAGTTGCACCGAATGGCTAGGGTTTGGCATGGGTCTGTCTGAGTTTGGGAATCGGTGGGACTGAGTGGGAATTGTTGGTTGCACCGATTTTGGATGTTTGGCTTTGGACAGACTTTTGTGGAAGAGCTTGTGGGTGTTTTTGGTGACTATCTCTTGTGCACGTGGAGCATCTTGTTCACCAACAGTACCTTACGCCCTTTTAATAGTATTGGCTTTCCTATGGACTCAAAGTGATTTATCACAAAGTAAAATGTAGAGTCCTCTTGCTTGAAGCTTTGCCAATCCATTTCCTTGCATCTTGGGGTTTCTCCACAATCCTTTTGCCATCCCTATCATTGAACTTTTCCTGAAATATGCTTAGTGGAAACATTAGTTCAATGACATATATGTTGTTATTAATTACCAAAACCACCAAGGGAGCAAATTTGCTTTCAGATGAAGATGATATTTCTAGTCCCCCAAGTTTTGATGAGCAAATTTATTATGATGATTGCATGCCTCCTATTTATGATGATGGTGATGACACGTATGCTATAATGAGTAATGATAACCATGAAACTTATCATGATGGTTTTAATTTTCAATGTGGTTATGTTAATCAAGTGTCTCATGATAGTTATTTTGTTGAGTTTGTTCCCACTACCATGGATGATAAGGAATTCGCTTATGAGGAGAATAATGAAAATTCTATGCTTGTGCATCATGAAAAGTATGATTTATGTGATAGTTATATTGTTGAATTCCTTCATGATGCTACTGAAATTTATTATGAGGGAGGAACATATGCTTGTAGGAATTGCAATAATATCAAGTTTCCTCTCTATGTGTTCAAAGTTTTGAAGTTATGCTTGTTTTGCCTTCCTATGCTAGTTGATTCTTGTTCCCATAAATTGTTTGCTCACAAAATCCCTATGCATAGGAAGTGGGTTAGAATTAAATGTGTTTGTCATGCTATTCACGATGCTCTTTTGCATATTTCAGTTACTACTTTTTATGTGAGCATCATTGAAATCGTTGTGCCTAGCTAGGGGCGTAAAACGATAGCGCTTGTTGGGAGGCAACCCAATGAATAAATTTATTTTCTTCTTTTTCTTTCTGTTTTTGAGTTTTGAAACAATTATGTCTCTGTTATGATTGTGTTTTTATGTTTTATTTAGTGTTTGTGCCAAGTAGAGCCTTTAGGATGATTCATAAGATGAGTAGAAACAATGCTGAATCTGAAAAAAAAACTTTGCCTCCAGTGTTCTACTTTTCATATTTTACTGGAACGTGATATTGAGCTGAAATTTTAACACAGTATTGCTATACAAATTCTTTACGTTGTCCTAATTTTTCAGAATTTTTAGAGTTACAGAAGTATGGTTAGAGTACAGATTACTACAGACTGTTCTGTTTAAGACAAATTCTGTTTTCGTTGCATTGTGTGCTTGTTTTGATGAATCTATGGGTTGTATTGAAGGGTATGAGCCATGGTAAAGTTTAAATACAGTAGATATAATGCAATAATAAAATATAAATGGGTTTGCAACAGCACCTAAAGTAGTGATTTGCTTTATTATACTAACGGATCTCACGAAGATTTTGTTGAGTTTTGTGTGATTGAAGTTTTCAAGTTTTGGGTGAGATCACGATGGATGAAGGAATAAGGAGTGAAAAGAGCCTAAGCTTGGGGATGCTACAACACCCCCAAGATATATCCAAAGAGAAACAAGCAACTAATCTTGGGGACGCCCCCGAGTGGCATCCCCTCTTTCTTCTAACGACCATCGGTATTTTACTTGGAACTATATTTTTATTCGTCACATATCATGAGTTTTGCTTGGAGCGTCTTGTATCATTTGAGTCTTTGCTTGCTTTGCTTGTTAGTTTGTCACTTGTATCCTTGCTGGACACACCTATTTGAGAGAGCCAAAATTATGCCATGATTTGTTAGAATTGCTCTATATGCTTCACTTAAACTTTTTGAGCTATAGGATTGCTCTAGTGCTTCACTTATATCTTTTTGAGCACGGTGTGCTTGGAAACTTTTGAAGAAATACTCTCATGCTTCACTTAGACTAATTTGAGAGTTAGTAAATTTTAAAGAAATCCTCTCATGCTTCACTTATACTTTTTTGAGAGATGAAATCTTTATGCTCATGTGCTTAACTTAGATTTGTTTGAGCTTGTCAAAAAGCAATGGCAATATATGAAACTAATCCCAAAGTGATAGATATCCAAGGAGGATATAATAAAAACTTTCATGAAGATCATTGGACAAATTAAACTTGATTCCTTGTAATAGTTTTGAGACATGATGATAGTAATATGTGAGTCATGTTAGTGAGTAATTATGCTTTAGTAAGAATATTGGTGCTAAGGTTTGTGATTCCCTATGCATGCACGAAAGTCAATAGTTATGCAATGAAGTTACATCCTACTTATGGTGCATTTTTCGGTGTTAGTTATGCGCAATGCTCGCTTATGTGAATTTTCGTTTCTTGGTTGGTTGCTTCTCAATCTATTTGCTAGCCTCCATTTGTACTAAGTAGAAATACTACTTGTGCATCCAAAATCCTTAAACCAAGTTTTACCTTATGAGTCCACCATACCTACCTACATGCGGTATTTCCATGCCGTTCCAAGCAAATTTGTATGTGCCATCTCTAATTTTCAAAATAAATTTCTCTTTTGTGTGCTCGTACCGCTCATGAAACAGTGGGGGAGTGTCCAATATTTTTACATGCTAGATGTGTTATTCTCAAGATGAGTGTTTATTCACTTCTCATTGCACGAGAGTACGGCGGTAATAGGGATGCCCATTCCCGAAATGAAAAAAGAAAAAAATATTTACTTTATGTTGTCAAATAATAAATTCCTTGGAAAGTGTTGGTATGGAAGGCAACCGTGGATACGGCCAGCCATGGAATGTGAAAGAATGGTGGAAAAAGGAATAAAATTTATTTTCTACTCCCTCCGTCCCAAAATAAGTGTCTCAAGCTTAGTACAACTTTGTACTAGAGCTAGTACAAAGTTGAGACAGTTATTTTGGAACCGCCTATGATGTATCTAGCATGGAAAGTATTGTGAACTACTTTGTCATTTTTGTTGACAGGAAAGGTATGCCACCCAAAATATTTTTATCTCTCAATTTAAACTTTGAGCTCTGGCACCTCTACAAATCCCTACTTCCCTCTGCGAAGGGCCAATCTATTTACTTTATGCAATTTTTATTTTTACTTTGAGTCTCCATCTTCTCTTATAAAGCACCAACTAGGGGGCACTATGATCGTACTTGAGCATTGGGTGTAGCTAATATTTGAGTGTGTTTCATGAATGGATCAATGATTGAGCACGATGGGCTAGGGATAACTTTCTTTAGTGTTGATATTTTGAAAGACATGGTTGCTGTTGGCATGCTTGAGTATTGAGGTCATTATGTTAAAACTAGAATATTGCTTTGAATCATCTAAAAGTCCAAATGTCCATGCTACAAAAGAAAAGAATATGAGATCAACATGTTAGGCAGCATTCCACATCAAAAATTCTCTTTTTATCATTTACCTACTCGAGGACGAGTAGGAATTAAGCTTGGGGATGCTGATACGTCTCCAACGTATCTATAATTTTTGCTTGTTCCATGCTGTTATATTATCATTCTTGGATGTTTTACAATCACTTTATAGCAACTTTATATCATTTTTTGGGACTAACCTATTGACATAGTGCCAAAGTGCCAGTTGCTGTTTTTGCTTGTTTTTTACTTCGCAGAATATCAGTACCAAATGGAGTCCAATCGCGACGAAACTTTTTGGAGATTTTTTGGGACTAGAAGACACCTCTGATGCCTATAAATACCCAAATATTCAGAAAACCCTAGGGGAGTCGACGAAAAACACATCCGGCCACCGCAAGTTCCAGAACCTCGAGATCCAATCTAACACCATCACAGAGGGGTTCATCATCCTCATTGGTGCCTCTCCGATGATGCGTGAGTAGTCCACCATCGACCTACGGGTCCGTAGGCAGTAGCTAGATGGCTTCCTCTCTCTCTTTTGATTCTCAATACAATGGTCTCTTGGAGATCTATTTGAAGTAAACTTTTGCGGTGTGTTTGTTGGGATCCGATGAATTTTGAGTTCATGATCAGTTTCTATCCATGAATATTATTTGAGTCTTCTTTGATCTCTTATATGCATGATTACTTATAGCCTCGTATTTCTTCTTCGAATATTTGGTTTAGTTAGGCCAACTAGATAGATTTTTCTTGCCATGGGAAGAGGTGCTTTGTGATGGGTTCGATCTTGCGGTGTCCTTTCCCAATGACAGAAGGGGTAGCAAGGCACGCATGTATCGTTGCCATTAAGGATTACAAGATGGGGTCTATTCCTACATGAATAGATCTTGTCTACATCATGTCATCGTTCTTATTGCATTACTCCGTTTTTCCATGAACTTAATACACTAGATGCATGCTGGATAGCGGTCGATGTGTGGAGTAATAGTGATAGATGTAGGCAGGAGTCAGTCTACTTATCTTGGACGTGATGCCTATATAATGATCATCGCCTTGGATATCGTCATGATTATTTGATCTTCTATCAATTGCCCAACAGTAATTTGTTCACCCACCGTGTGCTATACTCATGAGAGAAGCCACTAGTGAAACCTACGGCCCCCGGGTCTACTTTTTCAACATATTGCTTTCCGATCTATCTTTTTGCCGCTTTTGTTTTCAGATCTACTATTCCAAAAACCCAAAAATATATTGCTGCACTTTTTATTTGCTCTTTTTATTTTGTGTTCTTGAGAGATCTATCTCTCCAATCTATCATTACCTAATCTATCTTTTTACCGTAGAGAGATTGACAACCTCTCTTTCGCGTCGGGTTGCAAGTATTTGTTCTTTGTGTGCAGGTGCTTCTTATTAGGTGGTGGTGATCCTCCTACTGGTTCGATAGCTTGGTTTCATAACTGAGGGAAATACTTACCGTCGCTGTGCCGCATCATCCCTTCCTCTTTGGGGAAATACCGACGTAGTCTCAAGCCACGTCAATCAAGGGGATTGACAACCCTTTTGCCGGCATTGGGTGCAAGTTGTTTGTTCTTTTGTGTCCAGCCGCTGAAGACGGTTGAGGATTGGTATCCCTATTTGTTCGATAAACCTTGTTTTCATAACTGAGGGAAATACTTACCCACTTTGTGCTGCGATTACCCGTTCCTCTTCACGGAAAACCCAACGCAGATCACAAGTATCAGAGAGTAAACCTCAACCAGGGGTAGTACGCTGCAAACTGACGAGGACGTCGCCCCCATAGCGCCTCCGAAGGGGCATAATGGCCTAAAAACCCTTAAACGGAAGCAGCCCCGCTGCAAGTTGACGAGGGTCGAAACTTCCCATGACCCTCTTTGTGAAGGCCACGGGAAACCCCTCAAAACCGTGCAACCAGAAGCGGCCCACCACAAGCCGATGAAGGTACCTTCCTCGGTTCCCTTGTCGGGGATTGAGGGACCCACGCGTCCCTTAACCAGAAGCGTTCTGCCGCAAGCTGAAGGGCATGTCCTGGATACTAACCTTTGAGCCCCAGAGTCACGACCGGACACTAAGCTAGGGGAGTCCCCTACTCTGTCAAAACTCAGCTAAAAGCAGAAGCCCTAGAATCGCTACCAAGCATGGAGCTCGGGGGCTACCCCACTCCGGCCACGACGGACCAAGAAGGAAGCCCTGGAGTCACGACCAGGCGAGAAGGTGTGTCCCCATGATTAACTCACTAACCCACTAACCCTCCCAACCAACTAACCCTCCTAACTTTCTAACCCCAAATCCCTGGAGTCGAGACCAGGCACCCAACTAACATGATTACACCATTAACAAAATCCCGACAGCCCAGGTCGGAAGAATGTGGAACCCCATTCCTCACCATCCGAGGGAAGGATCCGAGCACTCATCTCAACAGATGCAGGCGTCCTAGACGTAGGATCCATCCCTGCCCCGTTAAACTAAGAAAACAAGGAGGTTAATTCATGAAAATATTAACAATACAACCCAACCTTTTACAAAATGATCCTAAGAACCATGGCGGTTCGGATCGAAGGGGCAGAACAGAGAGCTATGGTACTCCATCCCCTAAAGCGGTTACAAAAGTCATCCATGCTAACATACTACTATACATCAAGCCACCCACTACTCGGGGGAAAGGAAGCTACCCTCTTAAAGACACAACTTTGTAGAAGGACTAGCACCTTCGTGTGGCGGGGAAGCCCCGAGCACCTCGTCGGGCAGTTCCTGTTTACCATGCTGATAATGTGAGAGGTGAAACTTCTCAATGCATTCCTGACATTGCCAATCGCTGAAAAGGCTACTGATATATTAGCCGCCTCCAGCTATACACCTTGGAGAATCACTGCACAATCTAATTCAAGCACAAATGGACCCCTATACACCTTGGACATCGCAGCGAGCCCGGACAGAACCCCTCCTGCTTCAGCTTCCTCCACACTCTGACAAGCTCCAATATGTTGACTGACTGAAACGAAAACATGGCCCTTGAAGTCTCTAGTGACAACGCTAATGCTGCTTTGTCCATCATAAGCAAGGAATGAGGCATATGTATTTAACTTGAGCATACCAGATTCTAGAGCTGTCCATTGAGTGGGGGAGTGATCAGATGGTTTGTTGGGGCTAGAATATGTAAGAGACCAGGAGGATTCTCTAACTAGAGACTAGGTGAGTCAAGCCTAGATTTGCTAGCTAGAATATGGGCAACTATCTTTGCCTCATGATGAATATGCTAAAAGATAATCTTCACAAATCACGAGCTAGACGGAATTAATCATCAAAAATAGCAGCCGCAACACTCCTAGTATGTCCATGTCCACTATCAAACATCATCACAATGCCATATATAAGTACTCCTAGTTGATACTAATTACATTGACATAAAGTGCAAAAAGAAGTCCTTTATAAGGACAAGAGCCTCAACAGATGACGGATATGCATCAAAGACAAAGTCTAACCCCTATTCTTAGTGTAATAAAGCACCCTTCAGAATATCTAATTAGTGTTCCAATTGCGCCTAGTCTATTCGGATCAAAGTAGACATCCATTTCACACTGTCAGATGTGGGTTTAGTCCATACAACCTTTTTTTGAAACGTCCCATACAACCTTCTTGGTTGTGCACTGTTTGTGGAAAGATTAATTTAGATATATTTGCCACTGTTTCCATAAACTAACTACACATAATTGTTTTTTTTGAACCATTCATAGCCCCTCTATACATAATTGCTTGGCGTTAACTTTGCCCGCCAATATCTATTGTCTCTAAAAACATGTGATAGCTAAAAAAACACTTCCTCTATAAACTTATAAGACGTTTTAGGTCACTAAAGGCTAGCTAAATTGTCTTATATTAGTTTACAGAAGGAGTAATAAAAAAATGCTACCTAAGAGATGGTACATTGGAGTAAGAAGCCTTCTATTAAAGGCTAACATCTCTTATCTGTTGACTACTAGAAATCACCTCTTAAGGCTAGTCATAGTGGTAGTAACTTAGCTAGTAACCTAACATATCCCAAAATAAGTATGCTTATGTGGCACCTAGTTAATGAGGAGACTGGTGTTTAGAGTAACATATTATGTTACCATCACATAACACTTCTAATTTTTTTAGTCCACAAGCTAATAAATGCAACCATATGACACTTAGCACTATGAAGATAGTAACATAGACTAGTGTTGTATACATGACACTAGTCTAAGTTACTTCCCAATATGATTAGACTAAGAATGATAGACAAATGTGTAAGGGTGCTACTCCGCAACAAACATTTACTACGTCCCCTAAAAAAAAGAAGCAAACATTTACTACGTTTTTAAATGAACAAAAAGGTAAACACACGAGATGCGGTAAACGTGATGTAGTTGAGATATGTTGTCAACAATATTTTGGAGATATTTTCCAAAATGTCTCATTTAGTCTATGCTTTGAGGTGTTTTTGTTAAAAATGCCTCCATACGTTCCCGAACAACTTAACATATCCAACCACTTTGGGCATACTAAATAAACACCTTGATTTTTAGGAGTTTTCATCTAGATGTCTACAAAGAACTCCATATCAAAGAAAACACTTCAAAATACTTTCTATGCATGCATCCTGCTCAAGATTCACGTGGTCTGGGCCGAACCATTGGCCCGATAGACCACACCTGGTAATTGGCACCAGTAGGGCCAAACTGTTGGCCCAATACACACATTGTGGATTGGAACGCGAGATGCATGCAGTAGCCGGCCGCCGGAGTAGAGAGTATGACCCTCGCAGGCTTCTCCACAAACGCAACAATGGTTATTTTCAAGCGAGGTACGCCCATCTTAGAGTTTGGCACTGGCCCCTGACTTTGCAAGCTCAACAATGGTTACATAAAAGAACCAAAATGGACACGACCATGGACCTTTTTTAAAGAAAAGACATACGTCTAACTTTATAGATAAAGCCACCAGGCAAAGTCAACCACAATCACCATATATAACCACGGCACACATCACACCGGCCAAAAGAAACCACCATGTAAACAACTTAAGAAACACAAGGCACACATGCCTCCAAATAGTTCAGATAACAAGCGGCACGCAAGCCACAACCTACTGCATAACAAAAGAGGAGGCGCTTCGGCTAGATTATGTCGGGCTAGCAGCAACCGGTTGCGAGAGAGCGGAAGCCGAGGCACGAACCTTGGAAGTGGGCCTATCCATTGCATCCCGATCACCTTCCCTAATCAATAATCTCCACCGCTGCACAAAGATTGACATTTTAAATAGGCAGTCAACCGGCTTGTTAGGGAAAGCATGTTCGAGAGTAAACTTGTTTCTAGTGGTCCAAAGGGACCAGCACATCACGGCAAAACCAATCCAAAACACCCTCTTCGTCTGACCTTGGATGTTCAAAGACAGAGCCTGAAGATCGTTAAAGGATTTTGGGTTCCAAGCAACCCCCATCCAAGAGCGGATGCAGCTCCAAGCCAACTTAGCGAGAACACAATTGAAGAAAATATGCTCGGAGTCTTCCAAATCAAGGCATAAGCAGCAGCGATCAGAGCCTGGCCCGTTTCGTTTGTGAATCTGATAAGCCGCCGGCAGACGACACATAATCATGAACTATGAAGCTCGTTCACTTGTTAAACACTCTTTTTTTTTCCGGGACATTTTTTTTGTGTGGGACTTGTTAAACACTCTTCTTTGCTTGATCAGGGACGTCACTTGTGGCTAATTTCTCCGCATAACCCCCTTTCTTGTATTCCCATGAACATCCACGTTGACCAATAAAGTGTTGGCATTTCTAAAAAAAAAATGAACAATGGAGATCACATAAATCATTTAAAAAAGGACCACTAAAACCAAAGAGCTTCTAGCTGCTAAGTGATGTTTAGATCAAATCGTCTTTCCAGAAATCAAGCATGTACGTAGTACAGCAATGGAGTTGCAACGTCGGCAACTCAAAGACACGACGAGGCGGGACGCCGGCGGTGGCCTTTCCTGAGCCCAAGCACGCCGAGCAGCGCCCTCACGATGCCTCCCGCCGCCGCCGTCCACGACGACCTCCTCCCCTTCCGCTGGAACGGCGACTGGTACGACGGCGGCGGCGAGAGGGGCGGAAGCAGCAGCGTGGCACCACCAGTCGTCCCTATGGTGGCAGGGAGCGACTCTGTTCCCGGTGAGACGTCGGCCGCGCCTCTCTTTGGTGTGCCGGGCGCAGACTCCCAGAGGAACGGCACGGCGACGGCGCGCAGGCTGTAGTACACCCTGAAGGACGCGTTCGTCACGCTCGACCGCTCCCTCACCGACGCCGCCCTGTCGTCGCCGCCGCCGCAGCCTCTGGCGGTGCAGTTCGGCCGGAACGCCGGCTGCTGCTTCGAGCCCATCCCTGCTCTGCTGACTGCTGCAAGGGCCTGTCCCGTGGCGTTTTATACGTAGCGAGGCTTTGGCTTTTCTCTGGACTGGAGCTGCTGGCGGTACAACAATGGATCGGAGAGCTTGGGTTTAATAATGGAGTGCGGTACTACGGGAGTGTGAGCTGCAAGCCTCGGTTTTATTAACGACCGACCACAAGCCTGCATCCACTAAGAATGACCAGGTGATGCTGCACAGTCAGATTGGCTTCGACAACAAGTTTCTCGTATCCTGCTTACGTTGTTTCTTGACGCTTTACTGCTTAACCATCACGATTTATCCTCTCCAGTTCTCTGTACTCTGTCCTACTTACTTTCTGACAATGCCACCTCACCTAGATTAATACAGCAAAATGGAGATGAAAGTCTTGCTGTTTTCGCGTTGAAATGAGGATGTGATTAATTGCCGTAACGATGGATTGAAGAGAGACCAGGGATAATCAAGTGAAAGCCACCCACCCGGCCGGACCAAGTCGTAAAAGAGCAGGGATTTGTATGCAGTAGCTCGCCCGAAGCTTTTGTCTGACGCTGAACTTGCTGCTCATGAGATGAATCGTTCTGCTCCAAGTGGAAGAGAGGCACCGTTTCTAGTACGCTTGACCACCTCCCTCCCGGCCCCCGCTGTTACTTGTTAGTCAATGCTGCAGCTGGTTAGGTTAGCTAACGTTAGTATTTGACTGATTGATTGCTGCAAGTTGTGGTCAAGTTAATTTAGCAGGAAACCTTCAACTCCAAGTCAGAATCAACATTCGCCAAATGGGAGGCCTTTACAGCTGGAATGTGAAGATCTCCGAAATAATAGCATCAGGGCATCTCCAATCGCGACGTGCATTAAATCTTTTTTTTTTCTTTTGAGTTGGCGTCGTGCATCAAATCGGACACAGAAAACTTCCTAACATGTCCGTTGGCAACAGATAGGGGGCTGTCATCTAACCCGACGCATCAAATGCCCACCCCTTGTCCAATGAGGAGAAAGGAAAGAAGAGAGGGAGAGAAAAAAAATGGGTTTGTAATGGGGTCCAAGGCTGCTTGTCCTTAGCACCGGCGGAGCCACGGCAAGGCCAAATGGGCCATGGCCCGCCCAACTTTTACAGTTTGTTCACTTTTTTTTTTACTTCCGGACCTTGAAACACCAACCAACTTCCGGACCTTGAAACACCAACCATAGGTTGTTTCCTTCTACTTGGCCCGCTCAGCCCGCCCAACTTTGGGCTTCAAGCTCCAACACTGGTCCTTATAGTGTGTCCAGACTCTCCAAAAACGACTTCTACATTTGGATCCGGTTTCTAGGATTTCAGACATTTGTCCATGTCCATGGCAAAAGGTGCCCGGACTTTCGATCCGGACATTTTGAAGCAACTTGATGTATCCCGTTGGAGATGCTCTATACATGTACCCGTTGGACATGCCCTTATATATTCCCAAGTTATAGGATCTCGTTTCAACAAAGATTCTTCATGTTGTCGGACTTTCCAACAACTTATAGCAAACAAAACATGGTAAGGTTTAGCTACCAAACAAAGCATGCTAGTACACTTCTCGTTTATAAGAGCATAAAAGACAATATAAAATATTGCTTCGATTTACAATGATGAATTAAGTAAATGCCTATTGTTAAACTGTAATTTTGAATATTTCTAATATTGTTAGGGCTGCACAACAACAATAAGATATACCAATTCCTTCACACATCAACAAGTAAGCAATGGGATAGAGGAGTAAAATCCACGGGACCAATCATTCCACATCTTACAGGGAAACTTTAAGTGGAAGAAAAACTTAAAGAAATTAGAAATTTTAGTGGGTTGAGTATATTTATGACTTTTCCTATGATCTTTTATTGAGGTTCGAACCAAAACATCTTTGCTTGTGCCCCTGTTGATAGTACATGGGAATAAATACTCTAAGGTAAAACTAAGCAGAGATAAAACTAAGTAATGAACTTATAAGAAAAACTAAGACAAGCTACTGAGAGATCTATCAGAATAGACGATAGATGGATAACTAAGTACCAATAGAGGAAAAACATCCGGGCAAACAAACATTATGTCTTAGCATAGCCAGATAGAGTATGAAATCTAACATAGTAGTGGTACAAAGATAAATGCAGAGAATAAATCGTGGTGCTCGATGGCGACAAGTGATTTGTTTGACCAGTTCACACTTCTGCCAAAGCGCTACATTTGATTGGAGGGACTTGCAACAAATCTCTCTACGTCCTATTCTCCTCAGTGTGAAGTTCCTCGAACTTCGGTTGATTTACTCTCTGTAGATTCTTCAAGGCAATCTTCGAACCTTCATAGACTTTGTCCTTGGTAGACCACAATCGCTCTTGGTTGCTCCGACCGACACCTAACCGTCTAGTGAGTGTGCATCTCACACAAGTTTCATCTCAATCTATTTCTTCGTGATGCTCAATCATTCAACTAAATTTGGGCTCTGGGGTTTTCTCTCGGTGAAATTTCTTAATACTATGGGTTTATAAGATACATTCTGTCTGTTCAAATGAAGCAGTAAACCGATGAAGGTTAGGGTAGGGGGGTTGTTTATAGCCGAAGCAATCTCAAGGTGCGAAATGAGCAATCGGGGCCCGAGCGTCGCAACTATGGGTTTGCATCCCCACATGTCATGACCCTAAGTCACTTCACGTTACCAGTGTGAGCTCTGCAAAAAGTGTCAGGAATTACATAGGCTCACATATGCGCGAGAAGAATAACCGCCATGAGAAGGCAAACTCCTTGTCTAAATGTTTAGTAAGTCTATGAGACCGAAGAATATTGAAGATCTGTTGTGCAACCTGGACTGTGGGTAGTTGTGTCATGCAGGCAACTCAAGTCTGAGCGGTGGTATGTCTGGACGGTGTTCCTGGAAGGTGGTGCTGGTGAACCACACGCAATGCACGCTGGAGCGGATGAAAGTCAGGATAGCGGCACCGAGAGTTCGCCAACTTTGAATGTGTTGACCTCGTGTCTAGTGGGCGACGAGGTTGCTCTTGTTGTTAGTCGTTGATGTACCATGCATCGCAATGGGAATGGGTCTAGTGGAGAGCATGTATCTTCACTGTTGCGGGAGGGTGCTGGGTCTACTCCTCCTATAGCAGTCACAACTTCTTCTCTTCGTCAATGTGGTGGGATGATGACTTCTTCTCTTCGTCTATGTGGTGGGATGCTGGCTAGTTTGGCGGAGCGGGTCACCGTTGACTTGTGTGAGTTTGGTTAGCGTGCTGATATGATGTTCGTCGAGATGTCGGCAAGAGTGGGTGTGGGCTTGATGTCGGCATAGTTTAAAAAAACTGAACCGTCGAGGTTGTTGCTTCAGGTTTTTATCGACTGGACCACCGGTTCACCAGTTCGATTGTCGGTTTTTCAAACAATAAAATGGAATATATTTTATCAATAAATAGACCAATCCATAGATAAAAAATGTGTAATCACATTTACAGAGTAACCAGTAACTATATGTTAACATCTAATTCATATATATGATAATCTCTAACTCAAACATAGTACTATAGTAACATTTAGCAATGTAAGCAACATTAAGTAGTAGTAGCAAGCAACATCAACATCAAGTGGTAGCAAAAATGGCACCCTAGTCCTCCTACACGGTTGCTCCTGGTATGGACTCTGGAACAGAGGGAGTCAACCAGAGGGAGGCTTGGTCGATTTGATTGGAGCGGAGGGAGATTAGAATTGGACAGACCAGACCGACTAGGTGGCGGGGTCCCCTCTCCCCAGCCATCAAGAGAGGTATCGCAGGACGGCGGGAGCGGGAGTGGCGATGCCTGTTGGCCTAGTGCTGCCGCGCGAGAAGTGAGGGAGAGACAGTGTCTCCGTGGAGCCGCACGATGCCAGGAAAGGGCGACGGCTGTGGGGGGTGACAATGCGTGATAGAGTTAGTGGACAAAATCAAGAGAAATGCTAACAATTCGGCTGAAAGACTACCAAAAGAGGTTTTTTCCTTTACCGATTCAACCCCCACCTTGTTCGCTCGAAAACGAGAGTGGCTTTTCTAAAAACGACATCGAACCGTCCGGTTTTCTATGAACCGTCCAGGTCATCGGTTTTTCAAAAAACCGGACAGTTCAACCTGTTTTTTCCAGTTCGATTGCTCGAACGGTCTGCTATGCTTAAAAAACCGTCGGGATTTTTAAACTATGGATGTCGTTGTTCAAGTGGGTCTGGCCCTGTTTGTAGTTTTTACCAAATTTCCCCTTGATTAACTACTTAATTAATGAAACATGCAAAGCTTTTGCCTTGTGTTTCAAGAAAACCTCTCCTCTAATCAAAAAATGATATTGGAGTACCCTATCGGAGATGAATTATTGAGGAACTGCTGGAGACGACAAAGACAAATTACACAAGGATCAAATGTAAAGCAGAGTGAATTGTTTCAATGAAAAATAGAGCAAACGTGATCCACTCGTACCACACCACATGTTAATTATGAACACCAATTGTTTTAAACGTGTTCATAATTAATTGTCTGTGTTAGTTCAACAATGACGCGAGCATGTACCTACTACTGCCTCCGTTCCGAAATATATGACGTTTTGATAGGCTAGTAGTACAGCACACAAGTTGCAACGTCGGCAGTTTAAGACACGACTAGGCGGGACGCCGGCGGTGGCTTTTCCTGACCCCGAGCACACCGAGCAGCGCTCTCACGATGCCTCCCGCCGCCCCAGTCCACGACGACCTCCTCTCCTTCCTCTGAAACGGCGACTGGCACGACGGCGGTGGCGAGAGTGGCGGAAGCAGCATCGCCGCCACACCACTCGCTGTTGTACTGGTGGGGAGGGGCGACTCCGGGGAGACGGCGGCCACGCCCCTCTTAGGGGTGCCGGGCGCGGACTCCCAGTGGAACGGCACGGCGCCGGCGCGCAGGCTGTAGTACACCCTGAATGACGCGTTCGTCACGCTCGACCGTTCCCTCACCGACACCGCCCTGCCATCGCCGCCGCAGCCTGTGTCAGCGGAGGCCGGCCGGAGCGCGAGCTGGTGCTTCGAGCCCATTCCCGAGCACCTTCGATCTTGACTGCCTAGCTACGATCGTGGAGGAGCTTGCGGTGACTCGCCATGCACCAACTGACGTGAAACCTCGCTCTGCCGGAGAGAAGGCCGGCCTATGGCGTTTTATAAGTAGCGATCGAGGCTTCGGGTTTTCTCTGAACCGGAGCTGCTGCAAGAACCCCGCAGTACGATAATGGATTGGAAAGCTCGTGGGTTTAATAATGAGATTATTACGAGACAATGAGAGGGTGAGCTGGAAGCCTAGGTTTTAATGGCTGACAACAAGCCTGCATCCGCTACTAATAATGACCAGCTGATCGATGCTGCACCGCCAGATTAGCCTAATAGCCTTGACAAGAAATTCCTCCCACCCTGCTTAGTAGTTTGTTTCTTGAAGCTTTATTGCTTAACCATCACGATTTGTTTCTGCGATTCTGTTTACTACTGTACTACTTACTTTCTGACAATGCCGCCTCACCTAAAGGCTAAAGGACAGCAAAAATCGAGACGAAAGCTTTGCTCTTTTTCGCATTGAAACGAGGATGTGATTAATTGACAGAACAATGTATACGAAAAGAGACAGGTGAATCAATCACCCAACAAACTAAGCGACAGCCACCGGCCGGGCCAAGTCGTAAAAGAACTGGAATTGTTTTTATGCAGTAGCTCGCCCGAAGCTTTTGTCCGACGCTGAACTTGCTGCCTGTGCCATGAATTCTTCCTGCTCGATTTTTTTTAGGGTGCCGTTTCTGGCCCCGTTGACTGCCTCCCTCCCGGTGTTACTTGTTTGTCAATGCTGTAGGGGGTTAGGTAATCTAACCTTAGTATTAATTGATTGATTGCAGCAAGTTAGGGTTAAGTTAATTAAGCGGGGAACCTCCAACTCCAAGTCAGAGGTCAACGTCCACCTAATCGGGGCCTTTACTGGAATGTAAACACCACCAAAACTAAACGATGAAATAATTAAACGTTTATTATTTGACTGTAATTTCAAAATATTCTACATGTGCGGAAAATATTGTTTGGACTGCACATTAACAATGCATGCACCAATTCTATCAAAAGAAACATATATACAACACAACCCCCCTCAGTTTCTAGTAAAACTTTAAAGGAGAGCTTCAACCAACAAATAAGCAACGGAATAAAACAACAACATACACGTGTGATGTATGTGGAAAAACCTCCTTGATAGTTGAGATGAGGTGTACATAAGAACCACGTGACCAGTGGTGAAGCTACCAAAAAATTGTTGGGCGGGCCAGACAGTACAAACAATGGTAACAAATCAAAAATTAATGAATTATTGTTGGCTCACGTAAAACGTTTTTTGCTCCAGCCAGGGCAGGCCAGGGACCTTTCAGCCTTGCAGAAGCTCTGCAAATAAGTAATTTTACCGGTTCCGGTAGCTACCGGTGTGAAATCCACCATCTATCAATGCTTCTAGATTTGTGCGGGTGGACCCCACAAGATTTCTTTTTCCGGCTCCGAATTCAGGATACGAGACCTATACCGATGAAATACAAGATGGACCCCACGACGGCAAAGAATATCAACCCCACATTCCTGTATATTTCCCACATCGAGCTCTCTCTCCCCCCCTCTTTCTCGTGAGTTCCACGCCGGTCGCCGCCGCCGCCGCCGCCACAAGATCTAGCTTCTCCACCAACTTCCGGCATCGGATCCGTCTTCCGCGGCCGTCACCTACGACGGGGGGACACACCCAAGACCGGCGGCGGCGCAGCTGTACCCCGTGGCCGGCGAGGAGCGACGCTGAATCGCGCCGGCGGCCGACGGATCCACTGTGGTGGGCCTTGGGGAGAGCTGCTCCGGCGAGGTTCTACCATGATGTTTTTGTTCCTGGTTTTGTGATCTAAAATAGTACAAACAGTGTGCAGATATGCGGAACTGAAAAAAATTGAAGTAGATGAATGAAGGAATCCAGTGAAATTGTTTATTCCACTCTTTTGAAATACTAAGTTTCAGTCTTTCATAAAAATAATCACAGTGAATATTTATTTTGAAAGGATTGAAATGTACTTTTTGAAGAATTGAAATCAGTTCTTTGATAGTTGAACTAATCAGTTTCACTCATTGTGAAATATGATATTTGAATTGGAATAACTGAAATCACTTTGTAAACAAATGATTTTTTTGCCACTCTTTTGAAATACGCAGCTCAGTCGTTTGTAAAAATATGGTAGTGAAATTTGTTTTTTGAAAGAATTGAAATTAGTTCTTTGATGATTGAGATAATCAGTTTCACTCGATGTGAAAAATGGCATTGGAATTGGAATAACTGAAATCACTTTGTAAAAAAATGAATTTTTTTTGCCACTCTTTTGAAATACACAGTTCAATATTTTGTAAAAATACGGTAGTGAAATTTGTTTTTGAAAGAATTGAAATTAGTTCTCTGATGATTGAGATAATCAAGTTTCACTCGATGTGAAATATGGCATTGGAATTGGAATAACTGAAATCACTTTTTGAAAAATTAAAATTGTTTTTGCCATTCTTTTGAAATACTAAGTTTCACTCTTTTATATACTATGAAAGTGAAATATGTTTTTTTGACAGTATTATTATAACAGTAATCACTTTGTAAAAAATAAATTTCTTTCTGCAACTCTTTTGATAATTGAAAGCTGATTGTGATTTTTTTGAAATTAGTTTTTTGAAATGAAAATCAATTTATGAAAGTATTGAAATTAGTTTCTTGAAATCATAGAAATCTGTTTTTTGGAAAGAGTTGAAATTCAATTTCTGAATTATTGAAATCAGTTCATTGAAATACTTGATATTCATTATAGAACTCACATAATTTAGTTTTGTGAAATCAAAATCAATTTTTGAGAGTATAGAAATCAGTTTCTTGAAATAATAGAAATATGTTGTTTTAACCGCACTTTTCCTAAAAGAGTGAAATTGGTTTTTAAAATTATTAAAACTAAATTCTTGTAAATGAGCGAAGTTTTTGAAACGAATGAGTTTTTAAATTCAAATATATGTTATATGATTTCAAATTAGTTCAAAGTGAGATGTTGATTTGTTGGAAAAAAATGAAGTGGCATTAGTCTGTACGTGTGAAGTGACAGGTGCCTCACGCGTAGGTGAAAAGAGTGGCAGGGCTGAAATCACGTGGGTGCGACCCCCAGCTGATGAAATACAGTGGTGTAAATGGAGAAAGAAGAGAAATACATGGATACAACTTTTGAGTTGGCATCATCCTATTGGTGGAAGGACCACCGGTAGCTACCGGCACCAGTAGAAAACACTTTGCGTGAAGCTCTGCTGGTGCACGTGACCAACCTGTCCACTTCATCTCTAGAACAACAACAAGAAGAAGAATATTTTCAGCAACATTTTATTTTCAACAAGCTGCGAGCTTGACATACAAAAAAGAGGTAAATACAACTTGTCTGGCACGGTCACTTTAGTGCCTAAACTTGCAAACTGTGCAAAAGTGGTGCCCTAACTTGTCCATTTGGTGCATATACGGTGCCTCGCTCGTACGCCGCCGTATTTGCTTGCCGCGTGGCTTGACAGCTGGCGTGTGGCCCACGAGTCAGTGGGTGTGAGCGTAGATAGAGCTCGATGCGACGCGCGCCGTGGTTATTATGCAGAAACCCCCCGGGCTTTAATTAATTGTTGCAAAAAAATCCCTCCAACGGCGGGAAGGGATTGCCTGTTACATTTGCGCATAGGTACCCGCAAAGCCGTTCCACTTCAGTTTTTGAAACGAGGCAAAAGACTTGCCATTTTCATTGATTAAGAAGGAGTGAGAATTGCCCGGTTAATTAACGGAAAACCGGGCTAAATCCGATACAATTCAACCCACATAACATGGGTACCACCGGCCAACCTGGCCACCGACATGGGATCACAGAGCTACAAAAGCTACATCGAAACCATGACGTACACAGTTAGTGTACAGTTAACACAATTTTTTTGAGAGATTTGTAATTGAATTTTGTCTTCAGTTAGTGTACAGTTAACTGAATTTTGGTGACACCTGATGTACACTTAAACTGAATTTTGGTTGAATGTGCGCACTGTACAGAACTGAATATATGTGCTGAATTTGTGCTATGCAGTACAGATGTAGTGAATGTGTGCAGTTGTGTGTAAAGTACTGAACTGATTTGTTAAGTGTTTAGTAAATTAAATAGTTCTTCATTTAACTGCATACTTAACTGGATAGATGGATGTTGTGTACTGAATAGGTAACTGATTGTTTTGTACTTAAGTGAAATTTGTGCGGAATATTTGTGCAGCATAGTTATCTGAATATTTGTTTTGTACTTAATAATACAGGAATTTTCTGCGATAATTAATTAAAGCCCGGGGGGTTTTCTGCATAATAACCACGGCGCGCGTCGCACCGAGCTCTGCCTACGCTCACACCCACTGACTCGTGGGCCACACGCGAGCTGTCAAGCCACGCAGCAAGCAAATACGGCGGCGTACGAGCGAGGCACCGTATATGCACCAAATGGACAAGTTAGGGCACCACTTTTGCACAGTTTGCAAGTTTAGGCACTAAAGTGATCGCGCCGGACAAGTTTAGGCACCTGTGGTGTATTTACCTCTACAAAAAACAACAACCATACCAACTAATAAGAGGCAAGGTAAGCAACTACTTCAGCTTACGAGACAGAGTTGACAACTTGACATGATTCATGTCTTGTTCGGTAACCAATTTTTATCTGGCAAACCACGAATCCAAACTGCACAAAATTTGGTAGGAAAGTAGATCCACTAGTTATCAACAAACCGTCAAAACTTCAACTTACCAGACAACGTTTTACTACGAAACCCAACTTCTACCAAAATTGCCATGTGCAGAAACTATAGCGACTCGAGCTGACAAAGTCCGTCTCAAATTTGATGTTCTACTTAATAACCAAAGCTCAAATAAGACAACCAAATCAGTGCTCACCAACTTTGGAACCAACCACCTTTGACCCTGTAATCACCAGCTGGAAGACACTCGGTCCGAAGCCATCAAATTCCTTTTCTTCTTCTTCTTCTTCTTCTCTTCCCTCAGGTTGTGGTGTTCTTTTATGTTTCTCCCTCGTCTCACAATGGCAGTCATGCCCAAGGAGTGGGCTTCTAGTATATTCTTTATCTCTCATTTCTCAAAGAGTAGCCATTTGATTAAGTTGAGATCAACATCCCACATGTGTGTTCGACTTATGGGCTACAATTGCTTTTCCAGCACACCTCGTGTGGATGAATTTGGCCCCACAAATTCCCTCTCTAAACATCGGGTAGCATGTCACTGCCTTCCGAGGGTCATAATAGTGAACCATTTTTTTTACTGAATCATACCAGTGAACCAGCTGCATACTTCAAGTTTTTTTTTGAGGCTATGCATACTTCCACCTAGACCTAGTCATTTGTCCGGTTTGACTTTTTCCAGGCCAGGCTTTACAAATCCCAACCTCAAGTTCTTAGCCCAACCATTCGTTGGTCTCAAATTGGCGACCGCGTCCGTCCCCCCACGGGCAGCCGGCCGCGCCCCCGCCCTCCTCACCAGCGGCCCTTCCACCCTCTCTCCCCCCGCCGTCGCCGGCGCGCGTCGCTGGGCTCGGCCCGGGCGGCGCCGGCGGCGGCGGCCCTCTGCTTTTCCCCCCTCGTGGCGGCTCCTGCGCGGGGCGGAGCAGCTCCGAGCGGTGCTCCCAGGCGGCGGCGGTCCGGCGCGGCGGCGGGGGCTCTCGGCGCTGGCGTGGGTGGACGGTGGCGTGACGGCGCGGCCATTGGCTGCGGAGTTTCGCGGCGGCGCGGGCTGGCAGCGCCCGCTCGGCTCAGATCTAGGCCCATTTAGGGCCCCATCTGGGCCGGGGCGGGCCGGCGGCTCCTGGGCTGCGGCGTAGCTTCCTGGAGGTGGCGGTGGGGCGTCGGGAACCTGGATGGTGGCGGCGCCGTCGTCGGCTTGCTGCAGCGTCGCGACGAAGGCTTTGCGGGCCCGATCTGGGCTCGGCCGGGCCCGGGTGGCTTGGTGTGCCTCCTGCTGCTGCGTCCGGCCGGCTACCGCGATGACGCTGGAGGCACTGGCCTCTCGCGCGACGGCGGTGGAGGTTGTTCCCTCCCGCGCGGCCGCGGTGCTGCCGCCCCCGGTTCCCTGCGTTCCCATTTTCCGTCCTCTAGGCCTTGTGGTGGTGTCCACAGTGAGACGACATGGATGATATCAATACCGTGGCGGCGCATGCTGGCGGGTGGCGAGCGGGGTGGAAGGCTCCGGAGCGGTTTGGTAGTGGTGCTTTGGGAGTGGGAGAAATCCCTGTCGGCTCGTCTGACTCCGACGCGGTGACGCCTGCGGGTGCCGCCATCCCTCCCTAGAGGGCGTCGGGTGATCCAATTCACCTCCTTCCTCCGCGTGTCGGGGGAAACCCTAGGACATGTCCTGGCAACAGCGTCGTCGTCGTCGTCGCATTCCTTCCTGAAGGTGTTGCTTGGTACGCGGCGTTCCGGAGCGCTGGGTATGCGGGAGGACAACTCCGGAGGGCACAGCGGTGGCGGGTCATCCACATGTCGTCAAGCTGCCGTTGTTGGCATTTGTTTCTCTTTTGTTCTTCGTGTTTTTCCTTTGGGCTTGATATGCTGTTCGCCCCGGCGGTTGTTCGGTGTGGTTGCTATATTAATATAGCGGGGCGCAAGCCTATTTCGTGAAGTTCTAAGCCCAAGCTCAAACTAGCCTAGCTTTTGGAATAAAGAAATGGTGACCTTTCTAATTTGAAAGTATTATTCTAATTATTTCCAGAGTATACAACGTATTATTATACTTATATTTATATTAAAATCCTATTTTGAGAAGTTTATGATGTCATCAATAGCGAAAAACAACAGTTACTGAAAATGATATACATTTGCAAACGGTGCGATGAATGACCGTGGTGCTCGTGCGTCGTTCATCCTGAACAAATGCAAATGGTGAAGGAAGAAATGCATGTTTGGAGATATCTGTCTGGAACAGGTGCCTTTTGTAAATAATAAAGAGATAAAAGGGACATGACACTTTTCGATTGAACCCATCCTTTTGTTAATAATTAATAATAGACATGTTTTAGTTTTATTCTTAACAGAAAATTAAAGAACGTATGAAGGTCGTTGCTACGTGGTGAGGCACGTGCCAGATGAATCATATCGTTTTCCAAATAAAAATTAATCTCACAACAAAACTGTCGTTCTTTATTAACACGTAGCATCCGTAGTAACCGTCCGTAATGTTTTGACGGACGAGATTGATTCCTGCTAGTCCGGTGGCGAACAATGCAACGGAGGCTCATAATACAAGGCTGGATGCCGGCGCGACCTGCGCCGGCTCTTCCTTGCCCCGAGCACTCCGAGCAGCGCCCTCAGGATGCCTCCTGCCGATGCCGTCCACGACGGCCTCCTCCGCTGCAGCTGGGACGACGACCGGAACGACGGCGGCGACGAAAGGGGCGGGAGCAGCATTGTAGCAGCACCAGGCGTCGCTGTGGTTTTGGGGTGGGGCGACTCCGGCGAGCCGTCGGCCGCGCCCCTCTTTGGCGTGCCCGGCGCGGACTCCCAGAGGAACGGCACGGCGCCGGCGCACAGGCTGTAGTACACCCTGAAGGACGCGTTCGTCAGGCTCGACCGCTCCCTCGCCGATGCCGCCATGCCGTCCAATTCTCCACCGCCGCCGCGTCTGTAGGTGGAGATCGGCCGGAGCGCGAGCTGCTGCTTCACTTCCATGATGTTGCTTGTTGCCCGCCGTGTCCTACCCGCTGGAATTTCACGGCAACCTTAAACCGCCATCAAAACCCACACCGGAATGGATTCCCTACTAGGATCTAGCCGATGTGTGAGTTGTGAGCTGTGACACGATGCTCAGATCAACTGGGGAAGCCTGCCTCCGCTGCAGAGAAGGCGCCAGGGAGTTGCCATTATATAAGCACTGGGGTTTGACTTTTAGCTGGCTGGATCTCAATCTCAAGGCGCTGGCGTGACGACTGACCCGTGCACCCTACAGATTCTTGTAGTACTATGTGGAAACTGATTGGAAGCTTGGGGGCTTAATCATGTCTTTTTAATAATGGGGTTAGTATGAGCGTGTGAGTTAGTAGCCTTGGTTTAATCATTGATTGGTAGATTATCAGCCTGCACCCATGAGTAATATGAGCAGCTGACGGTGCATTATCAAATTGGCTTCGAGGACAATTGGGACGGCGAAAGGGTGGTGGAGTTCATGTTTGTCCCACTAACCAGATTGCTTTGGCTTAGCTAAGCTATTCTTCAGGACTTGATAACTTTATTTAGGTGAGGGATCCCCCATTCATTAGAGTACGCGACCTGAACCCCGAGGTCGGTTTTAATTGTAATTTTCTTCGCAAAGTTTTTTCCCTTCTGACAGTGCTGCCTCACCTAAACGACAGTAAAATTACGCGTGATGATCCAGGTGATGAGGTCACTGCCCTCCGTCGTGGCCACCTCGTCTCGACCCCCTGATGATCCAGGCCACCAGTAGAAAATAGGCCATCAGCCCCGGTTTTGAAGGGCCTTTAGTTCCGATTGACTAAAGGCCCTCACTTTTAGTCCCGGTTGGGTTACGAATCGGGTCTAAAGGGGTTCCACGTGGCCGTTGTCGGGCGCCCAGGCAGGGGGGCCTTTAGTCCCGGTTGGCATCAACCGGGACTAAACAACCGTATTTCATTTTGCGTTTTCATTTTTTTTTATAATTATATTGTATTTTCACGCGGTTACACATATTAATGTTGTATATATTATGAAAGAATAACATTCAACATCAGTACAAATTAGATGGATGCAATAGACCAAGTTGGTCTATTGCATCCATCTAATTTGTACTGGTATATGTCATATAACAACTCATCATCATCTTAATCAACTCTTCATCGTTCTAGGTAAAATAGCATAAAAAAGGTGAACTCCTCATCATTCTGGTTGTTACCATACTAGCAAGTGATCAAGTTATCATAAGTTAGAAACACTACTACTGCTCTCTCCTAGGTAAGATAGCATAAAAAAGGTGAACTCCTGCATCCCCCATTGAAGAATACAGATCAACCTATCTCCAACTTGTGGCTTGCGCAAGTTATAATCTCCAAGTGGTTTCCTGGATGCTTTTATTACCTTGCTCCATCCTTTGATTTTCAGGACGCGTGGACTTCGAGATATTTTGTATTTACCAGGGTAACTCATCGGCATTGGCCATAAACTAACCATATGCAAATCACCTTTGGTAAACATCCATTTAGGCACGGTCTCTGGCGGGAGTACCTGTTGAAGAACGTAAGTTATAATAACATAGTTAGTAAACTAGTGACACAAGAGTATATGGACTAATGACACAAGAGTAAAAAAAATTCTTACAAAGTTGTCTCTAGTGATGTTATAACGGTTCAACTTGTGCACTAGTGGCACATATCCATGATAAATGTTACCAGACATGTAATTTCTATTATGATGTTGAACATCATGAATAAATGAGATGATATGATCTTTCTCCAAACAAGTAAGATTGGAGTCATAACTGTAGTAGGTCCGATCTATTATCTGTCGGGTAGTTCTTGTAGCACGGAAATAAGCTGATAATTAAAAATAAAGAAATTTAGCCGGGATGAGTACCAAATTAATACTTTTCAATAATCAATATAAATTACCTAAGAAATCTGTTGACAAACGCACCTGGAGGTAGAACTGGAATCAAGTCATCCGCATGCCCCCAAATTTCTACATTATTATCACGAACATCGTCATTACCAAGATCGAAGGTAATGTTCATGTCCTCATCCAACCCATACGCCTTGCAAAATGCTCTCCAATTAGAACAACCAAAATATGTGTGATCTTCGTTATTTTTCACCTTAACAACAAAAGTGTAATGCTCCGTTCTTAGGTGAGCTATCTTAGGCTCTGTACTACCCTTTCCTTTGAAATGGAACTTGTCCAACACAGCGAATCTTGCATGGCAGGGAACGCACTAGTCGAATTATACAAAAGTAGATTAAAGGTTAATTAAAGCAAAAAACACACGTCATACTTCATTAACAAAAAAATACATGCCGTCTTTACATACCGTAATAATACTAAATTCTTCCGTTAGCTTGACGGTGAAGGATGTACCGTTGTCTAGGTGAGGACAAAGGTCGCATATACCCCTGTCATGCCAGCACAAAGGGCACTCAGGGAACCTCTCCTCATCGTCAGACGACATTTCCTGTGTTCATGATTCTAAGATTAAAAATCGACATCAATTTTTTTAGCAAGATCATCATATAATATCACTAATACATATAATATCACCGGCGATCCTCAGGGACTCTTCATATAATATTATCAGATAACATCACTAATACATCTCGAATAATCCAGTTAATGGAGCATCGAATATTATCACTAATACAACTCGAATATTATCGAATAATCTAGTTGACTCGCGGTTCCTGAGGCGCGGGCGGTGGACACCCAAAGAGAAGGAACCATCACAGGATCATAACTCGGATGAGATCCCTGAAGAACCTGCCAGGTATTGGAGAACCTGACGTCCAACGCAATCATGTAGCGACGGACGTGCTCGTCCTCCTCCCTGACACGGCGACGTACCACCTCCGCGGGGGCCGGCTCCCTTCGCACCGATAGTGGCCCACGCGACCGCCACCAAAGAAGCTCCGGGTCGACGACGAGCCCCGGATTCCTCACCAAGCTGCGTGCTCCGGAAGGTAGCATCTCCCAGTGCCAGCCCGGCGGAGCCGAGTCCCAGGACATGGCGCAACTGGTTGTCGGCGCCGAGTCGACGACGAGGATGCGGGATGGGCATCGTCGACGAGAACAAATTGTGGCTAGCAAATAACATTTCATTTAACAACAATAAAAATAAAAACAATACCATATTTTATAAGAAATCCACACACACACACTGGCACACAACAAATAACATATTTCTAGCTATATTACATAGAACAAAAACATCTATGAACACAACATATACGACTAGCTAGCACATGGACGAGCAAAATGTTGTTTGCTCTTTTTAAAAATGTTCGTGTGTTGACATTGTATTTTCAAAACCCACATCTGTTCTTCAATTTGTTTTAGCTATTTAACATATATAGCTATTTTGGAGCACATCTCAAATAAAAAAAAAGCTATTTAACATATATATCTATTTTGTAGCACTCACTACACATCCTAACTAGCACATTGGTCCAAACGAATATGTGATTCTCATCCTTTAGCAAGATCAACATCAACATCTCACAGAACATCTACCATGGCAAATTCATGCACGTTTTGTTCTCCCTAAGCAAAAATTGGATCAAACATTATAAATTTTTTATGTCCATTAAGATCACTCCTTCTTCAACATTGATAATATGCTCACTCGAAATCACATTAACAAAAATAACAAAAAGGAAAAAAAGGACAAAAAAGAGGGGCGGTCGGAGCGGCCGGAGCGCGGTCGGCGTCGGCGTCGGGTCGCGGGGGGGGGGGGGGGGAGGAGAGGAGGGGAACGGCGTGGCGGCTCACAGTGTTGCAGGGGAGCGGGGACGGCGTCGGGGCAAGGCTCGGCGACGGCGACGTCGGGGCGGGGCGCGGCGAGGGCGTCGGGCCATGGTGCGGCGAGGGCGTCGGCGATGGCGAGGAGTCCCGGCGACGAGGCCGAGCGGGCTCGGAGGCGACGGCGATCTCCGGCGCAGCAGCCTGGCGGTGTCGTGCTGTGGTTCGGCCGTCGGGGAGAGAATGGGAGATTGGGGGAAATTTTTTCTAAGTGCCTCTTATATAGCCCCACCTTTAGTCCCGGTTGGTGGCTCCAACCGGGACTAAAGGTCCCCCTTTAGTCCCGGTTGGAGCCACTAACCGGGACTAAAGGTGAATTTCACCAGGCAAAAGGGAGGGAAGCTCAGGCCTTTAGTCTCGGTTGGTGGTTCGGACCGGGACTAAAGGGGGGCCTTTAGTCCCGATTGGAGCCACCAACCGGAACTAAAGGCCTATTCCTGGCACGGCCGAGGGACGGTGGAAGTTTAGTCCCACCTCGCCAAGCGAAGCGCGCTCGCAGTGGTTTATAAGCCCTGCTGCGGCTTCCCTCTCGAACTCCTCTCTATTGCAGGAAGTACATGCCTAACACTCTCTCTGCCCTGTTGGGCCTACTTGCCCCATGGGCCTGCATCCTCGCCCATGTATAGTTGGGTTTCTAGTCGTATGCAGGCCGTGGTGGCCTAGTAGGCGGGCATTTTTTTATTTTTTATGTTATTTTTTGCATACTAAAAGTTTTTAACAAAAAATACTTTATGAATTTTTTTGCTATTAAAGTTTTTAACAAAAAATACTTTATGAAAATTCTTTTTGCTATTAAAGTTTTTAACAAAAAATACTTTGATAATTTTAGTTGCATAAATTTTATATAATTTTAAGTTAATATTATTTTGATCATAACTAGAGGTTTATAAAAGCTTTTTAGTTGATTCTTTTTGCTATTGAAGAATATTATAGTTTTGTTTTAGTTGATCATAACAAAAAATTATAATTGATTCTTTTTAGTTGATTCTTTTTGCTATTAGAGTTTTATAAAAGCTTTTTAGTTAATTATTTTAATGATTTTTTCAGCTAAATGACCATGAAATTAAAAAGCACTACAAATGAAGAAATATTATAAAATACTTTTTGTTAACCTAATAATGTTATATTTTCTTTTCTGTTAAGTAATTAGTATTTTCTTTATTTCATGCATTTAATGATTTATTTTGAGCTAAATGACCCTGAAATTGAAAAGCACTACAAATGAACTCTGAAAAGGTTGAAACTTGGCATGGTATCATAATTTCACCCAGATAGCATGTTCTAAAAAGTTTAGAGGGTTAAGGCAAAAACTGGATGCACTTCGTGTACAAACTGGACAATCTCTTTCGAAGTATCAGGGTTTCGGACGAAAACTCATCTATTACAAAGGGATTTCATTTTCTTTAACATATTTTAACTCCAAACTTTTTGTGCGTTCAATATGCAACATTAAAATCCACATCATCAATTTTCAACCCTTTTCTGACTTCACTTGCTATTTTTCATGCATTTCATGATTTATTTTGACCTAAATGACCCTGAATTTGAAAATCACTGCAAATGAACTCTGAAAAGGTTGAAACTTGCCATGGTATCATAATTTCACCCACATAGCATGTGCTAAAAATTTAGAGGGTTACGACAAAAACTGGATGCACTTCATGTACAAACTGGACAATCTCTTTCGAAGTATCAGGGTTTCGGATGAAAACTTATCTATTATAAAGGGATTTCATTTTTTAACATATTTTAACTCTAGACTTTTTATGCGGTCAATATGCACCATTCAAAGCCACATCATCAATTTTCAACCCTTTTCTGACTTCATTTGCTATTTTTCATGCATTTCATGATTTATTTTGAGCTAAATGACCCTGAATTTGAAAAGCACTGCAAATGAACTCTGAAAAGGTTGAAACTTGGCATGGTATCATAATTTCACCCACATAGCATGTGCTAAAAAGTTTAGAGGGTTACGGCAAAAACTGGATGCACTTCGTGTACAAACTGGACAATCTCTTTCGAAGTATCAGGGTTTCGGACGAAAACTCTTCTATTACAAAGGGATTTCATTTTTTAAACATATTTTAACTCCAGACTTTTTTAGCATTCAATATGCACCATTCAAAGCCACATCATCAATTTTCAACCCTTTTCTGACTTCATTTGCTATTTTTCATGCATTTCATGATTTATTTTGAGCTAAATGACCCTGAATTTGAAAAGCACTGCAAATGAACTCTGAAAAGGTTGAAACTTGGCATGGTATCATAATTTCACCCACATAGCATGTGCTAAAAATTTTAGAGGGTTACGACAAAAACTGGAAGCACTTCGTGTACAAACTGGACAATCTCTTTCGAAGAATGAGGGTTTCGGACGAAAACTCTTCTATTACAAAGGGAATTTATTTTTTAAACATATTTTAACTCCAGACTTTTTGAGCGTTCAATATGCACCATTTAAAGCCACATCATCAATTTTCAACCCTTTTCTGACTTCATTTGCTATTTTTCATGCATTTCATGATTTATTTTGAGCTAAATGACCCTGAAAAGCACTGCAAATGAACTCTGAAAACATTGAAACTTGGCATGGTATCATAATTTCACCCACATAGCATGTGCTAAAAAGTTTAGAGGGTTACGGCAAAAACTGGATGCACTTCGTGTACAAACTGGACAATCTCTTTCGAAGTATCAGGGTTTCGGACGAAAACTCATCTATTACAAAGGGATTTCATTTTTTGACATGTAAATGCAGTTATATTCAAGATCAAAGCCATCATCAGAATAGTTGTGGAGCATAACTATGGTTTTCAACCGAGAATCAAAGGTGCAAAATATTCGGTTATCTTTTATATGTCGAACAGTTACTTGAACAATCGTACCATCTGATATGTTGTCTTCACTAGAGAGAAAGTCTTCACTTTTTGTTCGCGTGTGTCCCTTGCTTATTGCGCCATAACCATGGATAATTTTCATCGTTTAACATGATGCTTGGGTTAGCCTTCACTTTGAAGGGAGGAATTTCATGATACTTTTCATAATCTTCAGAAATGTTTGTCTTGTCCTCCACTCCCACGATGTTTCTTTTCCCTGAAAGAACTATGTGGCGCTTTGGCTCATCGTATGATATATTCGCTTCCTTATCTTTTCTTTTTTCCGGTTTGGTAGACATGTCCTTCACATAGAAAACCTGCGCCACATCATTGGCTCGGACGAATGGTTCGTCTGTGTACCCAAGATTGTTGAGATCCACTGTTGTCATTCCGTACTGCGGGTCTACCTGTACCCCGCCTCCTGACAGATTGACCCAGTTGCACCGAAACAAAGGGACCTTAAATTCATGTCCATAGTCAAGTTCCCATATCTCCTCTATGTAACCATAATATGTGTCCTTTGCCCTATTGGTGATTGCTGCATCAAAGCGGACACCATTGTTTTGGTTGGTGCCCTTTTTATGTTGGGCGATCGTGTAAAATGTATTCCCATTTATCTCATACCCTTGGTAAGTCAATACAGTCGAAGATGGTGTCCTGGCCAACAAGTACATGTCATCTCCAACAATGTTGTTACGCATGAGATGTATTTGCAACCAACCGCCCAAAGTCCCGATGTGTTCATGTGTAATCCAGTCGTCAGACTGCTCCGGGTGTTTGGAGCGTAGAATATTCTTGTGTTCATTGATATACGGGGCCACCAAGGTAGAATTCTGTAGAACTGTGTAGTGTGCTTGCGCCCAAGAATGCCCGTCCCTACATATTATTGAATCCGCTCCTAGCGTGCCTTTTCCACTCAGTCTCCCCTCATACCGCGATTTAGGGACACCAATCGGCTTAAGGTCAGGAATAAAGTCAACACAAAACCCAATGACCTCCTCTGTTTGATGGCCCGTGGAGATGCTTCCTTCTGGCCTAGCACGGTTACGAACATATTTCTTTAAGAATCCCATGAACCTCTCAAAGGGGAACATATTGTGTAGAAATACAGGACCCAGAATGGCAATCTTGTCGACTAGGTGAACTAGGACGTGCGTCATAATATTGAAGAAGGATGGTGGGAACACCAACTAGAAACTGACAAGACATTGGACCAAATCATTCTGTAACCTTGGTAGGATTTTTGGACCGATTACCTTCTGAGAAATTGCATTGAGGAATGCACATAGCTTCACAATGGCTAATCGAACATTTTCTGGTAGAAGCCCCCTCAATGCAACCGGAAGCAGTTGCGTCATAATCACGTGGCAGTCATGAGACTTTAGGTTCTGGAAAATTTTCTCTGCCATGTTTATTATTCCCTTTATATTCGACGAGAAGCCAGACGAGACCTTGATACCGAGCCGGCATTCAAAGAAGATTTCTTTCTCTGCTTTGGTAAGAGCTTAGCTGGCAGGGCGTTGATACTGCTTTGGATGCATGCCGTCTTTTTCGTTCACACGTTGCTGGTCCTCCCGTGCCTCCGGTGTATCTTTTGTCTTCCCATACACGCCCAAGAAGCCTAGCAGGTTCACGCAAACATTCTTCGTCACGTGCATCACGTCGATTGCAGAGCGGACCTCTAGGTCTTTCCAATAGGGTAGGTCCCAAAATATAGATTTCTTCTTCCACATGGCTGCGTGTCCCTCAGCGTTGATGTCTACTACGCAACTTTATTCTTGTAGAATTTGTTGGGCCTCCAAGCGAAGAGTTTTGTAGGACAATAGTAATTTTCCCTCAAGTGGATGACCTAAGGTTTATCAATCTATGGGAGGTGTAGGATGAAGATGGTCTCTCTCAAACAACCCTGCAATCAAATACAAGAAATCTCTTGTGTCCCCCAACACACCCAATACAATGGCAAATTGTATAGGTGCACTAGTTCAGCAAAGAGATGGTGATACAAGTGCAATATGGATGGTAGATATAGGTTTTTGTAATCTGAAAATATAAAAACAGCAAGGTAGCAAGTAACAAAAGTGAGCACAAACGGTATTGCAATGCTTGAAAACAAGGCCTAGGGTCCGTACTTTCGCTAGTGGAATCTCTCAACAATGCTAATATAATTGGATCACATAACCATCCCTCAATGTGCAACGGCGAATCACTCCAAAGTGCTTATCTAGCGGAGAACATAAGAAGAAATTGTTTGTAGGGTACGAAACCACCTTAAAGTTATCCTTTCCGATCGATCTATCCAAGAGTTCGTACTAAAATAACACCAAGTTATCCTTTCCGATCAATCTATCTAGAGTTTGTACTAAAATAACACCATATGATACGCATCAACCAACTCTAATGTCACCTAGATACTCCAATGTCACCACAAGTATCCATGAGTTAATTATACGATACACATCAAACAATTTCAAATTCATAATACTCAATCCAACACAAAGAACCTCAAAAAGTGCCCCAAGATTTCTATCGAAGAACATGGTATGAAAACGTGCAATCAACCCCTATGCATAGATCCACTAGGTCACCGGAATCCGCAAGTTGATGCCTCAACATATATCAAGTGAATCAATAGAATACCCCAATGTCACTACGGGTATCCCACGCAAGACGTACATCAAGTGTTATCAACCAAGATATTCAATCCAACATAACGACATCTCAAAGGGAAAGATTCAGTTCATCACAACATGATAGCAAGGGAATAACATCATATGATCCGACTATATTAAAAAAGCCCGTGATACATCAAGATCGTGACATCTCAAGAACACGAGATAGATAGATTGGACACATAGCTACTGGTACATACCCTCAGCCCCGAGGGTGGACTACTCCCTCCTCGTCATGGCCTCCGCCGGGATGATGAAAATGGCCACCGGAGATGGATTCCCCTCTCCGGCAGGGTACTGGAATGCCTCCAGATTGGTTTTTCGTCGATACAGAGAGTTGCGGCGGCGGAACGGAGAGTCTAGGGTTATTTCTGATGGTTTATATATTTATAGGATTTTTGGGTGTCGGTTTCACGCCAAGATGGGCCAGGAGGTGGGCACGATACACCAGGGCACGCCGGGGGGGCCTGGGGCGCCCTGGTGGGTTGTGCCCACCTCGTGGCTCGTCTGGCCCTCCCACGAAGCGTCTAGTGCCTCTTTTGTTCCAAAAAAATCGTCAAAAAGTTTCGGGCGATTCCGAGAACTTTCATTTTCTGCACAAAAACAACACCACGGTAGTTCTGCTGAAAACAGCCTCAGTCCGGGTTAGTTCTAAATAAATCATATAAAGTGCATCAAAACCATACAAAAGTATCATAAACATTGGTGAATATAGCATGAATACTTCATAAATTATCGATGCGTTGGAGACGTATCAGCATCCCCAAGCTTAATTCCTACTCGTCCTCGAGTAGGTAAATGATAAAAGAACAAATTTATGAAGTGTGAATGCTAGCATAATATATAAGTTTGATCATTGATAATTTCAGTCAATTTTCTAGCATCATAACCAGCAACTTTTTCTCATAAAAATCATCATGATAGAGCAATCAATTCACATGTCATGGTTCAAATAATGAATTCTCTTGAAACTTAACAACCTATGTTCTTAGTCACCAAACAATTGCAATTCAACTTATTCTCAACAAAGTCTAAGTAAGAGCTCCACATACTCAATCATCCTATAGTCTTCTATGATTGCTAGTACTCAAAGCATATTTTTAGAACAAATGGCATCCATCGAACACAGAGAAAGATAGGGGCTTAATGTTTCTCCTCCCAACTCATTTATCATAGAGATAATTGTCAACAATAATAAATCATGATCAAATATATTTGACTGGATATATATGTTTGGATCTTTCCCCACCACATGATGCTTGCCAACTAATAGACTGAGGTTGGAATAAGAAGTTGACTCAACATGAATAGTAAATAACATGAAAGTAAATAGATTGTCCCTTCGCAGAGGGAAGCAGGGATTTGCAAAGGTGCCAGAGCTCAAAGCTTAAATCAGAGATAAATATAATTTTGGGAGGTGCACCCTTCCTGTCAACGTTACGACCAAGAGTTATCAATATCTTCCATGTTAAACACATTAGCGGAGGTTCCCAAGCGGTAAAAGTAAAGGTTTACTCCCCCTCCACCAACAAACACACTCCACGGCTAGCCGAATCCATGGGTACCGTCCATACCAACAACATTCCTGGGGAAGTTTTGTTTAATTATTTGCATTTTTTTTCGGGACTGGGAATCCCTATTACCGCCCCTCTCGTGCAAGGACGAGTGAATAAACACTCATCATGAGAATAACCCGCTTAACATGGAAGATACTGACCGCCCCCTGTCGCTTCATGAGCGGTCCAGGCACACAAAACAGATGCTCATTTGAAATTTTAGAGGTGGCACATGCAAATTTACTTGGAACGTCAGGGTAATACCGCATATAGGTAGATATAGTGGACTCTCGTGGCAAGAAACTAGGTTTAAGGGTTTTTGGATGCACAAGTAGTATCTCTACTTAGTACGAATTTTTGTCTAGCAAAAGATCCTAAGCAAACACCACATGTTGGAGGATCCATAACAATATAACTTCTATGCAAATATACACAATCATAACTCATTACGTTGTCTTCCTTGTCCAACTTCAACTAATTTGCTCAAGTTTGAAAATAATTAATGGGTATTCACAATCATAGAAGATGTCCAAGGTAATATATTTGTATGTGAAAGTTCTCTTCCTTATACTAATCATTCACGAATTGGTTGTATGACCAATATTGTGATTGTCAAACTTCAATAGATTTTACTTTATAAACCACATGTGAAGCTACTACTAAGCATATTGATAATTTCAGATTTATGATATTCAATTCATTCAACAATTTACTCATAGGATATAAGTGAAGAACAAGAGTAAAACTCAAACTACTCTCAAAAGATATAAGTGAAGATCAATGAGTAGTCAAACAATTTAGTAGCTATGTGAGGACTCTCTCTCAATAAAGATTTTCAGATCTAAGTATTTTATTCAAATATCAAGCAAAAGAAAAATAGCACTCAAAGAATAGCACGCATCATGTGAACGAATAAAAATTTAGGCTCAACATAGGCTAACCGATAATTGTTGATGAAGAGAGGTGGGATGCGTAGCATCCCCAAGCTTAGATGCTTGAGACTTCTTGAAATATTTACTTGGGGTTCCTTGGGCATCCCCAAGCTTGAGCTTTTGTATCTCGTTCAATCCTCTCATATCATGGTTTCACCTATTCTCAAAAACTTCATCCACACAAAACTCGAAAAGAACTCGTGAGATAGGTTAGTACACATAAGAATAAATCAACACTTCATGTACTGCCAAGACAAGTTGCATAATAATTTCCAAACATTATCCACTGTATACTATCATTTCCACAATTTATATCTACCAATATAGGCTATGGAAACTATAGGATAAGTAGATAACAAAACTATGACAGCAATCTGTCCAAACAGAACAGTCTGTAGCAATCTATTAAACCAGTGTACTTATGTAACGCAAAAAATTATGAAAATTTATGACATGCTAAATAATTTATATGACAACACTGTGTAAAAATTTCAGAAACTTTCCACCTTCCAGTAAAATATGAAAATTCAAACACTACAGAGAAAGTTTCTGTTTTTACACAGCAGACATCAAACATGCAATGCAAGCATCCTAAAGGCAATTCTTGGAAATTTTTATTGAAAAAACAAGATTATAAATAACACCTAACAGATACCAACAAAATAAAATGACGCTCCAAGCAAAAGACATATTATGTGACGAATAAAAATATAGCTCTAAGTAAGATATACCGATAGTGTTGAAGATGAAAGAGGGGATGCCTTCCGGGGCATCCCCAAGCTTAGGCGCTTGAGTCTTCCTTCGATATTACCTTGGGGGTGCCTTGGTCATCCCCAATCTTAGGTTCTTGTCACTCCTTATTCTCCTCATATCGGTGTCTCACCCAAAACTTGAAAACTTCAATCACACAAAACTTAACGGAACTTCGTGAGATGGGTTAGTATAATAAATAAAGATCATTCACTTAGGTACTGTAAAGACAAGATTCATAATTGTTATCACATAATACCTACTGTATTCTACCATTCACATAATTTATATCACTGAATATAAGCTATGGGAACACTAAAACAAGCAAACTATGCATGCAAAACAGAATCTGTCAAAAACAGAACAGTCTGTGAAGATCTGTAGTATAGACATACTTCCCTGTCTCTAAAAATTCTGAAAAATTAGGAAATCCTGAATAATTTTCATATGAAGACTTTGTAAAAATTTCATATCATTATCACGGTCCAGTAAAAAATTAAAATTCCTGTACTGGAGTCAAAAGTTTCTGTTTTGGTTCAGCATCAATTCTACTCATCTTGTGAGTCATCCCAAAGGCTTTACTTGGCACTTTATTGAAATAAAAGACACAAAAAATGATTAATACAGTATCTTAATCATGTGAACACACAAAAACAGAAAGGAAAAGTGTTGGGTTGTCTCCCAACAAGCGCTTTTCTTTAATGCCTTTTAGCTAGGCATGATGATTTCAATGATGCTCACATAGGAATAATAATTGAAACATGCAAAAGAGCATCATGAATCTCATGACAAGCACATTTAAGTCTAACACGCTTCCTATGCATAGGGATTTTGTGAGCAAACAATTTATGGGAACAAGAATCGACTAGCATAGGAAGGCAAAACAAGCATAACTTCAAAACTTTCAACATATAGGGAGGAAACTTGATATTACTGCGATTCCTACAAGCATATGTTCCTCCCTCATAATAATTTTCAGTAGCATCATGAAGGAATTTCACAACATAACTATCACATAAAGCATTCTTTTCATGATGCACAAGCATAGACTTTTCATTACTCTCCACATAAGCAAATTCCTTTTCATCCATGGTAGTGGGAGCAAACTCAACAAAATAACTATCATGAGACACTTGATTGACATAACCACATTCAATATTAAAATCATGATGACAAGTTTCATGGTTACTATCACTCTTTATAGCATACATGTCATCATAATCATCATAGATAGGAGGCATGCCAACATCATAATAAATTTGCTCATCAAAACTTAGGGGACTAAAAATATCATCTTCATCAAACATAGCATCCCCAAGCTTGTGGCTTTGCATATCATTAGCATCATGGATATTCAGAGAATTCATATTAGCAACATTGCAATCATGCTCATCATTCAAGGAATTCTCATTAAGTATTTTCATAATTTCTTCCTCTACCAATTGAGCACAATTTTCTGAATCCTTATTTTCACGAAAGACATTATAAAGACGAAACAAATGATGCAACCTAAACTCCATTTTTTTTGTAGTTTTCTTTTATAAAACAAAACTAGTGAAAAACAAGAAACTAAAAGATTTAATTGCAAGATCTAAAGATATACCTTCAAGCACTCACCTCCCTGGCAACGGCGCCAGAAAAGAGCTTGATGTCTACTACGCAACTTTATTCTTGTAGACTTTGTTGGGCCTCCAAGCGCAGAGTTTTGTAGGACAGTAGCAATTTTCCCTCAAGTGGATGACCTAAGGTTTATCAATCCGTGGGAGGTGTAGGATGAAGATGGTCTCTCTCAAACAACCCTGCAATCAAATACAAGAAATCTCTTGTGTCCCCAACACACCCAATACAATGGCAAATTGTATAGGTGCACTAGTTCGGCGAAGAGATGGTTATACAAGTGCAATATGGATGTTAGATATAGGTTTTTGTAATCTGAAAATATAAAAACATCAAGGTAGGAAGTAACAAAAGTGAGCACAAACGGTATTGCAATGCTTGAAAACAAGGCCTAGGGTCCATACTTTCGCTAGTGCAATCTCTCAACAATGCTAATATAATTGGACCACATAACCATCCCTTAGTGTGCAACGAAGAATCACTCCAAAGTTCTTATCTAGCGGAGAACATAAGAAGAAATTGTTTGTAGGGTACGAAACCACCTTAAAGTTATCCTTTCCGATTGATCTATCCAAGAGTTCATACTAAAATAACACCAAGTTATCCTTTCCGATCAATCTATCTAGAGTTCGTACTAAAATAACACCATATGATACGCATCAACCAACTCTAATGTCACCTAGATACTCCAATGTCACCACAAGTATCCATGAGTTAATTATACGATACACATCAAACAATTTCAAATTCATAATACTCAATCCAACACAAAGAACCTCAAAAAGTGCCCCAAGATTTCTATCGAAGAACATGGTATGAAAACGTGCAATCAACCCCTATGCATAGATCCACTAGGTCACCGGAATCCGCAAGTTGATGCCTCAACATATATCAAGTGAATCAATAGAATACCCCAATGTCACTACGGGTATCCCACGCAAGACGTACATCAAGTGTTATCAACCAAGATATTCAATCCAACATAACGACATCTCAAAGGGAAAGATTCAGTTCATCACAACATGATAGCAAGGGAATAACATCATATGATCCGACTATATTAAAAAAGCCCGTGATACATCAAGATCGTGACATCTCAAGAACACGAGATAGATAGATTGGACACATAGCTACTGGTACATACCCTCAGCCCCGAGGGTGGACTACTCCCTCCTCGTCATGGCCTCCGCCGGGATGATGAAGATGGCCACCGGAGATGGATTCCCCTCTCCGGCAGGGTACTGGAATGCCTCCAGATTGGTTTTTCGTCGATACAGAGAGTTGCGGCGGCGGAACGGAGAGTCTAGGGTTATTTCTGATGGTTTATATATTTATAGGATTTTTGGGTGTCGGTTTCACGCCAAGATGGGCCAGGAGGTGGGCACGATACACCAGGGCACGCCGGGGGGGCCTGGGGCGCCCTGGTGGGTTGTGCCCACCTCGTGGCTCGTCTGGCCCTCCCACGAAGCGTCTAGTGCCTATTTTGTTCCAAAAAAATCGTCAAAAAGTTTCGGGCGATTCCGAAAACTTTCATTTTTCTCCACAAAAACAACACCACGGTAGTTCTGTTGAAAACATCGTCAGTCCGGGTTAGTTCTAAATAAATCATATAAAGTGCATCAAAACCATACAGAAGTATCATAAACATAGGTGAATATGGCATGAATACTTCATAAATTATCGACACGCTGGAGACGTATCAAGCGTCATTCGGAACAGATTGTCCGCCAGGACCCTTTCCAAAGATTACTTGTAAATCCTTGACCATATCAAGTATATCATCACCAGTACGGAGGACGGGCTTCTTTTGGTGATCTGCCTCACTTTTGAAATGCTTGCCATTCTTTCTTAAGGCATGCTTGGTCGGAAGAAATCGACGATGTCCAGGTACACATTCTTCTTGCATTTGTCCAAATATATACTTTGGGTATCATCTAAACAGTGCGTGCATGCGTTGTATCCCTTGTTTGTCTGTCCTGAAAGGTTACTAAGAGCAGGCCAATCATTGATGGTTACAAATAGCAATGCTCGTAGGTCAAATTCCTGCTGTTTGTGCTCATCCCACACATTACACCTTTTTTATCCCATAGCTGTAAAAGTTCTTCAACTAATGGCCTTAGGTACACATCAATGTCGTTGCCGGGTTGCTTAGGGCCTTGGATGAGCACTGGCATCATAATGAACTTCTGCTTCATGCACAACCAAGGAGGAAGGTTATAGATACATAGAGTCACGGGCCAGATGCTATGATTGTTGTTCTGCTCCCCAAAAGGATTAATGCCATCTGCACTTAAACCAAACCATATGTTCTGCCAAGTCCCTCCACCAGCTTTCTCTCGATTTTTCTCCACTGCGACCCGTCAGCGGGTACTCTCAACTTTCCGTCTTTCTTACGGTCTTCTGCGTACCATCACAACAACTTGGCATGCTTTCTGTTTCTGAACAGACGTTTCAACCGTGGTATTATAGGAGCATACCACATCACCTTGGCAGGAACCCTCTTCCTGGGGCGCTCGCCCTCAACATCACCAAGGTCATCTCGTCTGATCTTATACCGCAATGCACCGCATACTGGGCATGCGTTCAAATTCTCGTACTCTCCGTGGTAGAGGATGCAGTCATTAGGGCATGCATGTATCTTATGCACCTCTAATCCTAGAGGGTAGAGAACCTTCTTTGCTTCGTACGTACTGTCAGGCAATTCGTTATCCTTTGGAAGCTTATTCTTCATTATTTTCAGTAACTTTTCAAATCCCTTGTCAGATAAACCATTCTCTGCCTTCCATTGCAGCAATTCCAGTGTGGTACCGAGCTTTGTGTTGCCATCTTCGCAATTTGGATACAACCCTTTTTTGTGATCCTCTAACATGCGATCGAACTTCAACTTCTCCCTTTCACTTTCGCATTCTCTCTATGCATCAACAATGACCCGGCGAAGATCATCATCGGGCACATCTGGTGCCTCTTGATCTTTAGCGTCCCCCGTTGTAGTATCACCGTATTCACGGAACATAGGATAGTTGTCATCATCCTCTTCTTCTTCATTTTCTTCTATCATAACCCCTGTTTCTTCGTGCTTGGTCCAAACATTATAGTGTGGCATGAAACCATTCTCAAGCAGGTGCAAGTGAAGGGTTTTCGGGGAAGAGTAATCCTTCGTATTCCCACAGATAGTACATGGACAATACATAAAACCATTCTGCTTGTTTGCCTCGGCCACTTCGAGAAAATTATGCAGGCCCTCAATGTAGTCGGAGGTGCATCGGTCACCGTACATCCATTGCCGGTTCATCTGAGTGCATTATATAATTAAGTATATCAAAAACCATTACAGAACATCATGAATAGAGAAGCGACCAAATTAATACAAGTTCATCATCGCATTAAAACCAAAGTACAGTAGTGATAAAAAACCAAACCACGGTGGTGCCGGCGACGAGATCGGCGCGGGCGATCGACGAAGGTGAGGACGGGGACGGGGACGGGACGGCACCCTACACATGTGCATACTCTAAGAAGTTAATTTGAGCTCAAATTGTGCATCTAAATCAAATGAACTCCCACATACACTCCTCCACTAAAACCCACAAACCACTCTACTTCTAGAGAATTTGAAATGAGGTAAACTAGCAGTGAGAGATGAAAGGATGAAGTTGCTAACCTTTTAGAACACTTGTGTAGTTGGTGCACCGCCAAACCTAGACAAATCTTGGGGAAAATGTAGCTTGGAGGTCGAGCTTGGAGAGGAGAATGCTTAAGTGTGGCTCGGGCATTTCATCAAACACCTCATGTGCATAGGAGGTGAGAACAGAGTAGCACACACCTCCCACACTCTTCCATGGCCAAAAAATAGAGGAGATGGGGGGGGGGGGGCGGATATATATAGGCAAAACATTAGTCCCGGTTTGTATCTAAAACCGGGACTAAAGGCCTACTCTTTAGTCTCGGTTCCAGACACAAACCGGGACTAAAGGGCAGCAACCCCTTTAGTCCCGGTTGGTGGCTGGAACCGGGACTAAAGGTCCCAGCCGAACCGGGACTGATGCCTGCCGAGGCCCGGCCGACGTCCTAGCCTCTCGAACCGGGACTGATGCTCCCATTAGTTCCGGTTCGTAACACGACCGGGACTAATGCTCTGATCTGGCCAGGACCATAGCCCTGTTTTCTACAAGTGGGCCATGAGGTCACTGCAAAACTGAACTGCCAGAGGTTAGGCTGTCTAACCTCAAGACTTAATGTCTAATTGGAGCAAGTTCCGGAGGTTAATTAATTGAACGTGTAACCTCAAAGCCTAACTTGGTGCATAGAAGAAGTTCAAGGGTAGACTTTCAGGTGTCATGTTGAAATATCACTTGTTTGCTTCGGATGCATACAAAGATACTAGTGCAGACATCATTTGTTTTTATTGACCTTGCACGATTTAGCAAGGAAAATGTGGTTAATTTCAGATAAATATGACCGTAAATTCGTAATAGTTTTCATTATCTGAAATCATAGGAAGTAAGTTCTTATGATAGTGGCAGAGTTAGGAATTCACCATCACAGCACAAGAGCATGCCGTACTATGTTTACACATCACAGGCTCACAGTTCTCATGCACACATATATATCACAACTAGTAAACCATAGCCGTCACTGGACTTGGATATCCTTGATGATTTCTTAATTTTGGATTGATGTGACAAAATGACTTTACTTGTGTCCTCGATGATTTATGTTTTGATTTGCGATTTCATTCCTTATATGTAATGTAATATATATTTGTGCAGTTGTGATGAATGCAACGGTCAGATCCAGAATGAATTCCAACGATCCTCTTAGAGACAATTGTCAACTCCTTTTGTGTGATCCTGTTAACAACCCAAATCGAGAACACACGGTTTGTGCAATCTATGTCTTGATTCCACCCAATTAGATACACAATTCATTGGAGATCAGATGAACTTGTTTACATAGGAGTGGGTGAGATAAGAGAAGACGAGGAAGATGGATACTGGTGAGATGAGAGTCATTTCATGTCTTCTGGTCATCGAACCCTGACGGACGGGCTTCCCTTCGTCAAGTACTCACAGCATCCAGCTCGAGCCGGTGAATTTCGGGTTCGGTAGCAGTGCTCGTGCAATACACAACACTGAAGACACTAGAATCTGAACATGTAGTTGACTGAACTTCATCTTCCACTTTTTGAACCCATTCGTCAGCTTTAAGCCACTCTTCACTCCCATTGATCCACTCCCAGTTTCCGAACTGGGATCGTAACAGATCCTGGGTATCCTACATAGATCATTCTACGTAGGCCGGCTTGAAATTGGACCTAGACAAGCAAATGTATGGAGATCATCACAAGATAGATCGCCAAAAGAATATGCAATACTCACAAGAAATGAGTGGGAGAGGGGAGGGGGAGCAGAGTTGGGTTATGTCAGTTATATTGCTCCCTTTTCAAGTATCCAAGTGCTTGTTCATGGGTTGTCTACAAATTGATGCTCTTATATCTTATTCCTGATCGCATAGTGGTAAACTAGTTACCTGGTAGTTGTGACAACATATAACTGATAAATACGTTATTAGTATGTTTTGTCATGCACCTTGCCCATTGCCATTGCCTGTTTGTTTTGCTCATGGCTACAAATGCATGTCAACACGTGCACTCAATGACTGCACTACAAGAGCATTTCCAAAAATGTGCGGAGGTGGGTCTGCAAGGGTCTACATAATTTTCCCTTTAGAAAAACACTACACACTTTGGCTTGACCCTTGTATACTGCTCCAAAGATCAATCAAAAGAAGAAGGGTGATGATGTGACATTGAGCCACGTCTCTATCATCTATCACACCTGAGTTCCCCTAAAGAAACCAAACTAATGTAAAGCAAAGTGACGGGGGGATAACCCCGGGGTAGCCTCAGCCGGGCCTTTACCCCCACTTTTCAGAACAACTGCAGGACGAGCCGCCTCCCCCTGCAGTCCCGCTCCGCGCGGCCGGTTGCATCGATCGGCCGGCTAGGGGCGGAGACACCTAGCCCCCTAGCCGGCGGTGCTGCGGGTACCACAGTCAGAGCACGCGTGGCTACAGAGGCCCCCGTCGCGTCGGGGGTCAGCGCCTGCATGGCCACAGTGGAGGCAACAGTGCCTCTGACTCCGGCCGATTGCGACCTGGCGGGGGCACAGTGCCGGCACGCCCTCAACCACTCCATTACCTGCCCCGGCATGGCTACAGCGCGGTCGGCCGTACCGCTGACCGCGGCCGGCCACCGCTGGACGACGCCCCGAAGGACGACTCGTGCCGCGGTGTGACGGGCCCCAGGGCCCCCTTCGGCTCCCGACGGGACCCCGCAGCCGGTGGACCCTACCGATGACAAGACCCCTCAGCCGGGGGCCCCACGGCCGGCTAGAGAGACCGCCAGCTGGGGTCCTCCGGAGCCTTCGGCTCATATTGTATTCCGGGGGGTTGGCCTATAAAACCCCCCGGAGCTCCCCCATGCAGGGGGGCGAGGATTCTTCCCTAGCTTACACACACGCACCCACGCATAGAGGCAGAGAGGGCAAGCTAGCCCCTTCTTCCTCCTCTACCCATACAGCTCAAGGAGCACCATTGTAGCCCCCTTTGGTTCATCAACCAGACCGGCAGGACTAGGGGTATTACCTCCCACGGAGGGCCCTGAACCTGGGTACATCGCGTGTCCCGCACCGTTTGTCCTCGATCTCGCTCCCGGAGTCCACCGGCGTCCATCGGCCCCAACCACTCTCGATAAGCCTCCCCATGGCATCTGTTGTACGCGGCCACCCGACGGTCGTGTGCAGCCTGCAGAGAACGCAGAAGCAAAGACGCCATTAGATTCGACCCGCCTGCGTCCCAGGCCGGCCCGAGTCTCGGGGGCTACACCCAGTGGGTGCGCTGGCGCGCCCCCACTGGAAGAAACCAAAGCAAAATACTAGGCTTCGAGCCCTTACCGCAACGGATTGCTCAAGGTGCACCAGCCGGTCGCTGGCGGCCTGGGCATCTTGCCCCACCTGGGCGCGGCAGGCAGCAAACTCCGCGACGACGGCACCCACCGCGGCCCCAAGGGCGCTCGGCGCGTCGTTGATGGCCACGCCTCCGGCCGTGGCCCAGTTTTCCTGCGGCCGACCCCCATCGACGGGTCCGGACGCGCCCTTCGCCGTGGTCACCAGGGAGCCCGTTCCTCCCAGCGCCCTGATTCCGGGTGTCCCTGTTGACGAGCCCGGGGTGTCCACCCCTCCGGGCGCCGCTGTCTCGCTTTCCGACGCTCCGCCTCTGGCGGCGCCGGCTCGGCTCACCTCCGGAGCCGGGACCTCCGCGTCCAGGATGACAACCTCTGGGGGCTTCTCTGCCCCCGGCAGCACGTCCTCCGCCCCCGACGGGGCCATGTTGCTGCCCGGCTCCGCCCCTTCGGCGGCGTTCGCCGCGCTTGCGGCCGCGCGCGCCTCCTCCTCGACCCGCACGTCCGCCTCCTCCCGTCGCGCGGGATCGTGCCTGTCCTTGGATCTCCTCCCCCGGCCAAGGGGAAAAGGCTCCCACGACTGGCCGGCCGCCTCCATGCCGGCCCTTCCCGGCGGCTGCTTCCTCGCCGCCTCCTCCCACGGGCGGCGCTCCTCCTTGCTCCGCTCCCGCTCGGCTGCCTCGAGGTCCCGCCATGCCTCGCGCTCCCTTTCCTCCGTGGCGGGCGGCGGCGCTGCCTGTCGGTGTCAAAACCGGCGGATCTCGGGTAGGGGGTCCCGAACTGTGGGTCTTGGATCGATGGATAACATGAGACAAGGGAGACGATGTTTACCCAGGTTCGGGCCCTCTCTATGGAGGTAATACCCTACATCCTGCTTTGTTTGTATTGATGATGATGTATCGAGTACAGAGTTGATCTACCACGAGATCGTATGTAGTGGTCTAAACCCTAAGAGCTATGCTCATATGATGATATGATCTATGATGATCTGATCGTCTAATGACTAGCCTGGCCTCGGCTTATATAACACACCAGAGGCCTAGGATAACAAGAGTCCTAGTCGGTATGTCGGTGGAGAGGAGTCCTTGTCTTGATCACCAAGTCTTGTGGAATCTTCCTAGTATGCATCATGGGCTGTCCGAACTGGCCCATTAATGAACCGCCCTGGGGGTCCTCGGCCCGACCCACTAGTCGGGAGACGACGTGGTGAGTACCCCCTAGTCCAGGACACCGTCAGTAGCCCCCTGAACCGGTCTTCAAGTTGGGGACGCTCCTCGGTTCTTCCGAACAGTTCTCTGTCTTCGGTCGTCGGCCTTGGAAACTGGTTCAACAAATCTTCCCATCTTCGATCTTGAGGATCGCCGAGCTGAATCCAAAGAGTTCACACGTCGGGCATCCGAGGAGCCCCTTTAAGTGCTCGGCCTTTATCAATGCCTTGCAATGTTTACGCCATACTTCGGGGTCGAAGTGTTTCCCGTGCGGCGGTGTCCTCTTGCATCCGAGCTCCAACGCCGAATTGCATCTGAGGTATCTTTTTGCAGCCGAGCTCCAACGCTGATCGGCATCTGAGCGCCAATGACGGGCTGCGTCCGAGCTCCAACGCCGGATTGTGTCCGAGCTCCAACGCTGGTCGGCATCCGAGGTGCCATAAATTACCTCGGTCTCTGAAAATTCGAAGGACTTCATCCGAGCTTAAATGTCGGAATAGTCTTTTATGGAGCCAGCCATTCACATCCGAGCTTTTATGCCGGACTGCTTCTGAGGCGTCTCCGATCTTGAGCTTTATGCCGGACTGCTTCCGAGCTCCAACGCCGGACTGCATCCGAGCTCCAATGATGATCAGCGTCCGAGGTATCATAAACTACCTTGGACCTTAAAAAATTAAAGGAATTCAGCCAAGCTTAATGCCGGAAATGCCCTCTATGGGGCCAGCCACTTGCGCCCGAGCTTTATGCCGGACTGCTTCCGAGGTGGTGCACCATCTCAGCCATGGGCTGATTTTTGTGGATTTAATTCCGATTTGTGCAATGTATTCTCTGCCGAGATATATAGCCAGTAGCCCTCAAGGTGTGTGTCCGTTGAATATCCGGCATGCACCTGAAGGAAAACATAAAACCGCTGATCCCAGTAGCCCCTGAGACTCAGGTCGATTCACAAAATCGTCCTGAGGATCAACTCTTAGCTCTGCAGCATACTTAGGAATAGAAATGCGGTGTAATATATTAGAGGAAATAGTGATCGGCAGGCGGGCCCTTGAGAGAGGGTCTTGAGAAGTTGCCGTAATATATTAGCTTGATGCCGGATAGGTCCATATGGTACCTATTGTTGTCCGAAGACGCGTCTGCCCATAGCTCGGTCAAGCTGAACACTGAGTATTTTGAACTTTCTGCATTGAATAGGCAATGCAGTAGCCCCCGAGCCACTGGTCGGGTGGCAACACCAGATCAGGGGATCGATGTGCCCCTTTAATATTTGTAAATGATAAGCACGAAGCCCAGTAGCCCCCGAGCCTTAATGTGGGCACGGGTGGCCGAATTAAGGATCGATATCCGTTTGACAGAAAATTTTGTTGTGTTTAACACAAACTTCTCGGAAAGAGAATAAAGATCTCTTAAAGGAGCTAGAGCTAACGAAAGCTGAGCTCGCCAAGGTCGACCTCAAGAGGCTTAATAGATAGGAAATCAATGCCAATAGGGAATTATGAGAGCTTTATGTCAGCTGCTCGGCTATCTCAACAAGATTGTGCCCTTGACGCTTTAAAAGATGGGCTGTAGTAAATTGACTTGTACTCGCAATTTATGTGTAATGATTCTATGTATCCAAGTACTTTACATCATTAATGCTCGGATCCGCATTGTACAAAACTTTGTTGACCGACCATTGGCTTCAACCTCCTCGGCCAGTAGCCGGGGAGTGTTTGTCCCACTTTATAAAGCCTTTATGAGGGCAAAGGTTTACGGCAAACAAGGCAATCTGGCCATATGGTTTTATAAACAAAGGTACGCGGAGACATATGTTATATTACTATTTAACGTAAGAAACATCTTCTGGGAAAATAGTTCCTTTACAAGTTCCTTTTCCCAGGCTATCATGTTGACCATGATCGTGAAACCTCAAGTCCGATCAATGTGGGAGGAAAATATTGAGGATTTAGTTCGGGGAAAGTTTCCGAACTCTGTGGTCCTTAGTGAACCTAAATTTCCACTTCCGTCATTGCCGACCAATTATATTCTTAAGATGGCTAGCTTTCAGCTTCACCCAGTCTGAGGTACTAGCACGGATGACCCGGAAGTAACAATCGCAGAGGTGCTCCCTTTATCCCCTAGCCGAACTATCGGGAACGTAGGGAATAAGCACAGGAGCCAGGCAACCCAGCTTGGCCAAAATCTTAAGTCAAATTGATGCATATTTATGGCTTTATAACGATGATTACAGAAGGCAACACTCGTATATTGAATACAAATACGTTTATGCTATATGCTATTTTGACTCCTTTGTGACCGTTTATCATTTGAGCGTGGCCTATCGTCGGCTTCTACCCCTTTGCAGATGCTACGCAGGGTGTTTCCGCAGTAACAAGACAGCCCTTAGCCGACATCTCGGTGCCCGGAGGCGGTTGTGTTAGCGGAAACGAGGCAATCAGATATCTAGGCTTTATAACTTTCACTTGGTCATGGGAGCTTAAAGTTTGGGAGGCCAGTTACTAGCCCCCGGTTAGTGTTCGGCGTCAGCTGAGGTCAAGCCGAGAACACTCCGGCCAATTTTATGAAAGGGCCGTTGTTTAATACGGTCATCGGATCGCCGACCAGTTTACGCTCATTGTGACAGTCAGTTTTCGGCTTTCTCCACTGAGGTACTTGACCAATTAAACCGGAAGTACAATCACAGTGGTTCTCCCTTTGCACTCCTAGCCGAACAAAGCGGAACGTAGGAGGCAAGCACAAAGAGCCGGGCAACCCAACTATTGACCGAAGACACAATTCGAAACTGGTGCATATAAAGCAATATCCGAAAACGTTTTGCCGAGGACTCCTCGGAGTGCCTTGGCTTTTGGTGGGTTCGGCTCTAGTCGCTACCCCCCGTTGATATTGCCGATGCTTTAAAAGTGTACTGCGAGAGTTATGTTCGGAAAAAACAAAATTTATGCAAAAAACTTTATGTTTAGATAAAAGAAAATTGTGTCAATCCAAAATTGGTCTAGAATTTAGTTTGTGCTTCGGTCGTGCTTTAACATGATACATCCGATCTCCGGACTCCAAACGGGTCAGCCTTTGGCCTCAACCTCCATATCCCGAAAAAGACTTTGCAACGACCAAGAAGAAGACTTTGCAACGACCAAGAAGAAAACACATTTATTATAAAACGGCTCATATAAATTTAAGAGCCCCCAAGTGACTTGGGTAAAAGAATTTTATGTATAATGATTGTATGTACCGAAGTACTTATATCATATATGTGTTCGCCCGAACTTTAAACGCGTCTTAACCGACCGTCGGCTTCTCCCTCTTCGGCCAAGGGCCGAAAAGTGTTATCTACTACGCCATCCGAGGATATCGGAGGTGTTTCGAATAACCAGGCAATCAGGCCATTAGGCTATAACAGACAAAGCGCGCCCAGGAAACTTATGCTATATTACTATTTAACGTAAGAAGCATCTTCAAAGAAAATAGTTCCGCCAACGGTTCCTTTCTTTGGGTTCTCATGATTACCATGAGGGGTGTGCAATAGATTTATGTATGCTTGTCTTCCGTCGTGGCCGACCATAGTTGAAAACAGTAAGAGCGCTAGCTTTCGGCTTCACCCGTCTGAGGTACGAGTTCGGATGACCCGATCGTAACAATCGCAGAGGTGCTCCCTTTACTCCCTAGCCGAACAATCGGGAACCTAGGGGTAAGCACAGGAGCAAGGCAACCCAGCTTTGCGGAACACCTAAGTCAACATGATGCATATATTGGCGTAAACACGAACAAGGAAGGGTGCGATACATGAATAATCATATGCAAGAGGAATGGCTTCATAAAGGAAGCCCCCAAGTAAACGGGGTATTGGAATTTGTTTGTAGCAAACAAGGTTTTGACAAAGAAAGTTTTTCGCAAACAACTTTTTGTCAAAAAAGTATAATGCTTGGTCGAACTGAAAAAAAAATTAAAACTGAAAGTTTTTGAGCATGAAAGCGACTTAGCTGGTTAATGTGCTCGGAGTCGATGACGCGATCCGGGCTTGTGGCGGGACGAGGATGCCCATCGAACTTTGACAGATCCGGTGTGTAGTCTTCGGCATGACCGAGGTCCTAGCCCCAAGCCCGAGATGACTGAGCGAGGAGCTCGGCATTCCGAAGTAGTGACACGGCTCGGCCTATGTGGTGAGGCGAAGCCCCCGGTCCAGCCAAGGTGGCGGAGTAGGTCGGCAAGGTGACGCCGAACTGACCGCGCGACGCAGCCGAAGCCGATTACCTGCACACATAAAATAGTGCAAGCCAAGAGTAATAACAAATAAAGGTAATAATATATTTTTAAAAAAAATTCTTCTACTTAGTTAATTTAAGTGAAGCAAATAAGCAAAGGAATATGGCCTGGGCACCGAGGTGCCTGAACGAAGAGTTCGGCTTGACGAAGTGGCGACGCTGCGCGGTCGATGTGGCGAGATGAAGTCCTCGGTCCAGTTAACATGGCGAAGCTGTGATCGGCTGACGCCGAAGTCTCATGCAGGTCGGCTAGTGACGCCGAAGTCTCATGCCAGCTGAGGTGTTGAAGCAGGTCGGCTGGTGACGCCGAAGTCTCACGCCAGCCGAGGTGTCGAAGCTGGTCGGCTGGTGACGCCGAAGTCTCCGGAGCGGGTTGATGAGGAGATAACGAAGCCCCCAGTCTAGCCGAGGTGACGGAGCATATCGGTAAGGTGCCGCTAGAGCCCCATGCCAGCCGACGTGTCAAAGTAGGTCGGCGTGGTGGACGTCAGCTTGAAAAAGTAACGGCGCGGCGATGCCGACGCAGGTCGGAATTTGTGACGAGGTCGATGCTGGCTTGACGAAGCAACGGAGTGCCCGACCCGTACAACCCGAGGATGACGAGGTTCGCTTGATGATTATTCGGCCCTCGCGATGCCGAACTCTTAGTCGGATGACCGAGATGATGAGAAAATTTCCTTCAAAAAGGACGTCCGACAACCCGTTCATGAAAAAGATGAACTCGGGTCGGATTCGTTTTCGCGTAGAAGATAGATCCAAAATTCATTTTACTAATAGGATGTTTCCCGGAGTTTGGACGGTCGGATCGAGCTGAAATTTTGAGGGGTGATCGGTATAGGAATTCCTCAGCCGATGAACGGTGGGATTTTCCAACGGACGTCCGAACTAGACGCTGGACTCCTCGCCCTAAACTCGTCCAGATTCTCGTCCAGATTCGACACGGCTTCGGTAGATCGGAGATTGCCAGAGATTCCTCCATCGAAACGCGACGAAATTTTGCAGGGTTGTTGTAGATACAATTCCGCACAATTTCACCGAAGCAATCGTCAAAGCGAGGTTCGAGGAAACGGGGACGACGAACACAAATTCGCTGTCCAGAAAAACTGCAATCTGCAGACGAGCCATCGATCCTTCTAGCGATCCCACAACGGAACTCTCAATGAAAGCACCAATGTCGGTGTCAAAACCGGCGGATCTCGGGTAGGGGTCCCGAACTGTGGGTCTTGGATCGATGGATAACAGGAAATAAGGGAGACGATGTTTACCCAGGTTCGGGCCCTCTCTATGGAGGTAATACCCTACGTCCTGCTTTGTTTGTATTGATGATGATGTATCGAGTACAGAGTTGATCTACCACGAGATCGTATGTAGTGGTCTAAACCCTAAGAGCTATGCTCATATGATGATATGATCTATGATGATCTGATCGTCTAATGACTAGCCTGGCCTCGGCTTATATAACACACCAGAGGCCTAGGATAACAAGAGTCCTAGTCGGTACGTCGGTGGAGAGGAGTCCTTGTCTTGATCACCAAGTCTTGTGGAATCTTCCTCGTATGCATCATGGGCTGTCCGAACTGGCCCATTAATGAACCGCCCTGGGGGTCCTCGGCCCGACCCACTGGTCAGGAGACGACGTGGTGAGTACCCCCTAGTCCAGGACACCGTCACTGCCCCCGCTGCCTCGGCAGTCGTCGCCCTCCCGAGGGCGCGCGGCTCCCTGGATGAAAAGGATGAGAAAGGGAAGCCAGCCAAAAAGCAAGCATACACTTAGAAGGATCAACTCACCCGACTGTGATGGGGACCGCCCTCCTGGCGGGGCCCGTCCGAGCGACCCGCGGCCTCTTCCCGCCGCCTCCACGGCTGCCGCCCGGCTGTCCGCTGGCCGCTTGTTTGGGGGCCGGCCCGGAGCCGGCCGGCTGTTTCCCCCTATCACCCACGGCTGTGTCGCCCCGGCTGGGTTCACGGTCGGCGCGACGAACGCGCCTCCTCGGTGCCGTGGTGTCATCTCCCGAAGGCTCGGGGTCCTCCGGGGCCGCTGCATGGTGCACCCCTTCCGATTCAGCGTCGTCGTCGGTCCAGTCCCGCAAAAATGATTGGGGAGGGAACTCACCCGCCAGCTCGGTCGCCTCCGTCTCCATCCCGCTGGCGCCGGGCGCGCCGGCTCGCTCCGGCTCGGCCGGCTCCACGTCGTCCACGTCCTCGATCTCCTCGGGGTCCGACTCCGCCGCGTCGGCAGCCGGCGCCCCGTAGTTCTGCAGCAGCGGGAAGACCTGCGCGCAAGGGAGGCCCTCCGTCGTCAGTCCGAGGGGGGGGGGGTGTAGCGTCAGGAGAGGAAAAGGGTGGGGGACGGCTCATCACGTACCCGCGGAGCCGGACGATCCCAGCTGTACGGGGTCTTCCCCCATCGCCATTCGCCCTCCTTTAACTTGGCGGCCGAGATGGCGTTCACCCTCTTCGCCACCTGCACCACCTTCAGCTCTTTGGTGGAGAGCCGGCAAGGGTCGTGCCGCCCTCCCATCTGGCAGACGAGGTGCGGCCGGCGCTGCAACGGTTGCACCCGGCGCGCCACCATCGTGGTTAGGAGGTCCTCGGCCTTCAGCCCCTCCGTCCTGGCCATCACCAACAGACGCTCGCAGAGCCGGTCCACCGTCTCGGACGCCTGGGGCGGATTCGTCCTCTAGTTTTGCATCACGACCGGTGGTTCATTGAAGAAGGCGGGGAGGTTGACGTAGTCCGCCTCCGGCTTCACGTTCTTCACGTAGAAGAACCCTTTCTGCCAGTTCTTGACCGAATCCTGCAAGGGGAGCTGCGGGAATCCGGCTCCGGCGCGGAAGTGGATCAGGGCGGCTCCGCAGGCGGCCATGTCGTTCTGGACGGTCGCTGGGTTCTTCACCGTCTGGCGCTTGAGGTAGAAGAGCCGGCACCAGAGGTCAAGCCACGGCTTCACCCCTAGGAAGCCCTCGCAGAGGGTGACGAACGTCGCCAACTACAGGACGGCATTGGCGGCTAGGTGGTGCGGCTGCAGCCCGAAATGCCTGAGGAACCGCCGGAAGAACGTGCTCGCCGGCAGGCCGAGCCCGCGGAGGAAGTGCCCGGCGAAGACCACCACCTCGCCCTCCCCGCAGGGTCGGCGCGTTCTCCGCCTCGGCGATGCGCGCCTCCAGGTGCTCCGCCGATGGCAACTTGCGGCGGTGGCGAAGGTGCTCGATGAAGTCCTCATCGACGTCGCTGCCGTCCCATGCCCCCTTGCTCGCCATCGCCCTCAAGGGTCTCGTGGCCGCGGTAGCAGGGCTCGAGAGCTCGGTCTTGGCGCGGCTCCCGGCGACGGCGGACAGCGGCGCGGCGGGCCCGCGGGTTCTCGCTCTCTCTCTCTCTCTCTGGGAATGGGGAGGGGAGGGGCGACAACGACGAAGCTCCGGGGCGGAGGGAGCGAACAAGCCGTTCCGCTCTTCTCCCCCCATTAAAACCCCCGTGCGGAGGTGGTGGGGAGCGGATCCGTCGCGCGCGATCCTTACTACTTGCGCCGTGCGCAGGATGGCGTTAATGCACCCCGGGAACGCCAACCGACGGCCCGGGCCACAGAAGATCCGTGCGCGCGGGCCGAGGCCGCGGCCGAAGTGGGCTCCGCCCCATGGCCCGGTCTTGTCCTCCGCGTGGCTCGACAGGCCGCAGTCCGCTGCGCCTCCCCACGTGGCACGCCTCCTCTGCCCGTCGGGGCATTCGAGGCGTCCGGCGAAGCGTCGGCCGGCTACGGAGCCGGCCGCCGCGCCCCCGCGTCTTCCGGCTCCTGGATCACGCACAATGCAAGACCACGAGACTCAAGCCGGCGAGGTCCGCCGCAGTTCACCGGCGGGCCTCCCCTGCTTCGGGGACTACTGACGGGGGGATAACCCCGGGGTAGCCTCAGCCGGGCCTTTACCCCCACTTTTCAGAACAACTGCAGGACGAGCCGCCTCCCCCTGCAGTCCGGCTCCGCGCGGCCGGTTGCATCGATCGGCCGGCTAGGGGCGGAGACGCCTAGCCCCCTAGCCGGCGGTGTTGCGGGTACCACGGTCAGAGCACGCGTGGCTACAGAGGCCCTCGTCGCGTCGGGGGTCAGCGCCTGCATGGCCACAGTGGAGGCAACAGTGCCTCTGACTCCGGCCGATTGCGACCTGGCGGGGGCACAGTGCTGGCATGCCCTCAACCACTCCATTACCTGCCCCGGCATGGGTACAACGCGGCCGGCCGTACCGCTGACCACGGCCGGCCACCGCTGGACGACGCCCCGAAGGACGACCCGTGCCGCGGTGTGATGGGCCCCAGGGCCCACCAGGCGGGCCCCCTCCGGCTCCCGACGGGACCCCGCAGCCGGCAGACCCTACCAACGACAAGACCCCTCAGCCGGGGGCCCCACGGCCGGCTAGAGAGACCGCCAGCTGGGGTCCTCCGGAGCCTTCGGCTCATATTGTATTCCGGGGGGTTGGCCTATAAAACCCCCCGGAGCTCCCCTATGCAGGGGGGGTGAGGATTCTTCCCTAGCATACACACACGCACCCACGCAGAGAGGCAGAGAGGGCAAGCTAGCCCCTTCTTCCTCCTCTACCCATACAGCTAAAGGAGTACCATTGTAGCCCCCTTTGGTTCATCAACCAGACCGGCAGGACTAGGGGTATTACCTCCCACGGAGGGCCCTGAACCTGGGTACATCGCGTGTCCCGCACCGTTTGTCCTCGATCTCGCTCCCGGAGTCGACCGGCCTCCATCGGCCCCAACCACTCTCGATAAGCCTCCCCATGGCATCTGTCGTGAGAAAACGACGACACAAAGTAATCACACTTGTTGACGCTGCGTTTAGCAATCTAAAATATTTTCTCTTACAAATTGAGACAGTCACATTTTAATCTAGAGTTAATTCCATTTTTAACAGATGATTCACCCTTTTGACAAAATCAACCCAATTGTGAGAAAATTCTCAAGTCATATCCCAATTTATCACCTTTGTGCCACATTTTACATCTAAGCAGACCCCCCCCCCCACCCCCAATTTGGTACTGACTAGGCATGTCACGTAGACGGTTTATTTTTTCCTTTTGGTTTTTCGATGGTTTGCTCTTGGTTCTCCACTCAGTCGATTTCTCTCTGATGCATATCACTGAACAACTTGCGTGTGTGTGTGCAGGGTGTCTGTAACACGCCCACTCTTCTCCGGCAGCTAGCCGTCGGCCCTCTCAGTTGGTTTTGTCATAAATCACAAAAATGCAATAGGGTAATCCAAGAGATACAGTTTAAACTTATCTAATCATATCCTACAATCCATCATTAAGATATTTCTTAGATTGTATGTTTTAGAGATCTGTACCATGATATACCACACAGATATATCTATACAATACATAATATGTACAATTGTCTAAACATAATTCCCATAAAACTATTGTTACACATTACAATTTATAGTAACCACGACACAAATTTTTCAATGATAATGATATATATACTACAACTGTATAACAAAGAAACACTACAATTATTATTCAACCACATCATTATGTGATTGCCTATTCAACTAAGTAATACACAAATCATACTCACCGAAATGTATTATGATAAAAATGACTTATAAATAAGTATCAAAGTTTAATATAAATCATGTTTAATTTATTTTGCATAAACAAATAAAAAAAATTGTACAACGGCCTGCAAGAGTTATAGTATGAACTTCTCTCACTAAAACATTTACCAAATAAAATTTCTGTAATTTTTTTAGTGTTTGCGCTACCTAAAAGGGTGGTCCCACCAAAGCGCTGATTTTTCTTTTTATTTGTGAAAGGCCGAATATGATTCGTCACTTGAATCCAGCAGCCGTAACCACCCAGTAAAAGCTCTTTGTGAATGTAGCATTGCTCCTGCCGGAATCCACCTAGAGACTTAGGCTCTTCACTTTGATCCTTGATTCTCTCTATCCTATTTTTTCGCTCCTCTCATTTTCTCCCCTATAAGCCCTGGCGCCGCTCTGCACATCCACATCACCCCGGCAAATTATGTACGTGATCAGTCACAAGTCGTTCACAGTGTTCTCTAAATTATGATCAATCGATGGCTCAACCGCTCACATTATTCTTCCTCCTGCTCGTCGCCGTTGCGTGTCCATGCGGGGTGCTAGCGTCGGGCTCGCACCACTGGTGCCTAACGGTAAGAGCTACATGATCGGCGTCACAGACGGGAGCGCGTGGTGCAGTGGGAGAACAAGAACACGTAAATAAAGTGGGCCTCCACCATCCGGTTCTTCGCCGAGGACTTGCTAATGTAACATCCCAAAATTGTAAATTTTGGAATGTTATATTAATTAAGTAATAATGATTGCTTGTGTGATTATTGTGTGCAATTGAGTGCAATTTGAAACTGTTTGAAAGTTAAATGAGAGGGAATAAAAGGACTTTCCCAATTCTTTCTTTGATGACAATCTGAATTTCATTTTGAAAATAAGTCAAAATAAAAAGCTTTATGCCACTCAAGGATTTTCATGAGAGAAGATAAAACAAATTCTTAAAATGCTATGAAAGAGAGTGGGAAGTTATGGAAATAATTTTTGAAATCCCATATGAATTTCACTTTTGGAAAGTTTTTCATTTTGAGTTTCAAATTCATTTCCATTTATTCGAATGAATAAAGAGAGAAGGAAATAGGACTCCTTCAAATATTAGAAAGAAAATGTGAACAATGAATTATCAAACCAACATAGATATATTTGAAAAATATTTGAAATCTTTGGCATAGCCATTTCTTGAACTATTAAATATTTCATTTGAATCCTTTCTCTTTTCTGACTTTCAACTTTTCCAATTCTCTGATTAATACCAAAACAATTGAGAGAAGGAATATGACTCTTCAAATCAGGGGCCAATTTTGGAAGTATTTGAGAAAGTAAATAAGAAAAATATTTGGGAACAGATTTGAAAATCAATTCATACTTTTTTGGAGTTTTCCAAAAATAGTTTTTCAAAAGTATTTTATTTGGCTATGAAAAATTGTTAATATTTTTCTATATTTTATTTCAGGAATTTTGATATAAAGTATGTATTCCAAAATGTTAATTTTCATTTTAGTTTTCTATATTTTCTATCTCTGTAAAAAAAAAGAAAACCGTAGGCCCACTTACCTCCACTTGCCCGTACGTACGAACTGAGATGGATCTGGCGCATAGAGCGCCATGAACAACGCCCCCCTCACTCCCGCGAACCCTCCTAGCCCTAGAGACCACGCATCTCCTTCGGATCCGCAGTTTCCCCGCGTACTACTCGTCCCATGAATGCAAGTTAATGCCCCCACGATCCTCGCCGGAGATCGGCCCTTGCCGGATTTTGATCACCCCGTGCACTGCACCTGGACACCTCCCCTCGCCTATAAATACTTACCCCTCGAAGCCCTATCTCCCCTAGACTGATTTTTCCCCCCAGGGAGCCTCCTTCCCCCACCCCACAGCTTGCAATTGCTCGTCGGAGTTCGCAAATTCTGGCAGCTTCTCCACCGCCGTGTGAGGCACGGTTGGCCCTACCCCGGCCTCCCCCGAGGTTTATGCGACGATCCCTTCACCGTACCGTGCTCACCTTCCTCCGGGAGTCACCACATCATCAGATCCGAGCTCCTCTTTCCTAACTCCGGTAAGCTCCAGAAATCCCGTAATTCCTTTTTTTTAGAAAACGTGCAATCTTAGAAAATTCATATCTATTAGTATACAACTCCAAATCCAGTGATTTTTTTTGCTACTGGTTCACAAAAATCCCATCTATCCTGTGGACCCAACAAAACAATATTTTTGAACTTTTAAATTTCGAATTCAAACAGAATTGTTCAAACACTAGATTGATAATAACTCTTATTTAAAAATAGGTTTTTGATTGATTCTTTTTGCTAGTGGTCACTAGGTGAATTGTTTATCCAGTGGTATTTAGTGATTTATTTTTAGTTCATTTTAAATTAGGGTTTTAGCAAAAATAGTACTGTTTTACTTATACTTTTGTTTTAGTCTTTTTGTTGTTGTTTTTAATAGTTTTAAATTATTTCTTTTTGTCACTTTTGATAAATTATTTGCTGTTTATGTTAGTCAACATTAGCCACTTTTATTTGTTAGTTAAAATAAAATTCTATATTTTGTTTCTCTAGTTTTGTAGTAAAACTTGTATAAGTCATACATAGGGTTTTATAAAAGCTTTTTATTTGTTTCTTTTTGCTAATAGATTTTATGAAAACTACTTTCTGTTTATTTATTTGTTTTAGATTTTATTTCCTGTTAACTTAGTTGTATCACTTTTCTTTTAAGTTTATTAGGACAAAAAAACTTTAGTTCTTTAGTAGATGTCCTTAGGAGTTTTTCTTATAGTTTTCTTTGAAGTTTCATTTGCATCTTTATTTGGTTTTTACTATTTAGTTCTTTATTTCTTTTATTTGTTGAATGCTAGAAATTGATTGCTAAAGTGAATGCTTATGTGAATGTCATGTTTGTATGATATAGATTTCATCGGAGAGTGACGAATAGTTCTATCAAGTTTTTTTTTTCTGAGAGCGATTTATCTTCCTCAACATTTACCAGGCAAGTCACTTGATCATCTCTTTACAAATCCTATGTTTTATTGCATTAGTGCCACCTTCAACCTTGCATCGAGTAGGCAAATTGAAATTTTAGTTCTTGAGTAGTATCATGAGGTAGGAACCTGAACACCTTGTTACCAAGCCCCGGGAATCGATGAATAGTTGTTATTGCTATGCTTTAGTAGACGGGAATTGGTATGAGTGATTCATGAAAGTTCTGAGAGTGAAGATGATCTAAACCAACTTCAAGACTTCAAGACTTCAACAATTTCAATACACCTCTGGGTGGACTAATTGCAAGGACAGGGTATAGGGGATCCTGGAGATGTACCAGTGATCACCCAGTTCTACGACCTTGCCAGGGGATCCTAGAGATGTACCAGTGATCACCCAGTTCTACGACCTTGCCAGGGGATCCTGGAGATGTACCAGTGATCACCCAGTTTTATGACCTTTCCAGGGGATCTTGGAGATGTACCAGTGATCACCCAGTTCCATGACCTTGCCTGGAGATACTGGGATGTACCAGTGATCGCCAGTTTTTTTTCTAAGGCCACCCAGGCTCAAAGAGATTGATGGATCATTCAACACCAGAAGCTTCCATGTGCAGCCGCAAGCTATTATGGGCTCTAGCATAGTTGAGTACTCCGGAAAGACCGTGTCTCGCTCATCCTGTTCTCAAACACCATGCAGTGCGAGGACTTCAAGGGAGGCGACCGAGTCTTGCGAGAAAAGTGCGCAAACCTCTGCAGAGTGTTAAACTAATCGATTAGTTGTGTCCCCGGTTACGGATAATTTGAGCGACTGGAATTGGACTATCTGGATATTCTCAACACTTGATAGATTAAATGAATTTGGGATTTATGACAACTTTGGGACATGAGAATTTGGTTGGCGGAACCATCTCATTAATGACATCAACTTTGTAGTATGTTTTGATTAATTTCCAGTTAGGGAAAAACCAGCTTTTATGCAAAAAAAAAAAAAACTCACACATAGAGCCTCCACTGCCATATTGCATATAGTGATAGACTTATTTTCATCTGCCTTCATATGTGATCTTGCCAGTACATTCAATGTTCTGACCTACACGGCTGCAACGTCTTATGTTGCAGGATTTCTACGATGAGTAAGAGTTACGTTGTAGGGTTACGGTCTACACTCAACTTGCCGTTGGCGTTGATGGGACTCCACACCCTTATTGATTTGTTTCCGCTGTGATAAATAAGGTATACTCTGGATCTACGGTATTTCATCGAAATACTGTGTGTGCCAGCATACTGATACATGGATGGCACAGAAAGCACAGAGACTTGACCGTGTTGGGTCGGGTCGCTACAGGTAAGGAGGACTAACTATTAAAATAAGATCTAATCGATCAACCTGCATGCATTTTCTTAATCGACAATAACTCTCGTTCTCTCGTGAAGAATTGAGGTACAAGAACGACTCTACCGAGAAGGTGGAAAAGTACGCGGACTACCACTGCAACTGCACCACTCTGCCCGAAATGAAGCTCAGTAAGGACGGCATCTCGCTCTTTCTACTCGATGCCCCGGGTTTCATCTACTTCGTCAACGTCGACGTGGAGCACTGCAAGAAGGGACATGGCCTCTTGGCCGACATCAAGGAAAAGCCATCACCGACTTCGTCGGCAGATATTTCAAGCCCTCCTGCCACTGCGCCGCCCGCGCATTCACCAACACCGGCGGTGCTTGGAAAGCAAGTACGTAATGGACTGCGGTACTACAACATTGACCTCGTCGTATGGTCCCGCCTTAGAGCATCTACAGCCGGACCCCTCATACGCTCCTCAAACGTTCGGGCAGGCCGTCCGGTCACTGACCGGTCACGAAAAAGCAATCCAGACGGACCCCTCATACCCATCTGAAATATGAGGACGATATGAGGGGTCGCGGACGCGCCCGGGCGCGCCCGGTCAGTCCGCCATGTAGGACGTGACCCCACCCCGGACCACCTTTTCTCTTTCTTTAATCATTCTTTTCTTTCTCTCTCTTCTTCTCCACCAATCACATGCAAGTGACCGAACATATGAGGAAAAATATGAGAGATGCGTCTACACAGATGAAAAAGTAGAGGTTCAAAACGGACGCGTCCGGTCACTGTCCGGACGCGTCCGCGGGCGTTTGAGGGACCGGATTTGCCAAATCCGGCTGTAGATGCTCTTAGTGTCGGTGTTTTGTGTGAAAACACATGCCTTGGTGGGATACTAAGTGGTTAATCTTCCCTTCTTGTAAAAAGAAACATTATAATAGTGCGTATTGCATTCGTAACCGTACATGAAGTTTTATTAACGGCCGAGATTGATTCCCTACTCGTAGCTAGTCCAGTGGCAAAGAAACTAGCAACGAAGCGGCAGCCCGCGCGACCTGCAGCGGCTCTTCCTCATCCCGAGCACTCCGAGCACCGCCCTCACGATGCCTCCCGTCGCCTTCGGCCACGACTGCACCCTCTGCCGGCACCCCTTCTTCCCCTTCAGCTGGAACTGGGACGACGATGGTGGCGGCAAGATGGGCGGCAGCAGCAGCGTAGCAACACCAGCCACGCCGACAGCGCCGCCGCTCGCCCGAGTAGTCGCCGTCGTGGCGTGGAGCGATTCTTTTCCCGGGGAGACGGCAGCCGCGCCCCTTTTTGGCGTACCGGGCGCGGACTCCCACAGGAACGGCACGCCGCCGGCGCCGGCGCGCAGGCTGTAGTACACCCTGAAGGACCCGTTCGTGAGGCTCGACGGCTCCCTCGCCAACATCGCCCTGCCGTCGCCGCCGTAGCCTCTCTTGGTGGAGATCGGCCGGAGCGCGAGCTGCTGCTTCGAGTCCATGCCGTTGCTCGCCCTCTCTGATCCGGTGGAATCTCACGGCAGCTTCAAACCGCCATCAAAACCCACACCGGACTTGATTCCCTATGATCTAGCCAAGGTGTGGCCGTGTGAGCTGTGACACGATGCTCAGATCCATGGCCACAGGGGTTCCCATTATATAAGCAGTGAGGCTTTGACTTTTAGCTTGGCTGGATCTCAAGGCGCTGGCGTGACGACTGACCTGGCACCCTAAAGATTCTTGTAGTACTATGTGGAAACTGATTTGGAAGCTTGGGGGTTTAATAATGGGATTAATGTACCCTTAATGCATATGAGCGTGTGAGTTGGTAGCCTTGGTTTAATCATTGATTGATTTGATTAAAAGCCTGCAGCAGCTGATGGTGCATCGTTATCAAACTGACTTCAATGACAAATGGGGCGGCGAAAGGTTGGTGGAGTTCATGTTTGTCCCAATAGCTGCAAAGCCTTTGCTCAGCCTCAGCTAATCTATTCTTCAGGACTTGCAGATTTGGGTCTTGTTCTGTGTGTATAGTTGATGAGAAGCTTAACCTTATTTTAGTGAGAGATCAACGTGTTGATTAGAGCACGCGACCTGACCCTGTGGTCGGTTTAAATTGGTTACTATATGCAGCTTGCTTTCTTTCTGACAGTGCTACCTCACCTAATTGACAGTAAAATGGCGCGCGATGAGATCAACCTTAAAATGATGATGGACGAAAGGGGACAGATGAATCGCCCAACGCACTTAAAATTTGCAGCTCGCTCGAAGTTTTGTCTGGCGCTGAATTACTTGCCGCCGCCGCAGCTCATACTATTTTCCATTATCTGAAAACACACATGCCACTCTCAAACACACACACACACACACACACACACACACACACATGCCCTGTACGTTTGGGCCAAAACCGTGTAAGAAGAGGGATACAGGTGAGATGAGAGTCGTTTCATGTGTTCTGGTCATCGACCGACGACCTAGACAGATAGGTTTCTCCAGCTCGAGCCAGTGTACTTCGGGTTCGGTCGCAGCACCCGCGTAGTACGGCTGGGTCGTACAACACTGAAGAACATCCTCTCCCAGTTTCTGAACCCGTTCGTCAGTTTCAGGCTGCTCTCTGCTCCCATCCAACAGTGCGCATTGCCGTTGGTGCTGCAGTGTCAGCGATCATAAGAGATCCTGGGCGTCCTACGGTGATCATTCTCCGCATGTAGTTAAAGCCAACCCACCGCCTTTGTCGACTAGCGACTGTTTGCATCCCTCTATTTCTTCCGAACCTATTGTTCAGTTTGATTCATCCATCTTTTTTTGGAAATGCTGATTCACCCATCTTGTCACACAAGTATTCAGAAAATTAGAAGAACTCTCAACTAATCAAGTGTACAGAGTATACAAAATCACACTGGAGCGACGACGAGTAGCTACAAATAACAAGGGCTTGTGAACGATGATGACTCAATGCCGCGGAGTAACTCTCCGCCCTTGGAGATGGCCAGCCCCGAGAAGGTGGTTGACTTCTTGTCGTAGACCGGCATGATGTCGTACCTAGACAAGCAAATGTATATAGATCATCATAAGAGAGATCACCAAAAGAATATGCAACACTTGCCATCTCTGAAATATTTTGCTCCTTTTTCAAGTACCCAAGTGCTTGTTAATGTGTTGTGTACAAATTGATGCTCTCGTTACTTTGTACGTACTCCCTTAGTGCTAAACACTCTTATATTTCTTTCCCGAGGGGGTATTTTGGACACTGCTTTTTCACGAGAACCCATTTATCAGCTTATTTTTTGTCTTACTCCTGACCGCTTAGTGCTAAACTGCTTGCTTAGTAGTTAAGAGTGGTAGGTACTGGAACCTTATAAGTGATGAATATGTCATTAGTATGTATCATCATCACCTTGCGCATTTTGCAATTCCAGTAGCGTTCTGCTTTCCATTGCCTGTTTGTTGTGTTCATGGCTACAAATGCATGTCACCATGTGCACTCCATGATTGCACTTTGGTTAGCTGTCAACAAAAATATTGCAATCAATGACTGCACTGCGGTACTATTGTTGCCATGAATGGGAGGAGGTTGGGCTCCAAGGGTCTACAAGGTTTTCCATTTCAAGAAAGGACTACACACTTTGGCTTGACCCTTGTCATCTACACCAAAGACCCATAAAAAAGGGTGATAATGCCTAGTGACACTGACCCACGTCACTATCATCTATCTCACCTTAACCCCCTGAAGAAACCAAAGCAATGCAAAACAACTCGATCACACTTGCTAAGGCTGCACTGACCAACCGAGCTAGTTGCTTTAACAAAGTGAGACGGCCACATTTTAATCTGTTCTGAACGCTTGGAAAATGGACCGATCAAAAGTGCAGAGCCCTCGACACTGAAAGGTGTTGGCATCCGGCAAGAAATCAAGATCCTTGCCAATTAATCTCTTCGTGTTCATAGCTCACTTGACAGATATTGGTACTGCCAATAAAATTTATGGATGAATGAGCTTATGAACGTGCTTGTAAAAACCCTTATGGATGATCCGCGTCACGTAGTAAAGTAATACGCAAGAATGTAACTCAAAGTTGAGGTTGTGCCGCTAGTACACTGCCCATGCGTACGCTACTAGAAATCAGACTACTAGTTGAAAATGAGCGTGCAGCTAGCTAGCACTACACTGAAATGAGCTGGCTATCTTTTTACTCGCATGTGCGTGTGCTGAGCTTTCACTCCATTTCTGTGCATCTGCAAGGAAAGCATGCATCCCATTGCATCTCAACGCTCTCGCCAAAGATGGTATGCGCGCTCCTTCCCCATGGTTTTGTTCTGTCCATCTCCACTGTCATGAGACGAGAGCATTGCTTCACTCTCTTTCCTCTCTGTGTGTGCACTGTGCAGCTCGGGCTCGACGCGTCGTGGCAGTTGGGGCCGGGCCACGCGCGCGTCGTCGCTTTGCTTTTTTGCTCTCTCTCGCTCGCATCGCCCACGCTGCATGCGTTCCTTAAAAGGCCCTCAGCCAGCCTCCAGGCTCCTCCAAGACGACACCCTCCAGCACCACACTCGCACCTCCCACACCCATCCACCAGCGACGGTGAGTCCCTCCGCTCCCACACCCATCTTCTTCTTCTTCTTTCGTGTTGATGAAAATTGGTCCTCTTTTTTCGCAACAGATCTCGCCTGGATCCATGGACGACTCCGCGGAAAAGAAGGTTGGATCCATGGACGTGGAGATGCCTCATCTCCTTCCCGTGAGTGCGAGTGCGACGGTGGCCGCTCGTCCGGTCGCTGTCCTATTTGTCAGCGTATGGGCGCTCATCACACCCTTCGGCTTGTTCCTCTACTACGGCATTTGGGCAGTTCTCACCTCCGCACTGGTAAGTGCTAGTGGTAACCACGAGCACGACCCGTGTTTTGCGGCCATGTTTCCGATCGAATGACGCGCGTCGTCCTGTGCACTCTGCAGTCCACGTTCTTTCGGCAGACGGACGCGGAGGTGGAGGCCGCCAAGGCGAGCGCCCTAGACATCGGAATCGCGTGCTGCGCCGCGCTCCAGGCGGCCGCGGCGGCGCTGGCCATGCAGCTCCCGTGCCGCCGCGTCTGGGTCCGCTACGCCTTCGCCTACCTCGCCCTCGCGCTCACCATGGCCGGCCACTGGATGTACTTCGCCCAAGGACGACTCTTCCCGAGCGCCGACCGAGGACCAGGCGACTGCTTCTCCACTTTCTCCTGCGCCGTCGGCGTCGTCCTGTGCGCTGTGGGCGATATCCTCTACTGCGTAGTCCTCCTCCTGGGCCCCCTCCTGGGAGATGAGGATCAGCTCAATTGTTCAGCTAAGGTAGCTGCAGGGGATCAGATCAGTTCATGAGGTACTGACTATACTGACTAGCCCGTCGTTTTTAATTAAGGAACAATTGATGTAGAGTATGGTGCATGCTGCTGTGACGGTTCATCTCTCGGTGCGGTCTGTTTGAATCTACCAGTGTATAGTGTTAATCTCAGTACTACGTACGTAGTTAGCACTCCCTAGATTATTGTGTTATGCGTCGTATAATCACCCTAGATAACTGTGGTTTGTCTTTGGATTTGACCTGTTACCAGACGTCTGTCAATATGGCATTATAATGGTATATATATATCTAGTTTCCGGATAATTGATGCTGTTGAAATTGGTACTGCAGTTCATATGCGCGCGTGCACACATATGTTGTTTCTCGTGTTGAGAATTATCTCTCAATTTTTCTGGCAAACCGCTGGCGTATCAATGCAGTCCATCGCGGGGTTCGGCTTTCAGTTTGGTTTGGATTTTTCGGCGAGGACAAGGAAAAAAATAGCGCGCTATACAAAATAGCGGCACCCCTAAAAATATGCTATTAGCATGCTATAGCGCGCTATAGCGTGTTATTAGCGAGACATTGTACATAGATCAATTTAGCGAGACGATTCTCAATATGCTATAGCGTGCTATTAGCGGCGCTATAGCGTGCTATTTTTTTCACTAGTGAGGAGTGGGTGGATGTATGGCTTGAAGCAGTGCCATCCTTTCTATTTTTTTTTTGAAACGGAGGCAAAAGATTCGCCTCATCCATTAAATAAGAGGAGAATAGAGTTTTACAAGTGACCCACGTCCATGGCTTGCCGATTACTCGGGTACAACAACAAGCCCTAGTTTCTTGTGACGGAAAACTCGGGCATTTTGCTCGTTCCAAATAGACTAAGGGACAAGCATGGTGAGGGAGGCCATAACACATCTGTTGGGATTTCTCATGCCAGTTCTCTTGTCCCACCATCTCACAAGGGAGTCATCAAGGTGCCAATCGGAGGTGTCCATGTGTGCCAGGCCAAACTTCTCAATGATCAAACGCCATAGTCTAATAGTGTGCTTGAGTTGATAACTCGTTGTTTTGATGTCTTCTTCAAACATGGATGTATGACTTGACGCAGTGCCAGCCACTTGTATGAGCGCTTGAGCTGATAAGTTCAGCGCTACTCGTTGTTTTATTATGAAAAGTGACACAATCGTCCGCCATGAACATTTAGAGAGCTAGCGGATGTCCAAACCTGTAGGGTTTTCTCGGTCATATCATATACTAGGTCCGATCACATCGTTCCACTATGCCACTAGGCTCTGGTGTCCAACAACATCTGAACTATTGCTTTTAGAGTAAGCTAGTTCCTATGGAGGAGTTGGTATCTTCATGACAAAGTAGAGAGTAAGAAGGAAGATAGAAAATGGCTTAGGTTCGTTGGCATTCTCTTGAAAATTGAGAAAAAGTGTAAAAAAATAAAGTAAAAAAACATAATTAAGATAATGTTTCGAAAACTTGCGTTGTTGGGTAGCACATGATGCCTGACCACTTTACGTCTTGGTGGAGGCATGCCATCAACCATCATCACCGTTTGTTTTTACACACTTTTCAAGAAGATGACAAGGGGCAAGCCGAAATCATGCAGACCTTGAGAACCAAGGGTGTACAAGAATGGGAGGAGGTTGGGCTTCAAGGGGGTACAAGGTTTTCATTTTCAAAAAGGACTACACACTTTGCCTTGACCCTTGTCATCTACTCCAAGGACCCATCAATAGAAGAAAGGGCTGATAATGCTTGGTGACATTGACCCACGTATCTATCATCCATCTCACCACCTCCTGAAGAAACCAAAAACCAATACAAATCAGAGCGATCACACTTGCTAAGGCTGCACCGACAAAGTGAGACGGTCACATTTTGATCAATTCTGAACGCCTAGAGAATCGACCGATCAAAAGTGCAGAGCTCTCAACACACGAAACATGTTGGTATCCGGTAAGATATCAAGATCCTTGCCAATTAATCTCTGCGTGCTCATATCTCACAGCACGGATAATGCTGCTAATAAATTTGTTTTTGAGGTCATGCGTGTGACGGGGTGAAAAAACAAAGAGGGCAACTCCTCTTCCGACCTCCAAAACCCTAGCACCGCCAACTTTCCCAAGCTCCCCTTCCTTGCCACTGGAGAGTGATGCATGCGTACTGGACAACGGCGGCATAGCCCTCTTTGTTTGTTTGACAACATCTGAACTGTTGCTCTTAGAGTAAAAGCTAATTCATATTGTCGAGTCGGTATCTTCCTAACAATGTAGAGAGAAAGAAGGAAAATAGAGAATGGTTTAGGTTTGTTGTCATCCTATTAAAAACTAGGAAAATGTGTGAAAAAAAGAGAGGGAAAAAAAGCTTACTCAAGATAATGCTTCGAAAACTTGGGTTGTTAGGTAGCACATGATGCCTCATCACTTTATGTCTTGGAGGAGGCATGTCATCAATTAGCAACACCTTTTTCTTTTTTCTTTTGACACGCTTGTCAAGTAGATGACAAGGGGCAAGCTGAAACGTGTAGACCTTGGGAACCCCACCACGTGCAGTCCGCGCATCCATTCTCAATCAAGATAAATAAGCTTCTAATGTGCACCAAAAGTAACATTATGGATGATCAACGTAGTACATACATTTATTTTGAGACGGAGGGGGTAATATGCAACGATGTAACTCGATGCAAGTAGTGCCCACGTGTATGCTATGCTACTAGAAATCAAACTAGCTAGCTACTAGTTGAAAATTAGCTACTCCTCCAAACATGGAATGCGCGCTCCTTGCCCGTGGTTTCTACTTCGAAATGTGAGTAGCTATCTTTTTACTGTCATGTGTACGTGCCGAGCTCCACTCACATTTGTGTACATCTGCAAGGAAAGTATGAATCGCCAAAGATGGTATGCGCTCTCCTTCCCCGTGGTTTCCACTGTCCTTCATCACTGCTGTGAGACGAGAGCATCACATGCTTGCTTGACGCTCCTGTGTGTGTGCGCGCACACTGTGCAGCTCAGGATCCACCATGGACGGCGAGACGCCACATCTGCTGACTGTGACTGTGAGTGAGACCGCGCCCAAGGAGACGCTGGCCGCTCGCCTGGAGCGGCGACCTCATCTGCTTCCTGGCCCTCCTCGTTTTCGACTAGAGAAGCAGAGCAAGCAGAGTATGTGCGTAGCCGATTAGTTCAGTTCAGTTCAGCTAGCTGCAGGGGATCAGCTCCTGGTACTAATCAGGATGAGTGCCTAGTCCTAAGGAATAATGTAGAGTATGCATTATGCTGTGACGATTGATGTCAGTGCCGTATGTATGAATCTACTGGTGTAATGTTAATCTCAGTTCTAGTTGTTAATACTCCCTAGATTGTGTTATGCGCCTGTACAATCACCCTAGAAATATTGTGGTTATCTTTGATGATTTTGACCTTTCCTATATATATATCTATAGTTTCCGCATAACTGATGCTGGTCAAATTGGTACTGCAGTTCATATATTGCACACATGTTTTTTCTCGTGTTGTGAATCACTTTTATTTTTTTCTGGCGACCGAAGGTGTATCAACGTAGTTCTTCGGGGTTGGGCTGTAGGTTTGGTTTGGATTTTTAGGTGAGGAGTGTCGTCCTTTTCGTTGCTGTCCTTAATTTTGATGTCTTATTTCCACATGATGGCCACTACATCCTATCAACACATTTCCACGTGATGGCCACCTGTTCTGAAGCAATGCACTGCTCCGTAGTGAGGGCACTCCGTGAAGAAGGCCATGGAAAATATGATTGCACGGTGGTAATGTACTGTGAAAAAATTTGAATCTGATGCCCACGGGCAGTCGAAGTGCCCAAATCTCAAGATGGGAAAACCGCCGCTGTCCTTCGTGGAAAGAACTCCTACTAGGTGCCCGCGTGCGTCCAATTCTCGAGCTTTTGCTGAAGGAGGCAGCCCAATGTACTGGCCCGGCCCATTTGGAGGGAACAAACTCGTGGCGCGCCGAAAGGTGTTGCGCGAGCGAGAAATCGAACTCCAGAAGTTTTGCTTGTGAGCGCGTGTTCTCAGACAATCGAGCTAATGAGTTTTGGTTATTTATTTGTTGCACGGGACATGAAAAACAAACTGCAGCGGCAGAACCAAATTTCTATAAAAAAAAATTCAAACAATCATGAGGATTGGTAACAAAAAATTGAAATTATGAACATTTATTACCGAACACATTTTGTCAATCCAAACATTTTTTGTAACTTGTGAACTTTTTTGAAAATTTGAACAAAACATGAAATTCGAAAAAAAAATTGAATTTTTCTAAATAGTGAACACATATAAAAAAATTAAACGTTTCAACAATTTCTAAAATATGAATAATTTTGAGAAATGTGATTTTTTAAATGTGATAATTTCATGAAACTCTGCATTATTTTGGCAAAGTGAATACTTTTTCAATCAGTGAACACTTTTAAAATAGATCATTTATTAAAACTAAGAACAAAATTGGAACACAAGAATGTTTTTGAATACGTGAACAATTTTTCAAAACGAGAACAGATTTTGAAACTATGAATATTTTTTAAAATGCGAACATGATCCAAATTTGGGGAAAACTTTTCTGAAAAACACCAATAGTTTTTGGAATTGTGAACGTGCTTTCTGAAATCACAAAAAAAATAAAAAAAAGTTGTAAATTTTGTAAAAAAAAGAAACACAAAGAAGATAAATAATATCAGAAAAAGAAAAAGGAAAAAAATGAAGAATTTTGAGAAGCGTGAACTTTTTTAAATCATGAACAGTTTTGAAAAACGCGAAAATGTTTTCAACTACGAACATTTTTTTTTTGGAAACATGAACAAATATGGCAACCATGATTTTTTTTGGAAATCCTGTAAAACAATAAAAAATTATCATTTTTTGAAAGTAAAAAACATTACCTCCTAATTATTTTGTCGAAATAGGTTAAAATAATTCCCAGAGTACTACTTGAAACATGTGTTCAAAAAGACGGTGGTGAGCATTCTAGACGCACGATTTTTCCATGTGTTCAAACAATGACCGTCTCACTTTGTTAAATGAACTAGTTGGTATAATGTTAGCTCCGGTGGTCCAACATCATCTGAACAGTTGCTTTTAAGTAGAGCAAAATTAATTCCTATGAAAGAGTTGGTCTATTCCAGACAAAGTAGAGAGAAATAAGGAAAATAAATAGAGAATGGCTTAGGTTTGTTATCTGCGTCTAGGAATTAGGAAAAGGTGTGAAAAGTGACAAAAGATAAGCTCACCGAAGATAATGTCTTAAAAACTTGCGTTGTTGGGTAGCACATGATGCCTCATCACTTTATGCCTTGGTGAATGCATGTCATCAATCACCATCGCGTTCCTTTTCTTTTGACACTTTTTGAGTAGATGACAAGGGGCAAGCTGAAACCGAGTAGATTTGGTGGCCACCTGATCAAAATCTTTAGTTGATTTTCAATGACATAGTTCCTTTAGATAAATTCCACAACATACTTAGAAAAATATGTACACAGGGGTTCCCATCCTCACACGTGGATCCCATCCTCTAAATTCCGATGCAAGCTAGCTTAACTTAATGATTAAACTAATGTTCATAATCTTGGTATGCGGTAAATTCTCAGAACGTGGGTTGACGCAAAACAAAATTTATCAGTATAGAAAAAACAATTTAGAGGTATGGGATTTTTCTATATGAGCATGTGAGGGAGTAATTCGCTAGGATTTTGATTTATTTTGCCGGATGCCGAAAATATTCATGTGTTGAGAGGCCGGACATTTGATCGATCAATTTTCCATGTGTTCAGATAATGACCGTCTCACTTTGTTCAAGCGACTAGCTGATAATATAGGCTCCGGCTGCCCAACAGTTTTTAGAGCAAAGCTAATTCATATGGAAGAGTCGGTTTCCTCATGACAAAGTGGAGAGGAAGAAAGAAAATCAATAGAAAATGTCTTAGGTTTGTTGTCTTGGTCTAGGAATTTGTAAAAGGTGCAAAAATTGAGAAAGGATAAGCTCACTCAATATAATACCTTGAAAACTCGTGTTGTTGGGTAGGACATGATAATTCATCACTTTGTGAGAGGAACTCTAGCATAGGAAATCAAGTGAAGATTGGCTTTGAAGGGGAATATGGATAACAGTACCAAATCCTTTCATAGAGTTTGCAAGTGGAAATAGAAGGAGAAATTCTTCTCTGTTTGAAATGGACATAATATTATCTAGGAGACACATGTCATCTTGGAGCGTGCTTCTTCATTTTACAAATAATTGTCTGGCCATGCAAAATGTTTAAACTTTGGGACGATGTCTACAACAATGGCGTAAAATGAAATTGTAAAAAAGTTAATGTATGTGTGTGTTGGGGGGGGGGGGGGGGGGGGGACAGTTCTACTAAAGTGCATCTGTGGGGTTTTGATCCAGATTTTTTGATGTTGAGGGACTTGACTTCACGGGCCCTTCGATGGGGTGTTGCGCGCCCTTTGTTGACATTGTGTTACCCCGGCCTTGAATAGGATTGGAAGAACATGTAGTCGGAGACACGATACCATGGCTTGGAGTGTCGTCTTGCTGAATGAGGTCCTTCTTTTCATGCATTTTCCTTTGTGGAGCCAAATTGCCATGCATATCCAGACGTGACACACTATATGAGTGCTCAAACTGCTAGATGTTCATTTTTTGGTGAGAATTTTCTCATGTCCGGCTATCGATTTCTTCAATTGTGTGCGCATCCTTCTCGCTCGAATTTTTTTAAGCCATATGACCTTGGACACAATCTGATAAATCTTGACGTATGTCTCCCTAGGGTTCCGTGACTACGGGCTTTAACATATCGATGAGCACGGTTTTGGTCGAAATTGGCATACATTCACTTGTTCTCACATACATTCTTTCGAACGTCGGTTGACGCTAAATAAAATTTCTGAGTCGCAGCAAAAACCATTTAAAGGTACAAACTTTTTGTATAAGCATGTGAGGGACTAATTCACTAGGATCTTGATTTATTTTACTGGATGCCTAAATGTTTCATGTGTTGAGAGGTCCAGACTTTTCAATCAATCGATTTTCCACGTGTTCAAACAATGACCGTCTCACATTGTTAAAGCAACTAGGTTGGAAATGTAGGCTCCCGTGGTCCAACATCGTCTGAACTGTTGCCTTTAGAGCAAAGTTAATTACTATGAAAGAGTTGGTCTCTTCCTGACAAAGCAGAGAGAAATAAGGAAAATTAGTAGAGAATGGCTTAGATTTGTTAACTTCATCTAGGAATTAGGAAAAGGTGTGTAAAGTGAGAAAATATAAGCTCACTCAAGATAATACCTTGAAAACTTACGTTGGTGGGTAGCACATGACGCCTCGCCACTTTATGTCTTGGTGAAGGTATGTCACCAATCACCATCACCTTCTTTTTTTTGACGCTTTTTGAGTAGGTGACAAGGGGAAAGCTGAAAACTGAGTAAATTTGGTGGGCACCTGATCAAAATCTTTAGTTGAATTCCAATGACATAGTTCCTTTAGATCAGTTCCACAAACATATTTACAACTTAATGAGCCCAGGGATTGCTATTGAAATTTCCATGCAAGCTAGCTTCATTTAATGATTAAACTAATGCTCGGAATCTTGGTACATTCTCAGAACATGGGTTGTTGCTAGACAAAATTTACCAGTTAGAGAAAAAACCCGGGGATTTTACTATATGATCATGTGAGGGAGTAATTCGCCAGGATTTTCATTTCTTTTCTTGGATGTCGAAAAGTTTCATGTGTTCAGAGGCTGGACATTTGATCGATCAATTTTCCATGTGTTCAAACAATGATTGTCTCACTTTGTTCAAGCAACTAGCTGATAATGTAGGCTCTGGTTTTCCAACAACATCTGAACTGTTGCTTTTAAAGCAAAGCTAATTCATATGAAAGAGTCAGTCTCTTCCTAACAAAGCCGAGAGGAATAAGAAAAATCAATAGAGAATGGCTTAGGTTTGTTATCTTCGTCTAGGAATTAGGAAAACGTGTGAAAAGTGAGAAAAGATAGGCTCACCGAAGATAATGCCTTGAAAACTTGCGTTGTTGGATAGCACATGATGCCTCATCACTTTATGCCTTGGTGAAGGTATGTCATCAATCGCCAATCACGTTCTTTTTCTTTTGACACTTTTCGAGTAGATGACAAGGGGCAAGCTGAAACCGAGTAGATTTGGTGGACATCTGATCAAAATCTTCAGTTGATTTCCAATGACCTAGTTCCTTTAGATCAATTCCACAACATATTTACAACCTGGTGCATAGGGGTTCCCAAACTCACAGGTGGATCCCATCCTCTAAATTCCAATGCAAGCTAGCTTAATTTAATGATTAAACTAATTTCATAATCTTGGTATGCGGTACATTCCCAGAACGTGGGTTGACGGTAAACAAAAATTATCAGTATAGAAAAAAAATTAGAGGTATGGGATTTTGCTATATGAGCATGTGAGGAACTATTTCGCTAGGATCTTGATTTTTTTTTTTTTTTTGCTGGATGTCGACAATATTCATGTGTTGAGAGGCCGGACATTTGATCGATCAATTTTACATGTTTTCAAACAATGACCATCTCACTTTGTTCAAGCAACTAGCTGATAATATAGGCTCCGGTTGCCGAACAACATCTGAATTGATGCTTTTAAAGCAAAACTAATCCATATGAAAGAGTCGGGTCTCTTCCTGACAAAGTGAAGAGAAAGAAACGAAATCAATAGAAAATGGCTTAGGTTAATTTCGAAAAGGTGCGAAAAGTGAAAAAAGATAAGCTCACTCAAGATAATATCTTGAAAACTTACGTCGTGGGGTAACACATGATTCTTCCTCACTTTATGTCTATGGGATGCATACCTTGCGTTGTTGGAGCGCTCCTTCCCCGAGGCTTCCTTTGTCCATCATCCCTGCCATGAGACGTACGTACGAGAGCATCACATGCTTGCTTCACTCTCCTCCCTCTTTTCCTCTCTAGTGTATGTGTGCACTGTGCAGCAGCTCAGGCTCGACGCGTCAGTGTTGGGTCGGGCGAGTCCACGCGGCTCAGCTTTGCTTCTGCGCTCTCGCTCTCTCTCGCTCGTTCGCATCGATCGCCCAAGCTGCGTTGCTTAAAGACCCCCTCAGCCAGCTTCCAGGCTCCAGCACCACGATCGCATAGCAGGCTAGGGAGTGCCGGAGCAGTGAAGCAAGCACCTCACACACCCATCCACCAGCGACGGTGAGTTCCTCCTCTCCCACACGGCTCTTCTTCTTCCTCTCCGGTTGAATTAGACCGCTTCTTTCGCCACAGAAAATTAAACAAGTGAACTAACAGTGCCTTGTTTCTGATTTCGTCCTAGGTAGCTTGGATCAATGGACTCCCCGCAAAAGAAGCTCGGATCCATGCCCACCATGGACGGCGAGACGCCACATCTGCTGCCTGTGACGACTGTGAGTGAGACCGCGCCCAAGGAGACGCTGGCCGCTCCTCCGGACGCTGTCTTAGTGGTCGGCTGTTGGGCGCTCCTCCCCGCCTTCATGGTCATCGTTTTCTACGCGCTGCACTACGCAGTCACCTTCATACTGGTAGTAACTACGACCCGTTGTTTGTGTTTAAGTCAATTTTTCAGTCGAATTTTCCGATCGAATGATTCGTCGTCCTCCGCAGTTGTTGTTCATTCTGCTGACGGGCGCGGAGGCGGATGCCGCCGAGGTGAGCGCCCTAGACATCGGGACGCTGTGCTGCGCCGCACTCCAGGCGGCCGCGGCGGTGCTGGCTCTGCGGCCCACGTGCCGCCGCGTCTGGGTCCGCTACGCCTTCGCCTACCTCGCCCTCGCGCTCACCATCGTCAGCCAGTGCATGCTCGCCGCTCAAGCCCGCCTCTTAATCGTGGCCGACCCAGGAGACCACTTCTTCAGGATCACCTGCACCGTCAGCATCTTCATCTACGCTGTGGGCGATATCCTCAGTTTCCTGGCCCTCCTCCTTTTCGGTGATGAGTAGGACAGAGAAGGTTGACATGAAGTACGTAGCCGATTAGTTCAGCTTCAGCTAGCTGCAGGGGATCAGCTCGAGGTACTAATCATGATGACTGCGTGGTTCTAAGGAATAATGTAGAATATGATTTGACGATTGAGCTCACTGCTGTATGTCTGAATATAATCTACTGCTGTACTATTAATCTCATTACTAGTTAGTACTCCCCAGATTGTGTGATGCGTCATATAATCACCCTAGATTGTGGTTGTCGTCAATGAATTTGATCTTTTCTCTATGTGACCAGACATCAGTTATATGGTAGTATGGATGGATTTATATACCTAGTTACCGCATAATTGATGTTGCTGAAACAGGTACTGCAGTTCATATGCATGGGTACATGTTATTTCTCCTGTTGAGAATTAATTCTCGGTTTTCTCGCAACCGCTGGTGTATCAAAATGCAGTTCATCGGGGCTTGGCTTTCAATTTGGTTCGGATTTTTCGGTGAGGAATGGATGTATGGCTTGGAGTGTCAGTCCTTTTCATCGAAGGTGGTGTCAAGCTCCACGAAGGTGGTCTGAATCACCTACGGATGCTTCCGAGGTTTCAGGTGGGTTTGGTCTCGATCTGGTTTTGGTGGGTGGCATGGCTGGCTGTATATATACTACGTGCAGTGCAGATCGATTCTCCCACAACGCCGGGCACGATCGTGGCAACACGACATGGGGATCGTTAGCCATCCATCTTAAATCAACGCAAGGTAGAAAAGACATGCTAACCCTAGTCTTTTGGTCTGATCAAGCACTCAAGCTTGAGTTGGAGGAATCACCTCACTCGACTTGGTTAACTAAATCATGCTAACGCCCGTGTATCTCGTTCTATGGTTGATAGGATATACGCTGACCTAATACTAGTGTAGTTCAGCTATTCTATAACATCTATGTGCCTGTCCTTGAGCAATGTGTTGCTCTGTAGAGAGGTAACTCTCTGAGGAAGGCCATGAAATAGATGATTGCACGGTGATAACGTACCGGAGAGTCGAAGTTGCCAAAACTGTTCGCGGTCCTTGATTTCTATTGGGTGACCATCAGCGAGTCCAGGAAGAAATCAGAGGGTGGGCTCAAAGTAAACGACGAGAAAACTAAAAGCCACTTTGAAGGAAAAAAACCATTTCCTCAATTTTTTTTTGTCCAAATAAGCTGAAATTTTCCCACATTACTACCGGAAACATGCACTCGCTCCGTCCCGGAAATGATCTTATATTTCGGGACAGAAGGACACTAGTAGAAAACAGGGCATTAGTCCTGGTTCTAGAGGGCCTTTAGTTCCGGTTCTACAACCGGAACAACACGATCGGGACTAATGCCGATCACTTTTAGTCCCGGTTGGCTTACGAACCGGGACCAAAGGTGCTCCACGTGGCCGCACTGCGGCGCCGAGGCAGGAGGACCTTTAGTCCCGGTTCGTAACACGAACCGGGACAATAAGGCGCTGATTTTTTTTTTTTTTTGGAAAGGGCCGTGTTTCATTTTTTGTTTTCATTTTCTTTTATATTTATATTGTATTTTCACGCGGGTTTTCATTTTTGGAAAGGGCCAATCGCAACATCATATTTTCCTCTAATTCAACATGATCACTTGCATCCATCCACCTTAATCAAATATATGTCATATAACTCATCATCATCTTACTCATCTAACAACTCATCATCATCTTAATCATACCAAGTTAAAATCTCATAAAACAGAAAAATATCATAATAGTAATCATCCTAATCGATCATGCAAGTTAAAATAAACCAGAAAAACTTCGCCCTCATAGGACCTAGTCCTCCCTCCTAGGTAAAATGACATAAAACAGAATAACACCTATGTCTCCATGATGAAGCAAAGAGATCCAACGGTCTCCAACTTGTGGCTTGCGATCATTCTTTATTTGTCCCCATGCTTCAATTTGGAGCCGTCTTGGTGGTTTGCGCTCAGTCGAGTATGTAAAAGAGAACTCGGGCCTCATAGGGCTTTTAATTGTCATATTACCTTCGGCTTGCATCAACGGAGGCACAACTTCATTTGGCAGTTTCTGTTGAAGAACATAATAGTAGCCTAGTTAGCAATGTAATCAATACCATTTACGCAATAGTAGTGTACTTAATTAGCAACTCTTACCAAGATATTTCGGCGAATGTCATCCGCCCTCAACCTATGCACTAGTGTCCTGTACAATGTATAATTTGGGCCAGTTCCCAAATTATACGGGAAGATCTCCCTACCAACTAGGACACCAATAACAAAGTTGATAAGATCATCCTTATCCTCCCAAGTTAGATGTGATCCATAAGTGTAGTGTGTCGTGTCAATTATGTTCTGTGTTTCACTCGAAGAAACGAAATAAGCTGTAAATTATACATTATAAAATTTAGTATGGATGAACACCAACTATTTTTAAATATAGAATGCAAATTACTTGACAAATATGCATGGTTGATAAACTCACATGAAGGTAAAACAGGAAGCATATCAACATCCACCCAAATGTCGATGTTACCTTCAATATGATCTTCAGGACGAAGATCAAATGTTATTTCCATATCCTCCTGAAATCCATATGCCTTGCAAAGAGCTTCCCAATTTGAACACCCTAATTCTGTGTTATTAACTGCATTCATTACTTTGACCAGAAATGTGTGACCATGTTTAGTCCTCAGGTTGTCTCTCCTCGTCTCGAAACCGTCGTGCTCTTCGAAACCGAGCCTCTCCAAGAAATACCGTCTTGCATGACAGGGGATGAACTAGTCGAATTGTATAAAACAAAAATTACACGTTAAAGCAAAAAAAACAGAAGTCATGCTTAATTACGAAAAAACACTTGTCATCGTTGCGTACCGTAGAAATATCGAAGTCCTCGTAAAGCTTCATGGTAAAGAACCTACCGTCTCGCAGCCCAGGCTGATCGCAAAGACCCTTATCTTCGCCGCACTGTTCGCACGTTTGGCACCTATCGTCGTCATCAGACGACGACATTTCCTGTGTTCATGATTCAAAAAGTATGGCATGACCATGGCTAATGTAAGACATATTGAGCGCCTAAAATTTGTTGGTGCACACTCTCTCACACTAATAGTTCGACCGTCGGTGATGGGCGCACCTCCTCTCCTCTCCTTGCGCATTACACCGAGGTATATATCGTCGCAAGAAGAGAAGAGGAGGAAGCGCCCCCCACGACAACAGTCGGGATTCCTCCATCAAGAACACACATGAAAGTCACACAAGGAGCAACGACAGACCGAAAGTCACACATGCATTATACCAAGATAATATCACTAATACATTTATAATGAACTCGAATATAATATCACTAATACATTTATAATGAACTCGAATATAATATCACTAATACATCATCTCGAATAATCCAGTTAATGCATCATCAAATATTAACTAATACATCTCGAATATTATCATATAAGATCACTAATACAGATCGAATATCCTAAAATCCAAAGTGGAGGACGGTGAACTCGGTTCACTAGCGGTCTCTGAGTCGCTGGCGGTGGACACCCAAAGATAAGGAACCATCACCGGATCATAACTCGGGTAAGATCCCTGAAGAACCTGCCAGGTATTGGAGAACCTGGCGTCCAACGCCGCCATGTAGCGACGGACGTGCTCGTCCTCCTCCCTGACACGGCGACGTACCACCTCCGTGGGGGCCCGCTCCCTCTGCACCGAAAGTGGCCCACGCGACCGCCACCAAAGAAGCTCCGGGTCGACGACGAGACCAGGATTCCTCACCAAGCTCTGAGCCCGGGAAGGTAGCACCTCCCAGTGCCAGCCCGGCGGAGCCCAGTCCCGGACATTGCGCCTCTCAAGCAGGATGTCGCCGCCGACTCGACGACGACGAGGATGCGGGCCAGGCATCGCATCGACGTTGAGACAAATTCCTATGAGAACATTTTCTTATCGTTTAATGTTTTGCTATTTTAGAAATGCTTAATTTCTTAAACTCATGTTAGACTCATTTTTGACTAGGCCACTCGGATCATTTGCATATAACAAAAGGCCACTTGGGCACATTCATAGGCCACGTGGCCACAATCGAACAATTCAAATTTCCATATAAAAGGACCACTTCAAGAAAATATAGAGAATTGGGTCGACAACAACTCTCTTGGAAAAATTTTAGTTAATTACATTCATGGCCATCTTTAAACAAATCCATTCAAAAAATCCTACTCCTTATGTATTTTCCCCTGTCCAAACCAGAAAGGCATGCCAATGGAGCACTTCTATGAAACTTTGCTACATTCATGACCATCTTTCCACATTGAATACAAAGAAATTCTATGTATATTAAAGTACATTATGCATAAATTAAGCCTAAGATGACCAAAAATGGATATGTCCTGGTTAGATTTTCCATTGGTTCACATAATACTTCAAGCATATATATAAGGATAATATGTAGGTAGTAGGTACATGACCGGAAATGCAAGTAATTATTTGCAGTTTTAATTCTTCAACAACAACAAAAAGAACCCCCCTAACTATCAAGTTCATTGGTTTATAATTCTCACTTGCTAAATGATATTGCTCATGCATTTTTCTTTAGATTTGCTTCAGATTTATGACAAGGGAAAAATACAGAGAGAAGGGTGGAGGGAAGGGGATGCTCACGGGGAGGTGGGAGGAGGGCTCCCGCTCGTGTGGCGTCCGGCGGCTCACCTAGCCAGGAGGAGGGGAGCGGGGCTCGTCGGGGCGACGATGGCGTCGGGGGACGGTGACGGGGACGGCGACGAGGACGGCTTCGGGGGCGGCGACGGGGACGGCGGCGGGGGCAGCGCGACGAGGAGCTGGCTCGGGGAGGCGACGGCGCGGTCCGGCAGCTTGGCGGCGTCGAGGTTTTCTTCGGTGCCGTCGGGGGAGATGGAGATCGAAAGCTCGAACCAGGATTTTGGTCCACTTATATACCCCAGCCTTTAGTCCCGGTTGGAGCCACCAACCGGGACTAAAGGGCTGGGCTTCCTGCCTTCTGGGCTGCTGAAATTCACCTTTAGTCCCGGTTGGAGCCACCAACCGGGACTAAAGGGATGGTCCTGGCTGTGGTGGGAGTTTAGTCCCACCTCGCCAAGCGAGAGGCGCTCGCACCGGTTTATAAGCCCGCCCCTCTCTGCCTTGTTAAGTTCCTCTCAAAGTGAAAATAGATGCCCTTATACAGGAAATTCGACCTAAATTCAAAGAGCTAGTATGCACTTTGAATTTAGGTCGAATTTTCCCTATAAGCGCATCTATGTTCACTTTTGCTATTTTGTATGTTATTTTTTTGCATATTAAAAGTTCTTAAGAAAAAAAATACTTTATGAATATTCTTTTTGCTATTAAAGTTTTTAACAAAAATAACTTTGATAATTTTAGTTGCATAAATTTTATATAATATTAAGTTAAATAACTTTGATCGGACGAAAACTCGTCTATTACAAAGGGATTTGATTTTTTTAAACATATTTTAACTCAAGACTTTTTGCTATTTTTCATGCATTTCATGATTTATTTTGAGCTAAAATGACCCTGAATTGAAAAGCACTGCAAATGAACTCTTAAATGGTTGAAAATTGGCATGGTATCATAATTTCACCCACATATATAGCATGTGCTAAACAGTTGAGAGGGTTACAGGAAAAACTGGATGCACTTCGTGTACAAACTGGACAATCTCTTTCGAAGTATCAGGGTTTCGGACGAAAACTCGTCTATTACAAAAGAATATCATTTCTTCACATGTAACTGCAGTGATATTCTAGATGAAAGCCATCATCAGAATAGTTGTGGAGCGAAAGTCTTCACTTTTTCTTCGTGTGTGTCCCTTGCTTATTGCGCCGTAACCATGGATAATCTTCATCGTTTAACAAGATGCTTGGGTCAGCCTTCACTTTGAAGGGAGGAATTTCATGAAACTTTTCATAATCTTCAGACATATCTGTCTCGCCCTCCACTCCCACGATGTTTCTTTTCCCTGAAAGAACTATGTTTCGCTTTGGCTCATCGTTTGATGTATCCGCTTCCTTATTTTTTTCTCTCGGTTTGGTAGACATGTCCTTCACATAGAAAACCTGCACCACATCATTGGCTAGGACGAATGGTTCCTCTGTGTACCCAAGATTGTTGAGATCCACTGTTGTCATTCCGTACTGCGGTTCTAACTGTACGCCGCCTCCTGACAGATTGACCCATTTGCACCGAAACAAAGGGACCTTAAATTCATGTCCATAGTCAAGTTCCCATATCTCCTCTATGTAACCATAATATGTGTCCTTTGCCCTATTAGTGATTGCTGCATCAAAGCGGACACCACTGTTTTGGTTGGTGTTCTTTTTATCTTGGGCGATTGTGTAAAATGTATTACCATTTATCTCGTACCCTTGGTAAGTCAATACAGTCGAAGATGGTGTCCTGGCCAACACGTACATGTCATCTGCAATAGTGTTGTTACGCATCACATGCATTTGCAACCAAGGGGCGAAAGTCCTGATGTGTTCACGTGTAATCCAGTCGTCAGACTGCTCCGGGTGTGTCCAGCGTAGAATATTCTTGTGTTCATTCATATACGGGGCCACCAAGGTAGAATTCTGTAGAACTGTGTAGTGTGCTTGCGCCCAAGAATGCTCGTCCCTACATATTATTGATTTCGCTCCTAGCGTGCCTTTTCCACTCAGTCTCCCCTCATACCGCGATTGAGGGACACCAATCGGCTTAAGGTCAGGAATAAAGTCAACACAAAACCCAATGACCTCCTCTGTTTGATGGCCCGTGGAGATGCTTCCTTCTGGCCTAGCACGATTACGAACATATTTCTTCAAGACTCCCATGAACCTCTCAAAGGGGAACATATTGTGTAGAAATACAGGACCCAGAATGGCAATCTCGTCGACTAGATGAACTAGGACGCGAGTCATGATATTGAAGAAGGATGGTGGGAACACCAACTCGAAGCTGACAAGACATTGCACCAAATCATTCCGTAACTTTGGTAGGATTTCTGGATCGATTACCTTCTGAGAGATTGCATTGAGGAATGCACATAGCTTCACAATGGCTAATCGAACGTTTTCCGGTAGAAGCCCCCTCAATGCAACCGGAAGCAGTTGCGTCATAATCACGTGGCAGCCATGAGACTTTAGGTTCTGGAATTTTTTCTCTGCCATGTTTATTATTCCCTTTATATTCGACGAGAAGCCAGATGGGGCCTTCATACTGAGCAGGCATTCAAAGAAGATTTCCATCTCCGCTTTGGTTAGAGCGTAGCTGGCAGGACCTTGATACTGCTTTGGATGCATGCCGTCTTTTTCGTTCACACGTTGCTGGTCCTCCCGTGCCTCCGGTGTATCTTTTGTCTTCCCATACACGCCCAAGAAGCCTAGCACGTTCACGCAAACATTCTTCGTCACGTGCATCACGTCGATTGCAGAGCGGACCTCTAGGTCTTTCCAATAGGGTAGGTCCCAAAATATAGATTTCTTCTTCCGCATGGGTGCGCGTCCCTCAGCGTCAGTCGGAACAGATTGTCCGCCAGGACCCTTTCCAAAGATTACTTTTAAATCCTTGACCATATCAAGTATGTCATCACCAGTATGGAGGACAGGCTTCTTCTGATGATCTGCCTCACCTTTGAAATGCTTGCCTTTCTTTCTTAAGGCATGCCTGGTCAGAAGAAATGGACGATGTCCCAGGTACACATTCTTCTTGCATTTGTCCAAATATATACTTTGGGTATCATCTAAACAGTGTGTGCATGCGTTGTATCCCTTGTTTGTCTGTCCTGAAAGGTTACTAAGAGCAGCCCAATCATTGATGGTTACAAACAGCAACGCTCGTAGGTCAAATTCCTCTTGTTTATGCTCATCCCACACACGTACACCTTTTCCATTCCACAGCTGTAAAAGCTCTTCGACTAATGGCCTTAGGTACACATCAATGTCGTTGCCGGGTTGCTTAGGGCCTTGGATAAGCACTGGCATCATAATGAACTTCCGCTTCATGCACAACCAAGGAGGAAGGTTATAGATACATAGAGTCACGGGCCATGTGCTATGATTGCTGCTCTGCTCCCCAAAAGGATTAATGCCATCTGCACTTAAACCAAACCATACATTCCTTGCGTCACCTGCAAAGTCCTCCCACTTTCTCTCGATTTTTCTCCACTGCGACCCGTCAGCGGGTGCTCTCAACTTTCCGTCTTTCTTACGGTCTTCTTTGTGCCATCGCAACAACTTGGCATACTCTTTGTTTCTGAACAGACGTTTCGTATATAGGAGCATACCACATCACCTTGGCAGGAACCCTCTTCCTAGGGCGCTCGCCCTCAACATCACCTGGTTCATCTCGTCTGATCTTATACTGTAATGCATTGCATACCGGGCATGCGTTCAATTCCTCGTACTCACCGCGGTAGAGGACGCAGTCATTAGGGCATGCATGTATCTTATGCACCTCTAATCCTAGAGGGCAGAGAACCTTCTTTGCTCCATACGTAGTGTCAGGCAATTCGTTATCCTTTGGAAGCTTATTCTTCATTATTTTCAGTATCTTTTCAAATCCCTTGTCAGATAAACCATTCTCTGTCTTTCATTGCAGCAATTCCAGTGTGGTACCGAGCTTTGTGTTGCCATCTTCGCAGTTTGGATACAACCCTTTTTTGTGATCCTCTAACATGCGATCGAACTTCAACTTCTCCCTTTCACTTTCGCATTCTCTCTGTGCATCAACAATGACCCGGCGAAGATCATCATCGGGCACATCGTCTGGTGCCTCTTGATCTTCAGCCTCCCTCGTATCACCGTATTCAGGGTACATAGGATGATAGCTGTCATCATCCTCTTCTTCTTCGTTGTCTTCCATCATAACCCCTCTTTCTCCGTGCTTGGTCCAAACATTATAGTGTGGCATGAAACCCTTCTCAAGCAGGTGGAAGTGAAGGGTTTCAGAGCTGGAGTAATCCTTCGTATTCCCACATACAGTACATGGACAATACATAAAACCATTCTGCTTGTTTGCCTCAGCCACTTCGAGAAATTTATGCAGGCCCTCAATGTACTCAGAGGTGCGTCGGTCACCGTACATCCATTGCCGGTTCATCTGCGTGCATTATATAATTAAATGTATCAAAAACCATTATAGAACATCATGAATAGAGAAGTGATCAAATTAATACAAGTTCATCATCACATTAAAACAAAAGTACAGTAGTGATCAAATTTTATTACTGAAAAATAAATACATAAAGTTCATACATAGTTCTCATAGAACAACATACAAGTAGGAAAATTATACAAGTATCTATCTAAATCATACAAGTAAGAAATTTTTTCTCTTAAAAAGAAGATAAGAACAAGAGGCTCACCACGGTGGTGCCGGTGACGAGATCGGCGCGGGGGATCGACGGTGATGAGGACGGGGACGGGGACGGCACCCTACACATGTGCAGACTCTAAGAAGTTAATTTCAGCTCTAATTGTGCGTCTAAATCAAAAGAACTCCCACATACACTCCTCCACTAAAACCCACAAACCACACTCTACTTCTAGAGCATTTGAAATGAGCTAAACTAGCAGTGAGAGATAAAACGATGAAGTCGTTAAGCTTTTAGAACACTTGTGTAGTTGGTGCACCGCCAAACCTAAACAAATCTTAGGGAAAATGTAGCTTGGAGGTCGAGCTTGGAGAGGAGAAAACTTAAGTGTGGCTGCGGCATTTCATCGAACACCTCATGTGCATAGGAGGTGAGAATAGAGAGCAACATACCTCCCAAACGCCGCCCGACCAAAAAACAGAGGAATGAGCTGCAGGGGCGAGTATATATATAGGCGTTGTATAAGTCCCGGTTGGTGGCTAGCACCGGGACTAAAGGTGCCTCTTTAGTCCCGGTTCCAGCCACGAACCGGGACTAAAGGGGCTCGGCCAAGAGCGAGGCCCTTTAGTCCCGGTTCGTGTCTGGAACCGGGACTAAAGGGGTCATACGAACCGGGACTGTTTCCCGCCGAGGCCCGGCCGGCGCCCTGGCCGCTCGAACCGGGACTGATGCAACCATTGGTCCCGGTTCGTAACAGAACCGGGACTAATGCAATATTCTGGCCTGGACCAAAGCCCTGTTTTCTACTAGTGGGAGTTGGATTTACTGGGTTTTTATGAATTATTTGAAAAATACTTGAACAAAAAATTGGATCTGTCTGGCTAAATAGCCCTTATCTCCCAAATCTTTTCTCCAAGTAAGCTCAAACTTTTCGAGATTACTACTGTAAAAATGCACTCCTCCATCCCAAAACAAGTGTTGAGGGATTCAACTTTAGTACAAAATTGTACTAAGTCAGCGAAACTTATTGAGGGCCCTTTGTTGAGATTGTGTGACCCCGACCTTGAATAGGATTGGAAGAACTGCAATCGGAGACACGACAACATGGCTTGGAGTGTCGTCTTGCCGATTGAGGAACTTTTTTCATGCATTTTCCTTTGGGTAGCAAAGTTTCCATGCTTATCCACACACCACACAGTATATAAGCGCTCAAACGGTTAGATGTTTAAAACATCCGTACATATTTTGTTGGGCATTTTCTCATGTCCGGCTATCGATTTTTTCAATTGTGTACTCGTCCCTCTCAGTCGAAGATTTTTAGGTCAGATGACCATGGACACAATTAATAAATCCTGTCGTATGTCTCCCCAGGGATCCGTGACTACGGGCTTTAACATATCGATGGCCACGTTTTTTGTCGAAATTTGCATATATTCACTTGTTTAGGTGATGTGCATTCTCTGAACGTTGTTTGCCGCTAAATAATTGTTTCGAGTCATAGCAAAAACCATTTAGAGGTACATACTTTTGGTATAAGCATGTGAGGGACTAAATCACTAGGATCTTGATTTATTTTGCTGGATGCCGAAATGTTTCATGTGTTGAGAGGTCCGGAATTTTTGATCCATTGATTTTCCATGTGTTGAAACAATGACCGTCTCACTTTGTTAAAGCAACTAATTGGCAATGTGAGCTCTGTGGTTCACCATCATCCGAAGGTTGCTTTTTAATTAGAGCAAAGATAATTCCTATGGAAGAGTCAGTCTCTTTCTGTCAAAGCAGAGAGAAATAAAAAAAATCAATAGAGAATGGCTTAGGTTTGTCATATTAGGTCTAGGAGTTAGACAAAGGTGTGAAAAGTGAGAAAGGATAAGCTCATTGAAGAGGATGCTTTGAAAACTTACGTTGTTGGGTAGCACATGATGCCTCACCACTTTATGCCTTGGTGAAGGCATGCCATCAATCACCATCACGTTCTTTTTCTTTTGACACTTTTCGAGTATATGACAAGCAGCAAGCTGAAACCGAGTAGATTTGGTGGCCACTCTTCTGTTGATTTCCAATGACATAGTTATTTTAGACCAATTCCACAACATATTTACAGCTTAATGTGCACAGGGGTCCCATCCTCACAGATGGATCCGATCCTCTAAATTCCGATGCAACGTAGCATAATTTAATGATTAAACTAATGTTCATAGTCTTTGTATGCGGTACATTCTCAGAACATGGGTTGACACTAAACAAAATTTATCAGTATAGAAAAAACAATTTAGAGGCACGGGATTTTAATATTTTAGCATGCGAGGGACTAATTCGCTAGGATCTTGATTTCTTTTGCTGGATGCCGAAAATATTCGTGTGTTGAGAGGCCGGATGTTTGATCGATCGATTTTCCTTGTGTTCAAACAAGGACCGTCTCACTTTGTTCAAGCAATTACCTGATAATATAGGCTCCGGTTGCCCAACAACATCTAAACTGTTGCTTTTAGAGCAAAGCTAATTCATCTGGAAGAGTCGGTCTCATCTTGACAAAGTGAAGAGAAAGAAAGAAAAGAAATAGAAAAAGGCTTAGGTTTGTTGTCTTGGTTTAGGAATTTGTAAAAGGCGCGAAAAAAGAGAAAAGATAAGCTCATTCAAAATAATGCCTTGAAAACTTGCGTTGTTGGATAGCACATGATACTTTCCCACTTCCCTTAGGCTGGTGATAACGCGGGCGGTAGCGGGGGCGGTACCGCCCGCGCTGGGGCGAGAGGCGGGCGGGAGCGGGGCGAGAGGGCGCGGCCGGGCGACGGATCCGTCGCCGGGCGGGAGCGGGCGCTATCGCCCCGCTCTCGCCCGCGTTGGCGGCGGGAGGCGGGCGACAGGTGGGCGGGAGGCGGGCGGCGCGATGGCGCGGCGGGGCGGGAGGCGGGCGGTAGCTGACGTGGCAAGCTCTGATTCGTCCGTGAAATAACTAAATCTGAAAAAGAAATGCTGACGTGCAGGAGAGAGAAGATGACGTGGCTATAGCCTGCCACTACAGCCCGTGCACTGGCACCGTGAGGTGAGAGTGGGGTGAGAGTAGAGTGAGAGTGGGGGTAAAAGCTGACGTGGCGGGGCGGTAGTGGGGCGGTGCATTATCACCAGCCTTATGTCTATGGGATGTATACTTTGCGGTGTTGGAGCGGCTCCTTCCCCGAGGCTTCCTTTGTCCATCATCGTTGCCATGACACGTACGTACGTACGAGAGCATCACATGCTTTCTTCACTCTCATCTCCCTTTTCCTCCCTGTGTGTGCACTGTGCAGCAGCTCAGGCTCGACGCGTCGTGGGTGTTGGGGCCGGCTTTGATTCTTCGCTCTCTCTCGTTGGCATTGATCGCCCAAGCTACGTTGCTTAAAACCCCCTCAGCCAGCTTCCAGGCTCCAACACGACCCCCCTCCAGCAGCACGCTCGCATCTCATAGCAGGCTACGGAGTACGGCGAGTCCCTCCCCTCCCACACCCTTCTTCTTCTTCTTTCCTATTGAAAATTATAGACTGCTTCTTTCGCGACAGATATAATAGCTTGGATCCATGGACTCCGCGCAAAAGAAGCTTGGATCCGCTCGTCCGGCCGCTGTCGTACTGGCCAGCGCTTGGGCACTCGGCACCGCCTTCGTCTTGCTCCTCTGCTACGTCCTGGAGTACGCAACCACCTGCGCACCGGTAACCACGGCCCGTGTTTGTGCTGCTTTTACATCCCGAATTTTCCGACGGCAAGTTGGTATCCTCTGATGCCCCTGTTCTTTCCGCAGACGGTGGTGCGCGTCATAGACGTCGAGATTCTGTGCTGCGCCGCTCTCCAGGCGGCCGCGGCGGTGCTGGCTCTGCGGCCCCCGTGCCGCCGCGTCATGGTCCGCTGCGCCTTCGCCTACCTCGCCCTCGCGATCACCATCGTCGGCCACTGCATGCTCGCCTCTAAAGCCCGCCTCACCCTCGTCGCGCACCCAGGAGACCTCTTCTTGATGATCACCTGCACCGCCAGCATCTTCCTCTGCGCCGTGGCTGATATCACCTGCGCCGCCCTCCTTTTCCGTGGCTAGTAGGACAGAGAAGCAGGGCAGGCAGTACGTACGTAGCCGATTGGTTCATCTAGCTGCAGGGGATCAGCTCATGCGATGAGGTACTGATGAGTGCGTAGTTCTAATTAAGGATAACGTAGAGTATGATGCATTATGCTGTGACGATTGATCAGTGCCGTATGTGTGAATCTACTGGTGTAACGTTAATTGGATAGACCAACTATACTAAGCTAGTTAGAGAATTTGTGTGGTGCCGCTGCGTCATATAATCACCCTAGATTGTGTCTGTCTTTGATGAATTTGACCATTTCTCTATGTGACCAGACATCAGTTAATTATATGGTATAATGGTTATATATATATATCTAGTTTCCGTATAACTGATGCTACTGAAATTTGTACTGCAGTACATAATTTCATATGCATGCACACATGTCGTTTCTCGTGTTGAGAATTGTATCTAATTCTCTTGTATCTATTTTTTTCTGGCAACCGCTGGTGTATCAATGTATTTCATCGGGTTCGACTTTTGGTTTGGTTTCAATTTTTCCATGAGAGCATCTCCAACAGCACGTCTAAATTTGGATGTCTATATATCCATATAGACAATGATCTAAAAAGATTCTCCGCTATATACGTCCAGTTTTACAGCAGAACGTCTATATACAGAACGTCTATATTCTCTCTCCTATATTTTAATATTATTTTATAACTACCAATTCAACGTGTCAAGAAAATGCCCGTCGTCTTCCATCTGCAAAAAAATGAGAAAATACGCACATTCAAACATTTGCACGCACATTCACACATTCAGGCATTAAAAGGCAGCAAACATCCATCGAGCAGAGCAGCAAGGCACCGGGAGCGTCTCGGCCGGCGCCGGCGCCATCGAGCAGCAGGGGCGGCGCCGAGCGTGCGCCCCCCCCCCCCCCCCCCCCCCCCCCCCCCCCCGCGCGGCGGCAGCGGCGCCCCTCCCCCCTGCCCCTCATCTGGATCCGTCGACGCCGAGCGTGTCGTCCCCCCCCCCCCCCCCCCCCCCCCCGAGCGCGGCGGCAGCGGCGCCCCTCCCCCCGCCCCGCATCTGGATCCAGCAAAAAGGGGCGTACCTCGGCCCGGATGCGGTGGCGCGGCGCGACGGCGTCCTTCCGATGGTGGCGCGCCTCTTCCTCCTCTTGGCGCGAACGAGGAAACCTGGCCTTCTGTTGCTGTGGACGACGGGTTCACATCGTCCAGGGCTGGACGTCGTCGAGCCCGATTTCGACGATGTGTAAATTTGCACGGCCATATACACGTGCTGTTGGAAGGCCGTTTTTGCTCTTTCGTCGTCTAAACGCATATACACAACCCTTTAGACGAGCTGTTGGAGATGCTCTGAGGAGTGTGGATATATGGCTTGGAGTGTCGTCCTTTACATCGAAGTCCTTTTAAATTTTGATGTCTTGTTTCCACATCTCAGCCACTTGTATGCGCGCAACCGTTGTTTTATTATGAGAAGAAGTGACGCTTGAACCTTGAGAGCTGGCGGGCGGCGACTGTCCAAACACGTAGGGTTTGTTGGGAATAAGCCGTGACGGAGCACGGTGCGACCGGCGTCAGCGCGTCAGGTCGGGTCCGTGGCGGTGCGACCGGCGTCGGTGCGCCAGGTCGGGTCCGCGGGGCTGGGTCACGACCGTGTGTGTACGTATGTGCGTACGTGTGTGTCCCGTTGGCGCGTGAGTCCGTGCTCGCGTTCGTGTCCACCGTGTAATCTAGAGTCTAGGTCATGTACCTAGTTAGCAGCAGTGGACGTTGGAGCGTCCGGTGACTGATGTGCTGGCCGGGTCAAGTGGCTGTTGAGGATGATGCGCCAGTGCTGGGCGTACGTCACTAGTAGAAAACAGACCTTTTGTCCAAAGCATTAGTCCCGATCTGGTTTTGAACCGGCACTAATGTGACCTTTAGTCCCGATTCGGGACGGGCATTATTAGTCCCGGTTCGTTCCAGACCTCTAGTCCCAGTTCGTAACACGAACCGGGACTAAAGGGGTGGTGGCAGGCTGGTGTCAGCCTAGGGCCCCACGATCACCTTTAGTCCCGGTTCGTGGCACGAACCGGGACTATAGGCTCACCTTTAGTCCCGGTTTGTGTCACGAACCGGGACTAAAGATCCCCTATATGAACCCTTCGGCCAGCCCGAGCACACTCCTCCCTGTTTTTCCCCTTCTTCCTCTCCTTTGTTCTTCCCCTTGCTCGAGCTCACCTCCATTTTTGCCAAAATTTGTCAAGATTTGGAGGCACCCCATCCATCCAAGTGTTCACAAAGGTTAGCAACTTTGTCCTTTCATCTCTCATTTTTAGATTAGCTCTTGCAATGCTATATAAGTATAGTGATTTGTGGGTTTTAGTTTGGGAGTATTTATATGTGGTAGTTTATTTGATTTATATGCAATTTGAGCTCAAATTAACTTCTTACTTTGCATGTGTAGGTGTGGTTTACTTAGTGCCTTCCCGTCCCCGTCCTAACCACCGTCGATCGCCCGCACCGTCCCGTCGCCGGCACCACCTTGGTGAGCCTCTTGTTCTTATCCTTTAAAAAAAAATCATGTTTGTAAGATTTAGATAGTTACTTGTATAGTTTTCTTACCTATATGGTTGTTTGTTATACATAGTGGCATGGTTTTGATATCCGTCCCCGTCGGCCCTCGTCCGGTTTATTATTCGGATGTGGTATATACTCTCTTTTATAACTATTTGTTGCATTTTGTGTTTATGACAATTATGCCCATCAAGTTGACATAGATATTTTTATCTAGGAGGTATGTGAACCGGAAATTGCAACCGACATAGATATTCTTGTCAAGAAGTTAAATTTAGTTGAAAAAGAAAACGAGTATTTGAAAGACAAATTGAAAAGAGTTAAAGAAGAGAAGATGAAACTGGAGTTGTATGTTGCCGATGTCGTCGATGATCACAAGATCAAGATGGATGCAATGCGCTTGAAGATTAGAAAATTTTAAAAATATGCCATTGATAGTGAGGCTTGGTATCACTATGCTGTTGGATCAATTGTTACCTTAGTTGCGATCTTGATCGCATTTGTTGTTGCATTTAAATGCTTTAGCTAGAGAGTTTGTATGTTGTTTTATGAGAACAAGTGTGTATGAACTTTATGTATGAACTTGTATTAATTTGGTCTTTTCGGTGTTGTGTAATGAAGATGAGCCGGAAATGGATGTACGATGACCGATGCTCTCCCCAGTTCATTAATGGCGTGCATACTTTTCTGGTTGCGGCTGAGGCAAACAAGCGGGCGGATGGTTTTATGTATTGTCCATGTGCTGGCTGTAAAAATGATCGAAATTACTCTAACTCAAGAACCATTCACGTCCACCTGTTTGAGTCCTGTTTCATGTCCGGCTATAACTGTTGGACCAAGCACGGAGAAAGAGGGGGTCCTAATGGAAGAGAATGAAGAAGAAGAGGATGACGACAGCTATCCTAGCCATGGGTTCCATGAATACGATGGTACAACAATGGGGGAAGAAGCTGAGCCGGCAATCCGGGAAGGAGCTGAAGAAGAGGCATCAGATGAGCCCATTGATGATCTTGGTCGGGCCATTGCCGATGCAAAGAGAAACCGCGCAAGTGAAAAGGAGAAGCTGAAGTTGCAGCGCATGTTAGAGGATCACAAGAAATTGTTGTACCCAAATTGCGAAGATGACAAGAAAAAGCTGGGTACCACACTGGAATTGCTGCAATGGAAGGCAGAGAATGGTGTATCTGACAAGGCATTTGAAAAGTTGCTGATAATGTTAAAGAAGAAGCTACCAAAGGACAACGAATTGCCCGGCAGTACGTACGAAGCAAAGAAGGCTGTCTGCCCTCTAGGATTAGAGGTGCAGAAGATACATGCATGCCCTAATGACTGCATCCTCTACCGCGGTGAGTACGAGGATTTGAATGCATGCCCGGTATGCTGTGCATTGCGCTATAAGATCGGCCACGATGACCAAAGGTGAGGCAGATCACCAGAAGAAGCCTCGCCACCGTACTGGTGATGATATACTTGATATGGTCAAGGATTTAAAAGTAATCTTTGGAAAGGGTCCTGGCGGACAATCTGTTCCGAATGACGCTGACGGACGCGCACCCATGTGGAAGAAGAAATCTATATTTTGGGACCTACCCTATTGGAAAGACCTAGAGGTCCGCTCTGCAATCGACGTGATGCACGTGACGAAGAATCTTTGCGTGAACCTGCTAGGCTTTTTGGGCGTGTATGGGAAGACAAAAGATACACCGGAGGCACGGGAGGACCAGCAACGTATGCACGGAGAAGACGGCATGGATCCAAAGCAGTTTCAGGGTCATGCCAGCTACGCTCACCAAAGAAGAGAAGGAAATCTTCTTCGAATGCCTGCTCAGTATGAAGGTCCCGTCTGGCTTCTCATCGAATATAAAGGGAATAATAAATATGGAAGAGAAAAAGTTCCAGAACCTAAAGTCTCATGAATGCCACGTGATTATGACGCAACTGCTTCCGGTTGCATTGAGGGGGCTTCTACCGGAAAACGTTCGATTAGCCATTGTGAAGCTATGTGCATTCCTCAATGCAATCTCTCAGAAGGTAATCGATCCAGAAATCCTACCAAGGTTAGAGAATGATTTGGTGCAATGTCTTGTCAGTTTCGAGTTGGTGTTCCTACCATCCTTCTTCAATATCATGACGCACGTCCTAGTTCACCTAGTCGAGGAGATTGCCATTCTGGGTCCTGTATTTCTACACAATATGTTCCCCTTTGAGAGGTTCATGGGAGTCTTAAAGAAATATGTTCGTAATCGTGCTAGGCCAGAAGGAAGCATCTCCAAGGGCCATGAAACAGAGGAGGTCATTGAGTTTTGTGTTGACTTTATTCCTGACATTAAGCCGATTGGTGTTCCTGAATCGCGGCATGAGGGCAGACTGGGTGGAAAAGGCACGCTAGGAAAGAATTCAGTAATATGCCAGGACGAGCATTCTTTGGCGCAAGCACACTACACAGTTCTACAAAGTTCTGCCTTGGTGGCTCCGTATATCGAGCAACACAAGAATATTCTACGCTCCAAACACCCGGAGCAGTCTGACGACTGGATTACACATGAACAAACGGTGACTTTCGCCGGTTGGTTGCAGACACGTCTCATGCATGACGACACTGTTGCAGATGACCTGTACTTGTTGTCCAAGTTACCATCTTCGACTATATTGACTTTCAAAGGGTACGAGATAAATGGGAATACATTTTACACGATCGCCAAAGATAAAAAGAGCGCCAACCAAAACAGTGGTGTCCGCTTTGATGCAGCAAACACCAATAGGCCAAAGGACACATATTATGGTTACATAGAGGAGATATGGGAACTTGACTATGGACTTGGTTTGAAGGTCCCTTTGTTTCGGTGCAAATGGGTCAATCTGACAGGAGGCGGGGTAAAGGAAGACCCGCAGTACGGAATGACAACAGTGGATCTCAACAATCTTGGGTACGCAGACGAACCATTCGTCCTAGCCAATGATGTGGCGCAGGTTTTCTATGTGAAGGACATGTCTACCAAGCCGAGAAAAAGAAAAGATAAGGAAGCGAATACATCATACGATGAGCCAAAGCGCCACATAGTTCGGAAAAGAAACATCGTGGGAATGGAGGAAAAGACAGACATGTCAGAAGATTATGAAAAGTTTCATGAAATTGCTCCCTTCACAGTGAATGTTGACCCGAGCATCAAGTTAAACGATGAAGATTGTCCATGGTTACGACGCAAAGGGACACACGCGAAGAAAAAGTTTTATACCCAAAGATCCCACTCTGGGATGTGGCCGGCTTCTCTAGTTAGTTTCCGGACTTATATATCTGGAAAGTCCCACTTCGGACAAACCGGAGGGAATCTTTGTAATAGTAGTGTACTTATGTGTTTTGGCATTTGAAACGCGAAGAAATATTATGTCCAAAGCCACGTCATCAATTTTCAACCCTTTCTGACTTCATTTGCTATTTTTCAAGCATTTACTGATTTTTTTTTTGAGCTAACTGGCCCTGAAATTGAAAAGCACTACAAATGAACTCTGAAAAGGTTGAAAGTTGGCATGGTATCATCATTTCACCCACATAGCATGTGCTAAAAAGTTGAGAGGGTTACGGCAAAAACTCGATGCACTTCGTGTACAAAATGGACAATCTCTTTCGAAGTATCAGGGTTTCAGACGAAAACTCGTCTGTTACAAAGGCATTTCATTTTTTTTAAATAACCTAATAATTACAAAATATAATGATAAAACACACTAATATTAAACAGCGGAAAAAAGAATCACTGAAAAATCTATTTTTAAAGTAAAGTTATTCACAAACTAGTGATTCACACAAAATTCAAATAATTCAAATTTAAACTATCCAAATTTGAAAACTACTGGCACTAACAGAAAGTTTATAATTTTTTTTACCTAAAGCAAAAAGATTCACAAAGAAACTCTAAATAAAGCAAAAAACAACTCAGAAACAAAAGAAAAGAAATAAAGCAGAAAACAAACAAAAATGAAAAATAAATAAATTAAAAAAATGCCCGCCTACTGGGCCACCACGGCCTGCATACGACTAGAAACCCAACCTCTAATTGGGCCAGGATGCAGGCCCACAAGGCCCAGTAGGCCCAATAGGGCAGCGAAGGTGGGGTAGGCCCGGAAGGCCTGCTTTAGAGAGGAGCTCGAAGGAGCAGCCGCGGCGGGGCTTATAAACCAGTGCGGCTGCCCTTCGCTAGGCGAGGTGGGACTAAACTTCCTGCACCGCGGCTGTGGCAGCACGAGACCTTTAGTCACGGTTGGTGGCTCCAACCGCGACTAAAGGGGGGTCTTTAGTCCCGGTTGGAGCCACCAACCGCGACTAAAGGTCTGGCTTCCCGCCACTTGGCCTGGCAAAAATTGACCTTTAGTCGCGGTTGGTGGCTCCAACCGGGACTAAAGGCCTCCGCATATATATACAACACTTGAAATTTTTTCAGTTTCTCTCTCTTTCGACCACTACACAGAGGAGATCGCCGCCCCCGACGCACCGCCTGCCCCGACGCCGTCGCTGCCCCCGACGTGCCGCCCACGCCTTCGCCGCCCCCGACGCGCCGTCGCCGCCCCCGACGCGCCGCCTGCCCCGACGCCGTTGCCGCCCCCGACGTGCCGCCCACGCCTTCGCTGCCCCCGACGCACCGCCCACGCCGCGCCCGCGCCTGCCTGCTCCGACACGCCGTCGCGCTGCCCCTCCTCGACCTCGCGCGCCGTCGCAGTCGCCGTCGCCGACGACTCGCCTCGCCGGCCGTCGCCCCGCTGTGAGCCCCTGCCGCCATTTCCGCCCCTCCCATCGAGCTGCACACACACACACACATGCATGAACACACACACACACATTCTTATTTTCTGTTTTTCTGTTTTTTAGTTTTTTATACTTTTAGTTATAGAAATGTTAGATGAAATGTTAGATATATAAATGTTAGATGAATGTTTTTTAGTTTTTTATACTTTTAGTTATAGCTAGATAAATGTTAGATATAAAAAAGTTATAGAAATGTTTTTTAGTTTTTTATACTTTTAGTTATAGAAATGTTAGATGAATGTTAGATATATAAATGTTAGATGAATGTTTTTTAGTTTTTTATACTTTTAGTTAAATTTGCATAGAATTTCTTCTCGGAGTCAACGATGCCCGACCCGCATCCTCGTCGTCGACTCGTTCGCGACGACGTCCTTCTTCAGAGGGGCAACGTTCAGGACTGGGCTCCGCCGGCTGGCACTGGGAGGTGCTACCTTCAGGGGCGCGCAGCTTGGTGAGGAACCCGGCCCCGGGTCCCGTCGTCGACCCGGAGCTTCTTTGGTGGCGTTCGCGTGGGCCACTTTTGGTGCGGAGGCAGCCGGCCCCGTCGGAGGTGGTACGTCGTCGTGTCAGGGAGGAGGACGAGCACGTCCGTCGCTACATGGATGCGTTGGACGTCAGGTTCTCCAATACCTGGCAGGTTCTTCAGAGATCTCACCCGAGCTATGATCCTGTGATGGTTCCTTCTCTTTGGGTGTCCACCGCCCGCGCCTCAGGAACCGCGAGTGAACTAGATTCTTCGATAATATTCGATCTGTATTAGCTAGTGATAATACTCGAGATGTATTCGAGATTATATTCGATAATATTCGAGACGATTTATTCGAGATTATATTCGATGATGCATATTATATGAATTATTCGAGATGCATATTATGTACTATGATTCGGTTTTTCCTTATTGATTGCATGCATTCTAATTTGAATACTAAATTGTTTTATCTTTCTTCTGGATTAGTTAAATAAAAGCTATGGACAATACCGGCAGAGAAGGAGAAGAGGCTCTGTTCGACATCATACGCTCACGCTCCCCGAGCCCAGAGCATGAATCTGAAGATGACGGCTCGCAATATCTGAACAATTCCGGTGAGGGTTGTATGATATTTGATGAAGACGAACGAATAGATGAAGGCGACAACGACGTTGACGAAGAAAATGTTCTTCAAATAACAAATACCGGCGAGGTATATTTATTATATAAGCCATCCGGTGATCATTACATGTCTTAATTGATTTGTATGTATTAACGAATCGATCTTTCTTCTTTTAGGCCTCCGGATCGAGCAAATCTTCTACAAGCGACAGGGTAGTTCGAGGCCCGGCCAGAAAGTTGGAGCCCGGCGTAAAGTTCAACATCGATTCCATCAAAACATCAAATGGCGAACCGCTTGAACTTAGGAAAAATGCGACCAAGTTCAAGAATCAATGCAGAGTTATTGTCAGGGACCAAATCCCGATCTCCGTTCAATTTTGGAAAAAGCCAGCAAAGGGAGATCGAGCAGGAGTTACTTTTGTCGACGAAAGAGCAAAAGATGTGCTTTGGACATCGCTCATGTCACATTTCACCCTACCAGATAATTTGACAGATGCAGATCTGAGGAAAGTTAGAAACTATGCTCTTAAAAAGATGGCGATCGCATTCAACACCTTCAAGAAAAATGCATGGACTGCGTACGTCAAAGCAAAAAAGAAGACTCCAGAATTCAAGGGAGCACTGGTGAAGGCAAAAGATCACTGGGACGCTTTCGTGAAGTTCAAGGAATCGGAACACGCTAAGGAACGGTTGAGAAAAAACAAGATTAATGCTGCGAAAAAGAAGTGGCACCATACTCTGGGGCCAGGTGGCTACCAGGTGGCCCTGCCTAAGTGGGATCAATCTGAGCAAGAGATGATTAGTGCAGGGGTCACTCCAATTACATTGACATGGCCCCCCAGGTGTAGGACATGGTTTTATGCGCATGGGGGGAAGTTGGACCCAGAGACAGGGTTGATTAAGGTGAAGGCAAGTCTTAAAGAAGCGACAAACGAAATACTTATTGCAATAGAAGAAGCTCGAACGGGGGTGTTCACGCCCAACAGAGAGAACAACGAGCTTACGCGCGCCCTGAAGAATCGTGAACACCCGGGAAGAACACGAGGCAAAGGCGTTGTTCCGTGGTATGAGGGGTTTGCGGATTGGAACGACGACTACAGAAGCCGTGCGAGAAAGAAGAAGCGGGAGGAGCAGAAGAAGAAGGAGGAAGCACTCCGCCTTGAAGGCCTAGAATCAAAGCACTTGGAGTTGGAACGCGCTTTCAGGCGGCAACAGGAGCAGATCGACTCACTCAGCCAGGAAAGGGCATCTCAGCGGCGGCATGAGCAGATCGATTCAGCATTGGATAGCACCGTCCCATCTATGCCGAGAAGTAGCGTGGGTTCCGCCCCGACCGATATCGATGATGCACTGCTAGCTAGCTACCCTTTGGATGATATCGAAGACAGGACTAACTGTGAGCTACACATGAAAGTGAAGAACTTATCAATGAAGGTGGCGGACGGCTATGCTTTAGCAAATCCCCCTGAAGCAACCTTCCATTGCAATCCCATTCCAGCTGGCTATGCTCGTGTCGGGGTTGATGAAGTGATGTCAGGATATCACGAGCTACAACTTGACATTCTTGGAGGTGATGAGGAGAGAACACTAGGAGAGGCCATACATCGTATCATTCTATGGAAAAAGGATTGCATCGTCTTTCCAAGGCCACCGACTCCTCCTCCTCCAAGTCCGCCGCCGCGTCAGTCGACTCCTCCTCCTCCAAGTCCGGCACCGCGTCAGCCGACTCCTCCTCCAAGTCCAGCATGGCGTCAGCCAACTCCTCCTCCTCCAAGTTCGCCGGCACCGCGTCAGCCGACTCCTGCTCCAAGTCCGGCACGGCGTCAGCCTCCTCCTCCTCCTCCAAGTTCGGCACCGCGTCTGCCGTCTCTGCCGACTCAGCGTGCTCCGTCGCCTAAGCAACAGAGGAAGAGAGAGGCCGCAGCTACGACGTCTAGCGGTACAACAGGCAAGAAATTCAAATATAGTCCAAGCCTCAAGCCTCTTCCGAAGTTGTCTTACCACCTGACTAAGGAGGAACTCAACACCGTAGTGAATGCCCAATTGAAGGCCCATTTTGGACCGAAACCGCCCCCGCCGCCAATGGAGAAAGTACCTGAGCATGTCTCACAACACTTTATTGATATGGCTCGACCGGCTGTCAAGCATAAGGACTGCGACTATGTGCGGTCTATCAAGAAGTCATATGTTGCACAACAAAAGGAGTCGATCTCGAGCTCGAGCCAAGCAGTTGGCAAAAAAAGCGGGAAAACTGTTCCCCAGCTGGGAGAACAGGCAGTGCAGTCGATCCCCCCGCTCATTGTACAAACACCTGTAAGTACCGCCGATCGGCTGGTAATAACCGACGATCATAAAAGGCAGGCTAAAGAGGCCGGTGTCACTGTTGAACAACTCCTAGGCCTTGAGGAAATCCCCGGGATTACAGAGGAGGAAGTAAAATGGCAATATGTCCGCGGCAAACCTCTGGTCAAGCCTGACGATGTCAAGCTTCTACCAACGAGAATGTACAATTTGCTTACGTGGTACATGCAAGAAACAACAAATACCAATAAAGAGGCCCTCATGGTGAGAGTCAAGAAAAAGCATTACTTCCATGGAAAAGATTTGTGGGTTGAGTATCCAGAGTTGTTTCAGTTATTCAATCAAGACGCACTCGATAAATCTATCGTCAGTTGCTATTGTCTGTAAGTGATTTCTTTCTGTAATTTAAGTCTCTAGCTAGCTATGCTCTCGTTCATTACCTGTAATTATCCTCACTATATTCTTTTCTGTGGTATTATGCAGAATGAAGATGTATGAAATGAAAAAAGCTGGACGCTATGGCATTGGGTTCATTGACCCAAATACGATTAATCAAAAGGTATGGGAAACTGAATATTCGAGAAAAGACAGAGAGATTCCTGCTAGAGTTTTTGAAGCGACTAAACACCCAACCAGAAATACTACTTCCTTACAACTTCGGGTGAGTGTTACTATATCTTGTACTACAAATTCTATTTTTTGCTTACTAGATGTTAATAAGTGTAGTTGATGAGTTATGCACATGCCCACTTAATTATACAAAACGTGTGCGCATGCAGTTACCACTGGATCTTGTTAATCATTGAAGTTGACAAGGAAAAAGTTGAAGTACTGGACTCACTATATAAGAATCCATCCGAATACGCAACCGTGAGGGGGATGGTCGACGGGTAATTTCAATCATTATCGCACTATGTCGGCCTCTTTACTTCATTTCCTGATATCAACTAGTTAATAACTTCTTTATTCATTTTGTTTGCCGGCGGGCAGGGCTTGGGCCAAGTTCATCAAACTGGTCCCAGGCGACTGGGCACAAAAGCTGACATTGGTGCGACCCAAGGTAATTAAGTAGTACTTGCTAGCTACGTCCGTGCATCTCTTTAATTCTAGTTTCAATACCATTATCATGCTTGATTAATTATTACCTGATTGAATTTTATTCTCGTAAAGTGCATGAGGCAGGAGCAGGGGAATAGTTTATGCGCATACTACGTTTGCGAGAACATTCGCATGATCACATCTGAAAAGAGCACAGATGAAAGAAATCTTTGGGTACGTTTGCCAGAACACTATCCATAATTTTTTTATCATGATCTAGCTAATATATATACACACAACTAATATATTCATCTTGATCTCCTTCTTATAGCTGACGGAGATGCGGGGCCAGCTCCTACCAACGGCTCGCGTACGAGCAATTTAAGAGGAAATAGTTGGATTTCTGCTCGACCAGGTCATAGATCCCAAAGGAGAATACCATTACAAGAAGAAGTAATGCCTGCATATGTAATGATTCGCAAATTGTAGGAGAAATTGTATATACCAAATTGTATATATATATATATATATATATATATATATATATATATATATATATATATATATATATATATATATGATCGGTTCTACGAGAAATTCTATTTATATATATATATATGCACAACGTGTACAGTATGTAGTAGCGTAATATACGTTTGAAATGAAAAATAATTAAATGGAAAACACAAAATTAAATGGAAAAATAAACCATAATTAATTCATAAACCCCTAAACAATTAAAAGAAAAAATAAACCAAAATTAAAAGAATTAAATAGTTTTAGTCCTGGTTGGTGTTACCAACCGGGACTAAAGGTCCCCCAGCCCACGGCGCCGGTAGGTGCCACGTGGTGGGCCTTTAGTGCCGGGCCGTGTTGAACCGGGACTAAGGGGGGGGGCCTTTAGTCCCCACCCTTTAGTGCCGGTTGGAGAACCGGCACTAAAGGCCCTTACGAACCGGCACTAAAGGTCTGGTTTCTACTAGTGCGTGCATGTAGATAGATATTAGTTAGCGCATGCAAGGTCGTGGGAGTGATTCCAGGAGTTGTTAGTACGTGGAGTGGTCATGCTGTTAGTGGTTAGTGGAGGCATGGCGTGAGTTTTGCATGGCAGGAGAACCAGCCTTGTGTATAAATGGGTTGCTTTGAGTGATGAAGAAAGAGGCCGTGAGGGCAAGAGAAAAATGTAGTCTTTGTGCTCACCAAGGGAGAGTGTTCTGGGCAAAGTCGATGGCCTTCTTCCTTGGTTGTGTGTGTGTGTGTGTTCTTGAGAGAAGAGAGAAACCACATGAGAGTTGCGAGGAAGAAGAGCGGTGCTGCGACGAGGCAGCGCCAACATTTGGTATCATGAGCTTGGTTGGCTTGGGCGTGGTTCGCCGTGCCGGAGGCGTGCCGGCGATGCCGGCGTTCGTCGGCGGCTACACGATGGAGCTCCGGGCCGTGTGTCGGCCTGTGGAGGTGCGCGGCGCGGCGGCTGTCATGGCGGACGCGGAGGCGGCGCACGGTGAGTCCGCGACGAGCGTGGCGGAGGTGGACGTATGCGGCGAGCGCGCGACGACAACGACCCGCGGCGAGTCCGCAGCGGTGGTGACCGGCGTCAGCGCGCCAGGTCGTGTCCGCGGCGGTGGTGACCGGCGTCAGCGCGCCACGTCGAGTCCGCGGTCGTGGCGACGACGAAGATGGGAGCAGCAGCGTCAACTCCGGCGACGGCGAGCAGGCGGCACGTCACAGCGTCGGGCGGGGGCGTTCAAGACGACGTCGACGACAATGTCGGGACGACACTCCTCTAGGTCACGGCTTAGGGGGTGATTGTTGGGAATAAGCCGTGACGGAGCACGGTGCGACCGGCGTCAGCGCGCCAGGTCGGGTCCGTGGCGGTGCGACCGACGTCGGTGCGCCAGGTCGGGTCCGCGGGGCTGGGTCACAACCGTGTGTGTACATATGTGCGTACGTGTGTGTCCCGTTGGCGCGTGAGTCCGTGCTCGCGTTCGTGCCCACCGTGTAGTCTAGAGTCTAGGTCATGTACCTAGTTAGCAGCAGTGGACGTTGGAGCGTCCGGTGACTGATGTGCTGGCCGGGTCAAGCGGCCGTTGAGGATGATGCGCCAGTGCTGGGCGTACGTGCATGTAGATAGATATTAGTTAGCGCATGCAAGGTCGTGGGAGAGATTCCAGGAGTTGTTAGTACGTGGAGTGGTCATGCTGTTAGTGGTTAGTGGAGGCATGGCGTGAGTTTTGCATGACAGGAGAGCCAGCCTTGTGTATAAATGTGTTGCTTTGAGTAATGAAGAAAGAGGCCGTGAGGGCAAGAGAAAAATGTAGTCTTTGTGCTCACCAAGGAAGAGTGTTCTGGGCAAAGTCGATGGCCTTCTTCCTTGGTTGTGTGTGTGTGTGTGTTCTTGAGAGAAGAGAGAAACCACATGAGAGTTGCGAGGAAGAAGAGCGGTGCTGCGAGGAGGCGGCGCCAACATTTGGTATCATGAGCTTGGTTGGCGTGGGCGTGGTTCGCCGTGCCGGAGGCGTGCCGGCGATGCCGGCGTTCGTCGGCGGCTACACGATGGAGCTCCGGGCCGTGTGTCGGCCTGTGAAGGTGCGCGGCGCGGCGGCTGTCATGGCGGACGCGGAGGCGGCGCGCGGTGAGTCCGCGACGAGCGTGGCGGAGGTGGACGTATGCGGCGAGCGCGCGACGACAACGACCCGCGGCGAGTCCGCAGCGGTGGTGACCGGCGTCAGCGCGCCAGGTCGTGTCCGCGGCGGTGGTGACCGGCGTCAGCGCGCCACGTCGAGTCCGCGGTCGTGGCGACGACGAAGATGGGAGCAGCAGCGTCAACTCCGGCGACGGCGAGCAGGCGGCACGTCACAGCGTCGGGCGGGGGCGTTCAAGACGACGTCGACGACAACGTCGGGACGGCACTCCTCTAGGTCACGGCTTAGGGGGTGATTGTTGAGAATAAGCCGTGACGGAGCACGGTGCGACCGGCGTCAGCGCGCCAGGTCGGGTCCGTGGCGGTGCGACCGGCGTCGGTGCGCCAGGTCGGGTCCGCGGGGCTGGGTCACGACCGTGTGTGTACGTATGTGCGTACGTGTGTGTCCCGTTGGCGCGTGAGTCCGTGCTCGCGTTCGTGTCCACCGTGTAGTCTAGAGTCTAGGTCATGTACCTAGTTAGCAGCAGTGGACGTTGGAGCGTCCGGTGACTGATGTGCTGGCCGGGTCAAGCGGCCGTTGAGGATGATGCGCCAGTGCTGGGCGTACGTGCATGTAGATAGATATTAGTTAGCGCATGCAAGGTCGTGGGAGAGATTCCAGGAGTTGTTAGTACGTGGAGTGGTCATGCTGTTAGTGGTTAGTGGAGGCATGGCGTGAGTTTTGCATGACAGGAGAGCCAGCCTTGTGTATAAATGTGTTGCTTTGAGTAATGAAGAAAGAGGCCGTGAGGGCAAGAGAAAAATGTAGTCTTTGTGCTCACCAAGGAAGAGTGTTCTGGGCAAAGTCGATGGCCTTCTTCCTTGGTTGTGTGTGTGTGTGTGTGTGTTCTTGAGAGAAGAGAGAAACCACATGAGAGTTGCGAGGAAGAAGAGCGGTGCTGCGAGGAGGCGGCGCCAACAGGGTTTTCTCCGCCATCGGTCCAATCACATTGTTCCTCTATGTCGAGGAGCTACTCTACAATGGTTGGTTCATTCAAACTTCATACGCATTTGCATGTTGCATTTATGGCTGCTCCAATTTGTCATCACGTGGCTTGGATACACAATGGCTGGTCTGATATTGGTGAAGTTCCATGAAGGTGGTGTCAAGCTTAGAATTCAGGTGGGTTTGGTCTTTGGTTTTGGTGGGTGGGCATAGATGGCTGCATAGTACATGCAGTGCAGAACTGCAGATTGATTCTCCCACAACGCAGCGGGCACAATCGTGGTAACATGACATGGGGATCGTTAGCCATCCATGTTACATCAACGCATTGTAGAAAAGGCATGCTAGCGCTAGTATTTTGGTCTAATCAAGCTTGAGTTGAAGGTCTCTCTCTCAAAAAACACTTGAGTTGGAGGAATCACATCACTCGACTTGGTGAACTGAATCATGCTAATGCCCATGTATCTTGTTCTATGGTTGATAGGATGTAGGCTGACCTAATACAAGTGTACTTCGGCTTTTCTATTACATCGTTGTACCTCTCCTTGAGCAATTGTTGCTCCGTAGAAATGTACTGTGAAGCGATCCACCGGTTATGAAAAGGATGATCGCACGGTAATAATGTACTGTGAAGTGAATCTAATGCTCACGAAGAGTCGAAATTGCCAACACCGTTCGCTGCCTTTGTGGCTACAGGGCGATCATCGGCGAATCCAGGAAGGCTGACAGTAGATGACAAGAAAACTAAAAGCCATTTTGAACGAAAAAAATATTTCCTCCTAATTCTTTTGTCAAAATAAGCTGAATTTTCCCAAATTACTACCGGAAACATGTACTCCCTCCGTCCCAAAATAAGTGTCGTAGTTTTAGTTCAAATTCAAACTAAAACCATTTTGAACTAAAACCGCGACACTTATTTGGGCGGGCGGAGTAGTATTTACTGGATTTTTTACGAGTTGTTTGAAAAATATCAAATTTGAACAAAAAATTGGATTTATCTAGCTAAATAGCCCTTATCTCCCAATCCTTTTCTCCAAGTAAGCTCAAATTTCCCCACATTACTATTGTAAACATGTAGTATCTACCAGATAGTTTTCACATATTTTGAGAAGTATCAAATTTTGAACCAAATTTTGAATCATTTTAGCAAATTAGCCATTATCGCCTAATCCTTTTGTCAAAATACGCTCAAAATTTCACAAACTACTACTCTAAACTTGTAGTATTTACTTGAAGTTTTCTGATTATTATTTTTGAAAAACATCACATTTTAAACAAAAAATTGGTATTACCAAGACAGACATTATCCGCTCTACTTGTGCTCAAAATGTGATGATTTCATTTTTTTTCCGAAAAGGGGCGCTTTATTACTTAAGAAATTTAAGCATTACACCCGGCCTCTGCATAACTAAGATGCACACAGCCAGTCAAGGTCCTCTCTCAAAAACAAAACAAAAAAAGAACAAAAAGGGGCGAACTACAAATAAACATGTAGTGATCCTGTACGCCTAAAGCAGAGGGGCGCCAATCCTAAGAACATGTTGCCACCCATGTTGGATAAAAGTATCCCTCGCCGTAGCCTCCAATCGTGTACACACCTCCGTAAATAGGTCTCGATTCTCCACACGTTGTAGAGAGGACCATAAACGAAGAGTCCCAGTACATCTGTAGATAACCTGCAACAGAGAAGTACTTTTATCATTAAAAACCTTATCATTTCTACATAGCCAAAGCGACCAGATAACGGCAAGCGCTCCCACCCTGAGAAGAGTCCTAAACCTGTGATCAATCCCATGTAACCAGTTGCCAAATATATTAGCAACATTACAGGGAGGATACAAGCCAGAAGCTATTTGGATGACTGACCATATAGAACGAGCCAATTTGCATTGGAAGAATAAATGTTTTATTGTCTCATCATGGTGACAAAAGACACATTGCGGACTTCCATGCCAATTCCTCTTAATAAGGTTATCTTTAGTAAGAATGACTCCGCGACGAAGATACCATGCAAATATTTTATTCTTAAGAGGTATCTTCATCTTCCAAATCTTCTTGTTATTATCAACTGGCACATCAGACTGGATTAACGCTCTATACATAGACTCCACTGAGAATTGTCCATTCCCATGGAGGTTCCATCGAAAGATATCAGACTCAGATGACAATTGCATCGTGGACAACCGCTGGAGCAGGATGTTCCATGATTGTAGTCTGCGTCCAATTAAATCTCTTCTGAACGTCACATTTGGCGGAAATGATTCCATTACCGTGGCGATAGTATCACCCTTGTGGCGCACAACGTTGTATAGAGCCGGATTTTGTTCCCGGAGTGTGGCATTTCCTAGCCACTTGTCCTCCCAGAATCTAATTTCCGAGCCATCCTTAATCAAGAAGGATCCATAGCAGAAGAAATATTTCTTCGTAGCCATTAGTCCCGCCCAAAAGTGGGAATCCCCAGGCTTCCAATATACTTGGGATACCGCCTTGGAACCCACATATTTCCTCCTTAGGAGGGTTTGCCATACACCATCTTCTGTCAGTAGTTTAAACAACCATTTGCCGAGAAGGGCCCTATTCTTAACCTCAAGGTCATGAATGCCCAGCCCGCCTTGGTCTTTGGGACGGCAAACCACACTCCGTGATGATTTCTTTTATACCAATAGTAGTAGCATGCAAGCTTGACAAACTTGTTTTCCAACGTTTGTAACCATCTACGGTAAATGCATCATTTTCAAACATAGCGGCATGTGATGGTTTCTTGTACAGAAGACAATGGAAGGAAAAGGCAATCTCCTTTTCCACACTATATTCCAAACCAATCAAACTTATCTGCTATTGTGGTTGAAAAGATCTCCAAATTTTACCATCTAACGAGACTTCCAATCTATGATTGATTGCTTTGTTTCTTCCTTTCAACTAATAAGCTCTTCTTACTTAAGGTCGAATTTCAGCAGAATAATCTTCTATTGGTATTTGATCAACCGATTCACCAAAACTCTAAGTCAGATGAAATTCGAGTATATGAATTGATTTGTGCTTTCATCAGTTGGGGGATTGGTACTTTCATTAGAATTGGGGTTAGTTCTCTTATCAACCGAGGGATTACTGCTCTCATTTGTTGCAGATGGAGGGCCAGGGGGTTATGTTCTCAGTGAGGGTATGTTCAACAGTAACATGAATTAGGGTAACGTTGGATTAAGGAATAATATGGAGGGATTTTGAACTTCTTGCAAGCAACTGTGCAAAGTCTTCATAACCATTCATCTTAAAGAGTACTTTGAAATACATCTTTTGTTGCGGTGATCGCTTGCAGTGAGGCGAGAGATAGGAGCCGATCACGCATGGTCCCTTCTGGCGCAGCAGTGCGATAACACGGTAAAACGACGCCCACCTATTCTACCCACTAGATGACACATTGGATCCTTGGTGCAAAGACCAATTGCAACCAAGAAGAGAATCAACCAAATGCAAAGAGGCAAAAACTAAATGCAGCTGAGAAGTTAGGCGAACTATTTGAAGTATGTTTTTCGCGAATTTTCTGCAAATGATTATGTCTGTACTGCATTTCTATTTTCCTTGTATGGCTCCTATAAAGGATGATGGAGTACCCGCCTCCTCTGTCTCGCCGAGGGCTGAGAGGCGCTTCGAGCCGACCATTTCGTGATGGCGTGTGGCGGGGGGGGGGGGGGCTCTCAGGGGCTCTCTGCGACGTCCGCTTTGCACGGACGGATGGTGACCGAGGGGGCGGTAGCCGGAGGGATGGAGACCAAGAGAACAATAGCCGGTGGGATGGAGCCCAAAGGGGCGGCCCCACTAGGGTTTATCGCAACGGGTGTGGTGGTGAGCACGAAAGATTGGATGGTGCTGGTGGTGCTCCCAAAGCTGCATGGGACCACTATGAGGACCTTATCAAGGGCGATGGTCTATGTGGGCTCATCATCATCGTTGATGACGCTCAAGCGACGCTGCGGAGTTATCCCCATCCTCGGATAAGTAGTCATCCCATATGCAATCTTTCGGCTCGTGATTATCAATTAGTAGGCAATTGGTTCACACCATTGCGATCAGATGGGATGCCTGGGGTCGGTGGACTGTCATGTATCGATACCTAGTGGTCGAGGTGATGGTGTTGATCGCAAGGGTTGTTGAAGAGCGACTGTTGTGCTCTGGACTAGAGGTGGAAGTTGGGTCTGCTGGCATGGGCTTCGGAGCCTACTCGAGAGTCGCGTCAATTATTCGAAGAAGTGGTGGAATGTGGAGTGGGATGTCGTCTTAGCAGTCGGCAATGAACTTGAGCGTGTCGAAGAAGAGGGTGTGAACAAGGGCAGATGCGGGCTAGTGTATAACCGTCATGTCTCGTCCACAACGAAGGTGAGGGAGCCGGAGATGAAGCTATGCCCCGTAGTGAAATTGCCCGGCGCGATTGGAAATCCGACCTGGGTTCGGTCTCCGGCTGGCATAGCCCCTTAATGGTGCGTTAACTGGCGTTACATAAAAATGCCAGTGGCCTCGGTAGGGTGGAGTGCATGACCAGAAGTACTAGAAGGGATCACACGTTGGGATTTCACCCAGGTTCACACCCTCATTGTCGAGGTAATAAACTACTTCTTCTTTGATTTTTTATGGTGGACAACACCTCATGTGCAGGTTTTATAAGTATGAGGACATTATAGCTACGGAGACAATGAAAATAATGTCGATAGTCCCTCAGACTGCCCCTGGCCTCGCCTTATTAAGGGGAACGAGGCTAGGGTTTATAATTTTCCTAACCATCCTAGAACTTCGATAGACGAAGGGTGAGGGAGTCCGGGACTAAGGGGTCCTTGGGCCGTCGACCTATTTCCCATAGGCCGGACAGATGGACCGCTCTGGGCCCAATACATGGAGGCCGAACTACAAACCAACCTCGTGCTCGGGAAGGAAAGTTTAGATATCTTGGTGTGTCCTTCAACTCAAGATGGCAAGATCGGCAGGTTGACCCCTTGATGATAACCGACCATGTGTAACCCTAGGTACCCCTGGTGTCTATATAAACCAGAGGGTTTAGCTCGTACAGGCAAGAACCATTACTCCAACTCATCTAGGGTTTAGTTCATCTGATCTCGAGGTAGATCGAATCTGTAATCGTCATACACCCATCAATACAATCAAAGTGGGACGTAGGGTTTTACCTCTTCGAGAGGGCCCGGACCTGGGTAAATACCGTGTCTGCGTTCCTTGTTACCCATCGGTCCAAGATCTACAGCTCGTGACCCCCTATCCGAGATCTGCCAGTTTTGACACCGACATTGGTGCTTTCATTGAGAGTTTCACGGTTGGATCGCCAGCAGGATCGATGGCTCGCTTGGTCATCAGCGACAACATCCTCATCGGGGACATCTCCGTCCCCAACCAACCTTACGTGTCTGGCAGTATCGATCTACGTGATGATACGGCCAGCCACTCTGATCAGGTCGGCAACTTTGTCCCTAGGCAAAGAATCAGGTTCGGTAGCCTGGAGTACGCCGCCGACAACCAGGGCAACCTGTCCCTGGCCGGGCTCATGACCTCAACTGATGAGCCCGGAAACCCCGAAGACATAACTTTGGCCCTCCTCCTTGATTCTATCTCCAGATCAACCCTCGCCCCGAGCGTTGCTTCAAGCTCAGATCAGATCATAGCGGCCGGAGGGCGGGGCACAGCCTCGGCTGAACATGTACCCTGCTTCAGCGTGCCGGAGATCGACTCTGTAGGACTCCGTGAGAACAGCTCGGCCGGCTCCTGATACATGTCAAATGTATCTACTTTTCCAAACACTTTTGCTCTGGTTTTGTCCTCTAATTTGCATGATTTGAATGAAACTAACACAGACTTACGTTGTTTTCAGCAAAACTACCTTGGTGTTATTTTTGTGCAGAAATAAAAGTTCTCGGAATTGGACGAAACTTTTTGTGGATTTTTTTCTGGAATATATATGGAATTTTGGAGCGAAGAGTTGCCGGAGGGGGTGGACCAGAAGGCCACCACGCAACCGGCCGCGCCCCCCAAGGGGCGCAACCAGATAGCTTGTGGGGCCCTCATGGCCCGTCCAACCCTAATTCCAACTCCATAAATTCACATTCGTGGAGAAAAAAATCAGAGAGAAGATTTCATCGCGTTTCACGAAACGGAGCCGCCGCCACCTCCTGTTCTTCCTCCGGAGGGCTGATCTGGAGCCTGTTTTGGGTTTCGGAGAGGGGTAATCGTCGGCGTCGTCATCACCAACCCTTCTCCATCAACACCTCCATGATGCTCACCACCGAGAGTGAGTAATTCCTTTGTAGGCTTGCTGGACGGTGGTGGGATTGGATGGAATTGATCATGTAATCGAGTTAAGTTTGATAGGGCTTGATCCCTAGTATCCACTATGTTCCGAGATTGATGTTACTATGACTTTGCTATGCTTAATGCTTGTCACTAGGGCCTGAGTGCCATGATTTCAGATCTGAACCTATTATGTTTTCATGAATATAAGAGTGATTTGGATCCTATCTTGCAAGTTGTATATACCTATTACGTGTCATGATCCGCATACCCCAAGGTGACAATAATTGGGATTCTTTCCGGTGATTGTCGTAGTTTGAGGAGTTCATGTATTCACCATGTGTTAATGCTTTGTTTCGGTTCTCTATTAAAAGGAGGCCTTAATATCCCTTAGTTTCCAATAGGACCCCGCTGCCACGGGAGGGTAGGACAAAAGATGTCATGCAAGTTCTTATCGCAAGCACGTATGACTATATACGAAATACATGCCTACATTACATTGATGAATTGGAGCTAGTTCTGTGCCGCCCTAGTGTGTAACTGTTATATGATCAATGTCATCTAAATCATTATCCATCACCGATCCACGTGCCTACGCGTTACATATACTGAATCTTGCCAAGTTACTATTGATATTGTTACTGTCACACTTGCTACAAAACTGCTACTGTCACTATTACTGTTACTTTTGCTACTACTATTTGCCGTGCTACTAAATCTTAACTGCAGAGAGATATTCTCGGTGCGGTTGAATTGACAACTCAACTATCAAGGCCAATAAATATTATTTGGCTCCCCTTGTGTCGAATCAATAAATTAGGGTGAAATACTACCCATGAAGACTGTTGCGATCCCCTACACATGTGGGTTATCAAGACCTTTTTCTAGCGTCGTTGTCGGGGAGCATAGCTCTATTTATTGTGTTAACTGAAGGATATCCAATTGCTACTATGAGAAATATAAAAGACAACCAAACTAAGATCGTCCCCTCTCACACGAGGGGAGGTAAGGAACTGCCATCTAGCTCTGCTTTTGATTCACCTCCTGTTTTGAATCAGCTTGTTACACCACCACCTCTTGATCGTCCTGATATGTCACATGAACTCGATGATGCTACGTCTGAAATTAATGATGAAACTATTGCTACACATGTTGAAACTGAACCTGTGCCACTGAATGAATTACTTGATGCTCATATTGCTAAAGCTAGAGAACTTGAGAATGCTGAAATTGAGGAAGACTTTGAATCACCTATTACCCCTCCCTCACCTAATAGATATGAATTGCCTTTTGTACCTGAAGGTTATGTTATGGATGATGAGGTTGCTAGGGACATTCTTGCTTGTGAAAATAGAGATGATGTGAAGAAACTATTATGCAAACTAAAAGAAAAATCTATGATGGAGAAAATGAAACGTGATCCTAAATTTGCTACTTCTCCTATATTTGTTACTGATAGGGATTATGAGTTCTCTGTAGACCCAGAGTTAATTCCTATAGTAGAGTCTGATCCTTTCCATGGTTTTGAAAATAAAACTGTTGTCGAACACCTTATGAAACTAAATGATATTGCTGCTCTGTTTACCAATGAAGAAAAGATTCGCTACTATTATATCCTTAAGCTTTTTCCTTTGTCGCTAAAAGGTGAGGCCAAGGAATAGTTCTTATCACTTACTCCTGGTTGCATACGTAGTCCCCAGGATATGCTTCAACACTTTTCTGCAAAATATTTTTCTACTCATAAGAAACAAGCTGCCTTACAGGAAATATTTAACTTTGCTCAAATTCAAGAAGAGAATCTCCCTCAAGCTTGGGGGAGGCTTCTCCGGTTACTACGAGCTTTGCCTGATTGTCCACTTGAGAGGAATGAAATACTTGATATTTTTATAATGGACTAACTGATGCTTCTAGGGATTTCCTAGATAGTTGTGTTGGTTGTGTTTTTCAGGGAAATAACTGTTGGACAAGCTGAAGAATTATTGAACAACATAATGCAAAATGCCGATGATTGGACACTCCCTGAACCACCTTCAGAACCTATTCAAAAGAAGAGAGGTATTCTATTTCTCAGTCCCGAACATATGCAAGAAGCAAAAAAGATCTATGAAAGAAAAAGGTATTAAAACTCAGGATGTCCAGAAATTACCACCTATTGAAGAAATACATGGACTTGATACCCCGACACAGGTAGTAAAGGTAAACTCTCTCCGTTCCTTTAATAAAAGTGATATACCTTATATTAGGACTCCTAAACAATGCTTGGATGAATTTGATAATTACGTTGTTAAGCAAAAACATTTCAACAAATATGTTAAGAATCAATTGCAACGTAATGCTATGATGATAGATGGCTTAAGTGACTTGATGTTTAGAATTACAAATGATGTGAAAGGTTTAGGCAAACATGCTTCTATGGTTCACAGTCAACTAGACCAAGTCGCTAAATCACAAAATGATTTGCTTGCTGAAATGAATAATATAAAGGTTGCCCTAATATACATGATCATGCTATTAGAGTAGTGACTAGAGGAGGTAGAATGACCCAAGAACCTCTTTATCCTGAAGGTCACCCTAAAAGAATTGAACAAGATTCTCAGAAAATTAATGAAGATACACCTAGTTCATCTAAGAAGAAGAAGAAAAAGAAAAATGATAGGAACTTGCATGCCTCTCGTGAACTTGTTATAGAAAAACCTGTTGAGAAAAACAATGAAGTTTCTGTTTCTGATGCTGAGACTCAGTCTGGTAGTGAGCATACACCTAGTGATAATGAAAATTATAATAATGATGATGATGCTCTTATAGATGCTCAACCAGATAGTAACAAAGAAAATGATAATGATGTAGAAATTGAACCTGCTGAGGCTCTTGATAACCCACCTTCTAAAAATAAACATTATGATAAGAGAAACTTTGTTGCTAGGAAACATGGAAGGGAAAGAGAGCCATGGGTTCAAAAACCTATGTCATTCCCTCGTAAAGCCACTAAAAGTAAAGATGAGAAAGATTTTGAGCGCTTTGCTGAAATGATTAGACCTGTCCATTTACGCACTCGCTTGACTGATATATTGAAAATGCCTCCATATGCTAAGTATATGAAAGATATTATCACTAATAAAAGAAATATACCTGAAACTGAAATTTCCACCATGCTTGCTAATTATTCTTTTGATGGTGGAGTACCTAAGAAGTTGGGGGATCCGGGTATACCCACAATACCTTGCTCTATTAAAAGGAATTATGTTAAAACTGCTTTATGTGATTTAGGGGCCGGTGTTAGTGTTATGCCTTTCTCCCTATATAAAAGACTTGAATTGCGTAAACTCACACCTACTGAGATATCTTTGCAAATGGCCGATAAATCCACTGCTTTACCTATTGGAATTTGCGAGGATATTCCCGTCGTGGTTGCAAATGTTACTATCTTAACAGACTTTGTTATTCTTGATATGCCGGAGGACGACAATATGTCGATCATCCTTGGTAGACCTTCTAAATACTGCAGGGGCTGTTATATATTGCAATAAAAGCAAGGTCACCTTTCATATCAATGGCAAGCAACATACCGTGCATTTTCTGAGGAAGCAAACTTTGGTTAATAATATTAATGTCATTGATCCTTTTCCCACGATTATCATTGGAGATATTACAATTCCTCTCCCTACTGCCAAGAAGAAGAAATATTATAATCTTATTGTTGGGGAGATACAAATCCCAATTGAGAAATTTGTTCTTAGGAGAATGAACTTTCTAAGGAAAGCTTCTTCAAGCCGTAGCCCCAAGGGAGTTTCTAGGAGGATTCACAATAGCGATATCAACCTCCCTCGCAATGCGGAAGTTAGGCCCTGTGAATGGCCACATATACCCTTCATGAGTGAAGCGGGTTTTTATGAAGAGTTCATGCAATTTGTTGCAAATGTCGGGCTAACCAGCTTCTTCGCAGATAAGTGTGACCAACACTATCTCCTTACTAATTCCTTCGTGCAAAACTTTTACTTCATTAATACGCCCGGTGCTCCCATGGTACGCTTTTCTCTATATGCCGAGAACTATGAGTTACCTCTGCATGAATTTTGTGAAATATGTCTGCTTCCCTCTGATGGGGGAGTGTGTGAACCTAAAGTTGAGGAGTTTGAGGACTTTATTCATACCTTAACTGTAGGGGAAACCAGGGGCGTTTCACACGCCAGAGCCACTAGTTTGCATTTTTTTCATCTATGCATTATTTTGCTCTGGTTATAGGAAAATGCATAACTGCTATGGAGCAGGGTGGTGCCCTCAGCGCCCCCACCCTCGCTATTTTACGCCATGCACTTTATGGTGATAATGCTTACAATCTAGGAGCTATTGTTGCGCGCCGCTTGCATCTTAACCGAACTAAAGGTAAAATTCATGTTGGTATTTATGTTGCGTGCTTGGCTAGGCACTTTGAGGTGGCAATACGCCCTACTGATTATTTGTTGCCTGAGGTGTACCTCGACCATCTATCTATGGAGGAACACCAGTTTCTCTGGAAACCCGAATCACTACAACCCCTTCGTTACAGCCTAGTGTTTAGCGAGAAGACTTGCGATATTATTCCTTTGCCTGCACCTACTTTGTTTAACTATCATGTCAGGAACGGATACAGAATAATGCCAGAGGACATCATTGCTTACCGGAACGAGCTTGCTGCTGCGGAGGCCGAGGCCCAGGCATAGGACTCTCGGGTACCTCGGCGGAAGTACTTTCCTGGACCTGACGGCTACTACGAGTGGCGATTACCAAGCTAGGCAAAAGCCTAAGCTTGGGGGAGTATGTATTTCTCATCGACATTACATTCATGTTCTCACACTTCATACAAATTGTCAGTGTTCATTCTCTTTCTTTGTCTATCCATGTTAGCTTTATTTTCCGCATTCTTTTTGTGTGTTTGAAAAACTTTGAAAATCCAAAAATATTTCTCGCTTCTTTTCGGTTCTTTTATTGTCCTCGTTTCTTTAGTTGTAGTACTAAAAAGAAAACCCAAAAATATTTCCTTTGCTTGTTGGGAGCTTTCCCGTGTAAATAATTTTTCTCGTTCTTGTTTTCCCCTTAGTTCCTTTGCTTGCCTAAGAAAAAACAAAAAACTCCAAAAATATTTCAGTGTGTTTCTCTGAATTTCTTTTCTTTTGTTGAGTTGTCAAAAGAAGAAGACCACGATGAAAATGTTGAGTGGCTCTCATATGCTTTATTGATGATCTAATAGAGAGCCAATTTTACCTTGTCTTCTCCTTTGTCTTAAACTGCCCTACAGATTCCAGCTTAGTCCACGGCATTATTGCACTATTATTTTATCACACCGTTCGATCGTGCAAGTGAAAGGCAATAATGACGATATTTGATGAAGTGACTGTGGCAAAGGAAGCTGGTATGAACTCTTCTTGTTTTCTGTTTTTGTAAATATGTTTAGCCAGTTTGATCCTGATTCGGTACATCATGAGTAACCATGTTCATGATGACAATTAGAGATTATAGCTTCTCATGCCATGCCTAAATAGCTAGGAGTTAATAATGATTTATCTTGTGTGTCAATATGCATTAAAATGGTTATAATATGGTATGGTAGTATGGTATCTCCCTCTGAGAAATTCAAGCGGTTTGACTTGGCCCGTGTGCAAACATGTAATTGAATCAAAACCAATATAGCCTTCATGATGTTTAAATTCAGAGTGTTCATATCCTACTCATGCTACATCCAATGTTAATTATTCAAAATGCATGTTCATGATAGTTGTTGCTCTCTAGCTGGTCGCTTCTCAACCTATTGCAAGCCTTCACCTATACTAAGCGGAAATGCTGCTTGTGCATCCAAATCCTTAAACCAAGTTATTCCACATGAGTCCACCATACCTACCTATATGCGGTATTACCTTGCCGTTCCAAGTAAATTTGCATGTGCCATCTCTAAATATTCAAATAAATATCCATTTTTGTGCACTCGTCTCGCTCATGGAGCGACGGGGCGGTTAATATTTTCCATGCTAAGCAAGTTATTCTCAGGACGGTCGTTTATTCCCTGTCATTGCACGAGAGATACTGGTAAGAGGGATGCCCAGTCCCACATAATCAAAAAAAATTACACCAACTCCTTGGGACAGTTGATTGTTTGGAGGGCAACCGTGGATTCGGCCAGCCATGGAATGTGTTTGGATGGTGAATAGGAGTAAACTTTACTATTCTGTTTGGGAACCGCCAATAATGAGTTTAGCATGGAAAATGTTGAAAACCTTTGTCGTAACGTTGACAAGAAAAGTGCACCGCTCAAAAATTATACTTACACCCTTGTTTTAAGCTTCGAGCTCTGGCACCTCTGCAAATCAATGCTTTCTTCTGCGAAGGGCCTATCTATTTACTTTTATGTTGAGTCATCATCCTCTTACTAAAAGCACCATACCCGAGAGCACTATTGTCATTCTTATGCATTTAGTTTAGTTAATGTTGGATATGAGCATGATTGTATCTTTTCTACCCTGAATTATAATGTTTAGTCGCTGCTTGGATCTCAGAGGTGCTCTGCATTTATGTTTTGCGGTCTGAGAAAGGGCTAGCAAAATACCATGTCACCATATTGTATTATGAGTGTTTTGATAAATTGTTGTCATAGGAGATGTTTTATTATTGATTTCTAGCTGGTTATGTTTTGCCATGAGTTAATATAATATGAGAAAAATTCACCGTATGTCCTCATACTTGTCGCGGTGGTCACTTTAGTCCACGTAGTTGTAAATACCTAAAATACGGTCATCATACTTGTCCTAGGGGTTCATATACGGTCCAATATATGGTCTTGTCTACGTACATGCTGATTTGGCGGTTGACTGGCTTGTCCACGTGGGTGTTGACTGACAAGTCAGCTCCAGGCCATCGCTACGCGTGTAGACCAGGGTTGTTTTTGCAAAATCTCACCAAATTAAAATAACTCCCCAACCTGGTCGGACCACCTCAGCCTCACCGCCTGCAGGCAGGTGCTCGAGTCCGTCGCCAGCCTCGGCCTCCTCTTTTTCCTCTTCCTCGTGGGGCTCGAGCTCGACCTCCGCTCCGTCCGCTCCAGCGGCCGCCGCGCCTTCGCCATCGCCGTGGCTGGCATCTCGCTCCCGTTCGCCTGCAGGGTCGGGGTAACCTTCGTCATCCGCTGCGCCATCCCCGGCGCCGACCAGGCCGGGTACACGCCCTTCCTGGTCTTCATGGGCGTCGCCATGTCCATCACCGCGTTCCCGTGCTGGCGTGCATCCTCGCCGAGCTCAAGCTGCTCACCACGGCCATCGGGGAGACGGCGCTGGCGGTGGCCGCGTTCAACGACGTGGCCGCGTGGGTGCTGCTCGTGCTCGTCGTGGCCATCTCGGGGGGCGGCGACGACCGGCGCAGCCTGGTGACGTCGTGGCCGTGTGGATGCTGGCAGTCAAGCCTCTCATGTCGTGGGTGGCCCGGCGGTTGGACGCGGGCGGTGGTGGGTCTGCGCCGATGACCTTCGTTGCTCGTTGGTTGGTTCCCGCGAAGGCGGAGGCGGTTCAAATCGAACTGGACGGGAGGGTGGGGTGGGGTCGTATGTGGTGAGCAGAAAAGGGGACCCCTGGAAGAGGGAGACGCTCCTCTTTGTTTTGCTTTCCATCGATTCGAAATGCATCTATACGGCGGTGATGTGTGTCGGCCGTATGTACAAGAACTGCATAGTTGAATTGATTGGCTTCAATTATACCTTGACAGATGCCCTTAGCTTGAGTAACTTGAACAGCGCATGAAGAGGGTTGTCTGAATAATCAACATTTGCAGGAGCAAGCTGGCTCAAGGATGAGTTGTCGCCTTCGGTGAACACTGACTTGTGGATGTAGAAGCTGTATGAACAATATCTAGCATTAATCAGACTTGTAGACAAAATTGTGCATTGTACTGCAGACTAACAAAACCAATCACACAGCAAAGCACACTGTATCATCATCAGTCATTACCTGACATAGAACAAGATGTCCTGCATCAGCCTCAGTTCCATTGTCTGAAACACGATTTTCCCCTGGATCTTAACTTTGGAAGAGTTCACCAGCAGGACAAGGCACTTTGTCCACTCGGGAGATAGCTTTTCAATCTGCAATAACCATCAGAAGTTGCACAAAATATATGATTTTGCACAGAAAGATGGCAATCCCAATCATGAGTCCGTAATGCATCATTCATGAGATCGATGGAGAGCAGTTCACCTCTCCGGCGCGCTCCACCATCCGCGGCGGCGGCGCGCTGGCCATCCTGGCGCTGATCATCGTGACGGCCTGCGCGGGGAATATCATGGGCACGTTCGTGGTGGCCATGGCGTGCGGGATGGGGGCCACGGAGGCCATCGTGCTGGGCGTGCTCATGAACACCAAGGGCCTCGTCGAGCTCATCGTCCTCAACATCGGCAGAGAGCGCAAGGTACGTACGTACCTTCTGCGTACCGACGGCCGGTACACATCACCGCCGTATAGATGCATTTCTTTCTACGTATAATTCCCGTATTTTAGTTGTTTTCTTGTGTGCTTGACTGCTTGTACATGCGCCCTGCTCACCGCCGACGACGGGCTCCACCTGTACGACACATGCGCGGCCGGCACGGCCACGTCTCCGTCCCCGTCCTCATACCGGGTGTTCCTCCTCTACAACCATCGGAGCTACACGGCGCTCCGGCGCTACTCCTCGGACGACGGTAGCTGGAGCCCGGAGGTCGAGGTGACCGACGCCCGGATCGCGACGGGGCGGCAGCTGGGCATGAGGGCGCACGCGACGACGAGCCCGGCACGCCGCCGTCGGCGAGCGAGAGATCGGGCTTGGAGAAGGGCACGAATCCCTCGCCACGGGAGCGCGGAGAAGACGAGGAGCAGGATTTTGCAAAAAGAACCCTGGTCTACACGCGTATTGCAGCTCAGCGACGACCTGGAGTTGACTTGTCAGTCAACGCCCACGTGGACAAGCCAGTCAACCGCCAAATCAGCGTGTACGTAGACAAAACCGTATATTGAACCGTATGTGAACCCCTGGGACAAGTATGAGGACTGTATTTCGGGTATTTGCAACTACGTGGACTAAAGTGACCACCGCAACAAGTATGAGGACCTACAGTGAATTTTTCTCATATAATATCTATTTGCTGTCATGGACGTGTGTATCTATGATTTATGCTGAAAACTTGAGCGCTAGCTAAGCTTGTGTATAATAACGAGAACAAAAGAGTTTTTAGAAGTTTTATTTATCACTTTCGGTTTATCAACTAAATTGCTTGAGGACAAGCAATGAGTTAAGCTCGGGGGAGTTGATACGTCTCAAACGTATCTACTTTTCCAAACACTTTTGCTCTGGTTTCGTCCTCTAACTTGCATGATTTGAATGAAACTAACCCGGACCGATGCTGTTTTCAGCAGAACTACCTTGGTGTTATTTTTGTGCAGAAAAAAAGTTCTCGAAATTGGACGAAACTTTTTGTGGATTTTTTTCTGGAATATATAAGGAATTTTGGAGCGAAGAGCTGCCAGAAGGGGTGGACCAGAAGGCCACCACGCAACCGGCCGCGCCCCCCCTAGGGGCGCGTTCAGATGGCTTGTGGGGCCCTCATGGCCCCTCCGACCCTAATTCCAACTCCATAAATTCACATCCGCGGAGAAAAAAATTAGAGAGAAGATTTCATCGCGTTTCACGAGACGGAGGAGCCGCCACCTCCTGTTCTTCCTCCGGAGGGCTGATCTGGAGCCTGTTTTGGGCTCCGGAGAGGGGAAATCATCGCCGTAGTCATCACCAACCCTTCTCCATCAACACCGCCATCGCTAGTAGAAAACAGGCCTTCCGTTTAACCCTTTAGTCCCGGTTTGGCTTTGTCCCGGGACTAATGTGACCATTAGTCTCGGTTCCAACGGCTAGGAGCGGTCGGGGGGCACGGGCCCCGTTAGTCCCGGTTCATTCGAGACCTATAGTCCCAGTTTGTATCACAAACCGGGACTAAAGGGGTGGTGGCAGGCTGGTGTCAGCCTGGGGCCCCCACGAGCCCTTTTAGTCCTGGTTTGTGATACAAACCGGGACTATAGGTGGACCTTTAGTCCCGGTTTGTATAACCAACCGGGACTAAAGCTTTCCCTAAATAAACCCTCCATCCAGCCAGACTCCATTTCTCTGTTTCCTCCATTCGAATTCCCCTCTCTGTTCTTCCCCTAGCTCGAGCTCCTCCCTCCATTTTTGCCAAGATTTGTCAAGATTTGAGGCACCCCAATCCATCCAAGTGTCCACAAAGGTTAGCAACTTTGTCCTTTCATCTCTTATTGCTAGATCAGCTCGTGTAATGCTTTATAAGTATAGTAATTTGTGGGTTTTAGTTTGGGTGTAATTATGTGGTAGTTTTTTTGATTTATATGCAATTTGAGCTCAAATTAACTCCTTAGTTAGCATATGTGTAGGTGTGGTTTACTTAGTGTGCCTTCCCGTCCCCGTCCTAACCACCGTCGATCGCCCGCACCGTCCCGTCGCCGGCACCACCTTGGTGAGCCTCTTCTTGTGTTCTTATCATTTTTATTAAAAAAATTGTATTTGTATGATTTAGATAGTTACTTGCATAATTTTCTTACTTGTATGATTGTTGTTATATATAGTGCCATGGTTATGATATCCGTGCCCGTCGGCCCTCGTCCGGTTTACGATTCGGATGTGGTATATTCTCTTTTATAACTATTTGTTGCATTTCATGTTAATGACAATTATGCACATCAAGTTGACATAGATATTTTTATCTAGGAGGTAGTTGAACCGGAAATGCCAACCGACCCTATTGTCGAGAAGTTAAATTTAGTTGAAAAAGAAAATGAGGATTTGAAAGGAAAATTGAAAAGAGTTGAAGAAGAGAAGATGAAATTGGAGTTGTACGTTGTCGATGTCGTTGATGATCACAAGATCAAGATGGATGCAATGCGCTTGAAGATTAGAAAGATTATAAAATATGCCATTAATAAAGAGGCTTGGTATCATTATGCAATTGCTTCCGGTTGCGTTGAGGGGGCTTCTACCAGAAAATGTTCGATTAGCCATTGTGAAGCTATGTTCATTCCTCAATGCAATTTCTGAGAAGGTAATCGATCCGGAAATCCTACCAAGCTTACAGAATGATTTGGTCCAATGTCTTGTCAGTTTCCAGTTGGTGTTCCCACCATCCTTCTTCAATATTATGACGCACGTCCTAATTCACCTAGTCGAAGAGATTGCCATTCTGGGTCCTGTATTTCTTCACAATATGTTCCCCTTTGAGAGGTTCATGGGAGTCTTAAAGAAATATGTTCATAACCGTGCTAGGCCAGAAAGAAGCATCTCCAAGGGCCATGAAACAGAGGAGGTTATTGAGTTTTGTGTTGACTTTATTCCTGACATTAAGCCGATTGGTGTTCCTCAATCGCGGCATGAGGGGAGACTGCGTGGAAAAGGCACGCTTGGACCAAAATCAATAATATGTAGGGACGGGCATTCTTGGGCGCAAGCACACTACACAATTCTACAGAATTCTACCTTGGTGACCCCGTATATCGAGAAACACATGGATATTATACGCTCGAAGAACCCGGAGAAGTCTGACCCCTGGATTCAACGTACACACATTGAGGCTTTCGGCGGTTGGTTGCGAACACATCTCATGAATGACGACAATGTTGAAGATGACTTGTACTTGTTGGCCAAGAGACCATCTTCGACTATATTGACTTTCCAAGGGTACGAGATAAATGGGAATACATTTTACACGATCGCCCAAGATAAAAAGAGCATCAACCAAAACAGTGGTGTCTGCTTTGACGATGCGGCAAACAGCAAGGAAAAGGACACATATTATGGTTACATAGAGGAGATATGGGAACTTGACTATGGAGGTGATTTGAAGGTCCCTTTGTTCCGGTGCAAATGAGCCAATCTGACTGGAGGAGGGGTAATGGTAGACCCGCAGTACGGAATGACAACAGTGGATCTCAACAATCTTGGGCACACAGACGAACCATTCGTTCTAGCCAATGATGTGGCGCAAGTTTTCTATGTGAAGGACATGTCTACCAAACCGAGAAAAATGAAAGATAAGAAAGCGGATACATCATACGATGAGCCAAAGCGCCACATAGTGCTTTTTGGGAAAAGAAACATCATGGGAGTGGAGGACAAGACAGACATGTCACAAGATTATGAAAAGTTTGATGAAATTCCTCCCTTCGCAGTGAAGACTGGCCCAAGCATCATGTTAAATGATGAAGATTGTCCATGGTTACAGCGCAATAATCAAGGGACACACGAGAATAAAAAAATTTATACCGCAAGATCCCACTCTGGGATGTGATTGGCTGCACCGTCATCACTTTTCTTCTCTAGTGAGTAGCCGGGATGGTCCTGTTTTGTACACGAAGTGCATCCAGTTTTTGTTGGAACCCTCTCAACTTTTTAGCACATGCTATGTGGGTGAAATGATGATACCATGCCAAGTTTCAACCTTTTCAGAGTTCATTTGTGGTGCTTTTTAATTTCAGGGTCGTTTAGCTCAAAAAAATCATTAAATGCATGAAAAATAGCAAATGAAGTTAGAAAGAGTTGAAATTTGAATATGTGGCTTAGAATTGTGCATATTGAATGCACAAAAAGTCTGGAGTCGAAACAAGTTTAAAAAAAATGAAATGCCTTTGTAACAGATGAGTTTTCGTCCGAAACCCTCATACTTCGAAGGAGATGGTCTAGTTTGTACACGAAGTGCATCCAGTTTTTGCCGTAACCCTCTCAACTTTTTAGCCAATGCTATGTGGGTGAAATGATGATACCATTCCAAGTTTCAACCTTTTCAGAGTTCATTTGGGGTGCTTTTTAATTTTAGGGTCGTTTAACTCAAAAAAATCATTAAATGCATGAAAAATAGCAAATGAAGTTAGAAAGGGTTGAAATTTGAATGTGTGGCTTAGAATGGTGCATATTGAAAGCACAAAAAGTCTGGAGTTGAAACAAGTTTAAAAAAAATGAAATGCCTTTGTAACAGATGAGTTTTCGTCCGAAACCCTCATACTTTGAAGGAAATGGTCTAGTTTGTACACGAAGTGCATCCAGTTTTTGCCGTAAACCTCTCAACTTTTTAGCACATGCTATGTGGGTGAAATGATGATACCATGCCAAGTTTCAACCTTTTTCAGAGTTCATTTGTAGTGTTTTTTAATTTCAGGGTCGTTTAGCTCAAAAAAATCATTAAATGCATGAAAAATAGCAAATGAAGTTAGAAAGGGGTGAAATTTGAATATGTGGCTTCGAATGGTGCATATTGAATGCACAAAAAGTCTGGAGTTGAAACAATTTAAAAAAATGAAATGCCCTTGTAACAGATGAGTTTTCGTCCGAAACCCTCATACTTCGAAGGAGATAGTCCAGTTTGTACATGAAGTGCATCCAGTTTTTGTCGTAACCCTCTCAACTTTTTAACACATGCTATGTGTGTGAAATGATGATACCATGCCAAGTTTCAACTTTTTCAGAGTTCATTTATATTGCTTTTCAATTTCAGGGTCATTCAGCGCAAAAAAAATCATCAAAAGCATGAAAAATAGCAAATAAGTTAGAAAATGTTTGAAATTTGAGGATGTGGCTTTGAATGGTGCATATTGAATGCACAAAAAGTCTTGGAGTTGAAATAAGTTTTAAAAAATGAAACGCTTTTGTAACAGATGAGTTTTCGTCCAAAACACTCATACTTCGCAGGAGATGGTCCAGTATGTACACGAAGTGCATCCAGTTTTTGTCGTAACCCTCTCAACTTTTTGGCACATGCTATGTGTGTGAAATGATGATATCATGCCAAGTTTCAACCTTTTCAGAGTTCATTTGTACTGCTTTTCAATTTCATGGTCACTCAGCGCAAAAAAAATCATTAAAAGCATGAAAAATAGCAAATGAAGTTAGAAAATGTTTGAAATTTTAGGATGTGGCTTTGAATGGTGCATATTGAATGCAGAAAAAGTCTGGAGTTGAAATAAGTTCAAAAAAATGAAATGCCTTTGTAACAGATGAAGGTCTAAAACTAAAAGAGTTAAACAGAATCTGGATTTGATTAAAACACCTAATTAAAATATCCTAAAAATTTCCATATTGAACATAATGATAAAACATACTAATATTAAACAACAGGAAAAACAATCACTCAAAATCAAATTTTAAACTAAAGTTATTCACAAACTAGTGATTCCCACAAATTTCAAAAGAATTCAAATTTAAACCATTTAAATATGAAAACTACTAGCACTAACACAAAGTTTATAATTTTTTTGAGCTAAAGCAAAAATATTCATTCAAAAACTCTAAATATTCTAAAAGTTATTCCAAATCTAAAAACAGAAACCGTCCTGTTTAGAAAATCAAAACAAAAATAATAATCGAAAATAGACCTTTAGTCCCGGTTGGTGTACCCAACCGGGACTAAAGGTCCCCTCCCGCGCGGAATTTGGGCCGCCGAAATATGGGCCTTTAGTCCCGGTTGTGTCCTCCAACCGGGACTAAAGGTCACCCCTTTAGTCCCGGTTGGTGATACCAACCGGGACTAAAGGCCCCGGGCTATTTAAGCCTTGCTTCTTCCTCCCCAAATCACTCTGTCTTCACGCCCGCTCGACGACGCCGCCAGGCTGCCCCGCTCGCGCCCTCGACGTCGCCGTCCACGCCGCCAGGCTGCTCATCTCCGTAGCCGCTCCTCGCCGCCAGACCTCGACGTCGGCCCGCCCCCTGCTGCCCGCCGACGAGCCCCTGTTGTGCTCACTCCTCCCACGGTGAGCCTCCGCCTCCTTTCCCCCTCTCTGTTCAGCCGCCCCGACCTCGTCGTGCCCGGCCCTTCATGCCCAAGCGCGCGCGGCGGCGCCATGGCCGCCGGCATGCCCGAGCGCGGCGACGCCATGGCCGCCGGCCTGCCCGAGCACTAGTACTTGCTCTGCTCTGTTTCCGGTGATGTACCATGTTAAAACTGATCTTATCCTTTTGTATTAGGCTCAGATAAGCAATTTTCATAAGTTGTAGAAGAAATTCAAGTTCAAAAATTGTAGAACAAATTCAAGTTGTGGCAAAAAACAATGTTCTGGCTATTTTGCATCACTGAACTCATGTCTTTTATCATCAACTAAAGTCTGATCCTTCACAAGATTTTTAGTGAGATACATTTTGAATGCGAATTTTGATTGGTGTCTTGCGGCTGTTGCAATCGCTAAGAGTCTCGAGTGAACATAATAGGTCCTTCACAAGATTTTTAGTGAAATACATTTTGAATGCACAAGATCAAAGATTAGATAGGCATACTTACATTTAGTAAAATTAAGACCATGATTTTGAATTGAAGGCACACTTACATTTATAATTTGTTACAAGAATGTTATTCTCACATTAGGATAGCAGTGTATTTGTTTATTTGAGATAGGTCTCACATTTAGTAAAAGTAACATTTGTTTATTTATGTCTCTTGGAAGGTTGCTAGATAGATGTTTAGATGTTTGATGTTTAGATGTGTTTAGATGTTGTTGAATTTGTTTATAAATATGAGTAGCATAATAAAATGATAATCATTGTTATGCAAATCCCACGTTTATAAGTTCTTGAGTCGACGATGCCCATCCCGCATCCTCGTCGTCGAGTCGGCGGCGACCACCTGCTTGAGAGGGGCCATGGCCGGGACTGGGCTCCGCCTGGCTGGCACTGGGAGGTGCTACCTTCCGGGGCGCGGAGCTTGGTGAGGAATGAGGGTCCTGTCGTCGACCCGGAGGTTATTTGGTGGCGGTCGCGTGGACCACAGTCGGTGTTGAGGGAGCCGGCCCCCGCGGAGGTGGTACGTCGCCGTGTCAGGGAGGAGGACGAGCACGTCCGACGCTACATGGCTGCGTTGGACGCCAGGTTCTCCAATACCTGGCAGGTTCTTCAGGGATCACACCTGAGCTATGATCCTGTCATAGTTCCTTATCTTTGGGTGTCCACCGCCTGCGCCGCGAGACGTCAACTATTCTGATGATGTATTAGTGATGTTATATTCGATGATGTATTAGTGATACTATTCGATGATGTATTAGTGATATTATATGATCATATTGTTGCATTGCCTTGTATTGATTTGCATATCTCCGGTTCTGCTTATTGAATGCATTCTAATTGTTTTATATTTGTTCTGGATTAGTTAAGCTATGGACGGTAGAGACAGAGACCATGATCAAGAGAATGCCATGTACGACCTGATATGCTCCGGAAACGAAGAGAATGAAGTAGATGATGGCTCACAATACCTTAACCCATCCGGTGAGGGAATTGAGGAAGAACAACCAAGAGACGAAGGCGAACCAGCTGACAATGATGATGGCAAAGAAATTTTTGTCCATTTAACAGAGTCCGGCCAGGTATTAATTTGCCCTCTGGTGATCATCAGATGTATTGATTGATTTGTATATATTAACGAATCTTTCTTCCTTTTAGCCCTCCGGATCGAGCAAATCTTCTACAAGGGTTAAACGTGGCCCGACAAAAAAGTTGAAACAAGGCGTAAAGTTTAACATCGATCAAATCAGAGCAGATGGCGAACCGATTGCTCCTAAAGAGAATGCGGACAAATTTATACGTCAATGCGGAGTTATCGTTAGGGACCAAATCCCGATCACCGTTCAAGAATGGAATCAGCCTAAAGATGCCCAAGCAGTTTGTTTTGTCAGCTAAAGAGCAAAAGATCTGCTTTGGGAGGAGCTCATGAAACATTTCACCCTACCTGAGGATCTCACGGATCTCCAACGGGAGAAAGTCAAGAAGTGTGTTCTTAAGAAGATGGCCACACAATTCCAGTCTTGGAAGAAAAGATTATGGAAAACTTACGTAGAAAACAAAAATAAGACTCCAGAATTCAAAGGAGAATATGTGAAGTTAGCAGATGACTGGGACGAATTTGTGAAGTTCAAGGAATCAGAAGAAGCTAAGAAACGGTCGAGAATAAACAAGATAAATGCCAACAAAAAAATGTGGCACCATCGTCTGGGGCCAGGCGGCTACAAGTCTGGGTTGCCTAAGTGGGATGAATCTGAGAGAAACATGAAGGCTACAGGGGTCACTCCAGTAACAGAGACTTGGCCCGAGAGGTGCAGGACTTGGTTTTATGCACATGGGGGAAGGTTGGACCCAAAGACAGGGGAGGTTCTTGAACAGGCAAGTCTTAAAGAAGCCACGGACGAGTTACTTAAAGCAATAGCAGAAGGTCGAGAGGGTGTGTACGAGCCCGAGAGAGAGAAGGACGAGCTTTCGCGCGCCCTCAAGAATCCTGAACACCCGGGACGAACACGAGGCAAAGGCATGGTTCCGTGGCTTCTGGGGTTTGCGGATTGGAACAATAGCTATAGAAGTCGTGCCAGAAAGAAGAAGCATGAAGTAGATCGGATTCAGGACTTGGAACGCAAATATAACATGTAGCAGGAGCAAATCAACAAACTTAGCCAGCAAGGCGCGTCTCAGCAGCAGCAGCAACCAGATCCAGCATTGGATGGTACCATTCCATCATCTATGCCGAAAAGCAACATGGGTTCCACGGGGGTCCCGGCCGATGATGCACTGCTGGCTCGCTACCCCGTGGATGATATCCTAGAGTCGACACCTTGTGAGCTACACGTGAAACTGAAGAACATATCCATGAAGGCAGCGGATGGCTTTGCTTTACCGAGTGGACATGAAGCAACTTTCCACGGCAATCCGATTCCACCTGGCTATGCTTGTGTCAGGGTGGATCAAGTTGTGTCGGCATATGAATCACTAGATCTTGACTACCCTGGAGGTGAAGGGGAGCGGACAGACGGAGAAGCCAGGTGTTGTGTCATTTTATGGAAAAAGGAATGCATCGTGTTTCCAAACTCGGTGCCAAGGCCACCGACTCCTCCTCCAAGTCCGCCGCGTCAGCAGACTCTAACCCTCCCCGAGACGGAGCGCGGGGTGAGTCCGCCATATCCATCTCCGCCGCGCTAGCCGAATCCATCCCACCTCGAGACGGAGCGCATGGCGAGTCTGCGATATCAAGCTCCGCCACGTCAGCAGAGTCCATCCCACCCCGAGACGGAGCCTAGCGTGAGACGTCCGCGATATCGAAAAACAGCGTCTCCAAAGCGGAAGAGAACACAAAAGAAGAAACCGGGCGAGTCTCCTGCCAAAAAGAAGTTATCTTACAAGAAGACTCACGAGGAACTCAATGAATAAGTGAATCTCGCTTTGCGGGCCCATTTTGGACCGAAAGCGCCCCCGCCGCCAAAGGAAAAAAATACCTGACGAGGTTGTACAACACTTTATTGATGCAGCTAAACCGGCGGAGAAAAGACAAATATCAGACTATGAACGCTGTATTACCAAGTCCTATACATCCCAGAAAAGACAGAAGTCAAGCGGTAGCAGTAAATGCGGGAAAATTGTTCCCCAGCTCGGAGAACAGGCAGTCCAATCGATCAGCCCGCTCAAGGTGAGTGCCAATAACGTGGTAATAACCGACGCTGATAGAGAGAATGCTAGAATGCTCGGTGTCACCGTTGAACAATTCCTAGAGATCGAGGAATTTCCACCGTTAGATCCGAAGGAAATAGAATGGCAATATGTCCCCGGGAAACCTCTGGTCAGTCCTGACGACAAGAAGCTTCTAACAACGCAAATGTACAAATTGCATGACTGGTACATGAGAGAAGTAAAGGACGGGCGAGAGAGCCTCATGGTGAAAATCATCAAAGAGCATTACATCCATGAAAAAGATTTGTGGGTTGAAAATAAAGAATTTTTTCAGTTATTCAATCAAAAAGCACTCGACAAATCTATCGTCAGTTGCTATTGTCTGTAAGTGATTTCTTTCTGTAATTTAAGTCTCTAGCTCAGCTCGTTCATTGCCTGTTATTATACTCACTATATTCTTTTGTGTGGTATTATGCAGAATGAAGATTTTTGAATTGAAAAGAGCTGGAGTCTATGGCATTGGGTTCATTGACCCAAATACCGTCAATGAAGAAGTGTTGAGAAGGCACCCTTAAGACACGGAGAAATTGCTTCTAAGGTTTTTGAAGGCCCTAAAGTACAAACCAGAAATAATTTTACCTTGGAACTTCCAGTGAGTGTTACTGTCTTGTACTACAAATTCTATTTTTGCTTATATATATATACTCGATGTTAAGTGTAGTTGATGAGTTATGCATGCCCGCTTATACAAATCATGTGCGCAGCTACCACTGGATCCTTCTAATCATTAGATTTGACGATGGAACTGTTGAAGTACTGGATCACTAAGTAAAGACCCTGAAGATTACAAAAGCTTGCATTCATTGCTCGAAAGGTAATTTCAATCATTGACGCACTATGTCAGCTTCTTTATTAGTTCATTTCCTGATATCAAGTAATTAATAACTCCTTTATTCATTTTGTTTGCCGGGCAGGGTTTGGATAAAGTTCACCAAAGATGTTAGAGGTGAATGGAAAGAGGAGCTGGAATGGCGAAAGCCCAGGGTAATTAAGTAGTACTAGCTACGTCCGCGCATCTCTTTAATTCTAGTTTCAATACCATTGTCATGCTTCATTATTATCTGATTGAATTCTATTCTCGTAAAGTGCATGAGGCAGGCACAGGGGACTGAAATATGTGCATATTACGTTTGCGAGAACATTCGCTTTATGACCGAAAGCAGCAAGAGTGCAAGAGATCTTTGGGTACGTAAACACCATTCATATTTTTTTATCATGATCTAATACATATACGCACAACTAACATGTTCATATTGATCTCCTTCTTTAAAGATGCACGAGATGCGGGATAAGCTCCTACCAACGGACCGCATACGAGCAATTCAAGAGGAAATTGCGGGATTTTTGCTTCAGCAGGTCATATCTCCCGACGGAGAATACCATTACCCGATCCGCAAATGATCTGCAAATTGTACGATAAATTGTATATACCAAATTGTATATATATGTGTGTATGCATGTGGTCGTACGAGAAATTCTATGATATATATATATGATCGCTTGTACGAGAAATTTTATGATATATGATCGGTTCTACGAGAAATTCTATTATATATGCATAACGTGTACTGTATGTAGTAGCGTAAAATATGTTTGAAATGAAAAAGAATTAAATGAAAACACAAAATGAAAAGGAAAAATAAACAATAAACACTAATTAAACCCCTAAACACCTAAACCCCTAAACCCCTAAACCTTTAGTCCCGGTTGGTGTTACCAACCGGGACCAAAGGTCCCAATGCCCTGGCGCGCGCTGCCGACCACGTGGCCAGGGTTTAGTCCCGGTTCGTAGCCAATCGGGACTAAAGGCTTGGACCCTTTAGTCTCTATACTTTAGTCCCGGTTGGGGAACCGGGACTAAAGGCCCTTCCCAACCGGGACTAATGGCCTGTTTTCTACTAGTGCATGATGCTCACCACCGGGAGTGAGTAATTCCTTTGTAGGCTTGCTGGATGGTGGTGGGATTGGATGGAATTGATCATGTAATCGAGTTAAGTTTGATAGGGCTTGATCCCTAGTATCCACTATGTTCTGAGATTGATGTTACTATGACTTTGCTATGCTTAATGCTTGTCACTAGGGCCCGAGTGCCATGATTTCAGATCTGAACCGATTATGTTTTCATGAATATAAGAGTGATTTGGATCCTATCTTGCAAGTTATATGTACCTATTATGTGTCATGATCCGCATACCCCAAGGTGACGATAATTGGGATTCTTTCCTGTGATTGCCATAGTTTGAGGAGTTCATGTATTCAACATGTGTTAATGCTTTGTTCCGGTTCTCTATTAAAAGGAGGCCTTAATATCCCTTAGTTTCCAATAGGACCCCGCTGCCATGGGAGGGTAGGACAAAAGATGTCATGCAAGTTCTTATCGCAAGCACGTATGACTATATACGGAATACATGCCTACATTACATTGATGAATTGGAGCTACTTCTGTGTCGCCGTAGTGTGTACTGTTATATGATCAATGTCATCTAAATCATTATCCATCACCGATCCACGTGCCTACGCGTTACATTTACTGAATCTTGCCAAGTTACTATTGCTATTGTTACTGTCACACTTGCTACAAAACTGCTACTGTCACTATTACTGTTACTTTTGCTAATACTATTTGGCGTGCCCCTAAATCTTTGCTGCAGAGAGATATCCTCGGTGCGGTTGAATTGACAACTCAACTGTCAAGGCCAATAAATATTCTTTGGCTCCCCTTGTATCGAATCAATAAATTAGGTTGAAATACTACCCGTGAAGAGTGTTGCGATCCCCTACACTTGTGGGTTATCAGCTCCTCGCTCTTAAGCGAGACACTGGCACGGATTCAAAGATGAATATTACACATGGCCCGCCCCCGCCACATATTCGGACGGACATTGAGGCCGGCCACTGGGAATTTTGCGTCCCACCCACCACCCACTTGGTAGCCACCGTCGGTGACTTAACCGATATGCTAGACTATGCCTCTGAGGAGGCCGATGACATCGATGAAGATGTCAACAACATCCCCACTTCCACTGGACGGTGGACAACTACCTCCACCTACTATGTCTCTATGGTGGACACCCCCAATACCACGGGGAAGGATGGTGAGGGCAACCCCAACGAGAATGACGATAACCGCGGAGAGGTACCTCCCAAGCGCCGGCACCAGTGCAAGCGATCCAGGGGCCGTAAAGGAAAGGAAAGCAACACGGTCACCGGAGAGGGGGATACCCCAAACAACATGCAAAATCTTGACGACCTCGCCGCCCCCGAGCAACTGCTAGATGTCGCACAAGGACACGAGGATCAGTACAACCCCGAAGACCTCAACGACTCCGAAGATAGCAACTATCTCCCTCCCTCGGAAGATGAGGTCAGTCTCGGGACGGAGGACTTCATCGTCCCTGAAGACCCGCTGGATCAAGAATGTTTTAAGCGGCAGCTGATAGCTACTACCCGAAGCCTGAAGAAGAAGCAATAGCAAATAAAAGCCGAACAACACACCCTCAATGACAAGTGGGCAAAAGTCCTAGCAGCTGAAGAAGGGTTCGGCAATGTATGGTGATACGTCTCCAACGTATCTATAATTTTTGCTTGTTCCATGCTATTATATTATCATTCTTGGATGTTTTACAATCATTTTATAGCAACTTTATATCATTTTTTGGGACTAACCTATTAACATAGTGCCAAAGTGCCAGTTGCTGTTTTTTGCTTGTTTTTTACTTCGCAGAATATCAGTACCAAATGGAGTCCAATCGCGACGAAACTTTTTGGAGATTTTTTTTGGCCAGAAGACATCCAGTGGGCCAAAGAAGTACCAGAGAGGAGGGACGAGGAGACCACAACCCACAATGGCGCGCCAGAGGCCCCGGGCGCGCCCTGATGGGTTGTGCCCTCCTCGGGACACCTCACCACCGCCTCTGATGCCTATAAATTCCCAAATATTCCAAAAACCCTAAGGGAGTCGACAAAAAACACATCCAGCCGCCGCAAGTTCCAGAACCGCGAGATCCAATCTAACACCATCACGGAGGGGTTCATCATCCTCATTGGTGCCTCTCCGATGATGCGTGAGTAGTCCACCATAGACCTACGGGTCTGTAGGCAGTAGCTAGATGGCTTCCTCTCACTCATTTGATTCTCAATAGAATGGTCTCTTGGAGATCTATTTGATGTAAACTTTTGCGGTGTGTTTGGGATCCGATGAATTTTGAGTTCATGATCAGTTTCTATCCATGAATATTATTTGAGTCTTCTTTGATCTCTTATATGCATGATTACTTATAGCCTCGTATTTCTTCTTCGAATCTTTGGTTTAGTTAGGCCAACTAGATTGATTTTTATTGCCATGGGAAGAGGTGCTTTGTGATGGGTTCGATCTTGCGGTGTCCTCTCCCAGTGACAGAAGGGGCAGCGAGGCACGCATGTATCGTTGCTATTAAGGATAACAAGATGGGGTCTATTCCTACATGAATAGATTTGTCTACATCATGTCACCGTTCTTATTGCATTACTCCGTTTTTCCATGAACTTAATACACTAGATGCATGCTAGATAGCGGTCGATGTGTGGAGTAATAGTAGTAGATGTAGAATCGTTTCGGTCTACTAATCTTGGACGTGATGCCTATATAATGATCATCGCCTTGGATATCGTCATGATTATTTGATCTTCTATCAATTGCCCAACAGTAATTTGTTCACCCACCGTGTGCTATACTCATGAGAGAAGCCACTAGTGAAACCTACGGCCCCCGGGTCTACTTTTCCAACATATTGCTTTCCGATCAATCTTTTTGCCGCTTTTGTTTTTAGATCTATTATTCCAAAAACCCAAAAATACCTTGCCGCACTTTTTATTTGCCTTTTTTATTTTGTGTTCTTGAGAGATCTATCTACCCAATCTATCATATCCTAATCTATCTTTTTAACGTAGAGAGATTGACAACCTCTCTTTCGCGTCGGGTTGCAAGTATTTGTTCTTTGTGTGCAGGTGTTGTTTACGTCTTGTTGGTGATCCTCCTACTGGTTCGATACCTTGGTTTCATAACCGAGGGAAATACTTACCGTCGCTGTGTTGCATCATCCCTTTCTCTTTGGGGAAATACCGACGCAGTCTCAAGCCACGTCAAATGGCCGGGTCAAAATAAAAGTTACCCGTGCTGACGCCTGCTACCGCAATTCGATTATGAGGCCCCTGAGCTCGCATCCCCCAGGCGTACTCAGCACAACCAGCCACACCGCCCCCCTCGAGGACGGGATGGGATGGCCGGAAGGATCGAGGATAGACCTACCCTCCCTCGTAGGAGAGAAAGGGAGCCAACATATATATCCTGAGGATCCATACGACCTACGACATGGCCTGGACGCTAAAGCAGGCCAGACAAGGTCCATCTATGGATCCAGAGATCATAGCCCCATTAGGCGGGGGGATTACCAAGCCTGGATCGACCGGAAAAATAGAGTTCGGGAGGAGCACCGTGTCCGGATGGCATCCGACCTCCGGAACGATGTAGCTCGAGTTCGGGGCGCCGCTCACCCATTGTGCTTCACAGAAGTGGTGATGCGGCATCAGTTCCCCGAAGGGTTGAAACAAGTAAACATCGAACAATACGACGGAACAATCGACCCGACGGTGTGGATCGAAGATTTCCTTCTCCACATCCATATGGCTCGGGGAGATGATCTCCATGCCATAAAATATTTTCCGTTAAAACTTAAGGGACCAGCGCGACATTGGTTAAACAGCCTCCCCGAAAACTCCATCGGGAGCTGGGAAGAGCTCGAGGATGCTTTTTGAGCTAACTTCCAGGGTACTTATGTCCGGCCTCCGGACTCCGATTACTTAAGTCACGTCGTTCAACGGCCCGACGAGTCAGCCAGACAATTTTGGAACCGGTTCTTGACTAAGAAGAACCAAATCGTCGACTATCCGGACGCCGAAGCAATAGCCTCTTTCAGGCACAACATTCGGGATGAATGGCTAGCTCAACAGCTCGGCCAGGAGAGGTCGAGGACATTGTCGGCCCTAACCTCACTCATGACCCGCTTTTGCATGGGCGAGGACAGTTGGCTCGCTCGCCGAGACAACAATCGATCCCAGAGACCCCGGCACCTCTGAAGCACGGGACGGAAACGGGAAACCGTGACGCAATAGGAACAAGCGTCGACACAATGGTGGTGATACCGAAGACACGGCCATCAATGCCAGATTCAGCAAATCCAAATCAGGAAAACGGAAGTTCCCCACAAAAGGGAATAGGGATGGACCTACCCAGTTGGACAAGATCCTGGACAGGCCATGCCAGATCCACGACACTTCACATAAGCCCGCCAACCACACCAACCGTAATTATTGGGTGTTCAAACAGGCTGGTAAACTAGCAGCCGAGGACCACGGCAAGGGCCCACATACTAAGGACGACGACGAGCTTCACGGTCCATACAACGGAGGACAGAAGAAATTCCCTCCTGAGGTAAAAACTGTGAACATGATCTATTTCACGCACATACCGAAGAAGGAGAGGAAGCGTGCTCTCTCGGAGGTCTACGCCGTCGAGCTGGTAGCCCCGAAATTTAACCCATGGTCGGCATGCCTGATCACTTTTGATCGCAGGGACCATCTAACCAGCATCCATCATGGTGGATTGACCGTCTTGGTTCTCGATCCCTTCGTCGATGGGTACCATCTGACTAGAGTCCTCATGGATGGAGGCAGCAGCCTCAATCTAATTTATTCAGACGCAGTAAAGAAGATGGGTATCGATCCGTCAAGAATCAAACCCAGCAGTACCACCTTTAAGGGGGTCATCCCAGGCATAGAGCCCATTACTCGGGCACCATAACGCTGGAATTAGTGTTCGGTTCGCACGACAACTTTCGCAGCGAAGACTTGATCTTCGACATCATCCCTTTCCGCGGCGGATACCATGCCTTCCGTGGTCGTACAGCGTTCGCTCGCTTCAATGTCGTTCCCCACTACACACATATGAATCTCAAGATGCCCGGATCAAAGGGCGTCATCACTGTCAACGGCAACACGGTGTGCTCCCTCCGCACTGAGGAACACACAGCGGCCCTAGAAGTAGAAACACAGATCGGCCAGGAGGTGCCGAACTCCCAGCCCGCCGTCAAGGCACGGAAGGCGAGCAAGCGAGCCCGGGCTCTGTTTCAACTACCGGAGCCTTCTCACCCCCAAGACAAATAGGAACACGCCCCCCACAGCAAGGCCCCACTGGCCATAAGGTATGCACCAAGAAGGCATAATTTCGCGCTCAAAATACCATGGGCAGCAGTGGGGGCTCGCTAAGTGTTCAGCTAGACCGAGCAATGGTCGAATCTGCCTTCGGGCGACCAGCAGGTACCACTACGGACCGATCAAGCATCAAGCTAACATGCAACGGCGACCTCTCAAGACCAAATGTACGCTCGCCGATTGCCACCTCCTCTCAAGGAGATCCAGAGCAAAGGCGCAGACGTGCGGCAGGGCGCGGTAGGGATAGAAAACCACTCATAAAAACCATGTATCAACCTTCCCTCTGGAAAAGTTTATTTTATAATGAAGTATCCATAACAATTGCTTCGGCAGTGCGGATTGTACGGTTCGACGTCGCGAGCGCATTGGAAAGCTAAATCCATTTTCGCCGATCTTACCACGATCATTTGTGTTGGATAGTCTATTTGTTCCTCTTTGCTCCTCGATGTCGAAGCAACCCTGTTTGATACAAATTTTAGATGCAGCTGGTTAATATACCGGGGCTTGGCTATCACAATCGCCCTGAAGCATCATCCCGGTACCTTTTTTACATGCCCGGAAGTCTCGGATATTGCGTTATATGCATCGGTCCCGAATTATGTCTTGGGTCAATAGTTGGGTTGCCCGGCTCCTGTGTTTGCCCTCTTACGTTCCGCACGTTCGGCTAGGAGGGTAAAGGGAGAACCACTGCGATTGTACTTCCAACTCGTCCGGTTAAGTACCTCAGTGGAGAAAGCCGAAAACTGACTGCCATAATAAGCGAGGACCGATCTGCGATCCGATGACAAGTGTTAAACTACAAATCGTTGGAGGTTATCCCGAGTCACATGAGGGGTTTGTATTCACACAAACCAAGTGGTTATGGTTCTAACCTCGGCACCACCGAACACCACAAACACTGGGGGCTAGTCACTAGCCTCCGCAGTCAAGCTCCTACGGTTAAGTGAAAGAAATAAAGCCATATAGTCCGGTTGCCTCGTTTTCCTTGAACACTACCGCCTACGGGCACCGAGACGTCGGCTAAGGGTCAAAGTGAGAAGGTCAAAACACCCCGTGTAGCCTCTACATGGGGATGAAGCCGAAGGCTGGTAACTTTCAGAATAAGACGGCCATATAGGAGTCAAAATAAATAAAGCTACGCATGATAAACCATGCAAGGCACCCGCATTATAATTGGCAAAAACGTCTAACTGTTATTGAATACAGGATAGCACTATCACTCTAAAATTACATCCTTGGAGAACTAGGCCTCCATCGCCCGAGCACCAACCATAACAATGGGGAAGTATTGCTCGGGGTGCCTATGCTCCTTTCCAGGAGGCGGGGGCCTGGTGGCCATCTCCGTTGGCTTAATCTTCGGCCGGTGCATCATGGTCTTTGCAAAGGCCATCGGGGCTCCTTCGATGCAGACAGAGTGCTTCAGGACTTCGATTCGGGGCGCAGCGTCACAAAGCCTCTGCACCAGGCCGAAGTAGCTGCTCGGCAGTGGCTCCACAGGCCATAACCTGATGAAGAGGTCTTTCATGGCCGGCTCCGCCATCCGGTGCAGCTCCATCAGTTGCTTCATCTGGTCAGTCAGGAGGGGAGGATGTTGCGGAGCCTGAAATTGCTCCCAGAACAGCCGTTGCGTGACATCCCCGTCACGGCTGGCATAGTGTCGGACCGCATCCACCACACTCTTTGGCAGATCCATGAAAGCGTCTGCAGAACGCCGCAGACGAGTAAGCAACACGGAACTGTTGCCACCAAAAGGAGATAGCAGTAAGTACGGCTTACCACCCGCAATGAGCTGGGCCTCACGGAGCTCCTTTTGGCAGCTCTGCACCTCCATTCGCGCTTCCTGAGCATCCAACTTAACCGATGACAGCTCGGAGGCTTGCTCTTTATTTTTCAGCTCAAGGGCCTCACATTTAGTGACGACATCCTTGAGCTCATGTTGCACTTCGGCCACCCTAGCCTTGTGCTTCTCCCTGGCAGTCCTTGCTGATGTCAGGTCGGCGGTCACTCGTTCGGCCACCTTCTTCTGCTCTTCGGCCTCTTGCCTCACCCTTTGCAGCTCGGCCTTGAGATTCTCGACCTCCGCGGTGACAGCTGCAGTCATAACAGGCATCCCACGCTTACTGATAACAATCTGCATACTTAATATACTGAGAACATTCAGGACTTTGAGACAATCTAGCTCGGATTTACCTTGCGCTTCATCAAACCGCTTGTTGAGGCGGTCGAGCTCTTCATCGGAGCACTTGAGCTTCCGATTCATCTCAGCCAACTCCATGGCGTTGGCTGCTGCAGCCGAAGATGAGGCCTGCGTAATAGAATATATGCGTTAGACTCCCAAGTTATCGGTTTTTTGACCCTATGCCCAGATTTTACATCAATCCAGCCATAGACTCGGGGGCTACAATTCATTTCTTACCATTATCAGTGATCCTTGCACTATTTTTGACCCCTGCTCGAGTTTTTCAAACTCAAACAGGGCTCGGGGGCTGCCATATATAAGGATTACACAAAGTAAACTCTCTTTGTAAAAGAATATTACATTATTCACCTTGAAGCCCGTCAAGAGGCCTCCGAAAGCTGCCTTCAGCCCACTGTCGACGGACTGGAAGCTTTGCAAAACCACACCCAGAAGAGTGCGATGTTCTTGAGTAATGGAGGAGCCGTTTAAAGCCTCCTCCATCATGGCCGGCCACCCGGTCTGGGCCTGCTCCGCTGCAAACGATGCTTGTAGCGGCATCTCGGCTCCCCCTTCGGTGGAGTCCGGAATGGATGACTCCGGGGCAGCCATCGGGGCCTGCTCTGGGGCAGTCATCGGAGTGGTCTTCGGAGCCTGCTCTTGAGCAGTCTCCGGAGTGGTCTTCGGGACAGGCTCCGGGGAAATCTCCGAAGCGGCCTTCGGGGCGAACTCAGATTGACCGGGCTCCCCACTTTTATCCGCCAGAAGGGAACTTCCCTCCCGGTCTTCGGTGACTGTGGTATTAACCTCGGCCATGATGTCGTCACCACCACCACCCGTATTCGACATGGGAGGGGTCCTTCGGGACAACACCTTTGTGGCCTCATCGGCAGCATGGGGAGGGGTGGTACGCGATGCCGTCCCACTCTCCGCCAACTCGGATGGTGGAGACTCTCTCTCCGAAGTGTGCTCGGTGGGGAGCTCACGTGGTGAGCTATAATATGAGAGACAACCATTTGGTTAGTGACACACCTTGACATGAATGCAAGGAATGGTCTTCGTATTAATACCTTGTAGTCGGGGGCTTGACCCGGGGGTTCCTTCGAGGAACCAGCTCATAAGCCTCGGATCCTTTTGCGGAGTCCGAGCTATCGTCGGACGGGACCAAGTTTGCCCTGCGAGTTTTCTTCGGGGCGGGAGGAGGGAGTCCCTCATCGGCGCCACCAGACGCCGTCCATCTCCTCGTACGGGAGGAATCGCTCTCTTCCTTGTCCTGCTCCTACTCTTCTTCCTGAGTAGAGGAAGCATGGGTTTCCTCGGACCTAGTATCCGGAGGTCCTCGAGGGCGGAGGCCTTCCCTTACCTCCCTTGCCCTTTCTCATTTTTCTCCGGCGCCGCGTACGGTGCCTCGACTAGCATTGCCGTTAATAAGGGTGACCGGGGGTCTTCGGGCAATGGGGTGGGACCGTCAATCTTCACGACCTTCGCCAGCCATTTCTGTAAAGGCAAAGGAGAAGGGGTCAAAATTCCTTGTCAGAAGGAAGAATCTAAATGAAAGAAACAAACTTTATCAAACCGCGTTAGGAGGGGTCTCGAAGTCGAGGTTGAGGTCTTCTTCCTTGCTCGGCCAGTCCTTCTGGGGCTTGAACATGTAAGTGCATCTAGTGCCACCCTTGTTTGGTTTTGGAGTATTGAAGACAAACGTGGTTGAGGGACTAATGTCTTTGTGAGAGTTCACAGGATAACACAGATAGAAGTCCCTGGAGATTCGGTTTAACCGTCGAAGACGACCCCTAAAAATTTCCGAAGACATTGATGATGGCCGAAGCCATTGGTGGTATAAGAAGATAATCGCCTGAAGATAATGAAACGCGAAGGCATAGTCTTTTGGAAGTTTTGTTTCTTCTTTCCTGAGTCATAGGAACCACCGTAATGTTAAGTGGGGTCGATGTGATCGAAGTCGGACGCTGATGTGATGCTCAGCCCAAACCTATGTCTTCGAGCGAAGACAATGAGAGGAAATTTCTTCCAGAGTTGGTTGAGTCAGCTTTACTTATAGCCCAAGTAAAGCTGCTGCGTGTGTTTGAAATCCGACCGTTGTGACACGTGTCGGTTGGCCATTAACCCAGGGTCATTTTGGTCATATCAGGTCGGGTTGCCCGCTGGCTATAAATAGCCCACCCCCTCCACCGTTAGAAGGTGGCTGCTCAGATAGAGATACGGCTGTTGTCGTTTTGGAGCAACCCACCTCGAAGACATTGAGAGAGAAACATCCTGCAAGGATAAACCTAAACACCCAAAGCTAGAGTGTTTGAGCATCACCGAAGTCGTTCTATTCTGAGAGAGCTGAAGACTTACTACACTTCAAGAATGTGATCTTCCAAACGGTTAGGCGTCTGGGTCTAGAGCAATCCAAGAGTCATTGTGGATCGCCGGGTGACCAAGTTTGTACGGGTTTCAGAAGACTCCCATGAAGACTTACCTGAGTGATTGGGCGTTGTCTAAGTGACTTCGGCTCAAGGGGAATAAGGTGAAGACGAGGTCTTCTGAGTTCAATCTCAGCCTCCCTAACCAGACGTACAGTTGTCACAGCAACTGGAACTGGTCCAACAAATCCTGTGTCTTCATCAAACTACTGGTTCTATCCTTCACTCTTTTACATTCAGTACTGAACTGTGAAGCCATTGCTTGAATACTTCTGACTGAAGACATTTCCTGAAGACATTCATATCTGTTGTTTATCTTCATATTGTCTAAGTTTTTCTTCGACTCATCTTAGCTTGCACAATGATAGTGCTTAACTTGCTTGAATGTTTTCATTGTGTTGCATGCCCTGCCTAGATCCTTGATATTATCCCTACCTGATCCTGTTCCGCTTCCGCATATTTTGAATACATACATTGTTTCGAAGCCTTTCATAAAAATCGCCTATTCACCCCCCCTCTAGTCGATAACTAGCACTTTCAATTGGTATCAGAGCAAGGTGCTCCCTTGTTCTGTGTTTCGGTTTAACCACCTAGAGTTTTAGCTATGTCGGCTGTTGGGATTATCAAGGTCTCCATTGCGTGCCCTGTCTTCGATGGCACCGACTACCCCTACTGGAAGAACAAGATGCGCATGCATCTCGAAGCCATTGACAATGACCTATGGTATGTCGTCATGGCGGGCATTCCCGAGGTTGGCGAAGGTGTTACTGCTGCTGATGTGAAGAGGTTCGCACAACTGGACTCTACCGCCAAGAACATCATCTGTGGTCACCTGACCAAAGGACAGTATGGCCGTGTGAGTGCACTGAACACTGCAAAGCAAATCTGGGAATGGCTGTCCAAAGTGAATGAAGGTGTCTCATCTCAAAGAGACTCTCGTGTTGATGTGCTTCGCAACCTGTTCAACCGCTTCAAGAGACTCGACAACGAAAATGTCCAGCTCACGTTTGATCGTGTCACTGACATCTCAAATGAGCTGAATGCACTTGGCACCACTGATATCACCAAACATGAAGTCGTGAAGAAGCTACCCAGATCACTTGACAGTTCCTTTGACACTCTCGCACTCATGATCCAAGAGCGCCCTGACTTCAAGAGTTTGGATCATGCCGATATCCTCGAGAGGTTGAACACACATGAATTCCAACAAGCTGAGAAGAGGGATATCTCCGGTCCCAGTTACAGTCGCTCTCGTGCCCTGAAAGCCAAGGTTGTGTCCTCATCTGAAGATGTCTCTGAATGCAGTTCTGATGGTGCTGAAGACTTTGGAAAAGAACTCGCTCTGCTTGTCAGGAAATTTAGGAAGTTTGCCAAGTCAAGACGCTATGCAAAGTCTTCAAAGCGTGATTCCAAGAGGTCTGCTGAAATGTCTTCAAGGGACAGCAAGAAGCAAACCCGTCACAAGTGCAAGAAAGTTGGCCACTACATTGCTGATTGTCCTCGCTGGGAAAAGGAATCCAAGAAGAAGAGCAAGGACTATGACTCAGACGACAAGAAGAAGAAGAAGTATGCAAAGTGTTCATCACACAAGAAGAGTTCATCTGGCAAGGCACATGCTTTTATCAGAAAGGAGATGGATTCACAGTCTGAATCTGGTTCTGAGGCTGAGGAAGCATCTGAGGAGGGCAAGGCACATATTCACGAGCCCTTTCTTCTTCCTTGGTGGTGTCATGACATTGACTGGAAGCTTCTTAAGAAGACATTTGGGAACCCAGATCTTCTTCATAGGTGAACCATTCCTGCAGTTAGTTCCAATATACCTGGCAAACACTTCACCATTCATAGATTTGAACAACTTATAATTGGATTCACAGTCTGAATCTGGTTCTGAGGCTGAGGAAGCATCTAAGGAGGGCACATGCTTTTATCAGAAAGGAGATGGATTCACAGTCTGAATCTGGTTCTGGACCTAAATCTTCATATGATCATTCTAACACGTATGTTTCGTAGGGCAAAGCTGAAAGGGCTCGTGAATATGTGCACTATGGCATGAATCGTTATGTTCATCCCACTAAGAATTTCTCTGCATATTCATTTGAGTATTCTAACCCCCCTGTGAAACATACCATTAGGGCATCTTTGCCTAAATTTTCTGATGCTGCCTTACGACTCATTGCTTCTAAGCCACCCCTACGCATGTGGGTGGTTAAGAAGAACTAATATCTTCATGCAGCATCGGGTCTCCAGATGGGATGAAGCCTATCCTGAAGATAATCTCTGGAGACCGGGAAACGGTCTTGATTGGACGCAAGATAACTAATGCTAATGGTGTTACCATTCATATCGTCCAATATCTTCATACAATTGGGCACTGCAATATCTTCATCAATGCATGTTACAGTTGCATGCCTTGGTGAAGTAGACTAATTCTCAATGCAGGAAGACAAATCCAATGCCACTGAATGGATTATGGATAGTGGATGCACCAGTCACATGACTAGTGATCGAAGCCTATTGATGGAGCAAACTCTTCGACCTCCAACAAAAGACCATATCGTCTTTGCAGACAAGAGCAGCAGCAAAGTATTGGGGCTAGGTAGAGTTGCTATCTCAAGGGACCAACACATGGAAAATGTCATGCTTGTCGAATCCCTTAGTTACAACTTGATGTCTGTCTCAATGCTCTGTGACTTAGATATGCTTGTCATATTTGGCAAATTTTGATGTGTTGTGCTAATGGCCTCTGACAAAACCAAAGTCTTCGAAGGTTTTTGAAGAGGTGATTTGTATATGGTAGACTTTTCTGCAGGACCACAGGTTACCTCATGTCTTCTAGCAAAGGCTTCAGAATGTTGGTTATCGCACAGAAGGCTAGGACACGCTGGGATGAGGAACTTACACACACTCGCCAAGAAGAAGCTTATCATTGGCGTTGAAGGTGTCAAATTCAAGAAGGACCACCTCTGTGGTGCCTGTGAAGCCGGGAAGATGACCAGGGCCAAACATCCCTCGAAGACAATCATGGTGACCACACGTCCCTTCGAGCTGCTACATATGGACTTATTTGGCCCTACTCACTATTCCACCTTCTCTACCACTGCAAATCTATATGGCTTCGTAATTGTTGATGACTATTCTCGATTCACTTGGGTGCATATCATACTCTATAAAACAGAAGTGCGGGATGTTTTCAGGCGTTTCGCAAATAGGTGTATGAAAAACTACAACATCAAGATCAAGCACATCAGGAGTGACAATGGCACAGAATTCAAGAACACAGGCTTGGATACCTATCTTGACACTCTTGGCATCACTCATGAGTTCTCTGCTCCATACACACCTCAGCAGAATGGCGTCGTGGAGCGCAAGAACATGACTCTTATTGAGATGGCTCGCACCATGCTTGACGAATACAAGACACTACGGAAGCTATGGCCTGAAGCCATTGATACTGCATGCCACATCATCAATAGAGTATATCTTCACAAGTTCTTCAAGAAAACATCATATGAACTTCTCACCGGTAAGAAACCCAATGTAAGTTATTTCAAAGTCTTTGGTGCAAGATGCTGGATAAGGGATCCACACCACACTTCAAAATTTGCACCGAAAGCACATGAGGGTTTCATGCTTGGCTATGGAAAGGATTCGCATACCTACAGAGTCTTCAACACTTTCCACAACAAAGTTGTTGAAACTGTAGATGTGCGATTCGATGAAACTAATGGCACGCAAAGAGAGCACCTACCTCCTGTGCTAGATGAACTACCACCTGACGAAGCTATCATTGATGGGAACTGGAGAAATCGTGCCTGAAGAACAGGAAGCTGAAGAAGTCATCATTCCTTCATCCACCCAGCACGAAGACAATGCTGAAATTGAAGACATTGCTCCTGATGAAGACAGTGCTCAGCAGCAAGAACAAAGTCTTCGCCCTTCTCATCCACGCGTGGCTAATAAAGTCCAAATTGAGAGAATGCTAGACAACATAAATGCACCAGGTCCACTCACTCGCTCAAGAGCTACTCAACTGGCTAACTTTTGTGGACATTTTGCTTTTGTATCTATCTCAGAGCCCACCAAAGTAGATGAAGCTTTCAAGGAATCAGAATGGATTCAAGCAATGCAAGAAGAGCTTCACCAGTTCAAGCTCAACAATGTGTGGGAGCTCGTGAAGTGCCCTGATCCAAGGAAGCACAACATCATTGGCACGAAGTGGATCTTTCGCAACAAGCAAGATGAGTCTGGCCAGGTCGTCCGAAACAAGGCTCGACTTGTGGCCCAAGGTTACACACAGGTTGAGGGTATTGATTTCGGTGAAACATTTGCTCTTGTTGCTAGACTCGAAGCCATTCGTATACTACTTGCTTAAGCTAACCATCATGACATATGCTTATATCAACTGGATGTCAAAAGTGCATTCCTCAATGGTAAGATTGAGGAAGAAGTATATGTTGCTCAACCACCAGGGTTTGAAGACCCAAAGTAGCCTGACAAAGTCTACAAGCTCAACAAGGCACTGTATGGCCACAAGCAAGTGACGTGGATTGAGACTGCGTCGGTATTTCCCCAAAGAGGAAGGGATGATGCAGCACAGCGATAGTAAGTATTTCCCTCAGTTATGAAACCAAGGTTATCGAACCAGTAGGAGGATCACCAACACCCAATAAGCAGCACCTGCACACAAACAACAAATAATTGCAACCCGACACGAAAGAGAGGTTGTCAATCTCTCTACGGTAATAAGATAGATTAGGTAGTGATAGATAGGAGAGATAGATCTCTCAAGAACACAAAATAAAAAGAGTAAATATGCAGAAATATATTTTTGGGTTTTTGGTTTTGTAGATCTGAAAACAAAGAGTGCAAAAATGTAGATCGGAAAGCAATATGATGGAAAAGTAGACCCAGGGGCCGTATGGTTCACTAGTGGCTTCTCTCATGAGTATAGCGCAAGCTGGGTGAACAAATTACTGTTGGGCAATTGATAGAAAATCGAATAGTCATGACGACATCCAAGGCGATGATCATTATATAGGCATCACGTCCAAGCTAAGTAGACCGACTCCTGCCTGCATCTACCACTATTACTCCACACATCGACCGCTATCCAGCATGCATCTAGTGTATTAAGTTCATGGGAAAACGGAGTAATGCAATACGAACGATGACATGATGTAGACAAGATCTATTCATGTAGGAATAGACCCCATCTTGTTATCCTTAATAGCAATGATACATGCGTGTCTTGCTGCCCCTTCTGTCATTGTGAAAGAAAACCGCAAGATCGAACCCATCACAAAGCACCTCTTCCCATGGCAAGAAAAATCGATCTAGTTGGCCTAACTAAACCAAAGATTCGAAGAAGAAATACGAGGCTATAAGCAATCATGCATATAAGAGATCAAAGAAGACTCAAATAATATTCATGGATAGAAACTGATCATGAACTCAAAATTCATCGGATCCCAACAAACACACCGCAAAAGTTTACATCAAATAGATCTCCAACAGACCATTGTATTGAGAATCATAAGAGAGAGAAGAAGCCATCTAGCTACTGCCTACGAACCCGTAGGTCTATGGTGGACTACTCACGCATCATCGGAGAGGCACCTATGAGGAAGATGAACCCCTCCGTGATGGTGTTTAGATTGGATCTCGCGATTCTGGAACTTGCGGCGGCTGGAATTGTGTTTCGTCGACTCCCCTAGGGTTTTCCGAATATTTGAGAATTTATAGGCATCAGAGGCGGTGCGGAAGGGGGCCAAGGAGGGCACAACCCATCAGGGCGCGCCGGGGCCCCCTGGCACGCCCTGGTGGGTTGTGCTCTCCACAGCCCACCTCTCCGGCAGTTGTTTGGCCCACTGGGTGTCTTCTGGTCCAGAAAAAATCTCCAAAAAGTTTCGTCGCGATTGGACTCCGTTTGGTATTGATTTTCTACGAAGTAAAAAACAAGCAAAACAGCAACTGGCACTTTGGCACTATGTCAATAGGTTAGTCCCAAAAAATGATATAAAGTGGTGATAAAATGATGGTAAAACATCCAAGAATGATAATATAACAGCATTAAACAAGCAAAAATTATAGATACGTTGGAGACGTATCAGCATCCCCAAGCTTAATTCCTACTCGTCCTCGAGTAGGTAAATGATAAAAACAGAATTTTTGATGTGGAATGCTGCCTAACATGTTCATCACATTCTTTTCTTTTGTATAGCATGGACATTTGGACTTATAATGATTCAAAGCAATAGTCTAGTTTTAACATAATGACTTCAATACTCAAGCATGCCAACAAGTAAACATGTCTTTCAAAATACCAACACTAAAGAAAGTTATCCCTAGCCCATCATGCTCAATCATTGATCCATTCATGAAACACACTCAAATATTAGCTATGCCCAATGCTCAAGTACGATCATAGTGCCCCCTAGTTGGTGCTTATAAGAGAAGATGGAGACTCAAAGAAAAACTAAAAATTGCATAAAGTAAATAGATAGGCCCTTCGCAGAGGGAAGTAGGGATTTGTAGACGTGCCAGAGCTCAAGTTTTTAAATCGAAAGAGAAAAATATTTTGGGTGGCATGCTTTTCCTGTCAACGAAAACGACAAAGTAGCTCACAATACTTTCCATGCTAGATATATCATAGGTGGTTCCCAAACAGAAAATAAAGTTTATTCCTTTTTCCACCAAACTTTCACTTTCCATGGCGGGCCGTATCCACGGTTCCCTTCCATACCAACACTTTCCAAGGAATTTATTATTTGACAACATAAAGTAAATATTTTTTTTCTTTTTCATTTTGGGAATGGGCATCCCTATTACCGCCACACTCTCGTGCAATGAAAAGTGAATAAACACTCATCTTGAGAATAACACATCTAGCATGGCAAAATTGGACACTCCCCACCGTTTCATGAGCGGTACGGGCACACAAAAGAGAAAATTTATTTTGAAAATTTAGAGATGGCACATGCAAATTTGCTTGGAACGGCATGGAAATACCGCATATAGGTAGGTATGGTGGACTCATAAGGCAAAACTTGGTTTAAGGATTTTGGATGCACAAGTAGTATTTCTACTTAGTACAAATGAAGGCTAGCAAATAGATTGGGAAGCAACCAAACCAAAAAACGAAAATTCACATAAGTGAGCATTGAACATAACTAACACCAAATAATGCACCACAAGTAGGATGTAACTTCATTGCATAACAATTGACTTTCGTGCATGCATAGGGAATCACAAACCTTAACACCAATATTCCTACTAAGCATAATTACTCATCAACATGACTCACATATTACTATCATCGTGTTTCAAAACTATTACAAGGAATAAAGTTTAATTTGTCCAATGATCTTCATGAAAGTTTTTATTATATCCTCCTTGGATATCTATCACTTTGGGACTAGTTTCATATATTGCCATTGCTTTTTGGCAAGCTCAAACAAATTTAAGTGAAGCACATGAGCATAAAGATTTCATCTCTCAAAAAGGTATAAGTGAAGCATGAGAGGATTTCTTCAAAATTTACTAACTCTCAAATTAATCTAAGTGAAGCATGAGAGTATTTCTACAAAAGTTTCCAAGCACACCGTGCTCAAAAAGATATAAGTGAAGCACTAGAGCAATTTCTATAGCTCAAAAAGTTTAAGTGAAGCACATAGAGCAATTCTAACAAATCATAGCATGATTTTGGCTTTCTCAAATAGGTGTGTACAGGAAGGATACAAAGGAAAAACTAACAAACATAGCAAGAAAAGATACAAGACGCTCCAAGCAAAACTCATGATATGTGACGAATAAAAATATAGCTCCAAGTAAAATACCGATGGTCGTTAGAAGAAAGAGGGGATGCCACTCGGGGGCATCCCCAAGCTTAGTTGCTTGTTTATCTTTGGATATATCTTGGGGGTGCCATAGCATCCCCAAGCTTAGGCTTTTGCTACTCCTTATTCCTTCATCCATCGTGATCTCACCCAAAACTTGAAAACTTCAATCACACAAAACTCAACAAAATCTTCGTGCGATCCGTTAGTATAAGAAAGCAAATCACTACTTTAGGTCCTGTTGCAAACCCATTCATATTTTATTATTGCATTATACCTACTGTATTTTAACTTTACCATGGCTTATACCCCCCAATACAAACCATATATTCATCAAAACAAGCACACAAGGCACCGAAAACAGAATCTGTCTTAAACAGAACAGTCTGTAGTAATCTGTACTATACCCATACTTCTGTAACTCTAAAAATTCTGAAAAATTAGGACAACATAAGGAATTTTTATAGAAACATTGTTTTAAAATTTCAGCTCAAGATCACATTCCAGCAGAAAATGAAAATTTATATACTGGACGCAAAGTTTCTGTTTCAGATTCAGCATCACTTCTACTCATCCTATGAATCATCCTAAAGGCTTTACTTGGCACAAACACTAAATAAACCATAAAAACACAATCATAACAGAGACATAATTGTGTCAACACACAAAAACAGAAAGAAAAAAGCAAAAATTTATTTATTCATTGGGTTGCCTCCCAACAAGCGCTATCGTTTTACGCCCCTAGCTAGGCATAATAGATAGATTCAAGTGTTGTCATCTTTGGTTTTGGCCACTTTTGTGAGGGCCTTCTCGAATCCGGGGGGCTCTTTCCACTTCCCCAAATTTTCAGGAGAACAAACCATCTTAAGATCCAAAATATCCAAACGCTTACTGCAAAGGGTAATCAAGGTGCTCAAGCGATTGAGGTTCCCACTAATATGTTTGAGGGTTCGTGATATTTTTGCAACTCGACCAAGTGCTTATGTAAGTCACCCAATTTGTCGAGAATTTGAACTCCCTCTTGTGAAAAAGCAAGCCCCTTTTTTGGTGGAGGAACCCCCAAAATCCCTTCCAAAACTTCATAAGCGGCGTTTGCATCAAGTTCAATAAAATTCCCTTTTGAGGCAAAATCCAAAAGCTCTCTATGATCCAAAGCCAATCCAATGTAAAAAATTCTAAGCAAAACTTTTGCGTCTCCTTTTAGATTGGAAATACGATAGGATTCCATTAGCCTATACCAGGCATCTTTCAAATTTTTCCCTTGTTTTTGTTTGAAGTATAGAACTTCAAAATCTGGTGACAAAGGGGGAGTAGTAACACTAGTCATAGCAACAAGCAAGAGATCTGGTGAGAAAAAGGGCAAACGAAAAAGAGGGCGAATAAAACGGCAAATTGGTGAAGTGGGGGAGAGGAAAACGAGAGGCAAATGGCAAATAATGTAATTGCAAGGAGATGAGATTTGTGATTAGGAACCTGGTAGATGATGGTGGAGTCCCCTCAGCGCCTACGATAGGCACGTAGAAGAGACTGCTTCCTCCCCGGCAATGGCGCCAGAAATTCCTTTGACGTGGCTTGAGACTGCGTCGGTATTTCCCCAAAGAGGAAGGGATGATGCAGCACAACGACGGTAAGTATTTCCCTCAGTTATGAAACCAAGGTTATCGAACCAGTACGAGGATCACCAACACCCAATAAGCAGCACCTGCACACAAACAACCAATTCTTGCAACCCGACGCGAAAGAGAGGTTGTCAATCTCTCTACGGTAATAAGATAGATTAGGTAGTGATAGATAGGAGAGATAGATCTCTCAAGAACACAAAATAAAAAGAGTAAATATGCAGCAATATATTTTTGGGTCTTTGGTTTTGTAGATCTAAAAACAAAGAGTGCAAAAACGTAGATCGGAAAGCAATATGATGGAAAAGTAGACCCGGGGCCGTATGGTTCACTAGTGGCTTCTCTCATGAGTATAGTGCACGGTGGGTGAACAAATTACTGTTGGGCAATTGATAGAAAACCGAATAGTCATGACGATATCCAAGGCGATGATCATTATATAGGCATCACGTCCAAGATAAGTAGACCGACTCCTGCCTGCATCTACCACTATTACTCCACACATCGACCGCTATCCAGCATGCATCTAGTGTATTAAGTTCATGGAAAAACGGAGTAATGCAATAAGAACGATGACATGATGTAGACAAGATCTATTCATGTAGGAATAGACCCCATCTTGTTATCCTTAATAGCAACGATACATGTGTGTCTTGCTGCCCCTTCTGGCACTGGGAAAGAACACCGCAAGATCAAACCCATCACAAAGCACCTCCTCCCATGGCAAGAAAAATCGATCTAGTTGGCCTAACTAAACCAAAGATTCGAAGAAGAAATACGAGGCTATAAGAAATCATGCATATAAGAGATCAAAGAAGACTCAAATAATATTCATGGATAGAAACTGATCATGAACTCAAAATTCATCGGATCCCAACAAACACACCGCAAAAGTTTACATCAAATAGGTCTCCAAGAGACCATTGTATTGAGAATCATAAGAGAGAGAGAAGAAGCCATCTAGCTACTGCCTACGGACCCGTAGGTCTATGGTGGACTACTCACGCATCATCGGAGAGGAACCTATGAGGAAGATGAACCCCTCCGTGATGGTGTTTAGATTGGATCTCGCGGTTCTGGAACTTGCGGCGGCTGGAATTGTGTTTCGTCGACTCCCCTAGGGTTTTCCGAATATTTGAGAATTTATAGGCATCAGAGGCGGTGCGGAAGGGGGCGAGGAGGGCACAACCCATCAGGGCGCGCCGAGGCCCCCCTGGCGCGCCCTGGTGGGTTGTGCTCTCCACAGCCCACCTCTCCGGCAGTTGTTTGGCCCACTGGGTGTCTTCTGGTCCAAAAAAAATCTCCAAAAAGTTTCGTCGCGATTGGACTCCGTTTGGTATTGATTTTCTGCGAAGTAAAAAACAAGCAAAAACAGTAACTAGCACTTTGGCACTATGTCAATAAGTTAGTCCCAAAAAATGATATAAAGTGGTGATATAATGATGGTAAAACATCCAAGAATGATAATATAACAGCATGGAACAAGCAAAAAATATAGATACATTGGGGACGTATCAGCAAGCACCAAGAGCTTAGTATGACACACTCAAGGAGTTCCTCAAGAAGAAAGGCTTCAAACCTGGTTCACTCGATCCCACTCTCTTTACTAAATCCTATAATGGTGAACTGTTTTTATGTCAAATCTATGTGGATGACATTATCTTCGGCTGTACTAACAATCGATACAATGATGAGTTTGCCTTTATGATGCAAGAGAAATATCAAATGTCGATGATGGGAGAACTGAAATTCTTCCTAGGGCTTCAGATTCGACAACAACCCAATGGCATCTTTATATCTCAGGAGAAGTACCTTAAGGACTGTCTCAAGAAATTTGGCATGAATGAAGCCAAAGGTTACAAGACGCCAATGCCAACCAATGGTCACCTCTACACTGACGAAAATGGTAAAGATTTCGATCAGAAGGTATATCGCTCCATGATTGGCTCTTTATTGTACCTATGTGCATCTAGGCCAGATATAATGCTTAGCGTTTGCATGTGCGCCCGATTTCAAGCGGCACCAAAGGAGTCGCATCACCTAGTGGTGAAGCGAATACTTAGATATCTGGCTCACACCCCAACATTAGGATTATGGAATCCAAAGGGTTCGAAGTTTGAGCTCATTGGCTATTCAGATTCTGATTTCGTTGGCAACAGAGTTGACCGCAAGTCCACATCTGGCACTTGTCACTTTCTGGGACGATCTCTTGTATGTTGGTCTTCGAAGAAGCAGAACTGTGTATCACTCTCCACTGCCGAAGCCGAATACATTGCTGCTGGTGCCTGCTGCACTCAGCTTCTCTGGATGAAGCAGACTCTCAAGGATTACGGCATCAACCTGAAGCATGTACCTCTCTACTGCGACAATGAGAGTGCAATCAAGATCTCCTACAACCCAGTACAGCATTCGAACACGAAGCATATTCAGATTCGACATCATTTTCTTCGGGATCACGTGATGAAAGGCGACATCAACATCAAGCGTGCTGACATTGAATATCAATTGGTGGATATCTTCACGAAGCCTTTGGATGAGAAGAGATTTTGCAAGTTGCGGTGTGAGCTAAATATCTTAGAATCCTCAAATGTCCTTTGAATGGGAATACATCCTAACGCTTATGCATGATTAATGACTTTGATGCACAACACACGAAGTAACGTATGTCTTCAATCTCATGAAGACTTACACTCTAAGTGTAAATACATTAACGAAGAATATGACTACAGAGCGCCACGATAATTGTGCGCCGTGTCTGAGTCAAACATTCTTATACGGTGGGTAACGCCACCACCAAATTTGAAGACATTGCTTTTATCTTCGCATTTCTCTATGTCTTCACAAATTGTGTTTGTCTTCGAATTGATTTAAACTTGCATATCACTTGAAGATTGAATATACTTAGTATGCTTCTTGGAGTTTTTCCTCTACAGCATTGGGCCTATAGCTATTTCTTCGAATTTACCTAGGCCAATGTGATCGGACCCACTATTCTTGTCTGTTCTAATCTCGTCTTACTCTATTCAACTCCAGTCATATGCATTCTACTTGACACGTGTTGATTGTCTTCACTGTGTCCTTGTCAGTCGAAGACTAATCTAACCGATCATTAAAATTCCAATTTTTTGTCGTTACCGCACTTATCGCAACAAACTTCCCGCGCCGTCGCTTCCGGTCATGTAGTGGGCTATCACACGTGTTGCATGCACGCCACGTGTCCCACTAGAGACGAAGAGTCCGGGGCATAAACGTCCAAACTGTTCGGATGTCTCCACCCTTATAAATACAAGTGCCCCAGCTCAATAATTACCTTCCACTTCCTCCACCACCTCCAAGCTCCAAACCCTAGCACCGTCGCTGGATCTCATCGCCGCCGGAGAAGGAGCGCTCAGCTGCCGTGACTCCTCCGTCGACGTACTCACGCCGGCCGCGACCATCTTCGTCCGCCGCCGCCATAGGTGTCTGCCACTACCAAGCTAGGGTGTGGCAGATCGAACTAGTCGGCCTCTCTGCCTCATCGACTAGTTCATCGTGTTCTTCACCGTGGTAATAAAAACTGAATTTTTACCACGCGTTTGATCTTTGCAAATTACCAAATATCTTCGGAAAAAAAAATTCCACTTTCATTCCAATAGATCTCACACTTGTACCTCTATTTGCTAAATTCTTTTGCTTATGTTGCAAATCTGGGTTGATTTCTCACTTCTGCGAATTCACGAACTTGCACAAATCTGAAACCACCCTATTTGTGAGCAAAAGTTAAAGTCTTCAGTGGATAAGGTCAATGTCTTCATACCACGATATCTTGTTTTACATCTTCTGAGAATGCATATGACCTCTTCCACTCCCTCGCATCTCTAACTCTTTCACAGGTACATGTCCGCAGCAGAATCGCTTGGATCTCATAGTCTGAATTCATTTGCAGACTACTTGCAGATTCATTTGCACTCACCAGGGGCAAGCTCTCACTTGAATCTGTCTTCGAAGCCTTTGCTCACCTCGAAGCCTTTGAAGACAATGGCCAGAGACGATGCTCCAAAGAAAGGTGGTAGACAGAGACGTCTGAACACTGCCAAAGATCTTCCTCCAGAGCTATATGAGCGCTACAAGTCTGATGAAGATGAAACCTATACACAACGCAAAACTCGAATCCAATGGATTCGAAGATATTGGGTGGAAAAGTGGTTCAACTATCAGTTCGTAACAGATGAGTATGCTGAGAAAAATGCTGAGAAGGCACCTTGGATAGATATCATCTATAAAAATCTTCATCCCAAGACTGAGGCTGAAGCAAGAAGAATTGGCTTCTTCCCGTGCATGGTCAGGCCTCCAATGCCTAGAAACCCACATCCCTCCAGCATCCGTGGCTGCCCTGAACCTGCTGAGTCTAAGGATGGCAATGAAGAGAATCCTCCAGCTCCTGATCCGAAGCCTAAGAAGAAGTCAAAGGCTTCGAAGCCAAAAGCTTCAAAGGCTTCCAAGGCTGTTGGAACAACATCACAGGCTTCAAGGTCACCTTTTGTTGATTCTGAGGACACAGAAGATGAGTCTCGCCTAGTTAGGCGAATGAAAAGGAAGGCTGCTGCTTCCAGAGGACCGAAGCCATCTCTCTCACTGATGGATGCTGCAAATATGATCGAGCTATCCGATGATGAGTTTGATGATGAAGCGCTGGCAAGACTGATCCAGCAAAAGGAAGAGGAAGCTAAACGTCTTGAAGACTTACCTCTCTTCGACCCAGCAATACTCGAGCACTTCATTGATGAGTGGTTTGCTGACCCATCCCTCACCATCGACGCCCTACAGCTACCCATTGGGCTCAACATAACCTTCCAAGGTCTCGTGAATGAGGAGCTCTCTGTGGCACAAAAGGCCGTTCAACTCAAGGCGAAGATTAGCCATGAGAAAGCACTCTTCAAGGCCAACGTCCACAAGCTCAAGGCTGAACAGATTCAAGGATATCCGCTTATGATGAAAGACCTCAAGGCTGTGTTTGAGAAGAGATGTGAAGATGTCAAAGGCGCTCTTGTGCATCTCAACAAAAAAGGCCAACACCATGATTCAAGCTCACAATGATATGCTGAAGCGCAAGGCTCTTGGCCAACCTGCTCTTGATCCACAGATCATTGAAAGATCCCGACAGGCTTCAATGTCTTCGGACCATACCACTCCATCAAGGTCTGAACCACGAGGTATTGAATTTCCAGCTGGCTTCTCTGGCTCTCGAGCACCTCTGCCTTCCTCTGTTGTCACTAGCAAGAGGACAAAGAAAGTTGAAGCTGAAGCCAAGAAGCGCAAGGTTGCTGCTTCTGAAGCCCAACCACCAAAGAGGCAGAAGACAAAGAAGCTGATGCCATCTGTGTCAACTCAAGTACCTCAACCCCCATCTGCTCCATCATCCACCTCTGCTACTCAACAGGAGCCACTTCAAGTGATGCCTATCTCCATGGCTCCTCCTGCTGATACGTCTCCAACATATCTATAATTTTTGCTTGTTCCATGCTGTTATATTATCATTCTTGGATGTTTTATAATCACTGTATAGCAGTTTTATATCATTTTTTGGGACTAACCTATTGACATAGTGCCAAAGTGCCAGTTGCTATTTTTACTTGTTTTTTTTCTTCGCAGAATATCAGTAGCAAACGGAGTCCAATCGCGATGACACTTTTTGGAGATTTTTTTTGGACCAGAAGACACCCAGTGGGCCAAAGAAGTGCCAAAGAGGTGGGTTGTGGAGGCCACAACCCACCAGGGCGCGCCAGGGGGCCCCCGGCGCGCCTTGATGGGTTGTGCCCTCCACGGGGCCCCCCTCCACTGCCTCTGACGCCTATAAATACCCAAATATTCAGAAAACCCTAGGGGAGTCGACGAAAAACACATCTAGCTGCCGCAAGTTCCAGAGCCTCAAGATCCAATCTAACACCATCACGGAGGGGTTCATCTTCTACATAGGTGCCTCTCCGATGATGCGTGAGTAGTCCACCATAGACCTACGGGTCCGTAGGCAGTAGCTAGGTGGCTTCCTCTCTCTCTCTCGATTCTCAATACAATGGTCTCTTGGAGATCTATTTGATGTAAACTTTTGTGGTGTGTTTGTTGGGATCCGATGTATTTTGAGTTCATGATCAGTTTCTATCCATGAATATTATTTGAGTCTTCTTTGATCTCTTATATGCATGATTACTTATAGCCTCGTATTTCTTCTTCGAATCTTTGGTTTAGTTAGGCCAACTAGATCGATTTTTCTTGCCATGGGAAGAGGTGCTTTGTGATGGGTTCGATCTTGCGGTGTCCTTTCCCAGTGACAGAAGGGGCAGCAAGGCACGCATGTATCGTTGCTATTAAGGATAACAAGATGGGGTCTATTCCTACATGAATAGATCTTGTCTACATCATGTCATTGTTCTTATTGCATTACTCTGTTTTTCCATGAACTTAATACACTAGATGCATGCTGGATAGCGATCGATGTGTGGAGTAATAGTGGTAGATGCAGACAGGAGTCGGTCTACTTATCTTGGATGTGATGCCTATATAATGATCATCGCCTTGGTTATCGTCATGATTATTTGATCTTCTATCAATTGCCCAACAGTAATTTGTTCACCCACCGTGTGCTATACTCATGAGAGAAGCCACTAGTGAAACCTATGGCCCCCGGGTCTACTTTTCCAACATATTGCTTTCCGATCTATCTTTTTGCCTCTTTGTTTTCAGATCTACTATACCTAAAACCCAAAAATATATTGCTGCACTTTTTATTTGCCCTTTTTATTTTGTATTCTTGAGAGATCTAGCTCTCCTATCTATCACTACCTAATCTATCTTTTTACCGTAGAGAGATTGACAACCTCTCTTATGCGTCGGGTTGCAAGTATTTGTTATTTGTGTGCAGGTGCTGCTTATTAGGTGGTGGTGATCCTCCTACTGGTTCGATACCTTGGTTTCATAACTGAGGGAAATACTTACCGTCGCTGTGCTGCATCGTCCCTTCCTCTTTGGGGAAATACCGACGCAGTCTCAAGCCACGTCAAAGGAATTTCTGGCGTCGTTGCCGGGGAGGATGCGGTCTCTTCTACGTGCCAATCTCAGGCGCCGAGGAGACACCATCATCATCTACCAGGTTCCTAATCAAAAATCTCATCTCCTTGCAATTACATTATTTTCCATTTGCCTCTCGTTTTCCTCTCCCCCACTTCACCAATTTGCCATTTTATTCGCCCTCTTTTTCGTTTGCCTTTTTCTCGTCAGATTTCTTGCCTAGTCATTATGGCTAGTTCTTCCTTTATTGCGTGTACTCTCGATATTGAGGTTCTTAATTTTAAGCAAAGGGGAGGGGAGAACCTAAAAGATGCTTGGTATAGGATTTGCAATGCTCATAATAGATCTATTCATAAGCAATCTACCGTTGTTCTTCTTCGCAGTTTTTATGTTGGCATCACCACTTGGTATAGATTCGTCCTTGATACGATTACCGGTGGGAATTTCTTGATGTGTCCATCTTTGGATGCTTTTAATGCTTTGGGAAGTTTAGTGGGATCACCACCTCTTATGATCAATGAAACAACTTTAACTCTCGAACACGTTATGGAGAGATTAGATGCTATTGTAAAGAAGATGATTACCAAAGAACATCTTGAAGATTTGGATAAGAAAATGCATAATCTTGCTAATAAAATTGGGGCTAAGGCGGGAGATGCCTTTAAATTACTAAAGGCAAAAGAAACCGTAGTTAACGAAAGGGTAGAAGAGAGTCCTTACTGGATTTATAAGTTGGAAGAGATTTTTAGTAATTTGGGTTCGGCTTTTTCTTCTGTCAAAACTATTGAAAAACTCCCATAAAGATTAGCAAAACCTCGCAAATCACTAAGAACAAAGTTGCTACACCTAGTGGCCACAAGGGAGATCTTAAAATGATTAGTATTCATCCCGACTTTGTTGAAATAGTAAGAGACCCTATTTATAAAAATGAATTCTTTGGTATTTTTCCTAGAAGTGTTGTCATTGAGAGCATGCATGCTAAATCCTTGAAAAATTCTGGTTGTGTGATTGAGGAGTTGAAAACCAAATATGATAATACTTGAAACTATGTGTTATGCCTAGCTAGAGGCGTAAAATGATAGCGCTTGTTTGGAGGCAACCCAATGAATAAATTTATTTTTGCTTTTTCCTTTCTGTTTTTGAGTGTTGACACAATTATGCCTCTGTTATGATTGTGTTTTTATGGTTTATTTAGTGTTTGTGCCAAGTAGAGCCTTTAGGATGATTCATAAGATGAGTAGAAGCGATGCTGAATCTGAAACAGAAACTTTGCGTCCAGTGTTCGAATTTTCATTTTTTACTGGAACGTGATCTTGAGCTGAAATTTTAACACAGTGTTGCTATACAAATTCTTTACGTTGTTCAAATTTTTAGAATTTTTAGAGTTACAGAAGTATGGTTAGAGTACAGATTACTACAGACTGTTCTATTTAAGACAGATTCTGTTTTCGTTGCATTGTGTGCTTGTTTTGATGAATCTATGGGTTTTATTGAAGGGTATGAGCCATGGTAAAGTTAAAATACAGTAGGTATAATGCAATAACAAAATATGAATGGGTTTTCAACAGCACCTAAAGTAGTGATTTTCTTTATTATACTAACGGATCTCACGAAGATTTTGTTGAGTTTTGTGTGATTGAAGTTTTCAAGTTTTGGGTGAGATCACGATGGATGAAGGAATAAGGAGTGAAAAGAGCCTAAGATTGGGGATGCTATAGCACCCCCAAGATATATCCAAAGAGAAACAAGCAACTAAGCTTGGGGATGCCCCCGAGTGGCATCCCCTCTTTCTTCCAACGACCATCGGTATTTTACTTGGAGCTATATTTTTATTCGTCACATATCATGAGTTTTGCTTGGAGCGTCTTGTATCATTTGAGTCTTTGCTTGCTTTGCTTGTTAGTTTGTCACTTGTATCCTTGCTGGACACACCTATTTGGGAGAGCCAAAATTATGCTATGATTTGTTAGAATTGCTCTCTATGCTTCACTTAAACTTTTTGAGCTATAGAATTGCTCTAGTGCTTCACTTATATCTTTTTGAGCACGGTGTGCTTGGAAATTTTTGAAGAAATACTCTCATGCTTCACTTAGATTAATTTGAGAGTTCGTAAATTTTGAAGAAATCCTCTCATGCTTCACTTATACCTTTTTGAGAGATGAAAACTCTCTGCTCATGTGCTTCACTTATACCTTTTTGAGAGATGAAAACTCTATGCTCATGTGCTTCACTTAAATTTGTTTGAGCTTGTCAAAAAGCAATGGCAATATATGAAACTAGTCCCAAAGTGATAGATATCCAAGGAGGATATAATAAAAACTTTCATGAAGATCATTGGACAAATTAAACTTGATTCCTTGTAATAGTTTTGAAACATGATGATAGTAATATGTGAGTCATGTTAGTGAGTAATTATGCTTTAGTAAGAATATTGGTGTTAAGGTTTGTGATTCCGTATGCATGCACGAAAGTCAATAGTTATGCAATGAAATTACATCCTACTTATGGTGCATTATTCGGTGTTAGTTATGCTCAATGCTCGCTTATGTGAATTTTCGTTTCTTGGTTTGGATGCTTCTCAATCTATTTGCTAGCCTCCACTTGTACTAAGTATAAATACTACTTGTGCATCCAAAATCCTTAAACCAAGCTTTGCCTTATGAGTCCACCATACCTACCTATATGCGGTATTTCCATGCCATTCAAAGCAAATTTGTATGTGCCATCTCTAATTTTCAAAATAAATTTCTCCTTTGTGTGCTCGTACCGCTCATGAAACGGTGGGGAGTGTCCAATATTTTTCCATGCTAGATGTGTTATTCTCAAGATGAGTGTTTAGTCACTTGTCATTGCACGAGAGTGCGGCGGTAATAGGGATGCCCATTCCCGAAATGAAAAAGAAAAAAAAATTACTTTATGTTGTCAAATAATAAATTCCCATGAAAGTGTTGGTACGGAAGGCAACCGTGGATACGGCCCGCCATGGAATGTGAAAGAATGGTGGAAAAGGGAATAAACTTTATTTTCTGTTTGGGAACCGCCTATGATATATCTAGCATGGAAAGTATTCTGAACTACTTTGTCGTTTTCGTTGATAGGAAAAGCATGCCACCCAAAATATTTTTTCTCTCTCAATTTAAAACTTTGAGCTCTGGCACCTCTACAAATCCCTACTTCCCTCTGTGAAGGGCCTATCTATTTACTTTATGCAATTTTTATTTTTACTTTGAGTCTCCATCTTCTCTTATAAAGCACCAACTAGGGGGCACTATGATCATACTTGAGCATTGGGTGTAGCTAATATTTGAGTGTGTTTCATGAATGGATCAATGATTGAGCATGATGGACTAGGGATAACTTTCTTTAGTGTTGGTATTTTGAAAGACATATTTACTTGTTGGCATGCTTGAGTATTGAAGTCATTATGTTAAAACTAGATTATTGCTTTGAATCCTCTTAAAGTCCAAATGTCCATGCTACAAAAGAAAAGAATATGAGATGAACATGTTAGGCAGCATTCCACATCAAAAATTCTGTTTTTATTATTTACCTACTCGAGGACGAGTAGAAATTAAGCTTGGGAATGCTGATACGTCTCCAACATATCTATAATTTTTGCTTGTTCCATGCTATTATATTATCATTCTTGGATGTTTTATAATCACTTTATAGCAATTTTATATCACTAGCAAACATGCCCGTGCGTTGCAACGGGAGAAAAAAATCTTAATCTCGAATGGCAATGATCACATTTTACTATATCATCGATATACACTATCACTCTCATTTTTGTGAAATTGTGAACAATTTTTAAAAATCATGAACATTTTTTTAAACTCGTGAACATATTTGAAATTGTGAACATTTTTTAAATTCGCAAACATTTTGTAAAATCAAGAACGTTTTTTAAATTCATGAACATATTATACTATTTTCAAACATTTTTTGAAACATTTTTGTTTAATCGGCGAACATTTCTAGAATCGACTAACATTTTTTTGGGATTTGATGAAACAATTTTCTAAATTAATGAACAGTTTTTGAACTACATGATCTTTTTGAATCAGCATGTATTTTGTGAATCAATAAACTATATATTTTAATTTATGAACAGTTTTATTTTATGCTATTTTTTAATACATGGATATTTTTGAATTGGCAAAATTTTGTGAAATGTCAAAACATTTTTTAATACATGAACTTTTTTAGAAAAACTCATGAACGTATATATTTTTATTTCCCGGACATTTATTAGAAAATTTGCTAATATTTTTTAAAAAACGCAAAAAAATTATGAAGCCACAAACATTTATGAATTATTAAATATTATTTGAAAATTCTAATTTTTTTAGTTTTGGAAAAAAAATTAAATTCTAAAATTATTTAAAGTAGAAAAAAGCAACGACGGAAAAGAAAAACCAAAAATTGAAAATTGGTCACCCTTATATGGGCCGGCCCAGGCGAGCTGTGTCTTTTTAGCGCGCAGGGCGCAGTATAGGAGATTCTTACATGGGTCGGCCCAGTCCGGATTTTTCTGTGTGGAACATTTTTTATGACTTATAGGTGGCATTGGTGGGTAATATTTTGCAACTTCAGGGGCAATTTCAATGACGTACGGGCAGAAGCACTCCGTACTTTAATAGTAGGTATAGATTTTTTGGGACTAACCTATTGACATAGTGCCAAAGTGCTAGTTGCTGTTTTTTTACTTCGCAGAATATCAGTACCAAACGGAGTCCAATCGCGACGAAACTTTTTGGAGATTTTTTTTTGGACCAGAAGACACCCAGTGGCCCAAAAAGTAGAGGTGGGCTGTGGAGGCCACAACCCACCAGGGCGCGCCAGGGGGCCCCCGGCGCTCCCTGATGGGTTGTGCCCTCCACGGGCCCCCCCCCCTCCACTGCCTCTGATGCCTATAAATACCCAAATATTCAGAAAACCCTAGGGAAGTCGACGAAAAAAACATCCAGCCGCCGCAAGTTCCAAAGCCTCAAGATCCAATCTAACACCATCACGAAGGGGTTCATCTTCCTCATAGGTGCCTCTCTGATGATGCGTGAGTAGCCCACCATATAGACCTACGGGTCCGTAGGCAGTAGCTAGATGGCTTCCTCTATCTCTTTTGATTCTCAATACAATGGTCTCTTGGAGATCTATTTGATGTAAACTTTTGCGGTGTGTTTGTTGGGATCCGATGAATTTTGAGTTCATGATCAGTTTCTATCCATGAATATTATTTGAGTCTTCTTTGATCTCTTATATGCATGATTACTTATAGCCTCGTATTTCTTCTTCGAATCTTTGGTTTAGTTAGGCCAACTAGATCGATTTTTCTTGCCATGGGAAGAGGTGCTTTGTGATGGGTTCGATCTTGCGGTGTCCTTTCCCAGTGACAGAAGGGGCAGCAAGGCACGCATGTATCGTTGCTATTAAGGATAACAAGATGGGGTCTATTCCTACATGAATAGATCTTGTCTACATCATGTCATCGTTCTTATTGCATTACTCCGTTTTTCCATGAACTTAATACACTAGATGCATGCTGGATAGCGGTCGATGTGTGGAGTAATAGTGGTAGATGCAGGCAGGAGACGGTCTACTTATCTTGGATGTGATGCCTATATAATGATCATCGCCTTGGATATCGTCATGATTATTTGATCTTCTATCAATTGCCCAACAGTAATTTGTTCACCCACCGTGTGCTATACTCATGAGAGATGCCACTAGTGAAACCTACGGCCCCCGGGTCTACTTTTCCAACATATTGCTTTCTGATCTATCTTTTTGCCTGTTTGTTTTCAAATATACTATACCTAAAACCCAAAAATATATTGCTGCACTTTTTATTTGCCCATTTTATTTTGTGTTTTGAGAGACATATCTCTCCTATCTATCACTACCTAATCTATCTTTTTACCGTAGAGAGATTGACAACCTCTCTTACGCGTCGGGTTGCAAGTATTTGTTATTTGTGTGTAGGTGCTGCTTATTAGGTGGTGGTAATCCTCCTACTGGTTCGATACCTTGGTTTCATAACTGAGGGAAATACTTACCATCGCTGTGCTGCATCAGCCCTTCCTCTTTGGGGAAATACCGACGCAGTCTCAAGCCACGTCACCTGCCTCTGAGAACCAAGTGAGGCAAGTGATCCTACATGAGTCTGCTACCACAGAGACTCCTGCTGCCGACAACGTTCCAGCTGCTGAAGTCATCGCAGCTGAAGACATTGCTACCGAAGCTCATGCTGATGAAGCCATGTAGAAGGAGAAAACCCCATGTTGAACATTGATGCTCCTTTGATCCAAACACCAACACATGATGACAGTGAATACGTTGACATAGGCACTCCTCTGAGGCCCTCAGTGCCAGAGAACATACCAAGTACTCCACCATCTGCATTTTCAACTCATGTGCCCAGAACACCTGAGTCTCCATTTGTGGCCATAGAAGTTGAACCCACGGAGCATACGTCGCCTCTCAAAAGGCTTCGCCGTGGACCCAGATTGGACACATCTTCGATGCAGAGCATCCCTGAAGACGAGGTCCGCGTGCCTCCCACTGCACCTGTTGATGGAGTCCTCAGAATCAGGGACATTGCTCATAACGTGCCAGAGAACGAAGCCCCCACCTCTGAAGACAATGCTGCTGATAACATTGTGGGCGAAGTCAATGCCCCATCCCCTGATGATCCTCCAGTTCCTGCGACGCCTTCCTCCGACGACAATGGTGATAACATTGTCTTGGCTCACAACAGAGAAGGGCAAATGCTTCCCACCAAATGGCCCGGGCTGGTCGCTCCACCAAGGATCGGTCCGCAATATGAATATCACCTTCAAAGGCGCCCCAATGTTCTGAACCCTATGCCAAGGCTCCCTATGCTATGCCAACAAGGGCGTGCTCGTCGTCATGTCTTCAATGTCAAATCCTTCCGACTCAACAACACCTTCTTCGACTCCGACTGCAATCCATATGTTCGTTCGAAGACTCAGTCTGATAGGTTCTGGAGCATCCCTCAAAAGGGAATACTATACATGTGTTCTCTATGGCCAGAATCGAATTTTCCCACATAAACGACTCAGTCTTGAAGCCATGAAGGGACTGCCATGTTTTGACCAAGACATTGACTGTCTTCGGGATGTTGGACTCCTGGCTTTTGTTACCGATCATGAAGACTGGAATGAGGAGCTCATTCTTCAGTTCTACACCACTCTCCACATCTTTGGCTTCGGCCGAGACCTGAAGACATGGAAGATGCACTTCATGATTCGAGATGAATACGTCACAGCCGATGGTGCGGAATTCTTTCTAGCAACACCTCTTGCATCCTCTGATGAAGCCATACCAAGCATCTTCCAACTAGCTGAGCCAAATATGACTGATATGCTTACTATGATGGAACCTTTGGCCCCTGAAGCTGATCTGCCAACCTCATTCTTCGTTGAAGATCTTCAGTATCTGCCGAAGACTATCTACCATATTCTTCGCCACACCATTTGGCCAATCAAGGGGCATTCATCTTCGTGTAAGCTGGAAGGGGCTCTAAAGACATTGGTCTACAACATCGTCTATGGCATACGGTTTGATCTTCAAGATCTCTTCCTGCGCAATCTGGCTGCTAATGGCATCACCTTGTTTGAACCCAAGATCTATGCACCATGGATCATTCGTTTCATCAAGTACAGATCCAACACAAGGTTCTTGCCTTCAGCTCGCAATCATGGCATATATCTTCCAGATATCGAAGTCATTCACACTGATATCTACCCTTCAAAGAGCAAGAATTCCCTCATGCAAGGCCCCAGTGACACAGCTGATGACGAAGGCCTTCACATTCCATATGATGCATCCCGTGCAAGGCTCATCGGCTCTATTCGACAACCTCAACCAAGTGTCACAGCCACTGAAGCCACTGCCAGTACCTTGCCTCGCTAAGCAAGGACCAGGACAGAACGTGCCATGACAGATAGAGAGCTTCTTGTCTCTCTCATCCAGAAACAAGATCATCATCATGAGTGGACTCGTAGACAAATGGCTTCTATGGTTCAAGACATCAACAGGATCCGCAATCTCACAACCAAGAATGCTTTTGTTTCTCATGAAACAAGTCGCCGTGCTTGGAGGACATTGACCATGCTCGCACCTGAGGATGAACTTCGTGAAGATGGCTACAGGCAACACTTCCATTTCAGTGCTCCGCCACCTCGCACAGAGAAATGGCGTCAGACGCCTTCTCTCGAAGACAGTGACTTCTCCTCCGAAGCCCCATCCGTCAATGTGCGTCTTGCCAATGATGAAGCTGACGACGTCACCTCTCCTTCAACTGCACATCTCGACACTGCACCAAGCTCTTCTGCACCAACCTCCGCCAACCATACCGCACCGTCGTCATCAACCCCTGCTGGGGACGCGTAGTGCTCAATGTTTTCGCCCTTTTTGGTCATTCGATGACAAAGGGGGAGAAACATTGGCTGATAGTCTTCAAATGGGTCTACTAATATGGGTTGGGTGCTATTTTTTTTAAGTTTGCAACTCTCGTTTCTGAACATTTGCTATTTTGGGTTGTAAACTTAAGTCCTGATGGACGTCTGCACACTTTATGTTTACCGTACCTTTGGTGCTACTTCAAGCTTTATCATAAGCGCCTGAAGCCATACTGCAGATGCCCATTTTTCATTATGCATTTCATTATCTTCGAAATATCATTTAAATGCATAGTGATTGGATTACAAGATATAGGGGAGATCTCCACAAACTATAACCTACCATGTGCTTTTGCATTCCTAGCAAAATCTTCATAAGCACATCTTCAGGGGGAGCTCTCTATATCTTGCAATCATAATCTCCAAGTCTTTATCTTCACATATATTATTTCCGTTGAAAACTTCAACCAGTTTGTCATCAATCACCAAAAAGGGGGAGATTGTAAGTGCATCTAGTGCCACCCTTGTTTGGTTTTGGAGTATTGAAGACAAACGTGGTTGAGGGACTAATGTGTTTTTGAGAGTTCACAGGATAACACAGATAGAAGTTCCTGGAGATTCGGTTTAACCGTCGAAGACTACCCCTAAAAATGTCCGAAGACATTGATGATGGCCGAAGCCATTGGTGGTATGCGAAGATAATCGCCTGAAGATAATGAAACGCGAAGACATAGTCTTTTGGTAGTTTTGTTTCTTCTTTCCTGAGTCATAGGAACCACCGTACTGTTAAGTGGGGTCGATGTGATCGAAGTCAGACGCTGACGTGATGCTCAACCCAAACCTATGTCTTCGAGCGAAGACAATGAGAGGAAATCTCTTCCAGAGTTGGCTGAGTCAGCTTTACTTGTAGCCCAAGTAAAGCTGCCGCGTGTGTTTGAAATCCGGCCGTTGTGACACGTGTCGGTTGGCCATTGACCCAGGGTCATTTTGCTCATATCAGGTCGGGTTGCCCGCTGGCTATAAATAGTCCACCTCCTCCACCGTTAGAAGGTGGCTGCTCAGAGAGAGATACGGATGTTGTCGTTTTCGAGCAACCCACCTTGAAGACATTGAGAGAGAAACATCCTGCGAGGATAAACCTAAACACCCAGAGCTAGAGTGTTTGAGCATCACCGAAGTCGTTCTGTTCTGAGAGAGTTGAAGACTTATTACACTTGAAGACTGTGATCTTCCAGACGGTTAGGCGTCTGGGTCTAGAGCAATCCAAGAGTCATTGTGGATCGCCGGGTGACCAAGTTTGTACGGGTTTCGGAAGTCTCCCCTGAAGACTTACCTGAGTGATTGGGCGTTATCTAAGTGACTTCAGCTCAAGGGGAATAAGGTGAAGACGAGGTCTTCTGAGTTCAATCTCAGCCTCCCTAACCAGACGTACAGTTGTCACAGCAACTGGAACTGGTCCAACAAATCCTGTGTCTTCATCAAGCTACTGGTTCTATCCTTCACTCTTTTACATTCAGTACTGAACTGTGAAGCCATTGCTTGAATACTTCTGACTGAAGACATTTCCCGAAGACATTCATATCTGTTGTTTATCTTCATACTGTCTAAGTTTGTCTTTGACTCATCTTAGCTTGTACAATGATAGTGCTTAACTTGCTTGAATGTTTTCATTGTGTTGCATGCCCTTCCTAGATCCTTGATATTATCCCTACCTGATCCTATTCCGCTTCCGCATATTTCGAATACATACATTGTTTCGAAGCCTTTCATAAAAATCGCCTATTCACCCCCCCCCCTATAGTCGAAAACTAGCACTTTCAGAACAACACCTTGAACAACTTTTCGTGGGAAGTGCGGTAGAAGTGGTGCACGGTGAAAGGGTCATCGGCCTTGAAATCCCACATTGGAGACGCTCGATGCTGGCAAGGAAGGAGGCGACGCCGGAGCATGACCTGAATCACGTTGGTCAAGGCGATGTTCTGCTCTATTATCTGGGAGATCCCCTTTTGCAGCAACTTCACCTCTGCTGCATGCCCCCTGTCGAGCGCCTTCCTCACCCACGACACCAACCTCTTGGCGGGTCCGGATCTGAATTCATGGGGAGCCACCCACTCTGCTTCCCATGGCTCGGTGATATAAAACCATTCCTTCTGCCAGACCTTCACGGTGTCGATGAAGGTGTCGTCCGGCCACTCGACGCGGGGAAGCTTGCCGATTACCGTCCCTCCACAGTCCACGTGTTGACTGTTGACGATCTTTAGCTTGACATTAAAGATTTTCAGCCACAAGCCGAAGTGTGGCTGGACCCGCAGGAAGGCCTCACATACGAGGATGAAGGTCGAGATGTGCAGGAAGGAATTTGGGGGGAGATCAGGGAAATCTAACCCGTAGAAGAACATCAGCCCCCGGACAAAGGGATGGAGCGGGAAGCCAAGCCCTCGCGGGAAATGGGGGATGAATACCACCCTCTCGCCCGGCCGCAGCGTGGGGATGACTTGGCCCTCTTCGGGAGCACGTTGGATGATGTTGGCTGAGAGGTACCCGGCATGCTTCAGCTCAATGATGTCGTCGTTGGTGACGCGGGAAGCCTCCCACTTGCCCTTCGAGCCTAAGCCGGCCATGGCCGAGCTAGGGGTGTGGCTGGGGAGGGCGGGGAAGAATGGATCTGAGTACTGGAGCTCTGAAGATTGGGGAGGCTATGGCTATGAAGGACCTGTGAAGCGTGTGGAGGCTTGGGTGGTTTTTCTCCCTTTTATAGGCGGCCATAATACCAAGAGTCCCTCTGGTGCACCGTAGACCTCGCCACGTCCCAATAAAATTGCGCCGTTATGGACGCATGGGATAACCCAAAACATTGATCATATCCCACAAAGACCGGGGCACGATCTCCTTGTTGATGAGACGTGTCAGTAAAGAGATGGCCTCGAGCCGCGAATCGAGTTTTTCTAACTGGTCAAGAGTCATGACCGGTCGTGACCCTTCGCCGAAAGTTGTCAGACGAAGGCACTATTCACACCCGAGTTGATAGCCCTTATGACTGGGAAACACATAGTATTCGGATAATAAGGAATCATCGGCGGCCGGACTAACATCAGCCGAACATAAAAGGGGATGAGAACTCGCCCCGCAAGCCGAGGACTTTTTGCAGGACAGCCGGTGATCGGGAACCTCAGCATTGGAGGCTAGTTCCGGGGCTACTGAGGGAGTCCGGGACTAAGGGGTCCTCGGGCTGTCGACCTATTTCCCATAGGCCGGACAGATGGACCGCTCTAGGCCCAATTCATGGAGGCTGAACTACAAAATCACCTCGTGTTCGGGAAGGAAAGTTTAGATATCTTGGTGTGTCCTTCAAGTCAAGATGGCAAGATCGGCAGGTTGACCCCTTGATGATAACCGACCATGTGTAACCCTAGGTACCCCTAGTGTCTATATAAACCAGAGGGTTTAGCTCGTACAGGCAAGAACCATTACTCCGACTCATCTAGGGTTTAGTTCATCTGATCTCGAGGTAGATCGACTCTGTAATCGTCATACACCCATCAATACAATCAAAGCAGGACATAAGGTTTTACCTCTTCGAGAGGGTCCGAACCTGGGTAAATATCGTGTCTACGTTCCTTGTTACCCATCGGTCCAAGATCTACAGCTCGAGACCCCCTACCCGAGATCTGTCGGTTTTGACACCGACAAAGGATTCTTCGCTTCCACGCCAAGATGAAGATCTTCTCATGAGTCGAGCCTCCTATCAAACGAAGGGCCTTCGTCGTGACTAGACCTCCTGGGCCCTGAGGTCAACCCACTGACGGGTCTCCTGGTCGATGGGCCACCCTGAGTATAATGTACCGTGAGTGGTAATGGCTTCACTTTGCAATTTGGTCCTCCGCCTTCTCTCATTTGTAGGATTGATTCTCATAGGATTTTTTTTCTGAAGAACATGTGTACTCCCTCCGTTCCTAAATATATGACATTTTAGAGATTCCAATATAGACTATATACAGATGTATATAGACATATTTTAGAGTGTATATTCACTTATTTTGCTCTGTATGTCGTCTATATTTTTGTTAAAGAAGGTCTTATATTTAGGAACGGAGGGAGTACTATATTTCACGGGAAATCTAATATCCACTCAAACCTCTTACAAAAAATCCTTTTAAAGAATCCTTTTTATTTTTCCTGTGATGTAAATCAAGCAAACTCAAAGCCTGTGATATTTCAATGAACATGACATTTCAACGCTGTATTTTCCTATTCCTGCATTTTTACAATTTGGCGAATCAAAAGGCGCTTTATAACGGCTACTTTTCTTGGAACAGAGGTCTCCTAAAAAATGCACCGCTGGCCTCCTCGAAGAACACTCTACCACTCAGCGAGCACAAGACCGAAGGGACCCACCCAAGCGCCACAGCATTCACTTCCGCCTTCGAATCCGTGGATGGCCGGCGGCGAAGACAGGACGCCGGTCACCTCCTCCCCGCGGCGGAGGCCTCGCCTCCCTGGCGGATCTGTACGTGCCGCCTTGCCCTAACCATTTCCCTCTTTTGGTGGGCGAAACCCCCTTACTGTTCCTCTTTCCAAGCTGCCGTTTGAATTGGGTCTGCTAGGCCGGTAACTGCAAGGGCTCACTGCCGCTGGCGGCCATGGATTGCCATGGCAATTTGATGCAAAGCTTTTGAAATATCCGACGACCTTGAGTGGCGCGGCGATTAGTTTCTGACACTGTGTCAGTGTTGAACTCCCTAGATTTGTTTGTGGTGGTGGCAATAGATTTTTTTTTGTTAGATTGCTGAATTTAAATGTAAGGAAACTGGCACTTGCTAATATGCCATTGCTGCCACTTCCTTTTACTGCTACTTTCTTGTGCAATCTGTCTACAATTTTTTGTCTCCCACTGATTTATTTTGCCTTTGTTTCAGTTACCTTTTTTAGTCTTTTATAGCAGTATAGTATATGGCAATATAGAGGTTATGCTTATGCACATAGATACAAGGTGGTGTTTAAACTTGAATACATGATCTGTTTCATATTGCAGATCTGCCGATTTTTCATAAATTTTAATACATGAACATGATCTGTTTCACATTGCTGATTTGTAGGCGCATATTTTTGCTAGGCTTCCCAGATATGTCGTTTGGTATCATGTACAACGGCTTCTAACAGCTGTAGCTATTACCTACACTGCTGCAGGTTCATGGAAGCTCCTTGGAATGTCAAAAGGAGGGCCCATGTTCATCCTTTCTCTCAGCTAGCAGCAACAAATCAGCACTCCAGATGGTTGCTCCAGTTCACCCACCGAAATCCCTGCATTCCCCATACCAAACGGTTACATCGGTTCAACCATCAAATTCCCTACACTCAGGGAGCATTTCATTTAGTTTTGGATCAGATTCAGGAGCTGCTCCATTTGACATATGCATGGGAAACAACCAAGGCGTTTTCAAGCTAAATCGCTCTTTACTTGAGATCAACAAAGAAAAACGCCGTGCAAGGGCACTTTCTAACAGTGTACCTCAAATACAACGTTTGAGACCTGGGATGGTTCTGTTGAAAAACTACTTAAAGCCGGATGATCAGGTACATTTTCACATTATGTTCTGTTTGTTATCTCGGGTTAATTCCATCTACTTTTATCCAGCATCTATGTTCCGTCTATTTATTCAGCATCGATATTCATTTTCCCTACCTATTTTCTTCTTCTTATAATTAATGTCTCATGGCCACATTCTTAAAAACATTATGTTTCAACTTGCATAACATTTTTCATTACTCTTATATGCCCGCCTACATACATTTTCTTGACTGAATGCATTATTGTACTTCTCTTGAGAATGGATATGTTCAGTTATGCCTAATGCGTATTTGATTCTAATTTTGCGGCACATGGCAGGTTGCAATTGTTAAACTTTGCCAGGATCTTGGTATTACAGCAGGAGGATTTTTTAAGCCTGGCTATGGAGATGAGACAAGTCTGCAGATGATGTGCTTAGGGAAGAACTGGGATCCATTTTCAAGCTCATATGGGGATGTACGTCCATTTGGTGGTGTTCGACCACCAAACATACCAGAAAGGTTCAAGAAGCTTGTGGAAGGTGCCATTGAAGCTTCCTATGAATTCTTGGAAGGAAGAGGGGGAACTTGCAACCCTTCGACGGAACTTCCTCCGATGTTGCCAGATACGTGTATTGTTAACTTCTACCCCTGTAGTGGGCGGTTAGATCTTCATCAGGTACAAAAGAACACTTTCCTCCATTGATATATTCTATTTATCAGTATTTTTACTTTGCAGTTTTGCATCTTGCTAGTACCGGTCTATTGGATAAACCGAGCGCTGATAATAGAATAGTTTGATTATGTACTTTCTTTTGCGGGACGTCTGTAGATAAGGTCAACAACCTTTAGTTGGTGTTTGCTCACTACATTATTTTGTGCTTGCACATTTCTAGTATCTTTGTGCAGTATACTTTTCAGTTGAAATGCTGATATCGGTACGCTCTAATGTGACGCTTACTAACTGGATTTTATGATTACGCCATTTGACAGGACGTAGATGAAACAAAAGGCAGTATTGACCGGGGATTGCCCCGTTGTTTCTTTTTCCCTGGGAGACACTGCAGAATTCTTGTATGGTGATTTAGAAGATGATGATAAGGCCTCAAAAATTGATCTTGAATCTGGTGATGTTCTAATATTTGGTGGCCAATCAAGGCGAATATTTCATGGGGTTTCCCACATCAAACCGAAAACTGCACCGAGTTGGCTGACTGATCAGGCAAATCTTCGACCTGGTCGTCTGAACCTCACATTCAGGCAGTACAAAGACACAGCTGACGTCACACCTGTCCCATTTGATATGCGCATGTATGACAACGATGCTGCTCCACTGCAACATCTGGGACCTGGGATGGTTCTGTTGAAAAAGTTCTTAAAGGCTAATGATCAGGTATGTTGACATTAACACATTTTTCTCTGTTTATTCTTTATCTCAGGTTTATTTATTCTGATTTACCCCAGCATCAACAATTAATGTGAAAGTGGTGTTAAAAGAAATTTTCCATTCCCACTTATATGTTCCTTTTTGTAATTTGCGTGCTCGTGACTGATGTTCTATGCCTCTATTAATTGTCCTATTTTCTGCAACTTCCATAACACAACAACAACAACAACAACAACAACAACAACAACAACAACAAAGCCTTTAGTCCCAAACAAGTTGGGGTAGGCTAGAGGTGAAACCCATAAGATCTCGCGACCAACTCATGGTTCTGGCACATGGATAGCAAGCTTCCACGCACCCCTGTCCATGGCTAGTTCTTTGGTGATGCTCCAATCCTTCAGGTCTCTCTTTACGGACTCTTCCCATGTCAAGTTCGGTCTACCCCGGCCTCTTTTGACATTATCAGCACGCTTTAGCCGTCCGCTATGTACTGGGGCTTCTGGAGGCCTGCGCTGAATATGTCCAAACCATCTCAGACGATGTTGGACAAGCTTCTCTTCAATTGGCGCTACCCCAACTCTATCTCATATATCATCATTCCGGATTCGGTCCTTCCTTGTGTGGCCACACATCCATCTCAACATGCGCATCTCCGCCACACCTAACTGTTGCACATGTCGCCTTTTAGTCGGCCAACACTCAGCGCCATACAACATTGCGGGTCGAACCGCCGTCCTATAGAACTTGCCTTTTAGCTTTTGTGGCACCCTCTTGTCACAGAGAATGCTAGAAGCTTGGCGCCACTTCATCCATCCGGCTTTAATTCGATGGTTCACATCTTCATCGATATCCCCATCCTTCTGCAACATTGACCCCAAATATCGAAAGGTGTCCTTCTGCGGCACCACCTGCCCATCAAGGCTAACATCCTCCTCCTCCTCGTGCCTAGTAGTACCGAAAGCGCACCTCATGTACTCGGTTTTAGTCCTACTAAGTCTAAAACCTTTCGATTCCAAAGTTTGCCTCCATAACTCCAACTTCCTGTTGACCCCCGTCCGACTCTCATCGACTAGCACCACATCGTCCGCAAAGAGCATACACCATGGGATATCTCCTTGTATATCCCTTGTGACCTCATCCATCACCAAGGCAAAAAGATAAGGGCTCAAAGCTGACCCTTGATGCAGTCCTATCTTAATCGGGAAGTCATCAGTGTCGCCATCACTTGTTCGAACACTTGTCACAACATTATCGTACATGTCCTTGATGAGGGTAATGTACTTTGCTGGGACTTTGTGTTTCTCCAAGGCCCACCACATAACATTCCGCGGTATCTTATCATAGGCCTTCTCCAAGTCAATGAACACCATATGCAGGTCCTTCTTTTGCTCCCTATATCTCTCCATAAGTTGTCGTACCAAGAAAATGGTTTCCATGGTCGACCTCCCAGGCATGAAACCAAACTGATTTTTGGTCACGCTTGTCATTCTTCTTAAGCGGTGCTCAATGACTCTCTCCCATAGCTTCATTGTATGGCTCATCAGTTTAATTCCACGGTAATTAGTACAACTCTGAACATCCCCCTTGTTCTTGAAGATTGGTACTAATATACTCCGTCTCCATTCTTCTGGCATCTTGTTTGCCCGAAAAATGAGGTTGAAAAGTTTGGTTAGCCATACTATCGCTATGTCCCCGAGGCCTCTCCACACCTCAATGGGGATACAATCAGGGCCCATCGCCTTGCCTCCTTTCATCCTCTTCAAAGCCTCCTTGATCTCCGACTCCTGGATTCGCCGCACAAAAAGCCTGCTAGTATCAGCAAAGGAGTTGTCCAGATCAATGGTAGAGCTCTCACTCTCCCCATTGAACAGCTTGTCAAAGTACTCCCGCCATCTATGCTTAATCTCCTCGTTCTTCACCAGGAGTTGATCTGCTCCGTCCTTGATGCACTTGATTTGGTCAATATCCCTCGTCTTCCTCTCTCGGATCTTGGCCATCTTATAGATGTCCCTTTCGCCTTCCTTCGTGTCTAACCGTTGGTAGAGGTCCTCATACGCCCGGCCCCTTGCTTCACTCACAGCTCGCTTTGCGGCCTTCTTTGCCATCTTGTACTTCTCTATGTTGTCTGCACTCCTATCCAGATATAGGCGTCTGAAACACTCTTTCTTCTCCTTAATTGCCTTCTGGACATCATCGTTCCACCACCAGGTATCTTTAGCTTCTCTTCTACTTCCCCTGGACACTCCAAACTCCTCTGAGGCCACCTTACGAATGCAAGTCGCCATCTTCATCCACATGTTGTCTACATCACCTCCTTCCTCCCAAGGGCCCTCCTTAATGACCCTCTCCTTGAACGCCTGAGCTACCTCCCCCTTGAGCTTCCACCACTTCATTCTAGCGACTTTGGCACGCTTGTCCCGCTGGACACGAATCCGAAAGCGGAGGTCAGCAACCACAAGCTTATGCTGAGGGACAACACTCTCTCCAGGTATCACCTTACAGTCTAGGCATGCACGCCTGTCTTCTCTTCTCGAGAGGATGAAATCAATCTGGCTAGAGTGTTGCCCACTACTGTAAGTCACTAGATGTGATTCTCTCTTCTTAAAGAGGGTGTTAGCTATGATCATGTTGTAGGCTAGCGCAAAGCTTAAGACATCTTCTCCTTCTTGGTTCCTGATGCCATAGCCAAAAACCCCATGCACCCCTTCAAAACCTGTGTTAGATGTGCCCACGTGGCTATTGAGGTCTCCTCCTATGAAGAGCCTCTCGCCAATCGGTACACTCCTAACCATGTCCTCTAGGCCTTCCCAGAACTCCCTCTTGGTGTTCTCATTGTGGCCTACTTGCGGGGCATACGCGCTGATAACGTTGAGAACTAAGTCCCCAACTACCAGCTTGACCAGGATAATCCGGTCCCCACGTCTCTTGACATCTACCACTCCATCCTTGAGGCTCTTGCTGATCAAGATGCCTACTCCATTTCTGTTTGCAACCGTCCCCGTGTACCACAGCTTGAAGCCGGTACCCTCCACCTCCTTCGCCTTTTGTCCCCTCCATTTGGTCTCTTGGACGCAAAGGATATCAACGCCTCTCCTCACCGCGGTATCAACTACCTCCCGAAGCTTACCTGTCAGAGACCCTAGCTTCCTTACCCTTCGCACTCGTCGAGTCAAATGCGAAGACCCTTGCTCAATTTCCACTACACCCGGGCGCCGATGTAGCGCGCCACTAAGGATGCGACGACCCGATCCTCGCTCACTTGCCACCGTATCCAGATCAAGATACGGCGCGCCACCTGGGGGGTGACGGCCCGGCCCTTGCCCATTTTCCACCACACCCGGGTTCCGATGTGGCGCGTCGCTGAGAGGGTTACGCCCCAACAAAAATCTTTTGGGTTTCATCTCCATAAGAGTGGCTGAGTTTTGACGTTGGCTCGCCAAGCCTATCACAACCCTCCTCCTTTATCCGGGCTTGGGACCGGCTATGTTGAGACAACATAGGCGGAGTTGCAACTTCCATAACACCATTTCCAAAATTCCTATCTGCCATAAATGTACATTTCATTGGCCAATTGGATTATTGTGCTTCTCTTTAGGATGTGTTCACTTATGCCCAATGCATATCTGATTCCTAATCTGCCGCACATGTCAGGTTGAAATTATCACACTTTGTCGTAATCACGGTGTGAAAACAGGAGGTTCTTATACACCTGGCTACATAGATGAGGGTAGTTTAAGTCCGCAGAGGATGGACTTAGGGAAGAAATGGGATCCATATTCAAGCTCTGATGGAAATATGCGTCCATTTGATGGCGCTCAACTACCAGATGTACCCAAAAAATTCAAGAAGCTCGTAGAAGATGCCATTGAAGCTTCCCATGAATTCTTGGAGCGAAGAGGGGGTACTTCCAATCCTTTGGTAGAGCTTCCTCCGATGTCGCCAGATATGTGCACTGTTAACTTTGACACAGATATCCCTATAGCTATTCTTGATCAGGTACAAAAGAAGCCACTAGATTTTCATTTCTTATTCTCCAGTTACATATATTTCATAATTTGGGTCTTGCTTTAAACAACGAAGAGCCACTAGATTCGATGAAACTCACATATGGTTTGCAATTTTGCATGCATGGCCCTTGATCTATTCTAGTACAATGTCCAACTACTCTTTGAGCATCACTGACTGTTCTATGGTCCTGCCTTTTGACAGGACAAAAATGTAACAGAAGCCAGCCTTACCAAGGAACTGCCTGTTGTTGTTATTTCGTTGGGCGACACTGCAGAATTTGTGTACTGTGGCATACGACATAAAATGGGTTCAAAGATTGATCTTGAATCTGGTGATGTTCTAATTTTTGGTGGCCAATCGAGGCGAATATCCCACGCGATTTCCAGCATCAAACCGGAAACTGCACCCAAGTGGCTCGCCGACAAGACGAATCTTCGAGCTGGCCATCTAAATCTCACATTCAGGCAATATTAGTCACTCTTGCGTGTTGAAAAATGAGAGGCAATATTAAGTAGTAAGTAGCATATTCATTGCCTCCGTTTAGGCTAATGCAAGTAGAAGTAGGGCACTCTCTCATGGTAAATTGAAGTACCTTGTTAGCAGAAGTCAGCATGAACATCCAATCTAGCTATTGTAAAACATGGGTTCTTAGGACTAATACTTTCGCTTCTTTCATGCAAATCTTAGAGGTCAGGATTATTAGGCTTTGTTTTGCGTGGACAGGTTACTCGCAGCCCATCCAGTATCTTATGAAGTTATGAGGTTACTAGTTTGCTCTGTTTGGAACGAAAGAAGAAGTAGGAATTTTAGAAACGAAAGAACAGTACGACCTGGTTCTCACAATTCCGAGAGGCTTGCTGCCGGCCAATTCTATATGCCGCCCGCATCATGCATACAGGATCCTTTACACGTAATACCTATTGCTCACGCGATTTAGGATCCTCATTTTGGTCAACCCGCTGTGGAAGCCTTTACTTGAGGAGGTACTGTTGATCAGTGAATATTGCTTATTCTGGAGTTTATCAGTGGTGGTATACAATAGGAGTACGTACCAATGAAGATTTTTATGCTGAAGCTCTTTTTTAATTATTTCTTTCTATGTCGTCGTTAATATCGGGTTGGTTAGATCCACAAACCAAATGGAAACCAAGCATTTCGTGGTTCAAAAACACGGAATCCTGCCTTAATCATCATTTGTCAGGACATTTCGGGGTAAGTTCGTTGGCTTGGGGGTCATCGGTTCAAATCCAATAGTCGGTTTTTTTTTTCTCTATCGATGTTCTACGAACAAGAATATCCATTTGTCCAAATTAAATGGAGATACAGGATCTTTTATGTTTTTTACCTTACAATTTTGCTAGGTAGAAAACAATAAAATCAATAATATATATACAAAAATAGATTTTGACGAAACTCCCTTTTTTGCTGTACTTTAGGATTTTACTCTGTTTACCCTGTAGTTTAATTCAGTTTTAATTTTGATGCATTCTGTAATGTAAATACAATGAATTTAATTTTGTAAAATGAAATTTCAATAAAATAAAAAGGAGTCTTCATGTCCCGTTATCAAGGACCTTGTTAAAAAAAATAAGGCATATGTGAGCTTTACCATGACTCGCTAGAAAAACACCTAAATCTGGAAGTAGTCTTCAAGAAAAACAGAAATTGTGTTTTCATTATGATAGAATGATAATTACTCAGGTATGTAAACATCGCTGGAAAAGAATATAGCCGCGGCTTCGTGGAAGCCAGCTTCCCGAGGGGCCAGCCTTTTTTTTTTCTTTTTTTTTTCGGTTTCCTATTTCATTTATTATTCTCTTTTTCAATTTTGGGTTTCCTTCGGGTTTTTATTTTTATTTTTGCACATCTCTTTTTCTATATAGGTTTTGTAATAGACGTGAACTGTTTCCAGTATACAGTGATTTGTTTTGTAAATACACACTAAACAATATTAGTATAGGCTAAACATTTTTTGAAATACACACTAGTTTGTTTTATATTATATGATAAACATTTTCATATACATACACTGAATATTTGTAATATACAATGAACTATTTTAATTATACTTCGAACATTTTTTTTAGTACACACTATACATCTTTTAATATATTGTAAAAAAATAATATGTACTGATTTTTTTTACGAAATACACACTGATTGTTTTTTAATATATTTTTATAGTTTTATTGATTTTAAGAATATCTAGTTCCTAAAAAAAGGTAGGCTTTATGTGTTTTTCAACAATAGTCTTTTGTGGTGAAACCCTGACTAAAAACCAGAGAAAAAAAAACAGCTCACGATGTAAAGTGGGCTGCCAATTTGGCTTGCCTTCAGCGAAAGCGCCGCTAGTCGACGCGCACGGGACCTTAGAAAATTTCTTTACCGCCAAATCTACCAAATCTACCAAATCATACTCACCATCCCAGCTTGCAACAAGTGTTTCACTGCATGTCGCCACTTGTCAGAATTTGAGAGTTTTCTTTTTTTCATAGAGTCATTTATTTCAAATGTTTTTATCTCTCAAACCGTGCGTCCATATTTCGAACAGTTTTCACCATTGGATTCCTTGTGTCGAGATCTTCAAAATTAAATCTCATGTTGATGAAAAAAATCACAAAAAAAGACCCCAAAAAATCGAGACCACTTTTTCCTTCTTTCTGTGTCTCCATGAGAAGCAAATATGTGTCTTTCACGGAAGGAAAAGAAACAAGAAAACACATTTTTTTCCGTTTCCGGGAGGTACGACCGTGCCTCTCACGGAAGCAAATCCATGCCACCACGAGAAACAAATCCGTGCTTCTCGCGAAAGAAAAAAATCGCGTTGCCTCTCGCGGCAGTAAATCCGTGCCTCCACGGGAAGCAAATCCGTGCCTCTTGTGAAAAAAACGCCTATTTTTATTTCTTTTTTGAGAGGCACTATCGAGCCTCTCGCGAAAGCAAATCCATGCCTCCACGAGAAGCAAATTTGTGCATGTCACGGAAGTAAAAAAAAAAAAGCATTTTCCCTTTCTGACATGCACGACCTGCCTCTCGCGAAAAAAAAAGAGAAAACACGTTTTAAATTTAAAAAAATCCAAATCCTAGGAAAAACCGCGGGAAAATAAAAAAAATCTCAAAAAAATCATATATTACAAAATAACGTTATACAAAACATTTCAAAAAAAAGGTTAACCAAGCATTTTTTCTAACACGGTACAATCAAAATCGTACACGAGCATACACTCACCTCTATGAATGCACGCACGCACACCCTACCGCTATGAACACCTTTGAGAGACTGAGTCGGGACATCACGTTGAGATTGACGAAATCATCACAGACGTTTTTGTAGTCGACGGAAACATCTCCTCCCACTAAACGCACATCGCCGAAATGCATGAAATAAATCCAGAAAATGCGAACACCAATGTTAAGTTTAGGACTTGACCTCTGATGGACTGGAAATAATAGTTTCTTCTTAACCATCCAACCATAGGTCGGTTTGCGTTCATCAAGCATCTGAAAAATGTTAAATGTACATAGAGAAAATGTTTTCTCATCTATACAAAAAAAAGTATACAATAAATAAATAATGTGTGTGAAAAAAGTTCATCGCGTATTAAAAAAATGTTAATCCAAGCATTTGAAAAAATATCTTACACTAGTATTCAAAAAATGCTAATCAAACATTTGAAAAATATTAAATGTTTATACAAAATGTTGGCCATGTATTAAAAAATGTTATACTTGTATTTCAAAAATTATAATCAACTATTTAAAAATGTTAAATGTGTATACAAAAATTGTTGACAACGTGTTGAATAACGTTGAACTTGTCTTTCAAAAATGTTAATCAAGCATTTGAAAAAGATGTTAAATGTGTACATATTTTTGTTTGCCATGTCTTGAGAAATGTTAATCTAGTATTTGAAAAAATGTTAATCAAGCATTTAAAAAATATTAAATGTGTATAGTGAAAATATTGATCATGTATTTAAAAAATGTTAAACTTTTATGTATAAAAATGCTAATCAAGGATTTGAAAACAAAAATGTAAATTATGTATAGAAGAAATGTTGACCATGTAGTAAACAAATGTTAAACCTAGATTTGAAAAATGTAATAAGGGTTTAAAAAATGTTAAATGTGTACAGAAAAAATGTTATTCTGGTATATAAAAAATATTAACCATGCAAACATTTGACTAATGTTAAATTTCTATAGAAAAAGATGACCTTGTATTTGAAAATTATTAAACGTATTTTAGGAAAATGTATTACATATATATCAAAAAAAATTATAGAAAAACAATGAAAACGCAAGAGAAAACAAAAAGAATACCAATGAAAAAGAAGAAAAGAGACAAACAAACTAAAATAAAATAAAGAAAAAAGAAAATAAAGATACTAATGGAAAAGAAAAAGAAACAAAGAAAAAACAAAGAAAAAGGAAAGAAAGAAGAAAAAACTAGTAAAAACGGACAAAGAAACAAAGAAAAACCGGTGAAAAAACAAAAAAAAAACTGGAAGACCGTCTTCTCTTCTTCCACTAGGACGCGACCTACAAATTTAACACGAACTGCAAGATTGTCAACTGGATAGCTCGACGCTCTAACATCCGGATAGAATCCCTGATGCCCCCCTTTTCTCTACTTGTTTTAAATATTCGCCATTTCGCTGGCCCGTTACTGTTTACCCTTCGTACGAGTCTTCCATCCGATCTTCGATCAGACTCGCTATAAGCGAGATATAGCCTTTGCGCACGATACTGAGACCTCCTATATGATGACATGTATGGTTGAAAGCGAGCAATCGCGCACCTGGCTAGCGTGTTGCTCCTAACTGAGCCATGCCAGTGTAGGAGCTAACGTTTGCTAAAAATAATTTATGTTGGTATTGTTTTTATAAAAAAATTAAGAATTTAAAAGGTTCATGAATTAAAAAAAATGGATTTTTGAATGGTCATGAATTCAAAAACATGTGAACTCAAAAAATACTCAAAAAATTGAAAAATATTTGTGAATTTCAAATATGTATGCGAATTCAAAAGAGGTCCTTAAAAAATGTTCATGGACTGCAAAAATGTTTGCATTTTGGGGAAAATGATGAATACAAAAAGTATAAATGAATTTGAAATTGTTCGTGATTTCAGAAACTATTAATGAATTAAAAAAATGTTTACTGTTTCAACAAAAATGTTTTAGAAATTCAAAAACTTGTTCGCCAAATAAAAAAGGTTCGCCAAAATTAAAGAAACATTGACAAATCCAGAAAATCTTCTCAGATTTGAGAAAATGTTTGTGAATATTAAAAAAATGTTTAATTTTTTTTTGCAAATCCAAAAATATATTCTTGGAATTTAAAAATTATCATGAATTTGAAAAAAAAGAAAAAAAATGAAAACTAACTCGGTCTAGACAGGATCTAGAACCTTCCCAAAACCCGGGGGGTGGTTTTGCTAGTTAGGTAGCCCAATCGTACTTACTGACACTAACAGGGGTATATGTACCTCGTTATTCCTCGACACCTACACGATAAATAGGATTTGCTTACGGCGCGTCCCTCATCTCCTTTTCTATGCATGTTCATGCATCCTGCTCGCTATGCAGGCCCGCCGCCGCTACCCAGCCTCCTCCGCCTGCTTGGCTGCTCATCTCTTTTCGGCGTCCTCATCAAGTCCTCACATATCCTAATTCTTGTCATCCACGTCAGGTTGTCAGCCAGGGACTCGTCTAGTAAGTCATCCTTCTGTGGTTGTGCTTCACTCGATCCTTCTCCCCGCTCTTCGACTCCCTCTAGTGATGTGTCGTCAAGGCCTAGCACCAAGCACGTCGCATGGCTCGTTTAATTCAAATCCACGTCTCGTGTTGGAAGCATGGGCATGTAGCTGCGGTTGAAAGTGAGTTAAGGTAATTTCTAATTTTCCCTTTGAATGTGTTGACTCGAATCCCATAAATTGAAGAAGATTGTCACTGATTTAGTGATTCGTATATATATGATGAAGAGATATTATGTTCCATTGGTGTCCGCAATAGAGAGGCTATATGGTCCGAACTCACATATGTAACTTCACAAACTGAAACGACTGAAGAACTAGTTCAACCAAATCATTGATTTGGTACTACTTGCATAATATTATCTACATATGTTTTCAATTTTTATTCATTTTATTGGATCATTCAGTAATGAGTATAACATTTACGTTCATTGTGCAATCGAGCCAAAAAAAATATGCTTTCACATGATTAAAATAGTTATAGTACTTAGTTTTTTGCCCGGGGTTGCTCTTGTCCTGGCTACATCACTGAATGGCCTCCAATACAGTATGGGCTACTACCTTGAAGATGGCAATTGGCAATCTACCCTTGTGAAGACAGTTACACAGCCTCAAGGCACAAAAGATCTCACTTTGAGCATGCTAAGAAGCTGCAAGAAACGACGTTGATAGAGATTTTGGGGTGCCGCAAGCTCACTTTGTTATTGTGTGTGGTCATGTGTTGAGTATTGGGACCAAAAGGTACCGTGACCCATCATGAAAACATTTGTGATCTTGTATGACATGATTACTAAGGATGAGAGAGGTCTAAGGATAACTATGGGTATGACTACAGAGAGGCCAAAGAGGCCACTCCCTCTGGCATCACCCCATTTCTAAAGAATTTTTGCACCGCCGCTATTATTTCCTTCTTCATCGTTGCCCAATTCCTCTGGTGGAACTGAGCCGGCAAACCATCTGGTCCCGGTGTCTTCGGTGACCCGATTTGAAACATGGCATCGCTAATCTCTTCTTTAGAAAAATCTTTAGTTAACATCTCATTCATATCCCAAGTAACCCTTCCTTCTAATAGCTCCAGATCGGCCCAGGGTCCAAAGTCGGGTCTCTGGTGTAGACCTCGTGAAAATAGGAAGAAGCCATACATTCCATGTTAGTAGGGACCGAACACCACATCCCATACTCCTTATTCAACCACTTAATCATATTTTTTGAGCCCTCCACACCGCTCTCCTCTGGAAATACCTAGTCTTCCTATCACCCTCCTTAAGCCAACTGATTCTTGATCTTTGAAACCACGTCACCTCTTCATGATATAGTAGCTCATCCATCGTTACCATCCTTTGTTTTTATCAGATACCGGTCATCATCTGATTGATTTAGTTAAGCTAGCTCCTCTATCAACTTCTCTAGCTCTCGCCGCACATGTCCAAACTTTGGTTAGCTTCATTCCTGCAGACCACGCATGACTTACTTGAGTGATGCAACCAATTCTCCCAGATTGTCGTCACCTTTGGCTTTCTCCCACAAGTTGCTAATCACTTCCGGGAGCGAAGCTTCTCTCCCACATGTACTCATACCTCGGTCCTCATCTCCTTGGTCGTTGGTTCAGATGTTCAAGTATGAGAAGAATTGGGAAATGATCCAAGGCATTGATGATGTTAGGTGTTCGACTTCGACATTAGGAAAAATGTTCCATCCAGTCTGCGTCTGCATACGCTCTACCCAGCGTGACTTTGACATTTCAGTTACCTTGATGGTGGTTATCACATGCAAATGGGAAGCCTCGTAAACCAATATCCATCTGCTCACACACTGCTAGTCCATCTCTGAAAGCCATAATTTGTGTTTCAGGTCAATATCTAGCCATAAAGCTTTGTTGTAGTCCCCTATCAACATCCATGGCACCGGCTACACCGCCCTCAAGTCCGACAATAAGCTCCACATCAGATGACGGTGTTCCACTTGTGGTTCCCCATAAATAAACGTAGCTCGCCACTGTGGTCCATCTTGTTGTCCTCTTATACAAACATCAATGTACCTGTTCCTCTATCCTAAAACATCCACATGTAAAGATTCATGCCAAAAAAGTGCCAAACCACCATTGCGTCCATCACTTCCCACTCCCTCAAAAACTGGCAAACCTTGATACCAACGTAGCTTCTCCACCCTTTCCTCTGATTGTCGTGTCTCACAATGAAACACAAGAGTGAGATTATGCGTCTAGAAAAGCGCCAGTATATCTCAAATTGTATGAACCCCCTTCCCCAGAAGTTCCATGCTAAAGTACACATTAGGCCTGTTGGTCCTCCATGCCGGAGGCCGCCAATGTCGCCAAGTCCATCATATGGGTATAATCCACGTTATGTTGTTTTGCTTCCACTAGATGCATTCTTATCCTCTCCAACCTTAATGTTGTCTTTCAATGCAAGAGGTTCGAATCCTCTAGATCAACCCATTTTCCATCCGCCGACATCAACTGATTGCATACCAGATCAATATTCCCCTTCTCCGTCATATCAAGCATCTTCTTACTAGAACCCGATTATGAGAAAACACCCCAGTCGATTTCACTGGACTACAGGTTGTACTTTTGAGATCATCCTCCTCCCTAAGAATGCTCCGAGGGGCATAGGCCCCTTGGCCTCCCTCACCTACACCTCTGCCTCCCTGTGCCATGCCTTCCTCTACCGCCCCCTCCAACTTGGTAATGCCACTCCTCCTCCACTCTAAACTCCGCGACAATCATCGTCGGCAGGTGGATAATGTCAGTTTCTGCATGAACTCCGTTCCCATTCTCCTTCATCACATGGCCGATAAATCCACAAACCCCACAAAAGACATGCATCTTCTCATATTCAAAGTCAAAACAGACCATCTTCTTCCTCAAAGTGAGACTAGCACATCTTGTTAATGGCCTATGAACATCCAGAATCTCTCTCTCCCTCCCTCCCTTCCTCTCTCCCTCTCCCTCTCTCTCTTCCTCAAAGAGAGACCAGCACATCTTGTTAATGGCCTATGAACATCCAGAGTCTCTCTCTCTCTCTCTCTCCCTCTCCCTCTCTCTCTTCCTCAAAGCGAGACCAGCACATCTTGTTAATGGCCTATGAACATCCAGAGTCTCTCTCTCTCTCTCCCTCCCTCCCTCTCTCTCTCTCTCTCTCTCTCTCTCTCTCTCTCGCGCGCGCGCGCGCGCTCCCTCCCTCCCTCTCCCACACCTGCCTTCCTTGCCAATTGCATTGCAATGCTTCATGTACGCATCTTCTCCTTGAAATGATCATATTCATCACCCTAACCCCAGCCTGGTATGTGAATAATTCATTATCTCCTTGCTCTGAACAACCACCATAGCTAGCGAGTAACACTGGATAATTTTAGAAAATCCACGGACCAACCCTCATGGCACGTGCCCAATCAGCTAGGCAATCTATTTGGATTGAGAACAGATTGTCTTCAATTGCCCTAAACTCCATTTCTTGTGCTAAATTCCATGTTGAACACAGGCTCCGAATAAGGTGTCATGGTGGCTAAATGTGCACGAAGTATAAACCCTAGCCAGCGCCATAAACCTTGCATCTTTTTCCAATTCCTCCAGGCCCTCTTCCAGGACAACATCCTCTTCTTTTCTAGCCCGCAAATTCATGTGCTTTAATTTGTTTCCCAGATTGCAACGTCTCCCTCCTTTAGCAGATCCATGCGCCTTTCCTTCCTTATGCTCCCCTATGTGGGTATCGTGCCCCATGGTCCTCCCGCTTCTTCCCTTCACCTCCCCCAACACCCGATGTCGTCAAGTTCTCACTTTCCATCTGCGCCCCGTCCTCTCCCCACGTTCCACGCCTCGGCCTTCGTCTCATAGACATGATCGGTTTAGGGTTCCGATCCAATCTAGGCTAGAGGAAGGGTTCTCCATCGTGGTCGCCATGCAATTGCCCAGGAGATAGGAAAGTTAAGGGGTACGAGACATTAGTTTATGACATATAGCTAATTTCTTCGTAAGCACTAGTGGCTTCACCGGCATCCTTCAAATATCCAAGCATGACCCAGAGGACACTAGCATTTGAGGCATTAACTAGAAGAAGAGTGCGCGCCGTGGGGAGGCTGGGCGTCGAACTCGGGTGGGCGAGGTGAAGACGCACGCTACTAGCCCACCGAGCATTGCTTGGTTCTTGAAATTCCCATTTTATAAATGTATTCAGTAAAAAAAAAAGCCATGATTTATTCTGCTAAGGTGTACAACAGGAGAAATATCTTAAAGTCTCAGTATTATACATACATAGCCGTGACAATACATCAGTTATGTTCACGAGGGCTCATCTTCTGCAGCCATCACTAGCCCGTAAGATGGAAAACCCAATAAAGCTCACTTATATATCACCATTAATTGATAATGATATTAATCGTATGTATGTATATATACTCCGATCGATCTTATTGCGCTGTTCCTTCCTCAACAGTCCCTGATCAGCACTGAGCAACAGTAGGCAGCCTCATGCATCATCCTTGTCTTCAAATATGTCAAGGAGGGAGAGAGCCTCGGTGATGCTGAGCTCCAGCCGGAACTTGGGCCCGTCGTAGTGGTGCAGGATGGGGCGGAATGCGTCCTCCTCCAGTGGGTCGCAGATCTTCCTTGTGGCCACCCTCACCTGAATTCATCAATCGTCGCAAATTAATTACCAAGACATGCAGAGAGATTAAGTACAGTACTCCAAGTTAGGATTGTTCATCCTTAATTTATCCAAATGATAAGTACAACATGTGTGGCATGAAGTAACATTGTCACGTTTTTATAACTACATAATCATCCGGAAAAAAAATCAAATCTTTCAAAAAACTAAAGTTTTCCATCCAAGCAGAAAGTTGCCATCAAAAAATGTATGGACAGAATTGCTTCGTGTGACACTTATCATGCTCCTAATTTTGTCTACAAGATTCGGTGTTGTTAATTTAAAGGCATGGTTCTATTTTATTAGTACCAGCAGTAACCTCAAATAGTACTTCATGTGATCTTGTTCGGGTCCCTAATAAAATAAAGCAATCTTGTTTGAGAGGACACACGGGCAACGGAACCGAACGTGTGTTGACAAGTGTACCTGTTCTAGAAGAACAGGTGGTTGGCCTAGGATTGACCGGCCAACCTAATCTGAGGTGAGGGTTGTTGGACAGTCACTAGCAAAAAGCTATGCCGACGATCTACTAGGTTCCAACTAAACAAGACAACAACATCCATCCGTTTAATAATCAATAAACTAATTGATCGATCGATTGATTACTTCTACTCGTCATCAATCTGATCTCCTTCCGGATCAAGCTAGCCTTGCAACTGGCTCTGCCAGTAGATATCTCGAGCTAACTTGTGTTCTTATAATTATATCGATTGATATCAAGTTAATAGCTAGCAGCAGTCTGCCATGGCGAGTGAAGGTGAAGGTGAAGGTACCTGTGCAGGGAAGCGCGACTCGCCGTTGCACTTCTTGTCCTCCCACGCCGCCGGGTCGATGTTTGCTCCGCCAAAGCTCGCAGCCTGTGCATGTGATTCGGTATAAGGCGATGAGTTCAGAAAATTTGACACTAATTTGTCATCAAATTGCAAACAAGAGAGCAAATTAATTCGATTGTTCTGATTAGTTTTACCTCGAAGATGCCGTGGAGCTGGTGGGTGGAGTAGTTGTAGAGGAAGAGGGGCAGCCCTGGCCTGATCGCCCTCACTGAATCTCTGTATCTGGATGGCAACCCTGCAAATTATAAAAGTAACCAAACCGTCAGTCCGTCGCTAGATCTGTTCAAATTAGTTGAAGAAGATGGCTTGATTTTACCATGAGGATTAGGTATGACTAATCTAATCGGACGTCAAAAGAAAAATTAAAGATAATCGCAACCTAGAGTAGAGCACCATGAGAAAAGAAATTTCTTACCGAAGAGCTGCCTCTTGAGGTTCTCCTCCATGGTGTCGTTGTTGCAGACGAAGATGTAGCCGCCGATGGGCTCGTTCCTTGGCAGCGCCTCGGACGCCGGCAGCGTCTTGAACCGCTTCTCCGACGCCGCGCCATGGTTGTTGTCCCCTCTCTCGTTCTTGGCGTGCTTCTTCTTGCCGTCCGCGGCGCCGGCGCCCTTCTTGCCGCCGTAGCCGTTGAAGTTGTTGTTGCTGTTGTTGCTGGCCGGCCTGCCGATGGACTTGTTGAAGTAGCTCTTCACCCCCTCGTTGCCGCCGTTGAAGTTGCTGTAGCCCCCACCGCCGCCGCCGGCCATCTTGTTGAGCCCGAAGCTGTTGTTGACATCGGCGTTGTTGGGCTTGGCGCCGTAGCCGGCGTTGGCGTTGGCGTAGGGCTTGGCGTCGGCGGCGGCGGGGAGGCTGACGTTGTTGTAGCGGTCGGCCTTGCTGGTGGTGGTGGCGCCGAAGGCGAGCTTGCCGGACCCGATGAGGCCGGGGCCGTTGAGGCTGTTGACCTTGTTGCCGTCGGCCGCGGCGGAGGGGGAGAAGAGGCCGGGGTCGGCGTTGCGGGCGCGGGGGGCGGTGTTGTCGGCGGGGGACCAGATGGAGTCGCCGAGGGAAAGGCCGGAGAAGCTGGCCGTCTGGAGGCGCAGCTGGTCGCCGAACTGCCAGAACTCGCGGTCGTAGCCCTCCATCGCCATGGTCTCCGCCGGCTGCTGCACGGTTCTGGTGGAGCTAGCTGCGTGTGTCGCGGGATGGAAAGGAAAATGGAGGCCGTGGGCGTGGCGGAGGGGCTGCTTTTATCGGTCACCGGCAAGCTGGGTGCGATCTGGTTGGTTGGACCGTGCGGTGGCCGATCGAGTTGAGTTGCTTGCTTCGACTGGAAGGCAGCTTTGGAAAACGAGTGTGAATCGGGTCGGGTGGGGTGGGGGTTGGACCGGAACCAGTCTAGCTAGTGTGCGTTTGTCAAATGTCGGGCTTGGCGGGGCACGCACAGTGGGACGTGGCCGTGTCGGGGGAAGCTTCGCGGAAGGCGCGCAAACCGCGTCCGGGGGATCGATCGGGGCCGTGGTGAGGGCGATGGGGTTCAATGTTTCGGTGCGAGGAGACGTGGAGGCCCTGGCCCGGCCACGCGGCTTTTTGACTATAGCTGCTGCTTCAGTTAACTTTTCTTCTTCCTTTTTTCAACAATATAAGTTTTTGTTTTTTGAGATAGCTTACCAGGCTTGCTGCCTGGTCAACAATATAAGTTATCTTCTAGAAACATGGGATGTCTTTGCTTCTACTCTCGTGCCAACTTTCCCACCAAATTTCCGACTGCTCCAGCGCTAGAGTCAGAGCTTAGTGATGTCAGGGCTATATACTGCATGCATGTATGTACATAAATAAACTATAGTAAAACAAAAGCATATTAGTGCGGCTAGCTCATTTTTGTGATGTCGATCAATATCAAAAACTACAAGTAGCGTTTATTGTCAAGTGGCACATGTGCTAGCTCATTTCTGTTACTGTAATAAGACTTTATTTATTAGTTGGTTGGACGAGCCCCCTGACTTTATTGTCACTAAGTTTATAGATGATGTAAACATTATTTGAGTTTTAATAAAGCTAGCCATGATGGTCTTTCCTTAAAAAGAAAATTACAAGTAGCGTCGCCGCCGTTGGCTCCAGCCTTTTTCTGCTTTTCTCCTGAAGTTTATGATGAACGATGACGGGCGGAGATTTTAGCCCTCAAGTTTTCCGAGTCAATGGCAGCTGCTCTCAAGACCGGTTCTGAATATTACACCCTCCATCACATAATATAAAAGCATTTTTCATACTATATTAATGTTAAAAACACTCTTATATTATGGGACGGAAGGAGTACTAATAAAAAGTTTCAGTAATTTACTCTATAGGCTTATATCAAGCTTTTTTCATGCCATCATTTGTTCAAATAACACACATGCAGCCGGCAGGCATGCAGACATGCACTTCTACTCGACTGAGACATGCAACTAGCTTGTAGTACACGTTAACAGCCGAAGATCAAATACTACTTCTTTCGGTCCATATTATTTGTCGCTTAAACAAATGTATTTAGCTTCATATTATTTGTCCCTTAAACTGATGTATTTAGCACCGATATACATCTACATATATAAAGAGGAAACAGAGCGGGCTCCCCACAAAAAGGAAACATCGCGGGCTCCTCTCACTCTCGCTCTCGCTCCCCTCTATGCCACGGCCGCCGCTCAACCTCGCCGCCACCGCCGCAATGGCTTCTTGGAGAGATATGGAGGACAGCAGCAGCGAGGAGGAGGAGTTGACCTACACCGGCATGGACCTGGATGTGTGGGTATGTATTCTACACTGGTTTCAGTAAGGGTTAGGGTTTGGATATTAGGATTTGCTGAGTTTGCCATTTTAGATCATCCCTTATCTGCCTCTCCTGTATGGTAATAATGCTTCTTGTCAATGCAAAAGAATGCTGATACAACTATCGATGCATCCTTCTATGGGCCAATGACTGATCCACAAATGAAATGCAAGCTTCACCAGTTTAAGGACAAGAAATGTGTTGCGTTCGATGGCATAATCACAGGTAGAAGATTTTATGGTTGTGCTAAGCAAGTAATATTCGATATCCTCTGCAATTGGTTGCCCTGTGCAATGGAATATGCTCTCGTGTTAACTAGTTTACTGTATTAATTTTAACTGAATGTGGGTAGTAGTAGTAGTTAATTGAACTTGCTACTATTAACCGAGGTTACTACTGTTAACTAAATTATAGGTGTTAACTGAACTTGGTACTGTTAACTCAATAACAGGTGTTAACTGAACTTGGTAGTGTTGACTGGATTTGCTAGTGTTGACTGAATTACAAGTGTTAACTGAATCTGCTAGTACTAACTGAATCTGGTAGTGTTAATTGAATCTGCTAGTGCTAACTAAATCTAATAGTATTTGAATTTGGTAGTGTTAACTGAATTGTACACTATTTGCAGTGAGGTATTGACTGTGAAGTGATTGAGTGGGTTGATGTTCCCTGGCCTATCACACTTCAGAGGTGCCTGGCAAAACTATGGGAGATGTTTCATGAGCAGAACTATGGAAGGGTGATGGATAGACATGCTTATGACAAACGAATTGCCAAACTGGAGAAGCAGACTGACTTACTGTGCAAGCAATACAGTGATATGGTTGATGAAGTTGGCCAACTTTTTGACTGGCAAGATGAAAAGGTGTAACATATGGAACATGAGAATGCAGCAAAGCATGCTAAAGATGTGAATAAAATGCTTGCATAGTTAGAGAAGCAGTGTAAGATGAGCTAGAGATGGAGAAGATGAGGCTGGCCAAGGAGCAGAGGTGCATCCTGACTTCTGGGGTAGATATCATCAAGAACACTAGGAAGGTCATGAAGAAGGTCAAGGAGGACAAGGTTGTTCTTCAAGAGGAGGAGAAGAAGTTTGAGAGTGTGATTGCTGATTTGCTTAAAGGTGGGCATGGTAGCAAGGAGAAGCTTCAGAAGATCAAGTCCATCCTAGAGGAGTGAGGTGGTAGCTTGAAGACTATGTATATATATAATAGGCCATGGAACACCAAGAAGCTAATGATATTGTAGATGTATTGATCTTAGTTTGTAATGCCTAATGCAAATAATGTTGTCAACTGTTTGGCTAGCTAGCAAGCAATCATATGAGTCCTTGTTGTGATCCTTGATGTTACTTCTATGATGAACCACTTGTATGAATTGTACCTCTTATGCCCACTTATGCAAGAGTATGTGATCTGTTATATTCCAGGTGCATGTCTTGGCCGGCCCAATAGCGTGGAGCAGTTAAAAGAATAGAGGGGTGAAAAGGGGACTGGGCCGGAAATCCATTTTGAAATGATAAAAAAATTCCAAAAAAAATCGATGTGTTCTTTGTCACATCCAAATGGTACATAAAAATTTGTAGGCAAAAAGGTTAGACATTTTGGCCTGTGCAAAAAAAACTACCCCAAAAATGTCACCCTAAATTTGTTTTTGTCACCGGCGAAACACCATTGTTCCATTTTGCATGAAATTTTTAAAGGATGTTTGCGACACTAACACGAATGCCAACAAAAAAAATCAGATTTTTTAAAACATTTACAATATTTGTTTACTATTTACATGGGAGCGTGTACTTCCCGAAGACAAAACGCCATTCTCCGACTGAACCAGATTCGATACTAGGTCCTCCTGTTTACACCGCAGTGTTGCTGGCAACTAAGTCCTCATTGATTTCTTGTTAGACTACCAATGCGTGACTTATTGAACAAAACAAACCGGGTTTCCACTTGTTTTTTGGGTTTTGTTTTTTTGTTTTTTTCCCTATTTTTCTCCGGTTTTCGTTTCTTTCACCATTTTTATTGGAGTTTTTGTTTTCTTTTCTTTTATTTTCTTTCTTGGTTTTCAATAGCTTTTTTCTTTTCTTTCCTTTTTCTTCATTTTTTCGGTTTTGTTTGTATCTTTCTCGTTACTCATTTGTTTTTCTTCTCTTTTCCATCAGGTTTCCACTGTTTTTCTATATTTATTTTGTATATATCTAATACATTTTTTAATGCATCTTTAACATTTTTCAAATACTTCATCAATATTTTTTAAATACACGATCAACATTTTTTCTATACGCATTTAACATTTTAAATACTTGGTTAACAGTTTTAAAATAATTGGTCAACATTGTTCTCAAATGCTTGATTAACATTTTAATGTACCTGATCAAAAAATTTCATCGTTTTAATAATACATGATCAACAATTTTTTTATACACATTCAATATTTTTCAAATGCTTGTTCAACATTTTTCAAATATCTGTTCAACATTTTTTCAATGCTTGATTACAAAAAAGTTATATACACGATCAAGTTTTTTTAATAATTTTTAATAAATGGTAACATTTCTATATACACATTTAACATTTTTTAAATGCTTGATTAACATTTTATGTATTTGTTCAACATGTTTTCAAATGCTTGATTAACATTTTTATATACATGATAAAAAAATATCATTTGTTAATACATGGTCAACATTTTTATATACGTATTTAACATTTTTTAAAATGCTTTATTTACATTTTTCAAATACTTGATCAACATTTTTCAAATGCTTGATTAACATTTTTATATACATGATAAAAAACATCATTTTGTTAATATATGGTTTTATATAAACATTTGAAAAAAATTCAAATTCTCGTTCAATATTTTTGAAATACTTGTTCAAACAAATTTCAAACGCTTGATTAATACTCTATCCGTTCCTACATATAAGTATTTTTATAGATTTCACTATGGACTACATACATATGTATATAGACATATTTTGCGTACAATATCCATGTGTTCCTCGATATACGGAGCCACCAAGGTGGAATTTTGTAGAACTGTGTAGTGTGCTTGAGTGAAAGAATGCCCGTCCATACATATTATTGCTTTCTTTCCTAGCGTGCCTTTTTCACTCAGTCTCCCCTCATGCCGCGATTCAGGAACACTAATCGGCTTAAGGTCAGGAATAAAGTCAACACAAAACTCAATAACCTCCTCTGTTTCATGGCCCTTGGAGATGCTTCCTTCTGGCCTAGCACGGTTATGAACATATTTCTTTAAGACTCCCATGAACCTCTCAAAGGGAAACATATTGTGTAGAAATACAGGTCCTAGAATGCTAATCTCTTCGACTAGGTGAACTAGGACGTGCGTCATAATATTGAAAAAGGACGATGGGAACACCAACTCGAAACTGACAAGACATTGGACCACATCATTCTGTAACCTTGGTAGGATTTCTGGATCGATTACCTTCTAAGAAATTGCATTGAGGAATGCACATAGCTTCACAATGGCCAATCGAACATTTTCCGGTAGAAGCCCCCTCAATGCAACCGGAAGTAATTGCGTCATGATCACGTGGCAGTCATGAGACTTTAGGTTTTGGAATTTTTCTCTCTCCCATATTTATTATTCCCTTTATATTCGACGAGAAGCCAGACATGACCTTCATACTGAGCAAGCATTCAAAAAAGATGTCCTTCTCTTTTTTGGTAAGAGCGTAGCTGGCAGGACCTTGATACTACTTTAGATGCATGCCGTCTTTTTGTTCATACGTTGCTGGTCCTGTCGTGCCTCCGATTTATCATTTGTCTTCCCATACACGCCCAGGAAGCCTAGCAGGTTCACGCAAAGATTCTTCGTCACGTGCATCACGTCGATTGCAGAGCGGACCTCTAGGACTTTCCAATAGGGTAGCTCCCAAAATATAGATTTCTTCTTCCACATGGGGGCGTGTCCGTTAGCGTCATTCGGAACAGATTGACCGCCAGTACCCTTTCCAAAGATTACTTTTAAATCCTAGACCATATCAAGTATATCATCACCAGTACGGTGGCCAGGCTTCTTCCGGTGATCTGCCTCACCTTTGAAATGCTTGCCTTTCTTTCTTAAGAGATGCTTGATCGGAAGAAATCGACGATGTCCCAGGTACACAACCTTCTTACATTTATCCAAATATATACCTTCACTCTCATCTAAACAGTGCGTGCATGCATTGTATCCCTTGTTTGTCTGTCCTGAAAGGTTACTAAGAGCAGGTCAATCATTGATGGTTACAAACAGCAACGCTCGTAGGTCAAATTCCTCCTGTTTGTGCTCATCACATACACTTACATCTTTTAAATCCCACAACTGTAAAAGTTTTTCAATTAATGGCCTTAGGTACACATCAATGTCGTTGTCGGGTTGCTTAGTGCCTTGGATGAGCACTGGCATCATGATGAACTTCCGCTTCATGCACAACCAAGGAGGAAGGTTATAGATACATAGAGTCACAGGCCAGGTGCTATGATTGATGCTCTGCTCCCCAAAAGGATTAATGCCATCTGCACTTATACCAAACCATAAGTTCCTTGCGTCATCTGCAAAATACGGCCACTCTCTCTCGATTTTTCTCCACTGCGACCCATCAGCGGGTACTCTCAACATCCCGTCTTTCTTATGGTCTTCTTTGTGCCATCGCAACAACTTGGCATGCTCTTTGTTTTGGAACAAACATTTCAACCGTGGTATTATGGGAGCATACCACATCACCTTGGCAGGAATCCTCTTCCTGGGGCGCTCGCCCTCAACATCACCAGGGTCATCGCGCAATGCACCGATACCAGGCATGCATTCAAATTCTCGTACTCACCGCGGTAGAGGATGCAGTCATTAGGGCATGCATGTATCTTCTGCACCTCTAATCCTAGAGGGCAGAAAGTCTTCTTTGCTTCATACGTACTGTCGGGCAATTCGTTGTCCTTTGGAAGCATATTCTTTAACATTTTCAGCAACTTTTCAAATCCCTTATTAGATACACCATTCTCTGCCTTCCATTACAGCAATTTCAGTGTGCTACCCAACTTTTTCTTGTCATCTTCGCAATTTGGGTACAACAATTTTTTGTGATCCTCTAACATGCGTTGCAACTTCAACTTCTCCTTTTCACTTGTGCAATTTCTCTTTGCATCAGCAATGTCCCGACCAAGATCATCAGCGGGCTCATCTGATGCCTCTTCTTCAGGGAACCCATGATAGTTGTCATCATCCTCTTCTTCTTCATTGTCTTCCATTATAACCCCTCTTTCTCCGTGCTTGGTCCCACGGTTATAGCCGGACATGAAACCGGACTGAAGCAGGTGGATGTGAAGGACTTTTAAGGCAGAGTAATTCCTATCATTCTTACAGACACCACATAGACAACACATAAAACCATCCCGCTTGTTTGCCTCAGCCGCACGCAGAAAACTATGCACACCATTAATGAACTGGGGAGAGCGTCGGTGATCGTACATCCATTGCCGACTCATCTCCATTACACAACATCGAAGTGACCAAATTAATACAAGTTCATACACACTTATTCTCATAAAAACATACAACTATCTAGCTAAAGCATTTAAATGCAACAACAAATGCGATAAAAAACGCAACTAAGGTAATAATTGATCCAACAGCATAATGATACCAAGCCTCTTTATTAATGGCATATTTTCTAATCTTTCTAATCTTCAAGCGTATTACATCCATCTTGATCTTGTGATCATCGACGACATTGGCAACATACAACTCCAATTTCATCTTCTCTTCTTCAATTCTTTTCAATTTTTCTTTCAAATAATCGTTTTATTTTTCAACTAAATTTAACTTCTCGACAAGAGGGTCGCTTGCAATTTCTGGTTCACATGCCTCCTAGATAAAAATATCTATGTCAACTTGATGGGCATAATTGTCATAAAAACACGAAATGAAACAAAATAGTTATAAAAGATAATATACCACATCCGAATCATAAACCGGACGAGGGCCGATGGGGACGGATATCAAAACCATGGCACTATATATAACAAACAATCATACAAGTAAGAAAATTATACAAGTTAATTTGAGCTCAAATTGCATATAAATCAAATAAACTTCACATAATTACTCCCAAACTAAAACCCACAAATCACTATACTTATAGAGCATGAAACGAGCTAAACTAGCAATGAGAGATGAAAGGATGAAGTTGCTAACCTTTTAGAACGATGGGGTGCCTCCAATCTTGACAAATCTTGGCAACAATGGATGATGAGCTCGAGCTAGGGGAAGGGAACAGAGAGGAGAGAATGGAGAGCTTGGGCTCGGGCTGGAAGAAGCATCTATATATAGGGACATCTTTAGTCCCGGTTGGCATCACCAACCGGTACTAAAGGTCCATCTCTAGTCCTGGTTTGTGATACCAAACGGGACTAAAGGTGATCGCAGGGGCCCCAACCTGCTGCAACCCTGACACAACCCTTTAGTCCCGGTTGGTGTCACCAACCGGGACTAGAAGTCCCTCACGATCCGGCACTAGAGGTGACCCTGCCCCCGTCCGCTCCTAGCCATTGGAACCGGGACTAATGCTAACATTAGTCCGGTTCCAAACCCGGCCGGGACTAAAGGTCCGTTTTCTACTAGTGTATACTGTCAATGGGCATGACTACACTATGGGCTACTATCTGGTTGACAGTATGTATCCTTCGTGGATGACCTTTTTCAAAACCATCTTTGAGCCAATTGGTCAGAAAAGAGCTCACTTCACCAAAAAATAGAAGGAGCTAGAAAGGATGTGAAGAGAACATTTGAAGTGCTCCAAGCCAATATTACAGTTGTTCGGGGACCTGTAAACATATGAGATCCAGAGACCTTGTAGGAGGCGATGACATGTTTTATGATCGATACAGAACATGCTTGTGAAGGATGAGGATAAATATGCTGTCGAATATTTGGAATTTAAAAACATGGATGATCGTATCCAAATTCCAAATAAGAATCTCGCCACGTTTGATGAGTTTGTCCAAATGAATCAACAAATCCAATACCGAGCAACTCATGAGCAGCTTAAGGAAGATCTGATTAAGCATATGTGGGTGCTTAAAGGGGACAACTAAAAACATATGAGCGAGTTGATTTTAAGGCTGAACTATTTTATTTCAAAACTTAATTGGATTGTAATATTACATTTGAACTAGTGTAATGAATATTTTCACTGATCGAAGATTTGATATGATATTATTTTGAGTACCGCGAACTTAAAAAAACATGGGGCAAAAAGTCGGGAGACAATGTTGGATGGCTGACTCCTGTAATGTGTTCATGAAAGAGTGTGGACGAGTGGACAAATAGCGTTTTCTCTTCGAGGATCGGTGTTGGAGATTCCCTAACTTACCCCCTCCTTGAGAAAAACACATAAGTTTCTCTTTAATTTTAAGGCTATTTTGATCTTGAAATTGACTGATACTTTCTGAGTCAAAAACATAAAATGTATTGGATATTGTAATACGGTGTGGACTGAAATGAATGGACGAATACACTAAAACATGATAATATACATTAAAGAGGCTACAACATATACACTAAAAAGGTTAGAACATCTTATATTCATGAACGGAGGGTATATTAAATTCTTCGGATTTGCGAAAATAATACTAGCATATAAGTTACAATTCTTATTCGAACGAGGCAATGCGTATAGGAGTACAGAAGCTAAGCCAAATCCGCACCTTTTTTCACGAAAAAATGCACGCCTTTTTTGTAGCCGAAAATTCACACCTTTCACTGCTCTAACATCTTTTTTATTTTTTTCAGTTTTTTTGAACCATCTTTAATTTTAAGGCTATTTTAATACTCAATATGAAGTAATTGTAAATGCTATTTATGATCATGAACAATCTTACCGGATGACTGTTTTCATGGCCTTCGAAGAAAGGATATCCTAGAAGTTGAGCGCAGATGGAGGGGATTCAGTACTTTTGAGCCAAGAAAAGTAGATGGGGCCTGTCCAAGCTATGAATAGTAGGTGGGAAAGTGTTCAAATATTTTGTGTTGCCATGGTTCCTAAATTCTAGGAGGTGTGTTTAGTAACATGTATGGTTTCAATTGCCTAATTTCATGTGTAATAGTTTGCCCGGGAATAGCAAAATGCAATCAAGTGTCTGGTTGTAGAATCTTGGAATAAGGGAACAAAATCCTACATGTGTTTTCTTTAATTAACGGATAATAACAATAGACATGCTTTCATGAGATGATTGGTCTTAAGCATAAAAATGCATCCATGTGCCACCTATCATTTGTAATGCACACCAAAGAGTTCTATGTTTTTGTACCACTTTCTTTATTTTGTGCATTAGATCTTATAGTATATGTGATCGAATTATATTTTCTATTGAAATACATTGCAAGTGAAGTGGATTTCAATTATTTTTTGCATGTTACGGGCTACCTTTTCTATACATGTGAAATTTGATATGCAATCAGTAACAATCTACCTGCAAGGCATAGTAATGTTATGAATAACCCAGCATCAACTACTGATAATAATATCAACAATAGATCTGTCTCAATTTTTTTAAGGCCCGTGGCAACGCACGGGCACTCTATTAGTGAACCTTAAAGAGTAGTAGCATTTTGGGATTATCTGATTTTCATAAGATGTCTAATGCACCGAAACGGAGGAAGTACAACTTTAGTATGAAATGAAGGGAGTATTATTTTTTTAAATGAATAAAAAAAATACTGACAGGAATAGTGACACATCACTAGTATGGAAGGAAACACATGGGTGTGTGCAGAAGGCATGCCAATGGTAACTATTAGTTGCGAGGTAGTGGTGGCGTGCGCCGGGCACACCACCAATGAGCACACCATGCACGCCACTAATAAGTAGATTCGTGAAGACAGGTCAACAGTCACAAGACACAAGAGATCTCCTTATGCAGCGCGCCAAGCCGCAAGAAATGATGTTCAGAGAGTTGTTGTGATGTTTGAAGTTTGCCAAACAGATCTAGAGATTCCTCTCAATGCATCACATGATTGAGAACTGAGCAGCTCATAACTAACTCCAAGAAGATCTTGTTGAGCATCAGTGGGAAATTCATGGTTCTCGATTTTTGTGCTTCATATCATCTTTTATTTGAATTATTGCCTCACGTGGACTCTACGATGTGTTTGAATTTGAAATGGCATGCAAAATGATGAAAGAATTAGAAAAAGGAAAAGTGTAGTGAGTTAAAGTTCGGAGGAAGGACTAGGTGCAAAAAATGTAAGTCCTTCAAATTTAGAGTGTTAAGTTTTATTGAATGGTAGGGGTAGAGCTTCGACATGGCTAAATTTGTCTCGAAACACATGAGTAAATTGTTAAATTAGCCAGTTTTTAGTTAAGCTTAATCCAAATTAGCATCATCACAAGATTATTGCAAATCGCATACGATAGACCATCAAAAACTAGCATGTAAGCATATGGACCAAAGACACATGTCAACAGAGAATACGAGGGCACCTGAAGCTCTGATGGAACAACTTCGTCGCCCATGGTGGTGAGACGAACAAACGCCAAGCATGTATTCAAACTTGAGTGAGTAGTCATGCCGAGACACTCCCGAGAACCCTTATAGCCCCTCACTCGGCGCGGGTTCTCATGAGTGATGGACCAACATTACTCATCTAAAACATCACATTAATTTTTCATACTCTGCTGAGTTTAATATTTATTTTCAGTTTGCTCTAATATTTAGTTTAATTCTCCCTTTTCATTGTTTTCCCTAGCACAAGCTATTTTCCAAACTCCGGTTTGGGTGTGAGCATATATAGCAGCATAAGTGACAACATAGTTACGGGGATAGTAGTGCCTTCCTTTTCTTAATGTGCGATCGGTAAACCTTACTTACGACGAATTTGCTACAAAGCCTTGTGCACTTGCAGGGCAACAGACGTCCGATGACTCGTCTGACAAGGAGGATTATGTGGATGAAACAACGATGATCCAGACATTCCTTGTAGATGTGGAGCGTGCGGAAGAGCATGTTCTCAATTTCAAGAGATCAATCAAGGGTAATGGAGTGCCGAATCAGAACATGGTGCGAGGACATTTGACGTTGACGGACGATTGCTTTGCCCCCGACGCCCTATTCACGGACAATTTTCACCTGTGCTTTTGGATGCGGAAAATGTGTTCATTCGCCTCTACAATGGCGTATGGGCCTACGATGATTACTTTATCTTGAAGAAGGATGTTGTGGGAAGAATTTTATTATTGGATTATCAGAAGTGCAAGTCTGCATTGCGGATGCTTGCATATGGCACAACCGCAATTTTGTGGGACGAGTACCAACTGTCATAGACACCAAAAGACCCATGGCACTCTCAGAAGCAAGATGATGACTATGTATGCTTGGATCTCTTGATTGCATGCATTGGAGATGGAATAACTGTCCATATGCTCTATAAGGGCATATATCAGGGTCATGTTAAGAAGCCCATCATCATTCTGGAAGCAGATGCACCACATAACCTTTGGATTTGACACGCTTTCTTTGACAAGCCAGGGTCTCACAATGACATCAATGTGCTGTAGCGGTCTTTATTATTTGCTAGGTTGGCTGAGCAACAAGTTCCTCCATGCAACTATACTGTTAATGGGCATGACTACACTATGAGCTACTATATGGTTGACAGCATGTATCCTTCATGGATGACCTTTGTCAAGACCATCTCTGAGCCAGTTGGTCAGAAAAGAGCTCACTTCACCAAAAAAGAAGGACCTAGAAAGAATCTGAAGAGAACATTTGGAGTGCTCCAAGCCAGTATTACAGTTGTTCGAGGACCTGTAAAAATATGAGATCCAAAGACCTTGTAGGAGGCGATGACATGTTTTATGATCGATACAGAACATGATTCTAAAGGATGAGGATGAATATGGTGTCGAAGGTTTGGAATTTGAGAACATGGATGATCTTATCCAAATTCCAAATAAGAATCTGACCATGTTTGATGAGTTTGTCCAAATGAATCAACAAATCCGGTATCAAGCAACTCATGACAGTTTAAGAAAGATCTGATTAAGCATCTGTGGGTGCTTAAAGGGGACAACTAAAACACATACGCGAATTGATTTTAAGGTTGAACTATTTTATTTCAAAACTTAATTGGATTGTAATATTACATTGAACTAGTGTCATGAATATTTTCACTGATGGAAGATTTGAAATGATATTATTTTGAGTATCGCGAACTTAAAAAAACAGGAACAAACAGTTGGGAGACAATGTTGGATGGCTGACTCCCGTAATGTGTTCATGAAAGAGTGTGGATGAGTGGACAAATATCGTTTCCTTTTCGAGATTCCCTGACTTACATGTTAATATACATTAAAAAGGTTAGAACATACAGTATACACTAAAAAAGTTAGGGCATCTTATATTCATGAACGGAGGGTATATTAAATTCTTCGGATTTGCGAAACTAATACTAGCATATAAGTTGCAATTCTTATTCGAACGAGGCATTGCGTATAGGAGTACAGAAGCTAAGCCAAATCCGCACCTTTTTTTCACGAAAAATGCACGCCTTTTTTTGTAGCCGAAAATTCACACCTTTCACTGCTCTAACATCTTTTTTTTTTTTTTTTTTGCAAACCAACATGTGGTTGGATGGTTAGAGGGATTGTGGTATCCCCAGCCCACCAGGGTTCAAATCCTGGTGCTTGCATTTATTCCTGAATTTATTTCAGGATTTCCGGCGATGCGCATTCAGTGAGAGGAGACGTTCCCGTCGACGACGAGGTGCCTACGATGACTTCGTAAATTTCAAGATGATATGCCGGCTCAGTCTCTCGGAGGTGCTCATAGAGGTAGGGTGTGCGTGTGTGCGTTCATAGAGGTGAGTGTATGCGCGTGTATATGAGCGCTTGCGTCTGTACCGTGTTCAAAAAAAATGTTCCGACTCGTCGAGTCGGTTCCGCTCCGCCCACGAACCCGGTGGATGGGTGGGGCGTGGGTCATAAATAACGGCGACCCGCCCCCTCCCGACTCCCAACTACCAAAGCAGAGGAATCACTCTGCTCTGTTGGCAACGGGCAAGTCGCCAGACCAAAGGCGAAAAGGCAGCGCGGCGCAGAGCCCCCTGCTTTTCCGCTTCCGCCACCGCGCCCATGGCAGGCGGCGGCGGCGGCGGCGGCCGTGGCCGCGGCGGCGGGAGGAAGCCGGCCAAGTCCTTCTCCTCCTCCTCCTCATCTCGGCAGTGGAAGCCGCGGGCCTCCCGCGAGTTCGTACGTGCCTCCTTGCCCTATCCCTTTTTTCGCCTCTTTTGCTCTGCTCTGGTGAACGCAGACATACGGATGTTTCTTTCTGTCCGCCTTTCCGGTCCGCCGCTCCGACGGGGCTAGGGTTTGGGGGTTTCGCCGCCGGCCGTGGGTTGCCGGGGGGCGATGCGGGGCCGGGATTTTGGAAAGCGCCGTGGCAATTGTGCCGCGCGGCAGTTAGGGGTCAGAACAGTGTCCGTTGTAGGTTTTAGTTTGGTATATACGGAATTGGGAACCTTCTCGTTTGCATCCGCGGAAGCGGAAGTAGTGGCATCGAATTGCGGCGTTCCTGGCCTGGAATTAGGGCCTGAATTGGTGGCTGAGGAGATGTGCCACCTGATGTGCTAGCAGAATATCAGAGCTCTACTCTTGTAGTTGTAGATGGGCCGAGCGTGTTATCTGTTGGGCTCTCTTTGTTTCTGCGCTGAAGATGGGATTTTTAGTGCTTTGTACAGATTTTGTTCTGTCTGTCAGCTCGAAGGGCCATATGCCGTTCTTGTATTAGATAGGAAGGGGAATACAAAAGGCAAGACAGTCTAGGCGATCTAGAGCTGTCTGCCGTCAGAAACTCTCTGCTTTTGAACATATAACATGAATACAGTCACCCATTTGCAGTGTGGGGTAGCCATGTTAATTTTTTTTTATTTGGGTGTGTGCGTTTCATTTGCTGGACCTGAATGAAAGAATAAGGGACCCCATGCCATTGCTTCAACTTCCACTTTGTATCACATTTGTTCTAGAATCTCTGAAGTATTGTGTGTTTGCTAGCTCATTTCGATTGGTTGTGAGCATTGACATAGTGAAATTCAATTTGGTAGTCATGCCTGATTATTTCTCAAGTTAAGTACATTATGCGTCTCATATTGCTAGGACATTTTTGCTTGTCTTTCAGATATATCGATGTTTTCTTGTTTCATGATGACAGTAGCAAATATCAACTTTATTTTGCAGTGCCATGAAAGTCCCTTGCAATCTCAAAAGGAGGGATCAAGTTCATCTTCTCCCTCAGTTAGCAGTAAAAAGTTGCCCCAGCAGATGGTTACACCAGTTCTGCCAAAGTCTCTTGATTCACCAGTTCAACCACCAAAGTCTCTCGATTCACAAAAGGAAGGGCCAAGTTCATCTTCTCCATCAGTTAGCAGTAAAAAATCGCAGATGGTTACACCAGCTCTACCAAAGACTCTAGATTCGCCAGTTCAACCAAGAAAGTCTCTTGATTCACCGCTGATGATGGGTAAACAAGTTCAACCACCGAAATCTCAAGATTTACTGGTCCAAACGTTTGCATCCATTCAACTATCAGAACCTCTAGAGTCCAGTGGTGCTTCATGTGGCTCTGGAACTGTGGGGTCTCTAGATTCACCAATTCAACCATGGAAATCTCTCGATTCACCACTGATGATGGCTGAACAAGTTCAACCACCGAAATCTCAAGATTCACCGGTCCAAATGGTTGCATCGATTCAACTATCAAGACCTCTAGAATCCAGTAGCACTTCATGTGGCTCTGGAACTGTCGGGTCTGATTTAGGAGCTGCTCCATTTGACATATGCATGGGTAACAGCAAAGGCATTTTCAAGCTAAAACGCCCTTTACATGAGATCAACAAAGAAAAACGCCTCCGTGAAAGGGAGCTTCCAAACAGTGCAGCTCTGCCGCAACGTTTGAGACCCGGGATGGTTCTACTGAAAAACTTCTTAAAGCCGGATGATCAGGTATGTCTATATTTTCACATGTTTGCTCTGTTTGTGATCTCATCTTAATTTCTTTGTTTTATCCTATCTCCAATGATTAATTTGTACCTCTCAGACGAAAACAGTTGTTTGACGTTGGTATTCAAATTTGTTTTTGTGTGCCTTCGGAATTTTGCTTGCTCATTACTGAAGTGTTATGTTTCCATTCTCTTGCCTGTACGCTTTGCTGCAACCGATGTAACACTTATCAGAATTCGAATAAGCTAGAAACATATATTTCCTTTACTGATTTCATTATCGTACCTCTCTAATTATACGTTCAAGTACGCCTAAAGCGTGTTTAATGCAGGAAGCTTACCTCTAAGCATTTTTTTGTTGTTGTGCATCTCAGGTTGAAATTATCAAGCTTTGTCGGGAACTTGGTGTTGGCACAGGAGGATTTTATCAACCTGGCTACAGAGATGGTGGTAAGTTAAGTCTGCGGATGATGTGCTTAGGGAAGAACTGGGATCCAGACTCAAGCGAATATGGAGATATACGACCCTTTGATGGGGCTCAACCACCACAGATGCCACAAGAATTGTCCAAGTTTGTGCAAGATGCCATTGAAGCTTCACATGAATTCTTGAAACAAAGAGGCAATGGAGCTACCACTCCTGCTGTAGAAATTCCTCCGATGTCACCGGACATCTGTATTGTAAACTTTTACACCACTGGCGGGAAGTTAGGTCTTCATAAGGTACAAAAGAAAATCTTTTTCTAACAATATGTTTCCATACATTCGCATCATTGCATTTCATATTTCTGCTACAAATTTAGTGGATTAACTGAGAGCTGACGGATTAATTCAGTAAACATGCATTTGTAAAAAGTATAATGTCTTATACTCCCACTTCTTTACAGTTGGAATGCTAATACTGCTGCACTCTTGTTTCATGAGTAGTATAGCTGGGCCTAATTTGTGTCACTTGACAGGACAAAGATGAACATCAATCTAGCCTTGACAAGAGACTGCCTGTTGTTTCCTTTTCATTGGGCGACACTGCAGAATTCTTGTATGGCGATGCCAGAGACGAGGATAAGGTCTCAAAGATTAAGCTTGAATCTGGTGATGTTCTGATATTTGGTGGTCAATCAAGGCACATATTCCATGGGGTCTCCAGCATTACACCGAAAAGTGCACCGCTCTGGGTGACTGACAAGGCAAATCTTCGACCCGGGCGCCTGAACCTCACATTCAGGCAGCATAAGTATGTGCCCAGAGGATAGGGCATGCTGCATTCAGCGTCCCTTTAGGCATAGTGCAATCGGAGGGGAGGGTACCCTCTCATGCCCTATTTAAGTGCCCTGTTAGCAAATGTCTGCAAGAACCCCCATATAGCTATTTGAAAACCTGTGCTCATCACTATTATATTATGTGTGTGTTTTTCATGCACAATATTATCGCTTCTATCATGGGTGGTTTTGCTTTGCAGCACGAGCTGAAACAGTTCAACATGTAACCCACAAATATCTATCCAATTTGGGCAACTGATTACAAAACAAGAGCCAAACATATTGCACACGGAAAAAATACGTGAAAATAGATACATTTCAGCACTGACGTCTAGCTCGTGACCTCTCAAGGGATGCTGATCTCTCTTGGTCAGCGTCGTCGAGCCGTAGAGCAGCTCCTTGGAGCTCCCCCCTCACTGCCTCCCAGCTCTGGCTGATCTCGAACAGGGACGGCGAGCACGGGCGTGCTGATCGGCGTCAAGGAGGAGGGCGGGTTGGAAGAGGCTGAAGAAGGAGCCCTCCGCCCGCAACACCGCCGTGCCACTGGCGTCTGCCGGTCTTGGTCATGGTGAACGCCGTCGGGTGCCGCATGCAGAATCGCGTGGCCACTACGCAGAGCGCCATTGCCGGTCGGTGGGTGCTCGGGATGTCGATAGCCGAGACAGAGCCGCAACAGATTGGTCGATCGGTATGTACGTACGAACCTCGTACTCCCAGTTCTGGAGGATCGCTATTTCCTTTTTTTATGACGTCATTCCGGTCCCTGGAATATTTCAGTACGACAGCACGGAGTTACAGGATAGGATGAAAAGGGCTTGGCTACATATCAAAGAGGGCTTCAACTTTTATCTTCAAATTCAAAGGTCGTTTTTGTTACTTACCATTTGAGGTGAATTCACGAGGGTTTTGGGCACCATAAATGGTATATTAGCTACTGTACCAGACGAGACGTGTGTCAGCCTACTAGAATTAGAATCTAAGAACTGGATTTGCAATGGCCTCTCGAAAGATTCACATACTGAAATGACATCCCAACACCTTTTTTCAGCATCAATAAAGTGTGAATTGTTTGTCTCTGGAACTCGGAAGAGTGTTTCTGGGACCTAGCTACCACCTGCAATCGCGTTGTGCCCCCCTCCCCACACCCACACCCACACGATACCTTCTTGTGTAAGATTTTTTTTCCCCATGCATCGAGCTTCTCTACGTACACGGTGCTGATTCTAAAACGAAAGCTTATAGCACTGTAGCACATAGAGAAAATGAAGCGGCTAAGAGCATCTATAGCCGGACCCCCTATATGATCCTCAAACGCCCTCCCGGTCACAAAAATGCGACCCAACCGAACCCCTCATATCCGTCTCAAACGCCCGGAACGCCCTCCCGGTCACAAAAATGCGACCCAACCGAACCCCTCATATCCGTCTCAAACGCCCGGAACGCCCTCCCGGTCACAAAAATGCGACCGAACCGAACCCCTCATATCTGTCTCAAACGCCCGGAACGCCCTCCCGGTCACAAAAATGCGACCGAACCGAACCCCTCATATCCGTCTCAAACGCCCGGAACGCCCTCCCGGTCACAAAAATGCGACCGAACCGAACCCCTCATATCCGTCTCAAACGCCCGGAACGCCCTCCCGGTCACAAAAATGCGACCGAACCGAACCCCTCATATCCGTCTCAAACGCCCGGAACGCCCTCCCGGTCACAAAAATGCGACCGAACCGAACCCCTCATATCCGTCTCAAACGCCCGGAACGCCCTCCCGGTCACAAAAATGCGACCGAACCGAACCCCTCATATCCGTCTCAAACGCCCCGGACTGACCGGCACCCCTCATATCCATCTCAAATATGAAGACGATATGAGGGCTCGCGGACGCGCCCGGTCAGTCCACCACGTAGGACGCGACCCCACTCCGGACCACCTTTTCTCTTTTCTTATTCATTATTTTCTTTTTCTCTCTTCTTCTCCACCAATCACGTGCAAGTGACCGGACATATGAGAAGAAAAATGAGAAGTGTGGCTGCGCGGACCAAATTATAGGGGCTCAAAATGGACACGCCCGGTCACTGACCGGGCGCGTCCGCGGGCGTTTAAGGGGTCAGATTTGCTAGGTTCGGCTGTAGATGCTCTAACAGCCTAGCCTCTAGCAGGGACAGAGCCAGACTAAGGGCGTGTTTGGATGGGTGGGTCGCACCTGCATCGCATCCGACGTGCAAAATCCAACTTGTTTGGTATCCCGCACGGCCTTCTCAGCCTGGCCCGTCAGATGCAAAAGAGAGCCTCTCAGCCAGGCTGAGGCATACGCGAGAATCGGGCGTATCCCGCATCTAGGCTCGCGTATGCATCGCCCTTTCTCTCTCTCTCTCTCTCTCTCTCTCTCTCTCTCTCTCTCTCTCTCTCTCTCTCGTGAGATCCGATCGAGCACACCTACCCATCGTTGCCACAGCCGCCACCGCCGCCGTCTGGGCCCCCTCGCCCGTCACCGGTGCGAACTCCCTCGCTGGAGATCAAATTCGTCGGGGCTCCACCACGTCCACGTCGTGGGTTCGCCGCCTTGCTTCGACATCGTCGGGTTCCGTCGTCGCCGAACTACGACATCATCGCGCGCACGCGCGCGTGCGGACGAGCTCGCCGGAGCTCGCCACGCTGCCCGCCACCCATCGAGAGGAAGAAGGGGGAGGGGAGGGGAGCACCTGCACGTCGCGAACCGCAACCGGCGTCATGTTTCTCCCCCTTTTCCCCTTGAGCTGAGCCGTCGCCACCAATCCAGTTGGAGTTGAATCTCCGCCACCGGCATCTCCTCCCAGTTGTTGTCCCCCCCTTCATTTTTGTTGATGTCGAGCCATTTACCCATCTAAGCAGAATGGTCAGATTGATGAAAATGTTTTGTTTGTTTTGGTTCAGATTTCAGAATCCAGATTGATGAATCTCAAACGCAGCCTACCAAACAACATCTATTGTATATAGCATCTCTCATGCATCCATATCATACTGTCCACCAAACACCCATCTTAGCTCATCTTTGCATCAACTCAGCCAGGCCCAGCTCACCCTGGATCCCTCATGCGATGCAGCCTATAGCCACCCAGGCAACCAAACACACCCTAAGGATTTGGGCGTCACACCCTGGGCTGGGTCCCGTCTCTCTACATACCCTTGGCCTCCAGTATTGTGGGCCAACCACAGTCAGGTATCACCGAAGCTAGCAAAGACTCAAGACTTCCTCAAAAAAGAAAAAGAAAAAGCAAAGACTCAAGAGTCAAGACCAGTGTAACCTCATTGTCTCCTCATCCTCTACGACTAGCTAGGATCTGAACCAACTCTAGTGTGCGGACCCCATGACCATCATGTAAGAATATTTTAAACATTTGATGTGGCCTGTGTAATTTAATTTTAGTAATATTTCTTCTAGCGTGTTGATTACTAAGCATAAAAAAGTTTACAACTTGTCTGCCCTTATGTACACACACAACGGCAGAGCTATGTAGGAGTCTGATGGGGCGTGGGTCCCCCAGCCCAAATGCAACTTTTTTTTTACTACTAGTAATAGTCCATATCCACGTACGTGTAGAAGGCCACAAAGCCCAATTTCAGACTGTTTGCTGTTCGGGCGACTGCTTCGCGTCTCTTTCCCCAACCGCTCGCCGCTCGGCCACGGCGGCTCGCCTCACTGCTTCCGCCGCCCGCTGCTCCATCAACGCTGCCGCACTGCCTCGACGCCGAGGAGAAGAGGAGCAGCTTGCCTCTAATCCACGCGCGCTGAGGAGGTCGTGAGGGGGGAATCAGGGCTCGCCTGAGAAGGTCGTTTTCTTCTCCTCGCCACTGGCCGGTGGTCGTCGATGTCCGCCGGCCGGCAGGCCATCGGCTCGTCGCTGGCCGCCTCCCATACAAATTTGGCTACTGGATTCTGTAAGTACCATCTACATCTAGGCATCTACCCAGCTCAATTTCAACCTGAAACCACTGGACTGGATCCCCTTAACCCCTTTTGTAGTGTTGCCTGTACGAGTAAATTGGGGGCAGCACACCTGTACGAGACTGATTAGTAATTTTGTATGCCTATTCATTTGATCTAATTGTAGATATCTTGTTGCTTGCACAATGCACTACAGATTTGTTCTCCTAAGTAATTACTACCGGTTGCTTGACTTGGGACTTGAAAGCATATTAGACTAATCAACAGATCAAGTGACCATGGTTAAAGGCAGCAGCGGCAACATTCGGTCGTACTTCAAAAGACAAAGAACAGAGACAGTAGCAGAAGATCCTCCAGCTGCAGAATCTTTACCTCTGCTTCTTGAATGGAAACAACAACAAGAAAATCATGATGAAGAACCTCAAACAAATAATTCAGTTCCACTGCCTATTGTATTTCGAGGTAAGGAATTCTTGGAGCGAGACCCTGCACTACGACCGCAAATTTGGCAATACCCACCAAATCAGAGAGATAGTGTGCGGAGAGCATATTTGTTGTTAGGCCCCATGCAACCAAAATTGAAACAATATAGAGCTTCCTGTAAAAAGGGCCATCAGCGTCGGTTCCAAGATAAGTGGTTTGATAGTTTTCCATCATGGCTAGAGTACTCAGAGGACAGTCATCGTGCATACTGTTTACTCTGCTTTGTTTCCAGCAAAAATATCTTAGGAAAAGGAGGCTCTGATGTATTCACAGTACATGGATTTGATAACTGGAAGAAGGTGAATGATGGAAAATATTGTGCACTCTTAGGCCATGAAGGTTCTACACCATGCTCACCACACAATAATGCAGTCATAGAGCGTCAAGCATTGTTGAACCAGGCAACTCTTGACAACCAACTACATGAATTGGATCGCAGGTTCAATGAGAAGATGATGGATAAATTTAAATCTTTTAAAGGTAGTGATATATGTGAGTTGGTAAAGAAGTATTACCCAGCAGATTTTAGTCAACAAGACCGGTATGGCTTGGAAAACCAACTAAAACTCTTTGTTCCTGATGCTTCCAATGATGCAGAGTTGAAAAATATATCAACATTGACTGACCTTTGCCAACTCCTTGTTGAGATAGGAAGAGATAAAATCTACCATCTAATTGCCAGACTACTTCGTCTACTTGTTACTCTTCCAGTTTCTACAGCTAGTGCTGAACGTGCATTTTCTAGTTTGAAGATTATCAAGACAAGGCTGCGTAATAAGATGGAAGATGACAATCTGGCCAATAACTTGGTTGTTCACATAGAGCGTGAAATTGCAGAGAAGTACACCTTTGAGGACATTTTAACGGAGTTCAAGAGCATAAGTGATTGAAAAGCTGATCTGTAGTACCACTGCTTCTGTAGTTCTTAGTTGGCTCACGAAATGTCTTTGAAGTTGGAAGGCTGAGGGGTATAAGTAGACAAGTTGTATATTTTGGTGTAGTTAGTTCTCTTATGGATTATATATTGCTAATCATACATGTATTTTGCTAGCAATATGGACAGTTGAATATGGGTAATATATGTATAAATTTACTTGGAGGCTACAAGCTCTAGTTTGTTGCAGTTGGTTATTTTTTTTCCGTCATTGCCCCCCCCCCCCCCCCCCCAAAGATTCTTGTCAAGCTCCGCCTTCAGATTCCTTTAAAAGATTTAAATTCACATATTGGGTATTAATATGGGTTTGTTTGCACTTCAGATTCAACATTGAAGGTTTGTTTCTTTGATCTCTTTTACCTCCAAATTCCAGTTCTTTCCCTTGACTTGCTTGAGCTGAAAGGTTCTTATCATTTAATCTGTTTTGGAGAATCACCAGATTAATTACAAACCTGCTAGCGCAAGCCAAGTGCATTATGCGCATATACTATAACACTAATCTCCCTAGAATTGAAGAGCCCACATTCAATTGAGGTCTCCAATTGACATTAAATCACCCGATTTTGATCGGGTCAACAATTTCTCAAAGCTTTCTTATTCAATTTTTATACTATATCTATAAATACACTATGCCCATTATTTTTAACGCCTCACAATCAATTAAAGTCTTCAATTTATAATTGGGTCACCCGATTTTGACCAGGTCAACAATTTCTCAAGGAGCTATCTTATTTAATTCTTTTAATTCATCTCTCTTAGTAAATTTTTCTAATTCACCTCTGTTATTATATTCTTTTATTCCATATGCTCTCTAATTTTGAAGCTCTTTCATTCAATCGAGGTATTCAATTTTGGATTTCGTTCACGATTTTGACCGGTTCAACGATTTTCCAAATCAATCGACAATAATCGATTTATAAAAACATATCAATCACGCACACCTCTCACCACCTAAAAAAGTGCCACATGTGATTATAGCACAAATATAGAACATGGAGCCACCGACGAAATTTTCACACAAAAGTATTGATTGATTAGCAAATAATATTGAATCACACTGCTGAAGGCCCACCAAACACGCTGCATTATAAATGAAAAAAACACACACTCCATTGTCTTCCCCTCTCGCCAAACCAAATACTCACTCGGTTTCAACATATAAGGCGTATTAAATTTTTGAAAGGTATAATATCTTTAACTTTAACCAAGTTCGGAGCCAAAAATATTGGCATCCACAATACAAACTAAATAAAACATAAAAATATATTTCATGATGAATCTAATGATACCAATTTGATATTATGTATATTGACATATTTCTCTACAAATTTGGCCAAACTTAAAAGATTTGACTTTTCAATAAATTACACCTTATATTTTGATTATATTTTAAAACAGATGGAGTAATTTATTTTATGAAAACCCAGCAACACTGATGGCGCAGCAAGGCGTGCCCAACCCTTCTAGTAGTCAGTATGCTACACAGTCAAGAAAGGAACCTCATTATTCGCAAAAAAGAAGAAGAAATGAACCTCATTTTTCGTGATGTAAACTCATGATCCTTCTATTTCCATGTATGAGGCTTTTACAACCATGTGAGGTGTAAATTTGTCTCCTGAACATTAATAATATTGTTCAGGAACTTATTAAGTTCTACAAAATTTTAGCATTATGCAACTTGTCTGTTCTTGAGATTTTTTGCATTGCGTACGTGCATGTTATGAAACATGTCAAATGATTTAGAAATATTTATTATTATCGGTAAGGAATCACATGAAGTACAGTGGTATAATATGTACATGATTTTTGTATTGGACGAGCTGTTCTTGAATTCCAATAAAATCAATTTTTTTGCTTACTTGAGATTTTGGTGAAACACTATCAAACCAAACATAAAGGTTTGCCTATTAAGTCGATGGCCAAAAAGGTTTTGTTATTGTGTACTCCTTCCGTTTTTATTTACTTCACATATTAGCTTTGTCTCGAATCAAACCTTTTAAACTTTGACCAAGTTTATACAAAAAATTATTAACATTCAATCAATACCATTTGAGTCGCCATTCAATATATTTTCATAATATATATATATATATATATATATATATATATATATATATATATATATATGTATATATATATATATGTATATATATATATATATATATATATATATATATATATATATATATATATATATATAGGTATTGACTATTCGTCACCCTGGGTGAGGAATAGTTATTCTTCACCCCCTTTATTTTAACATGAATGCACCGTAATTTTACGTTTCGTAAATTTTGTCTTATTTCAGACGTAAAAAGAGAACGTAAGAAAATATATTATCGCCGTAAAAAATATTTTATGTTACGTAAAATTACAAATGAAAAAACATAGTGTAAAATGTACATAAAATGTAATTTTTCTGGTCTTATGACCTATATTTTTTTTCCTTATGCCAAATTATACGCAATGAATCAATATGAATGTAACTATTTGTATTTCAAATGTAATTTATTTATGAAATGATCGTAAGATTACCTAGGGTGAAGAATAACTTATTCTGCACCCTGGGTGATAAATAGACTTTCTATATGTATATATATATATATATATATATATATATATATATATATAGGAATAGTTATTCTTCACCCCTCTCTATTTTCACATCAACGCACCGTAATTTTACATTCCGTAAATTTTAATCTTATTTCATACGTAAAAAGAGACTGTAAAAAAATATATGGTCACCGTAACAAATATTTTATGTTACGTAAAATTAGAAACATAAAAACATAGTGTAAAAATCACATAAAATGTGATTTTTCTGGTCTTATGACATATATTTTTGTTTTCTTATGCCAAATTTTACGTAGTGAATCAATATAAATGTAATTATTTGCGTTTCAAATGTAATTTATTTATAAATCGATCGTAAAATTACCTCGGGTGAAGAATAATTTATTCTGCACCCTGGGTGATGAATAGACTTTCTATGTATATATACCTAGGTGCCTGGGCACCTTGCCTATCCATCGTTGGATCGTGTTTGGGTGGCTGATTTGGAAACCAATGTAAATGCCTCATTTGCTAGTTAATTTGGTAGGCTTTAATTCTTTGACCGTCTCATGCATGCATGTGACGTGATATAAAGGCAGGTGATTAAATATACCATAAGGAATAAAAATCAACATTTACTATATCCTTATATAGCATTTATTGATTCATAAAATAAATATCTAGGTATATACATATCTGTGTATGTACCTAATTTCATTAGTGCATACCTGCGCATGTATACAATATCGTTAGTAGGTATAGATATATCCGCGTATGTATATAACTTTTTCACTAGCTATTTTTGTTACTAGGTATATATATATTCACGTACGTATATATTTTTTCCTAGCTTCAACCTATAATAAATCACTGGATATATATACCCACGTATGTATACAACTTCATTAGTATGTATTATTTACGATGGGTATTCATCTGTGCGTATAAGGTTTGTCGGCCGGCGAGTCACATTGTGCGTACATGTATGTATACCTCGATCCAAAAAAGGGTGCATGTAAACGTGTATACGTCTTTCCTTTTATTTTCTTATTCTCTCTCCACCAGTTAATATGTGTTTTAATTCTTTCCAAATAAATAAATGCTAATGGATTGACATGCATGATATTAAATGCTAGGTGCCCAAGCACCTAGGTGCCCCAAACAATATATATATATATATATATATATATATATATATATATATATATATATATATATATATACTATTCGTCACCCTGGGTGAGGAATTGTTATTCTTCACCCCCCTCTATTTTACCATCAATGCACCGTATTTTTACGTTCAATAATTTTTTTCTTACTTCATACCTAAAAAGAGAACGTAAGAAAATATTAAATCACCGTAAAAAACATTTTATGCTACGTAAAGTTACGAACGTAAAAACATAGTGTAAAATATACATAAAATGTATTTTTTTTCTGGTCTTATGACTTATATTTTTGTTTTCTTATGCTAAATTTACATATTGAATCAATATGCATGTAACTATTTGTATACTGAATGAAATTTATTTATAAAAGAATCGTAAGATTACCTTGGGTGAAGAATAACTCATTCTGCACCCTGGGTGATGAATAGTATTACTATATATATATATATATATATATATATATATATATATATATATATAATTATTGTGAAAGCTTAGATTGTTTTTGATGAACTTGGTCAAACTTTATAAAATTTGACTTAGATCAAAGTTAATATGCGAAGTAAATAAAAACGGAAGGAGTAGGTACATACATTGAGCTTTGCAAAGTGATTCAACCTCCAATGCAATTTTATTCTCGTGTATTAATGGGACTTAGACACACCCATTAATTGCACTTCATGTCTCTCTCGGGAAAAGGTAAGATTGTGGTAAATGAAGTGATTTTTTTCCATAATCTATCCTTGATAATCATACGGTGCCCCCTACTATGTAGGGTCTCACCAAGCTCACCATCACCAACATTAGAGAATCTAATAGTCATCATATTCGCACCCTGCAAAACACATTTGGAGGGCGCTCCACAATTTTTTGGAGGTTCTGGGGCTGCAGGCAAACACAGATCCACCATATGCATCTTCCTCCATAATTTTATTTCAGTTTTATTCTATGTACTCATCAACATTAAACAAATTCAACAATCAACAATATTATCACAAACCAACAGTACAAATTCAACAAATGATCAAAATTGATAAATAATCCGAAATAATAAAATTGTACAATGAAAAAGTTTATTGGAGGAAAAATAAGTAACAATTAAAGAAATTTAAACACACTACCCACTAGTAGAAAAAGGCCCATTTGTCCCGGTTCCAGAGGCCCATTTGTCCCGGTTCTGGAACCGGGACTAAAGGGTCGGGACTAAAGCCCAAAACCTTTAGTCCCGGTTTGCTTACGAACCGGGACCAAAGGCCCTCCACGTGGCCGCTGCGGGGAGCCCAGGCAGGAGGACCTTTAGTCCCGGTTGGTAACACCGACCGGGACCAAAAGGCATCCACGCGTTAGCATCTGACAGGAGCTGGGGTTTTTGTTTTTTTTAAAGGGGGGGGGGTTAGGGGGTTTTGTAGGGTTAATTTAGGGGTTTCATATTGTGTTAGCTAGCTAATAGAGAGAAGTGTCCTCTCTTTCTCCGTGCTTGGTCGACGCTAGCTACTATAGAGAGAACTCGACACGCTAGCTAGTAAGCAAATGAAGGAACCATTAAGTACATAAGATCGTCATGAACATATACAGAGAGAAGTGATCGACCTCTCTTTCTCTGAGAGATTGGTCGAACAACAAGTTTTCGTATATCTATCCGACGCTACTACATATATACAATATAACATCTTTTACAATCCCTAACATCATGTACCTAAGATCCAATCACAAATTCAAATGGTATTCTCCGTCTTTAGGTATGACGTGGTCAAGAAAGAATCCCGCCAATTCCTCTTGAATTGCTCGTATGCGATCATGTGGTAGGAGTTCATCCCGCATCTGCCAGATCTAATTTGAAGAAGGGGGTCAATACATGCATATATATGAATAAAACTCAACACAATTGATGGTAATATATAAAATAAAATTGTGAATATTATTTACATACTTCAAATTGTTTGTCAGAGAAGCCCCGCTCAGAGGTCGAGTGGCGAATGAACTCGCATACGTAGTATGCACATAAAGAAGTCCCTTCTTTCTGGTACAAGCACTTTAAGAGAATAGAGTTCAATCAAACTGATAAGCAAGCATGGTAATGATATATTGATGAAAATTTGAATCAATTAGAGATGCGCGGAACTAGCTAGTACTACTTACTTTGGGGTGCGTAAATCGCAACTCTTTGTTTAGACCGGGAACCTTTCGGGTGAACTTCTTCCAAACCCTGCCAGGCAAAGAAAATGATTACTTGATATCAGGAAATTAACGAAAGTTGCATGCCGATATGGTCCCGGTATTGACTGAACTTACTTCTTGAGCATTGCAGTCATGTCCGCATAATTCTCGGGATCTTTACGTCTCGAGTCTAAGACAGTTACTAATGCCCCGCCAAGCTTAATGGATAGCAGAATAAAGTGGAAACTGCGCACGCATATATAACTCATCAATTACATTACTTAACCTCGAGTAAGCGAAACCGAGTATACAGAGAAGACAACAACACTCACTTGAAGTTGTAAGGAAAGAGTATTTCCCTTTTGTTTTGATGTATAAGGAACGACTTTAGCAAGTTCTCCTCGGTCTCTTTGATTGAGTTTCGTACCGTCCATTCATTTACGGCATCTGGGCTAATGAACCCAACGTCGAAGATTCCTAGTTTTTTTGCATTCGACGATCTTCAATCTGCATAATATAGTGAGGATAATTATATATACATGCAATGAACGAGCTGAGCTAGAGACTTAACTATAGAAGTAATACTTACAGACAGTAGGCAGTCATGAGTTGTTTGTCGAGGGCCAGTTGATTGTATAACTGAAATAACTCCACAAATTCAACAGGCATCACGGTAAGTCCAATGAATTCATGCTTTGGTAGTACTGCCATATACATAGTGTCTCTCCCAGACTCCCTGCAGGTTTTCATGTACCACTCATGCAATTTGTACATCATCGTTGTTAGAGGAGGATGATCAGGTTTGACGAGAGGCTTCCCGTGCATGTATTCATATTTTTCTTTTGTTACCTCAGCCGTTTGAAAAATTACATCATCCCCCAAGTAATCACCAGGATTGGTACCGGGTACCATCCCCGGATGATTTGCGACGATATCGCTAGACACCTTGAGCGGGGCGCACGGTTGCTTCTCCTGTTCGCCGAGCTGGGGAATTGTTTTCCCACTTCTTCGTTCTGCTAACCTTGCATCACTAGAAGTACTTCCTGACCGCCGTGCTTCTTCATATGTCTTTTTAATAATCCGGACATAGTTGGAATCCGCCGGAGGCGGTGGTGGTCGCTTTAGGGCATCGATAGTGCGCTTCACTTTCACCGGATCTAGCTTCTCCTTCGGAGGTGGAGTTTTCTTTGCAAAATGGACCCTCAATTGGTCCTGACATATCTCCTCGTTTTCAGACTCGGTCCTCTCATATGGTAACTTTTCCAGAGGCTTGAGAGATGGACCGTATCTGTATTCCCTCCCGCCTCTGCTTGTACTGCTAGCCGCCGGAGCGGCGGCGTCTCTCTTCCGTCGTTGCTTACGAGGCGGAGAAGGAGGCGGAGTGCTCCGACGCGCCGGAGGAGCCGGAGCGGCGGTGTCTGTCTTCCGCCGTTGCCGACGAGGCTGAGGAGGAGGCGTACTGCTCCGACGTGCCGGAGCAGGCGAAGGAGGAGGCGGAGTGCCCTCACGCGTCGGAGGAGCCGGAGAAGGAGGCGGGGTCCCCTGATCACTCGCCGGAGGAGGAGGAGGAGGAGGAGGAGGAGGCGGAGTGCCCTGACTCGCCGGAGGAGGAGGAGGAGGCGGAGGCGTCCAGTTTGGAAGCTTGATGTACTCCTTCTGCCATAGACATGTACTCCTCAGGGCACGACCCAGCCGATTCTCCCCTTCACCTGTAGAGTGGTCAAGCTCGAGCTCCGCAAATCCCTCCACTACTTCATCCACCATCACAACAGCATAGCCATGTGGAATCGGACGGCAGTGAAAAGTTCCGTTGGGTTGAGGAGGTGCAACAGAGCCGACATCCGCCAATAAAGTGAGGTTCTGGCATTTCGTCATAAGCTCGCAATGTTGAGCCTCTGTGATAGTATCCACGGGGTAGCTAGGAGACGTGAAGTTAGGCTGAACGGGCTCCGTGGAAGCGACGCTGCTTCTCCACTGAGATGGCGGGGTAGCTTCTGGGGTAGCTTCGTGCCCCTGAGATGGTTGGCCGGCAGCTCGCTGGCTCTCAGCTTCCTCTAGCTTTTGTAGTCTTGCATTGAGCTTCTGAATTTCGCTTAGCTCCGCTTTCCTCTTTCTCTCCCGGCTTCTGTAACCGCCTGCGTCGGGAAACCCAACCTTCCACGGAACGGAGCCTGGTGTGCCTCGTGTTCGTCCAGGGTGCTCAGCATTCCCTAGGGCCTCAGTCAGCTCGTCCTTCTCTCTGTCGGGAATGAACGTCCCTTCCTGCGCTGCGGTGATATACTCCTGAAGCTTGTTCATGGGTATTGCAAGTTGCTCGTTCGTCCAGCGGCACTTCCCTGTTTCAGGGTCCAAAGTTCCCCCAACCCGAAGAACCAAGTCCTTGAATGGTCTGGCCAGTTCAATGTCTGTGGTACGACATTTTTAGCAATCAGTTCATTCTCAGCTTTGTCCCACAACGGCCGGGCTTTGAGGTAGCCACCTGACCCTGTGTTATGGCGATACTGCTTCTTTGCAGCATTGATCTTATTTGTCTCTGACATTTTCTTACTCTTGTCCGATGTCTTGTAGGCCACAAATGCGGGCCAGTGATCACCTTGTTGGAAATATGCCCTAGAGGCAATAATAAAATGGTTATTATTATATTTCCTTGTTCATGATAATCGTTTATTATCCATGCTATAATTGTATTGATTGGAAACTCAAATACATGTGTGGGTACATAGACAACACTGTGTCCCTAGTATGCCTCTAATAGACTAGCTCGTTGATCAAAGATGGTCAAGGTTTCCTAGCCATAGACATGAGATGTCATTTGATAATGGGATCACATCATTAGGAGAATGATGTGATGGACAAGACCCAAACTATGAACATAGCATATGATCGTGTCAGTTTATTGCTATTGTTTTCTGCATGTCAAAGTATCTGTTCCTATGACCATGAGATCATGCAACTCACTGACACCGGAGGAATACCTTGTGTGTATCAAACGTCACAACGTAACTGGGTGACTATAAAGATGCTCTACAGGTATCTCTGAGGGTGTCTGTTGAATTGGCATGGATCAAGACTGGGATTTGTTACTCCGTGTGACGGAGAGGTATCTCAGGGCCCACTCGGTAATACAACATCACTATAAGCCTTGCAAGCAATGTGACTAAAGTGTTAGCCACGGGAACTTGTATTACGGAACGAGTAAAGAGACTTGCCAGTAACGAGATTGAACTAGGTATAGAGATACCGACGATCGAATCTCGGGCAAGTAACATACCGATAAACAAAGGGAACATCATACGGGATTAACTGAATCCTTGACATAGAGGTTCAACCGATAAAGATCCTCGTAGAATATGTAGGAACCAATATGGGCATCCAGGTCCCGCTATTGGTTATTGGCCGTAGAGGTGTCTCGGTCATGTCTACATAGTTCTCGAACCCGCAGGGTCTGCACACTTAAGGTTCGGTGATGTTTCGGTATAGTAGAGTTATGTATGGTGGTGACCGAAGGTTGTTCGGAGTCCCGGATGAGATCCCGGACGTCACGAGGAGCTCCGGAATGGTCCGGAGGTAAAAATTGATATATAGGAAGTCCCGTTTTGGTCACCGGAAAAGTTTCGGGTACTTCGGTAGTGTACCGGGAGTGCCGGGAGGGGTACCGAGGACCATCGGGAGGGGTATTTCGACCCAAGGGGCCTCATGGGCTGTGGGAGGAGTCAAGCCAGCCCTTAGTGGGCTGGCCAAGCGCCCCACTAAGGCCCATGTGGCTGGAGGTGGAAAAAACCCAAAGGTGGAAAGGTGGAAAGTGTTTCCAAGTGGAGAGGAGGAATCCTACTCCTAGTAGGATTGGAGTAGGACTCCTCCACCTCCAATTTCGGCCAGCCCTTGAGGGTTTGAGGCTGCCTCCTCCCCTCCCTCCCTCCTATATATACTAGAGGATTTAGAGGAGAAAAATAAACCCTAATAGCCACGTGCTAGCCTCTCCTCTAGATCGCAATTTCTCCTCTAGATCGTTTCAGCGGTGCTTAGGCGAAGCCCTGCTGGAATTAGTTCCACCACCATCGCCGCCACGCCGTCGCGCTGCCGGAGAACTCATCCACCTCTCCGCTCCCTCTTGCTGGATCAAGAAGGCGGAGATCGTCATCGAGCTGTACGTGTGCTGAACGCGGAGGTGCCGTCCGTTCGGCGCTAGATCGGGACGAATCGTGATTGGATCGCGGGACGCTCGGCGATTTGGATCGCGAAGACGTTCGACTACATCAACCGCGTTTATTAATGCTTCCCGCTTAGCGATCTACAAGGGTATGTAGATCCACTCTCCCTCTCGTAGATGCTCATCACCATGGATAGATCTTGCGTGTGCGTAGGAAATTTTTTGTTTCCCATGCAACGTTCTCCAACAGTGGCATCATGAGCTAGGTCTATGTGTAGATGAGATCTCGAGTAGAACACAAAGGAGTTTGTCGGCGTTGATATTCAGATTGCTTCCTCCCTTAGTCTTTTCTTGGTTCGGCGATATTGTGGGATGAAGCGTCCCGGACCAACCTTACTCGTACGCTTACGAGAGACCGGTTCCATCAACTGACATGTAACTTCGTTGCATAAAGATGGCTGACGGGTGTCTGTCTCTCCCACTTTAGTCAGATCGGATTTGACAAAGGCGGTCCTTGAGAAGGTTGAATAGCAATTTTTGTATCACCGTTGTGGTTTTGCGTAGGTAAGAATTGTTCTTGCTAGATACCCGTAGCAGCCACGTAAAACTTGCAACAACAATTAGAGGACGTCTAACTTGTTTTTGCAGGGTATGTTGTGATGTGATATGGCCAATTACATGATGAGATATATGTGATGTATGAGATGATCATGTATTGTATAGAATATCACGACTTGCATGTCGATGAGTACGGCAACCGGCAGGAGCCATAGGGTTGTCTTTAATTATTTTCGCCGTTTTTGCTTTACTTTCTCGCTATGAGTTAGCAATAGTCGTGGAAGCAACAGTCGGCGCGACAACCTCATGGCGACACATTGATGAAGATCAAGATGATGGAGATCATGGTGTTATGCCGGTGACGATGGAGATCATGCCGGTGCTTTGAAGATGGAGATCAAAAGCACAAGTTCATGGCCATATCATGTCACTTATGATTTGCATGTGATGTTAATCCTTTTATGCATCTTATTTTGCTTAGGACGACGGTAGCATTATAAGGTGATCCCTCACTTAAATTTCAAGATAAAATTGTGTTCTCCCCGAGTGTGCACCGTTGCGAAAGTTCGTCGTTTCGAGACACCACGTGATGATCGGGTGTGATAGACTCTACGTTCGCATACAACGGGTGCAAGCCAGTGTTGCACGTGCGGAACACTCGGGTTAAACTTGACGAGCCTAGCATGTACAGACATGGCCTCGGAACACAAGAGACCGAAAGGTCGAACATGAGTCATATAGTAGATATGATCAACATGAAGATGTTCACCATTGAAACCACCTCAACTCACGTGATGATCGGACTTGAGTTGGTGGATTTGGATCATGTGTCACTTGAATGACCGGAGGGATGTCAATTTGAGTGGGAGTTTTTTAAGTAATATGATTAACTAAACTCATTATCATGAACATAGTCAAAATGTCTTTGCAAATTATGTTGTAGATTACTAGCTCGCGTTGTAGCTCCCTTGAATTTTTATATGTTCCTAGAGAAATAGAGTTGAAAGATGATGGTAGAAATAATGCGGACTGGGTCCGTGATCTGAGGATTGTCCTCATTGCTGCACAGAAGGCTTATGTCCTTAATGCACCGCTCGGTGCGCCACCCCCTCAAGCGTCATCTGTAGATGTTGTGAACATCTGACAGTCACGTTCTGATGACTACTTGATAGTTCAGTGCGTCATGCATTACGGCTTAGAATTGAGGCTCCAAAACGTTTTGAACGTCACGGAACATATGAGATGTTCTAAGAGCTGAAATTGGGATCTGAGGCTCGTGCCCGTGTTGAGAGGTATGAGACCTCCAACAAGATTCTTTGCCTGCAAGATGAAGGAGAATAGCTCAATCGGTGAGCATGTGCTCAGATTGTCTGGGTGCTACAATCGCTTGAATCGAGTGGGAGTTGATCTTCCAGATAAGACAGTGATTGATATAGTTCTCCAAGTCACTGTCACTAAGCTACTAGAGCCTCGTGATGAACTATAAAATGCCAGGGATAGAAATAATGATCCCTGAGCTATTCGCGATGTTTGACACCGCGAAGGTAGAAATCAAGAAGGAGCATCAAGTGTTGATGGTTAGTGAAACCACTAGTTTCGAGAAGGGCAAGGGCTAGGAGGGAAACTTCATGGATGGCAAGTCAGTTGCTGCTCCAGCGAAGAAACCGAAGGTTGAACCCAAACCCGAGACTAAGTGCTTCTATTATGAGGAGAACGGTCGCTGAAGCGGAACAACCCTAGATACTTGGTAGATAAGAAGGCTGGCAAAGTCGATAGAAGTATATTTGATATATGTGTTATTGATGTGTACCTTGCTAGTACTCCTAGTAGCACCTCGGTATTGGATACCGGTTCGGTTGCTAAATGTTAGTAACTCGAAATAAAAGCTACGGAATAAACGGAGGCTAGCTAAGGGTGAGGTGACGATGAGTGTTGGAAGTGTTTCCAAGGTTGATGTGATCACCATCGCACGCTCTCTCTACCTTCGGGATTAGTGATGAACCTAAATAAATGTTATTTGGTGTTTGCGTTGAGCATGAACATGATTAGATCATGTTTATTGCAATACGGTTATTCATTCAAGTTAGAGAATAATGGCTATTCTGTTTACATGAATAATACCTTCAATGGTCATGCACCCAATGAGAATGGTTTATTGAATCTTGATCGTAGTGATACACATGTTCATAATATTGATGCCAAAAGATACAAAGTTAATAATGATAGTACCACATACTTGTAGCACTGCCGCTAAATGTCATATTGGTGTAAAACGCATGAAGAAACTCCATGCTGATGGATCTTTGGACTCATTCGATTTCGAATCGGTTGAGACATGCGGACCATGCCTCATGGGCAAGATGACTAAGACCCCGTTTTCCGGTATGATGGAGCGGGCAAGTGACTTATTGGAAATGATACATGTTGATGTATTCGGTCCAATGAGTGTTGTAGCGTGCGATGGATATCATTATTTTCCTACCTTCACTGATGATTTGAGTACATATGGGGATATTTACTTAATGAAACACAAGTCTGAAACATTTGAAAAGTTCAAACAAATTCAGAGTGAAGTTTGAGATCATCATGACAAGAAGATAAAATATCTACGATATGATCGTAGAGGTAAATGTCTGAGTTACGAGTTTGGTATACAACTTAAGACAATGTGGAAGTTGTTTCACAACTCACGCCACCTGGAACACCATAGTGTGATGGTGTGTCCGAACGTCGTAGTCGTGCTCTATTGGATATGGTGCATACTATGATGTCTCTTATCGATTTGCCACTATCGTTTTGGGGTTACGCATTAGAGGCAACTACATTCACTTTAAAAGGGGGCACCATCTAAGTCCGTTGAGATGACACTGTATGAATTTTGGTTTGGCAGAAACCTAAGCTGTCATTTCTTAATGTTTGGGGCTGCGACGCTTATGTGGAAAAGGTTTTCAACCTGATGAGCTCGAACCCAAAGCGGACAAATGCATCTTCATAGAATACCCTAACGTAACAGTTGGGTAAATCTTCTATCTCAGATCCAAGCACAAAGTGTTTGTTGCTAAAACGGGTCCTTTCTCGATAAAGAGTTTCTCTCGAAAGAATTGAGTGGGAGGAAGATAGAACTTGATGAGGTTGTTGAACCTTTGTTTCAACTAGAGAGTAGCGCGGCGCAGAAAGTTGTTTCTGTGGAGCCTACATTAGTTGAAGAGGAAGTTAATGATGATGATCATAAAGCTTCGGATCAAGTTACTATCGAACCTCGTAGGTCGACAAGGACGCGTACTGCTCCTGAGTGGTACGGCAACCCTGTCTTAGAGGTCATGTTGTTGGACAACGATGAACCTTCGAGCTATGGAGAAGCGATGATGGGCCCGGATTCCGAGAAATGGTTAGAGGCCATGAAATCCGAGATGGGATCCATGTAAGAAAACAAAGTATGGGCTTTGGAAGTATTACCTGAAGGGCGAAAGGCCATTCAGAACAAATGGATCTTTAAAAGGAAGACGGACGCGGACGGTAATGTCACCGTCTATAAAGCTCGACTTGTGGCAAAGGGTTTTTCACAAGTTCAAGGAGTTGACTATGATGAGACTTTCTCACCCGTAGAGATGCTAAAGTCTGTTGGAATTATGTTAGCAGTTGCTGCATTTTTTGATTATGAAATATGGCAGATGGATGTCAAAACAGAGTTTCCTTAACGGTTTCCGTGAGGAAAGGTTGTATGTGATACAACCAGAAGGTTTTGTCAGTCCTAAGGATGCTAAAATGTATGCAAGTTCCAGCAATCCTTCTATGGACTGGAGCAAGCATCTCGGAGTTGGAATATACGCTTTGATGAGGTGATCAAAGTTTTTGAGTCTATACAAAGTTTATGAGAAACTTGTATTTACAATAAAGTGAGTGGGTGCACTATAGAATTTCTGATAAGTATATGTGGATGACATATTGTTGATCGGAAATGATGTAGAATTTTTGGAAAGCATAAAGGGTTGTTTGAAAAGGAGTTTTTCAAAGGAAAACCTGGAATGAAGGCTACTTAAATGTTGGGCGTCAGGATCTATAGAGATAGATCAAGACGTTTGGTAAAACTTTCAATGAGTACATACCTTGACAAGTTTTGAAGAAGTTCAAAATGGATCAGTCCAAGAAGGGGTTCTTGCCTATATTGCAAGGTGTGAAGTTGAGTAAGACTCAATGCCCAGTGACTGCAGAAGATAGAGAAAAGATGAGTGTCGTCCCCTATGCTTCAGCCATAGGCTCTATCATGTATGCAATGCTGTGCACAAGACCCGATGTCAGCCTTGCCATAAGTATGGCTGGAAGGTTTCAAAGTGATCCAGGAATGGAACACTGGACGGCGGTCAAGAATATCCTGAAGTACCTGAAAAGGACTAAGGACATGTTTCTCGTTTATGGAGGTGATCAAGAGCTCGTCGTAAAGGGTTACGTCGATGCAAGCTTTGACACTGATCCGGATGACTCTAAGTCGCAAACCGGATACGTATTTATTCTCAATGGGGGTGCGGTTAGCTGGTGCAGTTCCAAGCAAAGCGTGGTAGCTGATTCTACATGCGAAGCGGAGTACATCGCTGCCTCGGAGGCGGCGAAGGAAGGTGTCTGGATGAAGGAGTTCATGACAGATCTTGGAGTAGTTCCTAGTGCACTAAAGCCAATGACTCTGTTCTGTGACAACACTGGTGCCATTGCTCTAGCCAAGGAACCCAGGTTTCACAAGAGGACCAGACACATAAAGCGACGTTTCAATTCCATCCGCGATTACATCAAGGAGGACGACATAAATATTTGCAAAGTGCACACAGATCTGTATGTTGCAGATCCGATGACTAAACCTCTTCCAAGGGCTAAACATGATCAACACCAGAACTGTATGGGTGTTAGATTCATTACAATGTAAATCACATAGTGATGTGAGCTAGATTATTGACTGTAGTGCAAGTGGGAGACTATTGGAAATATGCCCTAGAGGCAATAATAAAATGGTTATTATTATATTTCCTTGTTCATGATAATCGTTTATTATCCATGCTATAATTGTATTGATTGGAAACTCAAATACATGTGTGGGTACATAGACAACACTGTGTCCCTAGTATGCCTCTAATAGACTAGCTCGTTGATCAAAGATGGTCAAGGTTTCCTAGCCATAGACATGAGATGTCATTTGATAACGGGATCACATCATTAGGAGAATGATGTGATGGACAAGACCCAAACTATGAACATAACATATGATCGTGTCAGTTTATTGCTATTGTTTTCTGCATGTCAAAGTATCTGTTCCTATGACCATGAGATCATGCAACTCACTGACACCGGAGGAATACCTTGTGTGTATCAAACGTCACAACGTAACTGGGTGACTATAAAGATGCTCTACAGGTATCTCTGAGGGTGTCTGTTGAATTGGCATGGATCAAGACTGGGATTTGTTACTCCGTGTGACGGAGAGGTATCTCAGGGCCCACTCGGTAATACAACATCACTATAAGCCTTGCAAGCAATGTGACTAAAGTGTTAGCCACGGGATCTTGTATTATGGAACGAGTAAAGAGACTTGCCAGTAACGAGATTGAACTAGGTATAGAGATACCGACGATCGAATCTCGGGCAAGTAACTTACCGATAAACAAAGGGAACATCATACGGGATTAACTGAATCCTTGACATAGAGGTTCAACCGATAAAGATCTTCGTAGAATATGTAGGAACCAATATGGGCATCCAGGTCCCGCTATTAGTTATTGGCCGTAGAGGTGTCTCGGTCATGTCTACATAGTTCTCGAACCCGCAGGGTCTGCACACTTAAGGTTCGGTGACGTTTCGGTATAGTAGAGTTATGTATGGTGGTGACCGAAGGTTGTTCGGAGTCCCGGATGAGATCCCGGACGTCACGAGGAGCTCCGGAATGGTCCGGAGGTAAAGATTGATATATAGGAAGTCCCGTTTTGGTCACCGGAAAAGTTTCGGGTACTTCGGTAGTGTACCGGGAGTGCCGGGAGGGGTACCGGGGACCATCGGGAGGGGTATTTCGACCCAAGGGGCCTCATGGGCTGTGGGAGGAGTCAAGCCAGCCCTTAGTGGGCTGGCCAAGCCCCCCACTAAGGCCCATGTGGCTGGAGGTGGAAAAAACCCAAAGGTCGAAAGGTGGAAAGTGTTTCCAAGTGGACAGGGGCGGACCCAGAACAAAAATGTCCCGGTGTCCGCGTGTACATGATGCATTGGCGGCTACCGAACAATAATATACATAAAAATGATACTACTTTTTACGGGGATAAAAGTAACACACTCAACAACTTACAATGACAGATAGTAAAAATTCTTGCCAAAATAAAGTGTATTGAAATACTCTTTCACAATTTAAAGTTGTAGCGCATCTCGTTCATGTGATGGGCCAGCATTCTAATCTTGTGCCAAGGTCTTCATCCTTTTGAGAAACATTTCCACAAATTCCTAGATAATTGCCAGTTATTATGTTGTCGCAAGTGCACTACAGCAAAAATGAGGTATATGCACGTGCTTGATCGAGCTTGACGACCTTACCGAGGATCATACCTATTTACTTCGATTATTTATTAGCGATTGGGCAAGGCAAAGGCGGACGGCTGGTGACAGACGACTGGTTAACCGGGCGACGGTGTTTCCGTGGCAAGAGGAGGCGAACAGCCGAACAGGCAGGCGCACATATGCAGAAAGTATGATCCAATCGATGGAAAGCCAGCAGTGCATCCTCGATCGGCAGCTAAATGGGCTTAGCTTTTTTGAGCTGGATGGACTATTACCACTAGACTAATGGATGGGCCGCAACTGGTCGCAGGCTCGATGCTCACCTATATCCTCGTTCAACCGGTGTCCAGGTCTAATATTTGCTGGTGTCCAAGCCTAAAATATTGGTCATGTATAACGTAAATGGGAATTCTACCCGGTGTCCAGTGACACCGGCTGGGCATACGTAGGTCCGCCCCTGCAAGTGGAGAGGAGGAATCCTACTCCTAGTAGGATTGGAGTAGGACTCCTCCACCTCCAATTTCGGCCAGCCCTTGAGGGTTTGAGGCTGCCTCCTCCCCTCCCGCCCTCCTATATATACTAGAGGATTTAGAGGAAAAAATAAACCCTAATAGCCACGTGCTAGCCTCTCCTCTAGATCGCAGTTTCTCCTCTAGATCGTTTCAGCGGCGCTTAGGCGAAGTCCTGCTGGAATTAGTTCCACCACCATCGCCGCCACGCCGTCGCGCTGCCGGAGAATTCATCCACCTCTCCGCTCCCTCTTGCTGGATCAAGAAGGCGGAGATCGTCATCGAGCTGTACGTGTGCTGAACGCGGAGGTGCCGTCCGTTCAGCGCTAGATCGGGACGGATCGTGATTGGATCGCGGGACGCTCGGCGATTTGGATCGCGAAGACGTTCGACTACATCAACCGCGTTTCTTAACGCTTCCCGCTTAGCGATCTACAAGGGTATGTAGATCCACTCTCCCTCTCGTAGATGCTCATCACCATGGATAGATCTTGCGTGTGCGTAGGAAATTTTTTGTTTCCCATGCAACGTTCCCCAACACACCTATCTTCTCAAATCGGCCAGTGAATTCTGGAGTCTTCCCTTTGTCGACAAACTTTGATTTCAACTCATTCTTCCACCTCCTGAATAGATCTGCCATCTTCTTAAGAGCACACGCCTTGACCAGTGGCTCTATAACTGGCTTATTCGGATCCTCCTCTGGCGGTAGGGTGAAATTTGCCTTCAGCGCGGTCCAAAGATCATCTTTCTGTCTATCGGTGACATAATCACCATTAGGGGCGCCGTCCTTAGGCTTATTCCATTGCTTGATGCTGATCGGGATGTAGTCCCTAACAATAGCTCCGCACTGAGCAGAAAATGCGTCCTTGGTCCGCTTGGGTTCAATCGGATGGCCATCGTGCGCAAGTGCTGTGATCGTGAACCTTTCATCCTTGCGCAACCTCTTCTTCGGGCCTCGTCTCGTTACCGAAGTTTGGCTCGATCCAGAGGGCTATAAAAGAAGAAAGAAGAGTTAATTAATATATGTACATACCAAAACAATTAATGCATCAATTAGCTAGTCAGCACAGGCTTAATTAATATATATACCTCGCCGGACTTTGCAACAGCTCCCTCCTCCGTTCGGTCACCGGAGCCGTCATCATGGTCTCCTTCTTCCTCCGGCATTCGGTCACCAGAGCCATCATGATCATGTCCTTCCTCCTCCATTGTTCGATCACCGGAGCCATCATCCTCTCCTTCCAGACCATCGGTGTCGTTGAGAAACGACAAGATATCACGTCCGTCGTGGATTATGTCCCCCAACAACTGTTCTTGTTCCAAGTCTCTTGGATCCATAGTTTCTGCAAATATTACAACATGGCAATTAATATACAAACATGAATGTCGTCCGATGTCCGGACCGCCTCTCTCATGAATGTCGTCCGATGTCCGACGTCCGGACCGCCTCTCTCATGATGGGAGGGGGTAGGAGATCGACAACGCTCTTTCTTCTATGGTCGAGAGTTTATTGGGTAGGGCGAGAGGGCCGGGATTCTCTTAACCTTTTAGGGATTTAACAAAATGGCGCCATTCTGGATGTGCAGAAAATGGTCCATATTTATCCTGATCTCATCTACCCTTCTATATGTCAATTTTGCCCGGTATATCGAGAGGGGGGTGAACATTTTACCTAAGTAACTTAGAAAAAAAATGTTATCGGGGAGGGGGTATATCGACCTCCCCTCATGTCAAAGTTATCGGGGAGGGGGGTATATCGACCCCCCCCTCATGTCGAAGTTATCGGGGAGGGGGATATATCGACCCCCCCTCATGTCGAAGTTATCGGGGAGGGGGTATATCGACCCCCCCTCATGTGGAAGTTATCGGGGAGGGGGTATATCGACAACGACATACATACATGGAAAAAAAATGCTATCCATCTTTACATACATAGCCACATACATATATTATATATTTTCATTAACTCATGACATATTTTCATTATTTTTCTTTCTTTAACTCAACGACAACGACATACATACATGGAAAAAAATGTTTATCGACCCCCCCTCATGCCGAAGTTATCGGGGAGGGGGCGATCTCTTTCTCGTTATTTTTCTTTCTTTAACTGACATATTTTCATTTATCTTTATATATACTTGCCGTGTCCCCGATGGGCTGTTTTTGGAAAATGCCATATCCCGTGTCGCCGTGTCCGTGTCGCCGTATCCGAGCAGGGGACCATGGGAAAGGGGTGGCTCACTGGGGGGCGGCGACGGGGAGGCGACGGGGCGGCGACGGGGAGACGACGGGGCGGCGACGGGGCGGCGACGGGGAGGCGACGGGGCGACGCGGCGACGGGGAGGCGACGGGGACGGGGCGACGACGGGGGTGGCGACGGGTAGGCGACGGGGCGGCGCGACGACGAGGAGGCGACGGGGACGGGGCGGCGACGGGGACGGGGACGACGACGGCGGGCTCGGCGAGGGCGCGTCGGCGAGGGTGTCGGCGAGGGCTCGGGGAGGAGAGCGCGTCGGCGAGGGCGCGGTACGGCAGCCTGGCGGCGTCGTGCAGTTCGGCGCGGCGTCGGGGGGGGGGGGGGGAAGATGAACTGGGACTAGAAAACGCTAAGTGTGGGCTTATATAGCCAGAGCCTTTGGTCCCGGTTGGTGGCACCAACCGGGACCAATGCGAACCTTTAGTCCCGGTTGGTGCCACCAACCGGGACCAAAGGTCTCTTTTCAGCAGCCCAAAGGGCGGGAAACAGAGACCTTTGGTCCCGGTTGGTGGCACCAACCGGGACCAAAGGTGGGCATTGGTCCCGGTTGGTGGCACCAACCGGGACCAATGGCCTTGCACAGCGGCGTGCTGGGAGTTTAGTCCCACCTCGCTAGTGGAGAGAGTTCCGCACCTGTTTATAAGGCACGGTGCCTCTGAGCCTTCGAGCTCATCTCTAAAGCAGGCTTACGGGCCTAATCAGTTTGTATCTGCCTGTGGGCCTAGTGGGCCTTCTGTGGTGGTGGCCCAGTAGGCGGCATTTTTTTTCCAGTATTTTTGTTTTGTTTTTTGCTTTATTTATTTTTTTAATTTTTTTCCTGTATTTTTGTTTTGTTTTTTGCTTTATTTATTTTTTTATTTTTTTTCCAGTATTTTTCTTCTGTTATTTTAGTTCATTCTTTTTAACAAATACATACTTTGATAATTTTAGTTGCATAATTTCCATTATTTTGTTTTGTTTTTTGCTTTATTTATTTTTTTAATTTTTTTCCAGTATTTTTCTTCTGTTATTTTAGTTCATTCTTTTTAACAAATAAATACTTTGATAATTTTAGTTGCATAATTTCCATTATTTTGTTTTGTTTTTTTGCTTTATTTATTTTTGTTTTATTTTTTGCTTTATTTATTTCCAGTGTGTTTTATCATTATATTCTTTTTGCTATTAATGTTTTGAACAAAAAATACTTTGATAATTTTAGTTGCATAATTTTTATATAATTATAGTTTCAAAAATACTAGAGGTTTATAAAAGCTTTTTAGCTGATTCTTTTTTGAACTCCACTCCCACGATGTTACTTGAGGTTTATAATAGATTTTTAATAACTTATTTTAACTCCAGAATTTTTGTGTGTTCAATATGCACCATTCAAAGGCACATCATCAATTTTCAACCCTTTTTTGCCTTCATTTGCTATTTTTCATGCATTTAATGATTTGTTTTGAGCTAAATGACCCTGAAATTGAAAAGCACTACAAATGAAGTCTGAAAAGGTTGAAACTTGGCATGGTATCATAATTTCACCCACATAGCAAGTGCTAAAAAGTTGAGAGGGTTACGGCAAAAACTGGATGCACTTCGTGTACAAACTGGACAATCTCTTTCGAAGTATGACGGTTTCGAACGAAAACTCATGTGTTACAAAGGGATTTCATTTTTTTGAACTTATTTGAACTCCAGACTTTTTGTGTGTTCAAAATGCACCATTCAAAGCCACATCATCAATTTTCAACCCTTTCTGAATTCATTTGGTATTTTTCATGCACTTACTGATTTTTTTGAGCTAAATGACCCTGAAATTGAAAAGCACTACAAATGAACTCTGAAATGGTTGAAAGTTGGCATGGTATCATCATTTCACCCACATAGCATGTTATAAAAAGTTGAGAGGGTTACGGCAAAAACTGGATGCACTTCGTGTACAAAATGGACAATCTCTTTCGAAGTATCAGGGTTTCGGACGAAAACTCATCTGTTACAAAGGGATTTCATTTTTTTGAACTTATTTGAACTCCAGACTTTTTGTGTGTTCAAAATGCACCATTCAAAGCCACATCATCAATTTTCAACCCTTTCTCACTTCATTTGGTATTTTTCATGCATTTACTGATTTTTTTGAGCTAAATGACCCTGAAATTGAAAAGCACTACAAATGAACTCTGAAAAGGTTGAAAGTTGGCATGGTATCATCATTTCACCCACATAGCATGTTATAAAAAGTGGAGACGGTTATGGCAAAAATTGAATGCACTTCGTGTACAAAACGGACAATTGAGCATCATCCTTTCTATTTGTCTTTTGTTTCTTTCTAAGTGTCTTTGTAAAAATGGAGTTGGAAAAATGAAATATACCGTCGGAAAATGAAAGGATTTCTAGATAGATCAACAAAACACACGGTTTCCCCTGCATACAACCCGACGGTGGCTCGTGAGTGCCCGCATATGAAATGCACCGTCGGACCGTATGCAGGAAATGCGAATGATTTGTATTCGGTCGATGAACTAAAGGATTTCTATATAGATCAACAAAACACACAGTTTCCCCTGCATACAGCCCGACGGTGGCTCGTGAGTGCCCGCATATGAAATGCACCGTCGGACCGTATGCAGGGAATCCGAATGATTTGTATTCGGTCGATGAACTAAAGGATTTCTAGATAGATCAACAAAACACACGGTTTCCCCTGCATACAGCCCAACGGTGGAAATATGAAATGCACCGTTGGACCGTATGCAGGGAATCCGAATGATTTGAATCCGAATGAGTACACACACTAAGTGTCGAACATGTCCGAGAGGTGGGTTATATATAGGGTCGTGTGCCTCTTTAGTCCCGGTTGCTAGCACGAACCGGGACTAGTCGTTATAGTGCTGATCCAACAGCTCCCAAGCGCTTGAAAGAAACACACGATCCGTGTGCTTCTTCCTGATTGGTACGACCTTCACCGCCCAAGGTTATAAAGAGTTGAGAGGGTTACGGCAAAAACTGGATGCACTTCGTGTACAAAACGGACAATCTCTTTCAAAGTATTAGGGTTTCATATGAAAACTCATCTGTTACAAAAGGCATTTCATTTCTTCACATGTAACTGCAATGATATAGTTGTGGAGAGAAAGTCTTCACTTTTTCTTCGCTTGTGTCCTTTGCTTATTGCGCCGTAACCATGGATAATCTTCATCGTTTAAGAGGGTGCTTGGGTCAGCCTTGACTTTGAAGGGAGGAATTTCATGAAACTTTTCATAATCTTCAGACATGTCTGTCTTGCCCTCCAATCCCACGATGTCTCTTTTTCCTGAAAGAACTATGTGGCGCTTTGGCTCATCGTATGATGTATTCGCTTCCTTATCTTTTCTTTTTCTCGGTTTGGTAGACATGTCCTTCACATAGAAAACCTGCGCCACATCATTGGCTAGGACGAATGGTTCGTCTGTGTACCCAAGATTATTCAGATCCACTATTGTCATTCCGTACTGTGGGTCTTCCTGTACCCCGCCTCCTGACAGATTGACCCATTTGCACTGAAACAAAGGGACCTTGAAATCATGTCCATAGTCAAGTTCCCACATGTCCACTATGTAACCATAATATGTGTCCTTTCCCCTATTGGTTGCTGCATCAAAGCAGACACCGCTGTTTTGGTTGGTGTTCTTTTGATCTTGGGCGATCCTGTAAAATGTATTCCCATTTATCTCGTACCCTTTGTAAGTCAATACAGTCGAAGATGGTCCCCTGGCCAACGAGTACAACTCATCAAAAACAGTGTTGTCACCCATGAGACGTGTTTGCAACCAACCGCCGAAAGTCCTGATGTGTTCATATGTAATCCAGTCATCACACTGCTCCGGGTGTTTGGAGCGCAGAATATTCTTGTGTTCATCGACATACGGGGTCACCAAGGTAGAATTCTGTAGAACTGTGTAGTGTGCTTGAGACCAAGAATGCCCGTCCCTACATATTATTGAGTCCGCTCCTAGCGTGCCTTTTCCAGTCAGTCTCCCCTCATACCGCGATTGAGGGAGACCAATATACTTAAGGTCAGGAATGAAGTCAACACAAAACCCAATGACATCCTCTGTTTGATGGCCCATGGAGATGCTTGCTTCTGGCCTAGCGCGGTTACGAACATATTTCTTTAAGACTCCCACGAACCTCTCAAAGGGGAACATATTGTGTAGAAATACAGGGCCCAGAACGACAATCTCCTCGACTAGATGAACTAGGACGTGCGTCATGATATTGAAGAAGGACGGTGGGAACACCAGCTCGAAACTAACAAGACATTGCACCAAATCACTCCTTAACCTTGGCAGGATTTCTGGATCGATCACCTTCTGAGAGATTGCATTGAGGAATGCACATTGCTTCACAATGGCTAATCGAACGTTTTCCGGTAGAAGCCCCCTCAATGCAACCGGAAGCAGTTGCGTCATAATCACGTGGCAGTCATGAGACTTTAGGTTCTGGAACTTTTTCTCTGCCATATTTATTATTCCCTTTATATTCGACGAGAAGCCAGACGGGACCTTCATACTGAGCAGGCATTCAAAGAAAATTTTCTTTTCTTCTTTGGTAAGAGCGTAGCTGGCAGGAACTTCATACTGCTTTGGATGCATGCCGTCTTTTTCATGCACACGTTGCTGTTCCTCCCGTGCCTCCGGTCTATCTTTTGTCTTCCCATACACTCCCAAGAAGCCTAGCAGGTTCACGCAAAGATTCTTCGTCACGTGCATCACGTCGATTGCAGAGCGGACCTCTAGGTCTTTCCAATAGGGTAGGTCCCAAAATATAGATTTCTTCTTCCACATGGGTGCGTGTCCCGCATCGTCAGTCGGAACAGATAGTCCGCCAGGACCCTTTCCAAATATTACTTGTAAATCATTGACCATATCAAGTATGTGATCACCAGTATGGAGGGCGGGCTTCTTCCGGTGATCTGCCTCACCTTTGAAATGCTTTCCTTTCTTTCGACATTGATGGTTGGTCGGAAGAAATCGACGATGCCCCAGGTACACATTCTTCCTGCATTTGTCCAAATATATACTGTCGGTGTCATCCAAACAGTGTGTGCATGCGTGGTATCCCTTGTTTGTCTGTCCTGAAAGGTTACTGAGAGCAGGCCAATCGTTGATGGTTACAAACAGCAATGCATGTAGGTCAAATACCTCCTGTTCGTTCTCATCCCACACACGTACACCTCTTCCATTCCATAGCTGTAAAAGTTCATCAACTAATTGGCTTAGGTACACATCAATGTCATTGCCGGGTTGCTTAGGGCCTTGGATGAGCACTGGCATCATAATGAACTTCCGCTTCATGCACAACCAAGGAGGAAGGTTATACATACATAGAGTCACATGCCATGTGCTTTGCTTGCTGCTCTGCTCCCCAAAAGGATTAACGCCATCTGCACTTAAACCAAACCATACGTTCCTCGGGTCACCTGTAAAGTCGCTCCACTTTCTCTCGATCTTTCTCCACTGCGACCCGTCAGCGGGTGCTCTCAACTTCCCGTCTTTCTTACGGTCTTTTTTGTGCCATTGCATCAACTCGGCATGCTTTTTGTTTCTGAACAGACGTTTCAACCGTGGTATTATAGGAGCATACCACATCACCTTCGCAGGAACCCTCTTCCCGGTGCGCTGGCCCTCAACATCACCAGGCTCATCTCTTCTGATCTTATACCACAATGCACCGCATACCGGGCATGCGTTCAAATCCTCGTACGCACCGCGGTAGAGGATGCAGTCATTAGGGCATGCACGTATCTTCTGCACCTCCAATCCTAGAGGGCATAGAACCTTCTTTGCTTCGTACGTACTGCCGGGCAATTCATTATCCTTTGGAAGCTTCTTCTTTATTATTTTCAGTAGCGAACTAAATCCCTTGTCAGATACACCATTGTCTGCCTTCCATTGCAGCAATTCCAGTGTGGTACCGAGCTTTCTGTTGTCACCTTCGCAATTTGGGTACAACCCTTTTTTGTGATCCTATAACATGCGATCGAACTTCAACTTCTTCCTTTCACTTTCGCATTCTCTCTGTGCATCAACAATGACCCGGCGAAGATCATCATCGGGCACATCGTCTGGTTCCTCTTGATCTTCAGCTTCCCCCATTGCAGCATCACCGTATTCAGGGGGCGGGTAGTTGTCGTCATCCTCTTCTTCTTCGTTGTCTTCCATCATAACCCCTCTTTCTCCGTGCTTGGTCCAAACACTATACTGTGGCATAAAACCCTTCTGAAGCAGGTGGAAGTGAAGGGTTTTATAGTTGGAGAAAGCCTTCGTATTCTCACAGACAGTACATGGACAATGCATAAAACCATTCTGCTTGTTTGCCTCAGCCGCTTCGAGAAAATTATGTAGGCCCTTAATATACTCGGAGGTGCGTCGGTCACCGTACATCCATTGCCGGTTCATCTGCGTGCATATCATGAATAGAGAAGTGACCAAATTAATAGAAATTCATCATCACATTAAAGCCAAAGTATAGTAGTGACCAAAATAAATACATAACGTTCATACATAGTTCTCATTATTGAACAACATATAGCTCTCTAGAGCATCTAATTAAAACATACATTGAAACTATAAAATTTAAATGCAACAACAAATGCGATCATAACCGCAACTAAGGTACCAATTGATCCAACGGCATAATGATACCAAGCCTCAGTATGAATGGCATATTTTCTAATCTTTCTAATCTTCAAGCGCATTGCATCCATCTTGATCTTGTGATCGTCGACGACATCGGCAACATGCAACTTCAACTTCATCTTCTCCTCTTCAACTCTTTGTAATTTTTCTTTCAAGTAATTGTTTTCTTTTTCAACCAAATTTAACTTCTCGACAAGAATTTCTATGTCGGTTGGAATTTCCGGTTCACATACCTCCTAGATTAAAAAATCTATGTCACGTTGGTCGACATAATTGTCATAAACACTAAATAAAACAAATAGTTATAAAAGATAATATATACCACATCCGAATCTTAGACCGGACGAGGGCCGACGTGGGCGGATACCATGACCATGGCACTATATAATAGCAAACAATAATAAAAGTAAGAAAATTACACAAGTATCTATCTAAATGATACAAGTAAGAACTTTTTTCTTTTAGAAAGAAGATAAGAAGAAGAGGCTAACCACGGTGGTGCCGGCGCCGAGATGGGCGCGGGCGATCGACGGCGGTGAGGATGGGGACGGGACAGGACGGACCGCCAAACCTAAACAAATCTTGAGGAAAATGTAGCTTGGACAAGGAGCTTCGAGAGGAGAAAGCTTAAGTGTGGTTCGGGCATTTCATCGAACACCTCATGTGCATAGGAGGTGAGCTAGAGCACCACAAAGCTCTCCCACGGCCGGCAAAAAAAAGTGAGCAGTGCATTGCTCTGCTCGCGGGCAGGGGGTATATATAGGCCGACCATTGGTCCCGGTTTGTGGCTGGAACCGGGACTAAAGGACACCATTTGGTCCCGGTTCCAGCCACAAACCGGGACCAATGGTTGTGGGCCAGGAGCCAGGCCCATTGGTCCCGGTTCGTGTCTGGAACCGGGACCAAAGGGGTCAAACGAACCGGGACCAATGGCCCACGAGGCCCGGCCGGCGCCCTGGCCTCACGAACCGGGACCAATGCCCCCATGGGTCCCGGTTCGTGAGTGAACCGGGACTAATGGGCTTCTCAGGGCTGGACCAAAGCCCTGTTATGTACTAGTGTACCACCCAACTAGCTACCATTGATTCTCAATGAGATCTTCACATAGCTAATCGTGGGAGACTCAGTCTTCAATCTTTCGGTACGCCTAAAGAAATGCTTGATTGGGTGCGTGTGAGGCCTGGTAACACAGTTTAATAGTTGACGGGGATCGACATATCCCTATTATCCTTGGTAATAATGTTGTGTAGGATCACAAAACATGTCATGATCTTTGCCAAGTCATCCTTGTTCCAGAAAACCTAGCAGGATCCTTGACAATTGCAAACCTACCTAGCAGCACTCTAAATGCTCTATCAATGTCCTTCCTTGCTGCTTCTTGCGAATCTTACATTTCTTGCTTTGGGGATTATAAATTTTATTTAAAAATGTTGACCAAGATGGATAAATGACATCGGCTAGATAGGTCATAACACTAGTAGAAAACAGGGCTTTGGTCTAGGCCAGAATATTGCATTAGTCCCGGTCGTGTTATGAACCGGGACTAATGGGTGCATCAGTCCCGGTTCATGAGGCCAGGACGTCGGCCGGGCCTCGACGGGCACCAGTCCCGGTTCGTCTGACCCCTTTAGTCCCGGTTCCAGACACGAACTAGGACTAAAGGTCCTCGCTCCTGGCACAGCCCCTTTAGTCCCGGTTGGTGGCTGGAACCGGGACTAAAGGGCAGTCTTCTGTCCCGGTTCTAGCCACCATCAGGGACTAAAGATATGCCTATATATATGCTTGCCCCTGCCCGCTCACTCCTCTGTTTTTTGGCCGACCGGCGTGTGGGAGGTGTGTGCTGCTCTGCTCTCACCTCCTATGCACACGAGGTGTTCGATGAAATGCCCGAGCCACGCTTAGGCTTTCTCCTCTCCAAGCCCGACCTCCAAACTCCATTTTCCCCAAGATTTGTCTAGGTTTGGCGGTCCGTCCCGTCCGGTCCCCATCCTCACTGTCCTCGATCGCCCGCGCCGATCTCGTCGCCGGCACCACCGTGGTGAGCCTCTTGTTCTTATCTTCTTTTTAAAAGAAAAATATTCTTACTTGTATGATTTACATAGATACTTGTATAAATTTCTTACTTTTATTATTGTTTGTTATTATATAGTGCCATGGTTTTGGTATCCGCCCCCGTCGGCCCTCGTCTGGTCTATGATTCGGATGTGGTATATTATCTTTTATAACTATTTGTTTCATTTAGTGTTTATGACAATTATGCCGACCAACGTGACATAGATGTTTTTATCTAGGAGGTATGTGAACCAGAAATTCCAACCGACCCTCTTGTAGAGAGGTTAAATTTAGTTGAAAAAGAAAATGAGTATTTGAAAGAAAAATTGAAAAGAATTGAGGAGGAGAAGATGAAATTGGAGTTGCATGTTGCCGATGTCGTCGATGACCACAAGATCAAGATGGATGCAATGCGCTTGAAGATTAGAAAGATAAGAAAATATGCCATTGATAATGAGGCTTGGTATCATTATGCTGTTGGATCAATTGTTACCTTAGTTGCGATTATGATTGCATTTGTTGCATTTAAATGTTTTACATAGTTGTATGTTAGTTTCAATTTATGTTTTAATTAGATGCTCTAGAGAGCTGTATGTTGTTGTTGGGGAACGTTGCATGGGAAACAAAATTTTTCCTACGCACACGCAAGATCTATCCATGGTGATGAGCATCTATGAGAGGAAGAGTGGATCTACATACCCTTGTAGATCGCTAAGCGGGAAGCGTTAAGACACGCGGTTGATGTAGTCGAACGTCTTCGCGATCCAAATCGCCGAGCGTCCCGCGATCTAATCACGATCCGTCTCGTGATCCAATCACGATCCGTCCCGCGATCCCATCATGATCCGTCCCGCGATCAAATCACGAACAGTCTCGCGATCCTGATCACGGTCCTTCCGATCTAGCGCCGAACGGATGGCACCTCTGCGTTCATCACACGTACAGCTCGATGACGATCTCTGCCTTCTTGATCCAGCAAGAGGGAGCGGAGAGGTAGATGAGTTCTCCGGCAGCGCGACGGCGCGGTGGCGGTGGTGGTGGAATAATTCCGGCTGGGCTTCGCCTTAGCACCGCCGAAACTAGACTAAAGGAGAAAACGATCTAGAGGAAGTAGAGGGAGCACGTGGCAATTAGGGTTAGTTCTCTCCACTAAATCCTCTAGTATATATAGGAGGGAGGGAGGGGAGGAGGCAGCCTCAACCCCTCAAGGGTTGGCCAAAATTGGAGGTGAAGGAGTCCTACTCCAATCCTACTAGGAGTAGGATTCCTCCTCTCCACTTGGAAACTCTTTCCACCTTTCCACCTTTGGGTTTTTCCCACCCCTAGCCGCATGGGCCTTAGTGGGGGGGGGGGGTTAGGCCAGCCCACTAGGGGCTGGTTTGACTCCTCCCACAGCTCATGAGGTCCTTTGGGTCGAGACACCCCTCCTGATGGCCCCCGGTACCCTCCCGGCACTCCCGGTACACTACCGAAGTACTCGAAACTTTTTCGGTGACCAAAACAGGACTTCCTATATATCAATCTTTACCTCCGGACCATTCCGAAGCTCCTCATGACGTCCAGGATCTCATCCGGGACTCCGAACAACCTTCGGTCACCACCATACATAACTCTATACTACCGAAACGGCACCGAACCTTAAGTGTGCAGACCCTGCGGGTTCGAGAACTATGTAGACATGACCGAGACACCTCTACGGTCAATAACCAATAGCGGGACCTGATTGCCAATATTGGTTCCCACATATTCTATGAAGATCTTTATCGGTTGAACCTCTATGTCAAGGATTCAGTTAATTCCGTATGCTGTTCCCTTTGTTCTTCGGTATGTTACTTGCCCGAGATTCGATCGTCGGTATCTCTATACCTAGTTCAATCTCATTACCAGCAAGTCTCTTTACTCGTTCCGTAATACAAGATCCCGTGGCTAACTCTTTAGTCACATTGCTCGCAAGGCTTATTGTGATGTTGTATTACCGAGTGGGCCCTGAGATACCTCTCCGTCATACGGAGTAACAAATCCCAGTCTCGATCCATGCCAGCTCAACAGACCCCTTCGGAGATACCTGTAGAGCACCTTTATAGTCACCCAGTTACGTTGCGACGTTTGATACACACAAGGTACTCCTCCGGTGTCAGTGAGTTGCATGATCTCATGGTCGTAGGAACAGATACTTGACATGCAGAAAACAATAGCAATAAACTGACACGATCATATGCTATGTTCATAGTTTGGGTCTTGTCCATCACATCATTCTCCTAATGATGTGATCCCGTTATCAAATGACATCTCATGTCTTTGGCCAGGAAACCTTGACCATCTTTGATCAACGAACTAGTTAACTAGAGGCATACTAGGGACACAGTGTTGTCTATGTACCCACACATGTATTTGAGTTTCCAATCAAATACAATTATAGCATGGATAATAAACGATTATCACGAACAAAGAAATATAATAATAACCAATTTATTATTGCCTCTAGGGCATATTTCCAACAGTCTCCCACTTGCACTAGAGTCAATAATATAGTTCACATCACCATGTGATTTACATTGTTATGAATCTAACACCCAATGAGTTCTGGGTTCGATCATGCTTTGCATGTGAGAGAGGTCTTTAGTCAACGGGTCTGCGACATTCAGATCCATGTGTACTTTTCAAATCTCTATGTCATACTGTAGACACTGCTACCACACTCCACTTGGAGCTATTCCAAATGGACACTCCACTATATGTATCCGGATTGCTACTCAGAGTCATCCGGATTGGTGTTAAAGCTTGCATCGACGTAACCCTTTACGACGAACTCTTTATCACCTCCACAATTGAGAAATATTTCCTTAGTCGTCTAGTTACTAAGGATAATCTTGACCGCTGTCCAGTGATCCACTCCTGGATCACTCTTGTACCCCTTGACAGACTCATGGCAAGGCACACACAGGTGCGGCACACAGCATGGCATACTATACAGAGCCTATGGATAAGGCATAGGGGACGACCTTCGTCCTTTCTCTTTCTTCTGCCATGGTCAAGCTTTGAGTCTCACTCAACTCCACACCTTACAAATTAGGCAAGAACTCTTTCTTTGACTGATCCATTTTGAACTCTTTCAAAAACTTGTCAAGGTATGTACTCATTGAAAGTTTTATCAGACGTCTTGATCTACCTCTATAGATCAAGATGCCCAATATTTAAGTAGCTTCATTCCAGGTTTTCCTTTGAAAAACTCCTTTTCAAACAACCCTTTATGCTTTCCAGAAATTCTACATCATTTACGATCAACAATATGTCATCCACATATACTTATCAGAAATTCTATAGTGCTCCCACTCACTTTATTGTAAATACAAGTTTCTCATAAACTTTGTATAGACTCAAAAAGTTTGATCACCTCATGAAAGCGTATATTCCAACTCCGAGATGCTTGCTCCAGTCCATAGAAGGATCGCTGGAGCTTGCATATATTTTAGCATCCTTAGAACTGACAAAACCTTGCGGTTGTATCACATACAACCTTTCCTCACGGATACCGTTAAGGAAACGATGTTTTGACATCCATCTGCCAGATTTCATAATCAAAAAATGCAGCAACTGCTAACATAATTCCAACAGACTTTAGCATCGCTATGGGTGAGAAAGTCTCATCGTAGTCAACTCCTTGAACTTGTGAAAAACCCTTTGCCACAAGTCGAGCTTTATAGACGGTGACATTACCGTCCGCGCCCGTCTTCCTTTTAAAGATCCATTTGTTCTGAATGGCCTTTCGCCCTTCAGGTAATACTTCCAAAGCCCATACTTTGTTTTCTTACATGGATCCCATCTCGGATTGCATGGCCTCTAATCATTTCTCAGAATCCGGGCCCATCATCGCTTCTCCATAGCTCGTAGGTTCATCGTTATCCAACAACATGACCTCTAAGACAGGGTTGCCGTTCCACTCAGGAGCAGTGTGCGTCCTTGTCGACCTACGAGGTTCGATAGTAACTTGATCCGAAGCTTCATGATCATCATCATTAACTTCCTCTTCAACTAACGTAGGCTCCACAGAAACAACTTTCCGCGCTGCGCTACTCTCTGGTTGAAACAAAGGTTCAAGAATCTCATCAAGTTCTATCTTCCTCCCACTCAATTCTTTCGAGAGAAACTCTTTCTCGAGAAAGGACCCATTTTAGTAACAAACACTTTGTGCTTGGATCTAAGATAGAAGGTTTACCCAACTGTTACGTTAGGGTATTCTATGAAGATACATTTGTCCGCTTTGTGTTCGAGCTCATTAGGTGAAAACCCTTTTTCACATAAGCGTCGCAGCCCCAAACATTAAGAAATGATAGCTTAGGTTTCCGCCAAACCAAAATTCATACGGTGTCATCTCAACGGATTTAGATGGTGCCCCTTTTAAAGTGAATGTAGTTGTCTCTAATGCGTAACCCCAAAACGATAGTGGCCAATCGATAATAGACATCATAGTTCGCACCATATCCAATAGAGCACGACTACGACGTTCGGACACACCATCATACTATGGTGTTCCAGGTAGCGTGAGCTATGAAACAAATTCCACATTGTCTTAAGTTGTATACCAATACTCGTAACTCAGGTATTTACCTCCACGATCATATCGTAGACATTTTATCTCCTTGTCACGATGATCTCAAACTTCACTCTGATTTTGTTTGAACTTTTCAAACGTTTCAGACTTGTGTTTAATTAAGTAAATATCCCCATATCTACTCAAATCATCAGTGAAGGTAGGAAAATAATGATATCAACTGCATGCTACAACACTCATTGGACCGAATACATCAACATGTATCATTTCCAATAAGTTACTTGCCCGCTCTACCATACCGGAAAACGGGGTTTTAGTCATCTTGCCCATGAGGCATGGTCCGCATGTGTCAACCGATTCGCAATCGAATGAGTCCATAGATCCATCAGCATGGAGTTTCTTCATGCGTCTTACACCAATATGACATTTAGTGGCAGTGCCACAAGTATGTGGTACTATCATTATTAACTTTGTATCTTTTGGCATCAATATTATGAACATGTGTATCACTACGATCAAGATTCAAGAAACCATTCTCATTGGGTGCATGACCATTGAAGGTATTATTCATGTAAACAGAATAACCATTATTCTCTAACTCAAATGAATAACCGTATTGCAATAAACATGATCTAATCACGTTCATGCTCAACGCAAACACCAAATAACATTTATTTAGGTTCATCACTAATCCCGAAGGTAGAGAGAGCGTGCGATGGTGATCACATCAACCTTGGAAACACTTCCAACACTCATCGTCACCTCACCCTTAGCTAGCCTCCGTTTATTCCGTAGCTTTTATTTCGAGTTACGAACATTTAGCAACCGAACCGGTATCCAATACCTAGGTGCTACTAGGAGTACTAGCAAGGTACACATCAATAACACGTATATCAAATATACTTCTGTCGACATTGCCAACCTTCTTATCTACCAAGTATCTAGGGTTGTTCCGCTTCAGCGACCGTTCTCCTCATAATAGAAGCACTTAGTCTCGGGTTTGGGTTCAACCTTGGGTTTCTTCACTGGAGCAGTAACTGACTTACCATCCATGAAGTTTCCCTCCTAGCCCTTGCCCTTCTCGAAACTAGTGGTTTCACTAACCATCAACACTTGATGCTCCTTCTTGATTTCTACCTTCGCGGTGTCAAACATCGCGAATAGCTCAGGGATCATTATTTCCATCCCTGACATTTTATAGTTCATCACGAAGCTCTAGTAGCTTAGTGACAGTGACTTGGAGAACTATATCAATCACTATCTTATCTGGAAGATCAACTCCCACTCGATTCAAGCGATTGTAGTACCCAGACAATCTGAGCACATGCTCACCGATTGAGCTATTCTCCTTCATCTTGCAGGCAAAGAATCTTGTTGGAGGTCTCATACCTCTCAACACGGGCACGAGCCTGAGATCCCAATTTCAGCTCTTATAACATCTCATATGTTCCGTGACGTTCAAAACGTTTTGGAGCCTCAATTCTAAGCCGTAATGCATGACGCACTGAACTATCAAGTAGTCATCAAAACGTGCCTGTCAGACGTTCACAACATCTACAGACGACGCTAGAGGGGGTGGCGCACCGAGCGGTGCATTAAGGACATAAGCCTTCTGTGCAGCAATGAGGACAATCCTCAGATCACGGACCCAGTCCGCATTATTGCTACCATCATCTTTCAACTCTATTTCTCTAGGAACATATAAAAAATCAAGGGAGCTATAGCGCGATCTAGTAATCTACAACATAATTAGCAAAGACATTTTGACTATGTTCATGATAATGAGTTTAGTTAATCATATTACTAAAAAACTCCCACTCAAATTGACATCCCTCCGGTCATTCGAGTGTCACATTATCCAAATCCACCAACTCAAGTCCGATCATCACGCGAGTTGAGGTGGTTTCAATGGTGAACATCTTCATGTTGATCATATCTACTATATGACTCATGTTCGACCTTTCGGTCTCTTGTGTTTCGAGGCCATGTCTGTACATGCTAGGCTCGTCAAGTTTAACCCGAGTGTTCCGCACGTGCAACACTGGCTTGCACCCGTTGTATGCGAACTTAGAGTCTATCACACCCGATCATCACGTGGTGTCTCGAAACGACGAACTTTCGCAACAGTGCACACTCGGGGAGAACACAATTTTATCTTGAAATTTAAGTGAGGGATCACCTTATAATGCTACCATCGTCCTAAGCAAAATAAGATGCATAAAAGGATTAACATCACATGCAAATCATAAGTGACATGATATGGCCATGAACTTGTGCTTTTGATCTCCATCTCCAAAGCACCGGCATGATCTCCATCGTCACCGGCATGACACCATGATCTCCATCATCTTGATGTCTATCAATGTGTCGCCATGAGGTTGTCGTGCCGACTGTTGCTTCCACAACTATTGCTAACTCATAGCGATAAAGTAAAGCAAAACGGCAAAAATAATTAAATACAACCCTATGGCTCCTGCCGGTTGCCGTACTCATCGACGTGCAAGTTGTGATATTCTATACAATACATGATCATCTCATACATCACATATAACTCATCATGTAATTGGCCATATCACATCACAACATACCCTGCAAAAACAAGTTAGACGTCCTCTAATTATTGTTGCAAGTTTTACGTGGCTGCTACGGGTATCTAGCAAGAACAATTCTTACCTACGCAAAAACCACAACGGTGATACAAAAATTGCTATTCAACCTTCTCAAGGACCGCCTTTGTCAAAGCCGATCCGACTAAAGTGGGAGAAACAGACACCCGCCAGCCATCTTTATGCAATGAAGTTACATGTCAGTTGATGGAACCGGTCTCTCGTAAGCGTACGAGTAATGTTGGTCCGGGCCGCTTCATCCCACAATACCGCCGAATCAAGAAAAGACCAAGGGAGGAAGCAATCTGAATATCAATGCCCACAAACTCCTTTGTGTTCTACTCGAGATCTCATCTACACATAGACCTAGCTCATGATGCCACTGTTGGGTAACGTTGCATGGGAAACAAAATTTTTCCTACGCACACGCAAGATCTATCCATGGTGATGAGCATCTACGAGAGGAAGAGTGGATCTACATACCCTTGTAGATCGCTAAGCGGGAAGCGTTAAGAAACGCGGTTGATGTAGTCGAACGTCTTCGCGATCCAAATCGCCGAGCGTCCCGCGATCCAATCACGATCCGTCTCGTGATCCAATCACGATCTGTCCCGCGATCCCATCATGATCCGTCCCGCGATCAAATCACGAACAGTCTCGCGATCCTAATCATGGTCCTTCCGATCTAGCGCCGAACGGACGGCACCTCCGCGTTCAGCACACGTACAGCTCGATGACGATCTCTGCCTTCTTGATCCAGCAAGAGGGAGCGGAGAGGTAGATGAGTTCTCCGGCAGCGCGACGGCGCGGTGGCGGCGGTGGTGGAACTATTCTGGCAGGGCTTCGCCTAAGCACCGCCGAAACTAGACTAAAGGAGAAAACGATCTAGAGGAAGTAGAGGGAGCACGTGGCAATTAGGGTTAGTTCTCCCCTCTAAATCCTCTAGTATATATAGGAGGGAGGGAGGGTAGGAGGCAGCCTCAAACCCTCAAGGGTTGGCCGAAATTGGAGGTGGAGGAGTCCTACTCCAATCCTACTAGGAGTAGGATTCGTCCTCTCCACTTGGAAACTCTTTCCACCTTTCCACCTTTGGGTTTTCCCACCCCTAGCCGCATGGGACTTAGTGGGGGGGGGGGGGGGTTCGGCCAGCCCACTAGGGGCTGGTTTGACTCCTCCCACAGCCCATGAGGTCCTTTGGGTCGAGACACCCCTCCCGATGGCCCACGGTACCCTCCCGGCACTCCCGGTACACTACCGAAGTACCTGAAACTTTTCCGGTGACCAAAATAGGACTTCCTATATATCAATCTTTACCTCCGGACCATTCCGGAGCTCCTCGTGACGTCCAGGATCTCATCCGGGACTCCGAACAACCTTCGGTCACCACCATACATAACTCTATACTACCGAAACATCACCGAACCTTAAGTGTGCAGACCCTGCGTGTTCGAGAACTATGCAGACATGACCGAGACACCTCTATGGTCAATAACCAATAGCGGGACCTGGATGCCCATATTGGTTCCCACATATTCTACGAAGATCTTTATCGGTTGAACCTCTATGTCAAGGATTCAGTTAATTCCGTATGATGTTCCCTTTGTTCTTCGGTATGTTACTTGCCCGAGATTCGATCGTCGGTATCTCGATACCTAGTTCAATCTCGTTACCAGCAAGTCTCTTTACTCATTCCGTAATACAAGATCCCGTGGCTAACTCTTTAGTCACATTGCTTGCAAGGCTTATTGTGATGTTGTATTACCGAGTGGGCCCTGAGATACCTCTCCGTCATACGGAGTAACAAATCCCAGTCTCGATCCATGCCAGCTCAACAGACCCCTTCGGAGATACCTGTAGAGCACCTTTATAGTCACCCAGTTACGTTGCGATGTTTGATACACACAAGGTACTCCTCCGGTGTCAGTGAGTTGCATGATCTCATGGTCGTAGGAACAGATACTTGACATGTAGAAAACAATAGCAATAAACTGACAGGATCATATACTATGTTCATAGTTTGGGTCTTGTCCATCACATCATTCTCCTAATGATGTGATCCCGTTATCAAATGACATCTCATGTCTATGGCCAGGAAACCTTGACCATCTTTGATCAATGAACTAGTTAACTAGAGGCATACTAGGGACACAGTGTTGTCTATGTACCCACACATGTATTTGAGTTTCCAATCAAATACAATTATAGCATGGATAATAAACGATTATCATGAACAAGGAAATATAATAATAACCAATTTATTATTGCCTCTAGGGCATATTTCCAACAGTTGTTCTATGAGAACTATGTATGAACTTTATGTATTTATTTTTCCAGTAATAACATTTGATCACTACTGTACTTTGGTTTTAATGTGATGATGAACTTGTATTAATTTGGTCACTTCTCTATTCATGATGTTCTGTAATGGTTTTTGATACACTTAATTATATAATGCATGCAGATGAACCGGCAATGGATGTACGGTGACCGACGCACCTCCGAGTACATTGAGGGCCTGCATAAATTTCTCGAAGTGGCTGAGGCAAACAAGAAGAATGGTTTTACGTATTGTCCATGTACTTTCTGTGAGAATACGAAGGATTGCTCTAACTCGAAAACCCTTCACTCCCACCTGCTTGAGAAGGGTTTCATGCCACACTATAATGTTTGGACCAAGCACGGAGAAAGAGGGGTTATGATGGAAGACAACGAAGAAGAAGAGGATGATGACAGCTATCCTATGTTCCCTGAATATGGTGATACTGCAACGGGGGAAGCTGAAGATCAAGAGGCACCAGACGATGTGCCCGATGATGATCTTCGCCGGGTCATTGTTGATGCACAGAGAGAATGCGAAAGTGAAAGGGAGAAGTTGAAGTTCGATCGCATGTTAGAGGATCACACAAAAGGGTTGTACCCAAACTGCGAAGATGACAACACAAAGCTTGGTACCACACTGGAATTGCTGCAATGGAAGGCAGACAATGGTGTATCTGATAAGGGATTTGGTTCGCTACTGAAAATAATGAAGAAGAAGCTTCCAAAGGATAACGAATTGCCCGATAGTACGTACGAAGCAAAGAAGGTTCTCTGCCCTCTAGGATTGGAGGTGCAGAAGATACATGCATGCGCTAATGACTGCATCCTCTATCGCGGTGAGTACGAGGAATTGAACGCATGCCCGGTATGTGGTGCATTGCGGTATAAGATCAGATGAGATGACCCTGGTGATGTTGAGGGCGAGCGTCCCAGGAAGAGGGTTCCTGCCAAGGTGATGTGGTATGCTCCTATAATACCATGGTTGAAATGTCTGTTCAGAAACAAAGAGCATGCCAAGTTGTTGCGATGGCACAAAGAAGACCGTAAGAAAGACGGGAAGTTGAGAGCACCCGCTGATGGGTCGCAGTGGAGAAAAATCGAGAGAAAGTGGGGGGACTTGGCAGGTGACGCAAGGAACGTATGGTTTGGTTTAACTGCAAATGGCATTAATCCTTTTGGGGAGCAGAGCAGCAAGCATAGCACATGACCCGTGACTCTATGTATCTATAACCTTCCTCCTTGGTTGTGCATGAAGCGGAAGTTCATTATGATGCCAGTGCTCATCCAAGGCCCTAAGCAACCCAGCAACGACATTGATGTGTACCTAAGGCCATTAGTTGAAGAGCTTTTACAGCTGTGGAATGGAAAAGGTGTACGTGTGTGGGATGTGCATGAACAAGAGGAATTTGACCTACGAGCGTTGCTGTTTGTAACCATCAATGATTGGCCTGCTCTTAGTAACCTTTCAGGACAGACAAACAAGGGATACAACGCATGCACGCACTGTTTAGATGATACCCAAAGTATATATTTGGACAAATGCAAGAAGAATGTGTACCTGGGACATCGTCGATTTCTTCCGAACAAGCATGCCTTAAGAAAGAAAGTCAAGCATTTCAAAGGTGAGGCAGATCACCAGAAGAAGCCCGTCCTCGGTACTGGTGATGATATACTTGATATGGTCAAGGATTTACAAGTAGTCTTTGGAAAGGGTCCTGGCGGACAATCTGTTCCGAATGACACTGAGGGACACGCACCCATGTGGAAGAAGAAATCTATATTTTGGGGCCTACCCTATTGGAAAGACCTATAGGTCCCCTCTGTAATCGACATGATGCACGTGACGAAGAATGTTTGCGTGAACGTGCTAGGATTCTTGGGCGTGTATGGGAAGACAAAAGATACACCGGAGGCACGTGAGGACCAGCAACGTGTGAACGAAAAAGACGGCATGCATCCAAAGCAGTATCAAGGTCCAGCCAGCTACGCTCTAACTAAAGCAGAGAAGGAAATCTTCTTTGAATGCCTGCTCAGTATCAAGGTCCCGTATGGCTTCTCGTCGAATATAAAGGGAATAATAAACATGGCAGAGAAAAAAAATCCAGAACCTAAAGTCTCATGACTGCAACGTGATTATGACGCAACTGCTTCCGGTTGCGTTGAGGGGGCTTGTACCAGAAAATGTTCGATTAGCCATTGTGAAGCTATGTGCATTCCTCAATGCAATTTCTCAGAAGGTAATTGATCCAGACATCCTACCAAGGTTACAGAATGATTTGGTCCAATGTCTTGTCAGCTTCGAGTTGGTGTTCCCACCATCCTTCTTCAATATTATGACGCACGTCCTAGTTCACCTAGTCGACGAGATTGCCATTCCGGGTCCTGTATTTCTACACAATATGTTCCCCTTTGAGAGATTCATGGGATTCTGGAAGAAATATGTTCGTAATCGTGCTAGGCCAGAAGGAAGCATCTCCATGGGCCATCAAACAGAGGAGGTCATTGGGTTTTGTGTTGACTTTATTCCTGACCTTAACCCGATTGGTGTCCCTCAATCGCGACATGAGGGGAGACTGAGTGGAAAGGCACGCTAGGAGCGGATTCAATAATATGTTGGGACGGGCATTCTAGGGCGCAAGCACACTACACAGTTCTACAGAATTCTACCTTGGTGGCCCCGTATATCAATGAACACAAGAATATTCTACGCTACAAACACCTGGAGCTGTCTGATGACTGGATTACACGTGAACACATCGGGACTTTTGGCGGTTGGTTGCAAATGCATCTCATGCGTAATAACACTGTTGGAGAGTACTTGTTGGCCAGGACACCATCTTCGACTGTATGGACTTACCAAGGGTACGATATAAATGGGAATACATTTTACACGATCGCCCAAGATAATTAGAGCACCAACCAAAACAGTGTTGTCTGATACGTCTCCAACGTATCTATAATTTTTGATTGTTCCATTCTATTATATTATCTGTTTTGGATGTTTTATATGCATTAATCTACTATTTTATATTATTTTTGGGACTAACCTATTAATCTAGTGCCTAGTGCCAGTTTTAGTTTTTTCCTTGTTTTTGAGTATTGCAGATAAGGAATATCAAATGGAGTCCAAACGGAATAAAATCTTCGCGATGATTTTTCTTGGACCAGAAGAAGCCTACCAGACTTGGAGAGGGGGGCAGGAGACCTGTCGGGAGACGACAAGCCTGCAGGGCACGCCCTAGGGGGGGGGTGCCCCCCCTGGCTTGTGGCCCCCCTGTAGGCCTCCTAACCCTAATCTTCCTCCTATAAATTCCCAAATATTCCCCCAATAACAAAGAGAGCCACGATAATACTTTTCTGCCGCCGGAAGCCTCTATTCCCGTGAGATCCCATCTTGGAGCCTTTTCCGGTAATCTGCCGGAGGGGGATTCGATCACGGAGGGCATCTACATCAACTCCATTGCCCCTCCGATGATGCGTGAGTAGTTCAGCTCAGACCTTCGGGTCCATAGCTAGTAGCTAGATGGCTTCTTCTCTCTCTATGTTCTTCAATACCATGTTCTTCATGATCTTCATGGAGATCTATCTGATGTAATACTCTTTTGCGGTGTGTTTGTCGAGATCAGATGAATTGTGGGTTTATGATCAGATTATCTATGAATATTATTTGAATCTTCTCTGAATTCTTATATGCATGATTTCATATCTTTGCAAGTCTCTTCGAGTTATTGGTTTGGTTTGGCCAACTACATTGGTAATTCTTGCAATGGGAGAAGTGCTTAGTTTTGGGTTCAATCTTGCGGTGTCCTCACCCAGTGACAAAGTAGGGGTAGCGAGGCATGTATTTGTATTGTTGCCATCAAGGATAAAAAGATGGGGTTTTCATCATATTGCTTGAGTTTATCCTTCTACATCATGTCATCTTACTTAATGCGTTACTCTGTTCTTCATAAACTTAATACTCTAGATGCAGGCAGGAGTCGGTCGATGTGTGGAGTAATAGTAGTAGATGCAGAATCATTTCGGTTTACTTGATATGGACGTGATGCCTATATGCATAATCATTGCCTTGGATATCGTCATAACTATGCGCTTTTCTATCAATTGCTCGATAGTAATTTGTTCACCCACCGTATTATTTTCCTTCAAGAGAGAAGCCTCTAGTGAAACCTATGGCTCCCGGGTCTATTTTCCATATTATATTTTCAGATCTATAAACCAAAAATACCAAAAATACTTTGCTGCAATCTTTGTACTTTTGTTTTACTTTTTGTTTTAGTAATCTTTTATATCTATCTCTATCAGATCTCATCCTTGCAAGTAACCGTGAAGGGATTGACAACCCCTTTATAGCGTTGGGTGCAAGTGTTTGATTGTTTGTGTAGGTGCAAAGATTGGGGCCTTTCTTGTACCTCCTACTGGATTGATACCTTGGTTCTCAACAACTGAGGAAAATACTTATCTACTTTGCTGCATCACCCTTTCCTCTTCAAGGGAAAACCAACGCAAGCTCAAGAAGTAGCAAGAAGGATTTATCGCGCCGTTGCCGGGGAGGATACACATCAAGCCTACCAAGTACCCATCACAAACTCATCTCTTGAATTTACATTATTTGCCATTTGCCTCTCGTTTTCCTCTCCCCCACTTCTAGAACGATTTTCAGAAAAAACCAAAAAGATTTGCCTTTTTATTCGCCCTTTTTTCCATTCGTCTTTTCGTTTGCTTTTTGTTTGCTTGTGTGCTAGATTGCTTGCTTTGTCACGATGACTCAAGAGAATACCAAGTTGTGTGACTTCTCCAATACTAATAATAATGATTTTATTAGTACTCCGATTGCTCCCGCCACTAGTGCGGAATCTTATGAAATTAATGCCGCTTTGCTTAATCTTGTTATGAAAGAACAATTTTCCGGCCTTCCTAGTGAAGATGCCGCATCCCATCTAAATACTTTCATTGAGTTGTGTGATATGCAAAAGAAGAAAGATGTGGATAATGATATTGTTAAATTGAAGCTATTTCCGTTCTCACTACGAGATCGTGCTAAAACTTGGTTTTCATCTTTGCCTAAAAATAGTATTGATTCATGGAATAAGTGTAAGGATGCTTTTATTTCCAAGTACTTTCCGCCCGCTAAGATCATCTCCCTTAGGAACGATATAATGAATTTTAAGCAACTTGATCATGAGCATGTTGCACAATCTTGGGAGAGGATGAAACTAATGATTAGAAATTGTCCCGCACATGGTTTGAGTTTATGGATGATTATACAATTTTTTTATGCAGGATTGAATTTTGCTTCTAGAAATCTTTTAGATTCTGCCGCGGGTGGTACTTTTATGGAAATCACATTAGGAGAAGCTACTAAACTCCTAGATAATATTATGGCAAATTACTCTCAATGGCATATCGAAAGATCTCCTACTAGTAAAAAAGTGCATGCTATTGAAGAAATAAATACTTTGAGTGAAAAGATGGATGAATTAATGAAATTGTTTGCTAGTAAGAGTGCTCCTATTGATCCTAATGATATGCATTTGTTTTCTTTGATTGGAAATAATAATGAATCTATGGATGTGAATTTTGTTGGTAGGAATAATTTTGGTAATAACGCGTATAGAGGTAATTTCAACTCTAGACCGTTTCCTAGTAATTCCTCTAATAATTATGGTAATTCCTACAACAATCCTTATGGAAATTATAATAAGATGCCCTCTGATCTTGAGAATAATATTAAAGATTTTATTAGTTCGCAAAAGGTTTTCAATGCTACGATTGAAGAAAAGTTGCTCAAGATTGATGATTTGGCTAGGAACGTTGATAGAATTTCGCTTGAGATTGATTCTTTGAAAATTAGATATACTTCACCCAAGCATGATATTAATGAGTCCTTAAAAGCTATGAGAACTTCTATTGATGAGTGCAAGGAAAGAATCGCTAGAATGCGTGCTAAGCGTGAATGGCTTGAAAAAGTGTGTTCTCGTGATAATAATGATGAAGATCTTAAAGTGATTGATGTGACTCCTATTGAGTCTTTGTTTTATAAAACAAATCTTGATAAAGATGGGACTGGAGATAAGTCAACTTTAGTTAAAAGTTGTCCCAATGATTCGGAGTTTATAGATCTTAATGCTAAAATTGATAAAAGCGGGATTGAAGAGGTCAAAACTTTAAATAGCAATGAACCCACTCTTTTAGATTTCAAGGACTTTAATTATGATAGTTGTTCTTTGATTGATTGTATTTCCTTGTTGCAATCCATGTTGAATTCTCCGCATGCTTATAATCAAAATAAAGCTTTTACTAAACATATCGTTGATGCTATGATGAAATCTTTTGAAGAAAAACTTGAGTCGGAAGTTTCTATACCTAGAAAGCTTTATGATGAGTGGGAACCTACTATTAAGATTAAAATTAAGGATTATGAGTGCCATGCTTTGTGTGATTTGGGTGCTAGCGTTTCCACGATTCCGAAAACTTTATGTGATGTGCTAGGTTTCCATGATCTTGATGATTGCTCTTTAAATTTGCATCTAGCGGATTCCACTATTAAGAAACCTATGGGAAGGATTAATGATGTTATTATTGTTGCAAATACGAATTATGTGCCCATACATTTCATTGTTCTTGATATAGATTGCAATCCAACATGTCCTATTATTCTTGGTAGACCCTTCCTTAGAACGATCGGTGCAATTATTGACATGAAAGAAGGTAACATTAGATTCCAATTTCCGTTAAGGAAAGGCATGGAACACTTTCCTAGGAAGAGAATTAAATTACCTTATGAATCTATTATGAGAGCTACTTATAGATTGCATACCAAATATGACAATACCTAGATCTATTGCGTTATGCCTAGCTAGGGGCGTTAAACAATAGCGCTTGTTGGGAGGCAACCCAATTTTATTTTCTGTTTTTTGTTTGTTTTTTTTGTTTCTGTATTTGAGTGTTTTTAACATTATTACCTCTGTAGTAATTGTGTTTTATTGTTTTAATTAGTGTTTGAGCCAAGTAAGACCTTTGGGATGGTCTATGGTGATTGTTGATTTGATTTTGCTGAAAAACAAAAACTTTTGCGCTCAGTCCAGGAATTTTATAAATTAACCAGAGCATAGAATGAGTCTGAAATTTTAAAAAAAGATTGATATAAAAATTTCTCAGATTTTCCTAATTTTTCAGAATTTTTTGAGTTACAGAAGTATTCGAAGTTTACAGATTGCTACAGACTGTTCTGTTTTTGACAGATTCTGTTTTCTTTGTGTTGTTTGCTTATTTTGATGTATCTATGGGTTGTATCGGGGGCTATGAACCATGGAGAAGTTGGAATACAGTAGATATTACACCAATATAAATAAATAATGAGTTCACAACAGTACCTAAAGTGGTGATTTATTTTTCTTATACTAAATGATCTCACGAGTTTTCTGTTGAGTTTTGTGTTGTGAAGTTTTCAAGTTTTGGGTAAAGATTTTATGGACTATGGAATAAGGAGTGGCAAGAGCCTAAGCTTGGGGATGCCCAAGGCACCCCAAGAAATATTCAAGGATACCAAAGAGCCTAAGCTTGGGGATGCCCCGGAAGGCATCCCCTCTTTCGTCTTCAATCCATCGGTAAATTTACTTGAGGCTATATTTTTATTCACCACATGATATGTGTTTTGCTTGGAGCGTCTTGTATGATATGAGTCTTTGCTTTTTAGTTTGCCACAATCACCCTTGCTGCACACATCTTTTGAGAGGGACACGCATTAATCGTGAATTTATTAGAATACTCTATGTGCTTCACTTATATCTTTTGAGCTAGGCAATTTTGCTTTAGTGCTTCACTTATATCTTTTTTGAGCACGGTGGCGTTTTATTTTATAGAAATAATTGAACTCTCATACCTCACTTATATTATTTTGAGAGTCTTTAAACAGCATGGTAATTGGTTTAGGTTATGAATTTAGTCCTAATATAATGGGCATCCAAGAGGGATATAATAAAAACTTTCATATAAAGTGCATTGAATATTATGAGAAGTTTGATTCCTTGCATATAGTTTTGAGATATAAAGATGGTGATATTAGAGTCATGCTAGTAAGTAATTGTGGATTGGATGAAATACTTGTGTTAAAGTTTGTGATTCCCGTAGCATGCACGTATGGTGAACCGTTATGTAACGAAGTCGGAGCATGATTTGTTTAATGATTGTCATCCTTTGTGTGAGGGTCGGGAGCACGTGATGGTTAACTCCTACCAACCTCTCCCCTAGGAGCATGCGCCTAATACTTTGCTTCGATAACTAATAGACTTTTGCAATAAGTATGTGAGTTCTTTATGACTAATGTGAGTCAATGGATTATACACACTCTCACCCTTTCACCATTGCTAGCCTCTCTAGTACCGCGCAACTTTCGCCGGTGCATTAAACCCACCATATACCTTCCTCAAAACAGCCACCATACCTACCTATTATGGCATTTCCATAGCCATTCCGAGATATATTGCCATGCAACTTCCACCGTTCCGTTTATCATGACACGCACCATCATTTTCATATTGCTTTGCATGATCGTAAGATAGCTAGCATGATGTTTTCATGGCTTGTCCATTTTTTGATGTCATTTGCTATGCTGGATTGTTGCACATCCCGGTACACCGCCGGAGGCATTCATATAGAGTCATATTTTGTTCTAAGTATTGAGTTGTAATTCTTGAGTTGTAAGTAAATAAAAGTGGGATGATCATCATTATTAGAGCATTGTCCCATGAGAGGAAAGGATGATGGAAGCTATGATTCCCTCATAAGTTGGGATGAGTCTCCGGACTTTACAAATAATAAAAGAGGCCAAAGATGCCCACCAAAAAAAAAGAAAGAAAAGAGAGAAGGGACAATGCTACTATCCTTTTTCCACACTTGTGCTTCAAAGTAGCACCATGATCTTCATGATAGAGAGTCTCCTATTTTGTCACTTTCATATACTAGTGGGAATTTTTCATTAGATAACTTGGCTTGTATATTCCAATGATGGGCTTCCTCAAATTGCCCTAGGTCTTCGTGAGCAAGCGAGTTGGATGCACACCCACTTAGTTTCTTTTTGAGCTTTCATACACTTATAGCTCTAGTGCATCCGTTGCATGGCAATCCCTACTTACTCACATTGATATCTATTGATGAGCATCTCCATAGCCCATTGATACGCCTAGTTGATGTGAGACTATCTTCTCCTTTTCCTCACAACCTCCACCATATTCTATTCCACCTATAGTGCTATATCCATGGCTCATGCTCATGTATTGCGTGAAAGTTGAAAAGGTTTGAGAACATAAAAGGTGTGAAACAATTGCTTGACTTGTCATCGGGGTTGTACATGATTTAAATACTTTGTGTGGGGAAGATGGAGCATAGCCAGACCATATGATTTTGTAGGGATAACTTTCTTTGGCCATGTTATTTTGATAGGACACAATTGCTTTGTTAGTATGCTTGAAGTATTATTGTTTTTATGTCAATATTAAGATTTTGTTTTGAATCTTACGGATCTAACATTCATGCCACAATAAAGAATATTACATGGATAAATATGTTAGGTAGCATTCCACATCAAAAATTCTGTTTCTATCATTTACCTACTCGAGGACGAGCAGGAATTAAGCTTGGGGATGCTTGATACGTCTCCACCGTATCTATAATTTTTGATTGTTCCATGCTATTATATTATCTGTTTTGGATGTTTTATATGCATTAATATGCTATTTTATATTATTTTTGGGACTAACCTATTAATCTAGTGCCTAGTGCCAGTTTCTGTTTTTTCCTTGTCTTTGAGTATTGCAGATAAGGAATATCAAACGGAGTCCAAACGGAATAAAATCTTCGCGATGATTTTCCTGGACTAGAAGAAACCTACCAGACTTGGAGAGGGGGGCAGGAGACCTGCCGGGAGACGACAAGCCTGCAGGGCGCGCTCTAGGGGGGGCGCCCCCTGGCTTGTGCCCCCCCCTGCAGGCCTCCTAACCCTAATCTTCCTCCTATAAATTCCCAAATATTCCCCCAATACCAAAGAGAGCCACGATAATACTTTTCCGCCGCCGGAAGCCTCTGTTCCCGTGAGATCCCATCTTGGAGCCTTTTCCGGTAATCTGCCGGAGGGGGATTCGATCACGGAGGGCATCTACATCAACTCCATTGCCCCTCCGATGATGCGTGAGTAGTTCACCTCAGACCTTCGGGTCCATAGCTAGTAGCTAGATGGCTTCTTCTCTCTCTCTATGTTCTTCAATACCATGTTCTTCATGATCTTCATGGAGATCTATCCGATGTGATACTCTTTTGCGATGTGTTTGTCGAGATCAGATGAATTGTGGGTTTATGATCAGATTATCTATGAATATTATTTGAATCTTCTCTGAATTCTTATATGCATGATTTCATATCTTTGCAAGTCTCTTCGAGTTATTGGTTTGGTTTGGCCAACTAGATTGGTAATTCTTGCAATGGGAGAAGTGCTTAGTTTTGGGTTCAATCTTGCGGTGTCCTCACCCAGTGACAAAGTAGGGGTAGCGAGGCACGTATTTTTATTGTTGCCATCAAGGATAAAAAGATGGGGTTTCCATCATATTGCTTGAGTTTATCCCTCTACATCATGTCATCTTACTTAATGCGTTACTCTGTTCTTCATGAACTTAATACTCTAGATGCTTGCAGGAGTCGGTCGATGTGTCGAGTAATAGTAGTAGATGTAGAATCGTTTCGGTCTACTTGATACGGACGTGATGCCTATATGCATAATCATTACCTTGGATATCGTCATAACTATGCGCTTTTCTATCAATTGCTCGACAGTAATTTGTTCACCCACCGTATTATTTTCCTTCAAGAGAGAAGCCTCTAGTGAAACCTATGGCCCCCGGGTCTATTTTCCATATTATATTTTCAGATCTATAAACCAAAAATACCAAAAATACTTTGCTGCAATCTTTTTACTTTTGTTTTACTTTTCATTTTAGTAATCTTTTATATCTATCTCTATCAGATCTCATCCTTGCAAATAATCGTGAAGGGATTGACAACCCCTTTATAGCATTGGGTGCAAGTGTTTGATTGTTTGTGTAGGTGCAAAGATTGGGGCCTTGCTTGTACCTCCTACTGGATTGATACCTTGGTTCTCAACAACTGAGGAAAATACTTATCTACTTTGCTGCATCACCCTTTCCTCTTCAAGGGAAAACCAACGCAAGCTCAAGAAGTAGCAGTGTCCGCTTTGATGCATCAATCACCAATAGGGCAAAGGACACATATTATAGTTACATAGAGGAGATATGGGAACTTGACTATGGACATGAATTTAAGGTCGCTTTGTTTCGGTGCAAATGGGTCAATCTGTCAGGAGGCGGGGTACAGGTAGACCCGCAGTACGGAATGACAACAGTGGATCTCAACAATCTTGGGTACACAGACGAACCATTCGTCCTAGCCAATGATGTGGCGCAGGTTTTCTATGTGAAGGACATGTCTACCAAACCGAGAAAAAAAGATAAGGAAGCAAATACATCAAACGATGAGCCAAAGCGCCACATAGTTCTTTCAAGGAAAAGAAACATCGTGGGAGTGGAGGACAAGACAGACATGTCAGAAGATTATGAAAAGTTTCATGAAATTCCTCCCTTCAAAGTGAAGGCTCACCCAAGCATCCTGTTAAACAATGAAGATTATCCATGGTTACGGCGCAATAAGCAAGGGACACACGCGAAGAAAAAGTGAAGACTTTCTCTCCACAACTATTCAGATGATGGCTTTGATCTAGAATATCACTGCAGTTACATGTCAAGAAATGAAATCCCTTTTGTAAAAGATGAGTTTTCGTCCGAAACCCTTATACTTCGAAAGAGATTGTCCAGTAACCCTCTCAACTTTTTAGCACATGCTATGTGGGTGAAATTATGATACCATGCCATGTTTCAACCTTTCCAGAGTTCATTTGCAGTGCTTTTCAAATTCAGGGTCATTTTAGCTCAAAATAAATCATGAAATGCATGAAAAATAGCAAATGAAGTCATAAAAGGGTTGAAAATTGATGATGTGGCTTTGAATGGTGCATATTGAATGCAGAAAAAGTCTGGAGTTAAAATATGTTTAAAAAAATGAAATCCCTTTTGTAATAGATGAGTTTTCGTCCGAAACCCTGATACTTCGAAAGAGATTGTCCAGTTTGTACACGAAGTGCATCCAGATTGTCCAGTAACCCTCTCAACTTTTTAGCACATGCTATGTGGGTGAAATTATGATACCATGCCAGGTTTCAACCTTTTTAGAGTTCATTTGCAGTGCTTTTCAAATTTAGGGTCATTTTAGCTCAAAATAAATCATGAAATGCATGAAAAATAGCAAATGAAGTCAGAAAAGGGTTGAAAATTGATGATGTGGCTTTGAATGGTGCATATTGAATGCAGAAAAAGTCTGGAGTTAAAATATGTTAAAAAAATGAAATCCCTTTTGTAATAGATGAGTTTTCGTGCGAAACCGTGATACTTCGAAAGAGATTGTCAAGTTTGTACACGAAGTGCATCCAGTTTTTCCCGTAACCCTCTCAACTTTTTAGCACATGCTATGTGGGTGAAATTATGATACCATGCCAAGTTTCAACCTTTTCAGAGTTCATTTGCAGTGCTTTTCAAATTCATGGTCATTTTAGCTCAAAATAAATCATGAAATGCATGAAAAATAGCAAATGAAGTCAGGAAAGGGTTGAAAATTGATGATGTGGCTTTGAATGGTGCATATTGAATGCAGAAAAAGTCTGGAGTTAAAATATGTTAAAAAAATGAAATCCATTTGTAATAGATGAGTTTTCGTCCGAAACCCTGATACTTTGAAAGAGATTGTCCAGTTTGTACACGAAGTGCATCCAGTTTTTCCCGTAACCCTCTCACCTTTTTAGCACATGCTATGTGGGTGAAATTATGATACCATGCCAAGTTTCAACCTTTTCAGAGTTCATTTGCAGTGCTTTTCAAATTCATGGTCATTTTAGCTCAAAATAAATCATGAAATGCATGAAAAATAAGCAAATGAAGTCAGGAAAGGGTTAAAAATCTATGATGTGACTTTGAATGGTGCATATTGAATGCAGAAAAAGTCTGGAGTTAAAATATGTTAAAAAAATGAAATCCCTTTTGTAATAGATGAGTTTTCGTCCGAAACCCTGATACTTCGAAAGAGATTTTCCAGTTTGTACACGAAGTGCATCCAGTTTTTCCCGTAACCCTCTCAACTTTTTAGAACATGCTATGTGGGTGAAATTATGATAACATGCCAAGTTTCAACCTTTTCAGAGTTCATTTGCGGTGCTTTTCAAATTCATGGTTATTTTAGCTCAAAATAAATCATGAAATGCATGAAAAATAGCAAATAAAGTCAGAAAAGGGTTGAAAATTGATGATGTGGCTTTGAATGGTGCATATTGAATGCAGAAAAGGTCTGGAGTTAAAATATGATAAAAAAATGAAATCCCTTTATTAAAAAGAATCAAAATAATATTAACTAAAATTATCAAAGTATTTATTTGTTAAAAACTTTAATAGTAAAAAGAATTTTCATAAAGTATATTTTGTTACAAGCTTTAATAGAAAACTGAAAAGCTTTTATTAAACTCTAATAGCAAAAGGAATCAACTAAAAAGAATCAATAAAAAATAAAACTTATGCAACTAAAATTATATAAAATTTATGCAACTAAATTATATAACTAAAAATAACATATGCAAAAAATAACATTAAAAATTTAAAAACATAATATATGCAAAAAATAAAAAAAGGCCCGCCTACTTGCCACAACGGCATGCATACGACTAGAAACCCTAGAAATGGGCCAGGATGCAGGCCCGCAGTGCTAGCAGGCCCAACATGGCATGAGATAGGCATGCACTTCCCACATTAGAGAGGAGCTCGAGAGGGCAGCGGCAGCAGCGCTTATAAACCACTCCGAGCCCCTCTCGACTAGCGAGGTGGGACTAAACTTTTGGCTGCGGGAAGCACAGCCCTTTAGTCCCGGTTGGTGGCTCCAACCGGGACTAAAGGCCCCCCTTTAGTCCTGGTTGGAGCCACCAACCGGGACTAAAGGTCTCTGCTTCCCGCCCTTTGGGCTGCTGAAATTGACCTTTAGTCCCGGCTGGTGGCTCCAACCGGGACGAAAGGAGGGCCTTTAGTCCCGGTTGGAGCCACCAACCGGGACTAAAGGGGGGGCTATATAACCAGCACTTAGAGAATTTTCTAATCCCCCATCTACAGTTTCTTCTCTCCCCCGACGGTGCCGACGACCACCTCGACGCCGCCAGGCTGCCGGACCGCGCCGTCGCCCTCGCCGATGCCCTGCCGTCCCCGAGCCCGCTGACCGTCGCCAGCACCGGACCTCCTCGCGCGCCCTCCTCCCCGTCGCCGCGTGCCCCCAAGTCGGCCCGTTCCTCGTCGCCGGCCTGCAGTTCCATCGCCGCGCCCCTAGTGAGCTCCCCCTTTCCCAAGGCCTCCGCCGCCCCTGCCTTGCGCTGCCGCCACCGCTGCCCCTGCCCTGCTGCTTAGCCGCCGCCCCTGCCCTGCATTTTTTTATGTTCATGTATGTTGATAGCCCACAAGTATAGGGGATTGCAACAGTTTTCGAGGGTAGAGTATTCAACCCAAATTTATAGATTCGACAGAAGGGGAGCCAAAGAATACTTGAGAGTATTAGCAGTTGAGTTGTCAATTCAACCACACCTGGAGATAAATATCTGCAGCAAAGTGATCAGTAGCACAGTAATATGATAGGTTTGATAGCAGTATCAATAGGAACAATATCGGTAACAGTAGTAGCAGTAGTTTTGTAGCAGTTGGAACAGCAGCAGCAACAATATTAACTTAGCAAGAACAATAAGTGGAAAGGTCGTAGGCACTGGATCGGTAACTCGTTGGATGATATTTGTCATGTAACAGTCATAACCTAGGGCGATGTAACAGAAGTAGTTCCAGTTCATCAATGTAATGTAGGCATGTATTCCGTAAATAGTCATACGTGCTTATGGAAAAGAACTGGCATGACATCTTTTGTCCTACCCTCCCATGGCAGCGGGGTCCATAAGGAAACTAAGGGATATTAAGGCCTCCTTTTAATAGAGAACCAGAACAAAGCATTAACACATGGTGAATACATGAACTCCTCAAACTACGGTCATCACCGCGAAGTATCCCAAATATTGTCACTATGGGGTTGACGGATCATAACACGTAATAGGTGCATATGACAAGGCAAGATCGGATCAAGAACATAGATATAGAGATGATAACATAAACGGTTCAAATCTGAAATCATGGCACTCGGGCCCTAGTGACAAGCATTAGGCATAGCAAAGTCATAGCAACATCAATCTCAGAACATAATGGATACTAGGGATCAAGCCCTAACAAAACTAACTTGATTACATGATGAATCTCATCCAACTCCTCACCGACCAGCAAGCCTACGAAGGAATTACTCACTCCCGGTGGGGAGCATCATGGAATTGGCGATGGAGAAAGGTTGATGATGACGAAGACCAAAGATTCCCCTCTCCGGAGCCCCAAACGGGCTCCAGATCTAGCCTCCCGATGAAGAACAGGAGGTGGCGGCGGCTCCGTCTCGTGAAACGCGATAATTCTTTCTCTCCTATTTTTTCCCTCCAAATTTAGGAATTTATAGTGGCGGAGATAGGGCAAGTGGGGCCCCGAGGTGCCCAACACCCACCAGGGCGCGCCGGGAGGGGGCTCGTGCGCCCTGGTAGGTGCTGCGCACCCTGGGCCCCCTCTCCGGTGGTTTTTGGCTCCAGTATTTTTTATATTTTCCAAAATAAATCTCCAGAAAGTTTCGTTCCATTCCGAGAACTTTTATTTCTGCACAAAAAACAACACCATGGCAATTCTGCTGAAAACAGCGTCAGTCCGGGTTAGTTCTATTCAAATCATGCAAATTAGAGTCCAAAACCAGGGCAAAAGAGTGAGGAAAAGTAGATACGTTGGAGACGTATCATATGTATGTATGTTCATGTATGTATGTATATGCTCATGTATGTATGGCACTATATTTTTTTTATGTTCATGTATGTATGCATGTTTTTTTTCTTACTTTTTTATGTTCATGTATGTATGTATATATGTTCATGTATGTATGTATATATGTGTATAAATTGTCTTTAGTTAGTCTATTTATTTTTTCAAAACCAGCCATGAAAAACTTTAATTTTCAGGGGAAGCTTCACTTTCCAAAGAAATTAACCGTAACTCCGATGAAAATAATTTATATATGACGAATCCGAATATGCCCTCCGTTCGTCTGTCACAAGCAGCTAGCATAGCGAACCTGGAACCGTCCACCTCCGTTTCATCTATCCGAAAATGCAGACTTCGGGAAAACATTCCCGGATGTTATCCCCCTTCACCTATATCGTGTAGTGTCGCGCTAGAATACCCCTAACTCTCTCAGGAATTCAACATATCCCCGATAACTTCGACATGAGGGGGGGGGGGGTGGTCCGCAAGTATCCTCGACGACCATGAGAGAGGCGGTCCGCAAAGTATCCTCTCTCGAAAGATAGGACGACTCATCAGACATGAGGGGGGAGGAGTCCTCGACGATCGTCTGAAACCGACTGTTATAAAACTTATGAACTTTGCATGATGTTTGCCACTAATCCATTGCTCATATGCATATGATTCCTTGTTGTGATTAAGTCTATGTTTGCCACTAATCCATCTCTCATGGTTGTATATTGCCATGTTGTAATATTTGCAGAAACTATGGACAGAGACTTAGAAAAAGAAGAGTTGTTGGGGGATATAATCCGCGACGGAGGTGATATCGCCTTGTTGTTTCTCAACTTCACCGATGGTGAGGAAAGAGAGGATGACGGCTCCGGTGAGGAGGAAGGAGATCATGACGGCTCCGGTGATCGAATGGAGGAGGAAGGAGATCATGACGGCTCCAGTGATCGAATGGAGAAGGGAGCCTTAACTGTTTCAAAGTCTGGCGAGGTATATATATATATATATATATATATATATATATATATTAAGCCTCTGCTGACTACATGCATTAATTGTTTTCTATGTACATATATTGCCGCTTCTTTCTTCTTTTAGCCCTCCGGATCGAGCCAAACTTCGGTAAGGAAACGAGGCCCGAAGAAAAGGTTGGACCCGGATGAAAGGTTCACGATCGAAGAAGTCTCTCCAGAAGGCCAACCGATTGCTCCCAAGCGGACGAAGGACAAATTTATACATCAGTGCGGAGTTATTGTTAGGGACAGCGTCCCGATCAGCCTCCAAGAATGGAATAAGAAGAACGACCCTGAAGTTCCTTATGTCCACGATAGACTGAAAGATGATCTTTGGAACTCGCTGATGAGAAATTTCAGCCTACCGCCAGAGCAGGATCCGAATAACCCAGTTATACAGCAAAAGGTCAAGGCGTTTGCTCTTAAGAAGATGGCAGAACTATTCAAGAACTGGAAGAAACTATTGAACAGGAAGTTTGTCGAGAAAGACAAGACTCCAGAATTCGGAGGTCAATATGAGAAGATGAGAGATCACTGGCCCGCATTTGTGGCCTACAAGAAATCGGAGAAGGCTAAGAACATGTCACTTAGAAATAAGAAAAATGCCGCAAGGAAGGAGTATCACCATGTTACGGGGTCAGGTGGCTACAGAAAAGCCCGGCCTACGTGGGACAAAGATGAGGAAGACCTGCTTGCTAAAGATGTCCAACCAGAGACATTGCACTGGCCAGATCGGGCAAGGACTTAGTTCTTCGGGGTTGGGGGAACTTTGGACCCAGAATCAGGGAAGTGTGTTTGGATGAAAGCTCAACTTCAAACACCCGTCACAAGGCTTGAGGAAGCAATCAAGAAAGCGCTGGAAGGGAGGTTCCATCCCGACAGAGAGAAAGGCGAGCTGTCAATGGCCCTCGGGAATCCTGAACACCCTGGACGAACACGAGGCACATCAGGCTCCGTTCCGTGGGTGCATGGGTTTCCCGACAGCACTGGTTATAGAAGCCGACAGAGAAAGAAGAAAGAGGAAGCAAGCGAAATGCAGAAGATCTATGAAAGATTAGCGAAACTAGAGGCACTTGAGAGCCAGCGAGCTACTGGCCCACCATCTCAGCGGCAGGAAGATCCTTCATTGGATACTACCCACGATGCTACCCCACGATCTCAGCGGAGAAGCAGCGTGGCTTCCACGGAGCTCGTTCAGCCTGATAGCACGGCTCCTCGCTACCCCGTGGATGGTATCACGGATAATGAACATTGTGCGCTAATGGCGAAATGCCATAACCTGACCTTGAAGGCGGCGGTCGGCTATGTCTTACCTCCTCGACCTGATGCAACTTACCATTTCGCTCCAGTTCTAGCTGGCTTTGCTATTGTCGGGGTGGATGAAATAATGGACGGAATTTAGGGGCTGGAGCTAGAGTACCCTATAGGTGAAGCGGAGATTCTTCTTAAAAAGGCCTTAAGGACTACCTGTCTATGGAGAAAGGAAAACATCCTGCTTCCAAACTGCATGCCGCCTCAGCAGACTCAGCTGGAGGAGGCCCCTCAGCAGACTCCTCACAGTCCAGCTCTGCTATCTCCGCTGCCTAAGTCGTCTCCAGCGCGTCAGCCATCTCCGCCGCCTCAGCGGACTCCGCCGCGTCAGCAGACTCCGACGGAGGAGGCCCCTCAGCAGAATCCTCCTCCGCCTCAGCTGTCTCCGTCGTGTCAGTGGACTCCGCCTCCTCTGCCGCCTCAGCAACGGCGGAAGAGAGGCGCCGCCGCTCCAGCGACTAGCAGCAGTACAATAGGGAAGAAATTCAGAGCTGGCCCAAGCCTCAAGGCTCCTCCCAAGTTACCCTACGAAAGGACTGAGGAGGAACTCAACAAGATCGTGGCTGAAGAAGTGAGACGCCGGCTTGCACCGAAACGTCCGCCTCCAAAGGAGAAAGTAGATCCGGTAAAAGCGAAGCGAACTCTGGATGCCCTTAGGCGACCACCACCGCCTCCGCCGCAATCAAACTATGACCGCTGTATTCAAAAGACATTTGATCAAGCGAAGCGGTCGGGAAGCTTAAGTAGCAGTGGTGCAAGAAGTGGGAAAAGAATTCCCCAGCTCGGCGAACAAGAAAACCAATCGTACCCCCCGCTCAAGGTGTTTACCGATATCGCTAATGATCCGGAGATAGCGGCCAGTGGTCTTGCTATCACTCTTGGTGATTACTTGCCCGATTCGGTACAGTTCGAAAAGGCTGAGGTAGTACCATCCTTAAGATACGAGCACAGAAAGCCTCTCGTCAGACGTGAGGAGCTCAAGGGTCTACCAACGAGGATGCGACAATTGCATGAATGGTACTTGAAAGCCTGCAAGGACGGGACCGGCAATATCTTCGTGGGAATTAAAGATGAGCACTTATTCAATGGAGTCCAGGAGTTGTTCGTTGAATTTGCTGAATTTTTTCAGTTATACAATCAAAAGGACCTCGACAAAACTATCGCCAGTTCCTATTGCCTGTAAGTATTTTTTCTATAAAGTCTCTAGCCCAGCTCGTTCATTGCATGTATAATTATCCTCACACTATATTATATGCAGATTGAAGATCATCGAATGCAGAAAACGACAAATCTATGACATTGGGTTCATTAACCCAAATACCATAAATGAACATACGTTAAAACAAAGCCCCCGTGAAATAGAGCAAAACTTGCTACGGGCGTTACTTGGACAACAAAACAGAAGGGAAATACTATTTCCTTACAACTTCCAGTGATTGTTACTGTCTTGTACGTGCACATTTTGTTTCGCTTACTCGAGGTTAAGTGTAATTGATGAGTTATGCGTGCGCAGTTTCCACTTTATTCTGCTAGCCATTCGGCCTGACGAGGGAGTAGTACTTGTCTTGGACTCGAGACGTAAAGATCCTAAGGAGTGGACGAACATGAGTGAAATGCTTCAGAAGTAAGTTAAATCATTATCGCACCATATCGGCAACTTTCGTTCATTTCCTGACACTAATTTATATGCATACTACGTTTGCGAGTTCATTCGCCACTTGACCTCTGAATGCAGCATATCTCCAGAACAATTTGAAGTACGTAAACAATATTCACATTTTAATTTTATTACCATCAATTGTGTTGAGTTTCATTCATATATATATATATATATATATATATATATATATATATATATATATATATATATGACTAATTTTCTGTACTCCTGGGTGTATGTACTCCCATCCTTAATATACCTCATATACGCATTGATTATACCTCTTTATCATTCTCAATATACTTCATTAAATATTCTAAGATACCTCAATACAAGTTCTGTTGAAACAATATCAGTTGCGACGTACTTTTTGTAATATACCTTTTTCACATATAAAAAAATCAGTATATACGTACACCTTTAAAAATATGTAGACTCACATGAATTTTTTCATGAAACTTTTTTTAAGTATCTATTAATTATTAATGAAGTATATTAAAAATAATAATGAGGTATAAAAGATTCATCTATGTGGTATATGAGGAGCGGGAGTACGTACTCCCAAGAGTACAGAGCCATTTTCCTATATATATATATATATGTGTGTGCGTGCGTGCGTGCGTGCGTGCGTGCGTGCGTGCGTGTGTGTGTGTGTATATACATATATATATATATATGTTGACCCCCTTCTTTAAATTAGATCTGGCGGAAGCGGGACGAACTCCTACCAACTAATCGCATACGAGCAATTCAAGAGGAATTGGCGGGATTCTTTGTTGAGCATGTCATACCTAAAGACGGAGAATGCCATCGGGATATGAAATGCGATCTTGGTAATTAGATATTAGGATCGTAAGAGATGTTATATTGTATATATGCATGAACGTGTACTATATGTAATAGCGTCGAATAGATTTACGAAAACTTGTTGCATTGTTCGACCAAGCACAGAGAAAGAGAGGTCACTTCTCTCTATATATTGATCATGACGATGTTGTGTAATGGTTCCTTCATTGCTATATGTAGTAGCTAGCGTCGAGTTGAATGAAAAGCATAAAATAAAAATGTCAAACACAAAAAGAAAAGGGGAAACACAATATGAAACCCCTAAACCCTCCAAAACCCCTAAACTACTCCTTTCAAAAAAAAAACCCAGCGCCTGGCAGGTGCTGACGCGTGGCTGCCTTTTAGTCCCGGTCGGTGTTACCAACCGGGACTAAAGGTCCTCCTACCTGGGCGCCCCACGGCGGCCACGTGGAGCTCCCTTAGTCCCGGTTTGTAAGCCAACCGGGACTAAAAGTGATGGGCATTAGTCCCGATCGTTTTGTCCCGGTTGCAGAACGGGGACTAAAGGCCCTCTGGAACCGGGACTGATGCCCTGTTTTCTACTAGTGTAATGATGGCCATTCACTATGTATTCGTATCCTAGAGTAGTACCACCTGCAATCCTAGCAACAAATGAGAGCTCTGCAAGACATTGATATGGTTGTGAGATCCAGACAATTCAAAGTAGCAATGCAAAATCCACAAATCCTTAGAGGAAACCACTTCCGAAATAATTTTTGGATCATGACAATGCCTGTGAATTGGTAGTGCCAAGTTGCATGGCAATTATTCCAACTCCAATGCATACTTTCAACACTCCCAAGTATCATGCCAACGTCTTTATTCACTCATTGCTATCCTCACCCCACCCTCAACGTGGGTGCTCGCAAATACTAAGTTTCAGAAACACTAACCACAATATCAATAAAGATTTTTGAGTAGTTTATGATTGTATCTTCGTCTATTCGAGGATACTCGTTTGTCATATCCATAGGAGTGCCATATGCAAGCATCCGAAGTGTTACGGTAACCTTCCGGAGACAAGAAAAACCTAGCAGAATAGTGGCGTTTCCCCATTTCTTGGAGAACGGCTCATTGGATTCACTGACATGCAGTTCGGTGAAACAACAGGTCAGACATGCGGAAGCATCGCCGAAATAGGTAGCCAAGGTAGGTGGCATTGGGAACAAAGTGGTCCTCCATGAGCATGTTATGGCTGGCGACTCTATTCCAATTAAATGTGAAATGTCAAACGACCCATCTAGGATCACACATCCTTCTTGTTTTTCCGGTTGCCGCTATCCATTGAGCAACCATCAACACAGTCTCATCGTCTTCAGCCTCCATCACCTCACTCTTGTACTTGTTGCTAGAAGACTACGTCGAATCATAAAAAAATATACTCTATCATTATTTCCATCTAACAAATTGCAAATCGTATCTCAGCTACAAGAATCTATGACATTCTAGATTAAATACATGAATAAATTTGTGGAAATTTACCGTTGAGCAAGTTTTCAAACCAAGGAAAAAAAATTAATTGCCCATTAGATACATATATGGCGGTAGTCAGCCGGATGGCAGGAAGCAAGCGCGAGGATGCGGCGAAGTGTGCTAGGTCCGGGAATGACAAATATGAGGCAAGTGTGGCCAAATCATGGCGATCTAGGGGTGGAGGTTGTGGCAAATGCCGATGGCCTGGGAATGGACGCGGGGGGAGGAGTGTCCGCATGCCCTAGAGATGTCCTTGGCGCCAAAATTTTGGTACATGGAGGGAGCGTTATACTACCTCCTTCAACCTTCAAATATGGAGGCTTGCGGATTTGATATGGAGCAGCCCCAAAAAATAAAATAGGGCAATGAAATGCGGGAGCAGACTTTACTAGACTCACTTTTCGTCCAAAAACATCGTACAAGCAGTTATTATGTTCATCAAGCTGATATAGCGACTCTGCTATAGTTGCTCTCAGTGAACACATGGCGCAACAATTTGACAACGATTGATGACTCAGATATGATTAGCTCTCAAGGAATTACAAACTCACCACGCCGACCACCAGTAAGCGGCTGGTCTCACTCTAGCCATATGACCGCCAGAGCTTAAATACCCCCTCCATTATACTCCTTCCATAAAGATATATTAGAGCGTTTAGATCATTAAAGTAGTTATCTAAATGCTCTCATATTTGTTTACAGAGGGAGTATTAAGCAATCACATCATCAGTGATATCATTTATATTTAGTTCGGAACTGAGACACATAATTGGTCCATGAAATTTTCTAATTTAATTGTTGCTCCCTTTTCATTTTCCTCTAAGCATGAGGGAGCCCCGTTTCCAGTGCAATTCCAAGAGAACTAACGGCGGTGATATGAAAAGCATATATTGTTAGTATCCCCTAGAGAACTTGGAGATGGAGCCATAGTCCGCTTTAGATTGCAGTACATTAATTTGGCCACAAGCTAAGCTAAGCCCACACCACACGGTAGTAATGCAAATCCACTTATGTTCAGTCACGTAATATCATGCAAATCTTCCATGCTGGTAAATACTTTACACATTGGCATCGTAATCCCAAGCTTGGAATTTAGTCTTACTCATCAATATACCTCCAAAATGAACACCTAAAAGGTTAATAACGTGTATTAATCTCCACATGACTCCAATGTTTTAGAGAATTCAGACGTGTGGGTAAATCAGACCAGAAGCTGATAGCTCTCCAAGATATATATGATATATTTCTTCCAGAACCAGATGACACGACAGTGACTAATTAAACCCACTTTTATTTACCTTTATTGTGAGATACCTATCACTCTCAGATTGCTTGTACGCTTTCTTTTGGCCTTCACACTATGCCTCCAAGTTCCGACCTAAACGCACCTGTTAAATATCCACCCAACACCCATGCAAACAGTACTTCCCTTTCATTCCGTCTTCTTCTCAAATCTAACCAAAGTCAGACAAACGCCGACCCGGCCATGGCAACCACCCTCGCCACCGACCTCCGCCTCTCCATCGCACACCAAACCCGATTCGGCCTCCGCCTCGCCTCAGCCATCTCCTCCGACCCGGAGAGTGCTGCCACCAACGTTGCTTTCTCCCCGGTCTCACTCCACGTCGCGCTCAGCCTCGTCGCTGCTGGCGCGAGTGGCGCCACCCGCGACCAGCTCGTAGCTGTGCTCGGGGACGGTGGTGCAGGAGAGGCCGAGGCACTCCCCTCGCTCGCCGAGCAGGTGGTGCAGTTCGTGCTCGCCGACGCGTCCATCAACGGCGGCCCGCGCGTCGCCTTCGCCAATGGCGTTTTCGTCGATTCGTCGCTCTCGCTCAAGCCATCCTTCCAGGAGCTCGCCGTGTGCAACTACAAATCCGAGGTCCATTCCGTGGACTTCCAGACTAAGGTAATCCCGTTCCTTGACCTGCCAGTTCTTCACACGACAGCAGGGTTCTTCACGATATAAAAAGATTTGCTACCCTAATAGTATATTTATTTACTTTTTCGTTTACATGGCGGCATGCCATTGCTACCCTGGATGTGGTAGCTAGTAATGCTGATACAATGGAGAGAGATGGATATCCATTGACATTCGCTAAATCTCTTAACCATTCTAGACTTGTGATTCACTAGTTATTTTTATGCAAATGTTTCTAGCAACATTTGTTTGGATACAATTATGAAGATATAACGATCTTGATCTACTTAGGTACAATTATGAAGGTCTAATTATCGTGACATTTTAGGTATACAAATGACAGTACAGATCTGTTTTGGGACAGTTATGAAGATCTAATGGTTATGAGATTTTTAGATACAATTATGAAGATCAAATGATAGTGATCTGTTTAGGTATACCTATAGGGATAAAATGAACATGATATGTTTAGTTATAGTTATAAATATGTTAAATTTGTGATCCGTTAATAATCAAAGGGTCAACTATATCAATTATCGGATCATTCTGGAATATCTACTCACAAAGTGATCTCTCTCTTTTCAGTTGTATTGGTCTTTTAATTTAGTATAGTATATAATAGACGTTTTTCCCCGAGATACCCTATCAGGTCATTAGGAATGCCAAGGGCCATCCAAATTTGTGAGTGCATTTAAATGTTCTACCCTTTTTCAAGTAGGGTGCATTTCATAAACTCTCATGGTGAGAAGTTGTGTCATTCCTAATGTGGTTTTCATTGACATCATTGGATTCTGCTTTCGTAGGAAGTGTATGCAAATAATTAACTAATCACTATAATAGTGAAAATATTAGTAGCAGTATTAGAGGAGGGGGTGGGGGGTGGGGGGTGCTTGTAGATGTTGTCATCATCACCAGTTAAACAAGTACGCCTGTGTGAATGGTCTTTATGCCAACAGCCGTGTGTATAAAAAAAACTAGTACACGGTGATGGATTCGCACTGCCATTGTTACCATTCGTTCTTTTAAAATTTGTTTTAAAAGGAAACAATTCGCGATTAGCCAAAAGTTGGTCATGGTGGCTCAACAACATCTACTGGTAGACCTATTTTACTTCTTGGTTTCTATCATTCTAAAAACTGTAACTCGATTATGTATTGTGGTTTCGTTAGTTTTGCTAAGTGTTGATGTATTTTGTCATGGTCCAGGCTCTTGAAGTTGCTAGTCAAGTGAACTCCTGGGTAGAGAATGTCACAACAGGTCTCATCAAAGAGATCCTCCCCGCAGGGTCTATTGACAACACCACTAGACTAGTTCTTGGTAATGCACTTTACTTCAAAGGACTTTGGACCGAGAAGTTTGATGAATCTAAGACAAAATACGACGATTTCCACCTTTTTAATGGGAGCACTGTTCAAACACCATTCATGTCCAGTACAAATAAACAGTACCTTTCATCTTCTGATGGCTTGAAAGTACTTAAGCTTCCATACCAGCATGGTGGGGACAAGAGGCAGTTCTCCATGTACATTCTTCTTCCTGAAGCACATGATGGTCTCCCGAGCTTGTCCAAAAGGTTGAGCACTGAACCAGAGTTCATCGAGAACCATATGCCTACGGAGAAGGTTGAAGTCGGGCAGTTTATGCTCCCAAAGTTCAAGGTATCTTTTGGATTTGAAGCATCCAATTTGCTCAAGAGTTTGGGTCTTCAGTTGCCATTCAGTATGGAGGCCAATCTTTCAGAGATGGTGAATTCTCCCATGGGCCTATACCTCTCATCTATTTTCCACAAAACATTTGTCGAAGTAGACGAAGAAGGAACTAAGGCTGCAGCAGCAACAAGTGGAGTTGTGATGGTACGACAGTCACTACCCTTAAGGATGGATTTCGTTGCTAATCACCCTTTCATCTTCATTATTCGAGAAGACATCGCCGGTGTAGTACTCTTCATTGGTCATGTTGCCAATCCCCTCGTTATTTCGTAGTATGTTTACCCTAAATCAATGTCTTGGAAGTTACCTCAACTGTTACATGTAAGTGAAGGGTTTCAACATTCAATAATGCTGCCCGTAAAATAAATTCAATAAATTGTTTTTTAAATATCTTGATTGTTGTGTGCAAAGTTTGCAGAAGGGAAATAATCCATGGTTGTTGTGGAGTCTTGTGCTTTGAGATACTTCATACATGAGGTATACTTGTCAAATGCTTCTTGATGAAGTATGAAAATCATCTTTGCATAATTTGGGAGACCAATCTAGGCTGGTTTCAAAATCATTGATTCGAGCATTGTCGGGATCTTGCTGTTGGCCCACAAGGGTTTTAACAACCATGGTACGGAGAAGGTGCTAATTTTATAGTAGTAAAAAAGGGTGCTAACTGCTAAGTTAAGTCTGTGCTTAGGGAAGTGCTAGGATCCAAATTCAAACTCATATGAAAGATGACATTGATGATTTTTTTTAAAGATGACATTGATGATGGTCAACCACCAAAGATACCAGAAGAATTGTCTAAGTTTGTGAAAGATGCGATTGAAGTTCCCACGAATCCTGCTGCAGAACTACCTCTGATGTCACCGGATATATTCATTGTTAACTTCTACGCATCTAGCGGGAAGTTAGGCCTTCACGACGCGCTCTTGTTTCATGGGTACTGCTGGGCCTAAATGATTTGTGTCACACGCTTGACATGACAAGCATGAAGGGAAATCTAGCCTCCCATCATTGACAGCATGCTGTTTCCTTTTCATTGGGCGACACTGCAGAATTCTCATATGGCGATGTCAGAGATGATGATAAGGCTTCGAAGATTAAACATGAATCTGGTGATGTTCTAATATTTGGTGGTCAATCACGCATCTTCATGGGGTCTCCAGCATTGGGCTGAAAAGTGCACCGTTCTGGGTGACCGACAAGGCAAATCTTCGACCCGGGCGTCTGAACCTCACATTCAGGCAGTACAATAAAAGTAGTAGCGCATTCAACGCCTCCATTTAGGCCAAGGGCAAGCAGAGGGTACATTCTCATGCTCTATTTTAAGTGCCCTGTTAGCAAATGCCTGCAAGAACCCATTATATAGATATTTGAAAACCTGTGTTCGTCACTATTATGTGTGTTCTTCATGCACAGTATAGTCGCTTCTATCATGGGTGTTTTGCAGCATGAGTTGAGGTAGCTCACAAACTAGATCAAACTGTGACAAAAGTACAAAACCTATCCAGTTTGGCCAACTGATTACAAAACAAGAGTGAAACATCTTGCACACGGAAAAAATACGTAAAAATAGCAACAATTCAGTACTTGTATGTTTTGTTATTTCTAGCTCGTGACCTCTCGAGGGCTCGTGACCTCTCTTGGTCAGCGTCGTCGAGCCGTATCTCCTCTAGAACCACGGTGAGCCCCAGGATGAAGGCATGGTCGACGCCTGCGTTGACACGGACATCATACTTTGTCGGCCAGAATAATCCCCCGGAACTTTCTATCTGTGCAACGGTGGCGCCGGCGCGGGTGACGGTGCAGTCAGTGCCGCAGTACCAGGGGCGGATGCCGACGAAGTCGCCGTACCCCTCACCGGCGAGGCGCACGTCGATGTCTCCGGTGTTGGTCAGCGAAGGCTCCATGACGGTGGCGAAGAGCAGGTCCTTGGAGCTGGTGCTGTCCCCCCTGAACGCCTCCCACCTCCGGCTGATCTCGAACAGGGACGGCGAGCGCTCCACGGTGAGCACGGGTCGCGACGCGGCGTCGAGGAGGAGGGAGCGGCGGAAGAGGCTGAAGAAGGGCCCTTCCACCCGCATCACCGCCGCGCCGCTGTCGTCCGTGACTGTCAGGTCGCGGCGCCACGGCCAGCCTGTCTTGGTCACGGTGAATGCCGTCGGGCGCCGCGCGCAGAACCGCGCGGCCACCACCGAGACCGCCATTGCTTGATCGATCGGTGCTCGTGACTTCGAGAGTCGAGACAGATCTACAACAGATCGCCAGGTACACGTACGTACGAACCTCGTACTCCTAAGGTTTCGTTTATCTGAATTCTGTAGGATCGATATTATCTTGCTGTACAAGACAATATCCCTGGCATATTTCAGTACGACGAACAGCTACAAGGACATAGAATGAAAAGGCTTGGCTACATACTATCAAACATCTCGTCGATTCAAGCAAGACGGTAGGCCTTCAACTGGAGTGAAGTGCACAGCAGGTTTTTGAACTATTTCAAGGGTGTTACGTACGTTGGTCAAACTACGAAAACCTTTGATGCTACCTAAAATATAGGTTCTCGTACTACTTTAGTGTTGAACTGATTTTGAAACTGAATGATACACTTATTACACTTTAACGACCTGAATAATGATTTTCATAGTTAAAGGACCATACATGCCGCCCCTGAAATAGTTTGGGGCCTACAATGCCAATCACTCCTTCAACTGTTAGAGCATCTGCGACGCAAACACTTGCATAGGCGCTAGGGAATACAATCCCAGCTATTTTGCCGACGCCGACCAAATTTCCGGTCGCCCGCTGCTAGAGCTCTAGCCAGACGCCAATGCGAGTTGGGTGGCGGAATAGATTGCTACTAGCAGTTATGCATTGGAAGCTTGGCCTCTTCCATAGACGCTTAAGTAGGTTACATTAGTTAAGCGCTTGATTAAGAGTCTTCGTTGGATATGCCCTTATCTTCATCTAACCAATCAAGGCATGCACATCTTATGCGTTGGTTGTCTAATTTCCGTGTCCCATGGGAACGAGGTGATGATCCAAGTGGATCATGGATTCGCTAGGCCAGCTATAAGTGAAATCAACAGGCTCCTTTAACACACTTAGTCGAAGAACATGACCAAGCAATGAACCTTGGTAGACCTCGCCACCTGAAGCAAGAAGAAACACAGAGGAGCCACACCTTCCTGCCACCATGAACAACGCCACCAACCTTGCTCCAACCGGGATGTCACACCTCAAACAACCAACATTGGAGCATTGGCTCCAAGACGATGCCACAAATGAGGTCGAAAGGTTGATGTTTTTGTCGTCATCTGATCTGGAGAATGGATCTGAGGCTTTCACCTCGAATGTGCATGGGGTGGAGTGGATGAGATGCGTAAGCTTCATGACAACGCCTCCAAGGAGGAAGGCACACTCTGCAAAGCTATCACGAGGCTTTCATTTGTAGCATGATTTACTTCACTAAGGATAAAAAGATGATATTACTTGTTAGCACTTCTTAACGAGGTGATAAGAGGGATTCTTTCAACTGTATGTCATCATGTTTATGCTCTTTTATTACTTAACATATTATCAGCCTACTAGAATTAGAATGGTAACAACAGGATTTGCAATGGCCTCTCGAAAGAAGCCGATACAGAATTGACATCCCAACACCTTTTTTCAACGTAAATAAAGTGTGAATTGTTTGCCTCCATGGAATTAGGAAGTGTTTCGGGGACCTAGTTACCACCTGCAATCTACACTGTTATACCCCCCCCCCCCCCCCCCCCCCGGAACACACACAAGACCTTGTGCAAGATATTTTCTCCGTGCATCAAGCTTCTCTATTTCAACGACGTTGACCTAAAAAATAAAACCTTCGCTCAAGTGATTTCTGGCAAGTTCTATTACTCTATCAGATAGAGAAGATGGATAGGTTAGTTGGCTCTAGGAGGGGCGGAGCCAGGACGTAGCAGGCCTTGGGTCTCCTTCAGACACTGTAGCATCATAAATCACCGAAGTCGATACTGAATCACTAAGAATTTGAGCCTCACGCGACACGCCCCGGGCTGGGTTCTGTCTGTGCCCCTGGCCTCCAGCATTGTGGGCCTAGCATGGCTTGTGTTAGACTCCATGCGACGATTAGTTACCGCAGAATCTAAGCAAAGACCAAAGACTAGGGCAGCCTTGTTGTCTCCTCATCCTCTACGACAATCTAGGATCTAATATTTTAGATACTTGATGTGGCATATGTAACTTACCAAAATAATTGAAGTAATATTTCTTCTAGCGTGATGATTACAAGACATATTTTTTTGCCACTTGTATGCCCTTATGCGCGCGCGCGCGCACACACGCACACACACACACACACACACACACACACACACACAAACGCACACGCACACGCGCACACAAACACACACGCACGCACGCACGCGCACACACACACACACACACACATTTAATTAATTCTGAAGAGATAAGAGAAAACACTCTCTATTATGGCGACTCGATCTCAATTATTCAAATGATTGAAGAGAGACTATGATGTCATCAAGGTATGTAAATGAAAGAGATCAAATGGGTGAATATACAACTAGTGCTAAAACTGGATAGAGGCTTAGGCATTTAGTTGTTCTTACAACTGGTATCATAGTATGGTTTGTTTGCATTTCTGATTCAATATTGAATGTTTGTTTCTTTGGTGTCTTTTACCTCCAAATTCCAGTTCTTGCCCTTGATTTGCTTGAGCTGAAAGGTTTTTATCATTTGATTTGTTGGAGAATCACTAGATTAATGGGAAACCTGCTTGTGCAAGACAAGTGCATTATGAAATCATGTCAAACGACCCATCACGATCCCACATCCTTCCTTTTTTCGGTTCCCGCTATCCATTGAGAAACCATCAACACAATCTCGTCTTTGGCCTCCATCAGTTCACCCTCACACTCGTCGCCCAAGACTACGACAAATCATAAAAAATATCCCCTTTATCATCGTCTCCATATACAAAAATTGTTAATTGTTTCTCATCTACATGAATCTACGACATTCCAGACTAGTATACATGAACAAATTTGGAGAAATTTACCATCTAGCAAGTAGCGAACACCTTGAGTTTGCATGGCGGAGATGTTGCACGGACGATACAGGAGATGTAGTAGTCGACGACAGACGGTCGGCGCATAACGACACCTTCCTCTACATGTCCAGGAAGGGTCGATTGCCATAGAGATATGTCAGTAGTCAGCTGGGCCGCGGGGAAGCAAGCACATGGCTGTGGCGAGGTGTGGTGAGAACGGCAGATCATGACGGTCTTTGGGGGAGGGGGTTGGGGGGGGGGGGGGGGGGGTCATAGCAAACGACGATGGTGTGGGAATGTGGGCGGCAGCGGAAGGGGATGCACACCTTGGAATGCCCATGGCACCAAGATTTTGGTGGATGGAGGGAGCGCTATATTGCCTCCTCAACCTCCAAATATGAAGGCTCACAGGTTCAATCTAGAGAAGCAAGCACGGGGTTGTGACGAAGTGTGGTAGGTCCGGAGACGACACAACGGATTGCAGCGATATGGAGGGAGGGGGTGGAGGTTGTAGCAAAGGAGGATGTCGTGGGAATGTAGGCGACGATGGAAGGGGGTGCACACCCTAGAATTAATATGGATAAGAAGGATATATCGTATAAAGGTTGTGTCAATTAATTTGGATAAGAAGGATATATTGTACTCCCTCCGTTCCTAAATATAAGTTTTTTTAATAGATTTCACTAGAGACTACATACGAAGCAAAATGAGTGAATCTACACTCTAAAATATGTCTATATACATATTTATGTAATCCGTAGTGGAACCTTTATATAGACTTATATATATTTAGGAACGGAGGAAGTATAAAGGTTGTGTCAAGTAAGTCATATCGCGGGAGTACATTAATTTGATCACAAGCTAAGATAAGCCCACATCCCACGGCAGTAATGCAAATCCACTTACATTCTGTCACGCAATATCATGCAAATCTTCCATACTGGTTAAAACTTTACACATTGGCATTGTAATCCCAAGCTTGGAATTAAGTATTACTCACCAATCGTGTGAACTTACGAAAAACCCATACCTCCAAAATGAACACCTAAAAGGTCAAGAGACGTGTATTAATCTCCACATAACTTTATTTTTTCTAAAGAATTCAGACGTGTGGATAGATCAGACCAGAAGCTGCTGGCTCTCCCAGATATATGCGATCGATTTCTTCCAAGAACCAGATGACACGACGGTGACTAATTAAAGGACACCTAAAAGCCACTTTTATTTACCTGTATTCTGAGATATCTCCAATTGCTTGTACTCTTTCTTTTGGCCTGCACTCTGCAGATGCCACCAAGTTTGGACCTAAACGCACTTGTTAAATATCCACCCAACACCCATGCATGCACATTGTACTTCCCATTCGTTCCGTCTTCCTCTCAACCAAAGTCAGACGAACCGCGACCCCGGCCATGGCAACCACCCTCGCCACCGACCTCCGCCTCTCCTTCGCGCACCAAACCCGATTCGGCCTCCGCCTCGCCTCTGCCATCTCCTCCGACCCCGAGTCTGCTGCCACCAACGTTGCTTTCTCCCCGGTCTCACTCCACGTCGCGCTCAGCCTCGTCGCTGCCGGCGCAAGTGGCGCCACCCGCGACCAGCTCGTAGCTGTGCTCGGGGGCGGTGGTGCAGGAGAGGCCGAGGTACTCCACTCGCTCGCCGAGCAGGTGGTGCAGTTCGTGCTCGCCGATGCGTCCATCAACTGCGGCCCGCGCGTCGCCTTCGCCAACGGCGTTTTCGTCGATGCGTCGCTCTCGCTCAAGTCATCCTTCCAGGAGCTCGCCGTGTGCAACTACAAATCTGAGGTCCATTCCGTGGACTTCCAGACTAAGGTAATCCCGTTCTTTGTAGTTGTTAGTTCTTGACACGACAGCATGGTTCTTCACGAGTGAATTTTTTTTGCTACCCTAGTAGCATATTTATTTACTTTTGTTTTTACATGGCGGCATGCCATTGTTACTTTGGAGGTAGTAGTTCGTAGTGTTCCCGGAAAAAAAAAGTAGTAGTTCGTAGTGACACGTGGAGTTTCTCAGCCCGAGCTGGAATGTGCTCGGGTAAACACTAAAGTAAAAGAAAAATAAAAAAAACTATTTGTTGACAAACGTTGACAGTTCTAAGATCTTGCAAAATTTCATCATGAAATCTCATTTTAAGAAGATGTGGCAAAAAAAATTGAATACTCTAAAAATGCTATACTCGAAAGCATTTTGGAGCACTGTTTTTTTTTGCCACGACTCCACAAATGTGATTTTATGAGGAAAATTTTCAAGCTCTTATAACTTTTGTCAATGTTTGTCATAAAAAAATTCAATCTATTTTTATTTTTTTGAATTGTTTTCGATTTTACTGTTCATTCGAGCTTATTTGAGCTCGGGCTCAGAAGGTTACTTTCCTTCATGGTGCTGATATAATGGAGAGATGGATATCCATTGGCATTTCGCTAAATCTTTTAACCATTATAGACTTGTGATTCACTTGTTATTGTTAAACAAATTTTTCTAACAACATTTTTTTGGATATAATTATGAAGACATTACGATCTTGATCTGTTTAGGTACAATTATGAAGGTTTAGTTATCGTGACAGTAACAGTAATGACCTGTTTATGGAAGAAGATCTAATGGTTATGATATTGTTAGATATAATTATGAAGATCAATTGACAATGGTCTATTTAGGTATACCTATAGGTATCTAAGACCAACTCTAGTGGATCCCCTAAAAATAGAGGAGGATCCGGCCGAGTAAACCTTAGTGGAGTATATTTACTCACTAAGTTTTGGCCCGACCTAACCGATCTACTAAATATAACGGAGTAATTTTCTTTTTCATTTGCATTTCATTTTCGGCCACCGAAACAAATTTCATTGCTTCTTTGTTTCATTGAACCATATTTTGATAAATTGTAGTACGTAATTCACCATTGGCTTCGCTACGAGAATGAAGCCAAAGAAAACAAGAATCACAATTAGACACTTCAATAGATATCCAATTTTCGTAACTATTCCCACTAGTTGGATTAATATGTTCTCTATGTCTTCATTGTTGATTCTCTCTATTGGCTTCTCGATCTTGCACACTTCTTTCTTCTTCGTTTCCGACGAATTCGATATTGTGTCGCATCTAGTCTGATCTCTAGTCTCTACTCTAGCAAGGAATGCACAAACATCTATCAAATTTCTCGCTATCAATAGACCGATGTAATCTTCTTGCTAATACCAAAACTTGCATCCATCCTACACACAAATTTGAGCAAACAATGAGCTATAAATTGCGTCGAATCCTATGAACAACCGAACCAAAACATGGACTCACCCCATCTTTTTTGCACTTCAAGAACACCGACCCGGGTGTTTCTATGTGGTAGAAACTCGGTGCACCACCTTTTGCCAGCTGTCGTCGCACTTTATGACCGGTAATGGGGAGCCGATGAGCTACTGTGTTAGTGCCGAGCCCGACCGACGATCGGGCGTGTCTCTGCCGACGAGCTGCCGACAGGTGAGATTCGAGCGGCTAGAGGAGGAGGCCATACTTGCATGCGCCGCAGAGGCGTTGGCGGGGTTGTGCGGTTTGGAACCCGGCCAACCCATGACAAAGGCACCGTCGTCGGCGGCCGGATGTGTCAAATCTGGCGGCGACGACAGCTGTAGATTTGCCAATTCTGTGGCGATGACGATGAGAGAGAGGCTCAAATCCGGGTGGGCGAGGATCACCGTAGAGCCTATGGACCATCCGCGGTGGCGGGTGGTGGCCCGCGGGGGCGGGAGTATGGCACCAACGTAGATGCGGTGCGGGAGTGGGGTGGTTGAGGCAGTGAGTGGGAGGGGATTTTTTCCTCCAAGCAGTGGCGACCGAGTAAATATAGGCGCCGGAAAGGAGGCGGTGTAAAAATTATCCTCCTCTATCCGGTTTAGAGGATCTGCTAGGTGCCGGTTAGAGGAGTAACGTCGGATAAGGGATCGGGTAGAGTTGGCCTAATGAACATGACATGTTTAGTTATATTTATAAATATCTAAAATTTGTGATCCATTAATAATCAAAGGGTCAACTATATCAATTAGCGGATCATTCTGGAATATCTACTCACAAAGTGATCTCTCTTTTCTCAGTTGTATTGGGCTTTTAATTTAGTACATAATAGACGTTTTCCGCCCTATCAGGTCATTAGGAATGACAAGAGCCATCCAAATTTGCGAGTGCATTTAAATGTTCTATCCGTTTTCAAGTAGGGTGGATTTCATAAACTCTCGTGGTAAGAAGTTCTGTCATTCCTAATTTGGTTTTCGTGACATCATGGGATTATGGTCTCGTAGGAAGTGTACGCAAATTATCAACTAATGACTATAATAGTGGAAAGATTATAGGCAGTATTAGACGCGGGGGGGGGGGGGGGGGGGGGGGGGGGCTTGTAGATGTTGTCCTCACGAGTTAAAGAAGTACGTTTGTGTGAATGGTGTTTATGCCAATAGTCGTGTGTATAAAAACATTGGTACACGGTGATGGATTCTCACTGCCATTGTTACCAGTTGTTCTTATAAATTTTGTTTTAAAAAGGAAACAATTCCTGATTAGCCAAAAGTTGGCCAGGGTGGCACAACAATATCTACCGTTAGACCTATTTTATTACACAATATTATACTTTTTGGTTTCTATCATTCTAAAATCTGCAATTCGATTATGCATTGTCGTTTCGTTAGTTTTGCTAAGTGTTGATGTATTTTGCCATGGTCCAGGCTCCTGAAGTTGCTAGTCAAGTGAACTCCTGGGTAGAGAATGTCACAACAGGTCTGATCAAAGAGATCCTCCCTGCGGGGTCTATTGACAATAACACTAGACTAGTTCTTGGTAATGCACTTTACTTCAAAGGACTTTGGACCGAGAAGTTTGATGAATCTAAGACAAAATACGGCGATTTCCACCTTTTTAATGGGAGCACAGTGCAAACACCATTCATGTCCAGTACAAATAAACAGTACCTTTCATCTTCTGACGGCTTGAAGGTACTTAAGCTTCCATACCAGCATGGTGGGGACAAAAGGCAGTTTTCCATGTACATTCTTCTTCCTGAAGCACACGATGGTCTCCCGAGCTTGTCCAAAAGGTTGAGCACTGAACCAGAGTTCATCGAGAACCATATGCCAAGGGCGAAGGTTGAAGTCGGACAGTTCATGCTCCCAAAGTTCAAGATATCTTTTGGATTTGAAGCATCCAATTTGCTCAAGAGTTTGGGTCTTCAGTTGCCATTCAGTATGGAGGCCAAGTTTTCAGAGATGGTGAATTCTCCCGTAGGCCTATACCTCTCATCTGTTTTCCACAAAACATTTGTCGAAGTAGACGAAGAAGGAACTAAGGCTGCAGCAGCAACTGTTGGAGGGATGCAACAACAGTCACTACCCTTAACGATGGATTTCGTCGCTAATCACCCTTTCATCTTCCTCGTTCGAGAAGATATTGCCGGTGTAGTGCTCTTCATTGGTTATGTTGCCAATCCCCTCGTGTCTTCATAGTATGTTTACCCTAAAATAATGTCTTGGAAGTTACCTCAACTGTTACATGTATGTGAAGGGTTTCAAACTTTCAACATTCAATAATGCTGGCCAAAAAATAAATTGAATAAATTGTTTTGTTTAAAAAAATCCTGATTATTGTGTGCAAAGTTTGCATAAGGGCAATAATTCATATTTGTTGTGGAGCCTTGTGCATTGAGATACTTAATACATGAGGTAAGCATACTTGTCAAATGCTTCTTGATGAAGTATGAAAGTTATCTTCGCATAATTTGGGAGATCAATCTAGGTTGATTTCAAAATCATTGATTCGAGCATTGTCGGGATCTTGCTGTTGGCCCACGAGGATTTTATCAACCTGGGTATAGAGAAGGTGCTAAGTTTATAGTAAAAAAAGGGTGCTAAGTTAAGTCTGCGCATGATGTGCTTAGGGAAGAGCTAGGATCCAAATTCAAACTCATATGAAAGATGCCATTGATGATGCTCAACCACTAAAGATTCCAGAAGAATTTCTAAGTTTGTGAAAGATGCGATTGAAGCTTCCCACGAATTCTTGAAACAGAGAGGCCGGGGAGCTATAAATCCTGCTGTAGAACTTCCTCTGATGTCACCGCATATCTGCATTGTTAACTTCTACACCACTAGCGGGAAGTTAGGCCTTCACGACGCGCTCTTGTTTCACGGGTACTGCTTGGCCCTAAGGACAAACATGAAGGGAAAATGGGAAATCTAGCCTTGCCAAGGGACTGCATGTTGTTTCCTTTTCATTGGGCGACACTGCAGAACTTATATGGTGATGTCAGAGATGATGATAAGGCTTCGAAGATTAAACATCAATCTGGTGATGTTCTAATATTTGGTGGTCAATCACGCATCTTCATGGGGTCTCCAGCATTGCGCCGAAAAGTACACCGTTCTGGGCGACCGACGAGGCAAATCTTCGACCCGGGCGTCTGAACCTCACATTCAGGCAGTACAATAAAAGTAGTAGCACTTTCAACGCCTCCATTTACGACAAGGGCAAGCAGATGGTACCCCTCATGCTCTATTTAAGTGTCCTGTTAGCAAATGTCTGCACGAACCACTATATAGCTATTTGAAAACCTGTGTTCATCACTATTCACTGTCATGTGTTTTTCATGCACAGTATTGTCGCTTCTATCATGGGTGTTTTGCAACACGAGTTGAAACAGTTCAATAGGTAACCCACAAACATCTATCTAGTTTCGCCAACTGATTACAAAACAAGAGTGAAACATCTTGCACACGGAAAAAATACGTGAAAATAGCAACAATTCAGTACTTGTAAGTCTTGTTATTTCTAGCTCGTGACCTCTCGAGGGCGCGTGACCTCTCTTGGTCAGCGTCGTCAAGCCGTATCTCCTCTAGAACCACGGTGAGCCCCAGGATGAACGCATGGTCGAGGCCTACGTTGACACGAACGTCATACTTTGTAGGCCAGAAGAATCCCCCGGAACTTTCTATGTGGGCAACGGCGGCGCCGCCGCGGGTGACGGTGCAGTCGGTGCTGCAGTACCAGGGGCAGACGCCGACGAAGTCGCGGTACCCCTCACCGGCGAGGCGCACGTCGATGTCTCCGGTGTTGGTCAGCGAAGGCTCCACGACGGCGGAGAAGAGCAGGTCCTTGGAGCTCGTGATGTCCCCCTTGAACGCCTCCCACGTCCGGCGGACCTCGAACAGGGACGGCCGGCGCTCCACGGTGAGCACGGGACGCGACGCGGCGTCGAGGAGGAGGGAGCGGCGGTAGAGGCTGAAGAAGGGCCCCTCCACCCGCATCACCGCCGCGCCGCTATCGTCCGTGACGGTCAGGTCGCGGCGCCACGGCCAGCCGGTCTTGGCCACGGTGAATGCCGTCGGGCGCCTCGCGCAGAACCGCGCGGCCACCACCGAGAACGCCATTGCCGATCGGTGGGTGCTCGTCACGTTGAGAGTCGAGACAGATCCGCAACAGATCGCCAGGTACACGTACATACGAACCTCGTACTCCTTTTGGACATTTCATTGAATTGATTTATCAAGGTGATACAACCGCATCCAAAGAATGCCCGGCCTCTGCATAACATGATGCACACAGCCAACAAGTCCAAACGACCAAAAATAAACATTGTTTTGCAGCAAAAATAAATCAATCCAGTCCAGGGTGGGGCAGGTCCTATACGGAGATTACACCACCATCCATGGTGGGAGAAAACCTCCCTGGCCGTACGCTCCAGCCGTGTAGACACCATCATAAAGAGGTCTGTGTCCTCCGACATTTGCAGAATAGACCAAGTACGGAGCCATCGTGTACATGCATGAATAACCTGCAGAGGAGTGGAAACACATTTATTATTAAAAACCACATCATTCCTGGTAAGCCACAATGCCCAGCATAAGGCAGCCGCCCCCACAAGAATATGTGCAGAAAATTGTTTATCAATACCCCGCAACCAATTGCCGAACATGTTACGTGCATTACGTGGGGTATAGATTTGAAGCTATTTGAACTATGGCCCATACTGCGCGAGCGAATTTACACTCAAAAAATAAGTGTTTAATAGACTCGTCATGTTGGCAAAAGACACATATCTTACTACCTTGCCAGTTACGTCGTGCCAGGTTATCTCTAGTTAAGATGACCCCTCTGAATTCGTTTATCTGAATTCTGTAGGATCACTATTTCCTTGCTGTACAAGACAATATCCCTGGCATATTTCAGTACGACGAACAGCTACAAGGACATAGAATGAAAAGGCTTGACTACATACTATCAAACATCTCGTCGACTCAAGCAAGACGGGAGGTCTTCAACTGGAGTGAAGTGCACAGTAGGTTTTTGAACTATTTCAAGGGTGTCCTCAAAGTATTGTGAGTGTGTTGATGCTACCTAAAATATTGGTCCTCGTGCTACTTTAGTGTTGAACTGATTTTGAAACTGAATGACACACTTATTACACTTTAACGACCAGAATAATGATTTTCATAGTTAAAGGGCCTACATGCCGCCCCTGAAATAGTTTGGGGCCTACAATGCCAATCACTCCTTCAACTGTTAGAGCATGTGCGACGCAAACACTTGCATAGGCGCTAGGGAATACAGTCCCAGCTATTTTGCCAACGCCGTACCAAATTCCCAGGCGCCCGCTGCTACAGCTCTAGCGGGACGCCTACCGCGCTTTGGGTGGTGGAATAGATGGCTACTAGCAGTTATACATTGGAAGCTTGGCCTCTTGCATGACACTTAGGTAGGTTACATTGGTTAAGCGCCTGATTAAGAGTCTTCGCGTTGGATATGCCCTTATCTTCATCTAACCAATCAAGGCATGCACATCTTATGCGTTGGTTGTCTAATTTCCGTGTCCCATGGCCATGGTAACGAGGTGATGATCCAAGTGGATCATGGACTCGCTAGGCCAGCTATAAGTGAAATCACCAGGCTCCTTTAACAAACTTAGTCAAAGAACATGACCAAACGATGAACCTTGGCAGACGTCGCCACCTGAAGCAAGAAGAAACACATGAGCCACACCTTCCTGCCACCATGAACAACACCACCAACCTTGCTTCAACCGGAATGTCAAACAATCAACATTGGAGCATTGGCTCCAAGACGATGCCACAAAGGAGGTAGGAAGGTTGATGTTTTTGTCGTCGCCTGATCTGGAAATTGTATCTGAGGCTTTCACTTGGAATGTGCATGGGGTGGGCGAGATGCATAAGCTCCACGACAACGCCTCCAAGGAAGAAGCCGGACCCTGCAAAGCTATCACGAGGCTTTCATTTGTAGCATGATTTACTTCACTATAAGGATAAAAAGATGGCATTACTTGTTAGCACTTCTTAATGAGGTGGTAAGAGGGATTCTTTCAACTGTATGTCATCATGTCTATTTCAATGCTCTTTTATTAACATATTATCTACTACTAGATGCGACATGTGTCAGCCTACTAGAATTAGAATGCTAAGAACGGGATCTGCAATGGCCTCTCGAAATAAAACGATATTGAAATGACATCCCAACACCTTTTTTCAATGTAAATAAAGTGTGAATTGTTTGCCTCGGTGGAATTAGGAAGTGTTTCGGGGACCTAGTTACCAGCTGCAATCTACACCGTTATACCTCACCCCCCTCCCAACACACACGAGACCTTGTGCAAGATATTTCCTCCGTGCATCAAGCTTCTCTATGTATACAACGCTGACCTATAAAATAAAAGCTTCACTCAAGTGATTTCTGGCAAGTTCTTGCACTCTATCACATAGAGAAGATGGAGAGGTTAGTAGGCTTTAGGAGAGGCGGAGCGCAGCCTCGTTGTCTCCTCATCCTCTACGACAAGCTAGGATCTAATATTTTAGATACTTGATGTGGCATATGTAACTTATACCAAAATAATTGAAGTAATATTTCTTCTAGCGTGATGATTACAAGACATATTTTTTGCCACTTGTATGCACTTAGGCACGCGCGCGCACACACAGCACACACACACACACACACACACACACACACACACACACACATTTAATTAATTTCGAAGAGAGAAAAGAGAAAACACTCTCTATTATGGCGACTCTATGTCAATTATTCAAATGATTGAACAAAGACTATGATGTCATCAAGGTATCTAAATGAAAGAGATCAAATGGGTGAATATAAAACTAGTGCTAAAACTGGATAGAGGCTTAGGCATTTGGTTGTTCTTACAACTGGTATCATAATATGGTTTGTTTGCATTTTTGATTCAACATTGAATGTTTGTTTCTTTGCTGTCTTTTACTTCCAAATTCCAGTTCTTACCCTTGATTTTCTTGATCTGAAAGGTTCTTATCATTTTATTTGTTGGAGAATCACTAGATTAGTTGAAAACTTGCTTGTGCAAGAGAAGTGCATTATGCAATCATGTCAAACGACCTATCACGATCCCACATCCTTCCTTTTTTTGGTTGCCTCTAGCCATTGAGCAACCATCAACACTATCTCATCGTCTTTGGCCCCCATCACCTCACTCTCGCACTCGTCTCCCAAGACTACGACGAATCATAAACAAATCCCCTCTATCCATCTCCATATACAAAAAATGTTAATTTTTTCTCATCTACATGAATCTACGATAATCCAGACTAGTATACACGAACAAATTTGGAGAAATTTACCATCTAGCAAGTTGCAAACACCTTGAGTTTGAGCGACGGAGATGTTGCACGGACAACACAAGAGATGTAGTAGGCTACGATGGATAGTCGGCACATAATGACACCTTCCTCTACATGTCGAGGAACGGTGGATTGTCATAGGAATATGGCAGTAGTCAGCCGGACAATGAGAAGTAAGGACGGGGCTATGACGAAGTGTGGTAGGTTCGGGGACGACACAACAGATCACAACGATATGGGGGGAGGGGGTGGAGGTCGTAGCAAAGGAGGATGTCATGGGAATGCGGGCTAGAATGTCCCTAGCACCAAGATTTCGATGGATAGAGGGAGCCCTATATACTGCCTTCCTCAACCTCCAAATATGAAGGCAAATAAAATAGGGCGATGAAATGCGGATGCCGATTCTACTAGACCCGCTTTTCAACCAAAATCATCATGCGAGTGGTTATTATGGTGGTCAAGCCGATGTAGCCTCACCGCTAGAGTTGCTCTTCATGAACACATTGCCACCGTTGTTGCGGCGCAAATGTTTGACAACCAATTGTGACTCAGATACGATTAGCTCTTGGGAAATTTAAAACTCACCATGCCGACCACCGATGTGGTGGAGGTGAACCATACGATGCTTGCCGGTGAGCAGTTGGTCACGCTCTCACATGCTAGTCAGCAGTTGGTCTCGCTCTCGCCTGCATATTATTGCCGGAGCTTAAATCACTAGTACAAAATAGGAGGGCTTTCGTCACAGCTCAATCTACACATTAGTCCCGGTTGTATTACGAACCGGGACTAATGTGAGCATTAGTCCCGGTTCGAGCGGCTAGGACGCCGGTCGGGCATTAGTCCCGGTTCAAATGGGACCTTTAGTCCCGGTTGGAGACACCAACCGGGACTAAAGGGGCCGATACCCTTTAGTCCCGGTTGGTGTCTCCAACCGGGACTAAAGGCACCTTTAGTCCCGGTTGGAGACACGAACCGGGACTAAAGGGGTTGAGGCTTTAGTCCCGGTTGTACTGTAGCTAGCCCCCTTTTTTTTTACATTTGTTTTCTGTTTTTAGTTTCTGTTTTAAATTGCTTATATCTTTTAGGATATTTGATGTTTTTGAGTGATTCTTTTTTGCATTGGATTCAAAATTTTGTCTAGTTTCTGTTTGTGCCATTAGTTTTCAAATTTGAATGGTTTAAATTTGAATTTGCTTCAAACCCTAGATTGTGAATAACTTGAGTTTACAAACCCTAGATTGTGAATAACTTGAGTTTACAAACCCTAGATTGTGAATAACTTGAGTTTACAAATAGTTTACAAATAGTATGGAGTTGATTTGTAGGGCTTTTCAATTTCAAGGTCATTTAGCTCAAAAAAATCATTAAATGCATGAAAAATAGCAAATGAAGTTAGAAAAGGTTGAAATTTGAGGATGTGGCTTTGAATGGTGCATATTGAATGCACAAAAAGTCTGGAGTTGAAATAAGTAAAAAAAAATGAAATGCCTTTGTAACAGACGAGTTTTCGTCAGAAACCTTGATACTTCGAAGGAGATGGTCCCGTTTGTACACGAAGTGCATCCAGTTTTTGCGGTAACCCTCTCAACTTTTTAGCACAAGCTATGTGGGTGAAATGATGATACCATGCCAAGTTTCAACCTTTTTCAGAGTTCATTTGTAGTGCTTTTCAAATTAAGGGTCATTTAGCTCAAAAAAAATCATTAAATACATGAAAAATAGCAAATGAAGTTAGAAATGGTTGACTCTGGCTTGGTAAACCTTAGTTGTGACTCTGGCTGGGACGGTGCTAGCAGATGTAGTCGACGGTATGATTGGATGGACACCAACCCGGACTAAAGGGGTTCTGAAATTTTCAAACTCTCCCCCCCTTGGACCGCCTTTTTTAGTTTTGTAGAAAATAAACAAAAATGATAAAATCTTCAAAAAATAAAATCCTTTGAGATGTAGTTAGGTTTTAGTGTCTAGTTTGTATAGAAATTTTGAAATATGAATTTTGACCTTTTTTTGCAAAAAAACTAAAAAAAACGTAAAACGGCCATAACTTTTGCATACGACGTCGAAAAAAAAAAGTTTAATATATAAAAAAACTAGAGAAAAATTGGGACTCGATTTCACCGGAGATTACCCGGTGAAGTTTTCTCAGATTCTCAAAATTCCAAAAGTAAAAAAAGTTATTTCAAAAAGAAGATTTTTTCAAAAAGATTTTTTCAAAAAGTTAATTTTATTTAAAAATAAATAAATGATGTCATATTTGGATTCCTCACATATGGCTGTGTCAATTAATTCATATAGGAGGGAGTACATTAATTTGACCACAAGCTAAGATAAGCCCACATCCCACGGCAGTAATGCAAATCCACTTACGTTCTGTCACGCAATATCATGCAAATCTTCCATGCTGGTTAAAACTTTACACATTGGCATCGTAATCCCAAGCTTGGAATTAAGTATTATTCATCAATTGTGTGAACTTAAGAAAACCCCATACCTCCAAAATGAACACCTAAAAGGTTAATAACGTGTATTAATCTCCACATGACTCCAATGTTCTAGAGAATTCAGATGTGTGGATCAATCAGACCAGAAGCTGATAGCTCTCCCAGATATATATGATCTATTTCTTCCAAGAACCAGATGACACAATGGTGACTAATTAAAGGACACATAAAAGCCACTTTTATTTACCTTTGTTTTGAGATACATAACCCTCTCCAATTGCTTGTACGCTTTCTTTTGGCCTGCACTCCGCAGATGCCACCAAGTTCCGACCTAAACGCACTTGTTAAATATCCAGCCAACACCCATGCACACTGTACTTCTCATTGATTCCATCTTCTTCTCAAATCTAACCAAAGTCAGACAAACCCCGACCCCGGCCATGGCAACCACCCTCGCCACCGACCTCCGCCTCTCCATCGCGCACCAGACCCGATTCGGCCTTCGCCTCGCCTCCGCCATGTCCTCCGACCCCGAGTCTGCTACCACCAACATTGCTTTCTCCCCGGTGTCACTCCACGTCGCACTCAGCCTTGTCGCTGCCGGCGCGAGGGGCGCCACTCGCGACCAGCTTGTAGCTGTACTCGGGGACGGTGGTGCAGGAGAGGGCGAGGCACTCCACTCGCTCGCCGAGCAAGTGGTGCAGTTCGTGCTTGCCGACGCGTCCATCAACTACGGCCCGCGCGTCGCCTTCGCCAACGGCGTTTTCGTCGATGCGTCGCTCTCGCTCAAGCCATCCTTCCAGGAGCTCGCCGTGTGCAACTACAAATCCGAGGTCCAGTCCGTGGACTTCCACACTAAGGTAATCCTGTTCCTGGACCTGCTAGTTCTTCATACGACATCAGGGTTCTTCACGAGATAAAAGGATTTGCTACCGTAATGGTATATTTATTCACTTTTGCTTTTACATGCCACTGTTACTCTGAAAGTGGTAGTTAGTAATGCTGATACAATGGTGAGAGATGGATATCCATTGGCATTCGCTAAATCTTTTAACCATTCTAGACTTGTGATTCACTGTATAATTTCATGCAAATGTTTCTAACAACATTTGCTTGGATACAGTTATGAAGATATAATGATCTTGGTCTTTTTTTTGCTGGTAAGAACTTGTATTACTGAAGGAGCGTCCAAATTACAATATGTCTTACACAAATCAACTACCTCTCGGGGACCAGATCCCAACAAGATAACTGTTCTATGTTAGCTAATAACCTAGCGTGACAAGTAGTTTCAGTTAGAGCTGCCGCTGCAGCTTAGCACTTTCAGTTAGCAGGTTTTTGGGTTTCAGTTAAGGTAGTGCCTGAGGACGCGGTCTGTGCGATCCCAAGGCCATAGCTCGCGGCGAGCGCGCGCCCCTGATCGTGGGATGGCACGATCCAGTAGAGGGGGTCGTCCTCGATCCGTTTTTCCCGTTCTTCAGTGAATAAAGAGAGGAGAAAACGCAGCAGTTCAGTGCGCTGCACAAAAATTCAGTCTCTGTCGTCTCCCTCCTCCTCTCGCCATTGACAGAAGCTCCGAGCTTCGGTGATAATAATTGGTATCAGAGCGCCTCGTTCTCGATCTTGGGATGACGAAGAAAGATGATTCCGGCGATGGTAAGACACCGCCGACGCCACGCGCGCGAATCACTGATGGTTCTGATCAGGGTTCGTCGGCGCGGGTGGTGCGCGACACCGGCGGCACGGCGTGGCCGATGCTGACGAGGACCAACTACACCGACTGGGCTGTCCTCATGCAGGTCATGATGGAGGGGCGGCACCTGTGGGACGCCGTGCAGACAGGCACGGCAGAGCGGAGCGACGATCGGCTCGCGCCGGAGGCGATCCTGCGCAGGGTGCCACCGGAGATGGCACCCACTCTCGCCGGCAAGGCCACGGCGAAGGAGGCGTGGGATGCTGTGAAGACGATGCGTCTCGGGGTGGCGCGCGTCCGCGAGGCGAAGCTCGCGACCATATCCAAGCAGTACAGCGACATCCGGTTCGCCGACGGCGAGACGGTGGACGATTTCGCCATGAGGATCACCAACATGGTGGCCCAGATGGCGCAGCTCGGCGAGGTCGTGCCGGAGAAGCGCGTGGTGAGGAAGTTCCTCTCCGTCGTCCCGAAAAGGTACTCTCAGATCGCTCTCTCAATAGAGACTCTGGTAGACCCTGATGCGCTCACGGTGGAGGAGCTCACCGGGCGGCTCAAGGCCGCCGAGGAGCGGTACGATCTCGAGCAGGCTGAGATGGGCATCGACCGGCTTCTCATGACGATGGACGAGTGGAACAAGTGCATGAAACGCACTGAGAACGACGGGTCCGGCGGCAGCGGATCCGGAGCTGGGCGCGGAGGCGGCCGCCGTGGTCGCGGACGCGGGCACGGCGGTGGGCACGGCTCAGGCAGCCGTGCAAAGCCCACGGACATTTGCCGGCACTGCAAGAAGGCCGGGCACTGGGCACGTGAGTGCCGTACTCGTCTCCGCGAGGAGGCGAATCTCGCCGAGCAGGGCGGGCACGCCGTGGACGGACACGACGACGACCCAACGCTCCTGATGGCGGTGATCGCCACGGACCCGTCACAGAGCGCGGGGGAGCACGTCATGCTCAACGAGGAGCGTGCGGAGGCGAATCTAGGCGCGGAGGAGGCGTCGTGCGACGGCCGGTGGTTCCTGGACACCGGCGCGTCCAACCACATGACCGGCGATCGCGCGGCGTTCGCGGAGCTGGACGAGGGCGTCACCGGGAGCGTCAGGTTCGGAGATGGATCCAGCGTGGCCATCCACAGCCGCGGCACGATCACGTTCACCGTGCGCAGCGGAGACCACCGCGCCCTCACCGACGTCTACTTCATCCCGCGCCTGAAGACCAGCATCATCAGCCTCGGGCAGCTGGACGAGCACGGCTACACCACCAAGATCCACGGCGGCATCCTGACCCTGTACGATCGCCGCCAACACGAGTTGGCCCAGGTACGCCGGAACGGCAAACGCCTTTATGTGGTTCGTCTGGATATTTCACATCCTGTCTGCTTTGCGGCGCACGCTGGCGATGAGGCGTGGAGGTGGCATGCCAGGTTTGGCCACCAACACTTCGACGCACTCCGGCGCATGGGGCGCACGGACATGGTGCACGGGATGCCTCTCGTGGATCACACCGAGGAGCTGTGCGACGACGCATGCTTGGTGGGGAAGCAGCGGCGTGCGCCGTTCCCCTCACAGGCGCGCTATCGAGCGACGGAGCCGCTCAAGCTGGTCCATGCCGACCTCTGCGGGCCGATCACTCCATGCACTCCAGGAGGCAAGCGCTACTTCATGCTCGTGGTCGACGACCACAGTCGCTACATGTGGGCCATGATGCTGCCGGCGAAGGACGCCGCCGCAGCCAGCATCAGACAGTTCGTCGCCGCGGCAGAGGCAGAGCGGGGAGCGAAGCTGCGCACGTTCCGGACGGACCGGGGCGGCGAGTTCACCTCCACTGGACTCGGCGAGTACTTCACGGACCAGGGCGACCAGCGGCACCTAACGGCGCCCTACTCGCCGCAGCAGAACGGCATCGTGGAGCGGCGCAACCAGACGGTCGTCGGCATGGCCAGGAGCATGCTCAAAGCGAAGAACATGCCTAGCTGGTTCTGGGGGGAGGCCGTGGCGACTGCGGTGTTCATCCTCAACAGATCATACACCCGCAGCGTCGATGGCAAGACTCCGTACGAGGAGTGCCACGGCAAGAAGCCGGCCGTACACTACCTGCGCGTCTTCGGCTGCATCGCCTACGTCAAGAACACGCGGCCCGGACTGAAGAAACTCGACGACCGCAGCACGAAGATGATCTTCATCGGCTACGAGGAGGGCTCGAAGGCGTACAGAGTGTACGATCCCCTGACCAAGCGTGTGTACGCGTCACGCGACGTGGTGTTTGACGAAGCAGCTAGCTGGGATTGGGGCGCCGGCGGCGAGCCCACCGACGAGACGCTCGTCGTCCACCACGAGCTCCCTCTCGTCGCCAGAGCACAGAGGGTGCCCGACACGGCAGGCGACTCAAGCGGAGAGGGCGATGATGACGTGGGAGCGTCTCCAGCCGCGCCCAAGACCGCTGCCAGGTTGCCAGTGTCACCAGCAGAGCCTCAGACTGCTGCGGCCGCAGCCACGCCGGACACACCTGGCGGCAGTGCGCCCCCGGAAGGCGCTCCGGGGGGAGTGGAGTTCGTCACGCCGCCGACGATGCAGCCAGATCTCTTCGACGCCGACGATGATCCTGTCATCGGACACCGGTTTCGCCGCGTCACAGACGTCCTTCGCAGGACAAACGAGCCGGTGCAGATGGCCGAGCAGCTGCTGCTAGCTGAGGAGGAGCCACTCAGCTTCGCCGACGCCGAGCCGCACGAGTGTTGGCGACGTGCCATGCTGGATGAGCTGGCCTCGATCGAAGAGAACAACACCTGGACTCTGACCGATCTGTCGGCCGGTCACCAGGCGATCGGGCTCAAGTGGGTTTTCAAGTTGAAGAAAGACGCCGCCGGTGTGGTGGTGAAGCACAAGGCGAGGCTCATGGCAAGGAGCTTTATGCAGAAAGAAGGCGTGGACTACGACGACGCATTCGCGCCCGTGGCAAGACTGGACTCGGTGCGCGTCATGGTCGGCGTGGCGGCTCAGCGCGGCTGGGAGCTGCACCACCTCGACGTCAAGTCGGCTTTCCTCAACGGCGAGCTCAAGGAGGAGGTCTACGTCAAGCAACCGCCCGGTTTCGCGCGGAGAGGCGAGGAGCACAAGGTGTACCGCCTCCACAAGGCGCTCTACGGGCTGCGGCAGGCACTGCGAGCTTGGAATGCCAAGCTTGATCGCACCATGCAACAGCTTGGGTTCACGAGCTGTCCGTCGGAGGACGTCATGTATATACGGGGCGGGGGGCAAGGACGCCTCCTGGTCGGTGTGTACGTCGACGATCTCGTCGTCACCGGCGGCGACGCCAAGGCCATCCTTGGGTTCAAGACAGAGATGATGGGCAGGTTTCGCATGAGTGATCTCGGCCTGCTCAGCTTCTACCTGGGCATTGAGGTGAAGCAGAAGGCCGGGGAGATCGTCCTGTCGCAAGTAGCGTACGCCGGTGAGCTCCTAGCGCGGGCGGGCATGATGGACCGCAACCCAGTGAATGTGCCCATGGAGCCGCGCCTCAAGTTGAGCAAGGAGGGCCCTGAATCGCGGGTGGACGCCACTGACTACCGCAGCATCGTCGGAGGGCTTCGCTACCTCACCCACACGCGGCCGGACATCATCTACGCGGTGGGGTACGTGAGCCGTTTCATGGAGGCGCCGACCACGGCGCATCTCGCCGCCATCAAGCATCTGTTGCGCTACATAGTAGGCACGCGCAAGCTTGGTTGCAGGTATGTCAAGGGACAGGACGGCGAGCTCGTTGGATACAGTGACTCGGACATGGCCGGGGACATAGACGATCGCAAGAGCACGTCGGGCAATCTCTTCTTCCTGGGAGGAGCCCCGATCACTTGGCAATCCCAGAAGCAGAAGATTGTGGCCTTGTCTTCGTGTGAGGCGGAGTATGTGGCTGCAACAACGGCAGCATGCCAGGCGATCTGGTTGAGCAGGCTCATGAGGGACCTGCTGAAGGAGGATGCCGCCACCACCATCTTCATCGACAACAAGTCCGCCATCCAGCTGTGCAAGAACCCGGTCTTCCACGATCGCAGCAAGCACATCGACGTGCGATTCACTTCATCCGCAGGTGTGTGGAAGAAGGCAAGATCAAGGTGGAGCACATCGCCACCGGTGATCAACTCGCAGACATATTCACAAAGTCACTAGGGCGCACGCCGTTCCAGGAGCTTCGTGCACGCATTGGTATGGTCGAGGTTTAGTTTTGTGTCACGACTAGCTTAGGGGGAGATTGTTAGCTAATAACCTAGCGTGACAAGTAGTTTTAGTTAGAGCTGCCGCTGCAGCTTAGCACTTTCAGTTAGCAGGTTTTTAGGTTTCAGTTAAGGTAGTGCCTGAGGACGCGGTCTGTGCGATCCCGAGGCCATAGCTCGCGGCGAGCGCGCGCCCCTGATCGTGGGATGGCACGATCTAGTAGAGGGGGTCGTCCTCGATCCGTTTTCCCGTTCTTCAGTGAATAAAGAGAGGAGAAAACGCAGCGGTTCAGTGCGCTGCACAAAAATTCAGTCTCTGTCGTCTCCCTCCTCCTCTCGCCATTGACAGAAGCTCCGAGCTTCAGTGACAACCTTCTATTCTCAATCCTAGCAAACTTAGCTAAAATATCACTAATCAAATTCTGCCTACGAGAAACATGAGTAATACAAGTCATACGAAGAGACCTCAAATGCTTAATTTCACCAACCAAGGATGCAAAGACAGATATGTCAATGTTTTTATCCAAGATATAGCGATCTTGATCTATTTATTATGATGGTCTAATTATCATGTCATTTTAGGTATACAGATAACAGTAATGATCTGTGTAGGGACAATTATGAAGATCTAAGATCATGATATTTTAGATACAATTATGAAGATCAAACAACATTCGTCTTTTTAGGTATACCTATATAGGGATCTAATGAACATGGTATGTTTAGTTACAGCTTTATAAATATCTAAAATTTGTGATCTATTAATAACAAAGGATCAACTAAATCAATAATCGTACCATTTTGGAATATCTACTCACAAAGAGATCTCTCTTTTTTCAGTTGTATTGGGCTTTTAATTTAGTATATAATAGAAGTTTTGCCCCGAGGTACCCTATCAAGTCATTAGGAATGCCCTAATTTGTGAGTGCATTTAAATGTTCTACCCGTTTTCAGGTAGGGTGCATTTCATGATCTCTCATGATGAGAAGTTGTGTCATTCCTAATGTGGTTTTCATTGACATCATGGGATTCTAGTCTCGTATGAAGTGTATACAAAGAATCAACTAATGGCTATAATAGTGGAAAGATCAGTATTCGTATTAGAGGGGGGGTGCTTGTAGATGTTGTCATCACCAGTTAAACATGTATGTTTGTGTGAATGGTCTTTATACCAACAGTCGTGTGTATAAAAACAACATCTACCGTTAGACCTATTTTATTACCCTATATTATACTTCTTGGCTTTTATCACTCTAAAAACTGCCACTTGATTATGTACTATGGTTTCGTTAGTTTTGTTAAGTGTTACTGTATTTTGCCATGGTCCAGGCTCCTGAAGCTGCTAGTCAAGTGAACTCCTGGGTAAAGAATGTCACCGCAGGTCTCATCGAAGAGATCCTCCCCGCGGGGTCTATTGACAATACTACTAGACTAGTTCTTGGTAACGCACTTTACTTCAAAGGACTTTGGACCGAGAAGTTTGATGAATCTAAGACAAAGTACGACGATTTCCACCTTTTTAATGGGAGCACTGTTCAAACACCATTCATGTCCAGTACAAATAAACAGTACCTTTCATCTTCTGACGGCTTGAAGGTACTTAAGCTTCCATACAAGCAAGGCGGGGACAAGAGGCAGTTCTCCATGTACATTCTTCTTCCTGAAGCACATGACGGTCTCTCAAGCTTGGCACAAAGGTTGAGCACTGAACCAGAGTTCTTGGAGAACCATATCCCAACGAAGGAGGTTGAAGTCGGACAGTTCACGCTCCCAAAGTTCAAGATATCTTTTGGATTTGAAGCAAACAATTTGCTTAAAAGTTTGGGTCTTCAGTTGCCATTCAGTTTTGAGGCCAATCTTTCAGAGATGGTGAATTCTCCGGTGGACCTATACATCTCATCTGTTTTCCACAAAACGTTTGTTGAAGTAGATGAAGAAGGAACTAAGGCAGCAGCAGCAACCGGTGTTGCGATTGCACAACGGTCACAACCCTTAAGGATGGATTTCGTTGCTAATCACCCTTTCATCTTCCTTATTCGAGAAGACATCGCCGGTGTAGTGCTCTTCATTGGTCATGTTGCCAATCCCCTCGTGTCTTCATAGTATATTTACCCTAAATCAGTGTCTTGTAAGTTACCTCAACTGTTACATGTAAGTGATGGGTTTCAACATTCAATATTGTTGCCTGTACAATAAATTAAATAAATTGTTTTTAAGAAATGTTTTGATTGTTGTGTGAAAAGTTTGCATAAGGGCAATGATCCATGATTGATGTGGAGCCTTATGCTTTGAGATACTTATAATACATGAGGTAAGCATACTTGTCAAATGCTTCTTGATGAAGTATGAAAACTATTTTTGCATAATTTGGGAGATCAATCTAAGTTGGTTTGAAAATCATTGTTTCGAGCATTGTCGGGATCCTGCTGTTGGCCCACGATGATACTATCAAACTGGGTACAGAGAAGGTGCTAACACTAGTAGAAAACAGGGCATCAGTCCAGGTTTCAGAGGGCCTTTAGTCCCGGTTCTTCAACCGGGACAACACGATCGGGACTAATGCCGATCACTTTTAGTCCCGGTTGTCTTACGAACCGGGACCAAAGGTGCTCCACGTGGCCTATATGCGGCGCCGAGGCAGGAGGACCTTTAGTCCCGGTTCTTAACACGAACCGGGACAATAAGGCGCTGGGTTTTGTTTTTTGGAAAGGGCCGTGTTTCATTTTTTGTTTTCATTTTATTTTATATTTATATTGTATTTTCACGCGGTTAAACATATTAATATACAACATCATCAGTACAAATTATGGAAAAAACAACCAACATCAGTACAAATTAGATGGATGCAATAGACCAAGCTGAATTAGAGGACGTATTTTCATCTAATCAACATTAGATGCATCCATCTAATGTAATTAGAGGATGCATCCATCTAATTTGTACTCGTATATGTCATATAACAACTCATCATCATCATCTTAATCAACTCTTCATCATTCAACATCCAACAACTCATCATCATCTTAATCAACGATCCTCATTATTGTAGTTATCAAAAGGTTGAAACACTAACTACTGCTAGGTAAAAAAGCAAAATAAAGGCGAACTCCGCCATCTCCCGATTGAAGAACACAGATCAACCTATCTCCAACTTGTGAGATGCGCAAGTATTCCTCTCCAAGTGGTAGCATAAATGCTTGTATTGCATTTCTCCATCCTGTGATTTTCAGGGTTTCTTCACTTTTAGATATCCTGTAGCTACCACTGTAATTAATCGGGAGTGGCCGTAAGCTAACCATTTGCAAATCACCATTTTTGAACATCCATCTAGGCACGGTCTCTGGGGGGTACCTATTGAAAAACATTAGTAATAATAACATAGTTAGCAAACTAGTTTTGCTTAAGAACAATGTATATATGAAAAAGATGGACTAGTGGTGCAATGGTAAAAAAATTCTTACAAAGTTGTTTGAAGTGATGTTATGATGGTTCAACTTGTGCACTAGTGACACATATCCATTATAAATGTTGCCAGTCTGGTAATGTTTAGCATGATCCTCAACATCATAAATAAATGAGATGAGATGATTTATCTCCGAACAAGTAAGTTTGGAGTCATGACTGTAGTACGTCCGATCTATTATCTGTCGGGTAGTTCTTGTAGCACGGAAATAAGGTGGTAATTAAAAATTAAGAAATTTAGTCGGGAAGAGTACCAAATACTTTTCAATAATCAATATAAAGTACCTAACAAATCTGTTCACAAACGCACCTCGAGGTAGCACCGGAATCAAGTCATCCTCCGCATGCACCCAAATATCTATATTATTATCACGAACATCGTCATTACCAAGATCGAAGGTAATGTTCATGTCCTCATCCAACCCATACGCGTTGCAAAATGCTCTCCAATTAGAACAACCAAAATATGTGTGATCTTCGTTATTTTTCACCTTAACAACAAAAGTGTAATGCTCCGTTCTTAGGTGAGCTATCTTAGGCTCTCTACTATCCTTCTCTTTGAAATGGAACTTGTCCAAGACAGCGAATCTTGCATGACAGGGAACGCACTAGTCGAATTGTATAAAAGAAAATTAAAGGTTAATTAAAGAAAAAAAAGCACACGTCATACTTCATTAACAAAAAATACATGTTGTCTGTACATACCGTAATAATACTAAATTCTTCTGTTAGCTTGACGGTGAACGACCTGTCGTTGTCCAGGTGAGGATAAATGTCGCATATACCCCTGTCATCCCAGCACAAAGGGCACTGAGGGATCCTATCGTCGTCAGACGACGTCGACATTTCCCGTGTTCATGATTCTAAGATTAAAAATCGACTGCAAAATTTTGAAGCAAGATCATCATATAATATCACTAATACATATGATATCACCAGCGATCGTCGGGGACACTTCATATAATATTATCATATAATATCACTAATACATCTTGAATAATCCAGTTAATGAAGCATCGAATATTATCGCTAATACAGCTCGAATATTATCATATAATATCATTAATTAGTACAGATCGAGTTGACATCTCACGGCGCAGGCGGTGGACACCCAAAGAGAAGGAACCATCGCCGGATCATAGCTCGGGTGAGATCCCTGAATAACCTGCCAGGTATTGGAGAACCTGGCGTCCAACGCGGCCATGTAGCGACGGACGTGCTCGTCCTCCTCCCTGACACGACGACGTACCACCTCCGCGGGGGCCGGCTCCCTCTGCACCGATAGTGGCCCACGCGACCGCCACCAAAGAAGCTCCGGGTCGACGACGAGACCCGGATTTCTCATCAAGGTGCGCGCCCCGGAAGGTAGCACCTCCCAGTGCCAGCCCGGCGGAGCCCAGTCCTGGACATGGCGCCTCTCAAACTGGTTGTCGGCGCCGAGTCGACGACGAGGATGCGGGATTGGCATCGTCGACGAGAACAAATTGTGGCTATATAGCAAATATCATTTTATTTAACAACAATACCATATTTAATATGCATTCCTATCCCTACATAGGATTGATTCCTATCCTCCACATTTCAAAGGAAAACAAAAAAGAGCCTAGACAATGCTTTCTTCCGTTTATCTAAAAACATATCACAATAGCACTGCTACTACTTCTTCTTCTTAACAAAAAAGAGCCTAGACAATGCTTTTTTGTTTCCTTCCTGGACAAAGGCAAGTGTTCTATTTGTGCATTTTGACGGCAATTTTCTTCGATAACAGACGAAGCGAGCTCGGATGAGTACATGGGTGGGATGACAGATGATAAACTTGATACGGGTGTGTTGTTGACTGTCATCCAAAAGACATGCTACATATTGGCGTGATGGACTACTATGGTAAAAGGACATTAAGGCAGCATGAAAATGAAACTTCTTCATGTCTGTTGTCCATGCGAACAAGATTTTCCCGAAAATGAGGAAGATTTTCCCTTATTATATTAAGAAGTGAGAAGATAAAGTGATAATTACGAGAGACTTGACCGGATCACGCAACAACCGAAAAAAAGTTCATAACTATCTGGATGTTCTTTTTGTATAACTGATGAATCATTTCCCGTTTCTTCTACAGAAATTTGTTGATATTCAAGTTGAAGGGCCACCATCTTACTCACATAGGTCAAAAGGATTTTGTTTGTCCACCATCTTATTCACTAAGTTTCCATTGCATGACAACATTTTTGCTTCTAATTCTCAACATACAGCTTGAGTTTATAGTTGTAGGGCTCTTCTAACTAATGACGCTATCAATTGTACCTACCTAATATGTTTCACTGATTTGATTAGATGAACTGGCATGTCAATTCTATCCCACATTGCTTCGGCCGGCGACGGGGAAGGGCGATGACAGTGACCGCGGGGGGGGGGGGGGGGGGGGATAGGAGGAGGGGAACGGCGGTGTGCCGGCGGCTCACCTAGGAGGAGGAGGGGAGCGGGCTCGGGGCGGCGACGGGGACGGCGTCGGGGGCGGAGACGGGGACGGCGTCGGGGGCGGCGATGGGGACGGCGTCGGGGGCGGCCACGGGGGCGGCGCGACGAGGAGCGGGCTCGGGGAGGCGACGGCGCGGTCCGGCAGCCTGGTGGCATCGAGGTTTTCTTCGGTGCCGTCGGGGGAGATGGAGATCGAAAGCTGCAGATGGATTTTGGTCCACTTATATACCCCAGCCTTTAGTCCCGGTTGATGGCTCTAACCGGGACTACAGGTCCCCCTTTAGTCCCGGTTGGAGCCAAGGTGAATTTCAGCAGCCCAAAGGGCGGGAAGCCCAGCCCTTTAGTCCCGGTTGGTGGCTCCAACCGGGACTAAAGGGGGACCTTTAGTCCCGGTTAGAGCCATCAACCGGGACTAAAGGGTTGGTCCTGGCTGGGGTGGGAGTTTAGTCCCACCTCGCCAAGCGAGAGGCGCTCGCACCAGTTTATAAGCCAGCCCCTCTCTGCCTTGTTAAGTTCCTCTCAAAGCCCAGACAGCTCATCGTCTGACCTCGCCCCTCTCTGCCCTGTGGGGCCTACTGTCAGGAGTTATTCGTGCCTGCGGGCCTGCATCCTGGCCCATATAGGGTTTCGAGTCATATGCAGGCCGTGGTGTGTGATTCTCCTCACTTGTAGGCGGGCAAATTTTTTATTTTTTGCATATGTTATGTCATTTTTTTAGGAGCACGATGGGAGTTTAGTCCCACCTCGCGAGTTGAGGAGCACGACGACCAGCTTATAAGCCCCGCTGTGAGAGAGGCAACACGAGCCTCTCTCAAAGCGAACATGTGCCTACTATGTCGTTGTTACTAAAGTGAAAATTGATGCGCTTATAGAGAAAATTCAACCTAAATTCAAAGTGCTAGTTAACTATCACTTTGAATTTAGGTTGAATTTTCTATATAAGCGCATCTATTTTCACTTTTGCTATTTTTTATGTTATTTTTTTGCATATTAAAAGTTCTTAACAAAAAATACTTTATGAATACTCTTTTTGCTATTAAAGTTTTTAACAAAAATAACTTTGATAATTTTAGTTGCATAAATTTTATATAATATTAAGTTAAATAACTTTGATCGGACGAAAACACGTCTATTACAAAGGGATTTCAATTTTTTAAACATATTTTAACTCAAGACTTTTTCTGAATTCAATATGCACCATTCAAAGCCACATCATCACTTTTCAACCCTTTTCTGATTTCATTTTCTATTTTTCATGCATTTCATTATTTATTTTGAGCTAAAATGACCCTGAATTGAAAAGCACTTCAAATGAACTCTGAAATGGTTGAAAATTGGCATCATATCATAATTTCACCCACATAGCATGTGCTAAAAAGTTGAGAGGGTTACAGGAAAAACTGGATATACTTCGTGTACAAACTGGACAATCTCTTTCGAAGTATCAGGGTTTCGAACGAAAACACGTCTATTACAAAAGGATTTCAATTTTTTAAACATATTTTAACTCAAGACTTTTTCTGCATTCAATATGCACCATTCAAAGCCACATCATCACTTTTCAACCCTTTTCTGACTTCATTTGCTATTTTTCATGCATTTCATGATTTATTTTGAGCTAAAATGACCCTGAATTGAAAAGCACTGCAAATGAACTCTGAAATGGTTGAAAGTTGGCATGGTATCACGCTCCAGTAAAAAATGAAAATTCCTGTACTAGAGTCAAAAGTTTCTGTTTTGGTTCAGCATCAATTCTACTCATCTTGTGAGTCATCCCAAAGGCTTTACTTGGCACTTTATTGAAATAAAAGGCACAAAACATGATTACTACATTAGCTTAATCATGTGAACACACCAAAACAGAAGGTAAAAGTGTTGGGTTGTCTCCCAACAAGCGCTTTTCTTTGAAGCCTTTTAGCTAGGCATGATGATTTCAATGATGCTCACATAAAAGATAAGAATTGAAACATGCAAGAGAGCATCATGAAGCATATGACTAGCACATTTAAGCCTAACCCACTTCCTATGCATAGGGATTTTGTGAGCAAACAATTTATGGGAGCAAGAATCAACTAGCATAGGAAGGCAAAACTAGCATAACTTCAAAACTTTGAACACATAGAGAGGAAACTTGATATTATTGCAATTCCTACAAGCATATGTTCCTCCCTCATAATAAATTTCAGTAGCATCATGAAGGAATTTCACAACATAACTATCACAAAAAAGCATTATCTTCATGATCCACAAGCATAGAAAATTTGTCACTCTCCACATAAGCAATTTTCTTCTCATTCATAATAGTGGGAGCAAACTCAACAAAATAACTATCATGAGATACTTGATTGACATAACCACTTTGAATATTAAAATCATGATGACAAGTTTCATGATTACTATCACTCTTTATAGCATACGTGTCATCACAATAATCATCATAGATAGGAGGCATGCCATCATCATAATAAATTTGCTCATCAAAACTTGGGGGACTAAAAATATCATCTTCATCAAACATAGCATCCCCAAGCTTGTGGGTTTGCATATCATTAGCATCATGGATATTCAGAGAATTCATACTAGCAATATTGCAATCATGCACATCATTCAAGGAATTCTCATTAAGTATTATCATAATTTCTTCCTCTACCAATTGAGCACAATTTTCTGAATCCTTATTTTCACGAAAGACATTATAAAGACGATACAAATGATGCAACCCAAACTCCATTTTTTTGTAGTTTTCTTTTATAAAACCAAACTAGTGATAAAACAAGAAACTAAAAGATTCAATTGCAAGATCTAAAGATATACCTTCAAACACTCACCTCCCCGGCAACGGCGCCAGAAAAGAGCTTGATGTCTACTACGCAACCTTCTTCTTGTAGACTCGTGTTGGGCCTCCAAGCGCAGAGTTTTGTAGGACAGTAGCAAATTTCCCTCAAGTGGATGACCTAAGGTTTATCAATCCGTGGGAGGCGTAGGATGAAGATGGTCTCTCTCAAGCAACCCTGCAATCAAATAACAAAGAGTCTCTTGTGTCCCCAACACACCCAATACAATGGTAAATTGTATAGGTGCACTAGTTCGGCGAAGAGATGGTGATACAAGTGTAATATGGATGATAGATATTGGTTTTTGTAATCTGAAAATATAAAAACAGCAAGGTAGCAAGTAACAAAAGTGAGCAAAAACGGTATTGCAATGCTTGGAAACAAGGCCTAGGGTTCATACTTTCACTAGTGCAAGTTCTCTCAACAATACTGACATAGTTGAATCATATGTAAATCCCTCACGTGCGACAAAGAGTTCACTCGAAAGTCACAAATAGCGGAGAACAAACGTAGAAATTATTGTAGGGTACGAAACCACCTCAAAGTTATCTTTTCCGATCTATCTTATGAGCTATCCCTATAAGTGTCACGAACAGCCCTAGAGTTGGTACTAAAATTACACCTTAAGATACACATCAACCAAAACCCTAATGTCACCTAGATACTCCAATGTCACCACGAGTACCCATGGGCTTGATTATACGATATGCATCACACAATTTCAGATTCATCATGTTCTATCCAACACAAAGAACTTCAAAGAGTGCCCCAAAGTTTCTACCGGAGAGTCAAGACGAAAACATGTGCCAACCCCTATGCATAGATTCCCAAGGTCACGGAACCCGCAAGTTGATCACCAAAACATACATCAAGTGGATCAATAGAACATCCCATTGTCACCACGGATATCCCATCGGAAGACATACATCAAGTGTTCTCAAATCCTTAAAGACTCAATCCGATAAGAAAACTTCAAAGGGAAAACTCAATTCATCACAAGAAGATAGAGAGGGGAAAACTCCATATGATTCATCTATATCAATAAAGTTCGCGGTACATCAAGATCGTGTCATCTCAAGAACACGAGAGAGAGAGAGATCAAACACATAGCTACTGGTACATACCCTCAGCCCTGAGGGTGAACTACTCCCTCCTCGTCATGGAGACCGCCGGGATGATGAAGATGGCCTCCGGTGATGGTTTCCCCCTCCAGCAGGATGCCGGAACGGGCTCCCGATTGGTTTTCGTAGCTACAGAGGCTTCTGGCGGCGGAACTCCCGATCTAGGTTTCTTTCTGGGGGTTTTGGTATTTATAGGAATTTTTGGCGTCGGTCTCACGTCAAGGGGGTGCTCGAGGAGTCCACAAGCCAGGAGCGCCCTCCCGGGGGGTAGGGCGCGCCCTCCTAGCTTGTGGCCTCCTCGGTCACTTCCTGGCCCCAGCTCCGGTGCTTCGGGGGTCTCTTTTGGTCCATAAAAAATCACCGTAAATTTTCAGGCCATTCCGAGAACTTTTATTTCTGCACAAAAAACGACACCATGGTAGTTCTGCTGAAAACAACGTCAGTCCGGGTTAGTTCTAATAAAATCATACCAAAATCATATAGAATTATTGTAAACATGGCATGAATACTTCATAAATTATAGATACGTTGGAGACGTATCACTGCGCCACATCACTGGCTAGGACGAATGGTTCGTCTGTGTACCCAAGATTGTTGAGATCCACTATTGTCATTCCGTACTGCGGGTCTAACTATACACCGCCTCCTGACATATTGACCCATTTGCACCGAAACAAAGGGACCTTAAATTCATGTCCATAGTAAAGTTCCCATATCTCCTCTATGTAACCATAATATGGTTCGTCTGTGTACCCAAGATTGTTGAGACACCACTGTTTTGCTCGGTGCTCTTTTTATCTTGGGCGATCGTGTAAAATGTATTACCATTTATCTCGTACCCTTGGTAAGTCAATACAGTCGAACACGGTGTCCTGGCCAACAAGTACAGGTCATTTGCAACAGTGTTGTTACGCATGAGATGCATTTGCAACCAACCGCCGAAAGTATCGATGTGTTCACGTGTAATCCAGTCGTCAGACTGCTCCGGGTGTGTCCAGCGTAGAATATTCTTGTGTTCATTCATATACGGGGCCACCAAGGTAGAATTCTGTAGAACTGTGTAGTGTGCTTGCGCCCAAGAATGCCCGTCCCTACATATTATTTATTTCGCTCCTAGCGTGCATTTTCCACTCAGTCTCCCCTCATACCGCAATTTAGGGACACCAATCGGCTGAAGGTCAGGAAAAAAGTCAACACAAAACCCAATGACCTCCTCTGTTTGATGTCCCGTGGAGATGCTTCATTCTGGCCTAGCACGATTACGAACATATTTCTTCAAGACTCCCATGAACCTCTCAAAGGGGAACATATTGTGTAGAAATACAGGACCCAGAATGGCAATCTCGTCGACTAGATGAACTAGGACGTGAGTCATGATATTGAAGAAGGATGGTGGGAACACCAACTCGAAGCTGACAAGACATTGCACCAAATCATTCCGTAACATTGGTAGGATTTCTGGATCGATTACCTTCTGAGAGATTGCATTGAGGAATGCACATAGCTTCACAATGGCTAATCGAACGTTTTCCGGTAGAAGCCCCCTCAATGCAACCGGAAGCAGTTGCGTCATAATCACGTGGCAGTCATGAGACTTTAGGTTCTGGAATTTTTTCTCTGCCATGTTTATTATTCCCTTTATATTCGACGAGAAGACAGACGGGACCTTCATACTGAGCAGGCATTCAAAGAAGATTTCGTTCTCTGCTTTGGTAAGAGCGTAGCTGGCAGGACCTTGATACTGCTTTGGATGCATGCCGTCGTTTTCGTGCACACGTTGCTGGTCCTCCCGTGCCTCCGGTGTATCTTTTGTCTTCCCATACACGCCCAAGAATCCTAGCAGGGTCACGCAAAGATTCTTCGTCACGTGCATCACGTCGATTGAAGAGCGCACCTCTAGGTCGTTCCAATAGGGTAGGTCCCAAAATATAGATTTCTTCTTCCACATGGGTGCGCGTCCCTCAGCGTCAGTCGGAAAAGATTGTCCCCTAGGACCCTTTCCAAAGATTACTATTAAATCCTTGACCATATCAAGTATGTCATCACCAGTACGGAGGACGGGCTTCTTCTGGTGATCTGCCTCACCTTTGAAATGCTTGCCTTTCTTTCTTAAGGCATGCCTGGTCGGAAGAAATCGACGATGTCCCATGTACACATTCTTCTTGCATTTGTCCAAATATATACTTTGGGTATCATCTAAACAGTGCGTGCATGCGTTGTATCCCTTGTTTGACTGTCCTGAAAGATTACTAAGAGCAGGCCAATCATTGATGGTTACAAACAGCAACGCTCATAGGTCAAATTCCTCTTGTTCATGCTCATCCCACACACGTACACCTTTTCCATTCCATAGCTGTAAAAGTTCTTCAACTAATGGCCTTAGGTACACATCAATGTCGTTGTCGGGTTGCTTAGGGCCTTGGATGAGCACTGGCATCATAATGAACTTCCGCTTCATGCACAACCAAGGAGGAAGGTTATAGATACATAGAGTCACGGGCCAGGTGCTATGATTGCTTCTCTGCTCCCCAAAAGGATTAATGTCATCTGCACTTAAACCAAACCATACGTTACTTGCATCACCTGCAAAGTCCTCCCACTTTCTCTTGATTTTTCTCCACTGCGACCCGTCAGCGGGTGCTCTCAACTTCCCGTCTTTCTTACGGTCTTTTCTGTGCCATTGCAACAACTTGGCATGCTCTTTGTTTCTGAGCAAACGTTTCAACCGTGGTATTATAGGAGCATACCACATCACCTTGGCAGGAACCCTCTTCCTAGGGCACTAGCCCTCAACATCACCAGGGTCATCTCGTCTGATCTTATACCGCAATGCACTCCATACCGGGCATGCGTTCAATTCCTCGTACTCACCGCGTTAGAGGACGCAGTCATTAGGGCATGCATGTATCTTATGCACCTCTAATCCTAGAGGGCAGAGAACCTTCTTTGCTCCGTATGTAGTGTCAGGCAATTCGTTATCCTTTGGAAGCTTATTCTTCATTATTTTCAGTAAGTTTTCAAATCCCTTGTCAGATAAACCATTCTCTGCCTTCCATTGCAGCAATTGCAGTGTGGTACCGAGCTTTGTGTTGCCATCTTCGCACTTTGGATACAACCCTTTTTTGTGATCCTCTAACATGCGATCGAACTTCAACTTCTCCCTTTCACTTTCGCATTCTCTCTGTGCATCAACAATGACCCGGCGAAGATCATCATCTGGCACATCTGGTGCCTCTTGATCTTCAGCCTCCCCCGTTGCAGTATCACCGTATTCAGGGTACATAGGACGATAGTTGTCATCATCCTCTTCTTCTTCGTTGTCTTCCATCATAACCCCTCTTTCTCCGTGCTTGATCCAAACATTATAGTGTGGCATGAAACCCTTCTCAAGCAGGTGGAAGTGAATGGTTTTAGAGTTGGAGTAATCCTTCGTATTCTCACAGACAGTACATGGACAATACATAAAACCATTCTTCTTGTTTGCCTCAGCCACTTCGAGAAATTTATGCAGGCCCTCAATGTACTCGGAGGTGCGTCGGTCACCGTACATCCATTGCCGGTTCATCTGTGTGCATTATATAATTAAATGTATCAAAAACCATTACAGACCATCATGAATAGAGAAGTGATCAAATTAATACAAGTTCATCATCACATTAAAACCAAAGTACAGTAGTGATCAAATGTTATTACTGAAAAAATAAATACATAAAGTTCATACATAGTTCTCATAGAACAACATACAAGTAAGAAAATTATACAAGTATCTATCTAAATCATACAAGTAAGAATTTTTTCTTTTAAAAAGAAGATAAGAACAAGAGGCTCACCACGGTGGTGCCGGCGACGAGATCGGCGCGGGCGATCGACGGCGGTGAGGACGGGGACGGGGACGGCACCCTACACATGTGCAGACTCTAAGAAGTTAATTTCAGCTCTAATTGTGCGTCTAAATCAAAAGAACTCCCACATCCACTCCTCCACTAAAACCCACAAACCACACTCTACTTCTAGAGCATTTGAAATGAGCTAAACTAGCAGTGAGAGATAAAACGATGAAGTCGTTAACCTTTTAGAACACTTGTGTAGTTGGTGCACCGCCAAACCTAAACAAATCTTGGGGAAAATGTAGCTTGGAGGTCGAGCTTGGAGAGGAGAAAACTTAAGTGTGGTTGTGCCATTTCATCGAACACCTGATGTGCATAGGAGGTGAGAACAAAGAGCAACACACCTCCCAAACGCCGGCCGGCCAAAAAACAGAGGAGTGAGCGGGCAGGGGCGAGCATATATATAGGCGTTATATAAGTCCCGGTTGGTGGCTAGCACCGGGACTAAAGGTGCCTCTTTAGTCCCGGTTCCAGCCACCAACCGGGACTAAAGGGACTGGGCCAGGAGCGAGGCCCTTTAGTCCCGGTTCGTGTCTGGAACCGGGACTAAAGGGGTCAGACGAACCGGGACTGGTTCCTGCCGAGGCCCGGCCGGCGCCCTGGCCACATGAACCGGGACTGATGCACCCATTAGTCCCGGTTCGTAACACGACCGGGACTAATGCAATATTCTGGCCCGTTTCAAAGCCCTGTTTTCTACTAGTGTAAGTTTATAGTAAAAAAATGCAAAGTGAAGTCTGCGCATGATATGCTTACACTAGTGGGGAAATGGCTAGCCACAACTCTTGTTTGTGGCGCGCCATTTCCCACGAACGCCAGCACTAGTTTTTTCAAATAGCGAAGTCGCTGGACAAATTCGAACGCCATAACTATTTTCTTAGTGCTGGCGTTGCAAATTAGGCCCGACGTCGCAAATTAGGCCCCGTCGACGCCGTCCATCTCCGCCCGACACCAGAGTGTCTGCAATTTTTCATGTGATATCCAAAGAGGTATGGAAATAAGTATTGCACCACCATTCAACAACTAGATGACTAGGTTCTGTGTAATTTGGGGTCTTGGAAATCCACGCATCTCAAATAGGATTCCAAACATTAGATTAGGGTGATATGATGTGCTCCTCTGTAATTTGATCCAAGGTTCTTGGACAAGGATTGCCATAGATGACTTGTAAAATTTATGTCTTTGTCAGTTACTATCACAACATATTTAGTACTTAGTACTCTAGTCCATGCGGTTCCAAAATATTTGTAGAGAAAGCCGTGGCTATAGTGTGTTTCATTGATATGAAGTGGGCATACTTAGTAACCTCGCTTGGATCTCTGGATAGAAAAGGATAAATCCCCCATACATTCAAATATAGCTCAGCTTCCATTCGATCCAGACATGAAGATAAGATGATAGGACCCTCATTGTCTCTTAGCACCATACCAGCCCCAACCCTACCATTAGGAGATAATAGCCCATCGGTATTCAGTCAAATCCAACCAACCGACGGTTGTGTCCACTTGACCCTGGGCTTCTACAGAGGTATCACATGTGGCTTTGACATGTGATTATAAGAGATGACACCTTTACCTTTGATAGGATCGCAGTCAGGTTGATGATTGATACCAATGAGGGAATCTAGATAATAATAACTAGTCAAGAACATTTGGGATACTTCCAGCGGGGGTGCAGGTTTGTGGTGGAATGAAATCGCAAGCTCTTTATGGAAAACTTGGTCGAACAATATGACTGAAGAGAGAACCTTGGTAGACCTGACTAGAGTTTTGATTTTTCGGCTGAAAAATCAATTTTGACCGAATTTCATCCATCTCGCCTGGGCCCGGCAAATGTTTGTGCCAGCCAAAAATTTCGGCCAATTTTGAACTTTTTTTGGCCCAATCCAAATTTTGGGGTCTCCCCACGGTTTGCCAATCGAACCACACCTGAACCCTAAACAAATCACTATCCCACCCTGCTCCTCCTGTGTGTGCGGCGGCGGCGGCGCTGTGCCCACACGTGGCTCCTCCACTCGTCGCTCTCTGCCCTCCCTCTCGCTCGAGCCTGCTGCTCCTTCCTGATGGCCCGGCCACTCCTGCTGACCTCCGCTGGCTGCACCTGAATCTCTCGGCAACTCCTCCTCAACTCTGAAGCACCTCTCCTCGTCCTTTGTTTCAATCTTTTCTTTTGGAGCTCATGGCGATGTTGGACTGATGCAAAGTTTGGTAAACATTTATATGCGTACTCCTTAGTGTTATTCGACTGATATATTTTTGCTCTGCTTGTTTTCAAAATTTTCGGCCGAATTTCAACCAAATTTCGTTTAAAATTCAAATTTTGGTTTTGTAATTTCGTCTGAGATTTGACCAAAATTGTTGAAATGGCCGAATTGCGTTCATCTCGTCCAGGGGCGAAAAAATGCAAACCGGAAACCAAAACCGTGGACCTGAGGCAACACCTCTACAATGGTTTCATTTTCATCTTCATCTAACAAACCAAGGCATACACACCTCTACACTGGTTGTCTCATTGCCACCTGACAACACCCCTCTAAAAGGAGGGTGGTGGAGGGTGTCGTATGGGAACAAGGTGATCCAAGTGGATCACAGAGTTGCTATCCCAGTTTCAAATGAAACCACCAAGTAATTTCAACAAACATGGTCAAACAACATGGCCAACACCTGAAGCAAGAAAAAACCAGGGCATGTTGCACCTTCCTCCGCCACCACCAACCGCTCCATGGACCCTATACCGACCAACCATGCTCTGTCCGAGAGGTCAAACTACCAATGCCCACCGGCTCGAAGATATAACACCCTAAAGGAGGTAAACTGTTAATGATGTTGTCGTTGTTTGTTCTGAATATGAGGTTTTTGCCTGCATTGCACATGCGGTTGAAAGAGAGGAAGCTCCATTACGATGCCTCTAAGGAATGTGACAGTCGTCTTTTGCCACTAGCATAACATTGCCTTCGTCAGTACCGGCATAGCCAGCACAAGGCTTTTGCCCCTAGCATAAAACATTTCCACCTTGTTGAAACACGCTACCTGTTGAGTTTGATAGTTTCCTAAGCGCATGGCCTCGCCACCAGTGGCGAAGGTAGAGGCACTAGTAGGAAAGGGCCCATTTGTCTGTAAATCGAAATTCGTCAAATAATATATCCATTTTTATCAGAAAAATGCGAGGAATCCAAATATGACATCATTTATTTATTTTTAAATAAAATTAATTTTTTGAAAAAATCTTTTTGAAAAAATCTTCTTTTTGAAATAACTTTTTTTACTTTTGGAATTTTGAGAATCTGAGAAAACTTCACCGGGTAATCCCTGGTGAAATCGAGTCCCAATTTTTCTCTAGTTTTTTTTATATATTAAACTTTTTTTTTCGACGACGTATGCAAAAGTTATGGCCGTTTTACATTTTTTTTTAGTTTTTTTGCAAAAAGGTCAAAATTCATATTTCAAAATTTCTATACCAACTAGACACTAAAACCTAACTACATCTCAAAGGATTTTATTTTTTTCAAGATTTTATCATTTTTGTTTATTTTCTACAAAACTAAAAAAGGCGGTTCAGGGGGGAGAATTTGAAAATTTCAGAACCCCTTTAGTCCGGGTTGGTGTCCATCCAATCATACCGTCGACTACATCTGCTAGCACCGTCCCAGCCAGAGTCACAACTAAGGTTTACCAAGCCAGAGTCAACCCTTTCTAACTTCATTTCCTATTTTTCATGCATTTAATGATTTTTTTCAGCTAAATGACCCTTAATTTGAAAAGCACTACAAATGAACTCTGAAAAAGTTGAAACTTGGCATGGTATCATCATTTCACCCACATAGCTTGTGCTAAAAAGTTGAGAGGGTTACGGCAAAAACTGCATGCACTTCGTGTACAAACTGGACCATCTCCTTCGAAGTATCAAGGTTTCTGACGAAAACTTGTCTGTTACAAAGGCATTTCATTTTTTTTTACTTATTTCAACTCCAGACTTTTTGTGCATTCAATATGCACCATTCAAAGCCACATCCTCAAATTTCAACCTTTTCTAACTTCATTTGCTATTTTTCATGCATTTAATGATTTTTTTGAGCTAAATGACCCTGAAATTGAAAAGCCCTACAAATGAACTCTGAAAAGGTTGAAACTTGGCATGGTATCATCATTTCACCCACATAGCATGTGCTACAAAGTTGAGAGGGTTACGGCAAAAATTGGATGCACTTCGTGTACAAACTGGACCATCTCCTTCGAAGTATGAAGGTTTCGAACGAAAACCCGTCTGTTACAAAGGCATTTCATTTTTTTAAACTTATTTCAACTCCATACTTTTTGTGCATTCAATATGCACCATACTACAACATGTTAAAATCTACAGAAAGAACTAACTAAAAATAATAAAAAACAACAATTAAATGACTAAAACAACTATATAAGCAAAACAGTATTGTTTTAATTAAATCCCTAATTTAAATTATTCTAAAAATAACCAAATAAATCTTACTGTGACAACAATCTAACACGTGACTAGGAGCAAAAAGAATTAAATTAAAAACTATTTGTAAACTCAAGTTATTCACAATCTAGGGTTTGAAGAAAATTTGAATAAATTCAAATTTAATCCATTCAAATTTGAAAACTAATGGCACAAACAGAAACTAGACAAAATTTTGAATCCAATACAAAAAGAATCACTCAAAAACATCAAATATCCTAAAAGATATAAGCAATTTAAAACAGAAACTAAACCAGAAAACAAATGTAAAAAAAAAGGGGGCTAGCTACAGTTCAACCGGGACTAAAGCCTAAACCCCTTTATTCCCGGTTGGTGTATCCAACCGGGACTAAAGGCTTCACCTTTAGTCCCGGTTGGATACACCAACCGGGAATAAAGGGTATCGGCCCCTTTAGTCCTGGTTGGTGTCTCCAACCGGGACTAAAGGTCCCATTTGAACCGGGACTAATGCCTGACCGGCGCCCTAGCCGCTCGAACCGGGACTAATGCTCACATTAGTCCCGGTTCGTAATACAACCGGGACTAATGTGTAGATTGAGCTGTGACGAAAGCCCTATTTTCTACTAGTGAGGGTGGACAGGGTGGTCCATGGCCCACCCTAAGATTAGGAAATGGCATTTATACCACAGCAAAAATTCTAAAAAATTAAAAGAAAAACTAATATTACATGCACAATTACACTGTTGGCCCACCCTGGCCCATAGTGCTAGGTCCGCCACTGCTCGCCACCCTCTGTCCTCACCTCAATATCTATGTATCCACCAGTCCCCAGACGAGGCCACAAAGATGCCATCATGCTAGATCAACACATCTCATTGCCAACGGAAGTGTTGCACTCCCACGTGCATGGGTGGTCTAGATTCACAGGCTTCCGAGGTTGGAGACCTCGAGCACCAAAATCAGGGAGCTGCAGACAGTCACACAAACTAAGATTTGAGGTCTGACTCACCATCACATGCAACTAAGGTCTGGAACTACTGCCACCAATCATCGACACACTGCAGAGTCCACTAGAGAGAGATCCCACCGCTACAGGCCCGTCACCGCCATGGTGGAGCCATTGACGAAGAGGGTGTGGCAGGAGAGGGGGCTGGAGAATCTCAACGCCGGTCTGCCCTAAGTAGGCGACATGAGAGTTGTGTGTGTCTTCAAAAAATGGAGACTTAAAATTGTCTTGCAATTTTGAGGACATGCAGTCATATTTGCGTAACAAATAACTTTGTATTATAAAATGCAAGTTGTAACAAAAGGCATGTTTTTCTACCACAAATCATAAGTTGACTATCTGTTATAAATTTTCATCCTAAAAAGCAAGTTTCTAGTATATGGTTGGTTATGTATCATCAAAATGGCCTTTCGGCAATTGTCAAGGCATGAACTAGTTTTTGAAAGCACTGCAGAGTTTGTTAGCCCTAGGCTACCAGGTCATCTTTGTTTTCCGTTTTCACACTTAACTATGTCCTCCAAGTTCTCCAAACTGCCGTTAGCTTCCGATGTTTCGTCGGAAATTGATTACGATTTGTGATGGCAAACCAACATTCTTTCCTTTAACGGAATTTATTGATATAAACGCGAATTGTATTCTCATAAAACACAATATAACATACATATATAGCAAGAAAAGAAAAACACAACACGAAAACCAACACACATAACGCATAACGATGAAACTCCACCATGAAACACTAGGTGTCAGTCACCTTCTCCTCGCAGCCTCACGACGAGACAGAGCCAACAATGATATGGCATCAGTGTACGAGGTGGAGGGGAGTCGGATATCTGATGGACCTGGGTGCGTGCGCTTGGATCGTTCGGGGTTTAATGGGAGGGGGGGGGGGGGGGGGGGGGGGGAGCGGCGGTTCAGGGTTCAGAGGAGTGTTATGACAAGCACGGTATGCCGTTGGCGGGGGTCGGCGTTAAGGGGGGGGGGGGGGGGGGGTCATGAGGACGAAGGGGGAGGACGAAAGGCTCTCGGTAGTATGATCTAGATTCAAAGGGTGCTGATTGATTTGACTAGACTCGAAAGAAAATCAGGCGTCCATGCAATAGCTGCCCCCATATTATCCAAAAAAAGTACTTTTCCGTTCTGCAGCATCAGATCCATAGAGAACATGTAAACTAAGTATATTGCATCTTCGATTAGAGGAAACATCCCCTGAAAAACAAAGAATAGATGTAAACATAGTGCATGAAAAGTATCCATAAAATTGGAGGCGGGAATTCAGCTCCTGTGTCGCCAAGCTTCGTCGACACGTATCTCCTCGAGAATCACGGTGAGCGCCAGGATGAAAGCACGGTCCACACCTGGGTTGACAGTAACGTTATACTCCGGCAGCTCGGACGGCTCGGTCGTACGGTTGATTGTCGCGACTGCGGGTCCGTTGGACCTGCCGAGGGCGACGGTGCACTCGCGCCCGTCTTGTCGGCCGCAGACGACGACTTAGTCGACGCGCCTTTCGCCGTATCGGCGGTTGCCGCTGGCCAGGTGCACGTGGATGATTCCCCTGGAGAACACCAATGGCTGCGAGGCGGTGGCGAAAAGCAGCTCCTCCGGGCTCGTGCTGCCCCCCCTGAACGCCTCCCACCTCGGGGTCACCGGGAGCAGCGACGGGCAGCGCTTCACGGTCACCACCGTGTTGCACGACGCCGCGTCCAGGAGGAGGGAGCGGCGGGGCCAGCACCACACCCCCTCCACCCGCATCACCGCCGCGCCATCCGCGTCTGTGATGGTCATGTTGCGATCCGACCGGCGGACCCTCTTAGTCACGGTGAACGCCGTCGCGTGCGGCGCGCAGAACCGCGCGTCCACCACCGGCCCCGTCGTCGTCGGTGCCATTGTCGTCTTTCTCGATCGGCGGGTGCTCTCGTGGCGAGTCGGTCGTGACTGGATCGACGCCAAGAGAGAGTCTAGGCAGAGCCGGGGCAGATCGATCGCAGAGGCCAACAACGTACACGGACGTACGTACCGAGGATTTGTAAAAAGACCAAACGGAAACGACGGCGTTATTGCCTTGTACTCCATCGTGCACCGGCCGGAAGGATTGGTATGTTCTTGTTGTACAAGACATTGTCCCTGGCATGTCTTATTTCGTCAGAACTTCTTTGAAAATCAATTTGACCTCGTGAAGAGTTCAACCCAAAGCCCATGTAGTTTTCAAGTGTACATGCAATTCCAAACATATTTATAATCATATGGGGTATGGGCCCCAAATCCCATGGCGCTTGCCTACCTGACTCTTGTTGAATATTAAGAATTTTTTCAACAGCTCAAAAAAGCAATCTTTCATTGAGTTTAATCCAGAAAACAGTGATAAACATGATTAACATAATAGAGATGATATCCGCAAAAAAATAATACATAATAGAGATGATACTCGAGTCAATCAACTGATTGCTCAAACTAGACATGCAATCGGAAACAATAGGGACAAACATCATGTCCACACACAGATTGCTACTGCTATTAGACCAAAAGCAAAAAAAAAAATGGCATGTTCAATTCGTTGCCAGGATTTGCCGTGCTCGCTATTTTATTTTATTTTGCCATCCTCCATCCAGCATAATATTTCATAGAGAACGTTTGATTTACCGGGTTAAAAAATCAGCCATCACATTTTTCAACATTACATATTCCAAAAAATGTTTATAATCATATGGGGCCCAAAGTCCATGGAGTTAGCCCCTTTCTTATAAAGTAACTACCCTAATATATGGCGGCTATGGGGGTGGGGTTGGAAATTTCCACAAATGGTCCCCCCTTCCTTCACCGAAAAGTAGAGTTTTCCATCAATATCTAAGTCAATTCATCCAATCAGGACCATTCGACCCCATAGGCCTTTTTAGGCCATTCTAAAACCTTCCTTATATTCTAGGATCAAACCACTTTTGAATCCTTCAAGTTTAGTCATGTTCTTTGAGTTCTCCAAATTATGTCGTCGCCTTTGATGCAAACTTGATATAGTTTCTGATAACAAACCAACATTTTCTCTTAAAAAAGGATAATGCCCGTGCGTTGCAGAGGGATATAAATATATTATAATATGATAGCTCGTGATTTACCTGCCCATGTTAACGCGGTGCAATTTGGTAAGTAAATTAAAGTGATTGATTAGCATACTGGGAAGATGCGGACAAAGGGCATGGTGGAGCAAAAAAAAGGTTGGGCGAAGAAAAAAAACGTTGAAGTGATGCGGTGAGAGCGGAAATAATTATTGACAAAAGGTTCCGCCAGCAACAAAAGAAAGACTACTCACTTTTTAAGTAGTAGAGGTAACGAAGTTATTGGTATTAACCTGGACTGTACTTTATGTTATTGTCCTAGGGAAAAGATTCTGATCACCCGACGGATCCCGCACTAAACGTCCACCGTCTTCCCTGTGCGCCACGTGCCCACGTGAGCCTGCACCACTGCTCTCCTTTTTTCTCTTATCTCCAACGAACATATCCCATCCACATCTTCTTTCCCAACCTCTTCTCCTACCTCCAGTGCATCAAACCAAATGTCGTTGCTTCGTCACCCACGCCTCTCCTCTTCTCCTTCCACCTCCTTTCTCGCTTTCCTCTGTGAGGCACACCGCTGCCGGAGCACCGTCGTCGCCGTCCCGGAGGAGCACCGATGTGGACAGGCATGGCTGCCGCTTCCTCAAGGTCAGCTGCAAAAGCTGGTACCACGTGCAGCAACAGTTCCTACAATAACGACGTTGTTGCAATGTTGCAATGAGGGCATCTGCAACACCGTACAACATTAGGCCCTCCCCTCCCCTCCCCTCCTCCCCCCGTGTGGCGGCGCCGCGCCACACCGGGGCAACCTCCGGTCGCCTCCGGTCGCCACCAACGGCCCCTCACCTCCCGCCGCCGTCGCCGAGGGCGTTGCAGGCTAAGCCTGTGGGCCGCAGCGGCGGCGGCGGCGGCAATCCTCCTCGGCCCACGATTGGATCTGGGTGGCGGCGTTCTACTCCGGCCGGATTAAGGGCGGTGGCAAGGGCCGGCGGCGACCAGGGTCGGTGTGCTGGAGCCGGCGTCGGCGAGATCTCCGCGGCGGCGGCTAGAGCGCCCGATCTGGGCCCAGATGGGCTTCAACGGATCGCTCGACACGCTATCGTGCATCTCCGCTGATCCAGCGATGTCAAGCGGCTTCTGGGCTGGTCCTGCAACACGAGGACGTCGGGGGCTCCGGCCCTGGGCGTGGCAGTGGCGGCCATCTCCTTCGCCGGAGGTGGCCGGCCTGAGGCTGGGTGGTTGGATCTTCAGATCCGTCATCTAGTCCCGGCTGCGAGTTGGGGAGACAGAGTTGCCGGTGAAAACCGAGCCGATGGCGGGCGATGGCGGCGTCTTGCGTCGTTACCTTGATGAAGGCATCGTCGTGTAACTATTGTCGACCCACTCGTGCTGCTCCGGGGGCTACCCTAAGATCTGGTCATCCAGATCGGACGATGGCGGTACTGCGGTGTCGTTACTTTCTTGGGAGCATCGTTTATGGAGCAGCGCTGGAAGACAGAGGCAGGAGGTGGAGCGGCTAAGTCTTGCAAGGAGCTTCGGCGGAGATGTCAAGTCATGCCTGGCCGACAGGTGCTACGCTGTGTCATGCCTGGTCGGCAGGTGCTACGCACGACAGATCTTCCAGAGTCTTCGCTTCTGGATGGACGAACGCGGGGCGGTGGTGCCGTTGGGCGTCGTGGTGGCGTCGACGGATGTCTGGACTGGCAAGGAAGATGCGGATCTCTATCTTTAAGATGGGTCAGCGGTCCGAGGATGATGGCTGCTTCTGGATTCTAAAACGTGTGTATGTGGTACGCGTTTTAGGTCTGCTGCACCGGCTGTTGGTCCCGATACGTTATGTGGATGGATCGGCGACGACACCGGTTTTAGATATGGGGGGTGAGAGCACTCCACATTATCGAGTCTGTAGGTGTGAGTGATGGCTTCGGGTGGCTTGATGTATTTTTTTGTCAGACCTTTGTGGAATAATTAATAAAGATGGCCGTATGCATCGACTGATGCAGAAGCCGGGGGTTAACCTCCATTTCAAAAAAAAAAAAAAAGCTGGGACACGGTGAAGTTTTCTGTAACATGGGCTTTGTTGAATAAAATTGCAACAAGGGGTTTGTAGCATGAATACTGAGAAGAGGTCGGAGATGCTGCTGTCAATTTTGAAGACAACATGCACCTGGACAAATAAAGGTCAAGACAGCGTGAAAAGGTGTTCTTTGTACCGAAACTTCACCATGGAATTAATAACATCCAAAACAGTCACTGTATGTTCTTGTTCTACAGAATCATGCATTGGCCGCTTTCCACCATCGTGTAAACTGAATCAAATTGCATCTTTGAAAAGAACATATTTTTAGAAGAAAAGAAAGAAACAAACATACTTGATGAACTGATCGGAAAATAAGAGGCAAACAACGTTTCATGCAAAGAGTACATAAAATTGTCGCGGAAAATTCAATTCCTGAGCTAGCTGGAGCCTATGGATGCGTCATCGACGAGTTTCATCGAGACGTATCTCGTCCAGAATCACGGTGAGCGCCAGGACGAAAGCATGGTCGACGCCTGGGCTCACGCTAACGCTATACTCCAGCCGCTGTTCCGACGTATCTTCAATCTTAGCAACGGCGGCACGGTCGGGCTTACGACGGCAGACGGAGCATTCTGTCCCCCGGCAGACGACAACGAACTCGCGCTGCCTGAGCCTCTCGCTGGGGTCGCGGCCGGCGAGGTGCACGTCGACCTCGCCCCAGCTGAACAGCGCAGGCTGCGCCACGGCTTGGAAGAGTAGATCCGTCGGGCTCGTGCTGGCTCCCCTGAACGCCTCCCACCTCCGGTCGGACAAGAACAGGGACGGCGCGCACCGCTGCACGGTCACCACCGTGCGGCGTGATGCGGCGTCCACGAGGCGGTAGCGGCTGTGAAAGCTCGCCATCGACGCCTTCACCCTCATCACCGCCTTACCGCCGGGGTCGTCGTCGGTGACGGTGAAGGCGCGCCACGGCCAGCCGTTGGTGATGGTCACGGTGAACGTCCTCGCGTGCGGCGCGCAGAACCGGGCGTCCACCACCGGTTCCGTCGTCGGTGCCATCGTCGATCGTCGGGTGGTCCTGATGACCGGTGCCGCGTCGAGAGTCGGATTTTGCTTGCCGAGGCCAATGTTCAGGTACGTACGTACGTACGTCCCGATCTAAGGAAACGTCGGACTTCCCTTGTATCGTGCATCGGAAGGGTTACTATTTCCTTGTCGTACAAGTCATTATCTCTGGCATATCCATGAGGTTGCTTATACTATATCCTTTTTATAGTACAAAGCCTTTTTTCACGGGAAATGCTCTCGTTCAGCCGACCGATCTTCTCACGCGCGTCGACCGCTTGCATCGTCATCGGATCTGTTTAGATCGGATGGCTCGGGAGTGTTTCCATGACCTACCCCATTCTTGCAACTGGACAGTTGTTTCAAAACGCATATCGCAACAAACGATCTGTTGCGGATCTGACGGACGGCATGCGTCCCCCTCACCACCTCCCCCGAGGCAAGACCCTGGCCGGAGGTCCCCGTTGACGACGGTTAAGCGGGTGCGGGATCAGCGTCTCGACATCAAAGGCTCAGCCTCATGCGCGCAGAGGAATCCACCCATGCCTGCAAGGCCATGCGGCAACATGACCTTGTCCTCTACATTGTTGTTTTTCGATGTTGTTTTCTGCAACATGACCTTTGTTGCAAAAATTTCTTCCGCAACAATACATATGTTGTAAAAAGACGAAGAATTTTTTTTTGCAACCAGACCTATGTTGCAAAAGTTTTCTGCAACATGACCTTTGTTGCAAAAGTTTTTCCACAACCGCACCTATATTGCAAAAAGAGGAAGAAAAAAAATTATGCAACCTGACATATGTTGCAAAAGTTTTCTGCAACATGACCTTTGTTGTAAAAGTTTTTGCGGCACGACCTCTGATGCAAATGTTTCCGCAACATTATCTCTGTTGCAAAAGTGAAGTACACCGTTCGGCTGCTCGATGTCGGGGCCGGAACAGCGAGCTTGTTTCTGCAACTGGAACATTGTTTCAGGATGTATTTGGTCGGGGGAGGCGACCGCGCGCGTACATCGGACGGCTAGTCGGGTGATGGATAATTAATACGGATCGACCGGTGGATGCCTAGCAGTCCCCTTTTTTCACTCACAAACTGATATGTCTAGAATTATTTGTGTAGAAAAAAGGAGCCTCTAGTAACTCTGTCGCGCGTCTAGACAAATCTAAGATAAAAAAATTGAGACGGACGTAATAGTTGCTTGCACGGCGGTAAATTGAGTGTAGAACATGAGTCATAGTTTTCAGGCCACACACTCGTATTTTTTGAAAAAACAACTTTGTCTCACCAAAATCGTGTGTGCAGCCACTGCAAAATCAACAATGCACATGGCACATTGTTGACGGTTGATTTACTGTTGATCTTATCATCTCACGAGCAGTCGTGAAAAACAATAGAGGGGTGGAGCCCGAAATGATCTTGTCAGCAATGATGAAAGGGAAACGTTTTTTGCGAACCAACCTGTGGTTAGATGGTTAGAGGGACTGTGGTATCCCCAGCCCACCAGGGTTCAAGTCCTGGTGTTCGCATTTATTCCTGGATTTATTTCAGGATTTTCGGCGATGCGCATTCAGTGGGAGGAGACGTTCCCGTCGACGACGAGGCGCCTATGGTGACTTCGTAAATCTCAAGATGATATGCCGGCTCAGTCTCTCGGAGGTGCTCATAGGGGTAGGGTGTGCGTGTGTGCGTTCATAGGGGTGAGTGTATGCGCGTGTATGTGAGCGCTTGCGTCTGTACTGTGTTAAAAAAAAAAGGGAAACGTTTTCTCAGTGCACCGTACGAATTTTCCGCAGGACGCGTGCCATGCAGGCGTCATGTGCCCACAAGCAGTGGCGAATCCAACAGGGAGCCTTCGATAGGCTTGAGCCTATCCTCCAAATTTGTGATTTTTTTTTCAAACTATGATGATTTTTATAGCAAATTCGGAAACTATACACCCTAATACATAAAAATCAAAAGTATCACCCCGTCGTCCTCCTGTTGGCCGAAGAGGGACTTTTCGGCCTACCGTTGGCCGAAGAGGGACTTTTATCCAACTAGAAAACTTGTTTTCACCTTCATAGGAGTTTATATTTAAAAGTTCCTTATAAATCCTGTACAACCATTGCCGTTTTATACAGGAAAAAATATACTTTCCCGCAATATTTTTCCCTCCATTTTCTTTCCCGCCATTTTCTTTCCCGCCATTAAGTAGGTGCGGGTGGCCTGCAAGGACCTTTGAGGAGATACGAAAAGAACTTCTCAGGTTGCATGGAAGGTGGAAGAAGCAACAACATAAGGGTGAAGCATTCCTAAAGGCTGCAGCAGAACATACTTATTTATGGACCCAAGACAGCGAGGACGAAGACGATATTTTCATGCCGAGCACCAAGGGCAAGAGTACCGCATCGTCGAAGGGCAATAGTACCGCATCGTCGAAGGGCAAGAGCGCTGCATCGACGGAGGATGACGATGATGCCTTCATGTGGAGTGTGAAACACTGTCTGAGAGAAGTCATAAGTGTGAAACACTCTCCGATGATGATGACGAAGCTGCAAACACTTATGACTTTTCTCAGACAGTGTTTCACACTCCACCAGCAGCACCGACACAGGAGACACAGACCGTGTCAGACGATGTTATCTACGGTCGTGGACACCGTGAGACTCGTTTTATAAGTTGAGAAGAGAAGATGGCGAGAAAGAAGATGGCGGGAAAGAAGATGGCGGGAGAGAATAGCGGGAAAGAAAATGGCGGGAGAGAATGGCGGGAAAGAAAATGGCGGGAAAGAAAATGGCGGGAGAAAATGGCGGCAAAGAATGGCGAGAGAGAATGGTGGGAGAAAATAGCGGCAAAGAATGGCGGGAGAAAATGGCGGCAAAGAATGGCGGGAAAGAAAATGGCGGGAGAAAATGGAGGGAAAGAACGGCGGGAAAGAAAATGGAGGATAAAAGAAATAAAATACAAAAAAAATTACTACAAATAAAATAGCTACTGATAACTTAACAGAAACTAAAAGAACATGTCAAAAAAAACTAAAGAAAACAATTTAAAGCAATTAAAATTAAAAGAAATAGCACAAAACCTATAAAACACTAAAACAGAACTGTTTTCGTAAAAACCTAATTTTAAATAATCCTAAAATTCGCCAATTAATTACTACTGATAAACAAAGTCACAAAGAACCAGTAGCAAAAAGAATCATCTAAAAAAATACTCCTAGCTCAAATTATAGGCAATCTAGTGATTTGAGCAAATTCATGAAAATTCAAATTCCAACTTTCAAATCTAGTCAAACTTGATATCTACAGAAACTTCATAAAATTTCTAATCTAATGCAAAAAGAATCAAATTAAAATACTAAAAATCCTAATTGATATGAATTTTCTAAAACAGGAGAGCAGGTGTTGGCCGAAGACCACTTTTCGGCCTACCGTTGGCCGAAGAGGGACTCTTTGGCCAACGGTTGGCTGAAGAGTCGTCTTTGGCCAACGGTTGGCCGAAGAGTCAGCATTCCTTCACGGGGATCTTGACCGGATGGGTCCAAAGCAATTGTTTGTCTTGCATTGCTGCAATCAAACCAACTCCTGTGAAATAATAGGTTAGATAGTTCCTCGTGTCAAAAAAAAAAAGAAACCTTTAGCTTGAGCGGAAGGGGAGGGAGCTCTTAAAGAATGGATCAGCTCCTAGCGAAAAAGTCCAAGGTCTGAATACCAAGTCAAAACTTGTAAAACCCCGGTTTTGGCCCTATTTCCATACTTCTGTCGCTCCATCCCCGTATGGGAGTACGAGGATAGCCCAAGCCTTCCACAAGTTCCCTTCGGATAAATCTCTAAACTAGAATCCAGAATAAAAAAAATGTACAATTTCAAAGGAAAGAAGGAATGATGAAGGGAAGGTGCTGCTCAGTCGTATGTTGTGAGACAGTTCAGGGGAGTTTGAAGCAAGGATCTAATCAGATAACGCATTTCAGATCGATAAGCTCAGAGTTGGGCTGTTTCTTGTATCTGATGATTTTCTTATTTTTACTACAAATTTAGAAGCTGTTTCCCAGTCCATTCCGGGATAGGCGGCTAATATAATATGTGCAGTAGTCGTCGTCTGACCAATCGGCCCGGACTTCCTGAGATTCAAAGAAAAAGGTTTGAAGGTTGATCTCTGGAATTAGCGCCCTCGGAGACCGGACTCGAAGGGGATCCTTTGTGGGATTGGATTAGTTTGCTCGTTGAAATGCCATAAAGCGCGAACCAACATCCGTGATACGAAAACCAAAATAAGCTCACAGGGCCAAATGCTCTATTAGAGTGGGCACGAACACACACAATCAAGGTTCGAAGCACTACTGGAAACAGGGAATTTGCCATCAGTCAGATCTTTGCCGTCTGCCAGCGGATGGCAAAGAACGTCTTTGCCATCAGCTTAGAAAAAACAGACGGCAAAGAACTGACAGACGGCAAATAATCTGGTTGCCATCAGCCAATTCTTTGCCATCTGCCAGCTGATGGCAAATAATTTTTGCCGTCCGCTGGCAGACGGCAAAGAGGTGGGTGGGGTCCAGTGGACGCCGGTGCTGTAACGGCCTATCAACCCCACCTCTTTGCCATCTGCCAGCAGATGGCAAAGAATCTTTTCCGTCTGCTGGCACACGGCAAAGAGGTGGGTGGGGTCCAGTGGACGACGGTGCTGTAACGGCCCACTAGCCCCACCTCTTTGCCATCTGCCAGCAGACGGCAAAGAGGTGGGGCTTTGCCATCCGCTGGCTGATGGCAAAGAGGTGGGGCTTTGCCATCCGCTAGCTGATGGCAAAGAGGTGGGGCTATCTCCTCCCCTCTCTCACTGTCGCATAACGGAATAGACGCGCGTAGCGAAAATCGACCGCCAAAGGAATTTCCCCCCCAAAACCGAGCCGCGCCCCCTGTTTCTTCCCCGCAGCTTCGCGCCGGCCCCATCTCCTCCCCGCGCCGCCCCCTCCTCCCCGAGCCGCCCTCTCCTCCCCGCGCCGCGCCGCCACTCCTCCCCGTGCCGCCCCCTCCTCCCCGCGCCGCCCCCTCCCATCCCCGCCGCCACCGCCCCATCCCATCGGCGCCGCCGCCCCTCCTCCCCGCGCCGCCCCCTCCTCCCCGTGCCGGCCCTCCCCGTCCTCTAGGTTGAGGTCGTCGGGCCGTCTCCGCCGCGCCACCTTCCCTCCGCCGGCAGGTACCGACCATGCAGCTGAACGCAAGTGCAGGCGGCCGATGGACATCAGCGGCGGCGGACGCCCTCTCTTCCGGCCCCTGTCTCATTATGTGCCCCTCCGATTCTTCTCTTTGGCTCCCTAATTTCCTTACTCTGAAATGCAGCATGAGGAGGCAGGTTCGGGTTCAGGCCGGCGACTAGGACAAACAGCAGGCGGGCGACCAACATCTTTTCCCCTCATGTATAACCAGCAAATAATTTGATGTTCTTATGCGTTTAAATTGAACCCTATGAACTGCAACTGAATGATGTTCTCATGCATGATAGTTCAATTTGTGTACCATATGCTAATTTGATACTAGTTCAGTTTGAGAAAGACATGGATGATTTGTTTCGACAATACCTGTTGTACATATCATGTTTATTTCTGGTTGTGTATCTATGCACAGTTAGCTGCTATTCGAGACTAAGCCCGGGGACGCCAGCCACCAGCCTCACAGCGAGCTCCGGCCTGACTGCACCTTCCACCCTCTTCGCCACCGAACAAAGCCGCAGGCTGCAGCCCGTTATCTGCCGATTTGGTCGTCGCCCAACCTGCAGCATTGAACAGCAGCCGCCCTGACCCCTTGTTCTCAACAGGGCAGCGAGGAGGTAATAATCAGAGTCACTCTTGCTGATTCATCTGCTTGTTATTATGATTGTTGTGCAGGGAAAGAATGCAACTCTAGATTGTGCTGTTCTTATTTATTTGTGCTGTTTAATCTGCTATCCGCGTTAGCATTTTATTTTGTCTAGCAAAGTTGAAGTTTATATTGATATATAGTAGGAGTGAAGAATGGACAAAGGATGGACAGACATCACTAGGCACAACAACCTATTACAATAGTTGAGGTCTTCTGTTTTTTGTTAATCTATATATATATAGATTAACTGCAGACATCACGTCCATGTTCACAGTAGTGGAATAAAGGAATATAATTTCCACTAAAGTAAACTACTACGCTTCCTGAGAACGTATCTGGTGAACCGAGCAAACTGGTGCACCAGATGCTCCAGCGATACATGGGCCGTTGGATTCAAAAGAGAGGGACATGATTCAGTGCGATGATGGGACTGCTGGCACATTTGCATGACAGTCCTTGCAGTGCAGTTAAATGTAGCGATTTGACCTCCCCATACCCAGACCGTCTTCTTCCCCTTGCCAGATTCTGTACCAGTGCAGCTGCCTCGTGCTAGGTTAAGGTCCAGCGAGCTCAAGCACCGATCTCAGATCTTCACCAAAATCAGTCTTCTCACTCTCCCTCTTCTGTACCACTTCACCAGGCGAATTAGGTTAGTAAATTTCTCTCGATCTCTCACAATCATGTACCAATGGAGCGCCGTCTCACTGAAATCCAGATGGGTGATCTGGTTTGTTGAAAGCAGTCCCTAGATTTCGTCTTTGGCAGCAGCGCCTCGTTGTGAGGGCATACTCAATCTATCACTGACGCCGCCGGCGGCACTATCCAAATGCAGCAGCTCAAGGATCTAGATCTAGGTCTGTTTGTTTCTTCTCAAAAGGCATGATTTTGTTGATTAAGATTTGGAATAGTGTGCTGTAAGCACAAAATTTAGGTAGGAGCTACGAGTATATTTCTATGATCTTCATGCCAATTACAAGGGATGCACTCCCTGCTTTTGACATTGAGAAGGCAGATAGCCAAAGTTGCTGCATCCAAGAATAATGCATAAAAAGATGCATCACCATTTCCTGCTCTTGATTGCACAGGTGGCATGTCCCTGGTTTGGAAACTGACCCTTGTACCTCATTATCATCTTATCAAATTGATTCCTTCAGTGGATAGAATTTCATGCTCACTTTATTTGCATGTCGCTGGACTGGAGGATTTGTTTTAGTATACTATAGTTGACTAGATACTGGTACTGATTTTAATGTGAGGTAATATCACAGCAACTTATTTCATATATTATTTGGGTATGCTTTCACTTTTATCGTTCTTATCTAATATATTGGGGCTATTTTTGACAAAAAAGATATGAGATTATCATATTTTTTTAGAAATCTGAGTGCAAACCTGCTGTATCTCTTTTTCTTCTGTTTTTCATTTGAGTTATTGTCCGTTCCTCCATCTTGCCATCCTTTGATTCCCAATAAAGTTTATACTATATAGCAGCAGTGAAGAATGACATATGAAGATTATCTACATAGACATTGTCAGGCCACATAAGCCTCTACGGCGACCACTCATTGAAATGCAAATATTTCTATATCATGGTTTTATGGTTGCTCCAGAACTGACTATTTGGTGACTATTCAGATTCAGGACCATCTTTCATGCTCCAGCAATATTTTGCCTTTGATCTTCAAATCGATTAGTTGAAGGCGTGACCGGGTAATCTTCAGAGTAGGAGAGTCATATTCATATGTCTCCAAGATGGCAGCTCATAAAACTGATAATGTCACCTCCCATACTAGTACAGATCGTGTCTGGTTGTCTCAGGCTCCAAATTTTTTTTGGAACCATGTAATCAGCAAGAATGTACACTCGGTAACAAAATTTAGTTTTTTTTTGGAAAAAGAGGAACACAGCCCCCGGCTTTCAAATCTAATGGCCCATAACCTGGTGGTGCACCTGGTGCATGAGTCCGTTCGTTTCACAGGATACGCTCTCTACGCTTCCTGTACTATCCTTAGGGCGTTGCTCAAATGTTTTAGCGTCTGCTTGTGTCATTTTTTGTTAGAAAATGCAACCAAAAGTGCAGTATTTAGCAACAGGAGTAACTTGCAACAAAATAACTATTTGTATAGTAAATGACCTAGGTCACTAATCAGGTAGAAACTGTTCAGGCAGGTTGCTATTCTCCATGTCGTGAGCATAACTTCATTGCCTGAAAAAACTGAAGTAGACAGCGGCAGTGAATCCGAGCCTAAGCCGGAACAAGAAGAGGTTACTGCTGCGGATGACCTGTCAATGCTTGACCGATTACGTACAGGAGGCCTTCCACATGTTGATGCATTTATTGATGATGATGATGAGCACGTCATTACTGATAGTGATGATGATGATGCATTTATTGACCCCGAAGCATATATAGACGATGATGATGCATTTATTGATGATAACGATGAAGATTAATATTATAGTTCATGTCACGTATTCAATTATTATTATGTACATATATATTATTAATTAGTTCATGTTAGGTATTCAATTTTTTATTATGTTCATGATGATGCTACACTTAAATTATATACATATTATTATTCATGTCAGGTATTCATTTTTTTATGTTGTACTAATTTCGTTTACTCTTTGTCATTGCAGGTGTTGACAGATGGTGGGTGCGGGTCGAGAGCGCTCCGAGGCTCCTTCCTCGGCGCGTGGTGGGAGGGGTAGTTCCATTCCACCCCAGAGCCTCCGGAGAGTGCTGCATTTCAGTATGCAGACACCACCGGCGGTCGCTTCTTCTTCGGCCGGGAGAGGTCGGGGGGGGAAGAAGAAGGAGAAGGCTGGTAGAGGTGGACGTGGCGGCGGGAGAGGTAGGAAGGCTGCTCATACACCTTCCTCGCCACCACCCCCAGCTGATTCACCCGACCACAGGACTGCTCCGCATGAGATGGAGACGCCTGAGGTGGACCCGTCTCGGACTCCGGTCCACGAGCCTCGGGCTGACGAGCGTATGGTAGACGCGCCTACGGCCGACGAGCCTCGGGCCGACGAACTCATGTCCCAGAGGCTCCGTCCCACGAGACTCCGGAGCAGAGCAGGGATCAGGCTGAGTCGCAGCCGAACCCATGGGGGGACTGGCCGGGGTCGAGTGGCCATGCTGAGGGTGGCTATAGTTCTGATAGCTATAGCGAGAGTGAGTGGGTTGAGGGGCGCAAAGTCTACCAGCGTGGTGGTACAAAGCTCCCGCCCACCCCGGCGACCCCCGACAAGAGGTGGTTGATTGCGCCTGACGGGGAGAAGTAAGTGCATTTACTCTTTTTTAACCTTTTGCCTTCACGTTTCTTCGAATATCTAATGCGTTGGCCTTGTCATACTTCAGTTCTTGGAAACACGACTGTGGTGTCCGCAGGCCCAACAGTGTCCTTGGTGTGATTTGTCGCCAGAGCTTCCCGGGGTGGGTCATGTTGCCCGGTGAGGGCCGGGTTCCAGAGCTAGGAATGACCTGGGAGCACTACTTGGCTGCCCCGGCCCCGCCGGGGCATAGGATCGGCGATGTCGAGTGCCACACGGTGGCCGACATTGTGATCCAGACGTTTTGGGTAATTTCTCCTTTGCCATCTACGTTGTGTTTTCTTCTTTGATTGGCAACCCTAGTGATTGTACTAATCCGTGTTTTCTTGTTTGATTGCAGACCTTCTATAGGTGTGCTGAGGGACAGGAGGAGGCCGTGGCTCGGGTTATCGACGCCGAGTGCAGGCGCCTACTTCAAAACTTTCGGCACGAGGCTCGGACGCAGGCTGTTCGAGACTACTACGCCTCGACTAGTATTAGGAGGTCCAACACGAAGTGCCGCACAAAGTTTCTGAGTAAGGAGAAGTACATGAAGGTAATTACCTATTCTTAAGGCCTTGTACTTAGTTTCCTTGATTTGATTCGTAGGCGTAGCGCTCAAATTTCTCTTGCTTAACTTAGGTGCCCCCGAGATGGTGTGCGGATAGGCAAGATTGTTGGGAGGCGTTGGTGGATGAGTGGTGCTCTCCCCAATGGCTATCCACCCACAACATTGCAAAGGAGAAGCGTGGCAAAATGAAAGGTGTGCCACACCATCTAGGCAGCGTCAACCTATATCAGTTCGGGGAAAACTGGGTATGTGGTTTGGTTCATGATTCGTGCAAATTCATTCTTCATGCTAGCTTGAGCCCTTAACTAATACTCTGTTCCTCTCTTTTAGGCGCGATACAAAAAGGCTCCAGTGCCAGAGCTGTTCGACCTCTATGCCATGGCCAATACTGCCTCGTACAAGAAGGCCAAGGCATTCTCTGAGTCTGACCTCGATGATCCAGAGAAATTCACCAACCGCGCCTCCCACAACAAGCTTGTGAGGTACAGAGACGAGGGGAAGGCGAGGAAAGGGCCGGACTTTAACCCGAGCCAGCCTATTGATCCAGAGCTGGTGATGATATCTGGTGGCGGGAGGCCCCATGGCTCATTAGCCATTGGGAATGGACTGATACGTTGTACTAGCACTCTCCCGCAGATCAAGAAGCGCCAGACCAGCTCCGATCCTGAGATAAGGCCTCGTGCACGGCCAATGGAGCTCGAATTGAAGGTTAGTTATACGGACTCAGATACCTTTCCTCCATTACATTGTGTGTGCGGCCGTCGATGATTACAATGCTAACGAGTGGTGTTGCAGGCTGCTATTGAGGCAGAGAGAGCGAAGACCCAGGCTGCTATTGAGGAAGAGAGAGCGAAGACCCAGGCGCTTCTAGAGGAGAGGGACCGGCAGGCGGCGGAGAGGGAGAGGGAGGCGGAGGAGAGGACGGCCGGGCTAATGGAGGAGGAGAGGAACCAGAACGACGCGGGTCAACGGGCCCTATACGACCTCATCGTGGTAAGTTTCTTCTGCATATTAGCCAAATCATGCACGTAATGTTCCTTTCATTACTAACTAATATGACTGACTCGAGAAAACCAAATGTGCAGACCATGTGCCAGAACAGTGGAACGACCCCTCCGCCGATGTGAGTCATTGCTCCGGCGAGCACGGTGAGTTTCATTTGAATGGTCATTAGTTACTAATCTTCACATTTGAGTTGCATCATGCTAACGATACATTGCAAATGATCTTTGGTGCAGCATAACTCCCGACAAGCATCGACCGATCCTTCTCCGTCTGCCACTGGCGCGACCGGTCCTACACCTACACCTCCGTGATGACGGTAAGTTTTCCCAAGTGTTTTGCTTAACAGATGCACACTTAGCTTAAGAAATGACCTATTTATCTCCAAAATGCCGTATACTTAGCTTAGTTTCCTCGAAAATGACATTATAACCTTACTTAGCTCTCAAATGACCTATACTTAGCTTAGCTTAATAAATGACCTATTTAGCTCTAAAATGACCTGTACTTAGCATTATTTCCTCCAAAATGACATAATAACCTTAATTAGCTCCAAAATGACCAATTTTACCACTCAAATGACCTATACTTAGCATTTATTCCTCCAAAATGACTTAATATGCTTAGTTAGCTCAAAAATGACATAATAACCTTAATTAGCTCCAAAATGACCTATGTAACCTAGGATAGCTCTTAAATGACCTATACTTAGCATTTATTCCTCCAAAATGAATTTATATGCTTAGCTAGCTCAAAAATGACATAACAACCTTAATTAGCTAAAAATGACCTATTTAACCTAGGATAGCTCTAAAATAACGTATACTTAGCATTTATTCCTCCAAAAATGAATTTATATGCTTAGCTAGCTCAAAAATGACATAATAACCTTAATTAGCTCAAAAATGACCTATTTAACCTAGGATAGCTCTAAAATGACCTATACTTAGCATTTATTCCTCCAAAATAACTTAATATGCTTAGCTAGCTAAAAAATGACATAATAACCTTAATTAGCTCAAAAATGACCTATTTAACCTAGGATAGCTCTAAAATGACCTATACTTAGCATTTATTCCTCCAAAATGAATTTATGTGCTTAGCTAGCTAAAAAATGGACATATTTAACCTAGCTAGGATAGCTCCAAAATGACCTATTTAACCTAGGATAGCTCTAAAATGACCTATACTTAGCATTTTTTTCCTCCAAAATGACTTAATATGCTTAGCTAGCTCAAAAATGACCTATTTAACCTAGGATAGCTCTAAAATGACCTATACTTAGCATCTTTTCCTCCAAAATGACTTAATATGCTTACCTAGCTCTAAAATGACATAATATGCTTAAGAAATGACATATTTTAGCTCCTAAATGACTTCATATGCTTAGCTAGCTCCAAAATGACATAATAACCTTACTTAGCTCCAAAATGACCTTACTTAGCATTTTTTACACCAAAATGACTTAGTATGCTTAGCTAGCTCAAAAATGACATAATAACCATACTTAGCTCCAAAATGACCTATTTTACAGATATAAGTTGCATCATAATAATCTTCACATTTTAGTTGCATCATAATAATCTTCTTCTTCTAGACTTCTTCTTCTAACTTTCTTCTTTCCCATTTTGCAGATTTGCTTCAGATCACGGAAGCTTGGGTTGATGGAGTGCTTGTCTTTAGTTTTTGTTTTGACTTTGTGAACCTTGCTACCTATGGATGAAACTGCGTAAGCCGTAGCGCGCGTACTCTTCTTTACTGAGCCTGTATTCGGAGTTTCCCTGGGGTTGGTAAAGCGAAATGGGGGCCACCCTAGCCCTTTTTTAATACTAAGAATAAAATGCATTTCGACCCCGTCCTAATTCTAAATGGGCATAAATGCCAAATTATGTGAAAGGTTTGGCTAGAGCTAATTGTCCGTCCGGTTCTTCCTCTCCACAACACCATTTTGATGAGGGGTGTAAGGAGAAGAGAACTGGTGCTCAATGCCGTGCTCGAGAAAGGATTTTTCTTTATTTTGAATATTCCGGCTAAGTCCCCTATTGGTCCAGTCGAATATTTTTTGAATAGAAAGTCAATGTATCTAACCTATTATTTCACAGGAGAAGTTCCGATTGAAGTTCAAAAGCTTCTAGTCTGTCCCAACTCTTTCGAGCTTTTGGGAAAATGTAGAATAATACACCTACCGAGACGAAAGCCAAAGGCATAAGTGCTCTCATTCCTAGAACCCACCCGGGGGCTGTCAAGCAAGACTTTGATCTCGATTTGGGAGAGCAAACACAGTCCCTCTTCGGCCAACAGGAGGCTGACGGGGTGATACTTTTGATTTTTATGCATTAGGGTGTATAGTTTTCGAATTTGCTATAAAAATCATCATAGTTTCCAAAAAAAATTCCAAATTTGCGAAATATTTTTTTACTACTATTCTGTAGAATATTTTGTTAGGCCCAGCCCAAAGCAAATAAGTCAACAGCTAGCCCATCTAAGAAAAACGGTGACCATCCATCCAGGAATCCACCACGGCACGAGCAGGCAATCACCATCGACCGCACGGGCACGAGCAGGAGGCACCAAACCTAGCTGCCGGACGCCGCCTCCCAGCCTCCCCGTTGAACGCCGCCTCCCCTCCCGATTCCGCCATGAACCGAGTCACCGATCCATTACCGTCTCTCGCCGAGGCAGCCAGGCTCCGGCTGCCGAGGAGCTCGTCGCCCGGGGCCCTCGGCGGCTCGCCGGATCCGCCATCGCCCGTCTTCGCCGGATCCATCGTTGCCCAGGGTCTTCTGCAGCTCGCTGGATTCGCCATCGACCGCCCAAGAGGAGGCACTGTCTTTCACTAGTTCATTATGTCTAATTTGTTAGTTCAGTGGTCAACAGTAGTGCAGTATCTAGTTTAGTTAGTAAATAGTTAGTACTCATTAGCTATTTTATAGTTCTAGACTTCTAGTCAATAGCTAGTTTAGTTCTAGTTATAATTAATCCATGCACTAATTTCTATCTTTGTTTCGAAAATTTCGTGGAAATGAAGAGAAAGAAGACTTTGCATAGTTGGTTTGCAAGCACTTCAAATACACTTCCTATTGTTCATGAATCCAATGTTGCCCCAATCAATGTTATTGTTGAACCTTACCCTCATTGAGAACATACCCCCCCATGATCCAACCAATGAGAGCACTAATCCCTTGGTTGATGAGACCACGAATTCCACTTCAAATGAGAATACTAATCCCCCAACTAATGAGAGCACAAACCAACAACCACCACCAAGACAATATATATAGTACTAGAATTTCACCCAAATGAGATTTTTGGTGATCCGACAGATCGAATACCAGTACATATTGTCTCTTTAAATTGGTTAAACCATTTATTCTTTTAAAATCTATATTTTTCCAAAAATCCAGAAAAAATACAGTATTTTTTTTAAACAAAGGGGTTTTCCCGCCCCAACTTTATTAAGCCAAGGCAGAAACCACACACCTAGCAGTTCAAAGCATTCGACGCAACCAAAGTTAGTTGCAGCAGATCCAGCTTACAAACCCAACAATCTACTCAGATGACATACACAACAAATAAAGGAGCTCAATACATATATGATCAAAGTGAAATTGCAAAATTAGTACATGTTTCCAGTAGTAATCTAGGAAGTTTGAGCCTTTTTGGACGAATGAATTTGAAGATAATGTCTATATCGCTACACATATTTAAATTATTCTCAGCATAAACTTTGAGCCCAGCCTCCATTTTCTTTCTAGATTCGCCACTGCCCACAAGCCCCCCCCCCCACCACCCTCACATGAGATGCGTGTATTTGATGGCCCGCACGGACCATCCCTACTCCTTTATCTTTTTCCCTACACTCTATCGCCTACCTTCAGCCGCGCCCCTCCCCGCACCGTGTTTCTTCTCTCCCTTCCATCTCCTCCGCTGCTCGTCCCCTTTCTTCTTCCCTACAGCAAAATACGATGACGAGGGGCACCAAAAAGCTGGCCACGCGATGCACCCTTGCAAGCAACCTTGCGCAGCTGCGAGCGAACGCCATGGCTGGCTTCGAGCGCAGCTCTCCATGGTCGCCGCAGCTAGACGCGCTAGTCGCCATGGCTGGCTTCCGATTTCCTGCGGTGAGATCTGCATCCCGGGGCGACGTTGGCGGTGTTGGAGCCTTTCAAGTGATGAGCGACGTGATTAGGAGCAAATGAGAAGGTATTGTGGGTACATTGATGTTTTTTTTTGAAAAGGAGGAAGACCCCGGGCCTCTGCATCTGAGCGATGCATGCAGCCATTTTATTAATTATTCACAAAAGACCTTACAAAGTAATACATCAGTAAGACTGAAGGCACCGTCTAGGCAACATATGTCGCTACTTCTATACAGTTGATGAAGGGATGCTGATAGTCTGGGCCTAATACCAAACAGACCTCGCAGCCAAACCTAACATCTAAGACCTGAGGCCCCAACCAAGCCACCTGCCGGGTATGGGGCACCAACCGGTCCGGCGCACACTCAGAGGTCGCCGCCGCCAACTGCCGCCAATCCATCTTCAGAACTGTACTGACGCATCCACCTTGCCCGGTCTAGCTGCCGTCGACGCCACCACGACGCCAGACAGCGTCGCCCTCCTGCGCGAGTCCATCTTCGCACATCAGACGCCTAATCACCAGGGCGCCACGCCATCGAGATCCGTCGCCTTCAATGTGCAGGATGAAGCACCGATCCACCGAAGAAAACATCCACTGGTCCCCTGAACCCGCGTACACCTCCAAGAATAACGCCCCCAAGGGAGAGACGACACAAGCGCGCCGCCGTCTTCGGATCTATCGATCTAGGGTTTCCCCCGGAGGTAGCAGATAGTGGTCTAGAACTTCTCCTTGTAGGAGATATGCCCTAGAGGCAGTAATAACAGTTATTTTGTATCTCCGAGTTTGTAATTAATGTTTATGATCCATGCTATAACTGCAATGATTCTCGAGTCTGCAATATCCACGAGGCCCGGAGGGAAACTCATTTGCACGTGTGGTATAATAAACGGTAAATTGTATTCCTAGTCTTGCCTCTAAGACTGGCTCAAGTATTGCAGGATGATCCTGTTTTCCTGATCATGGGCATGGCTATGCCGGCAATTTTGAGGGCACGATGTTGGTAGAACACTTGTGTTGAATCGACCCAAATTGGTGTTATGCTATGAGATTCATTCGTCACAAGTTTATGGTTAATAACACAGAGATAGTTAATGTTTGCATAATTCCTTAGACCATGAGAGTATCGAGTTTCTTCGTGCTTGGTTCGTGAACTTTGGGGTTTGTTAAACGTCATCCGTTACTGGGTGGCTATTACGGCGGCTTACGGGTTCACGGAAAAGTATGGCAAGTAACATGATAGCTCAAGATTGGGAATTGCTCCTCCGACGATGGAGAGATATTCTCGGGCCCTCTCGGTGTTACGGTATCCATCATCGTCTGGCCAGACACAGTGTGATTTGATCACAGGGATGCCGGAACACGAAAACGAGAAAAGAGAACAAAACCGGTAACGAGGTAACTTGCATAGTGGACAAGTTGTTGATCCACGGGGATGCAGAAAATCTCACCTCGGGTGTTTGTGACATATCGCGAAGCAACAGGAATAGCTCATGGCAACCGGAGGTTCACTCGAATATTCATTCGTGTGGGTATAGGGGTCAATATGGGTGTCCACGGCTCCGATGTTGATCATTGATCGGAAGGGGTTCCGGGTCATGTCTATGCTTCACCGAACCTATAGGGTCACACGCTTAAGGGTCATTTATCTGCTGAATACTAGACAGGGAGTCTGAGAGAAAATCACCAAAAAAGTTTCGGACACCGGAAAAGTTTCGGACAGCGGAAAAGTTCCGCAGAGAGAACACCGGAACAGTTTCGGTAAAACTGAAAAGTTGTTTCAGGGGATACCATTAAGTCAAATTGGTTTCGGCACATGCCTGATAATTCTTGGAGGGTGCCAGAATCATTCTGGAAACTTCTGGGAATTTTTCGGAAGAAAAACAGGAAATGTTCCGGAGCTGCCGGAACCGCTTCGGATGCTTTTAGCAGATGAAAATCACTAATCCAGAATTGTTCCGGATCGCATTGAGAATTACTTTAGTGGGTACTGGAAATGTTATAAGCCCACATAAATATTTTCAGTTCGACCGGACGCTGAAAAATGTCGTCGTGAATAGTGAAAGTGATTTTTGGGATATTTATGGAAAGTCACCTTTTGTGATATTTCCAAAAGGCTTCTAGAAGAGCTTTGGGGCTAAGCAAACCCCTCATGGGGGGCCCCCAAAGGGGTGGCCGGCCAAGCAAGGTGGAGCTCCTTGGAGCTCCACATGGCACCATATTTTGCTTTATTCTATATGTAAATGACATAAAGTGGGGGTACTTTTGGTATTTGTGAATGCCAACTTTACCCCTTGGCTTTCCTATAAATAGAGGTGAGTGGGTTGCCCACAAACCTCATCCTTCTCTCATACACATGCCATTTGACTTGTCTGGCTTCTCTCTCCCTCCCAGCGAAATAGTTTCGTAGAGCCGAAAGGCTGTCTGGGTTCCGGCAGGAACTAGTTCTGGACGGCGAAGCCCTGCCGGATAGATGACACCATATGTGTGCAACTCTGTAGAGAGATCGTAGTTTCGGTCTTAGTTTGAGAGGTCCTCCCGAAGGGCTGTCCGAGTGACCGTCCGAGTTTCGAAGGTCCTCCCGAAGGGCTGTCCGTGACATCGTCCGAGGGACTGTCGGACCGCCTCCCGAAGGGCCGTCCGACGAGGGAGTACATCCTCGTGGTTGGGAGGTTGTAAAATTCTAGCTGCGGGGATCTGCACCAACGATCTGCACCGACTCTTCTTCCGCTGCGCTACGAGTCGGTACGGATCAGATCAAACCTTGTATGCAATCTCCATAGTGATCCTGGGCGTGCTCGCTATACCGAATTTTTTTGTTTTCTGTGGCATTCCCCAATAGTGGCATCAAGAGCCAGGCTATGCGTAGATGCATGTTATGATCTAGAATACATGAGATGTATGGGTATTGCATAGTATAATTTTGTAGTAGATGAGATCTATTACTGAAAATTATTTGTGCGGGTAGCAGATGAAATCTGTTACCCGATGTTCCTGTTGCTTCCCTTGAATTTGCGTAGTCCTGATCTTGACGGCATGGTGGAATCTCACAAAGTTCTGGCAATCCGCGATCCTTTCATGCTGCTCCTGAGTATGCTGATTGACAGATCAACGAAGTGCTAACAGTTCTTTGGGTTCCGCCATAGTTAAAGAAAGATGGATGTTTCACAGACGAAAGGGCAATGCAGATATGATCTGCATGGGGGTCACGCGTATGACGAAGTTTAGTATGGGGCTCGAGATTTTACTATCTCGTGTTTCATACACCCTGGAAAGTTAATCTAGCAAATTGAATTATCATACTTGATGATGAACGTTGGTAGCTGCGGTTTGAGTCAAAACCTTAGAAGCCACGTAAAATAAATTTGGCATAAACCGATTCGAGGCGTCTGACTTGGTTTTGCAGGATGGTTTGCATGTGATGTGGTATAGCAGGTTTCATATTATTTTGATTATGTATGAGATGACTATATGATGTAATTAACATGACCTGCATGTCATGATTCGGCATGATGGCTGGAGCCATATGATTGCACTTTAATGACCTGCGTGTCAACCTTATGTAATGCACTTATTTTATTAGCTATAGAGATAGCAATATTATCTGGTGCATCGACAAGGTGGTGGCAATCTTCGCGAAGGTGAACACCGACGCGAATGCCGAAGACGAAGAAATACTTGACTTCTCCGTCAGAAGGGGCCATACCATATCATGCTATTATGAATTGCCTGAGATGTTTATCCCTCTTGATGCACCCTTCTTGATTGCGCGGTAGTCGCTTTTTATTAGGGTGATCTCTCACTTAAAATATCAAAGTAGTTAGTGTTCACCCAAGTGTAGCACCGTCTGAAATTCGTATCTTTTCGGGGTGCGCCATGTACACATGAGCACGAACGAATTGAGAGGAATGAGGCGGGTGAGGTCAGACCTCGCAGCAAGATCACTTGGTTGTCTTTGACGTTCAGGCATGAGAGGCATGAGCTCGGAACACACACATCGAAAGATGGACAAGAATCACATAGAGATGTGATTGGCAAGTTGGCCTACCGATTGAAATTCGCGTCATCAGTGATGAACCCGTCAATGGCATCGAATTGAAATGCGGATCTTGAATCACTCACAATCAATTTTGAGAGATATTGAGTTGAGTGGGAGCACACTTTCGAATAAAACTGTTTATTCACTAGTGCAAAAATCATTATGAACAAAGTCTAAGTGAACTTGTGTTTTCCGTTGTAGATCAAATGGCTTGCAATAGCGCGTTCAACTTAGGCCCGATGTTAGAGAAAGAGAAGTTAGCTGCGAATGGAAACAACTATGCGGACTGGGTCCGTACCCTGAGGATTGTCCTCAGGAGTGCTAAGAAAGTGTACGTGCTTGAAGGACCTCTTCCACCTAAGCCAGCGGCAACAGCCGCGGCAGATATACAAAATGTTTGGGCCACTAAGGATGATGACTTCAACTTAGTGCAGTGTCTCATGCTGTCTTGCATGAGTTCAGAGCTTCAAAAACGTTTTGAATTCCATGACTCCTTTGATATGATCAAGGAACTGGATGCTCTGTACAAGTTTAATGCACGGTCTGAACGTTTTGATATCGTCAAAACCATGTCGGAGACCAAGATGGCTGAGGGCAGTTCAGTTGGCGAACACGTGGTCAATATGATTGGCCACGCTGAGAGGCTTAAAACCCTGGAATTTCCACTTCCAGAAGAGCATGTTATGGACATGTTGCTCGGTTCACTCCCCCCTTCTTACGAAGGTTTTGTCATGAACTACAACATGAATGGGATGGACAAAACACCTAATGAGGTGCTTGCCATGCTGAAAACTGCTGAAGGAGGACTGCGGAAAAATCGCAAGCAAGTGTTGCTTGTGAATAAAACTGCCAGTTTCAATAAGAAAGGCAAGCCAAAGAAGGGCAAGGGCGCCGGTAAGACCGGCTTCCAACGCAAATCTAAGGGCGGAGCCAAGAATGAAACTGAGTGCTTCTACTGCAAGGGCGCATGACACTGGAAGAGAAACTGCAAGAAGTATCTGGAAGATAAGAAGTCCGGGAAAACCGGAAAAGGTATAATTGTTATACAAGTTAATGTCATTGATGTTTTGCTTGCTAGCGAAAATTCTAAGTCTTGGGTATTTGATACCGGATCGGTTGCTCACATTTGCAACACGATACAGGGGCTTCAGAAGGTGCGCAAGCTGGCAAAGAATGAAGTCGTGATGCGTGTCGGGAACAGCGCTGGGATCGCCGCTCAAGCCGTCGGCATTATGCCTCTACGTCTCCCTTCAGGATTTATTTTGGAACTAAGTAACTGTTATTTTGTTCCGTTGTTGTGTGGAAACATTATCTCTGGATCATGTTTAGTGCACGATGGATACTCCTACAAGTCTGAGAACAATGGTTGTTCACTTTATTGTAAGGATATGTTTTATGGATTTGCACCCATTGTTGGGGGCCTTTTCATACTAAATCTTGAATGTGAAAATGATGTCTTTAACGTGAATGCTAAACGCCTTAAGAAGGCTGATACCACCACCACTTTCATGTGGCACTGTCGGCTTGGCCACATCGGAAAGAAACGCATGCAAAGACTCCATAAAGATGGAATTTTACCGTCTTTTGATTTTGAATCATTTGACACATGTGAAGCTTGCTTGATGGGAAAAATGACCAAGACGCCGTTCACGGGTCATCCTGAACGGGCGAGTGAATTATTGGAAATAATACATAGTGATGTATGTGGTCCAATGAGCACAATCGCACGGGGTGGGTATTTCTACTTCGTGACTTTTACTGATGATTTGAGTAGGTATGGTTATATCTACTTGATGAAGCATAAGTTGCAAACCTTTGAAAAGTTCAGAGAATTTCAGAATGAGGTAGAAAATCATCGTAACAAAAAGATTAAGTTTCTGCGGTCTGATCGTGGAGGCGAATATCTTAGTCATGAGTTTGGCCAACATCTGAGTGACCGTGGAATCGTTTCACAGCTTACGCCTCCCGGAACTCCACAGCGAAACGGAGTGTCGGAAAGACGTAACCGAACCCTATTAGACATGGTAAGGTCGATGATGTCTCTTACAAATCTTCCGATATCTTTTTGGGGTCACGCACTAGAAATTGCCGCTCACACACTTAACAGAGCACCGTCTAAGTCAGTTGAGACGACACCATATGAGATATGGAACGGGAAGAAACCCGGTTTGTCGCATCTCAGAATTTGGGGTTGTGAGGTATACGTAAAACGTTTACAACCTACCAAACTTGATCCCAGATCAGACAAATGTTACTTTGTAGGTTATCCCAAGGAAACAATTGGGTATTCCTTCTACCACCCGTCCGATAACAAAGTGTTTGTTGCAAGAAATGGACAATTTCTTGAGAAAGAGTTTCTCGCCAAAGAATTAAGTGGGAGGACAGTGCAACTTAATGAGATTAGTGAATCTTCGGCAACCGTTGATATGGCTAAGGAACCGGAAGTAATTCCGCAAATTATCCCTACAACCGAGCCGGAAGTTGTCGCATGTGATGCGGAAACTTCAGACAATGTTGCAACTGAACCGCATAGATCAGGTAGGGCTATCCAGCCACCTGAGTGGTTTCATAACGAAATCTTCATTCTTGAAGACGATGAACCTGCGCACTACAAGGAAGTGATGGCGGGGCCTAGCTCAAGGGAATGGCACAAGGCCATGAAATCCGAAATGGAATCCATGTACAAAAACCAAGTTTGGAACTTGGAAGAACTTCCAGATGGTGTAAAACCCATTGGTTGTAAATGGATTTTCAAAAGAAAGACGGACGCGGATGGTAACATTACTATCCACAAAGCTAGAGTTGTCGCGAAAGGGTTCACGCAAGTTCTAGGGGTAGACTACGACGAGACTTTCTCGCCCGTAGCTATGCTAAGGTCTGTTCGGATATTACTAGCAACTGCTACTTATTTCGATTATGAAATATGGCAGATGGATGTCAAAATGGCTTTCCTAAATGGAAACCTCAAAGAGGATGTATACATGATACAGCCAGAAGGTTTTGTCATTCATAAGGATGCTGGAAAGGTATGCAAACTTCAGAAAGCCATTTATGGTCTGAAGCAAGCATCAAGGAGCTGGAACATTCGTTTTGATGAAGTGGTCAAAGAGTTTGGCTTCATCAGGAACGATGAAGAATCTTGTGTTTACAAGAAGTTTAGTGGGAGCGCAAAAGCATTTCTAATCTTGTATGTGGATGACATATTGTTCATTGGAAATGACGTGGATTTTCTTAGCGAAATAAAAGACTCATTGAAGAAGAGTTTTTCAATGAAAGACTTAGGCGAATCAGCATATGTATTGGGCATCAGAATCTATAAAGATAGATCAAGACGCCTAATAGCGCTTAGCCAAAGCACGTACATTGACAAGGTGTTGAAAAGGTTCAACATGGAGAACTCCAAGAAAGGCCTACTCCCCATGTCACCTGGCACAGTGCTTTGCAAGAATCAGTGTCCTCGGACCCTTGATGAGCGAGTACAAATGAATGATATTCCATATGCTTCGGCAGTTGGTTCTATTATGTATGCCATGCTATGTACAAGACCGGATGTTTCCTATGCACTAAGTGTTAGCAGCCGGTACCAAGGTGATCCAGGATTGGAACACTGGGCCGCAGTCAAGGGTATTCTAAAGTACCTCAGAAGGACCAAGGATTTACTCCTTGTGTACGGAGGTGATGAAGAGCTCATTGTAAGTTGTTACACTGATGCAGGCTTCATGACTGGCCCAGATGACTTCAAATCTCAATCTGGCTATGTTTTCATATTGAACGGCGGCGCAGTTGATTGGAAAAGTTCCAAACAAAAGACTGTGGCGGATTCTACAATGGAGGCGGAATATGTTGCTGCTTCAGAAGCCTCCAAGCAGGCTGTCGGGATAAAGCAATTTCTTGAAGACCTTGGTGTGGTCCCTAGTGCGCTGGACCCGGTGGAGATCTATTGTGATAATAGTGGCGCCGTGGCTCAGGCAAGGGAGCCAAGTTCGCACCACAAGACAATGCATATTCAACGCAAATATAAACTCATTCGACATCATGTCGAAGAAGGTTTAGTGAAAGTACGCAAAGTTCACACGGATCTGAATGTGTCAGACCCGATGACAAAGCCTCTACCACGAGCAAACCATGAGCAACACCGGATAGCCATTGGTGTTAGGGAAGCCATGTAACTGGATTATGACTCTAGTGCAAGTGGGAGTCTGTAGGAGATATGCCCTAGAGGCAGTAATAACAGTTATTTTGTATCTCCGAGTTTGTAATGAATGTTTATGATCCATGCTATAACTGCAATGATTCTCGAGTCTGCAATATCCACGAGGCCCGGAGGGAAACTCATTTGCACGTGTGGTATAATAAACGGTAAATTGTATTCCTAGTCTTGCCTCTAAGACTGGCTCAAGTATTGCAGGATGATCCTGTTTTCCTGATCATGGGCATGGCTATGCCGGCAATTTTGAGGGCACGATGTTGGTAGAACACTTGTGTTGAATCGACCCAAATTGGTGTTATGCTATGAGATTCATTCGTCACAAGTTTATGGTTAATAACACAGAGATAGTTAATGTTTGCATAATTCCTTAGACCATGAGAGTATCAAGTTCCTTCGTGCTTGCTTCGTGAACTTTGGGGTTTGTTAAACGTCATCCGTTACTAGGTGGCTATTACGGCGGCTTACGGGTTCACGAAAAAGTATGGCAAGTAACATGATAGCTCAAGATTGGGATTTGCTCCTCCGACGATGGAGAGATATTCTCGGGCCCTCTCGGTGTTACGGTATCCATCATCGTCTGGCCAGACACAGTGTGATTTGATCACAGGGATGCCGGAACACGAAAACGAGAAAAGAGAACAAAACCGGTAACGAGGTAACTTGCATAGTGGACAAGTTGTTGATCCATGGGGATGCAGAAAATCTCACCTCGGGTGTTTGTGACATATCGCGAAGCAACAGGAATAGCTCATGGCAACTGGAGGTTCACTCGAATATTCATTCGTGTGGGTATAGGGGTCAATATGGGTGTCCACGGCTTCGATGTTGATCATTGATCGGAAGGGCTTCCGGGTCATGTCTATGCTTCACCGAACCTATAGGGTCACACGCTTAAGGGTCATCTATCTGCTGAACACTAAACAGGGAGTCTGAGAGAAAATCACCGTTAAAGTTTCGGACACCGGAAAAATTTCGGACAGCGGAAAAGTTCCGCAGAGAGAACACCGGAACAGTTTCGGTAAAACTGAAAAGTTGTTTCAGGGGATACCATTAAGTCAAATTGGTTTCGGCACATGCCTGATAATTCTTGGAGGGTGCCAGAATCATTCTAGAAACTTCTGGGAATTTTTCGGAAGAAAAACCGGAAATGTTCCGGAGCTGCCGGAACCGCTTCGGATGCTTTTCGCAGATGAAAATCACTAATCCGGAATTGTTCCGGATCGCATTGAGAATTATTTTAGTGGGTACTGGAAATGTTCTAAGCCCACATAAATATTTTCAGTTCGACCGGACGCTGAAAAATGTCGTCGTGAATAGTGAAAGTGCTTTTTGGGATATTTATGGAAAGTCACCTTTTGTGATATTTCCAAAAGGCTTATAGAAGAGCTTTGGGGCTAAGCAAACCCCTCATGGGGGGCCCCCCAAGGGGTGGCCGGCCAAGCAAGGTGGAGCTCCTTGGAGCTCCACATGGCACCCTATTTTGCTTTATTCTTTATGTAAATGACATAAAGTGGGGGTACTTTTGGTATTTGTGAATGCCAACTTTACCCCTTGGCTTTCCTATAAATAGAGGTGAGTGGGATGCCCACAAACCTCATCCTTCTCTCATACACATGCCATTTGACTTGTCTGGCTTCTCTCTCCCTCCCAGCGAAATAGTTTCGTAGAGCCGAAAGGCTGTCTGGGTTCCGGCAGGAACTAGTTATGGACGGCGAAGCCCTGCCGGATAGATGACACCGTATGTGTGCCACTCTGTAGAGAGATCGTAGTTTTGGTCTTAGTTTGAGAGGTCCTCCCGAAGGGCTGTCCGAGTGACCGTCCGAGTTTCGAAGGTCCTCCCGAAGGGTTGTCCGTGACATCGTCCGAGGGACTGTCCGACCGCCTCCCGAAGGGCTGTCCGACGAGGGAGTACATCCTCGCGGTTGGGAGGTTGTAAAATCCTAGCTGCGGGGATCTGCACCAACGATCTCCACCGACTCTTCTTCCGCTGCGCTACGAGTCGGTACGGATCAGATCAAACCTTGTATGCAATCTCCATAGTGATCCTGGGCGTGCTCGCTATACCGAATTTTTTTTGTTTTCTGTGGCGTTCCCCAACAGTCGGCGATGCCTTCAAGAAGGGAACGACGCCATAGAGCATCGCCATCGCCGGCCTTAGCATCTAGCCAAGAGCAGGTTTTCACCCAGATCTGTTCGGAGAACTCCATCCAGCTTCTTGTGCACGGGTCGCCGCCTTCACTGCCGGAGACTAGATCAAAGGATCCAGCCGCCGCCGCCTGACCGGCCGCGGCACCACCACGGTGCCAAAGCAGCCCGACACTGACTGGACCGCTAGTGGGAAGACGGAGACTGCAAAGGTGACGCCTTCAAGAAGGTAACGACGCGTAGGCGCGGTCGTCACCCGCCACGACCGAAGTCGGATCACGGCTTTCACCGGCAGCCGCCTGTCCCCACTCCATGCACAGCCAGCCGGCCGACCACCTCCGACGAAGAAGAAGGCCACCACCACCAAGCCTAGTGCCCACTAGTACATAACAGGGTATTGGTCCAGGCTGGGCCAGCCCATTAGTCCCGGTTCACTCACGAACCGGGACCAATGGGGGCATTGGTCCCGGTTCGTGAGGCCAGGGGGCCGGCCGGGCCTCGTGGGGCATTGGTCCCGGTTCGTATGACCCCTTTGGTCCCGGTTCCAGACACGAACCGGGACCAATGGGCCTCGCTCCTGGCCCACAACCATTGGTCCCGGTTCGTGGCTGGAACCGGTACCAAAGGGGATCCTTTAGTCCCGGTTCCAGCCACGAACCGGGACCAATGAGATGAGTATATATACCCCCTCGCCAGCGAGCAGAGCACTCCACACTGCTCTGTTTTTCTGGCCGTGAGGGGAGAGCTTTGTGGTGCTCTAGCTCACCTCCTATGCACATGAGGTGTTCGATGAAATGCCCGAGCCACACTTAAGCTTTCTGCTCTCGAAGCTCCTTGTCCAAGCTCCATTTTTCTCAAGATTTGTTTAGGTTTGGCGGTCCGTCCTGTCCCGTCCCCGTCCTCACCGCCGTCGATCGCCCGCGTCCATCTCGGCGCCGGCACCACCGTGGTTAGCCTCTTCTTCTTATCTTCTTTCTAAAAGAAAAAAGTTCTTACTTGTATCATTTAGATAGATACTTGTGTAATTTTCTTACTTTTATTATTGTTTGTTATTATATAGTGCCATGGTCATGGTATCCGCCCACGTCGGCCCTCGTCCGGTCTATGATTCGGATGTGGTATATATTATCTTTTATAACTATTTGTTTTATTTAGTGTGTATGACAATTATGCCGACCAACGTGACATAGATGTGTTTATCTAGGAGGTATGTGAACCGGAAATTCCAACCGACCCTCTTGTCGAGAGGTTAAATTTAGTTGAAAAAGAAAACGAGGATTTGAAAGAAAAATTGAAAAGAATTGAGGAGGAGAAGATGAAATTGGAGTTGCATGTTGCCGATGTCGTCGATGACCACAAGATCAAGATGGATGCAATGCGCTTGAAGATTAGAAAGATAAGAAAATATGCCATTGATAATGAGGCTTGGTATCATTATGCTGTTGGATCAATTGTTACCTTAGTTGCCATTATGATCGCATTTGTTGTTGCATTTAAATGTTTTACATAGTTGTATGTTAGTTTCAATTTATGTTTTAATTAGATGCTCTAGAGAGCTGTATGTTGTTCTATGAGAACTATGTGTGAACTTTATGTATTTATTTTTTCAATAATAACATTTGATCACTTCTCTATTCACTTCTCTATTCATTTGCCCTCGTCCGGTCTATGATTCGGATGTGGTATATATTATCTTTTATAACTATTTATTTTATTTAGTGTTCATGACAATTATGCCGACCAACGTGACATAGATTTTTTAATCTAGGAGGTATGTGAACCGGAAATTCCAACCGACATAGAAATTCTTGTCGAGAAGTTAAATTTGGTTGAAAAAGAAAACAATTACTTGAAAGAAAAATTACAAAGAGTTGAATAGGAGAAGATGAAGTTGGAGTTGCATGTTGCCGATGTCGTCGACGATCACAAGATCAAGATGGATGCAATGCGCTTGAAGATTAGAAAGATTAGAAAATATGCCATTCATACTGAGGCTTGGTATCGTTATGCCGTTGGATCAATTGGTACCTTAGTTGCGGTTATGATCGCATTTGTTGTTGCATTTAAATTTTGGTCACTACTGTACTTTGGCTTTAATGTGATGATGAATTTCTATTAATTTGGTCACTTCTCTATTCATGATATGCACGCAGATGAACCGGCAATGGATGTACGGTGACCGACGAACCTCCGAGTATATTGAGGGCCTGCATAATTTTCTCGAAGCGGCTGAGGCAAACAAGCAGAATGGTTTTATGCATTGTCCATGTACTGTCTGTGAGAATACGAAGGCTTTCTCCAACTATAAAACCCTTCACTTCCACCTGCTTCAGAAGGGTTTTATGCCACACTATAATGTTTGGACCAAGCACGGAGAAAGAGGGGTTATGATGGAAGACAACGAAGAAGAAGAGGATGACGACAACTACCCGCCCCCTGAATACGGTGATGCTGCAATGGGGGAAGCTGAAGATCAAGAGGAACCAGACGATGTGCCCGATGATGATCTTCGCCGGGTCATTGTTGATGCACAGAGAGAATGCGAAAGTGAAAGGTAGAAGTTGAAGTTCGATCGCATGTTAGAGGATCACAAAAAAGGGTTGTACCCAAATTGCGAAGATGACAACAGAAAGCTCGGTACCACACTGGAATTGCTGCAATGGAAGGCAAACAATGGTGTATCTGACAAGGGATTTAGTTCGCTTCTGAAAATAATGAAGAATAAGCTTCCAAAGGATAACGAATTGCCCGGCAGTACGTACGAAGCAAAGAAGGTTCTATGCCCTCTAGGATTGGAGGTGCAGAAGATACATGCATGCCCTAATGACTGCATCCTCTACCGCGGTGCGTACGAGGATTTGAACGCATGCTCGGTATGCGGTGCCTTGCGGTATAAGATCAGAAGAGATGACCCTGGTGATGTTGAGGGCCAGCGCACCGGGAAAAGGGTTCCTGCCAAGGTGATGTGGTATGCTCCTATAATACCACGGTTGAAACGTCTGTTCAGAAACAAAAAGCATGCCGACTTGATGCAATGGCACAAAAAAGACCGTAAGAAAGACGGGAAGTTGAGAGCACCCGCTGACGGGTCGCAGTGGAGAAAGATCGAGAGAAAGTGGAGCGACTTTACAGGTGACCCGAGGAACGTATGGTTTGGTTTAAGTGCAGATGGCGTTAATCCTTTTGGGGAGCAGAGCAGCAAGCATAGCACATGGCCTGTGACTCTATGTATGTATAACCTTCCTCCTTGGTTGTGCATGAAGCGTAAGTTCATTATGATGCCAGTGCTCATCCAAGGCCCTAAGCAACCCGGCAATGACATTGATGTGTACCTAAGTCCATTAGTTGATGAACTTTTACAGCTATGGCATGGAAGAGGTGTACGTGTGTGGGATGAGCATGCACAAGAGGAATTTGACCTATGAGCGTTGCTGTTTGTAACCATCAACGATTGGCCTGCTCTCAGTAACCTTTCAGGACAGACAAACAAGGGATACCACGCATGCACACACTGTTTAGATGACACCGACAGTATATATTTGGACAAATGCGGGGAGAATGTGTACCTGGGGCATCGTCGATTTCTTCCGACCAACCATCAATGTCGAAAGAAAGGAAAGCATTTCAAAGGTGAGGCAGATCACCGGAAGAAGCCCGCCCTCCGTACTGGTGATCACATACTTGATATGGTCAATGATTTACAAGTAATATTTGGAAAGGGTCCTGGCGGATATCTGTTCCGACTGACGATGCGGGACGCGCACCCATGTGGAAGAAGAAATCTATATTTTGGGACCTACCCTATTGGAAAGACCTAGAGGTCCGCTCTGCAATCGACGTGATGCACGTGACGAAGAATCTCTGCGTGAACCTGCTAGGCTTCTTGGGAGTGTATGGGAAGACAAAAGATACACCGGAGGCACGAGAGGAACAGCAACGTGTGCATGAAAAAGGCGGCATGCATCCAAAGCAGTATGAAGGTCCTGCCAGCTACGCTCTTACCAAAGAAGAGAAGGAAATCTTCTTTGAATGCCTGCTCAGTATGAAGGTCCCGTCTGGCTTCTCGTCGAATATAAAGGGAATAATAAATATGGCATAGAAAAAGTTCCAGAACCTAAAGTCTCATGACTGCCACGTGATTATGACGCAACTGCTTCCGGTTGCATTGAGGGGGCTTCTACCTGAAAACGTTCGATTAGCCATTGTGAAGCTATGTGCATTCCTCAATGCAATCTCTCAGAAGGTGATCGATCCAGAAATCCTGCCAAGGTTAAGGAGTGATTTGGTGCAATGTCTTGTTAGTTTCGAGTTGGTGTTCCCACCGTCCTTCTTCAATATCATGACGCACGTCCTAGTTCATCTAGTCGACGAGATTGTCGTTCTGGGCCCTGTATTTCTACACAATATGTTCCCCTTTGAGAGGTTCATGGGAGTCTTAAAGAAATATGTTCGTAACCGCGCTAGGCCAGAATCAAGCATCTCCATGGGCCATCAAACAGAGGATGTCATTGGGTTTTGTGTTGACTTCATTCCTGACCTTAAGAAGATTGGTCTCCCTCAATCACGGTATGAGGGGAGACTGACTGGAAAAGGCACGCTAGGAGCGGACTCAATAATATGTAGGGACGGGCATTCTTGGTCTCAAGCACACTACACAGTTCTATAGAATTCTACCTTGGTGACCCCGTATGTTGATGAACACAAGAATATTCTGCGCTCCAAACACCCGGAGCAGTGTGACGACTGGATTACATATGAACACATCAGGACTTTCGGCAGTTGGTTGCAAACACGTCTCATGGGTGACAACACTGTTTCTGATGAGTTGTACTCGTTGGCCAGGGGACCATCTTCGACTGTATTGACTTACAAAGGGTACGAGATAAATGGGAATACATTTTACACGATCGCCCAAGATCAAAAGAGCACCAACCAAAACAGCGGTGTTCGCTTTGATGCAGCAACCAATAGGGGAAAGGACACATATTATGGTTACATAGTGGACATATGGGAACTTGACTATGGACATGATTTCAAGGTCCCTTTGTTTCAGTGCAAATGGGTCAATCTGTCAGGAGGCGGGGTACAGGAAGACCCACAGTACGGAATGACAACAGTGGATCTGAACAATCTTGGGTACACATACGAACCATTCGCCCTAGCCAATGATGTGGCGCAGGTTTTCTATGTGAAGGACATGTCTACCAAACCGAAGAAGATTATCCATGGTTACGGCGCAATAAGCAAAGGACACAAGCGAAGAAAAAGTGAAGACTTTCTCTCCACAACTATATCATTGCAGTTACATGTGAAGAAATGAAATGCCTTTTGTAACAGATGAGTTTTCGTATGAAACCCTAATACTTCGAAAGAGATTGTCCGTTTTGTACACGAAGTGCATCCAGTTTTTGCCGTAACCCTCTCAACTCTTTATAACCTTGGGCGGTGAAGGTCGTACCAATTCAGGGATGTGGGTGGGTGAAATTATGTGAAATTATGATGTCATGCCAATTATGATGTCCGGAGTTAAAATAAGTTATTAAAAATGGAGAGGCGCAATGCTCACCTACACGTTGCTTAGCTTCAGGCCTTGAGAAACTGCAGATATATAGCTCCGTGCATTTTACACCATTTCCTCAAGGCCTGAAGCTAACGTGCAGGTGAGCATTGCGCCTCTCGCTTCATCGTCTCTGCACTCAGGGGTTATAAACCGCTGCGAGTCCCTCTCGCTTGGCGAGGTGGGACTAAATTTTAGCCACTCCCAGGACCAAGGTCGTACCAATCAGGAAGAAGCACACGGATCGTGTGTTTCTTTCAAGCGCTTGTGAGCTGTTGGATCAGCACTATAACTAGTCCCGGTTCGTGCTAGCAACCGGGACTAAAGAGGCACACGACCCTATATATAACCCACCTCTCGGACATGTTCGACACTTAGTATGCAGGGGAAACCGTGTGTTTTGTTGATCTATCTAGAAATCCTTTAGTTCATCGACCGAATACAAATCATTCCGATTCCCTGCATACGGTCCGACGGTGCATTTCATATGCGGGCACTCACGAGCCACCGTCGGGCTGTATGCAGGGGAAACCGTGTGTTTTGTTGATCTATCTAGAAATCCTTTAGTTCATCGACCAAATACAAATCATTCGGATTCCCTGCATACGGTCCGACGGTGCATTTCATGCGGGCACTCACGAGCCACCGTCGGGCTATATGCAGGGGAAACCGTGTGTTTTGTTGATCTATCTAGAAATCCTTTAGTTCATCGACCGAATACAAATCATTCGGATTCCCTGCATACGGTCCGACGGTGCATTTCATATGCGGGCACTCACGAGCCACCGTCGGGATGTAACACATGAGTTTTCGTCCGAAACCCTAATACTTCGAAAGAGATTGTCCGTTTTGTACACGAAGTGCATCCAGTTTTTGCCGTAACCCTCTCAACTTTTTAGCACATGCTATGTGGGTGAAATGATGATACCATGCCAACTTTCAACCTTTTCAGAGTTCATTTGAAGTGCTTTTCAATTTCAAGGTTATTTAGCTCAAAAAAATCAGTAAGTGCATGAAAAATACCAAATGAAGTCAGAAAGGGTTGAAAATTGATGATGTGGCTTTGAATGGTGAATTTTGAACACACAAAAAGTATGGAGTTCAAATAAGTTCAAAAAAATGAAATACTTTTGTAACACATGAGTTTTCGTCCGAAACCCTGATACTTCGGAAGAGATTGTCCGTTTTGTACACGAAGTGCATCCAGTTTTTTCCGTAACCCTCTCAACTTTTTAGCACATGCTATTTGGGTGAAATGATTATACCATGCCAACTTTCAACCTTTTCAGAGTTCATTTGAAGTGCTTTTTAATTTCTTTCAAAACATCGTGGGAGTGGAGTTCAAAAAATAATCAACTAAAAAGCTTTTATAAACCTCTAGTATTTTTGAAACTATAATTATATAAAAATTATGCAACTAAAATTATCAAAACATTAATAGCAAAAAGAATTTTCATAAAGAAATTTTTTGTTAGAAACTTTAATAGCAAACTAAAATAACCAAATCTGTTTTTGATTAAAACAGACATTTAAAATAACCAAATCTGTTTTTGATTAAAACAGACATTTAAAATAACCAAATCTGTTTTTGATTAAAACAGACATTTAAAATAACCTAAAACTTACCTAATTGAATATAATGATAAAACACAGTAACATTAAATAGCAGGAAAAAGAATCACTCAAAAATCTATTTTTTTAGTAAAGTTATTCACAAACTAGTGATTCACACGAATTTCAAAAAATTCTAATTTAAACTATTCAAATTTGAAAACTAAAGGCACTAACAGAAATTTTATAATTTTTGTGACCTAAAAGCAAAAGGAATCACTGAAAAACTGTAAGTATTTAGCTGTAAGTAGAAACAAAAAAAATAAAGCAAAAAAGAAAAAAAATAAAACATCCAACCGCACCGCGGCTATGCCAGGCGCAGGCCATTGGTCCCGGTTGGTGCAACCAACCGGGACCAATGCCCCCTTTGGTCCCGGTTGGTGCCACCAACCGGGACCAAAGGTCCCTGTTTCCCGCCCTTTGGGCTGACGAAAAGAGACCTTTGGTCCCGGTTGGTGGCACCAACCGGGACCAAAGGGAGGCATTGGTCTCGGTTGGTTCCACCAACCGGGACTAAAGGCTTTGCTATATAAGCCAACCCTTAGGAATTTTTCCCCAAATTCTCACATCTCCCCTGACGCCGCCCGGCTGCTCCTCGTCGCTGTCGCCGTCGCCGCCCGCTCCTCGTCGCCGTCGCCCTCTCCCATCGTCGCTTTCGCCGTCGCCCTCTCCCATCGTCGCTGTCGCCATCGCCCTCTCCCATCGTCGCTGTCGCCGTCGCCCTCTCCCATCGTCGCTGTCGCCGTCGTCGCCCAGCCCCGTCGCTGCCCGCTCCTCGTCGCCGTCGCCCTCTCCCATCGCCACCCCCAGTGAGCACCCCGTCTTCCCCCGAGCCCTCACCGTCGCGCCCTCCTCCCCGTCTCCACGTGCGTGCCCCCCCCCCCCCCCCGAGCCCGCCGTCCTCGTCGCCGGCCTCAAGCCATCGCCGCGCCCCCCCAGTGAGCCCCCTTTCCCATGGTCCCCTGCTCCCCGTCGCCGCGTGCCCCCGAGCACACCTCGTCGCCGGCCTCAAGCCATCTGCCATTGCTCCATGGTCGCCGGCAGCCCCCGTTGCTATGTTTTTTATGAGATGTATATTTTCATGTGGAGATAGATGATGATGTTGATAGATAGATAAATGATTTTGTTGATATATATATATAGTTCATTATGTTAGATAATTTGATGAAATGATGATATATATAGATAATATGATGATATATATATGATGCTCTGTTGGAAACAATTATTTTTTCTGTTGTTTATATGATGATATATATATATATATGATATGATGATATATATATATAGATGAGATGTATGTTCATGTGGAGATGAGATAGATAGATAAATGGTCATGTGGAGATGAGATGTATGTTCATGTAGAGATGAGATAGATGTATGTCCTCGTCGCCGACCTCGTCGGACATGACGACATGAGGGGGAGCGTCGTTGTTGTCTACCCCCTCCCTGATAACTTCAACATGAGGGGGGACGTCGGACATGACATGAGGGGTGAGCGTTGTTGTCGTCTACCCCCTCCCCGATAACTTCGACATGAGGGGGGACGTCAGACATGACATGAGGGGTGAGCGTCGTTGCCTTGGTTTTCTTGAATCCTTTGACACTAGACAACGTGACATATAGAAGGGTAGATGAGATCAGGAAAAATATGGACCATTTTCTGCACATTCAGAATCGCGCCATTTTGTTAAATCCCTTAAAGGTTAAGAGAATCCCTTGTTTGACATTCATGAGAGAGGCGGTCCGGACGTCGGACATTCATGAGAGAGGTGGTCCGGACGTCGGACATTCATGTTTGTATATTAATTGCCATGTTGTAATATTTGCAGAAACTATGGATCTAGGAGACTTGGAACAAGAACAGTTGTTGGGGGACATAATCCACGACGGACATGATATCTTGTCGTATCTCAACGACACCGATGGTCTGGAAGGAGAGGTTGATGGCTCCGGTGATCGAACAATGGAGGAGGAAGGACATGATCATGATGGCTCCGGTGACCGAATGCCGGAGGAAGAAGGAGACCATGATGACTGCTCCGGTGACCGAACGGAGGAGGGAGCTGTTGCAAAGTCCGGCGAGGTATATATATTAATTAAGCCCGTGCTGACTAGCTAATTGATGCATTAATTGTTTTGGTATGTACATATATTAATTAACTCTTCTTTCTTCTTTTATAGCCCTCCGGATCGAGCCAAACTTCGGTAACGAGACGAGGCCCGAAGAAGAGGTTGCGCAAGGAAGAAAGGTTCACAATCACAACACTCGCGCAGGATGGCCATCCGATTGAACCCAAGCGGACCAAGGACGCATTTTCTGCTCAGTGCAGAGCTATTGTTAGGGACTACATCCCGATCAGCATCAAGCAATGGAATAAGCCTAAGGACGGCGCCCCTGATGGTGATTATGTCACCGATAGACAGAAAGATGATCTTTGGACCGCACTGAAGGCAAATTTCACCCTACCGCCAGAGGAGGATCCGAATAAGCCAGTTATAGAGCCACTGGTCAAGGCGTGTGCTCTTAAGAAGATGGCAGATCTATTCAGGAGGTGGAAGAATGAGTTGAAATCAAAGTTTGTCGACAAAGGGAAGACTCCAGAATTCACCGGCCGATTTGAGAAGATAGGTGATCACTGGCCCGCATTTGTGGCCTACAAGACATCGGACAAGAGTAAACAAATGTTAGAGACAAACAAGATCAATGCTGCAAAGAAGCAGTATCACCATCAGACGGGGTCAGGTGGCTACCTCAAAGCCCGACCGTTGTGGGACAAAGCTGAGAATGACCTGCTTGCTAAAAACGTCGTACCACAGACATTGAACTGGCCAGACCGTTCAAGGACTTGGTTCTTCGGGGTTGGGGGAACTTTGGACCCTGAAACAGGGAAGTGCCGTTGGACGAACGAGCAACTTGCAATACCCATGAACAAGCTTCAGGAGTATATCACCGCAGCGCAGGAAGGGACGTTCATTCCCGACAGAGAGAAGGACGAGCTGACTGAGGCCCTAGGGAATGCTGAGCACCCTGGACGAACACGAGGCACACCAGGCTCCGTTCCGTGGAAGGTTGGGTTTCCCGACGCAGGCGGTTACAGAAGCCGGGAGAGAAAGAGGAAAGCGGAGCTGAGCGAAATTCAGAAGCTGAATGCAAGACTACAAAAGCTAGAGGAAGCTGAGAGCCAGCGAGCTGTCAGCCAACCATCTCAGCGGCACGAAGCTACCCCAGAAGCTACCCCGCCATCTCAGCGGAGAAGCAGCGTCGCTTCCACGGAGCCCGTTCAGCCTGACTTCACGGCTCCTATCTACCCCGTGGATACTGTCACCGAGGCTCAACATTGCGAGCTCATGACGAAATGGCGGAACCTCACTTTGAAGGCGGCTGTCGGCTCTGTTGCACCTCCTCAACCCAACGGAACTTTTCACTGCTCACCGATTCCACATGGCTATGCTGTTGTGATGGTGGATGAAGTAATTGAGGGATTTGAGGAGCTCGAGCTTGACCGGCCTACAGGTGAAGGAGAGAATAAGCTGGCTCGTGCTCTGAGGAGTACATGTCTATGGCAGAAGGAGTACATCAAGCTTCCAAACTGGACGCCTCCGCCTCCTCCGCCTCCTCCTCCTCCTCAGGCGAATCAGGGCTCTCCGCCTCCTCCTCCTCCTCCTCCTCCGGCGAGTGATCAGGGCACACCGCCTCCTTCTCCGGCTCCTCCGACGCGTGAGGGCACTCCGCCTCCTCCTTCGCCTACTCCGGCACGTCGGAGCAGTACGCCTCCTCCTCAGCCTCGTCGGCAACGGCAGAAGACAGACGCCGCCGCTCCGGCTCCTCCGGCGCGTCGGAGCACTCCGCCTCCTGCTCCGCCTCGTAAGCAACGACGGAAGAGAGACGCCGCCGCTCCGGCGGCTAGCAGTACAAGAAGAGGCGGGAGGGAATACAGATACGGTCCATCTCTCAAGCCTCTGGAAAAGTTACCATATGAGAGGACCGAGTCTGAAAACGAGGAGATATGTCAGGCCGAATTGACGGCCCATTTTGCAAAGAAAACTCCAGCTCCGAAGGAGAAGCTAGATCCGAGGAGATATATCAATGCCCTGAAGCGACTACCACCGCCTCCGCCGGATTCCAACTTTGACCGCTGTGTTAAAAAGACATATCAAGACGCGCGGCGGTCGAGAAGTACTTCCAGTGATGCAAGGTTAGCAAAACGAAGAAGTGGGAAAAAATTCCCCAGCTCGGCGAACAGGCGAACCAATCGTGCCCCCCGCTCAAGGTGTCTAGCGATATCGTCGCTAATCATCCGGGGATGGTGCCCGGTACCAATCCTGGTGATTACCTGAGCGATGATGTACAGTTTGAGCCGTTGGAGGTGGACGAATTCAGTTACCGGTACGGGCGGCCTCTCGTCAAACCTGATCATCCTCCTCTAACAACGATGATGCGAACATTGCATGAATGGTACATGAAAACCTGCCGCGAGTCAGGGAGGGATTCTTTGACGCTGAAGATTAAAGAGGAGCACGACCTTGTTGGAATGGATCAGTTGAATGTTGAATTTGAGGAGATATTCCAGTTATACAATCAAAAGGCCATCGACAAAACAATCGTGACTTGCTACTGTCTGTAAGTACTACTTCTGTAATTAAGTCTCTCTATATATATAGCTCAGCTCTTTCATTGCATGTATATATAATTATCATCACTATATTATGCAGATTGAAGATCGTCGAATGCAGAAAAGCACAAATGTATGACATTGGGTTCATTAACCCAGATATCATACATGAGTATACGGTTAAAAACAATGTCACAGAAACCGAGGACAACTTGCTACAATCGTTGCTTAAAAATCAAAACAAAGGGACAATACTCTTTCCTTACAACTTCAAGTGAGTGTTACTGTCTTGTGCATATTCGGTTTCCCTTATTACTCGAGGTTATAGTAATGTAATTGATGAGTTATGCATGCGTGCGCAGCTTCCACTTTATTCTGCTAGAGATTAAGCTTGAGCGGGGAGTAGTAATCGTCTTAGACTCGAAACGAAAAGATCCCTAGGAATATGCGGGCATGACTGAAATGCTCCAGAAGTAAGTTCAATCGATCATTATCGCGTCATATCGGCAACTTTGTTCATTTCCTGATATCAAGTAATTATTTTCTTTGTCTGGCAGGGTTTGGAAAGAGTTCACCGCAATTGTTCCGGCACTGCCGAGGGAGCTGCGATTTACACACCCGAAAGTAAGTACTACTAGCTAGTTCCGCGCATCTCCCATTGATTCTAGTTCCATCAATACCATTTATCATCCTTGATTATCAGTTTGATTGAACTCTATTTCTCGTAAAGTGCTTGTGGCAGGAAAAAGGGAATGATTTTTGTGGATACTACGTTTGCGAGTTCATCTACAACGCGACTACCCCTAAGCGGGGCTACTCTGAAAAACAATTTCAAGTGCGTAAGCAATAATATTCACAAATTTATTTTATTACCATGATTTGTGTTGAGTTTCATTCATATATATGTATTGACCCCCTTCTTCAAATTAGACGTGGCAGATGTGGGATGAACTCCTACCACATGATCGCATACGAGCAATTCAAGAAGAATTGGCGGGATTCTTTCTTGACCACGTCATAAATAAAGCCGGAGAATACCATCTGGAATTTGAAATTAAATGTTAGGGATTGTAAGAGATCTTATATTGTACATATGTAGCTAGTAGCGACGGATAGATATACGAAAACTTGTTGTTCGACCGATCTCTCGGAGAAAGAGAGGTCGATCAATTCTCTGTGTATATGTTCATGACGATCTTGTGTACTTAATGGTTCCTTCATTTGCTTACTAGCTAGCGTGTCGAGTTCTCTCTATAGTAGCTAGCGTCGACCAAGCACGGAGAAAGAGATGACACTTCTCTCTATTAGCTAGCTAACACAATATGAAACACCTCAATTAACCCTACAAACCCCCCTAACCCCCCCCCCCCCCCCTTTCAAAAAAAAACAAAAACCCCGGTGCCTTTTGGTCCCGGTTGGTGTTGCCAACCGGGACTAAAGGTCCTGCCTTTTGGTCCCGGTTGGTGTTACCAACCGGGACTAAAGGTCCTCCTGCCTGGGCTCCCAGCACCGGCCACGTGGAGCCCCTTCTGTCCCGGTTGGTAAGCGAACCGGGACTAAAGGTTTTGGGCTTTAGTCCCGACCCTTTAGTCCCGGTTCCAGAACCGGGACTAAAGGCCCTTACGAACCGGGACAAATGGGGGTTTTCCTACTAGTGGCCCTGTGATGCCCCGGGCGACGGCGGCGGAGGGGAGAGGAGGTGGGGGGCGGCTGTAGGAGGAGGGCGGGGGCTCCCCGGTGCGGGGCGGCGCCGCCGCACGGGGGAGGTCGGGGGAGGGCTGAGCTAGGTAGGAGGTGGGTACATTGATGTATACATTTTTATTTTATTAGGGACATGTAGAGTACTATTACATGCTCTTGTCTATCACAATATATATATAACGTGAAATGCCGCCCACGCACACCATTCATCTGCCCATTAAACTTGGACAAGTTTACACGGGTGAAAATTCTTTGTGTGCGGAGAGCTCAGGTAAGCCTTAAAAATGTCTTGTAGTAAAACCGCGTCGATCTGACCCACATGAGCAATAATCGTGTCAATCAGTGGCAATTGTTCTCGTCACCCCTTATGTCAGCGTCGCATCAATACTATATCCGTGTACGTGACAATGACACCACCGTTGACACGAGCAGCGTTTTGCCCAAGGTAATTTCTCAGTTAAACCCCATCTGCACATGACTTCTACTAAACCGGCTGACATTGCCTTCCTAGTGCACTCTAGCTAGTTACCGGACAGAGAGCTTGATTATCGACCGGTGCCATGTCAGGTAACCCAGTGGCCGGCGCGCCTGCGACGGGTGCCGCCGATCCGTATGCGCCGCAGGCGAGCTACAACTTCAGCGCTCGTCTCGCGCTCACCGTCTCTTTGGTGCTCCTCATGATCATCGTCGCCGTCATCGTCATCCCTCTCATGGTTTACCTGATGATCACCCGGTCACGCAGAGGCGGCCACGGCCTCGCCGGCGGTATCCTCCGGTCCGTTGGCATGATCGGCAGCCGGCGGCACGGGTTGGACGCGTCCGCTCTCTCGGCGTTGCCGGTCACCGCATACCGGAAAGGGAGCGGTGCAGCCGCGAGGGCTGAGTGCGCCGTGTGCCTCGCCGAGCTCGCCGACGGAGACGAGGCGCGCGAGCTGCCGAACTGCGGTCACCTGTTCCACCTGGAGTGCGTCGACGCCTGGCTGCGCACCAGGACGACGTGCCCTCTCTGCCGGGTCCAGGCGGGGCTGCCCGGCGAGAACGGGAAGGCACAGTCGTCGTCGTCCTCGGTGGCGGCCACGGAGCCGGCGTTGATTGGTGCAGCTGGAGGAAGCTTGGTCGTGACCGTGCACGGTGGCTCTCCGTGTACCGAGAAAGACGCACGGGGGTCAACATCGGGATCTCCCTGCTAGAAAGAATCAGATACTAGCCTAGGAGTACTAGTCTTCAAGTCAAGCTATTTCTTGTATATTTCAGTCGGCTTGTATACGTGAGTTGGTACTATATAGGTTGCAAGTGTGTGGCATCTGTATTACTACCTCTGTACCATAATATATGACGTTTTAGCAGCTGAAATGAACTGCTAAAATGTCATATATTATGGTACGGAGGGAGTAGTATCCATGTATAATTAAGAGTCAATTACATCACAAGTGCTACAACTTGGCACAAATAATCACTTTAGTGCTAGAACTTCTGATGTACGTGTAAGTGGTTCAAGGACTTGGTTTGACGCTGCAAATACGGTGTTGTATATGCATGTGGCGCTGATTAAGCACACCAGCTCGGCATGAGGCCTGCTGTCAGTGACATGAAGCGGGGGAGGCGTGTGGTCTGTCTATTTGCGAAAAGCCCCTTGATATTTTTTCTTTCATGAAAAAGTCCCTCGAAAGAAATTGCACATAAAAGGAAAATACTACTCCTGAGTTTCAAACTCGCGACCTATAGGTTAGGCGCGTGGGTGGCTAACAACCACAGCGAGTAGGATTTGACGTTACATTAAGATACACAATCTTTATATACGTTAGGCTGAACAATCTAAATTAAGAATTTTGATCCCATAAACAAAATACAACAAGTTAATCAACGTTTGTATTTATACCCCAACACAAGAGGTCTCTTGTTTCAAAAGTAAAATTACGCTTTGAAAAATTCAAAAAGTTCATGTCATTTTAAAAAGAATTCATATGTTATTTTAAAACATATTATAAAATTTAAATATTTATGAATTATAAAAAAATGTTTATAGATTTAAACAGAACACAATCAGAATCTGCAATCTGATGGCACACTAGGCTCGTATTTATGTTTCATACATATTTTATACTTAATTTTAATTAAAAAATACGTATTTTTTTAGAAAACACACAAAATTTATTAAAACACACGAATTTTTTGTAAAACAACCTAAAACTTTATTAAACCATGATCACTTTTATATACTACATGAATATGATATTAAAAATCAGGAAACAAATCATCATATATACGAATATAGTTAAATATATAATTTTTTTCTAAAAGTAATTTAATATTTTCATAAAATTTGAACACGTTTTAAATCATAGTTTATTTAAACTCACAAGTTAATTATATGGTTTTTTTTAATTTAATACGGGGATATGTTTTGATGTTATATGAGCATTTTTAATGAAATTTATTTATATGTATATTATTTATAACACATGATTATAATTTACAAAAAAAATGCAAAAAACTAAATGTTGAATTTGTCCGCACTGACTACAATTCAGTTTAGCCACATGATCGTTTGTGTTGTAGTCATAACGAGTAATTATGCTGCAAAATAAGTGACCTTGTCGGTTGGAGTGGTATCCCCGGGCACTAATTTAATTATATGGAGTTTTGTTAGATTAGTACGTGGATATGTTTTGATGTTATATGAACATTTCCAATGTAGTTTATTTTACTTATATGTATATTATTTATAACACATAATTATAGTTTGCATATTTTTTATAAAATTACAAAAATGCAAAAAACTAAAATGTTGAAAATTGTTGCACTGAAATTTTTGAAAATGTGCTATATTCACAAAGTGTAATTTACATCAGAAAATTTTTGCCTTGTCAGTTGTGGTGGTATGCCCGGGCACTTATTTACCCTGACGTTCCTGGTTCGGATCACCAATCATGCACTGATTATTGGGACTAAAAATTTTCAGTTGAAATATATAAAGGGTAAGTATCCTTACATGACAACAAGTCTGCCTAGTTGGGCTGGCAAGAACTCGCTCATGCAATCCGCAGGTCGCCTGTTCAAACCTCTGGCGGATCCATTTCTTTTCTGTACTTTTTCATGAGAGAATAAATATATCAAGGTGCTTTTTGTAAAATATGCCACACGCCCAGCCAAAGCTCTTTCGGTCACTGACAGTGGGTTCCTCGTCATGCTGACACGTCTAGTCAGAGCTGCAGGCGTACGCAACACCGTATTTGCACCGTCAAGCCAAGTTCTTTAACCACTTCTATGTACATCACAAGTTTTAGCACCAAAGTGACAATTTATGTCAAGTTCTAGCACTAGTGGTGTAATTGACTCTATAATTAAGTACAACGCTTGTAACTAGTAGTACCATGAGACTGAGACTGAGAAATAAAAGTGACCATAGGCATTTTCTCCTTTGGTGGCTACTGTGGTGAACGTGATCTGTCATTTTTTTCTTCGGTGAGTGGTGGTGTCAGAGACAGGTGACGGGAGTTGGTGTCAAGCTCAGAGGATTTTTTTCGGTCTTGATTGTATTTTTACTTCTTGACTGTTGTTTCTTTGTGCAAAGGCTAGGGTTCGCTAGTAGAAAACATGCCTTTCGTCCCGAGCATTAGTCCCGGTCGGGTTTTGGACTGGGACTAATGTGACTAATATTCCCGGTTCCAACGGCTAGGCTTTAGTCCTGGTTGGTGTTACCAACCGGGACTAAAGGGGTGATGGCTCGCTACCCCGTGGGTGATATTCAAGAGACGACAACTTGTGAGCTACACATGAAAATAAAGAACATATCCATGAAGGTGGCGGACGGCTTTGCTTTACCAAATGCACCTGAAGCAACCATCCACGGCAATCCGATTCCACCTGGCTATGCTTGTGTCGGGGTGGATGAAGTTCTGTTGGGATATGACTCACTAGAGCTTGACTTTCATGGAGTTCAAGGGGAGCAGACACTGGGAGAAGCCATACGTGGTCTCATTGTATGGAGAAAGGAATGCATCGTGTTTCCAAACTCGGTGCCAAGGCCACCGACTCCTCTTCCAAGTCCGCCGCGTCAGCCGACTCCGACCCACCTCGAGACGGTGCGCAACGCGAGTCTGCCGCGTCAGCCGAATCCACCCCACCCCGAGACAGAGCCTAGCGCGAGTCCGCGATATCGATCTCTGCCGCGTCAGCCGACTCCAAAGCGGAAGAGAGCACCAAAGAAGAAACCCGTGCCTCCTGCCAAAAAGAAGTTAGCTTACAAGATGACTGAGGAGGAAAACAATGCCCAAGTGGCTTCCGAACTGCAGGCCCATTTTGGACCGAAACCGGCACCACCGCCAAAGGAGAAAATACCTGAGAAAGTCGTACAACACTTTGTGGATCTTGCTAAACCGGCTGTGGAGAAAAGGCGATCAGACTATGAACCCTCTATTAGCAAGTCATATTATCAACAAATAAATCAGCAGTCGAGTCTTACAGGTAGTAATAAATGCGGGAAAACTGTTCCCCAGCTCGGAGAACAGGCAGTGCAATCGATAGCCCCGCTGAAGGTGAGTACCGATAAGGCGGTAACCGACGCTAATAGAGAGATGGCTAGAGAGATGGGTATCACTGTTGAACAACTCCTAGGCATCGAGGAAGTCCCCACGATCGATGCGAAGGAACTAGCAAGGAAATATGTCCCCGGGAAGCCTCTGGTCAGTCCTCACGAGGAGAAGCTTCTATCAACGTAAATGCGCAGTTTGCATGAGTGGTACCTGAGAGAAATAAAGGTTGGGCGAGAGAGCCTCATGGTGAAAGTCAAGCCAGAACATTACTACCATGGAAAAGATGTGTGGATTGAATTTCCTGAATTTTTTTCAGTTATTCAATCAAGACGCACTCGACAAATCTCTTGTCAGTTGCTATTGTCTGTAAGTGATTTATTTCTGTAATTTAAGTCTCTAGCTCAGCTCATTCATTGTCTGTAATTATCCTCACTGTATTCTTTTGTGCGGTATTATGCAGAATGAAGATTTTTGAATTGAAAAGGGATGGAGTCTATGACATTGGGTTCATTGACCCAAATACTGTTAATGAAGAGGTGTTAAATAAGTACAAATAAGACACAAAGGATAGCTTGCTAATGTTTTTGAAGGAACTAAATACCAAATCAGAAATACTACTTCCTTACAACTTCAAGTGAGTGTTACTGTCTTGTACTACAAATTCTATTTTTGCTTACTCGATGTTAAGTGTAGTTGATGAGTTATGCATGCCTGCTTATACAAACGTGTGCGCAGATACCACTGGATCCTGCTAATCATTAGAGTTGACGAGGGAACTGTTGAAGTACTAGACTCACTAGGTAAAGACCCTGAAGAATACAAAAGCCTGTTTTTGATGCTCGACAGGTAATTTCAATCATTATCGCACTATGTCAGCCTTTTTAGTTCATTTCCTGATATCAAGTAATTAATAACTCCTTTATTCATTTTCTTTGCCGGGCAGGGTTTGTAAAAAGTTCACCAAAGAGGTTGTCGGTGAATGGAAACCACAGCTAAAATGACGACGGACCAAGGTAATTAAGTAGTACTAGCTACGTCCGCGCATCTCTTTAATTCTAGTTTCAATATTATTATCATGCTTGATTATTATCTGATTGAATTATATTCTCGTAAAGTGTATGAGGCAGGAACAAGGGACTAATTTATGTGCATACTACGTTTGCGAGAACATTTGCTTTATGACCGAAAGGAGCGGAGATGCAAGACATCTTTGCGTACGTAAACACTATTCACAATTTTTTATATCATGATCTAATATATATACACACAACTAATATATTCATATTGATCTCCTTCTTTAAAGATGGTGGAGATGCAGGATAGTCTCCTACCAAAGGACCGCATACGAGCACTTCAAGAGGAAATGGCGGGATTTTTGCTTGAGCAGGTCATATCTCCCAACGGAGAATACCATTTCACCTAATGCCTGCATGTAATGATCTGCAAATTGTAGGAAAAATTGTATATACCAAATTGTGTGTGTGTGTGTGTGTGTGTGTGTGTGTGTGTATATACATATATATATATATATGTGTGTGTGTGTGTGTGTGTGTGTGTGTGTGTGTGTGTGCATGGTCGTACGAGAAATTCTATGATATATGATTGGTTCTACGAGAAATTCTATTGTATATGCATAACGTGTATAGTATGTAGTAACGTAAAATATGTTTGAAATAAAAAAATGAAAAACACAAAATGTAAAGGAAAAATAAACAATAAACCCTAAACCCCTAAACCTTTAGTCTCGGTTGGTGTCACCAACCGGGACTAAAGGTCCCCAGCCCCCGGCGCGCGCTGCCGGCCACGTGGCAGGGATTTAGTCCCGGGTAGTGGCCAACCGGGACTAAAGGGTGGGTGCCTTTAGTTCTGATTTATTAGTCCCGGTTGGTGAACCGGGACTAAAGGCCCTTCCCAACCGGGACTAAAGGCCGTTTCTCCACTAGTGGTTCTGTTGATTTCTTAGTTTTGTGAGGTCGGTATGATCCTTATGATATAAATTATACACATATTACCATCCAAAAAAACTGACCATACGCCGAGCCAGGCTTGACAACTCCTAAAGTGAATATTCTAAGCCTGACCCTGGCCCAACCCAGCCCAAAACACAAGAACAGTGACATTTATCAATTAAAACAATCATTTTCAGGGTACCAAAATTAATATATTATACCCATTTTTTAATTAATAATATATATTTTGATTATTTTTAGCTTTTTTGGGATTTTTGTCGGGTTTCATGCGAAAAAGTTGATCGTAAGACTGGCCCAGATGTCGGTGTTTCGGTCGGGCCGCCAATTATTAGGTTTACATAGAACTATTGGCTGTGTTCCCATTATTTTAATGAGATTGGTTTAGAGGAGAAAGCCCAACATTTGATATGAGAGGGGTTAGGTAGTGGTGCTTGTCGCTATAAGGGGACCTCTACAATGCCTTGGGATGGGTGATGTCATTTGATGGGGCAACAAGAAAGAGACGGTATGTGGCTTATCATTGGCAAACTGATACGTCTCCAACGTATCGCTAATTTATGAAGTATTCATGCTATATTTATCCATGTTTACAATATTTTATATGTTTTTATGCACTTTGTATGATTTAAATGGAACTAACTCAGACTGATGCTGTTTTCAGCAGAATTATCGTGGTGGTGATTTTGTGCAGAAAATAAAAGTTCTCGGAATTGTCCAAAACTTTTTGACGATTTTTTATCAAAGGAAAGGGATCCATGAAGCTTCGAGAGAGTATCAGAAGACCCACAGGGGCCCCACAAGGCATTACAACCTCCAAGACGATCTTACATGCTCGTATTTTTGGAAAAAAACAACTTTGTCTCGCCAAAATCGTGTATGGTACCGATGCCATGAATATGTGGTATGTAGTTGCATGTGCAAGCAATATGGTTGCACATCTACAGTTTCTAGGGGGGGGGGGTAATTTTTGCAACTAGCTAGCACGTGAATACAATGAACATACCGGATTTGGTTCAAGATAACTAGACTGGCTTCAAGCTAGGTGCAGATATGGCAAGTCATTGTCTACAGTGGGTACATAGTTTAGGCGAGTCACACTATTTTTAGATATAATCAACGTAAAAACCAAATAACCAACATTAATGATGATAAGCTTTATACTCCATGAGAAATTGAACAAAGAGCAGTCAGATTAGCCTATTTCTTGGGCGTACCAGCTAATTTTTTAAAACTTAATTGAAAGAAGAACAGTTTTTTAACATGGGGAGTAAGTTTCTTTGAAATTGGATTTGTTATTGCAAGGTGATTTTTCATACATCTATTTCAAATGCACATCTCATTTTTTGTGCAGCAGGGTTTTGAAAACCAACAAGAAGCAATTGGACGACTTGTATGTGTCAATTGCCATTTAGCTAGCAAGCCCGTCGATATTGAAGTTCCCCACGCTATACTTCTCGGTACTGTAGTTGAAGCATTTTTTTGGAATTCCTTATGATATGCAATGGAAACAAGTTATTGCTAATGAAAAAACAGAGGATTAAATGTAGGTGTTGTTCTTATTTTGCTCAACGAATTCAGATTCATACCACAAATTTGAATTTTAAAGACTAATCCATAATACGACATGATTTTAATGAAAGTACATGTCACACATGTGCAAATGGGTATCCTGAACCAACCCATAATAATATGAGGGGTGAGATTATATGAATCTACAAAACTATTGCTACCTCCTCCTTACAAAGTAAGTGCTAAAGACGAGATTCGAGGACAAACTGCTTGTTGACCCATCATATAATCTACAATTATCTACTTTCAATATTCATACACTCTAAAACACTCTTGAAAGTTTTGTAGATATTTAAATATACTATGATAGCAAATACATACAAAAGTGTAATGTGATAAACATTACTACCTTAGTTTTCTCAGAATTACAATTACAAAAATTTCCCTTTTATAAAAGATTTTTTCTATACCTCAAACAAAATATAAAATGACTTCTCGTGAAAAAGTTCATATTTTAGTTTGGCACTACAAAGTGACATTTGCAATGACGAATATGACAAAAGCATGAAAAATAGATACGTTGATATACCTGAGTATATTTACATGGTTCCTTATGATAATTATATATATATTTTAATGGTATTCAAGATATGATATCCGATGGTTATATGAATAAGAATGACATATATTTTATGTATGATAAGTTATGATGAAATAAAAATGTTTAGTATAAACGAAGATTTGTCATGAGATCTTAAAATGGTTAAATTGGTCTTACTCCTAAAGAAAATTATTGAAATTAAATTGGATACAGGTTTTCAGTATCAGGCAACACAACAATATAATTATATTCTTCCACGATATTCTATAAATCGTGATGTTGAGATACTTGGTAGCTACCCCCCTGAGTCGCATGTTTGAAGATGTTGTCGTCATCGAGTTCTAATCTCCTGTTAAGTTCCCTCCACCTCTCTTCTCCACGTCCTTCTATCTCTCGCACATCTTTTACTCTTGAACCCTAACGTCACCCTCACGGTTCAGTAGCACACGTTCCTGAGCCAATCAAATCTGGACAATAAATCGACGTACTGGCCTCCAACCGCGTCCTACACCTTGTCCCTAAAACAACTTGCAAGCTATGCCTGGCCGCCCATGGTTTGCAAGAAGTTCATGTTTCTTGGTAGCGTGTACAAGTCCTTGGTCATTTGTCACTGTAATTTACAATACTGATATTTTGTGCTTTATGGATATAGACATGGCACCATATATATTCATAGTGCTTTATGTCCTTGGTCATTACTTAATATGAATATATATGTGGATTTACGCTTTATGGTGTTGCGTCTCATATGAAAGATTGTGTGCCACAAATTGTTTCATGTTGACATGAATGTTAAATCTGGGATAGATGGTGTTTGTGTATTATGAAGCTCATTTTTTAAGCCAAACAATGTGTGGATTAATCAATTGTTGCTAAATGGCAGCCAAACATGATATGGGATTCATTTCAATTTAGAAATCCATGTGGCAGCCAAACATATTTTTAACAATTGGATTTCCATTTGAACCAAATGAAATCCTAGCAAAGATTTCATTTCTACAAAATGAAATGAAACGAGGGTTGCTAAACAAGTTGGGGGTGCCAAACAAGTTGTAAATTGTTTGATTGCATCACAGAAAATACGGAGGAACTTTCCCAAAGCATTAGCTGCATGCCATAGTTGTCATAAAAAAAAGATTGGACTCAATGGAGTTTTTTAAACTTAAGATTCATGAAGTCGTCACAGACGCCTTCATAGTCAACAGGAACGTATCCTCCCGTTGAACGCTCATCGCCGGAAGGACTAGAATAAATCCAGGAAAATGCGAGCATCAATGTCAAGTCTCAAAACTCTGATGGGTAGGGGATACCACATGTCCTCTCAACCATCCAACCACATGTTGGTTCGCGGACTTAATGGAGTTGTTCCTTTGAAGTTGTATACAAAGCAGTTCATAGAAAAAATCCTATTATTTTCACTCCTATAAACCAGACAAGCTTCATTGAAGAAAGAAATCCTAAGAAATGGAATCCTCTACAATTCTACGAATTTTCTTCGAGTCAATCAGACCATACAAGTAAATGGCACATGTATAGAGCAAACAAAAAGTTATTGTGGTTGCATTGATGTGTAGCTTACTATTTTAGTGACAATGTAGCTAGAGCGCTGTCACATGCTCTGCCTATCGCAAGATAACGTGAAATGTCGCCCACACCATTCATCAGCCCATAGAACTTGGACAAATTTGCACGGCAGAAAATTCTCCGTGGACAGAAAGCTCAGGTAAACCTTAAGGATGCTTTGTAGTCAAATCGCGCCGATCAAACTAATCCAAAGGGAAAAGCTTCAGTGGCAATTGTTCTCGTCACCCCGTGTGTCAGCGTCGCATCAAATATTATCCAATGTACGTGACACTGACACCACCGTTGACACGACCACCGTCTTGCCCAAGCTAAGCTCTGAGATAAATCCATCTGCTCGCACTTGACATTGCTTTTCCTAGCGTACATGTTTTGTAGTACCGGACAGAGAGCTTAATTATCGACCGGTGCCATGTCAGGGAACCCAGTGGCTGGCGCGCCGGCGACGGGTGCCGCCGATCCGTACGCGCCGCAGGCGAGCTACAACTTCAGCGCTCGTCTCGCGCTCACCGTCTCTTTGGTCCTCCTGATGATCACCGTCGTCGTCATCGTCATCCCTCTCATGGTTTACCTGATGATCACCCGGTCACGCAGAGGCGGCCACGGCCTCGCCGGCGGCATCCTCCGGTCCGTTGGCATGATCAGCAGCCGGCGGCACGGGTTGGACGCGTCCGCGCTCTCCGCGCTGCCGGTCACAGCATACCGGAAGGATAGCGGTGCAGCCGTGAGGGCTGAGTGCGCTGTGTGCCTGGCCGAGCTCGCCGACGGGGACGAGGCGCGCGAGCTGCCGAACTGCGGGCACCTGTTCCACTTGGAGTGCGTCGACGCCTGGCTGCGCACCAGGACGACGTGCCCTCTCTGCCGGGCCCAGGCGGAGCTGCCCGGCGAGAACGGGAAGGCACAGTCGTCCTCGTCGGTGGCGGCCACGGAGACGGCGTCGCTTGGTGCAGCTGGAGGAAGCTTGGTCGTGACCGTGCATGGTGGCTCTCCGTGTACCGAGAAAGACGCGCGGGGGTCAACATCGGGATCTCCCTGCTAGAAATAATCAGATGTTAGCCTAGGAGTACTAGTCTTCAAGTCAAGCTATTTCTTATATTTCAGTCGTCTTGTATGCGCAGTATATATATATATACTGTGGGAAAATTTCAGGGTGGTCCACCGCCTAGCTACGCCACTGTGTATGCGTGGTCTTAGCTGAGTCCTACGTGAGTTGGTACTATAGGTTGTAAGTGTGTGGCATCTGTATTAGTATCCATTTATACAAGTACAATGTTTGTAACTAGTAGTACCATGAGACTGAGACAGAAATAAACCTGACCATGCTCCTGAAGTGAAAATTTTAAGCCCGAGCCAGGCCCAGCCCAGCCCGAAACACAAGAACAGTGACATTTATCAATGAAAACAATCATTTTCAGGTATATAAATTAATATATTATACCTATTTTTTAATAATAATATATTTTGATCATTTCGTGCTTTTGGGGGTTTTTTGTCATGTTTCGTGCGAAAAAAGTTGAGCCTAAGCCTGACCCAGATGTTGGGCTTTCGGTCGGGCTATCCATGATCAGGTTTACATAGAACTATTGGTTGTGTTTTCGTTATTTTAATGAAAGTGGTCTAGAGGACAAAGCGCAACATTTGATATCAGAACGGTTAGGTAGTGGTGCTTCCCGCTACGAGGGGACCTCTACAGTGCCTTGGGAGGGGTGATGTCATTTGATGGAGCAACAAGAAAGAGACGGTATGTGGGTTATCATTGGCAAACCAATGGGCTTATTGGTGTGAGCAACCAAATTTGTCTTTAACGGAGATATCTACTACCCCTATAAAAGCATGAAAGACGGAGATCCAAACAATCATGTCCATTCATCTACAAGATCTAATGGCCCATAATTCTCAGTTGTTTAACGCTACAAGCCACGGGTTATAATCCACTAATACATCGATCGCTAACCATGCCAGCCGTTCGCGAAAGAAACCGCTGCGCACCACGCCCGCACGACTTCCGCCCGCTCCTCCTCCATGCCCGCACGGACGCCAGCCGTTCGTCACATCACGGGCGGGCCGCCCATCCTCCCGCCGTTCGCCGCCCTCCTGCCGTTCGCCGCCTACCGCGCCGTTTGCCGCCCGCATCATCCTCCGCCCCCGATCCAATCATCCTCCACTCAGCTTGGCCTCCCCCCATCCTCCCGCCGCCCGCCGCCCTCCCGTCGTTCGCCGCCTACCCCGTCGTATGCCGCCCGCATCATCCTTCGCCGCCGCTCAGCTTCGCCTCCCCCCGCGTCGTACGCCGCCCGCCAATCCAATCGTCCTCTGCCGCCACTCAGCTTGGCCCGTTGACCGCGGCCGGTCCAAGTATCCTCTTCTGCTTCCCAACGGCCAGATGCAAGCATGAGCAGCCCCTGCCAGTCCTCCTCTGCTACCCAGGAACCCCGGGATGCATGTGCTGCCACACAGATGTACGTGAGCGTGTGTCCTCCTCTGTATATTAAGGTAACAAAAGTAGTTCCCTTCTATTTCCACTCTTACTTAGACTATCCTATTGCATGGAAACTAATTTACCATTTTGAATATTTGGTGTATGCTATGTAGAACAAGAAGCAGATCCGCCAAGTACTCTCTAAAATCCTACCTGTAGAAAGAAATCTCTTCTGGATGAAGAAAATACATCTCTGCTTGAGTGCCTATACTGTTGCAGACAATATGTGATTTTCTGTGTTATTTGTGTGATTTTAAAAGAATTTAAATGGTCAGTGCTAATTACTTTTTAAAAAAACTTTTCAGCAGGGATCCATCCGTCTACATTAAAGTTTTCTTTCGTAAAGCGACAACCAACTTTCTAGGTTCAAGTTAGATGGCACGAGGAGGGGGCGAGAAGTTTATGGTGGTTATTCATATATGTGCCATTTAGGTTATATTTGAAAGTACTTTCCAATGTTTTTGAATGTACTGATTAACTATTTCAATGGCAGATGAATGCTTATGATTGCCTTTTGTTGTGGGTTTTGGTTACCGATGATTGCCTTTTGTTGAGGATTATGTAATCATGTTCATCGACAGAATTGGTTAGTTGTCTACCATACATATATTTTGGTAAATATGTGTGCTTGTTTAGTGACACTATGGTCACCACACCGATATTAGTACTATATTTTCTTATTTGCTTACACTTTCATTTTCCTCACTGGAACTTAGTTATGTGGTATACTATTGTGAGAACTATTTATGTGTTATCTTTTTCTTTGTACATACAGTCAAATGCTATGCGTCTTGGAGAAAAATGTCATGACTATTTCCCTGATATTGTCGGATCCAAGGGGGAACAGTCCAACCACACAGAAGGAGATATAAGTCCTGTGAGAGGCTGTGATACTAGGAGATGCACTTAGAACACTTACGAGGTATTCTTATTGTGTGCCCCATGGCATTATTCGGTCAATGGAAGGTAAGCATGCTTATGTGGGTGATTATGAAAAGATGTAAAATCTCTGGGGTTACAATTATTTAGTACATTTTTATCGTTTTCTGTCCAGTTAAGGGCTTCAGTCTGCAATCTTGCAGGCAATCTTGGTAGGTTGAGGTGTTTGAATAGCCTTTGATCCTAGCAGGTGATAATCCACTATGCATATTACTGGGCAAATTAAAAATACACAGTTCTACATATTATTCTTCCCAAACCGTACAGATTAACTAGGTATGCACTACATGATTTGAGGTTACTTTCATTTCTATTCCTTTCAGTTACTATTTACAATTATTGCTATCACTCATTGGAATAATTAATAACCATGAAATTGGCAGTGGCTAGAAACCTGAGAATTAAAAGATGTCGTTGATTTGGCTTGTTCCATTCTCTTTTGTAGTACATAGTGGTACACTTATAGGAGTATATGGCAACTGTAGAAGTATTCATTTTCCTCTCAAACTTATAATTTTCTTTCCAGAAATTAGTAGTAGATGTAGCAACAAAGGTGGTGTTGGTCCCTAGACCCCTGCAAATTCTTCCAAGTACAGGTATTGCAGTAGAAACAAAAGTTGTTGATTAGAGCTTGTACACATTGTAAGGAAAGTTTTAATTTCATTCGACTTGTATGCAGGTAGATGAAATTAAAACTTTCCTTTATTGCCAATGAGTTATTGTTGTGTATTTATACATGCCGACAGTCGAAAGCTGATAATAATTTTTGCATGTCTACCACATAGTTTATTCACCCACTGGAAAAGCACCAAGAATGTTGTGTGCAGAGATGTCTTGGAGGGAGAACACATGTTTGTTTTCCGTACATGCAAATCCATCTTGATATATTATTAGGACATATTACTCATCTCCTTTAATATTGATTTTTTTCTGATTTATATGCGTATCATGCATACAATGATGAGCTATTCTACTAGGATCATTTAAAATAGGGAGCTTTTTACTACATAATATTATAAAGATGACACTGAAGGAGGCTTTGCAACTAGCAAGGTCCTATTTACAATCTGATTGTGATATTTTTTTCTTAAAAGATGTATGGATGTTGTATTCTTGGAGACAATATAAAGCATGGTTCTATATGCTCATCTAATTTAGTAACTTCCAATGTTTTGTGAGGCCTTTCACCTCAACTATAGGGATTTTACCTAAAGGTTCATCTCTCATTTTTCTCTGTTTGTGACTCTAGCTATTTTACTTCATTTATGTGAATAATATTTGCACTGGTGTATGTATTTTTCTATAAGTAAACATTTGCTACAGCAGGGCAGAGTTGGTGTAGTTTCTTTGTTGATATACTAACACGTTACCTTGTGCGATTTCTCGACTGTTTGGTGCCATGTTTACGTGCAAGATTACTAGGAGCACCTGTTCAGTTCCCCGGCTGTTTTACACAGCGAGTGTCGAACGGGAGGACTCAGTCAGAGTCTCCAAGGGCATCTCCTTCATTTGGCAGCCGCTTCCATTTGCCACCAGTATCATTCACTTGCCTATCATAGATTGACCCCTGATGCGAGCGCTCCGCTCCACTACTCCATCTCATTATGTATATTTTCTCTCCTTATATCCAGATCTTAAAGTGTAACATCTAAATATGTTTAAATTCAAAAATAACGTTTTGTCTTCTATGTTCACTTATACTGTTTGGGTTAGTAAAAATGTAACTAAATTCAGCGGATGGTGTTATTTGAAGCCTGATTATTGGATTTTTTCTCTGGTGTTAATGATAATCTGTTCTAGAATTTGGTATGATGTATAACCATTAGTTCAGTAGATGATTCCTTTATATTATTCCAAAGGATTGGCAATGAATAGCCTGATTTCTCTTTCTTTTTTCTAAGAGGAATGAAATTTATCAGCATGATTCACTAAAAATTGGCAGAAGGACGTCATGAATTTGTAAGTATGGGAAACTGTACTTTATAGGTCTATTTCTCTGTGGTCTTGCTTCTTAATTTGATTTTATCTTCTGTGCATTTTCAAAGAAGACACGAGTGTTATCCTTTGTGTTTAACATGCCTTCTACTGGTAAAAAACACATTCCATATATCTGAATTTTAGTTGAGTAAATGAGTATGAGTAAAAATAATTTCGAACACTTGTCGTTTTGTTGATTAAGCAGAAAAAATGTCCAGTTAATTATGGAAAACCGGGTGAAATCAAAACTAAAAGGCCAAGCCCACTCTCGACAGCGTGCCAAATGCCACAACAAACACCAATCACACCAAACACACGCTAGCTGGGGGACTTGCTCCGCCGAACAAGCCGCTCTTTCATCACTGTCGGAAAAGAAGTCATGAGGCACTCTCCCGGGACAATGAAGAGACAAGCATTCCACCTGCCTGCAATATTTGTAACCCACGACACAAGGTACATATCCACTGCTCCCAACGCGCCTTACGCACTCAATTAGCATCGGTTCTGGGGTCGTCGCCAGCATGCCATTGCAGATACGTGCGTTGCACGTGCACGTTTACTAGTATGAATAAAGGACTCACGCGTGTACATACTCACCCCTTGGTGCGTGATGCGATTGAGAACCTTGTGATCTTATGTTCAAATCCTCCATTAGCGCGGGATAGGATATCATCAACAATCCAAAATATGTGACAACAACGTCGAACCCTTTGTGTTTGCATCCCGTCAACTCTATCTTTGTAACTTACTTGCAAGTTATCATTTTTTTTGCTATGTAGTACTCTTTAAAACTTGATTCTTAAGTTGTTCAGTAGTTCTCTTTGGAGCTGTCCTAAAATTACTAACCCTAAAACTGATGGTACACCAATATATTTTGATAGGATTGTACCCCTCCCCCCTCTAGCCCTTAGACCTCGATCTCAACACCTATCCGCAGGCACAAGTATCGTGACCACTATAGAGCAACATTGCATTCGAGTGAGAACAAGCATAACAACTTGTGTTAAGGACGTGTCTCTCGTCCCTGAGGTGACAACTGCTGCAATTCCATCAGATGCATAAAAAATACGGGATAACATCGGTGGACAACGGGAACTGTAATTTGACGTTGCCCACATGTTTAGCAATCCATCCAGATGTTTCCTCATCGTGTGCTTCACCTTTGCACTTAGGCGCTTAAACAGATTGACTACAAGAGGCACTGGATCCCACACTTCCTAAACCAAGCACATGAAGCAGTCGACCTTCAACCAAAAGCATTCCAAGTGAAAATGTTTACTCTTCCTGATATCTACTACGACGAGATTGAGGAGCAGTTTTTGTTAAGAGCGGAGAAGAAAGCAGGATGGGTGCGCACCATCTTTTTTCGGGAACACAAAGATCTCCCAGCCTTTGTACTAAGATGGAAGACAAAGTTATAATCTAGAAGAATGACAAAATTGCGCCACAACCGGTCGCTAGAAGCCACCCACTCCACCGTGCACCTACGGGGCTACTCATTCAATCGTCTTCCACTCTACGCATTGTACCTTGATCTTGTTGATGAGCAACTCCATAGAGAGGGAAGTATACTTGGCACATGCCGATTTTGCTCCAACCAAATGTTTCTTAGGATGAATAATAAGATGGTCTGAGTTGACCCACTTCCTCATGTCATGTTGGATCAACCACTGGATCTCCCCTCACACTCTAGGAGATTGGAGTTGGCCAAGGTAGTGAGCGCGCTCAGGCTAATCTACCAAAGGATGTTGGACCAAATCACCCGAGTGAAGACAAATTGTACCAACAGATGCTCAATGTTCTCCTCTTCTTGCAAGCATATATGGCATTCATCCTGGTGAGTGAATCCAGTATTTAATTACCTCATGTTTTGACATTTTTTACACTTTGTACCTCATTTAACAGTTTTTCTTTCGAATTTACCTTATTTACTGAATGGTTTTGTCAAGTTTACCTCATTCAGCAAAAACAAATTGGCAGCTTTTTCATGTCGCAGTTTTCTTCCTTGTGTTTTTTCCGGTGTCTAAAACCGGTTCGAGCAACACCCATCTCATGCACTCGCCTGGAACTATTATAGCAGACCGATGCCACTTGACCTTGAGAAAAAAAAACATGTCCAACTAAGCCACTTGGCTGGTTCGTGCACAGGGGAAAAAAAGACGGGAGGATAACCGCGACAAGTCACACCATGGATACCCAACGGCCGGAACTCTAAATGGGATAATTCAGATGAAAAGAAAATGGGGGTAATTAATGTCACAAATGTCAAAATAGAGGGTAAAAGCAGGAATTCATTCTTCTATATATTATCACGGGCTTGGTTATAGTCATTCTGAACCAAGTAAAACAAAGGAGTTTTGCGATTTCTCGGTTGCGTGAAAATTGAAATCGTGACAGCCGACTCTAGTGTAGTGTAGGTGATAGTGATCTGAACGAGCCGTGCGCCTATAGCTAGTCCGTCCAAGTCGAGGTTGCTTCGTGGTCGTGGAGGCGTGTCGCAATGACCGTGTGAGGCGTGTTTATATGAATCCCGAGTCGAGACAGTTCAACATATCCAATGTCAAGTATTCAGAGGTGAAGGTTCTATCACGACCAGCCGTATGAATTCAAGGTTTATTTCAGACTTAACTCTGAGAATTATAACCTCCATTTTCGTCTCTCAAGACCCAACAAGGATACTAATCGTTAGTTCGTTACACATAAACTGTATACACATGAAGAATACATCCATATATTCATTGTGGATTTTATTTCTGAATTTTGAAACTTAAAAAAGATGTTTCACGATTATCTCTTTTCTCACATTACTATACTTTAGATAACACACAAACTAGATCGAACTATACTCTAGGGTTTATCCAATTTGGCAGATTGGAAAACAAGAGCAAAACGTCATGCATTGAAAACATATGAGATGGCATCTAAGGACTTACAATGCTAGATGCTTAGAAAAATAAACCAGATTTTTGTGAAGCACCAGTGTCTATTTCTACATGAAAGACTCCTAGTTAAACGTTTACTCTGTACAAATAAACATCGCTGTTTAAGAAAAGCCTGATTTTTTTTAAGCACCTCTCCGAAGCACCTTGCATTTTACAAGGCGACGACTATTGACTAAGGTCGTCGCGATGTATCTCCTCCAGGATCATGGTGAGCACCAGGACGAAAGCATGGTCGACGCCTTCGTTAACACGAACATCATACTCAAGCGGCTGGAACATTCCCGGCTTACGGTGAATCTGAGCAACGGTGGCGCCGGCGCGGTAGAGGGTGGACTCACGCCCGCAGTATCCGCGCCGGACGACAACGAGGTCGGGGCGCCTCTCGCTGGAGCCGCCGGCGCCAAGGTACACGTGGACGTCGCCCCGTGCGAACAACGCAGGCATCGCCACGGCGGCGAAGAGCAGGTCCGTCGGGCTCGTGATGTGCCCCCTGAACGCGTCCCACCTCCGGCCGACCGCGAACAGGGACCGCCTGCGCTTCACGGTGAGCACGGGGCAGCGCGACGCGGCGTCGAGGAGGAAGGAGGGGTTGTACAAGCTGAACGTGGACGCCTCCGCCTGCATCACCACCGCGCCGCCGGCGTCCGTGACTGTCAAGTCGCGCCGCGACCAGCGGCCGGGCATCCTGGCGACCGTGAACGTCGTGGCGTCGGGCGAGCAGAACCGCGCGTCCACCACCGGCGCCGTCGTTGGTTCCATTGCCGATCGGTGGCGATGGGTGCTCGTGACCTGGTCGACCTGGAGAGTACCACGTAGATAGAGCCTCAGCGGATTGCCAACTATGTACCCTTCGTGTATCCGAGGGATTATTAGTTGGGACCGCCTGGAGCTCAGCTAGCTGCGCGAAAAAAGATCCAACGGCTGATAAGGTGAATGCGCCCAAAACTGAAACTCAGCTAGCTGAGTTTCAGCAAAATCGTGGGACCGCCTGGAGCTCAGCTAGCTGAGTTTTGCTATGGTCTCAATCACGTGATGTAAGCTGATGTCATCAGCTAGTTGTCCCAGCCTGTTTTCTGTTTCTGATTTTTTTACAAAGCCCGTTTGTTGTTATCCCGGCCCGTTTTCACTTATTCCTTTGAAAATGCTTGGAGGCCCACTGCTGGCACACAGCCCTCTTTAGCTTTTGTTCTGTTGTTGTTTTTATTGAGCTTTGTCTCTGTTGTTGTTTTTCTAGGTTGACCACCAAAAAAATGTTTAAAACCTGACTGAGACAAAAAAAGTCATCCACCTGGCGATTCTGCAGATGTGAGGAAGACGAACACAGGCGATGTGGGGGTGGGAGATAGAAGACGGAGATAAATGGGGGATTCGGAACGCTTCGGCTAGCCGGTCCACCAAACGGTCCGAGGAAACTGGAGAAAACGGGCCGCTCCAGGCGAGCAGAAACGGGCCATGACAGACTTAGACAACAGGCAAACACCCACAAGCACGAATCGCGGCGCGAAAAAAGATCCAACGGCTGATAAGGTGAATGCGCCCAAAACTGAAACTCAACAGCAAAACCGTTATTAGTTCCTTGTTGTTCAAGAAGACATTATCCCCCTGGCATATGGCAGTATATATGCGCTTGCCTAGTCTTTTGAATTTTATAGTCATCTTATTATCCCTATGGTTAAACTTTCGTTGAATACCTTTCTTTTAGGTGAAAAAAGGGATTTTCATATAGAGTGAATCCAGATTTTAATTTCTTCATGTTTTGACATTTTTTTTACACTATGTTCCTTGTTTAACAGGCTTTTGTTCGAATTTACTCCATTTAGAGCATCTACAGCCCGACCTTGCAAATTATGTCCCTCAAACGCCCGCGGACACACCCGAGCGCGTCCGCGGACACTGACCGGTTACGCTTCAAATAATTCATTCTACAACCGGACATCTCATATTAGAAATCTCAAATTCATACAAAAGCATGCAAGATAAAAAAACCTACGTGCTACATAGAACCTATCTACTCTTCGTCGGAGATGTCGACGATCTCCGTGCCCTCCGGCGGATAAATGGCCGCCTGCCGCAGCTCCGCCCCCTCCGGCGGCTCCGGCTGCTCCGCTGTGGCCTCCTCCGCCTCGATCTCCGCCTCCAACTCGTCGAAGAGGGCGTCGGCCTCCGACTGCCTCTGCCGGATGAGCCGGCGGTTGGCCTCCACCTCGGCCTCACCCCGGATGGAATCCAGGATGGCCTGCTGCTCCGCCATCTCCTCCGATTGGGCAACGGCGAACTCCGCCTCCGCCTCCGTCATGCTTAAGCCGGGAGCCTCCTCCTCCGGGTCGTCCTCCTCCATGACCTCTGGCTGCTCCTCCTCCTCCTACTGCTCGTCCTCCTTGTGACACCCTGGGATTAGGCTACAGTGATCATTGTAATTAAGCTACAGTAATGATCATGAACAGTACCTATTCATTTTTGCTAAGTAGAGCTTGATCAAGTTGAATTTCAAATTCCAGTTCAAATTTCAATTCAAATGCCCTAGGATTTTAAGGTGATAAAATAAAGTGGCAAACAGCAAAAGTAAAATGTTCCAAAATTATGGAATATTCTAAAACAAATAATGTTGAGGAAAATAACATCACCAAGTTTCTGGTGTGGACCCCACCATTATTAACAGAAGCTTATAGCAATTAAAAGTGCTAATAAATTCAATTTGAAAATACAACCAGTGCTAAAAATTCCCAAAGTTGCTGTGGACCCTTGGAATATTGCAAGATAATATTTGGACCATGCCTAACATTTTTACTTAAAGAAATATGGCCTAAAAATAAATAAAACAGAAAGATAAAAAGGAAAAACAGAAAAGAAATAAAAGAAAAGGGCGAAGCCCACTTACCTGGCGACTGGGCCGCGTTGGCCCAGTCCACCATCGTCTCCACCTGCTCCCCCTCCGTGTCGCTCCCGCCGTGGGCAGGAGCTCGCCGCACCGGCCACCGCTCGCCACGGCGACGGGAGCAGGTGGGCGAGGATAAGGCCGAGCGCCCAGGCCTCCCCTGGACGCCCTCCTCCCCATTCTCCCCCTCTTCCTCGCTCTCCTCCCTTTTCCCCCACCAGATCCGAGCGCCGCCGTCGCCATGGCCGCCGGATAGCCACGGCCACCGGCCCCCTCTCGCCCCCGTCGCCTGTCCACGGGCTCCGCCGCGTCCTCCTCTTCCCCCTCGACCACGGCCCCGAGCTCCTACGCCCCTGCAATGCCCCCACGCCATTGCCTTCAACCTCGGGACCCGAAGCTCGCCACCGTCGAATTCGTCACCGTCGAGCCCTCCCCGAGCACACGTTGAACGGCCACACCCCACAGTGAGCCTCCCCTTCCTCCTCTGCCCCTCCTCGTGCCCGCTAGCTCGCCGTTGGTGCCGTTCCCCGTCGTGCCCGAACGCGCCGCCGCTGATGCTCATCGCCGGCGTCGCTCCGGTGCCCAAATGGTCCTGCCGCCACCGCCAAACGACTCAGTGCGTCGCGTAGGCTCGACCCGCACCGTTAGTTCGCTCGCTTGCGCGCTGCTCCGCCATTTGCCATCGCACCCGAGCGCCGCCGTCCGCCGTTGCCGTCGTAGCGCTCAGCTCCGGCCACCATAGCACGCCCCGATGGCCGGAATGGAACGGCGGCTCCACCAGCGTTCGAACGCGCCCGGCCGCGCTCGAAATGGTGCCCTGTGCGCCATTTCCGAGCCTCTCCGGCGATTCGGGTGCTCGCCGGAGCAGCTCCGGTGGCCGGCCGGCGCCGCCGCTGACCTGGCTGGCCTAGGGCCACCCCCAGTGCCACTGCCAGTGGCCCCGCGGCTTCGGTTGACTAGTCAACGGTCTTCGCTGACCGCTGACTGGCCAGCTCAGCCACTGACAGTGGGGCCCCACACCCCCTGTGTCTATGACACTTGGGCCCCACTCTGTCAGATATTTAATTAGTGAGAGAGATTCATTAAAACTAATTAATTTACCTAATGAGTCTATGACAGATGGGCCCCACCTGCTAATTAACTCTGTTTAGATTAATCAAAACACTGGAATTAAAATGAGTCTATGACATGTGGGTCCCACATGTTAGGTTCAAATAGTAACAGCCACTGTTGACTGCTGATGTCATTCTGATGTCATGCTGGCGTCATCATTGCACTGTTCTGGATAATGTTGGATTTAATAAATAGATATAATTCCAGAAAATAATTAAAACTTTAGGAAATCATAGAAAATAATATGTAGCTCAGATGAAAAAACTTTATACATGAAAGTTGATCAGAAAAATCCCACGAATCCAAATATGCCATCCATTCATCTGTCACATGCCCCTAACTATCTGGACATGCAACTTTTTGCCTGTTTCGGATAGATGAATAGTGCATGTCTACCGATTAATAAATCCAAATTAAATTCTAAAAATAACTGGTATGACTTAAACATGAATTTAGGCAACCCTGCACTGCATCCTAGCTAGCACATGCCTCTAGCACCGCAAACATGGAACTTTCCCCTCCGATTCGTCTGTCCGATAAACCAACAGACCCGGGAAATATCATCAGATATTCTCTCGCTTCGTCTGCAACGCGTAGTACTGCGTTAGTGCATGCCTAGCTAAGCATATTGCCATGTCATGCATCATGTTGCATCTGTGTGCTTTATATTTATTGTTTCTTCCCCCTCTTCTCTCCGGTAGACCCCGAGGCTGACGGAGCTGCCGAGATCGACTACACCGTTGACGTTCAGCCTTTTGCCGCAGAGCAGCAAGGCAAGCAAAACCCCCTTGAGCATTCCGATATCACCCATCTCTCTCCCTCTTATGCTTGCATTAGATTTTGCTACTGTAATAGATAGCTCATATTCTGATGCATAGCCTGTTTTTGGATGAACTGTTATTTTACCTGCAATCATACCACTGCTTAGCTTAGGTGGATCAGTGAACCCCCTGAGACCCCTTAGTCCCAGTTGCCCCTGCTTGTTCATCGACGACTCGACGTCTCGAAGACCCGAAGACTCGGTCAACTGACCGACGAGCCATACCGACACATCACCACACACCCCTTTAGTATGGCACTACAGAGCTACTACCGAGTGCCGAGGATGGTACCTCACTTAGTACTCCCGGTGTTAATTCTGTAGCATAGTTATCGGTCATGGGTACCGAGGGTGATTCCTCCTTCCCATTTACCGGTAGCGACTCTTGCCTTACTCTTACCTCGAGTGGGATCCATCGAGGGTGATTCCTCGGATCTCCACCTGATGTACAGACACACAGTTACTATGACCTGGTTACTGATACTGGTTAAGACGGGTCGGCCCCAAGGGTACCCGCGAGAGAAAGAATTGGTGGGATGCGCCGCAAGGCATCCGGAGATTGGTGGGGTGCGCCGGTAAGGCACCCGAGTGTTATTGATCACTAATAAATTGCTAATGGGTTGAGTATTTAGTCTGAGTTAGGTCGTTGGCCTAATACGCACTAACCACCACGCGGGGTAATCAGTATGGGTTGCTCGGCGGCGTACATTCTCCCGAAAGCTCTTCAGATACCACATTTTTCGACTCGCGCCCGGGTGGTCTGGAACGCAGGAACCCTGATGGAGGGCGTGCTAGGACTGGTCCCGGCCGATGGCGTAACGTGCAGGATGGCGAGGGCGATGGCCCAAGACCCCGAGCCATTAGGATGTAGACCGGCGTGCTGGCCTCTCTGTTGAGCCTAGGTAGGACTACGTCGTGTCGATCTGCCGAGGCCGGGTATGACCAGAAAATTGTATCCGGCCGGAGCTTATCGAGCGTGTTGGGGAATGTGGTGCACCCCTGGAGGGAAGTAAACTATTCGAATAGCCGTGTCCACGGTAACAGGACGACTTGGAGTTGTGCTTTGACCTACTACAACTATAATCATAAACTAATAAAATGAATTGTGGCCCCAGGATTGCTTCCTCGCAGGGAGTCGAGGAAGGATCTCTGGGCGAGTTTACTTAATTAAAATTGTTACAACAATATGACTATATGTATGAGATACCAATCTGCACTCTTCTAATGCTGCGAGATGTTGAAGATGCTAGTCTTCGATAGGACTAGGCCTTCTCCCTATTCTTGCTTTCTGCAGTCAGTCCAGATATAACCCCTTCCCTTGATAATGGTGCATACTTAGCATAGTTCTGATGTAAGTCTTGCGAGTACTTTGGATGAGTACTCACGCTGCTTTGCTTTATCTTCCCCCCCCCCTCGATACGTTGCTGCGTTCAGACGATGGAGCCCAGGAGGTGGACTACGCTGGAGACGTCGACTACTACTACCCCGACGGAGGCCCCTACCAGCAGGATGGAGCTTACTACGACGTAGACTTCTCCGACGTCCAGGAGTAGTTAGGAGGTTCCCAGGCAGGAGGCCTCGCCTCTTTCGATCCGCTGTTTATGTTTGTGCTAGCCTTCTTAAGAAAAAACTTGTCTAACTTATGTCTGTACTCAGATATATTTGCTTTCGCTGACTCGTGTTTATGTCGAGCTTTGTATTCGAGCCCTCGAGGCCCCTGGCTTCTAAAATGAAGCTGTATGACTTTATATTTGTGTCTTTTGTCGTGTTGTGTTATCATTCAGTGAGTCCCTAATCTTGGTCGTACGCATTGTGTGCATGATTAGCGTACGGACAAGAATGGGGGCGTCACAAGTTGGTATCAGAGCCGACTGCCTGTAGGTAGCCCCCTTTCCAACTCCTTGGCCGAAGTTGAGTGTAGTCATTGAAAAACTTTTACTAACACTGGTGATGTGGCTTACGGGCCCACATCTCAATCGGGTGGTATTAGGATCTTTTATTCCTCGTCTATACTCTGGGTTCTGATCTCTCTTCTCTTTCGGGTTAAAGATTTTGCTAAATCTAACATTAGGTTCTCGTGATCACATCCACCGGAGATTTGTTTCGTCGAAAATTGTCTTCTTTGAAGTTATGATGCACACACTGTCATTTGACATCTTGAATCTCCTTGTTACAGATGCGTCCCGCTAGGCAGATCGTCCGTCTGACCTACGCACACGAGACGACTGGGTTCCCGGCCATTCTGAACGGCCTCTTGAAGACACTGGGTTATCGTTGGTACCCCGAGTACACTGTTTACGAGGACTACCACGAGTTCAACCAGGAACAGTATGAGGATGTGATGGTCATCTGGGATCGATGGGATCGCTCCATCACTGAGCTGCACACCTTCCGTGGTATTGGAGTGACTGTCGAGATGGCAGTACAGGATGCTGCTTATGCTGCTATTGTTCGCCTCCGTGCAGCGAACCCCAGTTTGGAGGACACGGCATACAGATACATCCCGTATGTCCCTGCTGGAGTTGATACGCCAGCCGACACTGAGGTCTTGACCCCTTTTGCACGGCAGCGTACCGACCGTTCCTACACTGCTATTTGCGCCCCCTACGTGAGTCGTCGCTACGACCCATGGGTTCTGGTTCAGTATACTGAGGCACTGGATCGCACTGTCAGGGCTCTTAACTTTGAGCTGTACGCCACCCGTGCTCGTCTCTACCGGGCTTTGGAGCAGTTGAGGCCAGCAGTCATTGCGGGAATGCATACAGAGTTTGTTCTTCACCCGCGTCCGACTGAGTTTCCTCCAGGTCTTGAGTGGCCTGTTGTTGGAGGTCATGCTCCCGCACTTGGGTCTAGGCTCCCGGTTGATATGCAGATTCTGCATCAGGGTGTGCATGGGATGCAGTACTCCTTCACCAGATTTCAGGGTCACCTGCAGTTTCCTGGCTACTTTCGTTGTCCCCGACGCTGATGCGTTGTTGTATCCCTCCACCGCGTGCCTGCGTGCCGCCTAGTTGTCTAGGTTGATTTCATGCCGGATCTATCGTCTATTTTGTAACGAACTTATGGTTTGTAATCGACTTATGTATGGATCTGTATGATGAAGTTTGAACTACTATGTCGTAATTATTGCACTTCCTTTTTTGTGCAATTTACTTCATGAATGATTCACTGATTTTGCAATCACCAAATGCTAAACTACCACTGTTAAATTTGACAGAATGGTTAGGCCAGCTGGTCATGGTCATGGTACGCCTGAGCCACCACCGCCACCGGACTACATGGCTGCTATGATGCAACAGTTTGAGCTGAACCGCCAGTTTATGCAAGGACTTATGGACCACTTTCCACGACCGAATATGAATCAGCAGCCAGCCCCAGTGACTCTGCAAGACTTCATGCGCCTCAACCCTACGATCTTCCGCAGCTCAACTCAGCCGCTTGACGCAGATGACTGGCTCCGTGACATCACTTATGAGCTGGAAGCTTCAGGCGCCCCAGAGGCTAGTTATGTCACCTTTGCCTCGTACTTTCTGAAGGGTCCCGCTGCTCAATGGTGGGACAGCCACAGGCGCTCTCAGCCTGTTGGAACAATCATCACCTGGCCAGAGTTCCAAGCTGCGTTTCGTGCTCGCCATATTCCCCAGGGAACAATGGACAAAAAGAAGCGTGAATTCGGCAACTTAGTCCAGGGCGGCAAGACTGTGGATGCTTATCAACGGGAATTTCTGGACTTATCTCGCTATGCTGAGGAAGACATTGCAACTGATGCTCGCAAGCAGGAGAAATTCCGTGAAGGTCTTCACCCAGATATTCACCTTGCTCTTCTGGCTCACGACTTCCCTGATTTCGCCACCTTGGTGAATAAGGCTATCCAGATTGAGACAGGTCTGCAGAGGTACAAGGATCACACCAAGCGCAAGATTGATGTGGGTTCATCTTCGGGCCCACGTCCTTAGAAGCAAAGGATCTGGATCCCCAACAACTACCGTCCACCTGTTTATGCACCGAGGCCATCCTATGTGGCGCCTCGTCTGCCCCCTCCACCGCCAAGACAGCCAAGAGTTGTACCGCCAAGAGCACCTCAGCCTCCACCATCCCGTCCCGAGGATAGGCTGTGCTTCAAGTGTGGTCGTCCAGGTCACCGTGCTAGAGAATGTAGGCAGAATCAGAATCAACTTGCGCTGCCTACCAACCAGCCCCGCAACAACAACGCCAGGCCTAACACTGGTCGTGTTCAAGCCAACAATGTTGATCTGAATCAAGCTCAAGATCAGCCTTCTACTGTGATGGGTACACTTCTTGTTAACTCAATACCCGCATCCGTATTATTTGATACTGGGTCATCGCATTCATTCATGTCGGAAGAATTTGCATGTAAGCATAACCTTAAGAGCGAGAACATGGACATTCAAATAATGGTATCCACACCCGCGGGAAATTGTCGGACCTCTTTGGTATGTCCCAACGTCGCCGTTGAGATCGAAGGACTAGAGTTCCTCGTCTCGCCCATTGTGTTGGCGTCTTCCAATATTGACTTACTCTTGGGAATGGAGTGGATGACAGCACACAGTGCTTCAGTCGTTTGTGCCACCAAAACCGTGCATCTTTTGCACCCTTCCAACGAGTTAGTGGTTCATACCGCTCGTCTCGTTCGTAATGCCGAGACCCAGATTCATTTCATGAACGCATTGAATGCTTCACCTCTAGAGGGGATTGAAAGCATTCCAGTGGTTCGGGACTTCCCGGATGTGTTTCCAGAAGAACTTCCAGGCATTCCCCCTGCTAGAGCAGTCGAGTTCGTCATCGACTTGAAACCGGGTACCACTCCTATAGCCAAGCGGCCTTATAAAATGCCTCCTCATGAACTTCTTGAGCTTAAGGAAGAAATTGACAAATCGCTTCGCAAGGGTTTTATTCGTCCTAGTTCCTCAGCTTGGGGAGCACCTTCACTCTTTGTCAAGAAGAAAGATGGTACTAATCGGCTAGTTCAAGATTACCGGCCTATTAACCAAGCAACAATTCAGAACAAGTATCCGCTTCCCCGGATCAATGACCTGTATGATCAGCTTGCTGGATCATCAGTGTTCTCTAAACTCGACTTGAGGTTGGGTTATCATCAGATCCGTGTTCGTGAAGAAGATATTCCAAAGACAACATTTGTTACTCGCTATGGTTCATACGAGTACACCGTCATGTCTTTTGGCTTAACAAATGCCACAGCAACCTTCTCTCGGTTGATGAATTATATCTTCATGGATTATCTCGACAAGTTTGTAGTGGTATATCTGGATGACATACTGATATATTCCAAAAATGAAGAAAAACATGCCGAACATCTTCGTCTTGTGCTCGAAAGGCTTCGAGAACATCAACTATATGCAAAGTTCTCTAAGTGTGAGTTCTGGCTAAGTGAAGTGACTTACCTTGGTCATGTGATCTCCAAGGATGGAATTGCCGTCAACCCTGAACGAGTTCAGGCTATTCTTGACTGGACTCCCCCGAAGAACGTCAAGCAAGTCAGAAGTTTTCTCGGTCTCGCCAGCTATTGCCGCCGATTCATCGAGAACTTCTCCAAGATCGCAAAACCCCTGACCAATCTGCTTCACAAGGGTGTTAAGTTTGAATGGATAGACAAATGTCAGGAAAGTTTCCAGACTCTCAATGACAAGCTTACATCAGCACCGGTGCTTGCTCCTCCAGATACTCGTAAGGACTTTGCCATTTATTGCGACGCTTCTCGTCAAGGATTAGGCTGTGTCCTAATGCAAGAGCGCAGAGTAGTTGCTTATGCCTCAAGACAGTTGCGTCCTCATGAAGAGAACTATCCAGTTCATGATCTCGAGTTAGCTGCAGTGGTCTATGCTCTATTGAATTGGCGACATTACCTTGTTGGTAATCGTTGCGAGATCTATACCGACCACCAAAGTCTAAAGTATTTGTTTACTCAACCGGACTTGAATCTCCGCCAGCGAAGATGGATGGAATCCCTCACAGACTATGATTTCGGTATTTCTTATACCCCTGGCAAGGCTAATGTAATGGCTGACGCCTTGAGCCGTAAGTCATACTGCAACCACCTTCAGGTTCACAAGGTTCACCCCCTGCTTCAAGAACAGTTTCGCAAGCTGAACCTCCATATAGTCCCTCAGGGTTATCTCACTCCTCCTACTGAGGAGTTCTTTAAGATGAACCTCCACGTTGTTGCTCAGGGTTCTCTTAATAACCCGATTGCTAAACCAGATCTTGTGGACGTCATCAAGTGGAACCAGAAGTGTGACGGTGAAGTCAGGAGGATTAAGCTCGAGCTCTCAGAAGGAAAGCCCTCACCCTTCACCACTACTAAAGATGGCACTTTGTACTACAAAAACCGGCTAGTGGTACCAAGAGATGTGATTCCGGAGGTCACGAAGGAAGCGCATGACACTCCGCTCTCTATTCATCTTGGTAGCACCAAGATGTACCAAGACATTCGGCAAAGGTTCTGGTGGTCTAACATGAAGCAAGACATTGCACGATATGTTTCAGAATGTGACATCTGCCGACGGATCAAGGCAGAACACCAAAAGCCTGCTGGAACTCTACAACCTATTTCTATTCCTGAGTGGAAATGGGATCATGTTGAAATGGACTTCATTACTGGATTTCCCAGGTCGCAGAAAGGTAATGATGCTATTCTTGTCGTCATTGACCGATTGTCCAAAGTTGCACATTTTCTGGCTGTCAAGGAAACTATTACTGCTAGTCAGCTGGCAGATCTATACATGTCCAGAATTGTTTCACTCCACGGTATTCCATCAGTGATTAGTTCAGACCGTGGTAGTTTATTCACTTCAAGATTCTGGACCAGTTTCCAGGAAGCTATGGGGACTCGTTTGTCCTTCAGCACCGCCTTTCACCCTCAATCTCAGGGACAAGTTGAACGAGTCAACCAGATTCTCGAAGACATGCTTCGAGCCTGTGTCATTTCTTTCGGCAAGAAATGGGAGGAATCTCTCCCATATGCCGAGTTCTCCTATAACAATAGCTATCAAGCTAGTCTGAAAATGGCTCCTTTTGAAGTGTTGTATGTGTAAGTGTCGGACTCCTCTGAATTGGTCAAAAACTGGGGAACGTACACTTATCGGTCCGGATATTATCCAACATGCCGAAGATCAAGTCCGCATCATTCAGGCAAATCTGAAGGCTGCTCAGTCTCGTCAGAAGAGTCAGTATGACCGTCATCACAAGGATATGGTCTATCAACCTGGCGAAAAGGCTTATCTTTGAGTCACGCCTATGAGAGGAACACACCGATTTGGAATCAAGGGCAAGCTAGCTCCTCGATATATTGGTCCTTTCACTGTTCTCGAAAGGCGTGGTAAAGTGGCATATCAACTGGAACTACCGCCAAACCTGTCACAAGTTCACGACGTGTTCCATGTATCACAGCTTCGTCGCTGCTTCAAGGATCCTATCCGAGCAGTGGACCATGAAATGCTGGAACTATAGGAAGACCTTTCTTACAAGGAGCAACCAGTACGCATTCTCGATGAAACTGAACGTCGGACTCGTCAGAAGGTTACCAAGTTCTTCAAAGTGCAGTGGGCAAATCATTCTGAAGATGAAGCCACTTGGGAACGCGAAGATCTTCTTCGTGCAGAATACCCCGGGCTCTTTCCTTCTACTTCTTAATTCTCGGGACGAGAATTCTTGTTAGTAGGGGAGAATTGTGACACCCTGGGATTAGGCTACAGTGATCATTGTAATTAAGCTACAGTAATGATCATAAACAGTGCCTATTCATTTTTGCTAAGTAGAGCTTAATCAAGTTGAATTTCAAATTCCAGTTCAAATTTCAATTCAAATGCCCTAGGATTTTAAGGTGATAAAATAAAGTGGCAAACAGCAAAAGTAAAATGTTCCAAAATTATGGAATATTCTAAAACAAATAATGTTGAGGAAAATAACATCACCAAGTTTCTGGTGTGGACCCCACCATTATTAACACAAGCTTATAGCAATTAAAAGTGCTAATAAATTCAATTTGAAAATACAACCAGTGCTAAAAATTCCCAAAGTTGCTGTGGACCCTTGGAATATTGCAAGATAATATTTGGACCATGCCAAACATTTTTACTTAAAGAAATATGGCCTAAAAATAAATAAAACAGAAAGATAAAAAGGAAAAACAGAAAATAAATAAAAGAAAAGGGCGAAGCCCACTTACCTGGCGACTGGGCCGCGCTGGCCCAGTCCACCATCGTCTCCACCTGCTCCCCCTCCGTGTCGCTCCCGCCGTGGGCAGGAGCTCGCCGCACCGGCCACCGCTCGCCACAGCGACGGGAGCAGGTGGGCGAGGATAAGGCCGAGCGCCCAGGCCTCCCCTGGACGCCCTCCTCCCCATTCTCCCCCTCTCCCTCGCTCTCCTCCCTTTTCCCCCACCAGATCCGAGCGCCGCCGTCGCCATGGCCGCCGGATAGCCACGGCCACCGGCCCCCTCTCGCCCCCGTCGCCTTGTCCACGGGCTCCGCCGCGTCCTCCTCTTCCCCCTCGACCACGGCCCCGAGCTCCTGCGCCCCAGCAACGCCCCCATGCCATCGTCTTCAACCTCGGGACCCGAAGCTCGCCGCCGTCGAATTCGTCGCCGTCGAGCCCTCCCCGAGCACACGTTGAACGGCCACACCCCACAGTGACCCTCCCCTTCCTCCTCTGCCCCATCCTCGTGCCCGCTAGCTCGCCGTTGGCGCCGTTCCCCGTCGTGCCCGAACGTGCTGCCGCTGATGCTCATCGTCGGCGTCGCTCCGGTGCCCAAATGGTCCTGCCGCCACCGCCAAACGACTCAGTGCGTCGCGTAGGCTCGACCCGCACCGTTAGTTCGCTCGCTTGCGCGCTGCTCCGCCATTTGCCATCGCACCCGAGCGCCGCCGTCCGCCGTTGCCGTCGTAGCGCTCAGCTCCGGCCACCATAGCACGCCCCGATGGCCGGAATGGAACGGCGGCTCCACCAGCGTTCGAACGCGCCCGGCCGCGCTCGAAATGGTGCCCTGTGCGCCATTTCCGAGCCTCTCCGGCGATTCGGGTGCTCGCCGGAGCAGCTCCGGTGGCCGGCCGGCGCCGCCGCTGACCTGGCTGGCCTGGGGCCACCCCCAGTGCCACTGGCAGTGGCCCCACGGCTTCGGTTGACCAGTCAACGGTTGCCGCTGACCGCTGACTGGCCAGCTCAGCCACTGACAGTGGGGCCCCACACCCCCTGTGTCTATGACACTTGGGCCCCACTCTGTCAGATATTTAATTAGTGAGAGAGATTCATTAAAACTAATTAATTTACCTAATGAGTCTATGACAGATGGGCCCCACCTGCTAATTAACTCTATTTAGATTAATCAAAACACTGGAATTAAAATGAGTCTATGACATGTGGGTCCCACATGTCAGGTTCAAATAGTAACAGCCACTGTTGACTGCTGATGTCATTCTGATGTCATGTTGGTGTCATCATTGCACTGTTCTGGATAATGTTGGATTTAATAAATAGATATAATTCCAGAAAATAATTAAAACTTTAGGAAATCATAGAAAATAATCTGTAGCTCAGATGAAAAAACTTTATACATGAAAGTTGATCAGAAAAATCCCACGAATCCAAATATGCCATCCATTCATCTGTCACATGCCCCTAACTATCTGGACATGCAACTTTTTGCCTGTTTCGGATAGATGAATAGTGCATGTCTACCGATTAATAAATCCAAATTAAATTCTAAAAATAACTGGTATGACTTAAACATGAATTTAGGCAACCCTGCACTGCATCCTAGCTAGCACATGCCTCTAGCACCGCAAACATGGAACTTTCCCCTCCGATTCGTCTGTCCGATAAACCAACAGACCCGGGAAATATCATCAGATATTCTCCCGCTTCGTCTGCAACGCGTAGTACTGCGTTAGTGCATGCCTAGCTAAGCATATTGCCATGTCATGCATCATGTTGCATCTATGTGCTTTATATTTATTGTTTCTTCCCCCTCTTCTCTCCGGTAGACCCCGAGGCTGACGGAGCTGCCGAGATCGACTACACCGTTGACGTTCAGCCTTTTGCCGCAGAGCAGCAAGGCAAGCAAAACCCCCTTGAGCATTCCGATATCACCCATCTCTCTCCCTCTTATGCTTGCATTAGATTTTGCTACTGTAATAGATAGCTCATATTCTGATGCATAGCCTGTTTTTGGATGAACTGTTATTTTACCTGCAATCATACCACTGCTTAGCTTAGGTGGATCAGTGAACCCCCTGAGACCCCTAAGTCCCAGTTGCCCCTGCTTGTTCATCGACGACTCGACGACTCGAAGACCCGAAGACTCGGTCAACTGACCGACGAGCCATACCGACACATCACCACACACCCCTTTAGTATGGCACTGCAGAGCTACTACCGAGTGCCGAGGGTGGTACCTCACTTAGCACTCCCGGTGTTAATTCTGTAGCGTAGTTATCGGTCATGGGTACCGAGGGTGATTCCTCCTTCCCATTTACCGGTAGCGACTCTTGCCTTACTCTTACCTCGAGTGGGATCCATCGAGGGTGATTCCTCGGATCTCCACCTGATGTACAGACACACAGTTACTATGACCTGGTTACTGATACTGGTTAAGACAGGTCGGCCCCAAGGGTACCCGCGAGAGAAAGAATTGGTGGGATGCGCCGCAAGGCATCCGGAGATTGGTGGGGTGCGCCGGTAAGGCACCCGAGTGTTATTGATCACTAATAAATTGCTAATGGGTTGAGTATTTAGTCTGAGTTAGGTCGTTGGCCTAATACGCACTAACCACCACGCGGGATAATCAGTATGGGCTGCTCGGCGGCGTACATTCTCCCGAAAGCTCTTCAGATGCCACATTTTTCGACTCGCGCCCGGGTGGTCTGGAACGCAGGGACCCTGATGGAGGGCGTGCTAGGACTGGTCCCGGCCGATGGCGTAACGTGCAGGATGGCGAGGCCGATGGCCCAAGACTCCGAGCCATTAGGATGTAGACCGGCGTGCTGGCCTCTCTGTTGAGCCTAGGTAGGACTACGTCATGTCGATCTGCCGAGGCCGGGTATGACCAGAAAATTGTATCCGGCCGGAGCTTATCGAGCGTGTTGGGGAATGTGGTGCACCCCTGCAGGGAAGTAAACTATTCGAATAGCCGTGTCCACGGTAACAGGACGACTTGGAGTTGTGCTTTGACCTACTACAACTATAATCATAAACTAATAAAATGAATTGTGGCCCCGGGATTGCTTCCTCGCAGGGAGTCGAGGAAGGATCTCTGGGCGAGTTTGCTTAATGAAAATTGTTACAACAATATGACTATATGTATGAGATACCAATCTGCACTCTTCTAATGCTGCGAGATGTTGAAGATGCTAGTCTTTGATAGGACTAGGCCTTCTCCCTATTCTTGCTTTCTGCCGTCAGTCCAGATATAACCCCTTCCCTTGATAATGGTGCATACTTAGCATAGTTCTGATGTAAGTCTTGCGAGTACTTTGGATGAGTACTCACGCTGCTTTGCTTTATCTTCCCCCCCCCCTCGATACGTTGCTGCGTTCAGACGATGGAGCCCAGGAGGTGGACTACGCTGGAGACGTCGACTACTACTACCCCGATGGAGGCCCCTACCAGCAGGATGGAGCTTACTACGACGTAGACTTCTCCGACGTCCAGGAGTAGTTAGGAGGTTCCCAGGCAGGAGGCCTCGCCTCTTTCGATCCGCTGTTTATGTTTGTGCTAGCCTTCTTAAGGCAAAACTTGTCTAACTTATGTCTGTACTCAGATATATTTGCTTTCGTTGACTCGTGTTTATGTCGAGCTTTGTATTCGAGCCCTCGAGGCCCCTGGCTTGTAAAATGAAGCTGTATGACTTTATATTTGTGTCTTTTGTCGTGTTGTGATATCATTCAGTGAGTCCCTAATCTTGGTCGTACGCATTGTGTGCATGATTATCGTACGGACAAGAATGGGGGCGTCACACTCCTCCTCCTGCTCCGTCTCCGGCGAGTCCGGAGGGAGCCCCGCAGCGAAGCGGGCATTGCGGTGAGCCTGGATCTCCGCCTCGATTTGCAGGCGCCGCTCCGGAGTGAGCTGCGCGTAGGTGGTGACGAGCCGCCGAACCATCCTGACGGAGAGGGGAGTGCGAGAGGAGGCGGATGTGTTCGGGTGACGGCGGAGAGAGGGAGGAGGCGGATGTGCTAGGGCTGGGGGGCGGCGGCCGGCTTAAATAGCCGACCCCGACCTCGGGGGTGGGGGGGAGCCGGAGCGGTGCCACGCGGCGTTCACACCACGCCGACGGTCGAGGCGCCCGTCGGACCGTATGGTTTCCCGGCGAGTCCGACGTGGCGGGCGTGCCCGGGCGCGCCCGGGCTCCGTCATATCCGCCCCATATTTGGGCTAGAAATGGGGGGTGCCGGTTTGAGAGGACCGTCTGGGTCGCATTTTCGTGACCGGGCGGCCTGCCCGGGCGTTTGAGACGCATATGAGGGGTCCGACTGTAGATGCTCTTAGTGAACGCTTTTGCCAATTTTACCTCATTTAGCAACAAAAAAATTGGCGGCTTTTTCATGTTACGGTTTTCCTCCTTGTGTTTTTTCCTGTGCCTAAAACCGGTTCGAGCCAGACCCGTCTCGCGCACTCGCCTGGAACTATTAGCAGACCAATTGTACGACACCACTCGACCTTGTGAAAAAAAAATCGTGTCCAACTAAGGGCCAGTTCTTTTACAGCTTCTAGTAGCTTATAGTCAAAATAAGCTAAAAGCTGAAAAGAACTCGTTTTAGAAAAGCTAGCTTAGCTTATTTTCATCTCCCTCCCCTTCACAATGGAAAAAAACTGGGATAGAGCATCTTCCCGCAGCTTCTCACTTAAAAACGAAACGGTATAGCAATGTTCCCTATTGTTTGCTCTTATTACGTCAAAATTGCCACTACCTAGCCCAACGCAAAAAAAAACGGATAGAGGGCTCGCACTCGATCCCCTCCCTTCCGCACTCGCCCAGGGGCCCTGTTCTCTAGCTCCCGCATCCTAGGGTTCCCAGCTAGCCGCCGCCGACGCCGCCGATCCTCTCCTCGACGAGGCCATCTCCGGCGAAGAGGCCCGCGGATAGGCCTGCATCTCCCGCCCCAGCTCCCGCGAGCGCGACCGCTCCTAGCCTCCATCTCTTGCAGCAGCTCCTGGCCCGGCCCGGCCAGGGCTCCACTCCGGCAGACGGCGCCCACTCCGACCGCGGTCCTACTCCGGTGAAGGACCCCCCGTTCCCCCTCCCCTCCTCCCTGGACGTGAGCCCGAGCATCAGTTCTTCCACCAAGGTGAGCAGGTCCTCTAATTTTTTTTGCAAAAAATTTCATATAGATTTGCTATGAGCTACTGTTGATGTATGTTGTTTTCTGTAGGGTTTGCTATGAGGTGTTGCTTATATATGGCATAACTAATTTTGATATGGATATGGCAGAACTACTTTTGATATGGATGTGCTTATTGTGCAAGTAGTAGTACAAGATTGTTGCCCTCTGGTTGCTACTAAGTGTATTTGCATAGAAGAAATATTCATGCCAATGGCATGTGTGTATGCTACCATAAAACTTTCATATGGTCTGTGGAAGTCGAATTTATGTTCATATGGCAGCAAAATGATAAAAGATAATGCGGTATCATTTAATCCGAACACTAATATAGTCCAAGGACATTATAGACTTTTCACTGACCATACCACAGATAAGCTGAAAACACAAACAAAGAAAAGAACTGGCTAGCTTATTATCTGAAGCTTATTTTCACATGAGCTTATCTGTAGCTTATTTTCACAGGAGCTTATTTTCACAGCATAGCTCAAAAGAATTGACCCTAAGCCACTTGGCTGGTTCGTGCACAGGGAAAAAAGACGGGAAGAAAACCACGACATGTCATGCAACGGGTACCCAGCGGCCCGAACACACCTGTTAGGTCGCTTTTGAAATTTAAAAGAGGGTAAAAACTGGTAAAACTTTCACTAAATGATGTAAACAAATGTGGGAATTAATGTCAGAAATGTCAACATAGAGGGTAAAACCAGGAATTCACCTTCTATATATTATCACCGGCCTGGTTACAGTCATTTTGAAATGCACTCGTACAAAAAGAGAAAATTACATTCAAATATTGAGCATAGCTCGATGCTGCCCTTCGCCTCTGCTTTTGCAGATCAACCTTTTTTAAACCCAGGAGCTTCTAGAACCAACAGACGGGAAGCCGTCGATGCTGACCAAGAGACGCCGACGACTACGATCTGCGAAGAAAATTGCGAAAAATAATAACAATAAGGGCCTATGGAAACCTTGCAGACCAGGAAAGCTGGCTTAAATCTAGACGGATCCACCGAAACCTAACCCGATCCGATTCCGAAAGACCCGTCGGAGACACTGTTCCACATGCCCTCCGCCGGCGAGAAACACACCAATGGAACAAGGGTAGGGTGGGGAGAACATTATTCATACAGTGGGGCAACACTACCGCCTCGCCGTCACACACCAAACATGAAGACTCCTTAAAAAACGGTAAACAAAACACCCATGTTGTTGTACGATAGATCAGGGTTGGTGTCGAGCTAGCCACCATCCAAAACCATACACCAAAGCCCTATTCTCCGATGGTCTAGCTAGGCCACCGTTGAAGATCGTCACGTTGGATCCTTTCGGCCGCCGCTGGCTTCACCGGTATCGTCATCAATCTTTGTCGTAGTTAGTTGTGTAATTAATTCCTCTTTTCTTTAGTGAATTGGAGGTGCGTGCACACGACCCCGCATGTATGCCTAAGGATGACCAAACCGGGGTCAACGTGCATGCGCTTGCCTGTGGCTGCCATCCGCTGCTGGTCATCACTAGGGACAAGATTGAGACCACACACCCTTCTTAGGGTCAAGAAGAAGAGAGACGTATGAGGATGAATAACTAATAAGGAAATAAAGTGGCAAAATTTGAACCCAATTTAGAACGTTCTGTGTCAGTTTTGATCAAAAACCATGCCATGCCATCGATGAAACCGCTTCAGATGTGTCGTGGTCAAGAATTGTCAAGTTTTGAAAGTTGGGGGATAAACGTTGACCGGCTTTAAAGCGTAGAGATCAAACCTCGGCATATTGATGAATTGATGAACTTGAAGGACCAAAGGTCTCATTACATTTTACTACATGGCATATGAGGTAAGCAAACTAAAAAAAAGATTCATAAGATTTTTAGATTTGATCAAACTTACCTTTTTGACTTAAGACAGACGCATAATTTTGATTAATTTGGTATGCAGCTATCTTTTGTATTTGGAAATGGGGGAAGGATCAAACGACATTTTCCATTTTTGTACTCTAAAAAACACAAAGTTTATTTTTCTTTTCTTTGAGCAACTCCAATGGGGCGACCCATTTTGTCCGCCTGCGTCCGTTTAGGTCGGCGCGGAGAAAAGTGGAGGCCCAACGCGCCGACCCAAACCCAAATCGCGTCTACTTCGCGTCCACACCGACGCATTTGCGGCCCAAATTTGCAGTCGAAATGCGTCGGTGCGGACGCGAAGCGGACGCCACGCGTGCCTTCTCGGTGTCCGCCGCGTCCCCACCTGGCGGTCGTCCAACCACCTAGCGGCCAGTTTGGTCAGCTTAATTTATGAAGACCGCCCACCCCGGGCCCACGCGTCAGTGAGGACGGTCGTCCTTTTTTAAGCCGACCGTGCGGGGGGGGGGGGGGGGGGCTCATCCGCTTCCAGAAAGCTCCCGTCCCCATCTCGCTCCCCCGTCAGCGGCAACCCTAGCCATCATAGTCAACCCAGATGGGGCTCTTCTCCGGCGCCGGCAACAGCAAAGACAAGGGCAAGGCCCCGGCCATCCCTTTCCCCCCTGAGCTCGGCCCGCCTCCGTCGGTGCCAGCTCGCCGGCCGAGGCAGCGCGTCAACGTGCCAGTGCACCAGGCAGAGTGGCACTGGCAGAACCGCGTGCCTCTCCCGTAACCCCACGGCACCCTGCCGCGCGACTGGCATCTGGATCCGGAGAGGATCCCAGTGCCAGCGGCGCCTGTTGGAAATATGCCCTAGAGGCAATAATAAAATGGTTATTATCATATTTCCTTGTTCATGATAATCGTTTATTATCCATGCTAGAATTGTATTGATCGGAAACTCAGATACATGTGTGGATACATAGACAACACTGTGTCCCTAGTAAGCCTCTACTAGACTAGCTCGTTGATCAGAGATGGTCAAGGTTTCCTGACCATAGACAATGAGTTGTCATGTGATGGACAAGACCCAACCGTAAGCATAGCAGTTGATCGTGTCAGTTTGTTGCTACTGCTTTATCCATGTCAAGTATATGTTCCTACGACCATGAGATCATGCAACTCCCGGACACCGTAGGAATACCTTGTGTGTATCAAACGTCACAACGTAACTGGGTGACTATAAAGGTGTTCTACAGGTATCTCCAAGGGTGTCTATTGAGTTGGCATGTATCGAGACTGGGATTTGTCACTCCGTATGACGGAGAGGTATCTCTGAGCCCACTCGGTAACACAAGATCACAAGAAGCTTGCAAGAAATGTGACTAAGGAGTTAGTCACGGGATCTTGTGTTACGGAACGAGTAAAGAGACTTGCCGGTAACGAGATTGAACTAGGTATGGAGATATCGACGATCGAATCTCGAGCAATTAACATACCGATGGACAAAGGGAACTGCATACGGGATTGTCTGAATCCTTGACATCTGATGTCTACTACGCAACTTTATTCTTGTAGACTTTGTTGGGCCTCCAAGCGCAGAGTTTTGTAGGACGGTAGCAATTTTCCCTCAAGTGGATGACCTAAGGTTTATCAATCTGTGGGAGGTGTAGGATGAAGATGGTCTCTCTCAAACAACCTTGCAATCAAATACAAGAAATCTCTTGTGTCCGCAACACACCTAATACAATGGAAAATTGTATAGGTGCACTAGTTCGGCGAAGAGATGGTGATACAAGTGCAATATGGATGGTAGATATAGGTTTTTGTAATCTTAAAATATAAAAACAGCAAGGTAGCAAGTAACAAAAGTGAGCACAAACGGTATTGCAATGCTTGAAAACAAGGCCTAGGGTCCGTACTTTCACTAGTGCAATCTCTCAACAATGCTAATATAATTGGATCACATAACCATCCCTCAATGTGCAACGAAGAATCACTCCAAAGTTCTTATCTAGCGGAGAACATAAGAAGAAATTGTTTGTAGGGTATGAAACCACCTTAAAGTTATCCTTTCCGATCGATCTATCCAAGAGTTCGTACTAAAATAACACCATATGATACGCATCAACCAACTCTAATGTCACCTAGATACTCCAATGTCACCACAAGTATCCATGAGTTAATTATACGATATGCATCAAACAATTTCAGATTCATAATACTCAATCCACACAAAGAACCTCAAAGAGTGCCCCAATATTTCTATCGGAGAAAGTAGGACAAGAACGTGTATCAACCCCAGTGCATAGATTACCCCAATGTCACCGCGGGAATCCGCAAGTTGAGTACCAAAACATATATCAAGTGAATCAATAGAACACCCCGTTGTCACCACGGGTATCCGCATGCAAGACATATATCTAGTGTTCTCAAATCCATAAAAGTATTCAATCCGGTAACGAAATCTCAAAGGGAAAACTCAATTCATCACAACTAGATAGAGAGGAAAACACATCATATGATCCGACTATATTAACAAAGCCCGTGATACATCAAGATCGTGGCATCTCAAGAACACGAGAGAGAGAGATTGAAAACATAGCTACTGGTACATACCCTCAGCCCCGAGGGTGGACTAATCCCTCCTCGTCATGGCCTCCGCTGGGATGATGAAGATGGCCACCGGAGATGATCTACCCTCTCCGGCAGGGTACTGGAACGCCTCCAGATTGGTTTTTCGTTGATACAGAGAGTTGCGGCGGCGGAGCGGAGAGTCTAGGGTTGTTTCTGATGGTTTCTATATTTATAGGATTTTTGGGCGTCGGTTTCACGCCAAGATGGGCCACGAGGAGGGCATGATACACCAGGGCGCGCCAGGGCCCTCTGGCGTGCCCTGGTGGGTTGTGCCCACCTCGTGGCTCTTCTCCGGTGGTTCTTCGCTCCAATATTGCTTATTTGGTCCAGAAAAAATCACAAAAAAATTCGGGCAATTCCGAGAACTTTCATTTTCTGCACAAAAACAACACCACGGTAATTCTGCTGAAAACAGCATCAGGCAGGGTTAGTTCTAAATAAATCATATAAAGTGCATCAAAACCATATAAAAGTATTGTAAACATAGATGAATATGGCATGAATACTTCATAAATTATCTATACGTTGGAGACGTATCAACATCGTGGTTCGACCGATAAAGATCTTCGTAGAATATGTAGGAACCAATATGGGCATCCAGGTCCCGCTATTGGTTATTAACCATAGAGTTGTCTCGGTTATGTCTACATAGTTCTCGAACCCGCAGGGTCTGCACACTTAACGTTCGGTTACGATTTGGTATTGTTGAGTTATGTATGTTGGTGACCGAAGGTTGTTCGGAGTCACAGATGAGATCCTGGACGTCACGAGGAGTTCCGAAATGGTCCGGAGGTAAAGATTTATATATGGGAAGTCATATTTTGGCGACCGGAAAATTTTGGGTTTTTCCGGTATTGTACCGGGAAGCTTCTAGAAGGTTTCGGAAACTTCCGGAGGAGTCCGGAAGTCCACCAAGGGTTCCACCACGTCCCAAGGGTTTGCATGGGCTGAGGGGAGGTGCCCTGGCCTTATTGTGCCAGGCGCACAAGTCCATCAAGGCCCATGTGGCTTAGGAGTGGTGGAAAGTCCACCTGTTTATGGAAATGGAGGGAATTGGACTAGGAGTCCAACTCCTCCCCCTTGGCTGCGCCCTAGGGCTTGGAGGGGCTGATCTCCACGCCCCTCCACCTATATATAGAGGGGAGGGGGCGCCCCAAGAGCACACACAAAGCCCTTGGCGCCCATCTCTCTCCCTAGATCATTTTCTCCTCCGTCCGCGGTTTCGGTAGCGCTAGGCGTAGCCCTGCCGGGATAGCACCACCCCCACCGCCACCACGCTGTCGTGTTGCCGGAGAACTCATCTACTACTCCGACCTCACTCGCTGGATCGAGGAGGCGGAGACGTCATCGAGCTGTACGTGTGCTGAACGCGAAGGTGCCGTCCGTTCGGCGCTAGATCGGGGCGGATCATGATTGGATCGCGGGACGGATTGCGATTTGGATCACGAAGACGTTCGACTACATCAACCGCGTTTCTTAACGCTTCCCGCTTAGCGATCTATGTAGATCCACTCTCCCTCTCGTAGTTGTTGATCTCCATAGATAGATCTTGGGTGTTCGTAGGAATTTTTTTGTTTCCCATGCAACGTTCCCCAACAGTGGCTTCATGAGCTAGGTCTATGAGTAGATAACATGCACGAGTAGAACACAAAAGAGTTTGTGGGCGTTGATGTTCATATTGCTTACTTCCTTAGTCTTATCTTGATTCGGCGGTATTGTGGGATGAAGCGACCCGGACCAACCTTACTCGTCCACGTACGAGAGACCGGTTCCATCGACTGACATGTAACTTTGTTGCAGAAAGATGGCTGGCGGGTGTCTGTCTCTCCCACTTTAGTTGAATCGGATTCGACAGAGGTGGTCCTTGTAGAAGGTTAAATAGCAACTTGAATATCACCGTTGTGGTTTTGCGTAGGTAAGAATCGTTCTTGCTAGATACCCATAGCAGCCACGTAAAACATGCAACAACAATTAGAGGACGTCTAACTTGTTTTTGCAGGGTATGTTGTGATATGATATGGCCAAACACATGATGTGATATATGTGATGTATGAGATGATCATGTTTTGTATAGATTATCACGAATTGCATGTCGATGAGTACGGTAACCGGCAGGAGCCATAGGGTTGTCTTTAATTATTATGTGGCCTGCGTGTCACTCATTAAGCGCTATGTAATGCTTTACTTTATCACTAAGCGGTAGCAATAGTAGTACACGCATGGTTGGCATGACAACCCCGATGGCAACACGATGATGGAGATCATGATGATGGGGATCATGGTGTCATGCCGGTGACGATGGAGATCATGCCGGTGCTTTGGAGATGGAGATCAAAAGCACAAGTTCATGGCCATATCATGTCATTTATGATTTGCATGTGATGTTATTCCTTTTATGCACCTTGTTTTGCTTAGGATGACGGTAGCATTATAAGGTGATCCCTCACTAAAATTTCAAGATAAAATTGTGTTCTCCCCGAGTGTGCACCGTTGCGAAAGTTCGTCGTTTTGAAGCACCACGTGATGATCGGGTGTGATAGACTCTACGTTCACATACAACGTGTGCAAGCCAGTTTTGCACATACGGAACACTTGGGTTAAACTTGACGAGCCTAGCATGTACAGACATGGCCTCAGAACACAAGAGATCGAAAGGTCGAAAATGAGTCATATAGTAGATATGATCAACATGAAGATGTTCACCATTGAAACCATCTCATCGCACGTGATGATCGGACTTGGGTTGGTGAATTTGGATCATGTAACACTCGGATGACTGGAGGGATGTCAATTTGAGTGGGAGTTCTTTAGTAATATGATTAACTGAACTCATTATCATGAACATAGTCAAAATGTCTTTGCAAATTATGTTGTAGATCAATAGGTCGCGTCGTAGCTCCCCTGTATTTTTTATACGTTCCTAGAGAAAAAGTAAGTTGAAAGATGATGGTAGCAATTATGCGGCTGGGTTCGTGATCTGAGAATTGTCCTCATTGCTGCACAGAAGGCTTATGTCCTCGATGCACCGCTCGGTGCGCCACCCCCTCAAGCGTCGTCTGTGGATATTGTGAATGTCTGGCAGACACGTTCTGATGACTACTTGATAGTTTAGTGCGCCATGCTTTACGGCTTAGAATTGAAGCTCCAAAGACGTTTTGAACGTCACGGAGCATATGAGATGTTCTGAGAGATGAAATTGGAATTTCGGGCTCATGCCCGTGTTGAGAGGTATAAGACCTCTGACAAAGTTCTTTGCCTGCAAGATGGAGGAGAATAGCTCAATCGGTGAGCATGTGCTCAGAATGTCTGGGTACTACAATCGCTTCAATCAAGTGGGAGTTCATCTTCCAGATAAGATAGTGATTGACAGAGTTCTCCGGTCACTATCACCAAGCTACTAGAGCTTTGTGATGAACTATAACATGCAAGGGATGGAGATAGTGATCCCGGAGCTATTCGCAATGTTTTACACCGCGAAAGGTAGAAATCAAGAAAGAGCATCAAGTGTTGATGGTAAGACCACTAGTTTCAATAAGGGCAAGGGAAAGCCGGGAAACTTCAAGAATGGCAAGCCAGTTGTCGCTCCAATGAAGAAACCCAAGATTGGACCCAAACCCGAGACTGAGTGCTTCTGTTATGAGGGGAACGGTCACTGAAGCGGAACTGCACCAGATACATGGCAGATAAGAAGGCTAGCAACATCAACAAAAGTATATTTGATATACATATTATTGATGTGTACCGTACTAGTACTCCTAGTAGCACCTGGGTATTAGATACCGGTTCAGTTGCTGATATTGGTAACTCGAAGTAAAAGCTACGGAATAAACGGAGACTAGCTAAGGGTGAGGTGATGATGTGTGTTGGAAGTGTTTCCAAGGTTGATGTGATCACCATCGCAAGCTCCCTCTACCTTCGGGATTAGTGTTGAACCTAAATAAATGTTATTCGGTGTTTGTGTTGAGCATGAACATGATTAGATTGTGTTTATTGCAATACGGTTATTCATTTAAGTCAGAGAATAATGGTTGTTCTGTTTACATGAATAATACCTTCAATGGTCATGCATCCAATGTGAATGGTTTATTGAATCTCGATCGTAGTGATACACATGTTCATAATATTGTTGCCGAAAGAGGCAAAGTTGATAATGATAGTACCACATACTTGTGGCACTACTGCTAAGGTCATATTGGTGTAAATTGCATGAAGAAGCTCCATGTTGATGGATCTTTGGAGTCACTCGATTTTGAATCGCTTGAGACATGGGAACCATGCCTCTTGGGCAAGATGACTAAGCCCCGTTTTCCGGTTCGATGGAGTGGGCAAGTGACTTATTGGAAATACTACATATTGATGTATGATATCCAATGAGCATTGAAGCACGCGGTGGATATCGTTATTATCTTACCTTCACAGATGATTTGAGTAGATACTGGTATGTTTACTTGATGAATCACAAGTCTGAAACTTTTGAAAAGTTCAAAGAAATTTCAGAGTGAAGTTGAAGATCATCGTGACAAGAAGATTGAATGTTTACGATATGATCATGGAGGTAAACATCTGAGTTACGAGTTTTGGTATATATATTTAAGACAATGTGGAAGTTGTTTCACAACACATGCCACCTGGAACACCACAGTGTAATGGTGTGTCTGAATATCGTAGCCGTACTCTATTGGATATGGTGCGTTCTATGATGTCTCTTGCCGATTTGCCACTATCGTTTTGGGGTTATGCGTTAGAGACAACTACATTCACTTTAAATAGGGCACCATCTAAATCCGTTAAGATGACACCGTATGAATTATGGTTTGGCAGAAACCTAAGCTGTCATTTCTTAGAGTTTGGGAATACGATGCTTATGTGAAAAGACTTAAACCTGATAAGCTCGAACCCAAAGCGGACAAATGCGTCTTCATAGGATACCCTAAGGAAACAGTTGGGTATACCTTCTATCTCAGATCCAAGGGCAAAGTGTTTGTTGCTAAAAACGGGGCCTTTCTCGAGAAAGAGTTTCTCTCGAAAGAATTGAGTGGGAGGAAGGTAGAACTTGATGAGGTTATTGAACCGTCACTTCAGTTGGATGGTAGCACAACGCAGAAAGATGTTTCTACAGTGCGTACACCAAATGAAGATGAAGCTAATGATGATGATCATGAAACTTCAGATCAAGTTACTACTGAGCCTCGTAGGTCGACAAGGAATTGTACCGCCCCTAAGTGGTGTGGAATCCTGTCTTAGAGGTCATGTTGTTGGACAACAGTGAACCTGTGAGCTATGAAGAAGCGATGGTGGGACCGGATTCCAACTAATGGCTATGAGCCGTGAAATCCAAGATAGGATCCATGTATGAAAACCAAGTATGGACTTTGGTAGACTTGCCCGATGAACGGTAGGTCGTTAAGTACAAATGGACCTTTAAGAAGAAGACAGACGATGATGGTAATTGTCACCATTTATAAGGCTCGACTTGTCGCAAAGTAGTTTCCAACAAGTTCAAGGAGTTGACTATGATGAGAGTCTCTCACCCGTAGCGATGCTGAAGTCTGTTGGAATTATGTTAGCAGTTGCTACATTTTTCGATTATGAAATCTGGCAGATGGATGTCAAAACAGAGTTTCCTTAACGGTTTCCGTGAGGAAAGGTTGTATGTGATACAACCACAAGGTTTTGTCGATCCTAAGGATGCTAAAAAGTGTGCAAACTCCAGTGATCCTTCTATGGACTAGGGAAAGCATCTCGGAGTTGGAATATACGCTTTGATAAGGAGATCAAAGTTTTTGGGTATATACAAAGTTTATAAGAAACTTGTATTTACAATAAAGTGAGTGGGAGCACTATAGAATTTCTGATAGGTATATGTGGTTGACATATTGTTGATCGGAAATAATGTAGAATTTCTGGAAAGCATAAAGGGTTGTTTGAAAGGAGTTTTTCAAAGGAAGACCTGGATAAAGCTACTTAAATATTGGGCATCAAGATCTATAGAGATAGATCAAGACGCTTGATAAAACTTTCAATGAATACATACCTTGACAAGATTTTGAAGGACTTCAAAATAGACCAGTCAAAGAAGGAGTTCTTGGCTGTGTTGTAAGGTACGAATTTGAGTAAGACTCAATGCTCGACCACGACAAGAAAAGAAGAGAAAGGACGAAGGTCGTCCCCTATGCCTTAGCCATAGGCTCTGTATAGTATGCCATGCTGTGTACCGCACCTGGTGTGTGCCTTGCCATGAGTCTGTCAAGGGGTACAAGAGTGATCCAGGAGTGGATCACTGGACAGCGGTCAAAATTATCCTTTGTAACTAGAGGACTAAGGAAATGTTTCTCGATTATGGAGGTGATAAAGAGTTCGTCGTAAGGGGTTACGTCGATGCAAGAGTTTTGAACAAGAGTTACATTCAGATCTAATATTATATGTGGATGACATATTGCTGATTGGAAACAATATAGAAATGTTGGAAAGCGTGAAGGAATATTTGAACAAGAGTTTTTCAATGAAGGACCTAGGAGAAGCTTCTTTCATATTAGGCATCAAGATCTATAGAGATAGATCAAGACGTCTAATAGGACTTTCACAAAGCACATACCTTGATAAGATTTTGAAGAAGTTCAAAATGGATCAGTCCAAGAAGGGGTTCTTGCCGGTTTTGCAAGGTGTGAAGTTGAGTAAGACTCAATGCCCAGTGACTGCAGAAGATAGAGAAAAGATGAGTGTCGTCCCCTATGCTTCAGCCATAGGCTCTATCATGTATGCAATGCTATGCACAAGACCCGATGTCAGCCTTGCCATAAGTATGGCCGGAAGGTTTCAAAGTGATCCAGGAATGGAACACTGGACGGCGGTCAAGAATATCCTGAAGTACCTGAAAAGGACTAAGGACATGTTTCTCGTTTATGGAGGTGATCAAGAGCTCGTCGTAAAGGGTTACGTCGATGCAGGCTTTGACACTGATCCGGATGACTCTAAGTCGCAAACCGGATACGTATTTATTCTCAATGGGGGTGCGGTTAGCTGGTGCAGTTCCAAGCAAAGCGTGGTAGCTGATTCTACATGCGAAGCGGAGTACATCGCTGCCTCGGAGGCGGCGAAGGAAGGTGTCTGAATGAAGGAGTTCATGACAGATCTTGGAGTAGTGCCTAGTGCACTAAACCCAATGACTCTGTTCTGTGACAACACTGGTGCCATTGCTCTAGCCAAGGAACCCAGGTTTCACAAGAGGACCAGACACATAAAGCGACGTTTCAATTCCATCCGCGATTACATCAAGGAGGACGACATAAATATTTGCAAAGTGCACACGGATCTGAATGTTGCTGATCCGATGACTAAACCTCTTCCAAGGGCTAAACATGATCAACACCAGAACTGTATGGGTGTTAGATTCATTACAATGTAAATCACATAGTGATGTGAGCTAGATTATTGACTCTAGTGCAAGTGGGAGACTGTTGGAAATATGCCCTAGAGGCAATAATAAAATGGTTATTATTATATTTCCTTGTTCATGATAATCGTTTATTATCCATGCTATAATTGTATTGATTGGAAACTCAAATACATGTGTGGGTACATAGACAATACTGTGTCCCTAGTATGCCTCTAATAGACTAGCTCGTTAATCAAAGATGGTCAAGGTTTCCTAGCCATAGACATGAGATGTCATTTGATAACGGGATCACATCATTAGAAGAATGATGTGATGGACAAGACCCAAACTATAAACATAGCATTTGATCGTGTCAGTTTATTGCTATAGTTTTCTGCATGTCAAGTATCTGTTCCTATGACCATGAGATCATGCAACTCACTGACACCGGAGGAATGCCTTGTGTGTATCAAACGTCACAACGTAACTGGGTGACTATAAAGATGCTCTACAGGTATCTCCGAGGGTGTCTGTTGAGTGGGCATGGATCAAGACTGGGATTTGTTACTCCGTGTGACGGAGAGGTATCTCAGGGCCCACTCGGTAATACAACATCACTATAAGCCTTGCAAGCAATGTGACTAAGGTGTTAGCCACGGGATCTTGTATTACGGAACGAGTAAAGAGACTTGCCGGTAACGAGATTGAACTAGGTATAGAGATACCGACGATCGAATCTCGGGCAAGTAACATACCGAAGAACAAAGGGAACAGCATACGGGATTAACTGAATCCTTGACATAGAGGTTCGACCGATATAGATCTTCATAGAATATGTAGGAACCAATATGGGCATCCAGGTCCCGCTATTGGTTATTGACCGTAGAGGTGTCTCGGTCATGTCTACGTAATTCTCGAACCCGCAGGGTCTACACACTTAACGTTTGGTGACGATTAGTATAGTTGAGTTATTGTGTTGGTGACCGAAGGTTGTTCGGAGTCTCGGATAAGATCCCGGACATGACGAGGATCTCCGGAAGAGTCCGGAGGTAAAGATTGATATATGTGATAATAGTGTTTTGATCTCCGGAAGGGTTCCGGAATTCACCGGAAGGGGTTCCGGATGTTTACCGAAGTGTTCGGGTGCAGCAACACTTTATATGGGCCAAAGGGGTAAAACCCACGAGGTATTGGAAAGTGCAAAAGGAAGTTTTGCTGCTGCCTTAAGCGGTACTACCGCTGGTAAGGCAGTACTACCGCGTAAGCGGTACTACCGCTTGTGTGAAGCGGTACTACCGCTCAAGCGGTACTACCGCTCACGAGCGGTACTACCGCTTGTGCGCGATACTGCAGGGATCCGAGTTGGACTCTTTCCTTGCGGGCCAAACCGACCTTGTGCGGGCAAAACCGACCTTGTAGAGGTTTTCTCTCCAAGTTTAGACCCCAGGGCTCAACATATAAATAGAGGGGCAGGGCTAGCACACGGGACACATCAGGATTTCCCAAGCCGTGTGCCGGCAACCTTAGCCCTCTAGTTCCTCCGTCATAATCTCCGTAGTGCTTGGCGAAGCCCTGCAGAGATTGTTCCTCACCATCATCACCACGCCGTCGTGCTGCTGGAACTCATCTACTACTTCACCATCGCTCGCTGGATCGAGGAGGTGAAGGCGTCATCAAGCCGTACGTGTGTTGAACGCGGAGGTGCCGTCCGTCCGGCACTAGTTCGTGATCGGATCGAGGGACGACTTGCGATTTGGATCGCGGAGACGTTCGACTACATCAACCGCGTTTCTTAACGCTTCCGCTTAGCGATCTACAAGGGTATGTAGATTCACTCTCCCTCTCGTAGATGCTCATCACCATGGATAGATCTTGCGTGTGCGTAGGAATTTTTTTGTTTCCCATGCTACGTTCACCAACAGTGGCATCTGAGCTAGGTCTATGCGTAGATGAGATCTCGAGTAGAACACAAAGGAGTTGTGGGCGTGGGTGTATACATATTGCTTGCCGTTACTAGTTGATACTTGATTCGGCGGTATTGTGAGATGAAGCGGCCTGGACCGACATTACGCGTACGCTTACGCGAGACTGGTTTCACCGCTGCGTGCACTTGTTGCATAAAGGTGACTGGCGGGTGTCTGTCTCTCTCACTTTAGTTGAATCGGTTCAATGAAGAGAGTTCTTTTAGAAGATCAGAAAGCAATCACTACACCACGTTGTGGTTTTGCGTAGGTAAGAATCGTTCTTGCTAGATACCCGTAGCAGCCACGTAAAACTTGCAACAACAATTAGAGGACGTCTAACTTGTTTTTGCAGGGTATGTTGTGATGTGATATGGCCAATTACATGATGAGATATATGTGATGTATGAGATGATCATGTGTTGTATAGAATATCACGACTTGCATGTCGATGAGTACGACAACTGGTAGGAGCCATAGAGTTGTCTTTAATTATTTTCGCCGTTTTGCTTTACTTTATCGCTATGAGTTAGCAATAGTCGTGGAAGCAACAGTCGGCGCGACAACCTCATGGCGACACGTTGATGGAGATCAAGATGATGGAGATCATGGTGTCATGCCGGTGACGATGGAGATCATGCCGGTCCTTTGGAGATGGAGATCAAAAGCACAAGTTCATGGCCATATCATGTCACTTATGATTTGCATGTGATGTTAATCCTTTTATGCATCTTATTTTGCTTAGGACGACGGTAGCATTATAAGGTGATCCCTCACTTAAATTTCAAGATAAAATTGTGTTCTCCCCGAGTGTGCACCGTTGCGAAAGTTCGTCGTTTCGAGACACCAATCCGGATGACTCTGAGTAGCAATCCAGATACGTATAGTGGATCAGCCATTTGGTATAGCTCCAAGTGGAGCGTGGTAGCAGCATCTACAGTATGACATATAGATTTGCAAAGAACACACGGATCTGAATGTTGCAGACCGTTGACTAAAACCTCTCTCACATGCAAAACATGATCGAACCCCAGAACTCATTGGGTGTTAGATTCATAACAATGTAAATCACATAGCGATGTGAGCTAGATTATTGACTCTAATGCAAGTGGGAGACTGTTGGAAATATGCCCTAGAGGCAATAATAAAATGGTTATTATCATATTTCCTTGTTCATGATAATCGTTTATTATCCATGCTAGAATTGTATTGATCGGAAACTCAGATACATGTGTGGATACATAGACAACACTGTGTCCCTAGTAAGCCTCAACTATACTAGCTCGTTGAGCAGAGATGGTCAAGGTTTCCTGACCATAGACAATGAGTTGTCATCTGATAACGGGATCACATCATTAGGAGAATGATGTGATGGACAAGACCCAACCGTAAGCATAGCAGTTGATCGTGTCATTTTGTTGCTACTGCTTTATCCATGTCAAGTATATGTTCCTACGACCATGAGATCATGCAACTCCCGGACACCGTAGGAATACCTTGTGTGTATCAAATGTCACAACGTAACTGGGTGACTATAAAGGTGCTCTACAGGTATCTCCGAGGGTGTCTATTGAGTTGGCATGGATCGAGATTGGGATTTGTCACTCCGTATGACGGAGAGGTATCTCTGGGCCCACTCGGTAACACAACATCACAAGAAGCTTGCAAGCAATGTGACTAAGGAGTTAGTCACAGGATCTTGTGTTACGGAACGAGTAAAGAGACTTGCTGGTAACGAGATTGAACTAGGTATGGAGATACCGACGATCGAATCTCGGGCAAGTAACATACCGATGGACAAAGGGAACTGCATACGGGATTGTCTGAATCCTTGACATCGTGGTTCGACCGATAAAGATCTTCGTAGAATATGTAGGAACCAATATGGGCATCCAGGTCCCGCTATTGGTTATTGACCGTAGAGTTGTCTCGGTCATGTCTACATAGTTCTCGAACCCACAGGGTCTGCACACTTAACGTTCGGTGACGATTTGGTATTGTTGAGTTATGTATGTTGCTGACCGAAGGTTGTTCGGAGTCCCGGATGAGATCCTGGACGTCACAAAGAGTTCTGGAATGGTCCGGAGGTAAAGATTTATATATGGGAAGTCATATTTTGGCGACCGGAAAAGTTTCGGGTTTTTCCGGTATTGTACCGGGAAGCTTCTAGAAGGTTCCGGAAACTTCCGGAGGAGTCCGGAAGTCCACCAAGGATTCCACCACGTCCCAAGGGTTTGCACGGGCTGAGGGGAGGCACCCTGGCCTTATTGGGCCAGGCGCACAAGTCCCTCAAGGCCCATGTGGCTTAGGAGAGGTGGAAAGTCCACCTGTTTATGGAAAGGGAGGGAATTGGACTAGGAGTCCAACTCCTCCCCCCTTGGTTGCGCCCTAGGGCTTGGAGGGGCTGATCTCCACACCCCTCCACCTATATATAGAGGGGAGGGGGCGCCCCAAGAGCACACACAAAGCCCTTGGCGCCCCCCTCTCTCTCTCCCTAGATCGTTTTCTCCTTTGTTCACGGTTTCGGTAGCGCTAGGCGTAGCCTTGCCGGGATAGCACCACCACCACCGCCACCACGCTGTCGTGTTGTCGGAGAACTCATCTAGTACTCCGACCTTGCTCGCTGGATCGAGGAGGCGGAGACGTCATCGAGCTGTACGTGTACTGAACGCGGAGGTGCCGTCCGTTCGGCGCTAGATCGGGACGGATCGTGATTGGATCGCGGGACGGATTGCGATTTGGATCGCGAAGACGTTCGACTACATCAACCGCGTTTCTTAACGCTTCCCGCTTAACGATCTACAAGGATATGTAGATCCACTCTCCCTCTCATAGCTGTTGATCTCCATAGATAGATCTTGGGTGTTCGTAGGAAAATTTTTGTTTCCCATGCAACGTTCCCCAACAGCTCCGCGGTCAGCTAGGGCACACGCGGAGGGGGTGCGGCGCCGGCGGGCGCAGCTGACGCCGGAGCAGCGCAGCGACGCCGCGTACGCCTTCGACTCGCCCAACTGGGCTCGGTGGTTCGCCTTCGAGCACGAGGAGGCCAGGCGGCGCGGCGTCCGCGAAGTCGGTCGCAGGTCGCCGCCGACCCCCCTCGTCGTCCACGACGAGGACCAGGAGGCGAAGGCCGCCTACCATGCGGCCATGGCGGCCGTCCTCCGGGAGAGCGAGGAGGAGGAGCGTCGCAGGGAGGAAGAGGAGGCGGCGTACCAGGCGGCCATGGCGGAGGCCATGGCCCTCTCCACGGCGGGCGACTGCGTCGTGACGCCAGTGGCCCCGCCTTCCCCTGTCAAGGCCGAGCCGGAGCCGACCCCCATCGAGCGGTACTCATGGACCGGGCGCGAGTGGGTCAGTGCTCCGTCGGTCTGGATGGGGCGACGCCGGCGGATGAGGCGGCGTACCTCGAAGAATGGCGCCAGCGACGGCTGGACGAGGAGGACCGCCACGGCGAATACCTCGAGATGCTTGAGCGTGACGTCGAGGAGGAGCAGCGCAAGGCCGAGGAGGAGGCGCGCCAGGCACAGGTAGCGGCGGCACAGCCCGCGCCCGACATCAATGTCGTCTGGAACACGACGTTCCCCTGGGCCGGCCCTGCGTCGACGCTCATCGACCTCACCGACCCCGACGACGACGACGAGGACGCCTAGGGCAACGCGCCGCCTCGTAGTTAGTTTTTTATGTTTATGTGAACGCGTGGACTATCGCCGGCCTTCGTGGCCGGCTTTAATATTTAATTAATGTTGGTTTTAATTTTCAAAATTTATGTGTTTTAATTTTTTTTCGCGCGCTGTCAAAATGGGTCGGGCCAGCGTTGGACGCACGCGCCGACCCAAAAGTAAAAGCGCCGACCCAAAAGTAAAAGCGGACGTTGATATCCGCTGGGCCGACCCAAACTGACAAATTCGCCGTCCTTTGGGTCGCCCCATTGGAGTTGCTCTTTTATTATTAGGAATATAAGCAGCACACAAGTCAATATCCGCAATCTAAAGAAAGTCAAACCGGCCGCCACCGCAGACACCGGAGCGCAGAGCGGAAAGCCGGAGTAAAACCCTAAGCTATGACCGCCGCCGCCGCCGGGGCAGCGCCCCTCGTCACCGGGGCGTTCCTCCTCCTCCCCCTCCGTCTCCTCTCACTCGCCTTCAGCCTACGCCTCCCCACCTCCCCACCCATCGCCCCGGCCCGCCGCCCCGCCGCGGCGCTGCTGACCGTCGCGGCGCTCCTCACCGTCACATGCGCCACACCCGACGCGGGATCCACCTCCGCCCCCGACGCCGAGGCCCTCCGGTCGGAGGTCAGCGAGCTCAGGCTCAAGCTCGCGCGGCTAGGTGAGGCACTCTCTCCCTGTCACTACTGCTATTTGGGGGCATTTCAGAGTAGCAGGGCAGTTTAAAAACGTGATGTCTCTTGCACACATTGTCGCAGTACGCCAACGTCAGAGCCTGATTTGAGAAATATAGTTCGCATGTTTGTAAGAAGCCGCCTGACAGACACGGAAGACATTGACATGGTCACACCCGCTGAATTTCGTGAATCTCCTAGTTTTTGCGATTTTCCAAGTGAAACATTTTAAGAATGGTTTCGGTTTTGAGGGACACGACTCCATCTCATTTAGATTTCAAATCCGGAAGCAAGTTCGGATGTGATTCTAAATTCTAAGTTGTTCCATACTAGTGTCGTATATGCTCAATACGGATTCAAGATTCAGAAAAAGGAAATTTGGCATCTGACTCGGAAGTCAGAGTTCTGTGTGTGAGGGATTTTTGAATTAGTTGTAGATTGGCCATTGGTATCCAAACTGTATATTTATGCTTCAGGTTCAAGTTACTGGGAAGTCTTGTAGCACGTAGGTTTTTCATGAATCTTGAATGATTCCTGTGGTAAAAGCAGAGATGCTTCTTTTACTTTCAGCTTATAGTGGTGATTGTTAAATATTTCACAATTAAATTCATTATGGTTTATGGTGCGCATACAAAAATCAACCTAATTTTTAGTCATTCGCCCTCTAAGTCAAACCTGGCAGGTTGATATATCATATCAGAACTCTACAGTGGTTTACAAATTATGCATCTTTTGACTGTTTATTTTCTAATTTATATTGAGAGAGCCTCCAAGTTGTACTAAAGAAGATAATTTATTTGCACCTGAAGCTCTTTGCTACTAATTGATCCAATAGTCTTTGTGCAGTTTCACTGATTAATGTATAGAACTCAGAATCTTTACAAAATATATTTGTATCCCCAGAATCTATTTTGGAGGAAAACACAAAAACTTTGAGGAATAAAGCCTACACTTTGGAAGAGGAAAGCAAACTCACTGAAGCAATGGAAAATGACATCCAGCTTTTGAGGAATGAAGAATCCTACTCTGAAAGCAACATATATATAATGGAAGATGAGGTACCTCTCTCACTCTCTCCACAAAGGCACTGGTTTAAAGATTGATGGGAACTACGAGATGTGTCTGCTCACACATGGAGAAGGTTCTTCCAGATAATTGTTTGTGCATCTGTTCCGCCTGCCATTTTAGAAAGCTGATCAAGATCATATACATATTTTCAGCATAATGTTTGATACTAATAAAATATATAAGAAGGCAGTTGCACCAAACTTATGTGGGAAAATTCTTCATTCAGCTCATGGCTTGTATGCTCTACAGGCGCAAATCCTGCAGCAAGAGGTCAGAAAGATAAACAATCTTGCATACACCATAGAATCACTGGCAATTGATGCTGAGAAAAGGGTAGAGTTCCTGAGCTCAGAAGTCAAAAAGGTATGCCTGACTGATGTTCTGTTGACCACTTTTAGTTTTTATATCTGGCCACTTATACTTCCTGGAGCAATGCTTTTTAAACAAATGGGAGTATTAACTTGTAGCTGTAAGAAGATGCTATGAGCTATAATGAGCAGAGAGCTACTTGGATAACTACAGAACTTGTTTTTTGGAAGACCCTGCTGCGTGCCTTTTCATATTGTTAAATAGGAGATTGAAACTATACGGGACATTTATACGGAAAATATATATGCAAATAATAGCCCCTTCTTACCATGCATCACACCAGTCTGTTCCTCTGCCTTGATCATTTCAATAATCAGCACTGTCGCTTTGTATTTCTTTCGGGAAAATGCATGCACTGTTTGTCCTTCTAATGCTACCAGCATTCTATGACCGCCACTCCCACAGCTCACATTCTTCTGGAGCCAGTTACGCTCAAAGGCAGTGAGAGAAACGTGAAAATGATCTTTGTCAGTTAGATGATTATGATTATTACTTGAAGGGCAAAAAAAAGTGTGATTGGATTGATCTATCTTCTACAGAATGAGTTTCAGACTTATTTGATCAACTGATATGCATTGCAATGGAATATACATTTATCCGCATGATCGATCACCTCATTTTTATGTATGGTACTAGAGTGTAGACTTGTATAAATCATCGAAGTGAGTTTGACAAGGTTTTATTTTTGCTATGTCTTGAATCAGATTGAGAGTATTATTACAGAGCAATGGATCCAAATACGGCAATTTGAACAAGCATTTGTGGTAACAAAGGTATTCGTGATTTCGTTTTTCTGCCATACATGTTTTGTGAAACTGTTCATTCATTGAATGAAATGAATGCAGATGATGACTTCGAAAGTTCATAAAAGGAGGTTATCTGAGGGTGCCTACAAGTGGTCTGGAAAGGACATACTTCTGAAGGTACTTCTGCAGTTTGTATAAAATAGTATTATTATCACACACGATTGCCTCCATTTGTGCTCAGCAGCTGCTGAGCTCAACTCCAATCTGATGTATTGTAGTAGTATACTATGTTTACTTTGCTGAATTTCATGCTTTTGTTGCAATATTTTCTTGAATCTTGTTAAATGTTTAAATACTTTGAAGTGTGGACCGATCTTCTTTGATGAATAAAATGCGAAAAGAATACATGTATTTTCTTGAATCTTGTCAAATGTTTCAAAAAACACGGTGAGCACCAACGATGGATTCAACACCAAACAGAATACTACAGGGCCACAGGGCACACCAAGCCCAATGATTGGAGATACTAGCAAGCACCATGATCAAGAACACCCTCACGTCACTGGGACGACTACACACGCTCAGCACGACTACACACACTCACCGAGTATGCCAGATCTGGCATGACCCATACAGCGATGGTGACTGAGGCCTCAACAGGCTCGAGAAGGAGCACAATACCCAATGATCCCCACAACCTAAACAGCACTGCCACCGCACATAGAGAAGCCAGGTCCACCTTGGGAGGGACGGAGACCTGATCCACTCTAGCCAAGATAGCTGCTACAACACATCACCTCCATTGTGCTGTCCAAAACACCCCAACACATTGTCAGGGCCGCTGCTCCACCTTCCAGTTGACCTTCCATGCCTAGCCTGCCTACAACGCCTTCCGGAGCTGCTGCACCAACATCTACAAATTGCGTCGAATAGTTCATGATATGCTGTAAATAGTGTTGAATAGGTCAAAAAAGAAAAGATGCACCGAGAATATGTATCATACGTACTGATATATATATATATATATATAAAGAAGACATTGTTTCCATTCTACCGTATGCTGTTTTTTGACGTTTCCATGTGCAGTATCTCAGGAATGTTGATCTACATGGCGTGTTTCTTGCGGGGGTATCACACACAAGGACCTGCGTTTCTCATACTTACAAACACTGCAGGAGTTTCATACAAGTAATGAAGAGATGCTACCATAAGGTGCCTAGTTGACTAATTTGCCATCTTCGTGAAACTATATATGTGCCCGCTGAATATTTATTACCCATGTGATTTGTTAATATTAATAAGCATGATATGCAAAATGCATGTGCTCTTGAGCATCAGGGTATGCACTCGTAAAGTTTTTTTCTAACTCATGTAGTTACATAACACTTAACTGTTACCTCTTTCGAGTACTGCAGGGCTAGCAAATACTTAACTGTTACCTTTTTTTTTCTCATGTGTTCTTCCAAAATAATTTTTGGGCCATTGCTTCTGAAATATGTTCATTTTTTTCCAGGCTTCCGAGTTCCACAAAGCGATACAGTACCAGTGTTCTCCTGATATTGATGGGCCTAATGCCTTCTTCTTGGGTGGATCCATCTCAAGATCAAGCATTTCTCTTCCTTATAAGCAATTCAAGATTTCCATTTCATCAGCACAACAAATTCACTATAAGGTGCCAGTTATTTTCCTCTTTAACAACAATCACTGTATGGCTGTGCTTTTCTTTACCTGAGTTATATACATTTGCCTTTACATGTTTGGCTAATTTTTTTATGGGCCTGTTCTAATTATATTTCTTATTTCGAATATTGGATGACCATTTTTGCTAATAGAATAGTGGTTTCATCTTTTGGTTGCCTGTGCGCTTCCTGATTTTTCTCAGCATGTGAAGAAAGGGCACACAGTAGTATTCAATCACGGGAACAAGCCCATGAAACAGCAGTGAGGTAGCATACACATATTAACCCAATAAAAGGAATAGCAATGAACCATTCAGCTGCCCAGCTTATGCTACTCTACTGTGTCCGCATTAGACCTTGAGCCACCTGCAATATCCTTTCCGTTTCGCATGGTTCTACATTGATATTTCACCATAAATTGTAGCCATGTTTCATATTTGTGATTTTCACGCCCTAGTTATTTACTCTCGAGGATTTGAATGATTGACGGTAAAACTGTAGCCTTGTTCCTTCTTAGTCCCGCAGAGGTGGCATCGTGGGCAACCAATAAAGCAGTGCCGAGATCGGGAGTGGCTCTTCCCTGCTCTCCTTTCTGGATCTGTGAGGTGGAGTTGAGGCGAAGATGTTCCAGGGAGGAATAGGAAGAGATCCCTTGAGATCCCTAAGTTTCCCTTGCTCCGGTCTCATCTTCGTCGTCTCCTAATGGCACCATGATGGTGCTGGATTTGTATCTTCGTCCTCTCCTGGTGGCACCATGTTGGTCCTGGATTTGTAGGGGGCGAAGGGTTCCTTGCACAGTTGATCTTTTGTTTTATCCTGGACCGGCGGTCTTATGTGTCATCTCTGGTCTTCTGGTGGTCGAAGGCCTCTTTGGATCTCCTCCATGGTTTCAGTTCTTCTGTACATCACCAGTTTCCTGTTCTTGCATTGGTGATATTTTCCTTGTGTTTCTTCTGCCTCAATCTGAAGAGGGCGGGGGGGGGGGGGGGGGGGGGGGGGGGGGGGGGGTTCTTAGTTAGCAAACATAGTGTTCAGTGGCCGCCGCCCATCTCAACCTCCTTCACCAGAGGCCTACTTGGTGGCCTCTGGGTTCGCCTTTTTGTGTTCTGTCTTCCAGCGGCGCATCGGTTTCCACAGGACTATCACCGCCCATTTGAGGGTCTCCTTTCTTTCGAGTGCATGAGGATCCCCTGCATGTTAGCATCAGCGAGCCTTTATCATCCCTTCTGTTGAGGAGGATGATAAGGCATTGGCCCGTCCATCAACAGGTCTTTTTTCGTGCGTGTGGGTAGGGATGGGCATAAAAAACCATTGACCGAAAAACCGACCCGAAAAACTGGGACCGAACCCGAAATCAACGAAACCGAAAATTTCGATAATGCGTTCGGTCAGGGACTACAGGGAACCGATCTTGTTTCGGTATATTCGGTTCCAGGTGTCAGTTGACCGAAAGGACCGCATACCGAAAAAGAAAGAAAAGTAATTAATGGGCCGTATAAGATACTAAGCCCACTAGCCCAAATTTCCATGATCTATCCTTATCTTATCTCGTCGCAGCCTCCAACCACATACCGCGCCTGGCTTCACGAGCTCTCGTCAAGCCACATCACGCCCCAGCCGCCGGCGAGCCTTCCATCCATGCGGACCTCACCATGACTCCAACTCTCCTCCCCAGCGGCCAACACAGGCGAATGGCGGCGTTCTTCAGCTTGAGTTTCAGGCGAGGCAGGATCCAGCCCACGCAGCCGCGCTGCGCCCCCGCCCCCACTGACATCTCGCTTGTGTCATTCCAGTCAACAGCGGTGCGTCTGGTGTTCTGCTAGAAGCACTGCCGCGGCTTTGGCTTGTCCCGATTAGCGCATCCAACTCCATCTCTTTTCCCCTTCCACTCCCTTCAATCGATATGATTTTCATTGGTACAATTTGTTCGTGTTCGTCATATTTTTGCTCGGTTTATTCGGTTAGATCCGAGCACCGAACCGAACTCTCCATGACGGAATGCCTCGGTTAGTAATTTATCCATAAACCGATCGGTCATTGTTTAGTCAAAACCGAAATTTGTAATAAACCGAGAAACCGGACCGAACGGTTCAGTGTAACCGAACGCACAGCCTGACGTGTGGGGATCAACAGGTTCAGGCTGGCCTGCATCTCATCTCCAGCAAGAGGTGGCATGTTCAGCCAAAAGTGTATTTGACTCCTTCAAAGGGGATTGTAATCATTCTTTAAATAATACTCCCCCCGTCCCAAAATAAGTGTTGCAGATTTTGTACTAAATTAGTACAAATTTTGTACTAGATCAACGACACTTATTTTGAGACGGAGGAAGTATATGGCAGGACTTTTCTTTAAAGGGACAAAACTTCATAACCTGAGAAATGATCAAGCATTCCCACCTGAAAATATAAATATCAACATGATTTCAGTGTTACGAAAAGTCATCCAAGAATCCATGTATTCATAGTTTCATACAGTATGGAGGCCTTGTCGCTGTGTAGAAATTGTATGTACAGTGGTATCTTAAAATTTTGTGTACCGTCGACATTAAACTTTGTGTCGAGTTTATCAGTTGTAGTTCTAGAACTGTGTGGAGGTTATGAGCTAGATATTCATGTTGTGTACACTTGACTAACTACAATTTGATCTGGGAAATCACTCGTTACATTTACATTTGCAGGTCCAAGTGTACCTACAAGACGCAATGAGATCTAACAGTTATAGCAAAGGTCTAGCAAGTGAGCCGGTCACATTCTGCCTGGTGAGTAGTATTTTTCATCCACTCTGGTTGGTGTTATCTAGTATTTTACTGTGGACCGTCACAAGAGTTCTTGATCAACTTGCAGGCGTATCTCGTCGTCATATCTCCGTTGTGGATCGTGTGGTTCATTTTCTCAACGCGATTTAGCTCGAAGACGTGAACTACTTGCTGGAGCGGTGCAGTTTTGGCTCTTTACTATTACGGTGGACGAGTATAGAGGAGTTGAGATTATCAAAGCGTGATATATAGGCTGCACTTTTGTTTATCTTGTAACTACGATGAAACTGTTAAATCTGGGGTCATTGGTTGATCATCAGTCTTGTACAGCTTTTTGCATGGCCCGCGTCTTAAGTAGGATCATCAATACAAAGTAACAAAATGAAGCTATTTTTCGGCTCAAATATCGCCGGGGTCCAATTTTTAGACTAAAGTCTAAACATGTTTAGAAGATGTGGGTTATATGTGCATTCGTGCACTATCTAGCATGCTGTAAGTTCACCAAGCTAGGACCAAAGAAAAATGCGAATTAGGTTGAAATTGCACTACGATGGTAGGCGCATCTTGTGTAAATATCGCCACTTTGGTGACTATTTGTGTAAATATCGCCACTTTGGTGACTATTTCTGATGGCAAACTAAAGGTATAATGCAGCAAAAAAAAAAAAAAACAATCCAGGGCACCTGTTTCCAAGCAGATGCCAGGGCAGCATTTCGGTGATGTGGGTGAACGAAATGTGATTGAAGACTTCATGTAACTATGGCGGAGAAATTGCCTGCAGGATGTGGTGGCGCCGTTGCTGGTGTAGGAGCAGTGTTGCTGAGAAATAACGTAATACTCTCAATTCGATAGCATCCCAAGTTGTTTTCGTGGGCGACGGAGAGGGCGCTCCCGTTGCCGCCAACACCCTCCTATCCCTCCCTCCTCCTTTGCCACCGCCAGAGGACGTGGCCGGGCGAAGCCTGGTCGGCGGCAGCAGGGCGTTTTGCCTTCTTGCGCAGGGCCTCTGCCACGGGCCGGTGCAGCTCGGCTGGTACATCGCGATGGTGAGGGTCACAGTGATGTGACAGCGGATCCCCACGACGGTGACGCTCGGGACCGGGCGGTGCACAACGGGCTTCGAGGTGGTGGATCTTGCAGGCGAGAGGGTGGCTCCAGATTGGGATCCGTCCCGATCTGGCGTCTGTCTTCTGCCGGTGACGCGTGCCGGTGTCCTCCGACGTGGCGGCGACGGCATCGGTGTGGTGAAGGCAGCGGTGTCGCGGCCGTAGTAGTGCTCTTATAGCATCACAAAATGATCTACATGATCGGTCCTCCTCAATTTGGCCGTCGAAGCCGGAGATCTTGCTCACAGATATTTGGATCTGATAGAATCCGATCGTCCGCGTCCATATCAACCTATGCGGCTCCATGAGGCACAACGCGAAGCTTTGTTGTTTGTTGACACCATGAGACATGTCGATATCTCGATTTCCATGGCATAGACAACGGTGTAGAAAGTCATGGTGACTGAGATCGGAGGATTAGTAAGGCGGAGGGGGCCTTGGAGGCGATCGAGTCAGCCAGATGTTTGATAACTTCCAGAAGCATCAGTGGCAAGTGGGGCGGTAGCACCGGAGGATTTCATTTTTGGTGGTGCTCCTTGAATGCCGAGTTGTGACTTTCAGGATGAAAAGCCAAGGTCTAACCTTTATTGGTTCTGCATGGCAATTGCCTTGATAAGTTATTGTTTTCATAGCTCTGACTTTCTTCATCGTGAAAACCTAAGATCTTGGATCAGGCGATGACGGCGCTTGTGCATTAATTCCTTCTTGAAGGCGTCGCTTTTGAAGACCTTTTATGTTTCCCGGGTGTCGTCTTTGGTGTTGGTTTGTGTGCCGCTGCTGAGAGAAGTTGATCCGTGTGACGAGATCTTTGTTTTTTCTTCTTCAAATTGTGTGCATCTTATATGTTTTTGATACATCTTGTTGGTGCAGAAATTGGATGTAGTTGATCTCTTTAAGATATTAATATAATACGTTCTTTAAAAAAAATAGTGTCCCCTGTGATGAAACGGCTTGAAGGAGTGGGGCCGTGGCGCCGGTGGCGGCGACCACGGCGGAGACGAGGGGGGAGGGTGGCGTGCAGTGTACATTGCCATACGGCCAAAATGTCCTGACCACAGAAACCAGCTTGTGGTTGGATGGTTAGAAGGACAGTGGTATCCCCAGCCCACCAGGGTTCAAGTCCTGGTGCTTGCATTACTCCTGAATTTATTTCAGGATTTCCGACGATGCGCATTCAGTGGGAGGAGACGTTCCCGTCGACGACGAGGCGTCTACGGTGACTTCGTAAATCTCAAGATGATATGACGGCTCAATCTCTCGGAGGTGCTCACAGGGATAGGATGTGCTTGCGTACGTTCATAGGATGAGTGTATGCTCGTGTATATGAACGCTTGCGTTTGTACTGTGTTAAAAAAAAAAAGTTCCTGACCACGCACGCAATCCACGCACAGTCGGATCCATCCAGATTTCAAAAATCTACGTAATCCGGTAGTAAGTCGTCTTCCCCGCCAATTCGGCTTCGATCACCCTGCAGCTTAATTAGCTCCCACGCTTTTCCTTCCCATTCCGATGCCGAGGCGAGCTCTCCACCGCCTCATGCTGGCTTGATATCTAGCCTAGCCCTAGCGCGTCCCTTCTTCTCATCGCAATCTCCTCGCCGATCAACCCCTCCTCCGCAACCACCACCAAAGAGGCAAAGACCAAGCCATGCCGGCTCTCATGGCGAAGCGCTCCTCCTCGGAGCGGTGCGCGATCCGCCGGGAGCTCCACCGGCGCAGGAAGCTCGCCGCTGCGCCCAAAGGAGGGATCCAGAAGAAGCCGTCCGCGGACGAGCCAGCCGGACCGGCGACCACGAAGCCGTCGTCCTTGACCATGCCGATGCCATGCCCGCGAGCCGGAGTCGCGATGTCGTCCGCGTCGATCCTGCAGCACACGCCCGCCGCAGTGGCCACCAAGAAGCAGCTTGCCTCCGTGGCCAAGGGAGACGGCGGCGCCGCCAAGGAGATCGCTTCTGTGCCGCCAGGACAGATCGCGAAGAGGTGCACCGCCCCGCCGCGCCGACGATCCGCGCTCATCCCGACCGCGTCCAGCATGAAAGTTTCCGCCGTCACTGGAGTTCCCAAGAAGCCCGCGTCACCCTGCCGACCCGCGTCGATCCCGCCGGCTTCAAGTGGAGCTGACACCACGGAGCTATCCGCTACCACCGGAGCAGAGTCCATCAAGAACACCCGGTCGCGCTCTTCGTCGATCCAGGTGAAGAAGGGGATGGCGGTGAAGGTGCGCACGCGCGCCGGGATCCTGCCGACGGGGCACTGCCTCGTGCTCTGGCTCGCCGCCCGCGTCGTCTCCGACGCAGCAGATGACGACGGCTACCTCGAAGTGATCTACCACGGCAACTTCCCCCGCGACGACCCCCTCCGAACGGTGCGCGTCGCCATGGACGACGTCAAGAGCATGCCAGACATCGTCGAGTGTTAGAGTCGCTCAAGCAAGAGAGCTCAAGGATGTCCTCGCCCTCTACTAGCGGCTACTGCAGAAGCAAGGGCTCTCAAGTCAAGGATGGATGGCCAAATTGGGTGAACAAAGCTGATCATCAGTTCAGAGTTCAGACTGCATGCAAGTGCACAACTGCAGAAGCTTGAGGAGTGTAATTTTTGTGTCCATGTGATGATAGGGCACTGTCCTAGCTAGCTAGACAGAGTAATACTGTAGCCGGCCCGATTGTTAGCTGCCAATGTATGAGGGATCCCCCGGACTTTATTGTTTCTGTAATCTAGTAGATGATGTAATGTAATGAAACTATATTTGAGAATCAACAAATTCATCAGTTTTTTCTACAATTGTACATTGCAAACTAACCCAAATAAATTCATGTTTGCTACGTACTGCCTGGTCATCTGTAGCAGTAAGAGGAGAAACTGATGAATGGAGTTTCGGGGTGCACTAACAAACTATAGATAGGCCATGGTGCTCTTCTCTGTTCAAATTTTGTTTGTATAGATAGGCCATGAGGCACCTACCGACAGGGGCGAAGCCAGGACAAAAGGTCGTCAGGGTCAACACGCAACAAGTAGTACTAATGTATCCCCTTAAAAACAAAATAATAATAATATATGGCTAAAGATGTGTAGCTCATACTAGGTAACATGTCTATAATGTTCTTTTAGTAACCCCGCATAAATAAAAAATAATAGTTGCCAATGTATCATAACAAACTAAGCTCCGATTATAAAAGCAGCTTAAGCAATGTTTTTGTTGTCCTCTGTTTTTGTTGCTAGCTTACCTGACAGTATGATAGGATGTCACTTGAGGCCCTATCTAAATTGTAATCCACGTGACTAGATGACCCACACAGACCTTAATCAATTATTAAAAATTTCTACGCGTCAAACAAACCCTGAAATAATACTCCTTGTGTTTCTAAATATATGTCTTTTTAGACATACCAATATGAACTACATACGGAACAATACGAATGAATATACGTTCTAAAATATGTCTATATATATATATATATATACATCCGCATGTAGATTGTATTGAAATCTCTAAAAATACTTATATTTTAAAATGGGAGGAGTAAGAGAATAGGAATTAGATGAAAAAAATCAGCTTTAGTGTCACTTACGGATCGAAGCTGCGAAATGAATCTTCATTTTTTATGGAGGAGAGGACGGAGGAGTGGAGATCGGCAGATTGGAAGTGGCGGCGGCGCTTCTGGCGAACACAGGGGGGTCGGGCATGATTGAGCGCAGGCGTGAGAAAGCGCAAAAGCGAGAGATATATTCCCTTTTTTAGCACAGAGAGATCTATTCTTTTTAGAGCCGATCGGAACTGGCGACTGAGCGTGCGTGACCCCGATTTATTTTTTTAGATCGATCGGAATTACCGCTCAAAAAAAGAAAAGATCGATCGGAACTCCGAAGTGGAATGGGCCTGCTGCTAGCTGTCTTGGGATGCTACGTTGTGCGTCTCTTTTGGACTGGGGTCAATTTTTTTTCACTGCATCATTTTTCTTTGTGGGCTGTATATATGTAACAGGGTTTGGGCCAAGGTCACCAACACTGTAGCTCCGCCCCTGCCTACCGAACAGTTTGTATCGGGAGCAACTAGTTAGCGAGCACTCCCTCACAAGCGTTCCAGCGATCACTCCCACGCGCCGCCACTTGGCGCGTTCTCAGTCGCCGTCACGTGTCGCGCTCTGAGCGTTCCCTTCGGATTTTGTTTTATTTTTATTTTTTCGCACGCGTTTTCGCCTTTTTGGAGTGGTTTTTTTTCGGATTTTTTGGTGTTCCGGTTTTTCACCGGTCTTTCGTAGCTTTTGGACGAAAAAAATTCAAATTTTTTTTTGTGTAAAAACAGCGTTTTCTGTTTTTTTGTTGGGAGAGGCACGGTTTTTCCTTCGCGGCCGTGCCTCTCGGAAAGGAAAAAAAACGCGTTTTCTGTTTTTTTTGCGAGAGGCACGGTTTTGCCTTCGCGGCCGTGCCTCTCGGAAAGGAAAAAAAACGCGTTTTCTGTTTTTTTTTGCGAGAGGCACGGTTTTGCTTCCGCGAAAGGCACGGTTTTGCCTTCGCGAGAGGCACGGCCGTGCCTCTCGGAAAGGGAAAAAAACACGTTTTCTGCTCTCTTTTTTTCCGCGAGAGGCACGGTTTTGCTTCCGCGAGAGGCACGGCCGTGCCTCTCCCGAAAGGGAAAATAACGCGTTTTCTGCTCTCTCTTTTTTTCCGCGAGAGGCATGGTTTTGCTTCCGCGAAAGGCACGGTTTTGCCTTCGCGAGAGGCACGACCCGTGCCTCTCGGAAAGGGAAAAAACGTGTTTTCTGTTTTTTTTTGCGAGAGGCACGGTTTTGCTTCCGCGAAAGGCACGGTTTTGCCTTCGCGAGAGGCTCGGCCGTGCCTCTCGGAAAGGAAAAAAAAACGCGTTTTCTGCTCTCTTTTTTTCCGCGAGAGGCACGGTTTTGCTTCCGCGAGAGGCACGGCTCTCCCGAAAGGAAAAAAAAACGCGTTTTCTGCTCTCTCTTTTTTTTCCGCGAGAGGCACGGTTTTGCTTCCGCGAGAGGCACGGTTTTGCCTTCGCGAGAGGCACGACCCGTGCCTCTTGCAAAGGGAAAAAATGCGTTTTCTGTTTTTTTTCTATCGCGTGAGGCACGGTTTTTCGTCCGGTTTTTTTTCGTGAAAAAAAAAGTTCGTCAAAACCTATCAACATGGGATCTAGTTTTGAAGATCTCGACGCGAGAAAGCCAACGGTGAAAACGGTTCGAGATTTGGACGCACGGTTTAGGAGATAAAACGTTTTGAAAATACGGATCTACGAAAAAAGGGAAAATTCCCAGGTTGCGACAAGCGGCACGCATGCAGTGCGCCACTTGTCGCAACCTGGGGAGGTGGGAGTAATCGTTGGAAGGTGTACTCGCTAACTAGTGATTTCGGTTTGTATCAGTGTGCAGTTTCTTGTGCCTCACCTGCACTCTTTCTTGGGTGACAAAGCACCATAAAAAAATTCCAGTAGATAACCTGAATGCTTTTTTTTTAAACGAAGGCAAAAGATTTGCCTCATATGTTAATTATGGGGGAAGAGAATTTGTTACGGCATGTCAATTATTCTTGTAATAAGAAAGACCCTTAGCTTCTTTGCCCCGGCGATGATCCAAAGGTTTGCTTCGTCGACGATTGTGTTGAGCAAGATTTGCGGAGGCGCGCTCTTGTGGCGAAACACTCTTGCATTTTGCTCGTTCCAAATGACCCACGACACAAGCATGGTGATTGAGGCCTTAGCATTTCGGTCGGCGGTACCCATGGCGCTCGTGCTGGCCCACCACGCCTCCGCGGAGTCGAACAAGTGCCATGTTGATGTGTCCACGTCGTGGATGCGGAATTTATGGATGACCAGTTTCTACAGCTTGAGAGTGAAGCGGCACCGGAAGAAAAGATGAGCACCACATTCCTGCACACCCCTGCACAGGGGGCAAGGACGCAATTTGGCCAGCCTCGCCTATCCAGTCTGTCGGCCGTCCATATCATGTCCTGAAGCGCGAGCCAAGCAAAGAACTTGACTTTCGGTGGAGCCCAAGCCTTCCAAACCATTTGGTCCATGGGGAAGAGAACGAGCCCCAGAAACTGGGCATTATAGGCAGAGGCCGCAGAGTAAAGACCCGAGTCCGTGTGCTTCCATAGGATGTCATCCTCAACATGCTCATCGGGATGCACCTCATGCAAAAGCATCCAAAGGGTGAAGAATTGTGCAACATGCTCGGCGGTGACCAATGTGGGCGGTCTGGTTTTGAGGATCCATGCATTTTCCTTAAGAGCATCCCGCACTTTCCAATGCTTCTGCGCGGACGCCTCGTAGATGAGTGGAGCAATTCCTTTGGGCTTGCGTCCGAGGAGCCAAGGAGAGTCCCAAAATGGCGTCTTTGCACCATTCCCGACCGTGATGGTGGTGCAAGCATTGAAAAAAATTGAGGTCTTCCTCATCACACGGGTTTCCACGCCCGACCCACAACTTTGTGGGCTCCTTTCACTTGTACCATGGTCACCTCAAACACAAGGCCCGCGCAAACTTGTTGGTGTTGAGGACCCCCAGCCCACCATAGGCGAGCGGCCGGCTGACAATGTCCAAATTGACCTTGCATTTTGCTCCGGTTGTCTTATCCGACCCAGACCATAGGAAGGCCCTTTCGAGCTTATCAATACTTTGGAGGATGGTGGGTTGGATTACCAAAGGCGTGATGAAGTAGACCACTTTGTGAAGCGAGGACCGACTTGACCAGTGCGGCGCGCCCAATGGTGGTGATGTTTTAGCCCTCATATGTTGTCAATCTGCTTGCCACTTTATCCACCAGAAATTGTAGGTCAATGAGCTTTAGCTTCCACACAGAAAGTGGAAGCCCCAAATAACGCATTGGAAATGAAGTCCTAACACCCGACAATCCCTGAGTGATGCGTCCCAAGTCAAGATTGCCGCAGCGAATGGGAACCATGGAGCTCTTATGGAAGTTAGTGCATAGCCCGGAGACATCACCAAAACCTCACAAGATAGCGGCTAGGTTGTCCACATCCCTTTTGACCGGAGCAACAAACACCGCCGGGTCATCCGCATAGAGTGAGGTGGTTCCTACTGAGGTACTATATTCTTTTGTATGCTTCCAAGATATTTGGAAACATTTTGCTGCCAGCTTGGAATAAGCGTCAAATAATTCAGGGTAACTTACTATGTTGTGTAATTCAAATGATGTCGTTCTGGCTACAGTATGTAAATGAAATGCACACTGGTCTTTATTTTTCTTTGACCATTTTGCATGGATATAAACTGCAATGCTGTCACTAGTTGAATATTTTCTCAACAAAGGGAATGTATTAATATCACAAAGATACCAATTATACCCGGCCACTGTACCAACAAGATGTTCAAAGCCATCAAGGATACACACAAACAAAAAAAACAGAATAAAAGAAAAAGACCCCGCCTCGGTGATCAATCATTAGGAGCAGCAACACTCTAACCACCACCAAAGACAACGCCCGGATTACAAAAAAGGTTCTCCAAAAGCAACGCCTCCAACAAGGAAACAATGCACAAGTCTTGTCGTTGCCCGATTGAAGATCTTGAGTTTTCACCATGGAGAAAGTCCGTGTTCACCAAAAAACAATGCATTCAACAAGGCCATTGCCAGGTACAACCAATAAAGGCCAAACCTTAGGTTTTCACCCTGGGAATCTAGACCCGGTACTCGAGGAGCACCACCAAAAATGCAGTCCTCCAATGCTGCCGTCCCCGCTTGCCGAGGCCGCTGTTACAAGTCACCAAACCTAGTCTTCATCGCATCCAATACAACCCTTCCACCGAATCTTCAAGACCTCCTATCGTTGCCGTCATGACTTTCTCCACCTCTATCAATACCCCCAAAATATTCTCATTTGGAGAGCACCAATATGTCTTAGTACAAGGATAATCGGTCGGGTGAGCAGTTATCTTGGTCGACCCTTTAGTCCCAATGGTAAAGGTTATCAAACCCCCCAAAATTCAAATATTCGATACTTCCCATTCATACACATGTATGACATGCATTGCTACACGTATCCAATGCTTGTAGTTTTCAGGAAAATATACATGCGTAGGAATAAGGGAGATATACGTGGGGTTGTAGCTGATGAAATACTATATACTAGACCATTTGTCAAATGGTAAAATAATGATAAATACTAGTGTGACTCTTCACCTACCACCTTGTATTAGTTGAGAATGTATCAGGTGAAACGAGCGAATCTGTGCACCCAATGCTCCGCGTGATTTTGGGCTTTTGGATGGAAAATCAATGGATAGGGTTTGACTATAGATGATTTGTTGGCATATTTGTGAAACAGACCTCGCATTGTTTTGAAATCAACCTGCACTCCACCCCAATAGTCTGGCTCATTGTCAACAAAGCACTTACATTTCACCAAAATCAACCCAATGTATTGAAATCACAGCACAGGCTGAACTGCGGGTTGATTTTGACGAAATAAAATGTTTTGTTTGCAAAATATGTTCACAGCACCAAGTTTGTGTCAATCTGGTTCATCCTTTTCTTATCTAATGGTCCAAAATGATGTGGTGCATTGGGTGCACAGGTTCGTTCGTTTCATAGGATATGTTCTCTGTATTAGTTACATATGTTCTTTGGTGCATGTTAAGGAGATGCCCTCAAACTTCTTTCGAATGGTGAAAAGTGAGTAAAAATTAATGAATGGGAATCCCACAAAGATTCCATGGCAATTTGGTCCTTCAAATGTGGAAATTTGAAACCACAGCCATTCTGTTGTTCTCGTCTTATGAAGGTGCATGGGTCTGATAGGTATGCCGGTTGTAAGTGAACGTACTTCATTTTTTACAAAGATAGGCAGCTATATATGCCAGACTATGATGAAGTAAAAATAGATTCCTTACCTACACTACTAGAATCTGGTTTTGTCCCGAGTTCCACTACTTAGTTGAGTTCATTCTATCGGGACCTTGGCAAACTTTTGTGTATCAAGTTTGATCTAACATTTGACTCGACGGAGCTCTAGCTTTGCCATGATCATAGTTTTAAATAGCGGATAGCGGGCTGGTAGCGGATTAGGTTCCGCGTAGCAGAATGCGAATAGCGGGCGATATTGCGGGCGCTATCACTAGTAGAAAACAGGGTACTAGTCCCGGTTCCAGAGGGCCTTTAGTCCCGGTTCCGGGACAAAACAAGCGGGACTAATACCCCAAACCTTTAGTCCCGGTTTCCTTACAAACCGGGACCAAAGGGGCTCCACGTGGCCGCTGCGGGGCGCCCAGGCAGGAGGACCTTTAGTCCCGGTTGGTAACACCAACCGGGACCAAAAGGCAGCCACGCGTCAGTAGCTCGCAGGCGCTGAGGTTTTTTTTCTTTTTTTGGAAGGGAGGGTTTAGGGGTTTTGGAGGGTTAATTTAGGGGTTTCATATTGTGTTAGCTAGCTAATAGAGAGAAGTGACCTCTCTTTCTCCGTGCTTGGTCGACGGTAACTACTATACATATAGAGAGAACTCGACACTAGCTAGTAAGCAAATGAAGGAAACCATTAATTACACAAGATCGTCATGAACATATATAGAGAGAAGTGACATCTCTTTCTCCGTGCTTGGTCGAACAACAAGTTTTCGTATATCTATCCGACGGTACTACATATGTACAATATAACATCCCTTACAACCATTGCAATTCCACATGGTATTCTCCGTGTTCAGGTATGACGTGGTCAAGAAAGAATCCCGCCAATTCCTCTTGAATTGCTCGTATGCGATCATGTGGTAGGAGTTCATCCCGCATCTGCCAGGTCTAATTTAAAGAAGGGGGTCAATACATATATATGAATGAAACTCAACACAATTGATGGTAATATATAAAATAAAATTGTGAATATTGTTTACATACTTCAAATTGTTTCTCAGAGAAGCCCCGCTCAGAGGTATAGTGGCGAATGAACTCGCATACGTAGTATCCACATAAATGAGTCTCGGGTGCCTGGTACAAGCACTTTACGAGAATAGAGTTCAATCAAACTGATAAGCAAGCATGATAATGGTATTGATGAAACTAGAATCAATGAGAGATGCGCGGAACTAGCTAGTACTACTTACTTTGGGGTGTGTAAATCGCAGCTCCTTCTTCAGACCCGGAACCATAGTGGTGAACTTTTTCCAAACCCTGGCAGGCAAAGAAAATGATTACTTGATATTAGGAAATGAACGAAAGTTGCCGATATGGTCCCGGTATTGATTGAACTTACTTCTGGAGCGAGTCTAAGACAGTTACTAATGCCCCGTCAAGGTTAATGGATAGCAGAATATAGTGGAAGCTGCGCATGCATAACTCATCAATTACATTACTTAACCTCGAGACAGTAACACTCACTTGAAGTTGTAAGGAAAGAGTATTTCCCTTTTGTTTTGATGTCTAAGGAACGCTTCTAGCAAGTTGTCCTCGGTATCTTTGGCCTCGTTTTGTACCGACCATTCATTTACGGTATTTGGGCTAATGAACCCAATGTCATAGATTTGTTCTTTTTTGCATTCGACCATCTTCAATCTGCATAATATAGTGAGGATAATTATATATACATGCAATGAACGAGCTGAGCTAGATACTTTATTATAGAAGTAATACTTACAGACAGTAGCAAGTCATGAGTTGTTTGTCGAGGGCCTCTTGACTGTATAACCGAAATAACTCCACAAATTCAACAGGCAGTAGGTCGACTCCAGGGAAGTCGTGCTCTTTTTTAATTTTGGTCATCAAACTGTCTTTCCCAGACTTCCTGCAGGTTTCCATGTACCACTCATGCAATTTTTGCATCATCGTTGTTAGATGAGGATGATCAGGTTTGACGAGAGGCTTCCCGTGCTCGTATCTAAAGACGTCCTTTGGTGCTACTACCTCAACCATTTCAAACTGTACATCATCGCCCACGTAATCACCAAGAGTGGTACCGGGCAGTAGCACCAGATGATTAGCGATATCGCTAGACACCTTGAGCGGGGGGCACGATTGCTTCTCCTGTTCGCCGAGCTGGGGAATTGTTTTCCCACTTCTTCGTTTTTTGTCTCTTGCAACACTGGAAGTACTTCCCGACCGCAGTGCTTCATCATGTGTCTTTGTAATTATGCGGTCATAGTTGGATAGCCGAGGCGGTGGTGGTCGCTTCAGGGCATGCAGAGTGCGCTTCGCTTTCACCGGATCTACCGTTTCCTTCGGAGATGGATCTTTCCGTGCAAAATGGGCCTTCACTTCGGCTGCACTGATTTCAGCGCGTTCCTCGTCAGTCCTCTCATATGGTAACTTTGGAAGAGGCTTGAGGCTTGGACCAAATTTGAATTTCTTCCCGCCTATTGTACTGCTAGCCGCCGGAGCGGCGGCGGCGACTCTCTTCCCCCGTTGCTGACGCGCCGGAGGAGGCGTAGTGCCCTGACGCGCCGGAGGAGGAGGCGGAGTGCCCTGACGCGCCGGAGGAGGAGGAGGAGGCGGAGTGCCCTGACGCACCGAAGGAGGCTGAGTCTGCTGAGGCGTCCAGTTTGGAAGCTTGATGTACTCCTTTCTCCATAGACAGGTACTCCTCAAAGCATTTTCCAGAAGAATAATATTCTCTTCACCTGTAGGGTTGTCAAGCTCCAGCCCCTCAAATCCATCCATTATTTCATCCACCGTCACAACAGCATAGCCATGTGGAATTGGACGGCAATGGAAAGTTCCCTCAGCTCGAGGAGGTACAACAGAGCCGACCGCCGCCTTGAAGGTCAGGTTCTGGCATTTTGTCATTAGCTCGCAATGTTCAGCCTGCGTGATACTATCCACGGGGTAGCGAGGAGCCGTGAAATCAGGCTGAACGAGCTCCGTGGAAGCCACGCTGCTTCTCCACTGAGATGGTGGGGTAGCTTCTGGGGCAGCGTCGAAGGAAGGATCTTCGTGCCGCTCAGATGGTTGGCCAGTAGCTCGATGGCTCTCAAGTTCCTCTAGTTTTGCTAATCTTGCACTGAGCTTCTGCATTTCGCTTGCTTCCTATTTCCTCTTTCTCTCTCGGCTTCTATAACCACCGCTGTCGGGAAACCCATGCTTCCACAAAATGGAGCCTGGGGTGCCTCGTGTTCGTCCAGGGTGTTCAGGATTCCCGAGGGCCTCTGTCAGCTCGTCCTTCTCTCTGTCGGGAATGAACATCCCTTCATGCGCTACCTTGATTGCTGCCTGAAGCTTCCGGAAGGGTATTGCAAGTTGCTCGTCCTTTCAAACACACTCCCCTGTTTCTGGGTCCAAATTTCCCCCAACCCCGAAGAACCAAGTCCTTGAACGATCTGGCCAGTGCAATGTCGCTGGTTGGACATTCTTAGCAAGCAGGTCTTGCTCAGCTTTGTCCCACAACTGTCGGGCTTTGTAGTAGCCACCTGACCCCGTGTGATGGTGATACTTCTTCTTTCCAGCATTTTTCTTGTTTGTCAGTGACCATTTCTTACCCTTCTCCGATTTCTTGTAGGCCACAAATTCGGGCCATTGATCTCTTATCTTCTCATATCGATCGATGAATTTCGGAGTCTCCTCTTTCTCGACAAACTTTGTCTTCAACTCTTTCTTCCAGTTCCTGAATAGTTCTGCCATCTTCTTAAGAGCAAACGCCTTGACCTTTCGCTCTATAACTGGGTTATTCGGATCCTCCTCTCGCGGTAGGCTGAAATTTGTCATCAACTCGGTCCAAAGATCATCTTTTAGTCTATCATGGACATAAGAAACTTCAGGGTCCTTATTATCCTTATTCATTGTTGGGTGTTGATCGAGACATAGTCCCTAACAACAACTCCACACTGATGTACAAATGCGTCCTTGGTCCGCTTGGGAGCAATCGGTTGGCCATCTTTCGCGACTTCTGTAATCGTGAACCTTTCATCCGGGCGCAACCTTTTCTTCAGGCCGCGTCTCCTTACCTCGTCGACTTTGCAACAGTTGAGGCTCCCTCCTCCGTTCGGTCACCGGAGCTGTGATCATGATCTCCTTCCTCTGCCATTCGGTCACCGGAGCCGTCATGATCTCCTTCCTCCTCCATTGTTGGATCACCGGAGCCGTCATCCTCTCCTTCCTGACCATCGGTGTCGTTGAGATACGACAAGGGATCACCTCCGGCTCGGATTATATCCCCCAACAACTGTTCTTTTTCTAAGTCTCTGTGATCCATAGTTTCTGCAAATATTACAACATGGCAATGTACAAACATGAGATATGCAAATCAATACAAGGCAATGCAACAATACGATCATATAATATCACTAATACATCATCAAATAGTATCGCTAATACATCATCGAATATTATCATTAACACATCTCGAATATTATTATACAATATCACTAATACAGATATAGTTGACATCTCGCGGCGCAGGCGGTGGACACCCAAAGAGAAGGAACTGTGACAGGATCATAGCTCGGGTGAGATCCCTGAAGAACCTGCACAGTATTGGAGAACCTGGCGTCCAACGCAGCCATGTAGCGTCGGACGTGCTCGTCCTCCTCCCTGACACGGTGACGTACCACCTCCGCGGGGGCCGGCTCCCTCTGCACCGACAGTGGTCCACGCGATCGCCACCAAAGAACATCCGGGTCGACGACGGGACCCTGATTCCTCACCAAGCTGGGCGCCCCGGAAGGCAGCACCTCCCAGTGCCAGCCCGGCGGAGCCCAGTCCCAGACATGGCGCCTCTCAAGCAGGTGGTCGCCGGTGCCGAGTCGACGACGAGGATACGGGCCGGGCATCGTTGACTCAACGGCTACGCTATGCAACTAAACATTTAAACATCTAATTAAACATCATATCGCGTCACCGACGATCGTCGGGGACTCCTCGATATCGTCGGGGACTCTCCCTCACCGACGATCGTCGGGGGGTACTCTCCCTCACCGATGATTGTCGGGGACTCCTCGATATCGCGTCACCGACGACCGAAGATAAAAGAACTAAACATCTAAACAATAAAAACAACTAAAAACAACTAAAATTAACTAAATTAACTAAACAACTAAATTAACTAAATCGACTAAAACAACTAAAATTAACTAAATTAACTAAACAACTAAATTAACTAAATCGACTAAAACAACTAAAATTAACTAAATTAACTAAACAACTAAATTAACTAAATCAACTAAAATCTTCGGGCGCGGGCGGCGTTGCGGGCTAGCTGGAGACGCGCGCGGGGCCAGCGGCGGTGCTGCGGTGGGCGGAGGCGGGGCCGGTGGCGGTGCTGCGCGCGGTGGGCGGGGGAGGCGGTGATGTATTAGTGATCGGGCCCATATGTCAGTGACCCAGGGGTTTTAAAATTAACCTAACTATCAAATTAACAGGGTCGGGCCCATATGTCAGTGACCCAGGGGTTCATTAACAGGGTCGGGGCCCACCTGCAGGTGACACAGGCGGCGATGCTCGTCGCCGGCGACCTCTGGACGCGGCGGTGCCCACGCTAGGAACCACAAGAGCGGCGCCTGAGGCCACTAGGGCATAGCCCGTGCTCGGCCGCATCTAAAGGGGGTCACAGGAGGCTGTGGGGTGACCGGAGCTGACGGCAGCAACACCGGAGGCGGCGGTCGGAGCTCGGCCTAAGTGGCACACGACGCTAGGGGTCGCTGGAGGGAGAACTAGAGGCGGCTACGGCCTCCTGCGAGCTCCCTGAGCATGATGGAGGGCACGGCGGCAAGCTTCGGGAGCTCTAGCCACGGCGGCGAGACGACCGGCGGCGAGGAGCTCACGGGCAAGGCGGCAAGCGGGGTTAGGAGAGGAGATCGGCGACGGGGCTAGGGGTAAAAGAACCGGGGCCTCACCGCGGTTGCGAAGGCGTCGACGGCGCGGTCGGGGAGGTCCTCGTTGCTGCGAATCGACCAGAGAAGGCCGACGGTGCCGAGGACGAAGGCGGCGGGGCAGGGCACGGCGACGGCGATGGCGACGACGATGTAGGGGTAGGGCCCGGCGACGGCGACGGCGGCGTCAGGGCAGGGGAGCGGGGGACGGCAAAATCCGGTAGCCTAGCGGCGTCGATGTGGTCGTCGGCGCCGTCAGGGGAGAGAAGAAACTGCAGATGGGATTGGAATTTTTTCCAAAGTGCTGCTTATATACAGAGAACTTTAGTCCCGGTTGGTGGCTCCAACTGGGACCAATGCCACCCTTTCGTCCCAGTTGGTGCCACCAACCGGGACTAAAGGTCAATTTCAGCAGCCCAAAGGGCGGGAAGCAGAGACCTTTAGTCCCGGTTGGTGGCTCCAACCAGGACTAAAGGGTGGCATTGGTCCCGGTTGGAGCCACCAACCGGGACGAAAGGTTGGAATTGGTCCCGATTGGAGCCACCAACCGGGACTAAAGGGTTGGTCCTAGCTGTGGTGGGAGTTTAGTCCCACCTCGCCAAGCGAGAGGCGCTCGCACCGGTTTATAAGCCCGCCCCTCTCTGCCTTGTTGAGTTCCTCTCAAAGTGAAAATAGATGCCCTTATACGGAAAATTTGACCTGAAATCAAAGTGCATCACTTTGATTTCAGGTCGAATTTTCCCTATAAGCGCATCTATGTTCACTTTTGCTATTTTTTTATGTTATTTTTTGCATATTAAAAGTTCTTAACAAAAAATACTTTATGAATATCCTTTTTGCTATTAAAGTTTTTAACAAAAATAACTTTGATAATTTTAGTTGCATAAATTTTATATAATATTAAGTTAAATAACATTGATCGGACGAAAACACGTCTATTACAAAGGGATTTCGATTTTTTAAACATATTTTAACTCAAGACTTTTTCTGCATTCAATATGCATCATTCAAAGCCACATCATCACTTTTCAACCCTTTTCTGACTTCATTTACTATTTTCCATGCATTTCATGATTTATTTTGAGCTAAAATGACCCTGAATTGAAAAGTAGGCAAATGAACTCTGAAATGGTTGCAAGTCGGCATGGTATCGTCATTTCACCCACATAGCATGTACTAAAAAGTTGAGAGGGTTACGGCAAAAACTAGATGCACTTCATGTACAAAATGAACAATCTCTTTCGAAGTACCAGGGTTTCAGACGAAAACTCATCTATTACAAAAGGATTTCGATTTTTTAAACATATTTGAACTCAAGACTTTTTATGCATTCAATATGCACCATTCAAAGCCACATCATCACTTTTCAACCCTTTTCTGACTTCATTTGCTATTTTTCATGCATTTCATGATTTATTTTGAGCTAAGATGACCCTGAATTGAAAAGCACTACAAATGAACTCTGAAATGGTTGAAAGTTGGCATGGTATCATCATTTCACCCACATAGCATGTGCTAAAAAGTTGAATGCATAAAAAGTTGAGAGTGTTACAGCAAAAACTGGATGCACTTCGTGTACAAAATGAACAATCTCTTTCGAAGTACCAGGGTTTCAGACGAAAACTCATCTGTTACAAAAGGATTTCAATTTTTTAAACATATTTGAACTCAAGACTTTTTATGCATTCAATATGCACCATTCAAAGCCACATCATCACTTTTCAACCCTTTTCTGACTTCATTTGCTATTTTTCATGCATTTCATGATTTATTTTGAGCTAAGATGACCCTGAATTGAAAAGCACTGCAAATGAACTCTGAAATGGTTGAAAGTTGGCATGGTATCATCATTTCACCCACATAACAGGTGCTGAAAAGTTGAGAGGGTTACGGCAAAACTAGATGCACTTCGTGTACAAAATGAACAATCTCTTTCGAAGTATCAGGGTTTCAGATGAAAACTCATCTGTTACAAAAGGATTTCAAATTTTTAAACATATTTGAACTCAAGACTTTTTATGCATTCAATATGCACCATTCAAAGCCACATCATCACTTTTCAAACCTTTTCTGACTTCATTTGCTATTTTTCATGCATTTCATGATTTATTTTGAGCTAAGATGACCCTGAAATAAAAAGCACTGCAAATGAACTCTGAAATGGTTGAAAGTTGGCATGGTATCATCATTTCACCCACATAGCATGTGCTAAAAAGTTGAGAGGGTTATGGCAAAAACTGGATGTACTTCGTGTACAAAATGAACAATCTCTTTCGAAGTGTCAGGGTTTCAGACGAAAACTCATCTGTTACAAAAGGATTTCAATTTTTTAAACATATTTGAACTCAAGACTTTTTATGCATTGAATATGCACCATTCAAATCCACATCATCACTTTTCAAACCTTTTCTAACTTCATTTGCTATTTTTCATGCATTTCATGATTTATTTTGAGCTAAGATGATCCTGAATTGAAAAGTACTGCAAATGAATTCTGAAATGGTTGAAAGTTGGCATGGTATCATCATTTCACCCACATAGCATGTGCTAATTAAAAAGTTGAGAGGGTTACTGCAAAAACTGGATGCACTTCGTGTAGAAAATGAACAATCTCTTTCGAAGTATCAGGGTTTCAGACGAAAACTCATCTCTTACAAAAGGCATTTCATTTCTTGACATGTAACTGCAGTGATATTCTAGATCAAAGCCATCATCAGAATAGTTGTGGAGAGAAAGTCTTCACTTTTTCTTCGCGTGTGTCCCTTGCTTATTGCGTAGTAACCATGGATAATCTTCATCGTTTAACAGGGTGCTTGGGTCAGCCTTCACTTTGAAGGGAGGAATTTCATGAAACTTTTCATAATCTTCAGACATGTCTGTCTTGCCCTCCACTCCCACGATGTCTCTTTTCCCTGAAAGAACTATGTGGCGCTTTGGCTCATCGTATGATGTATTCGCTTCCTTATCTTTTCTTTTTCTCGGTTTGGTAGACATGTCCTTCACATAGAAAACCTGCGCCACATCATTGGCTAGGACAAATGGTTCGTCTGTGTACCCAAGATTGTTCAGATCCACTGTTGTCATTCCGTACTGCGGGTCTACCTGTACCCCGCCTCCTGACAGATTGACCCATTTGCACCGAAACAAAGGGACCTTAAAATCATGTCCATAGTCAAGTTCCCATATGTCCACTATGTAACCATAATATGTGTCATTTCCCCTGTTGGTTGCTGCATCAAAGCGGACACCACTGTTTTGGTTGGTGCTCTTTTGATCTTGGGCGATCGTGTAAAATGTATTCCCATTTATCTCGTACCCTTTGTAAGTCAATATAGTCGAAGATGGTCCCCTGGCCAACGAGTACAGCTCATCTGCAACAGTGGTGTTACCCATGAGTTGTGTTTGCAACCAACTGCCGAAAGTCCTGATGTGTTCACATGTAATCCAGTCGTCACACTGCTCTGGGTGTTTGGAGCGCAGAATATTCTTGTGTTCATTGACATACGGGGTCACCAAGTTAGAATTCTGTAGAACAGTGTAGTGTGCTTGAGACCAAGAATGCCCGTCCCAACATATTATTGAATTCGCTCCTAGCGTGCCTTTTCCAGTCAGTCTCCCCTCATATCGCGATTGAGGGAGACCAATCGGCTTAAGGTCAGGAATAAAGTCAACACAAAACCCAATGCTTTCCTTTGTTTGATGGCCCATGGAGATGCTTCCTTCTGGCCTAGCACGGTTACGAACATATTTCTTTAAGACTCCCATGAACCTCTCAAAGGGGAACATGTTGTGTAGAAATACAGGGCCCGGAATGCCAATCTTGTCGACTAGATGAACTAGGACGTGCGTCATGATATTGAAGAAGGATGGTGGGAACACCAGCTCTAAACTGACAAGACATTGCACCAAATCACTCTTTAACCTTGGTAGGATTTCTGGATCGATTACCTTCTGAGAGATTGCATTGAGGAATGCACATAGCTTCACAATGGCTAATCGAACGTTTTCCGGTAGAAGCCCCCTCAATGCAACCGGAAGCAGTTGCATCATAATCACGTGGCAGTCATGAGACTTTAGGTTCTGGAACTTTTTCTCTACCATATTTATTATTCCCTTTATATTCGACGAGAAGCCAGACGGGACCTTCATACTGAGCAGGCATTCAAAGAAGATTTCCTTCTCTTCTTTGGTAAGAGCATAGCTGGCAGGACCTTCATACTGCTTTGGATGCATGCCGTCTTTTTCGTGCACAAGTTGCTGGTCCTCCCGTGCCTCCGGTGTATCTTTTGTCTTCCCATACACTCCCAAGAAGCCTAGCAGGTTCACGCAAAGATTCTTCGTCACGTGCATCACGTCGATTGCAGAGCGGACCTCTAAGTCTTTCCAATAGGGTAGGTCCCAAAATATAAATTTCTTCTTCCACATGGGTGCGCGTCCCTCAGCGTCATTCGGAACAGATAGTCCGCCAGGACCCTTTCCAAAGATTACTTGTAAACCATTGACCATATCAAGTATGTGATCACCAGTACGGAGGGCGGGCTTCTTCCGGTGATCTGCCTCACCTTTGAAATGCTTTCCTTTCTTTCGACATTGATGGTTGGTCGGAAGAAATCGACGATGCCCCAGGTACACATTCTTCCTGCATTTGTCCAAATATATACTATCGGTGTCATCTAAATAGTGCGTGCATGCGTGGTATCCCTTGTTTGTCTGTCCTGAAAGGTTACTGAGAGCAGGCCAGTCATTGATGGTTACAAACAGCAACGCTCGTAGGTCAAATTCCTCCTGTTCGTTCTTATCCCACACACGTACACCTTTTCCATTCCACAGTTGTAAAAGTTCATCAACTAATGGCCTTAGGTACACATCAATGTCATTGCCGAGTTGCTTAGGGCCTTGGATGAGCACTGGCATCATAATGAACTTCCGCTTCATGCACAACCAAGGAGGAAGGTTATACATACATAGAGTCACAGGCCATGTGCTATGCTTGATGCTCTGCTCCCCAAAAGGATTAACGCCATCTGCACTTAAACCAAACCATACGTTCCTTGGGTCATCTGTAAAGTCCCCCCACTTTCTCTCGATCTTTCTCCACTGCGACCCATCACCGGGTGCTCTCAACTTCCCGTCTTTCTTACGGTCTTCCTTGTACCATCGCATCAACTTGGCATGCTCTTTGTTTCTGAACAAACGTTTCAACCGTGGTATTATAGGAGCATACCACATCACCTTCGCATGAATCCTCTTCCCGGTACGCTGGCCCTCAACATCACCAGGGTCATCTCGTCTGATCTTATACCGCAATGCACAACATACCGGGCATGCGTTCAAATCCTCGTACGCACCGCGGTAGAGGATGCAGTCATTAGGGCATGCATGTATCTTCTGCACCTCCAATCCTAGAGGGCAGACAACCTTCTTTGCTTCGTATGTACTGTCGGGCAATTCGTTGTCCTTTGGAAGCTTATTCTTCATTATTTTCAGCACCTTTTCAAATGCCTTGTCAGATACACCATTCTCTGCCTTCCATTGCAGCAATTCTAGTGTGGTACCGAGCTTTGTGTTGTCATCTTCGCAATTTGGGTACAACCCTTTTTTGTGATCCTCTAACATGCGATCTAACTTCAACTTCTCCCTTTCACTTTGGCATTGTCTCTTTGCATCAACAATGACCCGGCGAAGATCATCATCGGGCACATCGTCTGGTTCTTCCTCTTGATCTTCAGCTTCCCCCATTGCAGCATCACCGTATTCAGGAGGCGGATAGTTGTCATCATCCTCTTCTTCTTCGTTGTCTTCCATCATAACCCCTCTTTCTCCGTGCTTGGTCCAAACATTATAGTGTGGCATGAAACCCTTCTCAAGCAGGTGGACGTGTAGGGTTTTCGAGTTGGAGTAATCCTTCGTATTCCCACAGATAGTACATGGACAATACATAAAACCATTCTGCTTGGTTGCCTCAGCCACTTCGAGAAAATTATGCAGGCCCTTAATGTACTCGGAGGTGCATCGGTCACCGTACATCCATTGCCGGTTGATCTGTGTGCATTATATAATTAAGTGTATCAAAAACCATTACAAAACATCATGAATAGAGAAGTGACCAAATTAATAGAAGTTCATCATCACATTAAAACCAAAGTACAGTAGTGACCAAAATAAATACATAAAGTTCATACATAGTTCTCATTGAACAACATATAGCTCTCTAGAGCATCTAATTAAAACATACATTGAAACTATGTAAAACATTTAAATGCAACAACAAATGCGATCATAACCGCAACTAAGGTACCAATTGATCCAACGGCATAATGATACCAAGCCTCATTATGAATGGCATATTTTCTAATCTTTCTAATCTTCAAGCGCATTGCATCCATCTTGATCTTGTGATCATCGACGACATCGGCACCATGCAACTCCAATTCCATCTTCTCCTCCTCAATTCTTTTCAATTTTTTCTTCAAGTAATTGTTTTCTTTTTCAACTAAATTTAACCTCTCGACAAGAGGGTCGGTTCGAATTTCCGGTTCACATACCTCCTAGATAAAAATATCTATGTCACGTTGGTCGGCCTAATTGTCATAAACACTAAATGAAACAAATAGTTATAAAAGATAATATACCACATCCGAATCATAGACATGACGAGGGCCGACGAGGGCGGATACCAAAACCATGGCACTATATAATAACAAACAATAATAAAAATAAGAAAATTGTACAAGTATCTATCTAAATCATACAAGTAAGAATTTTTTCTTTTAGAAAGAAGATAAGAACAAGAGGCTCACCACGGTGGTGCCGGCGACGAGATCGACGCGGGCGATCGACGGCGGTGAGGACGGGGACGGGGACGGCACCCTACACATGTGCAGACTCTAAGAAGTTAATTTCAGCTCTAATTGTGTGTCTAAATCAAAAGAACTCCCACATACACTCCTCCACTAAAACGATGAAGTCGTTAACCTTTTAGAACACTTGTGTAGTTGGTGCACCGCCAAACCTAAACAAATCTTAGGGAAAATGTAGCTTCGAGGTCGAGCTTGGAGAGGAGAAAACTTAAGTGTGGCTCCGGCATTTCATCGAACACCTCATGTGCATAGGAGGTGAGAACAGAGAGCAACATACCTTCCAAACGCCGGCCGGCCAAATAATAGCGGAGTGAGCGGGCAAGGGCGAGCATTTATATAGGCATTGTATAAGTCCCGGTTGGTGGCTAGCACCGGGACTAAAGGTGTCTCTTTAGTCCCGGTTCCAGCCACCAACCGGGACTAAAGGGGCTCGGCCAGGAGCGAGGCCCTTTAGTCCCGGTTCGTGTCTGGAACCGGGACTAAAGGGGTCATACGAACCGGGACTGGTTCCCGCCGAGGCCCGGCCGGCGCCCTGGCCTCACGAACCGGGACTGATGCACCCATTAGTCCCGGTTCATAACACGACCGGGACTAATGCAATATTCTGGCCCGTTTGAAAGCCCTATTTTCTACTAGTGTATGTCCGCGTAGCGGATTTATAATAACACTAGATTCTTGTTTATATCACTAGAACATGAACAAAAAGTTATGAAATTTAATTTGAGTGATAGCGGCCGCTATTGCGCTAGCGCTATTGCGGACGCAATAGCGGACGCTATCGTCGCTATTTAAAACTATGGCCATGATCCAACGAAAAACGACTCAGCGAACTAAATAAACTCGTTAGAATATAAAGTTCGCCGAGTTCCCGACAGAAAAAACTCGACAAAGTATGACAAGTGGGTCCGGCTGCATAGTACACTAGTAGAAAACAGGGCTTTCGTCCTAGCCGGATCGGAGCAATAGTCCCGGTCGCGTTATGAACCGGGACTAATGTAAGCATTAGTCCCGGTTCGAGTGGCTAGGACGCCGGACGGGGCTCAACAGGCATCAGTCCCGGTTCGAATGGGACCTTTAGTCCCGGTTGGAGACACCAACCGGGACTAAAGGGTATCACCACCTTTAGTCCCGGTAGGTGCCCCTTTAGTCCCGGTTGGTGTCTCCAACTGGGACTAAAGGTCTATCTTTAGTCCCGGTTGGAGACACCAACCGGGACTAAAGGGTCTCACCCACTTTTTCCAGTTTTTTTTGTTTTTTGCTTTATTTATTTTCTTTTGTTTGTACTTACAGCGAAATATTTAGAGTTTTCGAGTGAATCTTTTTGCTTTAGGTCACAAAAATTATAAACTTTCTGTTAGTGCCAGTAGTTTTCAAATTTGAATAGTTTAAATTTGAATTCTTTGAAATTTGTGTGAATCACTAGTTTGTGAATAACTTTACTTTGAAAATAGATTTTTGAGTGATTCTTTTTCTTGCTGTTTAATATTAGTGTGTTTTATCATTATATTCAATTTGGTAATTTTTAGGTTATTTTAAATAGGTGTTTTAATCAAAACAGATTATGTTTAGCTCTTTTAGTTTTATAGCTCAAAAAATCAGTAAATGCATGAAAAATAGCGAATGAAGTGGGAAAGGGTTCAAAATTGATGATGTGGCTTTTAATGGTGCATGTTGAACGCACAAAAAGTCTCGAGTTGAAATAAGTTTAAAAAAATGAAATGCCTTTGTAACAGATGCGTTTTCGTCCGAAACCCTGATACTTCGAAAGAGATTGTCGAGTTTGTACACAAAGTGCATCCAGTTTTTGCCGTAACCATCTCAACTTTTTCGCACATGCTATGTGGGTGAAATGATGATATCATGCCAAGTTTCAACCTTTTCAGAGTTCATTTGTAGTGCTTTTCAATTTCAGGGTCATTTAGCTAAAAAAAAATCAATAAATGCATGAAAAATAGAGAATGAAGTGAGAAAGGGTTGAAAATTGATGGTCTGGCTTTGAATGGTGCATGTTAAATGCACAAAAAGTCTAGAGTTAAAATAAGGTTAAAAAAATGAAATGCCTTTGTAACAGATGAGTTTTCGTCCGAAACCCTGATACTTCGAAAGGGATTGTCCAGCTTGTACACGAAGTGCATCCAGTTTTTGCCGTAACCCTCTTTACTTTTTAGCACATGCTATGTGGGTGAAATGATGATACCATGCCAAGTTTCAACCTTTTCAGAGTTTATTTGTAGTGCTTTTCAATTTCAGGGTCATTTAGCTCAAAAAAATATCAATAAATGCATGAAAAATAGCGAATGAAGTGGGAAAGGGTTGAAAATTGATGATGTGGCTTTGAATGGTGCATGTTGAACGCACAAAAAGTCTGAAGTTGAAACAAGTTAAAAAAAGGGTTATGAAAAAGTAAAACGGCTATAACTTTTGCATACGATGTCGAAAAAAAAGGTTTAATATATCAAAATGTTCAGCACGAGAAACCGGTTTCGATGGCAACCACCATCAAATAAATATTAGTGTTATTAAATAATTATTCAATAAATATTAGTGTTATTAAATAATTATTGTTTTTTAGAATAATAGTTTCAAACTCAAATGGTGAAACGTGTGACATCATGCTCAAGGGCTTAATAGGATTGATATGATACATATAACATATATTAATTGAAAAAGTAGTTTATTTTTTAAAAACGTTTTTAATTCTTTTAGATTTTTGAAATTCGAAAAGAATAAAAATTCAGTTTTTAAAAATTAATTTTATTTAAAAAAAAAATGATGTCATATTTGGATTCCTCACATTTTTCGGATAATAATGGATATATTATTTGGCGAATTTCGATTTATAGATTTAAAGATATTAATTATGCCATATTAAATGAATATATGGCAAAAAATGAATAAAATAATATTATTACTTATTTTATTTTCATGGAAATTCAATATTATTATTACTTATTTTATTCTGAACTTTTTATTATTTTGGTTTTTTCGGTTTTTTTTTTGAGAATTTTTGAGTTTTTTTTTTGAAATTTTTGCCTTTTTTGAAGTTTTTTGGAGTTTTTAAATTAATCATTGTTGTTTATTTTAATAATTGTTTGGAATTCAAAATTTTAAATCATGTGACATCAAGACCTAAGGTTTAATAGGATTGATAGCTTATTATTGTCAAGAAAACAATAAGTGCAGACTTGGAAACTAGGGGAGATAGAACTTGAAAGTTAAGCGTGCTGGGGTTGGAGCAGTGAGAGGATGGGTGACCGGCCGGGAAGTTAGACGATTTGGAATGAGTGCTCCACGCTGAAGCAGTGAGGAGGGGTGATTAGAGATTAAATTGTCAAATAATTCAAGAGCAGTGAGGAGGGGTGATTACAGATTAAATTGTCAAATAATTCAAAGATTTGAAAATCAGGAAAAAAATAAAAAAATAATAAAATGTCGAAAAAAATAATTTTTTTTAAATACCTTTAGTCCCGGTTGGTAACACCAACCGGGACTAAAGGTCCTCCAGCCCCCGCTCCAGAAAGCTGCCACGCGGAGCCCCTTTAGTCCCGGTTCGTAATCCAACCAGGACTAAAAGTGGAGGCCTTTAGTCCCGATTGCTTAGTCCCGGTTGGAAAACCGGGACTAAAGGCCCTTACGAACCAGGACTAAAGGCCCGTTTTCTACTAGTGGTAGTCGATGGAACCATGACGGTCGCCTTTGTTTGCTGTCGTCTAACGGAGAATCGGTAAAGATTTTTTATTTTTTATTTTTTAAATCGGAATTCAGGGGTCCCATCTTTGTCGAGTCCCTGACATAATAAACTCGGCAAATATATCTAGTGGTTTTGTTGCTCCTCGCCGGTTGAGGAGCGACGGGACCAGCTTAAATAGTCACATCGTCCAGAAGCAGTAAGCTACGGTCATCATTGCACACTTTGCGATGGATATGGTACTGCTATTGGAGTGAAGTCACAATGACACTACCACTGTGACTGCACTCGAACATCAGTACCATATCGCTTTGATGGCTACTCGACTTTTATTTCGTGACTGCATTTCACAATGGCAGCACCATATCCCTTTGACGGTTGCTCGGCTTTTGTTTTTTTTAGTGGGAATTCCATGGATCATTCATTTGTCGAGTTCCCCGTGCTAATGAACTCGACAAAGATCGAGTTCTCCGACGGACGATGCTCGACAAAGTGGCCTTGGCCTGAAGTGTTTGGGCCAAGTACCCTTAGGTGAGATCTACACTTGGAAAACTCATTGCCGATTGGGAAATGGCCTTCATCGAGTTTTCCAGGAACTCGAGAAACATGTAAATTGCAGTAGGGCTGATCATAACTCAGAGTTTAAGATTCCATGGAAGTGGTGCAAACTATGCATGACCGATTTATGAGGAGTGTAGTCTTCCTAGCTATATTCTGTTGTTCATGTGGTCACTTTGAACAGGATGGAAGGACAACGCTTCACGAAAGTACAGTTCCGACAGAGGAATTGTATGCTACTGTTGCCTTGTATGTCATGGATGCCAAGGTTTTGATTTTGTGAGCAGAAAAATCTAATTTGGAGAGCACCGATATATCTTAGTACAAGATAACCAATCGGGCGAGCACTTATCATCGTCGAACCTTTAGTCCCAATGGTAAAAGGTTATCAAACCCCAAAAAATCCGAGTATTTAACCAAAAACTATCACATTTCATGAAAACGTGTCCAGAAACTACCACTCTACAAAAACTGATCAAAAACTACCACTTTTGCACTAATTTTTTGCTAAAAACTACCATGTCGGAAAAGTTGACGATTTGGCTTGTTTAAATTAGTTTATGACAAGAATGGCCCGCATGGAAGTGCTGATGAGGCGTAGTAGTCAAACTCTGTTAGATTGACCGTTATGTTGACCGTTATGGCCTGCCTGCTCGCGCGCGCGGCGGCCTGCCCGGTGGCGCGGTTTGCTTGCTCGCCCGGCGACGCGGCGGCGCGGCCTGGCTGCTCGCCGGCGCGGCGGCCTGCGTGCTCGCCGGCGCGGCGGCCTGCTCGTCCACGGTCGACCCCGAGCTGCTCCGGCGACGCGCGCCTCGCCCTCTCATCTAGCCCGCTCCGGCGACGCGCGCCTCCCGCTCGACTCGCCAGCCGCTTCCAGTGCCCACGCTCAGGCTGGACCCGTGCGTCCACCGTCATGTTCGGCCACCTTGGCCGTCTCTGCGGCAGCCCGACGCCGGACGAGCCGCAGCCTCGACCCAAGCGTGGACCTGCTAGGGGCAGCGGGGCAAGCGGAAGGAGGCGAGGCAGCTGCGGAGCTTGCACACACTCAAGCTGTTTGACGAAAGGCAGAGAGCTCATCGCAGAAATTAGTAGGATAGTCTCGTGCGGTGCTCGTGCAGGAGCACGCTGATTGATTGAGTCACACACACACACGTACGAAGCTAGCTTTGTGTGGGAGGAAAGTAGGGGAGCTCCGGCGACGCGCCACGCCGGCTACTAAATTGGGCAGGTCCTAGTAGCAGCAGGAGAGCTCCGGCGACGCGCAACACCGACTACTGAGTTGGGCAGGGCCTAGCAGCAGCAGGGGAGCTCCGTCAGAACCTGGCTCGACGGGCGGCCTGACTGCTCGCCGGCGCGGCGGCCTGCTCGACCGGCGGCACGGCAGCCTGACTGCTCGCCGGCGCGGCGGCCTGCTCGACCGGCGGCGCGGCAGCCTGACTGCTCGCCGGTGCGACGGCCTGCTCGCCCGGCGGCGCGGCACGCACAGAACATGTTTGATGTAATGCACATAAGGGTGGAGAGAGGTGGAAGAAGATGATTGACGTGTGGGACATATCTGTAATAACGGTCAATGTTAAGGGTCAACCTGACTTGTGAGCCCAGCATGTCAGAAAGGCGTTTAGAAGAGGTAAATCGGGCACTTTTCACACCTGGTAGTTTTTAGCAACGGATTAGGATAAAAGTGGTAGTTTTCCGCACAAAAACGTAAAGTGGTAGTTTTTGAACACCTTTCCATGAAATGTGGTAGTTTTTGGTTAATTACTCAAAAAATCCAGATATCCCGATACCTCCCATTCATACACATGTATGACATGCATCGTTACACGTATCCAATGCTTGTAGTTTTCAGGAAAATATACATACGTAGCAATAGGGAAGATATACGTGGGATTGCAGCTGATGAAATATATACTATACCATCTGTTGTCAAATGGCACACCAATGATAAATACTCCCTCTGTTCATAAATATAAGACGTTTTAAAGACTTGTATGTGCAGTCTAGAACGTCTTATATTTGTGAACAAAGGAAGTACAAGTTTTTGTCCTCGAGGGAGTAATACTGTAGCTGGCCCGGCCGATCCGATTGTTAGCTGCCAATGTCGAGGAATCCCAGACTTGTTGAGATCCCCTGGACTTTATTGTTTCTGTAATCTGGTAGATGATGATGTAATGAAACAATATTGGAGAATCAGTAAAGCTGTCATGATGGCTTTACCTCGGAAAAAAAAAGAGGAGATTCTGTTGTCATGTGAACCTTCGTCAGTCATTTACAATTTTATTTACATGGTTGGCGGTGGGGTTTCCACCCAAGGGTAGAGAAGGCAAATGAAATTAGCTCCTCAACTGGTCCTAAACACAAGATTTATAATAATAAGCAAATAAAGGGAAGTTGAGTAATTATCTTTTGTTGTCACTGACTAAGTGGTTATGCTATTGGTCTGTACATTTATTTTGTCTACGATGGCATCATTATCGACCTTCTAATGAGGGTTGCAGAAAATGTATTAGTTATAGGTTGTGATTTAGCTGTCCTCGTGACTTTTGTATTTTCAGCATTGTCGCCCATCTCAGGCCGTTTGAAAATTCTAATAGCAGTAATGTTAAGATCCCTTGTTTCCTGCTTGCTGGAAGAAACTGAAGCCGTAGATCTCACATCCGAAGGCTCATAGGCAAGATACCGGTTTGCCAACGGTGCTCTTCCTACGAGCGCCGATCTTCAATCCAGCGGTGGTGGATCACTCAGCCGTTGTTGCTCAGCATCCGGCACCTCCATGTGCTCTGCTGCTTTTCTTCTACTTTTACCACCACGTTGTAATGGCTATAAAGCCACCCATTTCCCTGGTTTGGGACATGTTGAATTGTATTGGGTGTAAACCCTAGCCGCCGGTGGCGAGCTGAACCTACTTTCCCCATTTCCAAATAATAGAACCCTAGTTTACATCTCCTGAATTCCCTTGAAATTGAGTGATTTAGAGTGAAATTACTTCCGTTTGAGCTCAGGGCTTGACAATTGGTATCGAGAGCCAATTGATTTTCGACGATGGAGTGAATCATGGAGGTTGGAGAGACCATAAAATCCCTCAGTGGTTCGTGTGGGCGGCGTGGAGCAGCAGGGCGGCGACCGAGGCAGCGTTGCTCAGATGCAGTCAAGTCTTAGCTTGGTTGCCGAAGAACATTTCTTTGGTGGTAAAACCCCCGCTACTGAATTCTGACCGGCATCATGGGTGGCGGTGAGGCGAAGGGAGAATAGAGGTAAACCCTTTCCCAACCCTATGGTTTCAGTCATGATGCGCGTCGAAGAATCCGGCGACACAACCGACCTCTAGTTGGATTCATTGGAACTGGATATCAAGACGTTGCAGCACGATCGAGAAGAGGATCACAAAGAGTTTAAGGAGTTCCAAGCTATTGTCAACAGGAATTTTGTAACGATGCAGAAGAACTTTGATAAAGTCCAAGAAAACTCCAGGCGTTTGTTGTTGGATCCTGACCCAGGCGAAGAGGCGGAAGAGAATTCTGCTCAGGGTAGTGTACCGCTAAAGGACAACAACACCAAATCCCCAGTTGTACCGCCGGGAAGGCCCAAACAACTACCAGTCCCTACTCGTCCTTCCGTAGCACAACCTGAGAAACCAATGCATCCTGCTGTCGGAACAACAACACTCAGGGACGGTTTCGACAAGGAACTCAATTTGAATGGCATTCCGAAAGTTCCTTACAGGCACCCGAACTTCGGCAGTTCCAAAGGAGATCAAAATCAAGCAGGAGGACAAGTGCAGAATGCAGCACAGGTACTGATAGATGAGCTAGAAGAAGAAGGTTAGCGGGATGGGAATATGCGCAGATCTAGACCATCCACTGCAAGTGAGAGTATCTCCTCTGCTTAAGCATCAAATTAACGCCTCAGCCTAAGGCCTTTCCCAGTGCTCCATGGTGGACAGGTGCTAAGCATGCCACATAAGCAAAAAAATGACATGGCATAGCAATTAAGGAGGAAAGAGAGCACTTTGGTGACCCCAGAAAGAACCAATGCCATACACGTGAACCTAGTCAAACCACTTAAATGAAAGAAGATGACCAATGCATGAGAGAGTTTAGGTGCTAAATCATTAAATAGGGTGAGCTTAGCAACTACAAGTTAAGCACCTATGCATTGGGAAGTTGAGTTGCTAAGCTATTTAATGCTCTTAGCACCACATCTTAGCACCTTTGCATTGGAAGCAGGCTAAGTTCCTAAGGCTGCTCCCAATGCTCCACCTTGTACAAGTGCTAAGGCTACCACGTAGGTTAAAAATCTGATGTGGCAAGGTATTTAAGAGGAGAGAGATGGGTGTGGTGACCCCAGGAAGAAACAGTGCCAAGCGCGTGAACCTAGGCAAACTACTTAAATGAAAGAAAGCCCACCAATGCATGGAGAACTTTAGTAGCTAAATTATTAAATAAAGTATGCTTAGCTACAACAAGTTAAGCACCTATGCATTGAAGGCTTTGGTTGCTAAACCTTTAAATGTGCTTAGTACCTCATCTTAGCACCAATGCATTGAAAGTAGCCTAATGGGCACCGGCGCCCCGAAGGCCACGTCATACTAGTTGTTGGCGCTAGCTTGCTGCGGTTATTTTTGTGGTCCGGTGCACACACTACTATGTATGCCCCTGCGAACCAATACACGTTCATGCTGCTGCACCCTGACTTGTGTTGACCCAAGAAATGATTCTCGAACCACACCTTGGAAACTTAAATGCACAAGACGTGTACATGCAACCGAGGCTAAGCATCCTGATATACTCTTTCCTTTCCGGTTTATAAGGCTTATCTCAAAATTTTCAGATTTCCATTATATAAGGCTCATTTTGAGTCCAATTGAGTTAAAGAGCTTTGAGTCTCACACCACATTTAATGAAAGTGAGGGAATTATTGGTCATGCATGCATCTTTTTCTACATGCACCATGCAAATCCAATGAGAGAGAGGGTGTTGCACTTATTGCCTCGGGAGTTTAATAAGTGAGAAATATTTCATTGGACAATTTTGCATCCACAAAACTCGTGTCATCCATTCACAGTCTACCTTGGTTGATGAGATTTCAGATTTGAGCCCTATAAACCGGAAAGGAGGGAGTACGTATCTCATTCCTAGCTTGCCGCCATATACTGTGACATCTCGCGTCCTTCTTTGATCAATGTGGATCTAAATGTGAATATATTTGCACATGTAACTTTTAGTAACCGATAGACTAACCTTGTAACCCAGTAAGCTACAAGAAATGCACACTTAGCCACATATGGCAAATCCTTATATATTCCTATTTTATATGCATTACTTTACCAACCATATGCATTCATTAATTGCATCCTTGCTGAAAAGCTATGACTCATAAACTCTCATAGTTAAGCAAGACCATGCAAACTGTTCTGCATGCTATGTTATTAAGGTGCCAACCATTCATAATATACATAAATGATGTTAGAGGAAGGACATTGTGACCATTATTCAATGTAGATATACTTGTTCTTAGTGCGGTGCATGTTCAGTTAATGGATATGCTGCCCATTTTCATGTAGAAATTCGAGTTCAGTCTCTTAAAAATGACTAGTGCAACAACTACCGTGAGTTTCTGCTGTAAACAAATGTATCTCATGCAAACGACTGGCATTTTCTTCCAATACACTTAGCAATTTTTTCTTGCAAGTTTCATTTAATTAAGTGTGTGACTTCGCATACTTATGAACAACAAGTTGCACATTAAACCAATTAAGGCGCAATGGAAGGGCAGCAAACCAACTATGCCACGTGGCGCATGCTGGTTGGCCGCGGTTAGAAAGTTCTTGTTTTTTAGATTATTTTTAGAAGATAGAAGTGAGATCCTTTTTTCTTTCTATTTTGAGAAAAAATAGGTTTTCTTTCTTTTTGAGGTGGATGTGATGTCAATGTGATGCAAGTTTTTTTTTTGTTTTTTTAGATGAATTTGAGTTTTTTTTCCGTTTTGTTAATATGGGGAAACATGCGCACAACTTTATTTCAAGTGGCCCGCAATCCCCAAGCATCTGTTTAATATAATCACATGTGAAAGAACTACTCACTAGTGTTTTGGTTACCGAATGAGACTTTTTTACCCCCCCGGGGGGGGGTGCAGTAAACGTGGTTACCACGGTTACCGAGAAATACCGAGCATATTTCAAACGAAATTTACAAATGAAATTTGTATTCAAATTCTTTTGAGATAGTATAGAAGGAGCCTGAAGTTATAATTGTGCAAAAGGAGCTACTAGCGCAGTGGAAAGTAGTGTACGTGCGTGCTCTGAGCTCCCGTGTTCGACTCTTGGTTCTTACTCGAACCAGTAACCTCAATATACTTGACGACTCGGTAACCAAAACCTTGCTACTCACTAAGGCTGCATGTAGTGGAGAGTATCATACTAGTACGATGCATATTTAGAGGCATTAAAACTGTGCATTTTTTTAGCCATCTAAGGCCACTAGCGTCCATAGCGGTCGGATCTTCAATTTTGGACGTTTTCAGCTGTCCGATTTGCTCTAATTCTCACCTTACGTTGCTTCCTTCGGTGGTGGGCAGCTGCTCCACTGACAGTTTCAGCCTCCTGCTGTGAAATTGGGCTCGATGGGCATTTAGCTCCTCCGTCCATTTGCAGCCAAAAAATCCTCAAGACTCACGCGAGTCTCCTTCCATGCGGACGGACGCAGCCCTCGCGTGGAGACCGATGCTGGCCGGCCGGGTGAAACTCTCAAGGTGACCTCACATGGGGTCCGACCGCAATAGGGCGCCTCTGCTTGGTTGCTTCTAGTCTGGGCGGAGAGGCGACGGAGCAGTGTCTCGGGCGGTGAATAGGCGGCTGCAGATTGGACTTTACTCACGAACGATTGATTGAGAAGTTAATCAGAGAGCCGGTTAATGGCAACCGATGAGCCGGCTGCCCGATAATTTCAGCCCAGTTACGAATGTCGATTCATGCTTTTCTTTCAATTCACGAGCGTTGATATAATCCCGGCCGGGCTGCTGCTCCTCCCTCCCCCCTCTCACTTCTGCAAACCATTCTGCACCATGGATGAGCCGCTAATTCGTTCCAACCCTCCCTCCTTCCTACATCCCCTCTTCCTTCATTTATTCACCCAATTTTAGATTTTCTTTTATTGATACTGTTCTTTTTACTCACAAGCAGTGCAGGTTATATTCGCGTTAGTTACCGGCCCCTGCTTAATTAGCAATGTGATGCACTCGATATCACAAAGGAAACATGATTTTGTTCAGCCTGGTAGGACTCTTTTTACCATTTTTATTTTAGTTTTTGAGTGGAGAGGCGAGACAGACTATATCCGCAACTAATGTCTTATCTCCTCTGCTTAAGCCTCAAACTAACGCCTCAACCTAAGTTCCTAAAATTTTCAAAAAAAAAAAAAAAACCTAAGTTCCTAATGGGAACCGTCATACTAGCCGCGGTGATTATTCTGGGCTGGTGCACACGCTGCTATTTATGCCCCTGCGAACCAATACATCCTTATGCTGCTGCACCCCTGACTTGTGTTGGCCCAAGAAAGGATTCTCAAACCACACCTTGGGAACTTAAATATGCAAGTGTTGTACATGGCACCAAGGCTAAGCATCCTGATACATCTCATTCCTAGCTTGCCGACATATACTATGACATCCGGTGTCCTTGTTTGATCGATGTGGATCTAAATATGAATATATTTGCACATGTAACTTTTAGTAACCGATAGACTAACCCTGTAACCAGTTAGCTACAAGAAATGCACACTTAGCCACATATGGCAAATCCTTATATAGTCATGTTTTATATGCAATTACTTTACCAACCATATGCATTCATTGCATCCCTGCTGAAAAGCTATGACTCGTAAACTCTCATAGTTAAGCAAGCAAGACCATTCAAACTGTTATGCATGCTCTTTGTTACTAAGGTGCCATACCATTCATAATCGGGCCCTTCATAATCAGCATAAATGATGTTAGATGAAGGACATTGCGACCATTAATCAGTGTACATATACTTATTGTTAGTGCGGTGCATGTTCAGTTACTGGATATGCCCATTTTCATCTAGAAATTCGAGTCCAGTCTCTTAAAAATGTCCTTGTAGTGCAGCAACTACCGTGAGTTTCTCATGTAAACAATGCATCTCATGTAAACGACTGACATTTTCTACCAACGATACACTTTAGCAATTATTTCTTGCAAGTTTCAGTTAAATAAGTGTGTAATTTCGCATACTTATGAACAAGAAGTTCCACATTAAACCCATTAAGGCCCACAGGAAGGGCGGCCAACCAGCTATGCCACGTGGCGCATGCATGTTGGTTGGCCGTGGTGAGAAAGGTTTTGTTTTTTTAGATTTTTTTTGGAAGATAGAATTGAGACCATTTTCCATCCATTTTTTGAGAAAAACTTTTTTATGGTTTTCCTTTTTTTTTAAGATGGATGTGATGTCCACGTGATGCGAGAATTTTTTTTTGTTTTATTTTCAAATGAAGGTGAGGTTTTGTCCTTTTTTCTTTAAGATGGGGAAACGTGTGCACAAGTTTCTCTCGAGTGGCCCGCAATCCCCAACCATTTGTTAAATATGATCACACGTGAAAGAACTACTCACTAAGGCTGCATGTAGTAGAGAGTATCATACTAGTATGACGCATATTTAAAGACATTAAAACTATGCATTTTTCTAGCCATCTAAAGCCATTAGCATCCATAGCGGCCGGATCTTCAATTTCAGATGTTTTCAGCGGTCTGATTTGCTCTGATTCTCACCCCACGTCGCTTTGTTCGCTACGATCCGGTGGTGGGCCGTTGCTCCAGCGACAGTTTCTGCCTCCTGCCGTGAAATTGGACCCGATGGGCTTTTAGCGCCTCCGTCCATTTGCAGCCAAAAAAAACCTCAAGGCTCACGCGAGTCTCCTTCCATGCGGACGGACGCAGCCCTCGTGTGGCGGCCGATGCTGGCCAAGTGGGGTCGGACCGCTGGGTTGCATCTTGCCTGGGCGGAGAGGCGACGGAGCAGTGTCCAGGGTGGTGAATAGGCAGCTGCCTGCTGGAGCGACGTAGTTTTGGCTCTCTACTTTTACTTTGCACGAGTATAGAAGAATTGAGCTTATGAAAGAGTGAAATATAGACTGTATTTTTGTTTATCTTGTAATTACGATGAAACTGTTAAATCCGGGGTCATTGGTTGATCATCAGTCTTGTACTGTTTTTTTTTGGATGGCGAGCGTCTTAAGTACGACCAATACAAAGTAACAAAATGAAGCTATTTTTCAAAAGGGGCGCTTTATTACTTAATAGATTTAAGCATTACACCCGGCATCTGCATACTTAAGATGCACACAGCCAAACAAAAGTCCTTTCACACAAAATGAAAAAATAAAATAAAAAGGCGAGATACTCAAAAACATGTCAAGTCCGTATAACACCTAAAGCGGAGCGGGGCCAATCCTAAGATCATGTTGCCACCCATGTTGAGTAAAAGTATCCCTCGCCGAAGCCTCCAATCGTGTACACACCTTCATAAACAGGTCTTGATTCTCCACGTGTTGTAGAGAGGACCATGAACGAAGAGTCCTAATACATCTGTAAACCAAGACGAACTCCCCTTCCCCCCGTGTCGCTGCCCCAGGCGACACCGGGGGCGACTCCGCCTCCGGCCGAAGCTCCCTCCCGCCGCCTCTTCGCTCGCCGCCGCTGCCGCCGGCCGTGCGCCGCGGTGGCGGCGGGCCCCCTGCTGCCGAAGGTTCCAGGGGGGGACCGGTCTGCTGGTGGCGCTGGGGAGGTCGTCGGGTGCTTCTGGGGTGGTGGCCGGCGGCTCGCCGGCGCGGGATGCCGGGGCGGCGGCCCCGGGAGGTGGCGGCTGCGATCTTGTTGCGGGCCGTGCTGGTGGAAGAGGGCCTTGGCAGGCGCGGTGGTGGCTGCATCGTCGACGCGACGGCCGCTGGATCTCGATCCAGTTTTCGCGCGGGTCCTCGTGCGGGGTGGCGGCGCCGGTTCTGGTGCTCTGCACCGGGTGTGGCGCGGAGGGCGCGGTTGTGGCGGAGGGGCTCGGGCAGCAGCTGCACTAGGGGCTCGGGCGCCGTGGTTCTGGCGTCGAGCGGGGTCTGGCGCGTCACTCACGGCATGAGGTGCTGTGGTTGCCAGCGCGCTTGCGAGGTGCGGCAGCAGCTGCACGACGAGGTGGAGCCGGTGGAAGTCGACCATGGGGATTGTGTGTTGTGCAGTGTTTCGGATCTGCTCGGATTCGGAAGTGTGGAGGAGCTCCGGGCGAAAGTCTTGCACTGACCGTGGGTCGGTGCCGGCAACAGCGGCGTCATGGCCATGGTGTCGTTCCCCTTCTTGAAGGTGTTGCCGTGGAGCTCCATTACACGACTCTCCGGGAGAAATCCCTAGCTTCAGATGGTCAAAGCGGGCGATGACGGCGGCTACGTCGTTTCCTTCTTTGAGGCATCGTCTTGGAGAGTCAGCATGTTGCAGTTTGCACGGATCTCTTCGTCGTCTGAGACAGTGGATGTCGGGGCGGCGGCTCCGGGTGGTTTCTGATTGTGCGTCGAGATGGCGATCTCGGGAACAATGTGAGTGGCAGCTCTATGAGGCGGGGCACTATCTCGACATTGGTTGGGTGGCATCCTTGTCCCGCTTGGGCGGTAGGGGTATCGGCTCGGTCGATGCGCCCCAGAGGGGGCGGTCTGACTTTACGTCGGGGCGGCGGCCCCGGATGTGGTGTGACGTTCGTGGTCTACGAGTGGTTGTCCTGAGCAGTGTGGGCTGCGGGCAGCTGGGTTGTGCGGCGTTGCTGCTCGATGGGAGCGGTGGTATGTCGGGGCGGCGGCCCCGGAAGGCGGTGCTGGTGGATTGCGCTGGGCGCGATGGAGCGGTGGATGTCGGGGCGGCGGCCCCGAGAGAATCTCTGTGGGGTCCAGACTTCTGTGGCAACGATGATGGTGGGAGCGATGTCGACGACGCGGCAATGGTTGCGGTAGTCGGCTCTTCTCCGGCGTGTCCACGGCTTTGCCTCGGTTTGTTTGTTGCTGTGGAGTCGAAGCTGAGGCGACGGGGCCCTGTGGTGTACGATGACTGGCTGCAGGTGGCTCGTTCGGTGATCTTCCATGGCGCCAGCCGTGCCTGGTTTTGTTCTTCTGAGTTCTCCGTGAGAGTCGGAGCTGCGTTGTCTGGCTGCAGGTCGACTTGTCGTCGATGAGGGTGGGCTTTGCTCTATGTGTTACAGTCTATGGGAGTGGGCTTGGCCCTTGTTGTTCCGGTTTTTGCCCGGTTTTCCGTAATAAACTGGGCAATTCTCTTCTGCTTAATTAACAGATGAGGCAATCTTTGCCTCCGTTTTAAAAAAATAATACATCTGTAGATAGCCTACATGAGAGAAGTACCTTTACCGTTAAAAACTTTATCATTTCTACATAGCTAAAGCGACCAAATAACGGCAAGCGCTCCCACCCTGAGAAGAGTTCTAAACTTGTGATCAATCCCATGTAACCAGTTGCGAAAAACATTAGCAACACTACAAGGAGGATACAAGCCAGAAGCTATTTGGATGACTGACCATATAGAACGAGCCAATTTGCATTGGAAGAATAAATGTTTTATTCTCTAATCATGGTGACAAAAAACACATTGCAGAATTCCATGCCAATTCCTCTTAATAAGGTTATCTTTAGTAAGAATGACTCCGCGACGAAGATACCATGAAAAGATTTTATTCTTAAGAGGCATCTTCATCTTCCAGATATTCTTCTTATTATCCACTGGCACATCGGACTGGATTAACGCTCGATACATAGACTCCACTGAGAATTGTCCATTCCCATGTAGGTTCCATCGAAATACATCAGACCCATGAGACAGTTGCACCGTGGACAACCGCTGGAGCAGGATGTTCCACGAATGGAGTTTGAATCCAATTAAATCCCTTCTGAATGTCACATTTGGTGAAAATGATTCCAAAACCTTGGCGATAATATCACCCTTGAGGCGCACAATGTTGTATAGAGCCGGATATTGTTCACGGAGTGTGGCATTTCCTAGCCACTTATCCTCCCAGAAACAAATTTCCGAGCCGTCCTTAATTGAGAAGGATCCATAACAGAAGAAATATTTCTCCGTAGCCATTAGCCCGACCCAAAAGTGAGAATCTCCAGGCTTTCATTATACTTCGGATACTGCCTTGAAGCCCACATATTTCCTGCTGGGGAGGGTTTGCCATACACCGTCTTCCGGCTCGAACATTACTGAGTCCAATTTTTAGACTAAAGCCTTAAAATGGTAAGAAGATGTGGGTTATATGTGCATTTGTGCACCATCTAGCATGCCATAAGTTTACCAAGGACCAAAGAAAATGTGAAATAGGTTGAAGGTGTACTACGATATGCTAGGCGCATCTTGTGTAAATATCGTCATTTTGGTGACTTTTCCTGATGGCGAACTAAAGGCATAACGCAGCTACACAAAAAAAAATCCAGGTCACCTGTTTCTAAGCAGATGCCATGGCAGCATTTCGGTGATGTGTGTGAATGAAATGTGAATATGTGATGGCAGACTTCATGTAACTATGGGGGAGAGATTGCCTGCCTGACCCGATGGCACCGTTCCTGGTGTAGGAGCAAAGTTTTAAATAGCACGCTAAGCCTTTTAGCGGCGGACATCCTCAAAATGCTATAGAGTGCTATAGCGATGCTATAGCGAGAGTGGCATTTTGGTGGCCGAGCTACCTGGTGGCCGGAATCTCGCGCCGTTTAACATAGCAACGCGATGTGTGCTAATCTGTTTTCTCGCATTTATACGTTGGTCGTTAAGTTGAAATACATGGGTGCCGTGGGCTGGCGTGCTAGCACTATACGTGGGCCTCGGGTAGACATGGCTACGCACGAACATCATGTGCCTGCTGGGCTGGTTTAAAAATAGCACATATAGCTGGCACTAGGTTGGGCTGGTGTGATATTAATTTCCGGTTTGATGGGTCATCTGGCGCTGCATGAAGCTTAACTCTCCGGGAGCAACTATCTTAGGAGCGCTCATTCGAAAGCCTCCAAGGGTCACTCCCAGGTGCCGCTATTTGATGCGTTCTCAGCCGCCGTCACGTAAAGCGCTCTGAATGTTTTCTACGGATTTTATTATTTTAAAAAAGTTGCCGCATGTGTTTTCAGCTTTTTTATCTTAATTTTTTTTGGCTTTTCAGTTTTTCACTCGTCTTTTTTAGCTTTTGGATGAAAAAAAATAAAAAAAAAATCGGGGGAAAATGCGTTTCTTTTTTAACCCGTGAGAGACACAGATTTGCTTCCGTGAGAGGCACGGCCGTACCTCTCGAAAATAGAAAAAAATGTGTTTTATTTTTTTTCCTTCCTCAAGAGGCGCGGTTTTGCTTCCGCGAGAGACACGGATTTGCTTCTGCGAGAAGCACGACCATGCCTCTCATAAACGGAAAAAGAACGCGTTTTCTTTTTTTTCCTTCCTCGAGAGGCACGGTTTTACTTCGGCAAGAGGCATAGATTTGCTTCCGCTAGAAGTACGTCCGTGTCTTTTGTAAATGACAAGAGGCATATATTTCTTTCCATGATTGTGCCTCTCGGAAAAAAATGTGTTTTCTATTTTTTTTTCGTGAGAAGCACGATTGTGCTTTTCGGGAACGAAAAAAATGTGTTTTCTTTTCTTTTTGGTTTCCGCGAGAGGCAGCCTCTCAGAAATGGAAAAAAACGCGTTTTTTTTCTTTCGCGAGATGCACAGTTTTGCTTTCGCGAGAGGTGCGGATTTTCTGAAATGTCCTGAACACGCACGCAGGCCACGCACAGTCGGAACCATCCAAATTTCGAATCCGGTAGTAAGTCGTCTTCCCCGCCAATTCGGCTTCGATCACCCTGCAGCTTAGCTCCCACGCTTTTCCTTCCCATTCCGACGCCGAGGCGAGCTCTCCACCGCCTCATGCTGGCTTGATATCTAGCCTAGCCCTAGCGCGTCCCCTCTTCTCATCGCCATCTCCTCGCCGATCGACTCTTCCTCCGCAACCATCCACCAAAGATCGAAAGATGCCGTCTCTCATGGCGAAGCGATCCTCCTCGGAGCGGTGTGCGATCCGCCGCGAGCTCCACCGGCGCAGGAAGCTCGCCGCCGTGGCGAAAGGAGGGATCGTCAAGGAGTCATATGCAAAGCAGAGTTCCGCCTGCGTCGATCCTGCAGCACGCGCCGGCCGCGGTGGCCACCAAGAAGCAGCTTGCCGCCGTGGCCAAGGGAGACGGCGCCGCCGCCAAGGAGATCGCCGCCACTGTGCCGCTGGGACAGATTACGAAGACGTGCACCGCCCCGACGCGCCGATCCGCGTCGATCCCGTCGGCTTCAAGTGGAGCCTCCACCACCGGAGCAGAGTCCATCAAGAACATGCCAACCACAGCGACCCGGTCGTCGATCTGGGTGAAGAAGGGGATGGCGGTGAAGGTGCGCACGCGCGCCGGGATCCTGCCGACGGGGCACTGCCTCGTGCTCTGGCTCGGCGCCCGCGTCATCTCCGACGCAGCAGATGACGACGGCTTCCTCGAAGTGATGTACAACGGCAACTTCCCCCGCGACGACGCCCTCCGAACGGTGCGCGTCGCCATGGACGACGTCAGGAGCATGCCCGCCATCGCCGAGAGTTAACTCGATCGGCAGCTACTGCAGAAGCAAAGGGCGCTCAAGTCAAGGATGGATGGCCAAATCAGGGTCTACATACAAAGCTGATCGTCAGTTCAGTTCAGACTGCATGCAAGTGCACAACTGCAGAAGCTTGAGGAGTGTAATTCTTTTGTCGATGTGGTAATTGAGCACTGTCCTAGGCTCCTAGCTAGCGCCTAGCAAGAGAGAGTAACACTGTAGCCGACCAGATTGTTAGCTGCCAATGTCGAGGGATCCCAGACTTGTTGTATTTGGAGACATGAGATCCCCTGGAATTTGTTGTTTCTGTAATAATCTAGTAGTAGTTGACTAGCGGGCAGAGGCGCGCCCGTGAAAGAGCTCTTGCGATCAGTTGTCCTACATGGTAACAGTAAACTAACAACATAATTGCAGTGGCCGCACATCTTATTCTAGATTGTCCTCCAGCGTATGATCTGGATCTCGGTTATGTATGTTGTTGGCTTAAGAATCTCTTTCAGAGTGACAGAGTAGCGCTAGCTGATATGTGATCTTTATCTCAGTTAGTTAGGCTCCTCTTTGTGTAATATTTATTGTGTAATATTTAATAAGATCTTTCTTTTCAGGTCAGTCTGTTCAGATTTTTATCAGTTTATTTACAATTTAGCTAAGATACACACTTGTCAAACTGATGACAACATTAGGAAACAATCAGTATGTTAATATACCTGACAGTAGGATTTATGTTGGCAAAAAAATAACGGGTATCGATGTGTTCTTTTTTTCTTGATTGAAAAAACTGATTTTCTGTAACACTGTTGGATAAAAGGAAAAGAAAATAACTTTCTTGCTAGATTGGTGTTCAAGCAGTACGATATTACACCTCGAAAAGCACTGGTTCAAAAGATTACTTAAAGAGAGATATGCAGTTTAGAAAGAAAGGACACTAAAGGGTCAATACATGATATGCATCCATAAGGCAAAATGCAATTTGGTCTTCCTTTATCACAGAGCAGTTAGTTTTGGTACAACCTACTCATTTCCAAGATCACCTCTGCCTTCTTTGTGATTTTTCAAACGAAATAACTCATCCGCAATGTGGCGCATGGTACAACATTATTACATCAACATTTTGTACAACTGATTGTGGTATTAATTATTTCAATCTAGTTGTGCTCACCTTTTCTTTGACTTCTTATTGGTAGGTGCATCTTCTACTATGTCTTTGTGTCCTTGTGAAGTGCTGATAGCATCTAGTGGCTAGAAATGATCTACAAAACTGTATGAGTTCAAACCGACATAGTGTACTTTGCTAAAAGCTAGGGAAGCATGGTATGTTGTTGTTTATCTTGGTTTTCTCTGCTCCCAGTACTGCATCCTCAATGCTGGGTGTGATCTATAGAAGCCCTAGATGTAAGCTGATCGGCATGTAGTGGATCTGCTGGTGTCGGTGTGGAAGATGAAGATTGTCCGATGTCTATGGATGCCGATGCGTCCGCATCTAAAGAATTGTTGTTTGGAATGACCGTCATCACTTTTTTTTTTGCCAGGACAGTTCATTGTTTTGCATATGCAACTGTACAATATACTTTTTTCCCGTGATAATATCCCCAATTCCAAGGAAATTGAATTCTGCAAACACTTGGTTTGCTCCCTCATCAGTGTATTACACGCACATATATTTTCTACTTGCATATAATCAATTGGTACCGAAGTACATCCCAAGGCAACGCCTGATAACCTGAACACAGAACAGAAAGATTGACATGAAAATTGTAGCCTCACGAAACATAAAATCTTCCACACAATCTCGGTGAGACTACAACTTCCATGGTAAATAAAACCTTAAGTTCTGACAAAAAGGCATCTTAAGCATAATCTTTGACAACCAACGCATGCTAACAACAAATGAGATTACCCAATCATTATAACCTGATAATTTTGTACTCTGAAATGATCAACTCTACTTAGGAAGTTGAAAAGGATGTTGTACTTACACTCGCCACTGGAATGCTAGAGTACAAAACCCATCATATTGTAGGTTGCTTACATATTGGAGGACAACATGTCACAGCCAAATCCATCATACACTCCTTGTTGTGCCATAGGTCCTATATGTGGTCTCATCTATATAACATGTACTCATGCTAAAGTTTGAATTCAAATTCAGACATTTGATTCAATGGTGATAACTAATTAACCATAGATAAAATTTCAGAAGAAGAAAATATTTCAAATCCTTCTTAAGAGTATACATAAACTACAGTTTGAAATCCTTTCTGTAATGAAAATTGTTTACAATTGAAACATATTGTAGGCTTCTGAATCAAGGTCTTGAAAGTTCTCTCTAGAAGTTTGTAGTATAAGAGTATCACTCCAGTTATCTTTGTTCTCTCTAGAAGTTCGGTAGTATAACAATATCACTCCATTTATCTTTTTTTAGTAAGATCACCAGATTTATCTTTGCTCTCTCTAGAAACTCTGTAGTATAAGAAGCTTTATATTAGCCACTAAATGGAGCATGTAACATGACGTATATGCATATATAAGCTACTTTAGGTGGCATTGTATCTAAACACAAGGATCTTATGAGATGAACATGGAAAGAAAATACTAATTTTGAATTTAATCAACTAATATTCAGATTTGTTTGACACTCTAAACAACAAAGGAAACATTACTGCCTACGGCATTTTTTCTTTCCCCTTGATCTGAGGTGTGCAATGTGCAAAAATGGAGACACACAAATTAATTCTTGCAAGGGGGAGATGATCCATAACCTGAAGATTAGGAAATCAGAAGGAACAGCTGATCTAAAGCTTGTGATCTATAATCTGGCCACCATGATTTCAGCCAAGGGAGTCTCCCCTTGACTAAAGATTGGGAAATCACAATGAAATTGTCCATCTGATGTGGCACAGATGTCTCCCCTTCAATTTCAATGCCCCGGAAATAGTCACATCTAATCCAATCCTATTCCACTTGCTCAATAACCGGTAGGCATAAAGCAGATCCCAACGGAGCAATTTCCAGTTATAGAGAGAAATGGCAATGGTAACAAACCTTGAAAGATTGTTCGAACCTTTCTCCATCTTATTATTCTAGAAAGGCAACATTGGCCGCTATTTTGTGTTTTTTATGTAAACACCTCCTGCATATAAGTAGTCCGATTATGGTCCTGTTATTTTCCAGATTGAATCAGATGAAGAAACAATCTCGTTGAAGGAAGTAGTTAAATACTATGGAAGAAAAGCTTAGCAACTCGAATATCATATAGATGAGCTACAATTAAAATCCGACTCCTCGTTGTCTCTTCAAGGAAGCATGTGCGATAACCTGGACATGACAGTAATATTCCTGAACGTAAATTATAATGGTGTGACCTGGTTATTATCTCTTGATTCGTTTTCTCCAAAAAAGAAGATCTTTGTGTCTCTCACATCGATGGGTTATGTGCATTCATATGCATCTATACTATGAGAAAACTAAGACAACATAACTTTATAATTCTGAAGTTAAAAGGAACATTTGTATTCTGGTAGTACCCACTTCCAAATAACATTTCATGATACTTTTAAGGTACACCGCTGGACCAAAGTAACTCACGTAGGTGCTCCAGCGTGGCTCCTCCACCCTATCCATTACAAAGAAAAAAACAAAGATGAGAAATCCTAAAGGAGAGAAGACAACAGAAAAAGCAAAACGTGGTCCAGCCCGTCGACAACTACCTCTCGATACGCTGGCTTTACTCCCCTCTCCCTTTTCCATTCCTGAATCATGGTCAGTTTATTGCAAGGAGGGAGAGAAAGAAGGAGAAACGGAAGAGGCAGCCATCAAGGCATCCAGAGCCATCTCGTCCTTCCCTCATCTGTAGAGGTAGAATTTGTTTGAAGAATGTTGAGGTCCACGCAGCCGTGTCCTCCAGAGGCACAGGTGAATGGCGACCCGGCAGCGACAAACCCTAGATTAGAGGCAGCCGGTTGGTGAAATCGACAGGGAGCTCGAGCAAGGGGAAGGGAATGAGGCGTGGGGGAAGAAGAGATGACAGAGAAGCCGAGACCTGGGAGTAGTGTGTCGTCGGCGGATCACGGTCGGAGCGGAGCGGCATGGGGTGGACAGGTGGAGGGGGGGCGAATGGCGTGCTTTTCTCTCTCGTTCTCCCTGGAAGAACGAATAAGGAAGCAGCGGCTAGGCGGTGGGTTAATGGGTCTGACTCCTGAGATATTTCGGTGGCTTGTCCGTTGCTTGGCTGTAAAAAAATAAAACAAAAACAGCGGTGAATCAGCACATACGTGTCAAGGAAAACTGTAACAACGTGTCAATTAGGAAAGAGCTTTCACCTAACATTGCAAAATCACGGGAGGAGCTCCTCCTTAGCCGGTTTAATACTTTGTAATATATGTGATGAAACTATTTTGGAGAATCAATGAAGTTGCCATCATGGATTTTTCTAAAAAAAAAGAGGAGATTCTAGTGTTATGTGAACCTATTAATTTTGTGACGAAAAACTACCACTTTCAGATAATGGCCAGTTTAGATGATTTAAGTACGTTTATGACATGCGGGACCCACCCATCAGGGTTGACATGGCGGCACAGTCAACTCCATTTATTTTGGCCGGTGGGGCCCATACGTCAGCATCAACTTCTTCTTCCTCCTCCTCCTTCTCTAGTTGGCATTTCAACAAACACTTTGAGCATCGGCCCCCAGGGGCCCGAAATAGCGCCGCATGGGGGCCAACCGGCGCTATAATCGGCCTGGGGGGGGGGGGGGGGGGCTCGGGTCCCCAGCCGCCGCCCCACGGTCGCCCCCAAACCGGCGATTTCGGCCCAGTATCGGTGATGATTAGGCCCAAGTTCAGCCCAAATTCGGCGCTCTTTCTTCTTAAAATCAACAAATTCGGCGCTCTTCCGACGTAAAATCAACAAATTTGGCGCTCTTCCGGCATAAATTCAACAAATTCGGCGCTCTTCGACATAAATTCAACAAAAACTAAATGTTCATACCAAAGTTCATCACTGAAATTTATAGAAAATCAAATAGTTCAACGAAGCAAGCTCATAATTCGAACATAAATTAAAACAAATCGAACTAGGCGTTGCCCTTGAGCCTCCATAGGTGCTCCACCAAATCGTCCTGCGGTTCTTGATGCACATGTGGGCCTCGGATCTTCTGGCGCATATTGAGGTAGGCAGCCCATGTTGCTGGTACCTGGTGATCAACGACTGTAAGAGGTCCCATCCTGTGATATGGTTCAGTGTCAAACACTGGCTCTTCCTGCTCGCTCTCAATGATCATGTTGTGCAAGCAGACACAGCAATTCATGATCTCCCACATCTGCGATTTCGACCAGGTCAGAGTGGGGTACCGGACAACAGCAAATCGAGATTGGAGCACACCAAATGCTCGCTCGACATCTTTCCTGCAAGCCTCCTGACACTTAGCAAAGTGTGCCTTCTTTGGCGCCACAGGTTTTGAGATAGTCTTCACAAATGTGGACCATCTCGGGTAGATACCATCTGCTAGATAGTATCCCTTGTTGTAGTGGCGCCCATTGACCTCAAAGTTCACCGGAGGAGCATGACTTTCAACAAGCTTGGCGAAGACATTCGAGCACTGCAATACGTTGATGTCATTATGAGTTCCTGGCATACCAAAGAAGGAGTGCCAAATCCATAGGTCATGTGTGGCTACTGCCTCAAGTACCACGCTGCAACCTCCTTTGGCGCCTTTGTACATCCCTGCCAAGCAAATGGGCAGTTTTTCCATGACCAATGCATGCAGTCGATGCTTCCAAGCATCCCAGGAAATCCTCTTGCCGCATTCTGTGCTAGGATCCGAGCAGTGTCTTCAGCATTGGGTGATCGCAAATACCGTGGTCCAAACACTGCCACCACTGCCCTGCAGAACTTGTATAGACACTCAATGGTGGTGGACTCGGCCATTCGTCCATAGTCTTCTTGTATGTCAGCGGGAGCTCCGTATGCAAGCATCCTCATAGCTTGGGTGCATTTCTGGAGTGAGGAGAATCCAACTGTGCCGGTGCAATCCTTCTTGCAAACGAAATAGCTGTCGAACTCCCGGATGGAATTAACAATCCTGAGGAAGAGCTTCCGGTTCATCCAGTAACGACGCCGAAATACTTTCTCACCGTGCAGTGGAGAGTCGGCGAAGTAGTCGGCGTAGAGCATGCAATAGCCCTCCATCCGATGCCTCTGCTTCCTCTTGCGCCGGCCCGGCGCCGAGCCACCTCGCCGGGGCTTGTCATTGTTCACGAACAGGCCGGCCAGCGAGGCAAGTATCATGAGGTGTTCCTCGTCGGCGGTGTCGGCCTCGGCTTCTTCCTCCAACAGAGCCGCGAACGCCTCCTCGTCGTCCGAGTCCATGGCCGGCGTGATGGCGTCCAGGCAAAACGCCGAACACCTTGTGGGCGTGGCGGCATGGCGGTGCTGCCGGCGTGATGGCCGTGGGGAGAACGGCGATGGGGCGGGGGGTGGGGAAGCGAAATCCGGCGGGGGGGATGGAGCGGCGGTGAAAAAGGCCTTCTAGCGGCGGCGCAGCGGCCGTGAACAGGAGGCGAGAGGCGCCGGCGCCGGAATCGGCATGGTGGAGAGACGTGAGGGGGCGGGGTCGGGCGAGGAAAAAGGCGAGATTCGCCTGACAGCGGTGTCCCACACGCCGTTTTGTTTCCGCCGGAGCCCACCAAGTCCCCCCAGCGCGCTGGGTTCGGCCTGGGTTCGCCGGCCCAAGAAAAGGGTCCAACCGGCGAAAAACGGGGTCCTGGGGCCGCGACTGGGGCGATTTTTCGGCGCCGGCGATAAAAAACTCGCCGGGGGGGGGGGGGGGGGGGGTGCTGTTGGGGGCGCGGCTGGAGATGCTCTTACTATGCATCGGCGGACGGCGGCAGCAAGGGCTTTGCCGGATCGTTTATCTCTTGAAACGGGAACGCGAGATGTGGTTCCTACAGAGGTAGATGCTTTCATGATCTGTGTTGTCACTGGATTTGCTATTGGTCCGTATATTTATATGTGATGACATGATTATGTACCTTCTAAGTCCTAACGAGAGTTGCAGTAAATATATTTCTTACAAGTTGTGATTTAGCTGTCCTCATGGCTTTTGGCGGCACCAACCTGGTCTGCATTGCCAGTATTTTTAGCATTTTCATGCGTGTGTAAATTACAGTAGTTGATGTTGTTAAAGTTATGGCTATGATCTGCTACCTTTTGTGCAAATGTGAAGTTTCTACTCACTTGTCCGTAAATATTACCAGTAAATACCATGTAAGCAGAGCTCTTGACAAGGTTAATGTAACAGCACTAGCTCCTTTTCAGTGTTTAAGCAGCATGAAGAACCTGTTAGCTTCAGGAAATAACTTAGTTCTAGACGAGGTTAATATAACAACACTAACACGATCTTTGGGAACATTTTGCTGCTAGCTTGGAATAAGCTGTTTATAATTCAGGACATGACTTAGTTCTTGATATATCCATCAAATCCACAACCATTTTTGGCAACAGTTCCTCGCATTTTTCCATAACGAAATATCAGAAGGCATCGCAGAATAGCTTGATCAAAATAAATTGTCAGGCATATGCCAAGCATATAGTACATAATTTGACAGAAACTAAACTTCTAGACCAAAAGTAATTTACAGGGCATAGCTTTGAAAGTACATGGAGATTATATTCGGCAAAATTTCCTCACATGTATCTGAAACAAATTGATCAAAACTCACCCGGTAACATGATAGCTTAATCTAACTAAACTGGCCAGACATAAATATCTCGAGGACAACAATATCTCTCAAAACAGCAGAGATTATTTCATTGAGACTTCAAGTTTGTGGATCGCCGAATCGTCTTTAGTTCTCGCGTCAAATCAGTAGCACCCTAACAAAACTGGGACAAGCAAAAGAACTGAATGGAGCCGAATCTTCATAATGTGCCTTCCTCCTGTGTATATAAATTGGAAAGGAACCTCAATTTTCAGACATGAATATACACCATAGTTGAAAGGTCTTTCAGGGAAATAAACAACTTGTTTGTTCTGCAACTTCTTTCACAAGCAGCAAGAACAGATGAAAACATGAAAGAAGGTAAGGAAACAGCATAAACGTTGATGTTTCTATCTCACAATAAAAAGCAGACATGCGCATCACTGCATATCCACTGTTGGCAAATATTACAGCCATCTTAGAATGGACATGAACAACGCCACGACAAAATGGAAGGGATAACAGGATCATTAGATCAATGATAAACAAGAGCTCAGAAGGTTGCTATTTGCTAATCTGCTCATGGATGGGATAACAGGGCAAGTTCTGTCTCATACAAGAGGTGTCAGAAGTAAGCAATACTCATAGGCCACCGCCGCCTTACTAACAACACTAGAAACTCAAAGAAATCCACGCAAAGAATAAAAGCCCAATATTGGTAAAAGAAGCATTCAAGAAATCCAATTATCCAAGAGTTCATTTTACAAACACAGTATAGTCTCTGGTAAAGATGTTAAGAAAATATTGTTAAATGCTAAATCATATCCATGAATAATTTGCCTTCCAAGTTGATACCAAAGATGACACACTAACCAAATTACCTCAGGAGTGGTTCTAATGTAGCCAATATCCACACTAACACAAATATGCATTGTCAAGATGCAGCTACATGGCACACACACACACACACACACACACACATGAGTCAAAGGCTAAACTTCCATATTATCCATGGAGGAAAACCTGGAACTGCGGAAACTAACTGATGGATGGATCCAAACGTCAGATGGTCCCAGGTGATAAGAAGTTGTAGACCTTTGCAGATCAGAAAGTGGAACATGCCAAATTGTCAATATATATAAATAACCCAGATTCAGATCAAACTAAAACCACTAGTTTACAGAAACAAACAGAGAATCTTGATAGAACAAACAGGCATGCATACAGGAATTAAGCAGCACAAATACATCATAGAAAAGGGGAAAGGGGGAAAGGTTCATTCTGAAGTCAGAAGTCCCCAAAGAGTGAAAGGGAACACACACACACAAAATGTTCTGGAAATTCCAAAAAAGTCTAAAGGTATGGGTTAGATTTTCGTTCAAATTTGAAAAACCCAAATTTTCATTTGTGCAAACACTTCTTTCTGACAGCCACACACATCTTTCTACATCAATTTTTACCAGCGCATCATTGAACATCTTAAGGAAAACTTACCAACTCAACTTCAGAAAAGGATAAATATATCAAATATGCAATAAAGTTACAGTACAACTAAACCTGTCTAAGTCCAACCAAACACAATCAAATTTCAGCGGAAGGCGGACACAGACAATTACTAACAAGAATTTAGCTAGCAGTGCGCTAACTTGCAAATGCTAATAGTTATCAAAACTGAAATATGCATTTATAACCCATAACCTGTCAAATATTATCAAAAGATAACAGACATGGTCAACTACATCATACAGACTTGTCCTAGCTGCAAAACTTTAGATTTTAACTAACACAAAATACACAGAACTACGAGTGATAAGTACTAGTATTCGTTCCATATACCCGAGGCTTTAGATAACATGGAAGAAACTAATGACTGAACATACATTGATTGCATCATCTATTGATTGAACCTCTTTAGTTATCTTGTGTCAATTGATTATCGAGATTGCTGCTACACAGAATATAGGCAGTTCATCCTCTCCACTCTTTGCTAGAAATCACATTGAAACACAGCTGACATCTTGCTCGAAAGTAGCACCTGAAAAGCAACAGAGGATTTATGGTATTGATTTCATTACATGGTTGCAAGCCCCATGGATTTCATCATTTCTAGAATCAGATGTCCTGCCTTTTCGTTTTCTTCCTGTGTAATTGGTCAACTAGTTCTCTTCTTTGACCTCATGTGATATATCAGTCCTCATACCTGGTAGCAACAGTCCTGGGCAGTTATCCCCTAAATCCATGGTAGCATCTTCATGAAAATGAGCAGCTTAAATCGTGTGAAGACCAAAGGCATATGTAGCTACAGAACCTGCAAAAAGAACTGAAAATCTTACACTGTGCAGAACAAAGAGTAACACAAAAGCCATATATACAATGAGAACAACACTATAAGAAATTTGCAACTAACAAACTAAATTATGATTGAATAGAAACTATAAAATCGACAACAGTCAAACAAAAGCAGTCAGGAACAGGATAACAAGTTCAACTGGCACTAACTGAATTCTGGAGATGTGATGTTCCATTTGCCAGATATAACAAGTTCAGTTAAAGACAGGCCTACTGGTTCAACGTTCAAGTAATGTTGTTCTTCTGTAACTTGTAAGTCCAGTTATACTCACAGATAGATCAGACTACTTTCTCTGCAACTCCCAGAGGGACCGAAGTTCTGATACTTGAGATCCAACAGATTTATTTTTATAGTTTCTCTGCATTTCCCCGAGGAACCCAAGTTCTGAAACTTCAGGCCCTATCTGATGTTTGTAGTTCTCTAGAGGAGCAGAAGAACACAACAAAACAGTACATTTTCTATCCATTCTATTCCACCAATTTGATTACTTTGTCTCATGTTTGATGTAGCTTTCTGCTACTTAATCCACTACTCATCAGACAAGATTTAGTCAGAATAACCCCATCAAAACTAAAAACGTAAAAAAATATAAACGATAACATGCTATGCATGAAATAGCCAAACACGTCAGAAACATGGACAGTCAAGACTCAAGAATAAGTACATACTCTTATACCTTTCACCAGCCAAACTTGCGTTTTACCTTTGCCATCTTTTCCGCAGAATGCAAATAAGGGTACTTTTAAACCCACATGGAACTGCTTTGACCAGCGTAGCAAATAGTTGTGTGCCAACCAAGTACGTTCACAAGTGCCAGCCATTAGCACGACAATAGTTGCGTGAATTAGCAAGTGTGCGTCCATGTTTGATTTTCTTTGACAAATTGTATGCAGTCTCCACTTTGTCCATCTCCAGCAGCCTGTCATTCAGTTTGCTATACACAACTCTGCCTAGACAGAAACCTTTCCTAAGCGATTCCTCCACCACGGAAACAGCAGCATCAACCTTACCCACATTGCAAAGCCCATTTACAATAAACTCGTAAATTTCTTTATCGGATGGATACCCGCTCTCTTGCATCTCCTCCCAAATGTTCAACACTGTCCCACTTTTCCCAAACCTGGCAAGCCTTTCAAGCAGAAGCTTGTATGCTTTCAAGGATATCATACAACCAGCCTTCCTACTCTTTTGGTAGATCATCAGAGCAGCGTGCGGGGGCCCAAACGTGCAAAGTGGCCCGATGAATGATGTAATTACGCCTGTATCTGGCAGAACTCCTTGAGCCAGCATGTCATCAAACATTTGAAGTGCATCAGCTACCCTGCGTGTTTTCAAAAGGGCTCTAATCATCTTGCAGTATGTGTCACTGTTTGGAGGACAATTGTTGTCCACCATATCCTTGTAGTACTTGATGGACCTGTCCAGATCCCCCGCTGAGATAAAATTGAAAACAACTGCATTGTAGGCCATCGTAGTCGGACCAAATCCCTCTTGCACCATTTTCTCGAACACCCTGAGTGCCTCCTCGGCCTGCCCTGCCCTTCCCAACGCCTCAATGAGATGGCAATGTGAAACATCATCAGGCACCAGCCCATCCTCCAGCATCATTGCCCAGAAATGCTGCAGCTTATCAACCCTCCCAAACCTCGCCCAACCACCAAGCACGTCATTGTACACTTGCTTATCAAGACTGAATGGTTGTCCATGGGCGGCTTGTACGAGCGAGCTGGCAATGCCGACATGTGACCTCCGGCAGAGGCATTCGACGAGAGCAGAGAAGGCCTCCTTTCTGTGACAAGTTTGCCCGATTCCTTTCGCAAATTGGTCGCTCTCGAGCAGTTGGACGGCCTTGTTGACCTGCCTGGCTGCAACCAGAGTATCCATGATGATCTGCAGCGTGGTTAGGTCCGGCAAGATGCCATTTTTCCGCATTACCTCCAGGGCAGGCTCGACGGAGGTGAAGAACTTCCTCCTGCCGAGAGCCCTGACGACGATGTTGGAGGTATGTACGGAAGGGGGGAGCTTGGCGCTGGAGATGGCCCAGTCGAGGAGGTCGACGGTGGCGGAGCCGCTGAGGTTGCCGCGGCTGACCACATCGGAGAGAACCTCCGGGGAGAGGGCGTCGAGGCCCGTGGAGGAGAGGGCCCGGTGGAGGGCGGCGCGGCCGGGGGATTTCTGGAGGAAGACCCCGCGGAGGCGGTCCGCCGGGGACAGGAGGGTGGTGGTGGTGGTGGGAGGAGGAGGGGGGGGAGCTGCTACCGGATCGGGATTGGAGTTAACGGGGTGAAGGGGAGTGGGGGTTGGGGCTGATTTGGTGGGGTTGGTGGCGGAGAGGAGGCGGATGGAGGAGACGACCATGTCGGCGGCGGAGGTGGAATAGCTGAGGCTACGACGGAGAAGAAGAAGGCGGGGCATTTGTCCGCTCACCGGAGTTTGGAAGACTCGCTGTTGTGGCCGCAGCGGCGGCGGAACAGGATGAGGAAAGTCGAGTCAGCCACGGAGGAGGTGGCTGGGGCTCTAGAGGGCGGCGGCCGTGGAGCGCTGGGGGATGGCAGCGGCGGCCGGCTAGCTCTGCCCAGATCCCTTTTTCCGGTGCCACGGAGGCCTCTCGGTCGGGGGCGAAGCGAAGTGGTGCATCACAGACCTGGCCAAACTGGCCGGGCCGGCCCGGCCCGGCACGGCACGTTTAGTAAACGGGCCGTGCCGTGCCAGCTCGTGGGCTGCGTTTCCAGGCCCAGGCACGGCCTGATTACTAAACGGGCTGGCACGTTGGTCCGTTTAGCACGCTGGGCTACACATTTTCAGCCTGTTGGGCTCATTCGTAGACCTATTGGGCTATATTTTAAGTATATATATATATTAAAAAAATCTAAAAATACATAAAAAAAATAAACGGACCGTGTCGTGTCGGCTCGCGTGCCCAGCCTCCAGGCCCAGGCATGGCCCAAGGCGTGCCGCGTGCCGGGCTCGGCCCGTTTACGGTCGTGCCGTGCCTGGCCCATGGTGGGCCGTGCCGGCGTGCTCGCGGGCCGGCCTGGTTAGCCCGGTCCGTTTGGCCAGCTATAGTGCATCAGGGCCGATTCTTTTTTCCAGTAGTGCCAAAATTTTCCTTTCAAGCTCCCGAATTTTGTTATTTAAAAAAAAAACAGTTCGGATTTGAAATGTAAGCCATATTTTTATACACTTTAATTTGTGTTTTGTTTCATGGCCATAGTGAACATTTTAATAGTAAACGGGTCATTCTGATCCACCTATGAGGAACAGTATTTTTTTTTTAAATAATAGAACTAGACTTTCTAAAATTCTGTATTTTTATGACAGACATGCCTTAGTATTTGAAACTTCTTGCACATTTTCGTGACGGGATGACATTTCGTGAAGACGCTGCGCAAAGGAAAATTTAATACTCCAAAATGCTTTCAAAGATGGGTATTTTGAAAATTAATTTGTTTGTTGTCCCATACCATTATGAATGTTTTTCATCATGAAGTTTTTGTGCATATGCGAAAAACTCAGTAATATTTGTCACAAATGAAATTTAGAGCTTGTTTTCTTCTTCTTCTTCTGATTTTACTGTTCATTTGGGTGCTTGTGTACCACAACTCCATGTCCACATTTAATTCATGTGTTTTGTACTTTCATACGTATTATCTAATATTATGTTTACTAGTCTACGGCAGAGGTTATGAAGCACATTTATATTTAGTGTTGGAAAATTGTAAGTGGTGCATCAGGGTGAGTTTGGCTCCAGCTACGCCCCTGCTCTCCGTGGCTGCTCGGCTCGGGCGGCTGGTTCTTCTCTTCTAATCTTACTAGCCAAGCCAGCCACATTTACATACCAAGCAACTAACCTTATACTTGGCACGTCCATGCAAAGTCTAAATTCACTCATTATACTAGTTAATAAACTCCTATGAATAAGGAAAAAGATTCATGGAGGGTGGCGTTGCTTAATTAGCTGGGAATATGAAGAACATTTTTATAGGTTCTTCTTCTTATGAGCTAGCGAGATGCATAGATGGTTTGGATATATAACCGATAGTGGAATGCATGTTTGATCAATAGTACAATCGAGTTAACAAGAATTCAACAATTTACTAGCCACTCTTCCTGTAATGAGAGTGCGTCTCGTTCTATGACCATGGATCTATAAGTATACTGATTGTAACTGAAGCTCCTTCATTTGTACAGAGGTATACGTCTCTATCCCATATTTGAAGGATTTTTTTACTTTGCCCAATTTTAAATTGATAAACACATTGTTGGTCCTATTAAACATGCCTAGTCAACATGATATACAAGAAATATCCTCGGAATAAGAAGATTAATGGTATATTTTTCTTGGGTGCCGAGAAAGTAAAACCTACATATCCATGAATGTCAATAGTAAAGTTTGGACTTGGATGCCTAGGTACGGAACACAAGCATATTTACTTATGACGTGTGTTTGGGTGTAAAGCTAGGCAGTCACCCTTTCTTAATTAGCAAGAGGAGGAACTCCATATCACAAACAAAACATTTAGGTAGGAAGTTAGAAGTCCCCCTGGTGACCTTCAAAAACATGATTGTGAGACATGGTAGTGCTCTTTTTTCCTTTTTTGTGCATGGTGAGGCAAGGAAGGTATATCGCAACTAAAATCTTGTCTCATCCTCTTATAGCGTCCAATTAACACCTAAGCCTAACAGCCCGATGGGCATTGATGCCCACAAGGTCACATCCTGCTAGCTGTTGCTGCGGTGTTTTTTGTAGGAATGGTGCACTGCAATTGGTGGAACCTGGTGCACACACGCTATTATTAGCCCCCCTTAAACCGGGGAACATTCATGTGTCTCCCGCCCCTGACCGGTGTGAACTGTGCAAAGTGTTTAGAAGACACCGATTCTAAGCATCCTGATACATGTCATTCCAAGCTTGCCAACATGCTATCCGCCACTCGACGTCTTTGTTTATCGACATGAATATGATGCGAAGATATTTATATGTATAACTAATAACTTGTAGTAACAGATAGACTAACCCAGATGCTAGCTAAAAGAACTACATATTGAGCCATAGATGACAAGTCCTTATATAGTTGTGTGTGATATGTATTGCTGCACCTACCATATGCATTCATTGCATACTCGCCGACTAGCTATGGCTCATGCACTATCGCAATTAAGCAAGGGCAAAGAAGTGGGAAAAAAATATAACCGGCCAACATGCAGACTGATCCACATGCTCCCAAAGATGCTATACCATTCATAAGATGCATAATTGATGTGGGATGAGGGACATTCTTTTTTATTAGGCATATTTGTTTTTGGGCGAGTTCCAAATTGTTAGTGTATTTCCATTTTACCCAAGTGCTGCCAATTCTCCCCCTTTTGAATTGAAAGGACAATTAATTAGCCGCTAATAATTATTCTTCTAGTAAACATTGGAACTAGGGACATTTCCATCCCAAACTATCCTCAGCACCGGCAGACCCTGCGGGTAGGCCGAGTGAGCCCTGGCACGAGTCGGTCTAATCCACCTAGAACAAACGGTGAAATTTAAAAAAAACTGTAATTTCTAAAATTATGTATTTTTATGACAAACATGCCATAGTTTCTGGAACTTCTTGCGCATTTTCGTGACGGGATGACATTTCTTGAAGACCTGGGCCAAAGAAAATTTAATACTCCAAAATGCTTCCAAAGATTGCTTTTTGAAAATTAATTTGTTTGTTGTCCCATACCATTGTGAATGTTTTTCATCATGAAGCTTTGCACGTATGTGAAACTCTCAGTAATGTTTGGTACAAATGAAATTTAGAACTTGTTTTCTTCTTCTTCTTCTTCTTCTTCTTCTTCTTCTTCTTCTTCTTCTTCTTCTTCTTCTTCTTCTTCTGATTTTACCGCTCATTTAACCCCTAATTTAGGTGCATGCATACGAAAAATCCGCGTCCACATTTAATTGCTGTGTATTGTACTTTCATATTATCTAATATTATGTTTACTAGTCTACGACAGAGGTTATGAAGCGCACTTATATTTAGTGCTGGAGAAATTTAAGTGGTGCATCAGGGTGACTTTGGCTCCAGCTCCGCCCATGCTCTCGGTGGCTGCTGGGCTCAGGCGGTTGGTTCTTCTCGTGTAATCTTAGTAGCCAAGCCAGCTACATTTACATACCAAACAACTAACCTTATACTTGGCACGTGCATGCAAAGACTAAATACACTCACTATAGACTAGTTAATAAACTCCTATGAAGAAGAAAAAAATACATGGAGGGTGGCGTTGTTTACTTCGCTGGGAATACGAAGAACATTTGTATAAGTTGTTCTCCTTACGAGCTAGCGAGATGCATAGATGGTTTGGATATATAACCGGTAGTGGAAAGCATATTTGATCAATAGTACAATCGAGTTAACAAGAATTCAACAATTTACTAGCCACCCTTCCTATAAGGAGAGTGTGTTCTCATCCTATGACCATGGATCTATAGGTATACTGATTGTAATTGAAACTCCTTCATTTGCACATAGGTATACATCTCTACCCCATATCTGAACGATTTTTTTACTTTGCCCAGTTCTAAATTGATAAATTTATGGTCGGTCCTATTAAACATGCCTAGTCAAAATGGTATCCAAGAAATATCCTTGGAATAAGAAGATTAATGGTATATTTTTCTTTGGTGCTGAGAAAGTAAAACCTACATATCCATGAATGTCAATAGTAAAGTTTGAACTTAGATGCCTAGGTACGTAACACAAGCATATTTACTTATGACGTGTGTTTGGGTGTAAAGCTAGCCAGTCAGCCTTGCTTAATTAGCAAGGGGAGGAACTCCATGTCACAAACTAAACATTTAGGTGGGAAGTTAGCAGCCCCCTAATGACCTTAAAAAACATGATTGAGAGACATGGTAGTGCTCTTTTTCCCTTTTTTGTGCATGGTGAGGCAAGCCATACTATATCGCAACTAAAATATTGCCTCATCCTTTTATAGCATCCAATTAACACCTAAGTCTAAGAGCCCGATTGGCATTGATGCCTACAAGGCCACGTCCTGCTAGTTGTTGTTGCGGTGTTTTTTGTAGGAATGGTGCACTGCTATTGGTGGAACCTGGTGCACACACGCTATTATTAGCCCCCCTTAAACCGGGGAACATTCATGTGGCTCCCGCCCCTGACCGGTGTGAACTGTGCAAAGTGTTTAGAAGACACCGATTCTAAGCATCCTGATACATCTCATTCCAAGCTTGCCAACATGCTATCCGCCACTCGACGTCCTTGTTTATAGACATGAATATGACGCAAAGATATTTATATGTATAATTAATAACTTGTAGTAACAGATAGACTAACCCAGATGCTAGCTAAAAGAACTACATATTGAGCCATAGATGGCAAGTCCTTATATAGTTGTGTGTGATATGTATTGCTACACCTACCATATGAATTCATTGCATACCCGCCGATTAGCTATGGCTCATGCACTATCGCAATTAAGCAAGGGCAAAGAAGAGGAAAAAAATATAACCGGCCAACATGCAGACTGATCCACATGCTCCCAAAGGTGCTATACCATTCATAAGATGCATAATTGATGTGAGATGAGGGACATTCTTTTTTATTAGGCGTATTTGGTTTTGGGTGAGTTCCAAATTGTTAGTGTATTTCCATTTTACCCCAGTGCGCCAATTCTCCCCCTTTTGAATTGAAAGGACAATTAATTAGCCGCTAATAATTATTCTTCTAGTCAACATTGGAACTAGGGACATTTCCATCCCAAACTATCCTCAGCACCGGCATACCCAGCGGGTAGGCCGAGTGGGCCCTGGCACTAGTCATTCTGATCCACCTAGGACAAACGGTGAAATTAAAAAAAAACTGTTATTTCTAAAATTATGTATTTTTATGACAAACATGCCATAGTTTCTGGAACTTCTTGCACATTTTCATGACGGGATGACATTTCTTGAAGACCTGGGCCAAAGAAAATTTAATACTCCAAAATGCTTCCAAAGAGAGCTTTTTTGAAAATTAATTTGTTTGTTGTCCCATACCATTGTGAATGTTTTTCATCATGAAGCTTTGCACGTATGTGAAACACACAGTAATGTTTGGTACAAGTGAAATTTAGAACTTGTTTTCTTCTAATTCTTCTTCTTCTTCTTCTGATTTTACCGCTCCTTTAACCCCTAATTTAGGTGCATGCATACGAAAACTCCGCGTCCACATTTAATTGTTGCGTCTTGTACTTTCATATTATCTAATATTATGTTTACTAGTCTACAACAGAGGTTATGAAGCGCACTTATATATAGTGTTGGAGAAATTTAAGTGGTGCATCAGGGTGACTTTGGCTCCAGCTCCGCCCCTGCTCTCGGTGGCTGCTGGGCTCGGGCGGTTGGTTCTTCTCGTCTAATCTTAGTAGCCAAGCTAACTACATTTACATACCAAACAACTAACCTTATACTTGGCACGTCCATGCAAAGACTGAATACACTCACTATAGACTAGTTAATAAACTCCTATGAAGAAGAGAAAAAAATGCATGGAGGGTGGCGTTGTTTACTTCGCTGGCAATACGAAGAACATTTTTATAAGTTGTTTTCCTTACGAGCTAGCGAGATGCATAGACGGTTTGGATATATAACCGGTAGTGGAATGCATATTTGATCAATAGTACAATCGAGTTAACAAGAATTCAACAATTTACTAGCCACCCTTCCTATAATGAGAGTGTGTTCTCATCCTATGACCATGGATCTATAGGTATACTGATTGTAATTGAACCTCCTTCATTTGTACATAGGTATACATCTCTACCCCATATCTGAACGATTTTTTTTTACTTTGCCCAGTTCTAAATTGATAAATTCATGGCCGGTCCTATTAAACATGGGTAGTCAAAATGATATCCAAGAAATATCCTTGGAATAAGAAGATTAATGGTATATTTTTCTTTGGTGCTGAGAAAGTAAAACCTACATATCCATGAATGTCAATAGTAAAGTTTGGACTTAGATGCCTAGGTACGTAACACAAGCATATTTACTTATGACGTGTGTTTGGGTGTAAAGCTAGCCAGCCAGCCTTGCTTAATTAGCAAGGGGAGGAACTCCATATCACAAACAAAACATTTAGGTGGGAAGTTAGCAGCCCCCCTGATGACCTTAAAAAACATGATTGAGAGACATGGTAGTGCTCTTTTTTTCCTTTTTTGTGCATGGGAGGCAAGGCATGCTATGTCGCAACTAAAATATTGCATCAATAGCGTCCAATTAACACCTAAGTCTAAGAGCTCGATGGGCATTGATGCCTACAAGGCCACGTCCTGCTAACTGTTGTTGCAGTGTTATTTGTAGGACTGGTGCACCTATTGGTGGAACCTGGTGCACACACGCTATTATTAACCCCCCCTTGCACCGGGGAACATTCATGTGGCTCTCGCGGTCTCACCCCTGACCAGTGTGAACTGTGCAAAGTGTTTTGGATACACCGATTCTAAGCATCCTGATAAATCTCATTCCTTGCTTCCGAACATGCTATCCGGCACTCAACGTTCTTGTTTATAGACATGAATATGAGTGAAGATATTTATATGTGTAACTAATAACTTTTAGTAACATATAGACTAACCCAGATGCTAGCGACATAGATGGCAAGTCCTTATATAGTTGTGTGTGATATGTATTGCTGCACCAACCATATGCATTCATTGCATGCCCGCCGACTAGCAGACTGGTCCACATGCTCCCAAAGGCGCTATACCATTCATAAGATGCATAATTGATGTGAGACGAGGGACATTCTTTTTTATTAGGCGTATTTGTTTTTGGGCGAGTTCCAAATTGTTAGTGTATTTTCATTTTACCCCAGTGCTTCCAATTCTCCCCCTTTTGAATTGAAATGATATTTAATTAGCCGCTAATAATTATTCTTCTAGTCAACATTGGAACTAGGGGCATTTCAGTCCCAAACTATCCTCAGCACCAGCATACCCAGCGGTAGGCCGAGTTGGCGTCATTCTGATCCACCTAGGACGAACGGTGAAATAAAAAACTGAAATTTCTAAAATTCTGTAGTTTCTGAAACTTCTTGCACATCTTCGTGATGGTATGACATTTCTTGAAGACCTGGGCCAAAGAAAATTTAATACTCCAAAATGCTTTCAAATATAGTTTTTTTAATTAATTTGTTTGTTGTCCCATACCATTATGAATGTTTTTCATCATGAAGCTTTGCACGTATGTCCCTCCCCCTTCCCCTCCTCCCCACGTCGTCCCCGTGGGTGACCCGCCGCGGGTGCCCGGTGTGAGTGGCGGCGGGGTCCGCTCAGGGAGTGCTAGCACGGGACGGCAGCTCAGGCAGGCATGATGGGCTGGCGCGGGGCCCTTGGGCTCAGTGGTGGGATGCTGCTCATCTATGGCACAGTGGCTGCTCGGGCGAGTGGCTCCCTAGCCAGCCGGGTCCGGCCGAAGGCGGATTGAGCGCGACATGGGAGGTGGTGGGCCGTGGAGTGCTGGGGGGTCCGGTTGGTGGCAGCGAACTCCATTTTTTCGGTGCCACCAAGGCCTCTCGGTCAAGTGGTGCATCATGGTCGATTCTTTTTTCTAGTAGTGCCAAAATTTGTCCTTTGAAGCTTCCCAATTTTGTTATTAAAAAAATCACTTCGGATATGAAAATGTAAGGCATATTTTTATGCACATTAATTTTTATTTTGTTTCATCGCTATAGTGAACATTTTAATAGTAAACGGGTCATTTTGATCCACCTAGGACGAGTAGTAAAATTCAAAAAAAATAGAATTAAACTTTCTGAAATTCTGTATTTTTTATTACAAACATACCTTAGTATTTGAAACTTCTTGCACATTTTTGTGACGGGATGACATTTCGTGAAGACATGCACAAACGAAAATTCAATACTCCAAAATGCTGTCAAAGATGGCTATTTTGAAAATTAATTTGTTTGTTGTCCCATACCATTATGAATGTTTTTCATCATGAAGCTTTTGCGCATATGTGAAACACTCAGTAATATTAGTCTTCTTCTTCTCATTTTACCATTCATTTGGGTGAATGTGTACCACAACTCCGTGTCCACATTTAATTCCATTGTTTTGTACTTTCATATTATCTAATATTATGTTTACTAGTCTACGACACATGTTATGAAGCGCACTTATATTTAGTGCTGGAAAATTGTAAGTGGTGCATCAGGGTGACTTTGGCTCCAGCTCCGCCCCTGCTCTCGGTGGCTGCTGGGCTCGGGCAGCTGGTTCTTCTCTTCTAATCTTACTAGCCAAGCCAGCCACATTTACATACCAAGCAACTAACCTTATACTTGGCATGTCCATGCAAAGACTAAATTCACTCATTATACTAGTTAATAAACTCCTATGAATAAGGAAAAAAAATGCATGAAGGGTGGCGTTGCTTAATTAGCTAGGAATATGAAGAACATTTTTATAGGTTGTTCTCCTTATGAGGTAGCGAAATGCATAGATGGTTTGAATATATAACCGGTAGTGGAATGCATGTTTGATCAATAGTATAATCGAGTTAACCAGAATTCAACAATTTACTAGCCACCCTTCCTGTAATGAGAGTGTGTCTCGTTTTACGACCATGGATCTATAGGTATACTGATTGTAACTAAACCTCCTTCATTTGTATAGAGGTATACATCTCTACCCCATATTTGAAGGATATATTTTTTACTTTGCCCAATTCTAAATTGATAAACTCATTACCGGTCCTATTAAACATGCCTAGTCAAAATGATATCCAAGAAATATCCTCGGAATAATAAGATTAATGGTATATTTTTCTTTGGTGCCTAGAAAGTAAAACCTACAGATCCGTTAATAGTCCAGCCAACACAAACAGCATTTATGCCTGGGAGACACACTTAGAAGGGGTTGTTGTCTTGCATGAAACGTTGCATGAAATACATACAAAGAAAATCGATGGGGTTATCTTTAAAGTGGATTTCGAGAAGGCATATGATAAAGTAAAATGGCCGTTTCTCCAACAGGCCTTACGAATGAAAGGGTTCAATGAAAAATGGCGGGATCAAGTGGACACTTTCATTCAGAATGGCAGCGTGGGTATTACAGTTAATGATGACATAGGTCATTTTTTTCAAACACATAAGGGATTGAGGCAGGGTGATTCCATGTCTCCGATATTGTTCAACATTGTAGCAGACATGTTGGCAATACTCATTGGTAGAGCTAAAGAATAGGGGCACGTAGGAGGATTCGTACCACACCTGGTGGAGGGGGGGGGGGGTGTCCATACTACAGTATGCGGATGATACGATTATTTTCATGGAACATGATATGACAAAAGCAAGGAATATGAAACTAGTTTTGTGCTTATTTGAACAACTCTCAGGGCTAAAAATAAATTTTAACAAAAGTGAAATATTTTGCTTTGGAAAGGCAAAGGACGAGCAAGACGCTTACAGGCAGCTATTTGGATGTGAATTGGGATCACTACCATTTAGTTACCTAGGGATTCCTATTCATCATAGAAGATTGACGAACAAGGAATGGAAATGTATTGAGGAAAGATTTGAAAAGAAACTAGGTTGCTGGAAGGGTAAACATATGTCATACGGAGGGAGGCTAGTATTAATAAATTCAGTATTAACAAGCCTGCCGATGTTTCTGTTGTCTTTCTTTGAAGTGCCTGTAGGGGTACGAAAGAGATTAGACTTTTATAGATCTCGTTTCTTCTGGCAAAGTGATGAGGCTAAGAAGAAATACAGACTGGCGCGATGGGATATTATATGCAGACCAAAAGACCAAGGGGGTCTTGGTATCGAAAATCTAGAAGTGAAGAACAAATGCCTGCTTAGCAAATGGCTTTATAGGCTATCCACTGAGACTGATGGGATGTGGGTTCAATTATTGAAGAACAAATATCTACATTCCAAAACTCTAGCTCAGGTGACAGCTAGACAAAATGACTCACCTTTCTGGAAGGGGTTAATGAGGATTAAGGCAACCTTTTTTCAAAGGGTGAAGTTCGTAGTTGGTAATGGCACCTCAACAAGATTTTGGGAAGACACTTGGCTTGGGGATTCGCCATTAGCAATTCAATATCCTTCGTTATATAACATCGCGCAACGTAAAGAAGAGTATGTGTCCACGGTGTTACAATCGGTACCCCTGAACATGCAATTCAGACGAGCTTTAGTGGGAGCACGTTGGACTGCATGGTTACATCTGGTTCGGAGATTGATGCAAGTGCAACTTTCTGGCCAGACAGATAGTATTCGTTGGACTTTACTGGTGAATGGGGTCTTCTCGGTAAAGTCCCTTTACAACGACTTGATAAACACTGGACCACTATCAAGATCTTTGCATATTTGGAAAATTAAGGTTCCCCTTAGGATTAAAATTTTCATGTGGTTTATACACAAGGGAGTGGTATTAACCAAGGACAACTTGGCAAAACGAAGATGGGGAGGCAGACCTAATTGTTGTTTTTGTGATCAGAATGAGACAATACAACACCTCTTTCTCGAGTGTCCTCTGGCAAAACTTTTATGGCGAACAATTCATATAGCTTTTAATTTAAACCCACCCACATGTATAAGGTCGTTATTTGGAACGTGGTTCAATGGAGTAGACGTTACAATAGCGCAGCGTATCAGAGTTGGGATATGTGCTCTATTTTGAGCTATATGGAACACCAGGAATGATATGATCTTTAATGGCAAGAATTTCAACAACTTTTTGCAGGTTATCTTCAGAGCAACATCTTGGATCCGTACGTGGTCATTACTCAGCCATGCGGACTCCAAGGAGCATATGGATATTGGGTGCAACCGGTGGGAGATGGTCGCACGGGTTATCTTCAACCGATTTGGATGGCGTGCTAATAATAGGCTAGGTGTGTAGGCATCGTAGTCTATTGTTACAAAGCGCCGGATGTGGCAACTCGATTTTTATTTCTCTTTGTTATGCATTAGCGCCTGAACGCATTGTGGACCTGTCATTTTGTTTCGGAACTATCTAATAAGATGGCTGCATGCATCGATTGATGCAGAGGCCGGGGGCTTCGTTCCTCCTTTTCAAAAAAAATATATATATGTATATATATCGCAAGTAACATATTGTCTCGTTCTGTTATAGCGTCCAATTAGCGCCTAAACCTAAGATCCCAACCGGCATTGACGGCCACAAGGGCCACGTCCTGCTAGCTGTTGGTGTTGGCTTGTTGTAGTGTTTTTGTAGGACTGGTGAACTACAATTGCTGTTCCTGGTGCACACACGCTACTATTAGCCCCCCGTGCACCGGGGAACATTCATGTGGCTCCCGCCCCTGACCAGTGTGACCCACGAATGAAGCATTGAATCAGACTTCTAAACTGCACAGAGTGTTTACGAGAAACCGATTCTAGGCATCCCGATACATCTCATTCCTAGCTTGCCGACATGCTATCCGGCACCCGCTGTCCCTTTTTAATCGACATAAATATGATGTAAAGATATTTGTATGTGTAACTAATAACTTTAGTAACAGATAGACTAACCAAGATGCTAGCTACAAGAACTGCATATTGAGCCATAGATGGTAAGTCATAATATAGTTGCGTGTGATATGTATTGCTGCATCAACCAAATGCATTCATTGCATACCTGCAGACTAGCCTTGACTCGTGCACTATCACAATTAAGCAAGAACAAAGAACAGGGAAGAATATAACCGGCCAGCCTGGAGACTGCTCCACATGCTCCTTGTTACGACTTACGAAGGTGCTATACCATTCATAAGATCCATAATTGATGTGAGATGGACAGGTGAATTACAATTGTTAGGTGCATTTTCATTATACTCCAGTAATGCCAATCACCCCCCCCCCCCCCCCCCCCCCTCTGAATTAGAAGGATAATTAACTAGAGAGCAATAATTAATCTTTTGGTTAGCACATCCGCAAATAATTACTCTCCTAGTCAACATTGCAACCAACAGCTAATTTTTTTTGCAACCAAGGACAGTTCGGTCCCAAACTATCCTCACTAGCATAGCCAGCGGATAGACCGGGAGGGTCATGACACACCCATAATCTTTAGAGTTTTCTTCTATCATATAGTAGTTTACATTTTTTTTATGGGAGCCCACTGCCTCTTAATTCTTCATCCGTCTGAGTCGTTGGCGACGCAACTGCCATCCCTTCGCTTGTCGCCGCCCCTAGCTCACATCATCACCATCACCCCCTTCCATCTTCGTCCCAAGTCTCCAGCGCCCCCCTCAGCTCCCAGGATGCTGCCGCTCGCCCGCTCCCCTCCGGCCTTCCCCTCAGCTCCCATTCACACCCATCGGAGCAAGAGTTAACGGACGATATCAATCAGCAATCCTTCCATTCAATCAAGAATCGATGAATATGATCAATCAACAAACATGTATTAATTTTTCAAATTGTTTCGGTGTCATTTAAAGATAATCATTTCATCTATTTCATACATTTCATCATATTTGAGAAACACAAATTCCAATTATTTCAGTAGCATTTCTATCAATTTGATTAACATTTCCACGAATGTACCAAATATTCAGACAGATACTAATTATTTTAGTCGTTTTTCAATCAATTTCACACAGGCGACCTTCTTTGGAGCTGAATCACATGTGTTTGTGTGTGTGGGGGGGGGGGGGGGGGGTTCACAATCACACATCTAATAGAGTCAATGGCAAAAGATAAAAAAAACAACTTGACGTGACATTAATAGAGTGCAATTAAGAGCGTACATGCGCTTTGTCGCGCCATTTGGTTTATAAATGTTTCCTTTTGTGGTTGTCTATTTTGGGGAATTTTCTCCTTGTGTATTTTCTCGTCTATTTGCACGATTGAGAAGACATCAAATGTTCCTACAAAAAAGGAAGACGCCAACTCTTTTTGGTATATAGACATCTTTTTCACTTCTCACCAATTATTATCATTTATTATTTTCTTACGAAGACCACCAATTCATGTACATTACCATAACTGGAGAACAAAATGAGACCGACCTTGGGCTCTAGTGGATGAGCTTGATTTTTAATCTTGACCTCGTAACATCCAAGTTTGTCGTGGTTCTAGACATTCAAGTTTGTTAATAAGTTTAAGATTAACAACTATAGTGGTCAGATCATGACAAGGCCCCAAACATTTTGATTTCTAGCCACACTCTCTAGAAGTAGATACAGACGAAGGAGAAGATGATGACCTCATTGAAGGTTGCCATAGGCGATGACATCTACAACTTCCACCTCTGGTCGCTCTCTGCGCCTCCCGGTACTCTCTCGCAGCCGCCAACACCATGCTCGATACTAACCTCTCCGGTCGATAAGCATATCTCCCTCCAAGTCCAATCCCTTCTTCCCCGTGTTGGAAATTTGGGATTGTTTAGTATGATCCCTTGATATATGTTTCAACCCTTCACTCCAATCGGTAGACCAAAACAAAATCCAGGCCAGAGACGGGCAACCCGTGTGGCCGAGCAGGCCCCCGGTTAGTAGCCCCCCCCCCCGCGCTCCTGCATTTTCTGCCACTTCACTTCGACCTATAGCCACAAGGCCACTAATCCTGCCTGGCCTGCACTGCTGAAAGTGCTAGACCTGGCAGACAAACCAACTCTCACTTCTGGACCTTCAAAATAGGCTTTGAATATCAAAGTCTTTTTTCCTTCCTAGGAGCAAGAAGGAAGAGGTGCAATGCTGCAGCAGCCTGCGCATGTATGACGTTAGTCAGTGCAACACATGAGAGCAATCATATACAGTACAATAGGGTTCGTACATGTATATACGTGTGACGAATCGACCCAAACTTGTCACTATTAGAGCACATACACATAACACGTTGGGTTTAGTGGTTTGTATTTTGTCTCGTGATGTCTCCTAGAGAAAACAAATGGCTCGATGATCCAATGTAGACTACGGTCGTACGTAGTATACGATGCTCACTGGCTACGTTCTTATTCCATAATACTGGTCAACTATGCTTGTAATTAAGAAAATATGGCAGTTTAAAGGCTTATAATGAGTCGTTGGCTAAGAAATTATAATACCAGTACACTTTAAGGCCTACTTGCCCGCAAGAAAAGGGCTTGCTTGAAAAGTCCGTAAATGCCGATAATCTTCCGCAACAATCACTTGCTTCGGCAAAATATCTGGTTATATCCCCAACCCAGCGCAATGCAATGTATCTCTTAGTCTCCCAGATAGACACTCTTTTCGTCTAGTGTCCACCCGCTATGTCAATTGCCAATCAATCGCTCGCATAGGAGGCCGGGATAAGAGCACTTCAAGTCTGTGTTTTTTGCGTCAACCAGATGTCACTCAAGTACTCGCGATCCCGTGACATAGGGCGTCGTTTAGAGTTTGACACAATGTAACAGATTTTGCAAGCCCGGCCCTGCTCCGCAATGCCTCCCATTTCTATGCCCTTAGGTATATACCTTTGTGATGCACCTTCATAGTGAACTTGTGTAGTATTGGGAGACCAGAGAATGCATAGCTATGACCAAGATTCTCTCCATACTCTCAAGCCGCACCGACTTACATTTTTTTCCTACATCCACCCATATTTCTTTTGGCACTCTCCCTCACTCGTATTGTTCTCTTTATGAGAGAGCATGATGCATAAAGGTTGGTTGCATATATATAACCGGTAATGGACCGCATCTTCTTATATTTGATCAATAGTACAACTGAGTTAATAAGAATTCAAACACTTTACCAGCCATCCTTCCTGTAATGAGTGTGTGTTCTTGTCTTAATTATGATGGTGCATGGATTTTATATCACCGGTTATAAATGAACGTCCTCCATTTCGTAAGAGATAAGAAGCTCTGCCCTATATTGGAGGAAAATAAACTCTTTACCTACCACTTGTAAGCTGAAGTTCGGTCATATATATGTTCAAAATGTTAGTTAAACCAATATCATTGAAATAAATGGATACGAGACTACATGGGGGGATGTCGCATGGAGGGAAGTCGTCTGTTTTTTTTTTCTCTCTCTCTCTCAGTCCAATATAGTTGTCTGTCCTCCCCCTTCCTCTCTTCTTGGCCCAAGTGAGGTTGTCACGTGAGGTAGACTTTTCTGACAATACTTAATTGGATAGGTAATATGAAAACCAAATAAAAACACCGCATATCTTGAAAAATAAAGTGAAAAAAATAATATATAACTAGCTAAATTTTGTGCAATTTCAGGGGATTTATTTCTAAAACCCGAAATTGGATAAATATGTGTAGATGTAGGTCCGGGCATTAAATTTTGCAAACTGATTTATTGCACATGTTTAGATCCAAAATCATACAAATATAATTAGAAATAAAAAAAATAGATCGCCCGACAGGAACTTTTACTTAAAATATTGCTATGAGCAGGGATGTTGAAGAAGCACAAAAAATGAAACACATTGTGGTTAACTCAATTTTTTAGATAACAACCACAATGCAACAAAATTAATCCATGTCTGAGGCTGGGGAGGCAACCTGAATTGACCGAATGAAGCCACAGCCAGCTTTGCCCCATATTCGGGGAGAAAATAAATATTTTACCTACTACCAAGATACTCATGTTCAGTCCTACTCACCATGTCCTAGAAATATCCTTTGCATAAGAAGAACAATGGTATGCGTGCATTTTTCTTAAGTGTCGAGAACGAGAACGTGATACATACATTTCTCTACATTGGCAGAGGATGGTGAATGGATGCCGAATCGGCATCATCCTTTCACACATGCAAACATTGCTACTACCCATTCAACCAGTACATACTCAGAAGCAGTTGTTAAGCCTTAGGCATCAAGTCGAGTGTTTGATCATGTCCCACAATGGAGTATCTTCTAATCTTATCGACAAATTTAATAGTCAATGTGCATAAAGTTTATCTCGTTATGATATATTCATGGCACCAAATTCAAACAAAGAGCTTTCCCAACTTAGTTCTAGTTTAGATGAGATACCTTATTCTACCTTATTAGCCCTCTTCGCAACACACGCTAGCCAAACATCCGAATATGCCCATATATCCACTAGTTAGGTGTTTGATTGTGTGTTGCCGTAGAAAAGTAAATATTGTCTCCATTCCTTTCTATAGGTTTATTTGATTTTGAGATAAATTACAAATTATTAAGAATATTTCATTCTTACCCCAGTAGATGCCAAGTCCACCACTTATGAATATGAATGATGGTTAAATACTCGCCAAAAATTACTCTTCTAATCAACATTGTAACCAAGAGCTTTTCATTCCCAAACTAACCTCGAATTAGTGCCTTGATCACCATGCATGAAACGATAGACCTAATAAAAAAAGGAACATGGAGAGTATGATTACAAGGACATTGTACATGAAAATAATTCATTTATCTCTACCATACACCCACTCCAACTTGATTTATATTTTAATAACAATTGCCCTTAGTTTTCCTCCCCACCCCCCTACACTCTCGTCTATTGTTGGCCATCATATGACTCCCACGAAAAACACATGCTCCCAGGCTGAACTTTGAGTTATTGATTGCACATGACAAGCATAATCTTCCTTCTCTCCTATTTCCTTTATCTACACTTCATTCTACTTTCAACCCTTCTTCGCTTCGCAATTACCCCCCCCCCTTTCCCTCTCTCTTCGGCCAATACCTTTGCTCTACTTCACCTAGATTCAATAGAACACAATATTAATTTCCTCTACTCACATATATATCACGAGAAATGTTTTTGGGGCGTGCACGCTTTTGTTGTTGTTTGGTTCTTCTCATCTTAATAGATAAGTCAGCCACATCCACATACCAAGCAACTAACCTTACACTCAACATGGCATGTCCAAGCAAAGACTAAATTCACTCACAGTAGACTAGATAATAAACTCCTATGAAGAAGAAGAAAAATGCATGGAGAGTGGTGTTGCTTACTTACATGGGAATATGAAGAACATTGTTATAGGTTGTTCTCCTTATGAGCTAGCGAAATGCATAGAAGGTTTGGATATATAGCCGCTAATGGAATATTTGATCAATAGTACAATTGAGTTAACAAGAATTTAACAATTTACTAGCCACCCTTCCTGTAATGAGAGTGTGTTCTCGTCCTATATGACCATGGATCTATATGTTGGAAATATGCCCTAGAGGCAATAATACATTGGTTATTGTCATATTTCCATGTTCATGATAATCGTTTATTATCCATGCTAGAATTGTATTGATCGGAAAATCAGATACATGTGTGGATACATAGACAACACCATGTCCCTAGTGAGCCTCTACTAGACTAGCTTGTTGATCAGAGATGGTCTAGGTTTCCTGACCATAGACATGAGTTGTCATCTGATAACGGGATCGCATCATTAGGAGAATGATGTGATGGACAAGACCCAACCGTAAGCATAGCAGTTGATCGTGTCAAATTCTTGCTACTGCTTTATCCATGTCAAGTATCTGTTCCTACGACCATGAGATCATGCAACTCCCTGACACCGTAGGAATGCCTTGTGTGTATCAAACGTCACAACGTAACTGGGTGACTATAAAGGTGCTCTACAGGTATCTCCGAGGGTGTCTGTTGGGTTGGCGTGGATCGAGACTGGGATTTGTCACTCCGTATGACGGAGAGGTATCTCTGGGCCCACTGGGTAATACAACATCACAAGGAGCTTGCAAGCAATGTGACTAAGGAGTTAGTCACGGGATCTTTATTATGGAACGAGTAAAGAGATTTGCCGGTAACGTGATTGAACTAGGTATGGAGATACCGACGATCGAATCTCGGGCAAGTAACATACAAATGGACAAAGGGAACTGCATATGGGATTGATTGAATCCTTGGCATCGTGGTTCGACCGATAAAGATCTTCGTGGAATATGTATGAACCAATATGGGCATCCAGGTCCCGCTATTGGTTATTGACCGGAGAGGTGTCTCGGTCATGTCTACATGATTATCGAATGTCCTCCATTTCGTAAGAGATAAGAAGCTCTGCCCTATATTGGAGGAAAATAAACTCTTTACCTACCACTTGTAAGCTGAAGTTCGGTCATATATATGTTCAAAATGTTAGTTAAACCAATATCATTGAAATAAATGGATACGAGACTACATGGGGGAAGTCGCATGGAGGGAAGTCGTCTGTTTTTTTCTCTCTCTCTCTCTCTCTCTCAGTCCAATATAGTTGTCTGTCCTCCCCCTTCCTCTCTTCTTGGCCCAAGTGAGGTTGTCACGTGAGGTAGACTTTTCTGACAATACTTAATTGGATAGGTAATATGAAAACCAAATAAAAACACCACATATCTTGAAAAATAAAGTGAAAAAATTAATATATAACTAGCTAAATTTTGTGCAATTTCAGGGGATTTATTTCTAAAACCCGAAATTGGATAAATATGTGTAGGTGTAGGTCCGGGCATTAAATTTTGCAAACTGATTTATGGCACATGTTTAGATCCAAAATCATACAAATATAATTAGAAATAAAAAAATAGATCGCCCGACAGGAACTTTTACTTAAAATATTGCTATGAGCAGGGATGTTGAAGAAGCACAAAAAATGAAACACATTGTGGTTAACTCAATTTTTTAGATAATAACCACAATGCAACAAAATTAATCCATGTCTGAGGCTGGGGAGGCAACCTGAATTGACCGAATGAAGCCACAGCCAGCTTTGCCCCATATTCGGGGAGAAAATAAATATTTTACCTACTACCAAGATACTCATGTTCAGTCCTACTCACCATGTCCTAGAAATATCCTTTGCATAAGAAGAACAATGGTATGCGTGCATTTTTCTTAAGTGTCGAGAACGATAACGTGATACATACATTTCTCTACATTGGCAGAGGATGGTGAATGGATGCCGAATCGGCATCATCCTTTCACACATGCAAACATTGCTACTACCCATTCAACCAGTACATACTCAGAAGCAGTTGTTAAGCCTTAGGCATCAAGTTGAGTGTTTGATCATGTCCCACAATGGAGTATCTTCTAATCTTATCGACAAATTTAATAGTCAATGTGCATAAAGTTTATCTCGTTATGATATATTCATGGCACCAAATTCAAACAAAGAGCTTTCCCAACTTAGTTCTAGTTTAGATGAGATACCTTATTCTAGCTTATTAGCCCTCTTCGCAACACACGCTAGCCAAACATCCGAATATGCCCATATATCCACTAGTTAGGTGTTTGATTGTGTGTTGCCGTAGAAAAGTAAATATTGTCTCCATTCCTTTTTATAGGTTTATTTGATTTTGAGATAAATTACAAATTATTAAGTGTATTTCATTCTTACCCGAGTAGATGCCAAGTCCACCACTTATGAATATGAATGATGGTTAAATACTCGCCAAAAATTACTCTTCTAATCAACATTGTAACCAAGAGCTTTTCATTCCCAAACTAACCTCGAATTAGTGCCTTGATCACCATGCATGAAACGATAGACCTAATAAAAAAAGGAACATGGCGAGTATGATTACAAGGACATTGTACATGAAAATAATCCATTTATCTCTACCATACACCCACTCCAACTTGATTTATATTTTAATGACACTTGCCCTAGGTGTACCGATTGTAACTGAACCTCCTCCATTTGTACAGAGGTGTACATCTCTACCCCGTATTTGAAGGATTTTTTTACTTTACCCAGTTCTAAATTGATAAACTAATGATCGATCCTATTCAACATGCATATGAAAAATGATATCCAAGAAATATCCTTGGAGTAAGAAGAATAATTGTATATTTGTCTTTGGTGCCAAAAAAGTAAAACCTACATATCCATGAATAGTAAATCTTGGACTTAGATGCCTAGGTACGTAACACAAGCATATTTGCTTATGATGTGTGTTTGGGTGTAAAGATGGGCCAGTCACCCTTGCTTAATTAAGCAGTGGAGGCACTCGATATCACAAACAAAATATTCAGGTGGCAAGTTTGTAGCCCTCCACTGACCTTAAGAAAACTTGACTCTATGAGACATGGTAGTGCTCTTTTTCAATTATTATTATTTTTGCATAATGAGGTAAGGCAGGCTATATTGCAACTAACATATTGTCTCATTCTATTATAGAGTCCAATTAGCACCTAAGCCTAAGATCCCAACGGGCATTGATGCCCACAAGGTCACATCCTGCTAGATGTTGGTGTTGGCTTGCTGCAGTGTTTTTGTAGGACCGGTGAACTACTATTGCTGATCCTGGTGCACACACGCTACTATTAGACCCCCGTGCACCGGGGAACATTCATGTGGCTTGCGCCCCTGACCAGTGTGATCCACGAATGAAGCATCAAACCAGATTTTTAAACTATGCAGAGTGCACTAGTACATAACAGGGCATTGGTCCAGGCCGGGCCAGCCCATTAGTCCCGGTTCAGTCACGAACCGGGACTAATGCGGGCAACGGTTCCGGTTCGTGAGGCCAGGGGGCCGGCCGGGCCTCGTGGGGCATTGGTCCCGGTTCGTCTGGACCCTTTGGTCCCGGTTCTAGACACGAACCGGGACCAGTGTGCCTCGCTCCTGGCCCACAACCATTGGTCCCGGTTCGTGGCTGGAACCGGGACCAAAGGGGGTCCTTTAGTCCCGGTTCCAGCCACGAACCGGGGCCAATGAGATGCCTATATATATCCCCCCGCCCCCCGCCAGCGAGCAGAGCACTCCATACTGCTCTGTTTTTCTGGCCGGCGAGGGGAGAGCTTTGTGGTGCTCTAGCTCACCTCCTATGCACATGAGGTGTTCGATGAAATGCCCGAGACACACTTAAGCTTTCTCCTCTCGAAGCTCCTTGTCCAAGCTCCATTTTTCTCAAGATTTGTTTAGGTTTGGCGGTCCGTCCTGTCCCGTCCCCGTCCTCACCGCCGTCGATCGCCCGCGTCCATCTCGGCGCCGGCACCACCGTGGTTAGCCTCTTCTTCTTATCTTCTTTCTAAAAGAAAAAAGTTCTTACTTGTATCATTTAGATAGATACTTGTGTAATTTTCTTACTTTTATTATTGTTTGTTATTATATAGTGCCATGGTCATGGTATCCGCCCACGTCGGCCCTCGTCCGGTCTATGATTCGGATGTGGTATATATTATCTTTTATAACTATTTGTTTTATTTAGTGTTTATGACAATTATGCCGACCAACGTGACATAGATTTTTTAATCTAGGAGGTATGTGAACCGGAAATTCCAACCGACATAGAAATTCTTGTCGAGAAGTTAAATTTGGTTGAAAAAGAAAACAATTACTTGCAAGAAAAATTACAAAGAGTTGAAGAGGAGAAGATGAAGTTGGAGTTGCATGTTGCCGATGTCGTCGACGATCACAAGATCAAGATGGATGCAATGCGCTTGAAGATTAGAAAGATTAGAAAATATGCCATTCATACTGAGGCTTGGTATCATTATGCCGTTGGATCAATTGGTACCTTAGTTGCGGTTATGATCGCATTTGTTGTTGCATTTAAATTTTATAGTTTCAATGTATGTTTTAATTAGATGCTCTAGAGAGCTATATGTTGTTCAATAATGAGAACTATGTATGAACGTTATGTATTTATTTTGGTCACTACTATAATTTGGCTTTAATGTGATGATGAATTTCTATTAATTTGGTCACTTCTCTATTCATGATATGCACGCAGATGAACCGACAATGGATGTACGGTGACCGACGCACCTCCGAGTATATTGAGGGCCTGCATAATTTTCTCGAAGCGGCTGAGGCAAACAAGCAGAATGGTTTTATGCATTGTCCATGTACTGTCTGTGAGAATACGAAGGCTTTCTCCAACTATAAAACCCTTCACTTCCACCTGCTTCAGAAGGGTTTTATGCCACACTATAATGTTTGGACCAAGCACGGAGAAAGAGGGGTTATGATGGAAGACAACGAAGAAGAAGAGGATGACGACAACTACCCGCCCCCTGAATACGGTGATGCTGCAATGGGGGAAGCTGAAGATCAAGAGGAACCAGACGATGTCCCCGATGATGATCTTCGCCGGGTCATTGTTGATGCACAGAGAGAATGCGAAAGTGAAAGGGAGAAGTTGAAGTTCGATCGCATGTTAGAGGATCACAAAAAAGGGTTGTACCCAAATTGCGAAGATGACAACAGAAAGCTCGGTACCACACTGGAATTGCTGCAATGGAAGGCAGACAATGGTGTATCTGACAAGGGATTTAGTTCGCTTGTGAAAATAATGAAGAAGAAGCTTCCAAAGGATAACGAATTGCCCGGCAGTACGTACGAAGCAAAGAAGGTTCTATGCCCTCTAGGATTGGAGGTGCAGAAGATACATGCATGCCCTAATGACTGCATCCTCTACCGCGGTGCGTACGAGGATTTGAACGCATGCTCGGTATGTGGTGCCTTGCGATATAAGATCAGAAGAGATGACCCTGGTGATGTTGAGGGCCAGCGCACCGGGAAGAGGGTTCCTGCCAAGGTGATGTGGTATGCTCCTATAATACCACAGTTGAAACGTCTGTTCAGAAACAAAAAGCATGCCGAGTTGATGCAATGGCACAAAAAAGACCGTAAGAAAGACGGGAAGTTGAGAGCACCCGCTGACGGGTCGCAGTGGAGAAAGATCGAGAGAAAGTGGAGCGACTTTACAGGTGACCCGAGGAACGTATGGTTTGGTTTAAGTGCAGATGGCGTTAATACTTTTGGGGAGCAGAGCAGCAAGCATAGCACATGGCCTGTGACTCTATGTATGAATAACGTTCCTCCTTGGTTGTGCATGAAGCGTAAGTTCATTATGATGCTAGTGCTCATCCAAGGCCCTAAGCAACCCAGCAATTACATTGATGTGTACCTAAGGCCATTAGTTGATGAACTTTTACAGCTATGGAATGGAAGAGGTGTACGTGTGTGGGATGAGCATGCACAAGAGGAATTTGACCTACGCGCGTTGCTGTTTGTAACCATCAACGATTGCCTGCTCTCAGTAACCTTTCAGGACAGACAAACAAGGGATACCACGCATGCACACACTGTTTAGATGACACCGATAGTATATATATGGACAAATGCAGGAAGAATGTGTACCTGGGGCATCGTCGATTTCTTCCGACCAACCATCAATGTCGAAAGAAAGGAAAGCATTTCAAAGGTGAGGCAGATCACCGGAAGAAGCCCGCCCTCCGTACTGGTGATCACATACTTGATATGGTCAATGATTTACAAGTAATATTTGGAAAGGGTCCTGGCGGACTATCTGTTCCGACTGACGATGCGGGACGCGCACCCATGTGGAAGAAGAAATCTATATTTTGGGACCTACCCTATTGGAAAGACCTAGAGGTCCGCTCTGCAATCGACGTGATGCACGTGACGAAGAATCTTTGCGTGAACCTGCTAGGCTTCTTGGGAGTGTATGGGAAGACAAAAGATACACCGGAGGCACGGGAGGAACAGCAATGTGTGCATGAAAAAGACGGCATGCATCCAAAGCAGTATGAAGGTCCTGCCAGCTACGCTCTTACCAAAGAAGAGAAGGAAATCTTCTTTGAATGCCTGCTCAGTATGAAGGTCCCGTCTGGCTTCTCGTCGAATATAAAGGGAATAATAAATATGGCAGAGAAAAAGTTCCAGAACCTAAAGTCTCATGACTGCCACATGATTATGACGCAACTGCTTCCGGTTGCATTGAGGGGGCTTCTACCTGAAAACGTTCGATTAGCCATTGTGAAGCTATGTGCATTCCTCAATGCAATCTCTCAGAAGGTGATCGATCCAGAAATCCTGCCAAGGTTAAGGAGTGATTTGGTGCAATGTCTTGTTAGTTTCGAGCTGGTGTTCCCACCGTCCTTCTTCAATATCATGACGCACGTCCTAGTTCATCTAGTCGACGAGATTGTCGTTCTGGGCCCTGTATTTCTACACAATATGTTCCCCTTTGAGAGGTTCATGGGAGTCTTAAAGAAATATGTTCGTAACCGCGCTTGGCCAGAAGCAAGCATCTCCATGGGCCATCAAATAGAGGATGTCATTGGGTTTTGTGTTGACTTCATTCCTGACCTTAAGAAGATTGGTCTCCCTCAATCACGGTATGAGGGGAGACTGACTGGAAAAGGCACGCTTGGAGCGGACTCAATAATTTGTAGGGATGGGCATTCTTGGTCTCAAGCACACTACACAGTTCTATAGAATTCTACCTTGGTGACCCCGTATGTCGATGAACACAAGAATATTCTGCGCTCCAAACACCCGGAGCAGTGTGACGACTGGATTACATATGAACACATCAGGACTTTCGGCAGTTGGTTGCAAACACGTCTCATGGGTGACAACACTGTTTCTGATGAGTTGTACTCGTTGGCCAGGGGACCATCTTCGACTGTATTAACTTACAAAGGGTACGAGATAAATGGGAATACATTTTACACGATCGCCCAAGATCAAAAGAGCACCAACCAAAACAGCGGTGTCCGCTTTGATGCAGCAACCAATAGGGGAAAGGACACATATTATGGTTACATAGTGGACATATGGGAACTTGACTATGGACATGATTTCAAGGTCCCTTTGTTTCAGTGCAAATGGGTCAATCTGTCAGGAGGCGGGGTACAGGAAGACCCACAGTACGGAAGGACAACAGTGGATCTGAACAATCTTGGGTACACAGACGAACCATTCGTCCTAGCCAATGATGTGGCGCAGGTTTTCTATGTGAAGGACATGTCTACCAAACCGAGAAAAAGAAAAGATAAGGAAGCGAATACATCATACGATGAGCCAAAGCGCCACATAGTTCTTTCAGGAAAAAGAGACATCGTGGGATTGGAGGGCAAGACAGACATGTCTGAAGATTATGAAAAGTTTCATGAAATTCCTCCCTTCAAAGTCAAGGCTGACCCAAGCACCCTCTTAAACGATGAAGATTATCCATGGTTACGGCGCAATAAGCAAAGGACACAAGCGAAGAAAAAGTGAAGACTTTCTCTCCACAACTATATCATTGCAGTTACATGTGAAGAAATGAAATGCCTTTTGTAACAGATGAGTTTTCGTATGAAACCCTAATACTTCGAAAGAGATTGTCCGTTTTGTACACGAAGTGCATCCAGTTTTTGCCATAACCCTCTCAACTCTTTATAACCTTGGGCGGTGAAGGTCGTACCAATCAGGAAGAAGCACACAGATCGTGTGTTTCTTTCAAGCGCTTGTGAGCTGTTGGATCAGCACTATAACGACTAGTCCCGGTTCGTGCTAGCAACCGGGACTAAAGAGGCACACGACCCTATATATAACCCACCTCTCGGACATGTTCGACACTTAGTGTGTGTACTCATTCGGATTCAAATCATTCGGATTCCCTGCATACGGTCCAACGGTGCATTTCATATTTCCACCGTTGGGCTGTATGCAGGGGAAACCGTGTGTTTTGTTGATCTATCTAGAAATCCTTTAGTTCCTCGACCGAATACAAATCATTCGGATTCCCTGCATACGGTCCGACGGTGCATTTCATATGCGGGCACTCACGAGCCACCGTCGGGCTGTATGCAGGGGAAACCGTGTGTTTTGTTGATCTATCTAGAAATCCTTTAGTTCATCGACCGAATACAAATCATTCGGATTCCCTGCATACGGTCTGACGGTGCATTTCATATGCGGGCACTCATGAGCCACCGTCGGGCTGTATGCAGGGGAAACCGTGTGTTTTGTTGATCTATCTAGAAATCCTTTCATTTTCCGACGGTATATTTCATTTTTCCAACTCCATTTTTACAAAGACACTTAGAAAGAAACAAAAGACAAATAGAAAGGATGATGCTCAATTGTCCGTTTTGTACACGAAGTGCATCCAGTTTTTGCCGTAACCCTCTCAACTTTTTATAACATGCTATGTGGGTGAAATGATGATACCATGCCAACTTTCAACCTTTTCAGAGTTCATTTGTAGTGCTTTTCAATTTCAGGGTCATTTAGCTCAAAAAAATCAGTAAATGCATGAAAAATACCAAATGAAGTCAGAAAGGGTTGAAAATTAATGATGTGGCTTTGAATGGTGCATTTTGAACACACAAAAAGTCTGGAGTTCAAATAAGTTCAAAAAAATGAAATCCCTTTGTAACAGATGAGTTTTCGTCCGAAACCCTGATACTTCGAAAGAGATTGTCCATTTTGTACACGAAGTGCATCCAGTTTTTGCCGTAACCCTCTCAACTTTTTATAACATGCTATGTGGGTGAAATGATGATACCATGCCAACTTTCAACCTTTTCAGAGTTCATTTGTAGTGTTTTTCAATTTCAGGGTCATTTAGCTCAAAAAAATCAGTAAATGCATGAAAAATACCAAATGAAGTCGGAAAGGGTTGATAATTGATGATGTGGCTTTGAATGGTGCATTTTGAACACACACAAAGTCTGGAGTTTAAATAAGTTCAAAAAAATGAAATCCCTTTGTAACAGATGAGTTTTCGTCCGAAACCCTGATACTTCGAAAGAGATTGTCCATTTTGTACACGAAGTGCATCCAGTTTTTGCCGTAACCCTCTCAACTTTTTATAACATGCTATGTGGGTGAAATGATGATACCATGCCAACTTTCAACCTTTTCAAAGTTCATTTGTAGTGCTTTTCAATTTCAGGGTCATTTAGCTCAAAAAAATCAGTAAATGCATGAAAAATACCAAATGAAGTCAGAAAGGGTTGAAAATTGAATATGTGGCTTTGAATGGTGCATTTTGAACACACAAAAAGTCTGGAGTTCAAATAAGTTCAAAAAAATGAAATCCCTTTGTAACAGATGAGTTTTCGTCCGAAACCCTGATACTTCGAAAGAGATTGTCCATTTTGTACACGAAGTGCATCCAGTTTTTGCCGTAACCCTCTCAAATTTTTATAACATGCTATGTGGGTGAAATGATGATACCATGCCAACTTTCAACCTTTTCAGAGTTCATTTGTAGTGCTTTTCAATTTCAGGGTCATTTAGCTCAAAAAAATCAGTAAATGCATGAAAAATACCAAATGAAGTCAGAAAGGGTTGCAAATTAATGATGCGGCTTTGAATGGTGCATTTTGAACACACAAAAAGTCTGGAGTTCAAATAAGTTCAAAAAAAACGAAATCCCTTTGTAACAGATGAGTTTTCATCCGAAACCCTCATACTTCGAAGGAGATTGTCCATTTTGTACACAAAGTGCATCCAGTTTTTGCCGTAACCCACTCAACTTTTTAGCACATGCTATGTGGGTGAAACATGATACCATGCCAACTTTCACCCTTTTCAGAGTTCATTTGAAGTGCTTTTTAATTTCTATCAAAACATCGTGGGAGTGGAGTTCAAAAAAGAATCAACTAAAAAGCTTTTATAAACCTCTAGTATTTTTGAAACTATAATTATATAAAAATTATGCAACTAAAATTATCAAAGTATTTTTTGTTCAAAACATTAATAGCAAAAAGAATATAATGATAAAACACACTGGAAGTAAATAAAGCAAAAAATAAAACAAAAATAAATAAAGCAAAAAACAAAACAAAAATAATGGAAATTATGCAACTAAAATTATCCAAGTATTTTTTGTTCAAAACATTAATAGCAAAAAGAATATAATGATAAAACACACTGGAAATAAATAAAGCAAAAAATAAAACAAAAATAAATAAAGCAAAAAACAAAACAAAATAATGGAAATTATGCAACTAAAATTATCAAAGTATTTATTTGTTAAAAAGAATGAACTAAAATAACAGTAGAAAAATATTGGAAAAAAATTTAAAAAATAAATAAAGCAAAAAACAAAACAAAAATACCGGAAAAAAATAAAAAAAATGCCGCCTACTGGGCCACCACGGCATTCAAGCCCGCAGAAGGCCCAATAGGCCCACAGGCAGTTGCAAAGCGGTTAGGCCCGTAAGCTTGCGGTAGAGAGGAGCTCGAGACAGTGGGTGCAGCCGCGCTTATAAACCAGTACGACTGCTCCTCGCTCGGCGAGGTGGGACAAAACTCCCACCGTGCCAGGAACAGGGCTTTAGTCCCGGTTGGTGCCACCAACCGGGACCAATGCCACCCTTTGGTCCCGGTTGGTGCCACCAACCGGGACCAATGCCACCAACCGGGACCAAAGGAGGCATTGGTCCCGGTTGGTGCCCCTAACCGGGACCAATTCTTCTTCTATATAAGTAAACACTTAGAAAATTTCAGTTTTCATCTGCCATTGCCACGAGCCCGCCGTCCCCGTCGTCGCCCCGAGCCCGTCACCGCCCCGTCCCCGTCGCCGCACCGCTCCTCGTCGTCGTCGCCGCCCGCTCCTCGTCGCCGTCGCCGCGCGCCGCCCCGTCGCCTCCCCGTCCCCGTCGCCTCCCCGTCGCCGCGCCGTTGTCGTCCCCGTCGCCGCGGGCCACCCCGAGCCGCCCCGAGGTCGCCGTCGCCGCCCCGAGCCGCCCCGTCCCCGTCGCCGTCGCCGCCCCGTCCCCGTCGCCGTCGCCGCCCCGTCCCCATCGCCGCGCCGCCCCGTCCCCGTCGCCGCGCCGCCCCGTCCCCGTCGCCATCGTCGTCCCCGTCGCCGCGCGCCGCCCCAAGCCGCCCCGTCCCCGTCGCCTCCCCGTCGCCGCGCCGTCCCCGTCGCCGTCGTCGTCCCCGTCGCCGCGCCGCCCCGTCCCCTGCCTGCCCGACGTCACCGTCGCCTCGCCGCCCCCAGTGAGCTCGCCGCCCCTGCCCCCTCTGTTTTTTTTCTTATATGCTGTTTTTTTGTTCATAATTTGTTCATAGATTAGATGTATGTATGTATGAGGGAGTATTTTTATTAGATGTATGTATGTATGAGGGATCATATATGTATTTTTTTAGATGTATTTTTTGTTTGTATGTATGTATGTATGTATGAGCGATTATAGATGTATGTTTTGTATGTATGAGGGATCATAGATGTATGTTTCTAGAGATGCCAACAAGGCCATGGGAGCACCCCCCCCCCTATCATCACGTTGGCATCGGCTCCCCGAGAGCTTTCCAACGGATCCAGAATAGTCTCGATCGGAGCTCTTGTGCTCTAGAGATGATGTTTTTTTTATTCTTAGAAGAAAGAGCGACGTCGTTGTCGATCTACCCACTCCCCGATAACTTCGACATGAGGGGGGGGTCGATATACCCACCTCCCCGATTACTTCGACATGAGGGGGGGGGTCAATATACCCCCTCCCCGATAACTTCGACATGAGGGGGGGGTCGATTGATGTATATGTTCATATATATGTGCATTTTTAGAAAAAAAAAATTGTGTATGTATGTTCATATATGCAAAAGTTACATTTAAGAAAAAAAGAAAATGTATGTATTATGTTCATATGCAAAGAATATGCAAAAGTTAGAATTTTGGTCCCGGTTCGTGCCACCCAAACCCCTAGAAGAAAACTCCGGTAACTTCGACATGAGGGGGGACGTCGGACATATCGGGCGACCAACTCTCGAGGCCACCCAAACCCTAGAAAAAAAGTGTTGTCGATCTCCTACCCCCTCCCGCCCCTACCCGACAAACTCTCGAGGCCACCCAAACCCCTAAAAGAAAACTCCGGTAACTTCGACATGAGGGGGGACGTCGGACATATCGGGCGACCAACTCTCGAGCCCTCGCCGACGCGCCGGGACTGAGATGTGATAGGTGGTATTTTTTTTTGTTCATAGAAAACTCCGGTAACTCTCCAACATGAGGGGGGACGTCGATCGATCAACCCCCTCTCGCCAAACCGGGACTGAAAAAGCGTTGTCGAGGCCACCCCAAACCCTAGAAGTGTTGTCGAGGCCACCCCAAACCCTAGAAGCGTTGTCGAGGCCACCCAAATTTACCAAGTTAAATGAAGAAAACTCCGGTAACATAGATTTATCAAGAATGCCCCCATTATGGATGTGCACAAGTTGATCCAATTTTTTGCCATGTTGTAATATTTGCAGAAACTATGGATCAAAGAGACTTGGAACAAGAACAGTTGTTGGGGGATATAATCCGCGACGGATGTCATGTCATGTCGTATCTCAACGACACCGATGGTCTGGAAGGAGAGGATGATGGCTCCGGTGATCGAACAATGGAGGAGGAAGGACATGATCATGATGGCTCCGGTGACCGAATACCGGAGGAAGAAGGGGACCATGATGACGGCTCCGGTGACCGAACGGAGGAGGGAGCTGTTGCAAAGTCCGGTGAGGTATATATATTAATTAAGCCCGTGCTGACTAGCTAATTGATGCATTAATTGTTTTGGTATGTACATATATTAATTAGCTCTTCTTTCTTCTTTTATAGCCCTCCGGATCGAGCCAAACTTCGGTAACGAGACGAGGCCCGAAGAAGAGGTTGCGCAAGGAAGAAAGGTTCACGATCACAGCACTCGCGCACGATGGCCATCCGATTGAACCCAAGCGGACCAAGGACACTTTTTCTGCTCAGTGCGGAGCTATTGTTAGGGACTACATCCCGATCAGCATCAAGCAATGGAATAAGCCTAAGGACGGCGCCCCTGATGGTGATTATGTCACCGATAGACAGAAAGATGATCTTTGGACCGCGCTGAAGGCAAATTTCACCCTACCGCCAGAGGAGGATCCGAATAAGCCAATTATAGAGCCACTGGTCAAGGCGTGTGCTCTTAAGAAGATGGCAGATCTATTCAGGAGGTGGAAATATGAGTTGAAATCAAAATTTGTCGACAAAGGGGAGACTCCAGAATTCACCGGCCGATTTGAGAAGATACGTGATCACTGGCCCGCATTTGTGGCCTACAAGACATCGGACAAGAGTAAGAAAATGTCAGAGACAAACAAGATCAATGCTGCAAAGAAGCAGTATCACCATCACACGGGGTCAGGTGTCTACCTCAAAGCCCGGCCGTTGTGGGACAAAGCTGAGAATGACCTGATTGCTAAAAAAGTCGTACCACAGACATTGAACTGGCCAGACCGTTCAAGGACTTGGTTCTTCGGGGTTGGGGGAACTTTGGACCCTGAAACAGGGAAGTGCCGTTGGATGAACGAGCAACTTGCGATACCCATGAACAAGCTTCAGGAGTATATCACCGCAGCGCAGGAAGGGACGTTCATTCCCGACAGAGAAAAGGACGAGATGACTGAGGCCCTAGGGAATGCTGAGCACCCTGGACGAACACGAGGCACACCAGGCTCCGTTCCGTGGAAGGTTGGGTTTCCCGACGCAGGCGGTTACAGAAGCCGGGAGAGAAAGAGGAAAGCGGAGCTGAGCGAAATTCAGAAGCTGAATGCAAGACTACAAAAGCTAGAGGAAGTTGAGAGCCAGCGAGCTGCCGGCCAACCATCTCAGCGGCACGAAGCTACCCCAGAAGCTACCCCGCCATCTCAGCGGAGAAGCAGCGTCGCTTCCACGGAGCCCGTTCAGCCTGACTTCACGGCTCCTATCTACCCCGTGGATACTATCACGGAGGCTCAACATTGCGAGCTCATGACGAAATACCGGAACCTCACTTTCAAGGCGGCTGTCGGCTCTGTTGCACCTCCTCAACCCAACGGAACTTTTCACTGCTCACCGATTCCACATGGCTATGCTGTTGTGATGGTGGATGAAGTAATGGAGGGATTTGAGGAGCTCGAGCTTGACCGGTGTACAGGTGAAGGAGAGAATAAGCTGGCTCGTGCTCTGAGGAGTACATGTCTATGGCAGAAGGAGTACATCATGCTTCCAAACTAGACGCCTCCGCCTCCTCCTCCTCCTCAGGCGAATCAGGGCTCTCCGCCTCCTCCTCCTCCTCCTCCTCCGGCGAGTGATCAGGGCACACCGCCTCCTTCTCCGGCTCCTCCGACGCGTGAGGGCACTCCGCCTCCTCCTTCGCCTACTCCGGCACGTCGGAGCAGTACGCCTCCTCCTCAGCCTCGTCGGCAACGGTAGAAGACAGACGCCACCGCTCCGGCTCCTCTGGCGCGTCGGAGCACTCCGCCTCCTGCTCCGCCTCATAAGCAACGACAGAAGAGAGACGCCGCCACTCCGGCGGCTAGCAGTACAAGAAGAGGCGGGAGGGAATACAAATACAGTCCATCTCTCAAGCCTCTGGAAAAGTTACCATATGAGAGGACCGAGTCTGAAAACGAGGAGATATGTCAGGCCGAATTGAGGGCCCATTTTGCAAAGAAAACTCCACCTCCGAAGGAGAAGCTAGATCCGGTGAAAGTGATGCGCACTATCGATGCCCTGAAGCGACCACCACCGCCTCCGCCGGATTCCAACTTTGACCGCTGTGTTAAAAAGACATATCAAGACGCGCGGCGGTCGGGAAGTACTTCAAGTGATGCAAGGTTAGCAAAACGAAGAAGTGGGAAAAAATTCCCCAGCTCGGCGAACAGGCGAACCAATCGTGCCCCCAGCTCAAGGTGTCTAGCGATATCGTCGCTAATCATCCGGGGATGGTGCCCGGTACCAATCCTGGTGATTACCTGAGCGATGATGTACAGTTTGAGCCGTTGGAGGTGGACGACTTCAGTTACCGGTACGGGCGGCCTCTCGTCAAACCTGATCATCCTCCTCTAACAACGATGATGCGAACATTGCATGAATGGTACATGAAAACATGCCGGGAGTCTGGGAAGGATGCTTTGACGCTGAGAATTAAAGAGGAGCAAGACCTCGTTGGAATGGAGCAGTTGAATGTTGAATTTGAGGAGATATTCCAGTTATACAATCAAAAGGCCCTCGACAAAACAATCGTGACTTGCTACTGTCTGTAAGTACTACTTCTGTAATTAAGTCTCTCTCTATATATAGCTCAGCTCTTTCATTGCATGTATATATAATTATCCTCACTATATTATGCAGATTGAAGATCGTCGAATGCAGAAAAGCACAAATCTATGACATTGGGTTCATTAACCCAAATATCATACATGAGTTTACGGTTAAAAACAATGTCACACAAACCGAGGACAACTTGCAACAATCGTTGCTTAAAAATCAAAACAAAGGGACAATACTCTTTCCTTACAACTTCAAGTGAGTGTTACTATCTTGTGCATATTCGGTTTCCCTTATTACTCGAGGTTATAGTAATGTAATTGATGAGTTATGCATGCGTGCGCAGGTTCCACTTTATTCTGCTAGAGATTAAGCTTGAGCGGGGAGTAGTAATCGTCTTAGACTCGAAACGAAAAGATCCCCAGGAATATGCGGACATGACTGAAATGCTCCAGAAGTAAGTTAAATCGATCATTATCGCATCATATCGGCAACCTTGTTCATTTCCTGATATCAAGTAATTATTTTCTTTGTCTGGCAGGGTTTGGAAAGAGTTCACCGCAATTGTTCCGGCACTGCCGAGGGAGCTGCGATTTACACACCCGAAAGTAAGTACTACTAGCTAGTTCCGCGCATCTCCCATTGATTCTAGTTCCATCAATACCATTTATCATGCTTGATTATCAGTTTGATTGAACTCTATTTCTCGTAAAGTGCTCGTGGCAGGAAAAAGGGAATGATTTTTGTGGATACTACGTTTGCGAGTTCATCTACAACGCGACGACCCCTAAGCGGGGCTACTCTGAAAAACAATTTCAAGTGCGTAAGCAATAATATTCACAATTTTATTTTATTACCATGATTTGTGTTGAGTTTCATTCATATATATGTATTGACCCCCTTCTTCAAATTAGACGTGGCAGATGTGGGATGAACTCCTACCACATGATCGCATACGAGCAATTCAAGAGGAATTGGCGGGATTCTTTCTTGACCACTTCATAAATAAAGCTGGAGAATACCATCTGGAATTTGAAATTAAATGTTAGGGATTGTAAGAGATCTTATATTGTATATATGTAGCGAGTAGCGTCGGATAGATATACGAAAACTTGTTGTTCGACCAATCTCTCGGAGAAAGAGAGGTCGATCACTTCTCTGTGTATATGTTCATGACGATCTTGTGTACTTAATGGTTCCTTCATTTGCTTACTAGCTAGCGTGTTGAGTTCTCTCTATAGTAGCTAGCGTCGACCAAGCACGGAGAAAGAGAGGACACTTCTCTCTATTAGCTAGCTAACACAATATGAAACACCTCAATTAACCCTACAAACCCCCCTAACCCCCCCCCCCCTTTCAAAAAAAAAATCCCAGTGCCTTTTGGTCCCGGTTGGTGTTGCCAACCGGGACTAAAGGTCCTACCTTTTGGTCCCGGTTGGTGTTACCAACCGGGACTAAAGGTCCTCCTGCCTGGGCTCCCAGCACCGGCCACGTGGAGCCCCTTCTGTCCCGGTTGGTAAGCGAACCGGGACTAAAGGTTTTGGGCTTTAGTCCCGACCCTTTAGTCCCGGTTCCAGAACCGGGACTAAAGGCCCTTACGAACCGGGACAAATGGGGGTTTTCCTACTAGTGGTGTTTACGAGACACCGATTCTAGGCATCCCGATACGTCTCATTCCTAGCTTGCCGACATGCTATCCGGCACCCGGTGTCCTTGTTTAATCGACATAACTATGATGTGAAGATATTTGTATGTGTAACTAATAAATTTAGTAAAAGATAGACTAACCAAGATGCTAGCTACAAGAACTACGTATTGAGCCATAGATGGCAAGTCCTTATATAGTTACGTGTGATATGTATTGCTGCACCAACCATATGCATTCATTCCATACCTGCAGACTAGCTATGACCAATGCACTATCACAAGCAACAGCAAGGAAGATGGAAAAATATAACCGTCCAACATGGAAACTGCTCCACATGCTCCTTGTTACGACTTATGAAGGTGCTATACCATTCATAATCTCTACTCCTAATTGCTCAGTTGGTAGAATAGCATCCAGGTTTTTTTCAACCGGTTTAATTTCGTCTCGCCCCCACCCCTAATGCACGCAACGGAAAAAACCAGGTTTTCATCTCACCTCCCACCACCACTCTTCACCTTGGTTTTTTCACCTCCCAATAAAAACTTTCCTAATATTTCCAAGTTTTCCTAACCAACCATCTTACAAATGGCAGGAACTAATAATACGTTACCAAACAATGAAATCCAATTATGTGACAATCAATTTTGAATCCTAACTTTCCTAACACATGGATCCTTTCTAACAATCAAATCTCTATTATTAAATGACAATCAATGTGTTAGGAAATTAGGATTCAAAAAATTCATTGCCACGTAATCTCTACTCCTAAAGTTTATTAGAATACTCTATGTGCTTCACTTATATCTTTTGAGCTAGGCAATAATGCTCTCGTGCTTCACTTATATCTTTTTAGAGCACGGTGGTGTTATATTTTATAGAAATTATTGAACTCTCGTAACTCACTTATATTATTTTGAGAGTTTCTTAAAACAGCATGGTAATTTGTTTAGGTTATGAATTTAGTCCTGATATAATAGGCATCCAAGAGGGATATAATAAAAACTTTCATATTAAGTGCATTGGATACTATGAGAAGTTTGATTCCTTGCATATAGTTTTGAGATAATGGAGATGGTAATATGAGAGTCGTGCTAGTGAGTAGTTGTGAATTGGAGGAGATACTTGTGTTGAAGTTTGTGATTCCCGTAGCATGCACGTATGGTGAACCGTTATGTAACAAAGTCGGAGCATGATTTGTTTAATGATTGTCAACCTTTGTGTGAGGGTCGGGAGCGTGCGATGGTTAACTCCTGCCAACCTCTCCCCTAGGAGCATGTGTCTAATGCTTTGTTTGATAACTAATAGACTTTTGCAATAAGTATGTGAGTTCTTTATGACGAATACTGAGTCCATGGATTATAAGCACTCTCACCCTTCCACCATTGCTAGCCTCTCTAGTACCGCGCAACTTTCGCCGGTACATCAAACCCACCTTCCTCAAAACAGCCACCATATATTTTCCTCAAAACAGCCACCATACCTACCTATTATGGCATTTCCATAGCCATTCCGAGACATATTGCCATGCAACTTCCACCTTTCCGCTTTTCATGACATGCACCATCACTTTCATATTGCATATAGAGTCATATTTTGTCATAGGTATCGAGTTGTAATTTTCCTTTTGAGTTGTAAGTAAATAAAAGTGTGATGATTTTCATTATTAGAGCATTGTCCCGTGTGAGAAAAGGATGATGGAAGCCATGACTCCCTCACAAGTTGGGATGAGTATCCGGACTTTACAAAAAATAAAAGAGGCCAGCGAAGCCCAAATAAAAAAAGAGGCCAAAGATACCCACCAAAATAAAAAAAAGATAAAAAAATGAGAGAAAGAGAGAAGGGACAATTGCTACTATACTTTTCCACACTTGTGCTTCAGAGTAGCACCATGATCTTCATGATAGAGAGTCTCCTATTTTGTCACTTTCATATAACTAGTGGAGTTTCATCTTGCACGACCACTTAGTTTTCTTTTTGAGCTTTCATACACTTATAGCTCTAGTGCACCCGTTGCATGGCAATCCCTACTCACTCACATTGATATCTATTGATGGGCATCTCCATAGCCCATTGATACGCCTAGTTGATGTGAGATTATCTTCTTCCTTTCCCTTGCAACCTCCACCATATTCTATTCCACCTATAGTGCTATATCCATGGCTCACGCTCATGTATTGCGTGAGAGTTGAAAAGGTTTGACAACACCAAAAGTGTGAAACAATCGCTTGGCTTGTTCATCGGGGTTGTGCATGATTTAGATACTTTGTGTGGGGAAGATGGAGCATAGCCAGACCATATGATTTTGTAGGGATAACTTTCTAAGGCCATGTTATTTCGAAAGGACACGATTGCCTTGTTGGTGTGCTCGAAGTATTACTGTTTTTATGTCAATATTAGACTATTGTTTTGAATCTTACGCATCTGAATATTCATGCCACAAAAAATAATATTACATGGATAAATATGTTAGGTTGCATTCCACATCAAAAATTCTATTTTTATCATTTACCTACTCGAGGACGAGCAGGAATTAAGCTTGGGGATGCTTGATACGTCTCCAACGTATCTATAATTTTTGATTGTTCCATGCTATTATATTATCTGTTTTGGATGTTTTATATGCATTAATATGCTATTTTATATTATTTTGGGGACTAACTTATTAATCTAGAGCCTAGTGCCAGTTTCTGTTTTTTCCTTGTTTTTGAGTATTGCAGATAAGGAATATTAAACGGAGTCCAAACGGAATAAAATCTTCGGAATAATTTTTCTTGGACCAGAAGACATCTACCAAGCTTGGAGACCAAGGTAGGAGAGCCGCCGTGTGGCCACAAGCCACAGGGGCGCGCCCAGGGGGGTAGGGGTCGCCCCCCTGGCTTGTGGGCCCACGACAGCTCCCCCAACCCTATTTCTCGGCCTATAAATTCACAAATATTCCTTGGATACCGAAGAGAGCCACGAAAACAATTTTTCGCCGCCAGGAGCCTCGGTTCCCTTGAGATCCAATCTTGGAGCCTTTTCCGGTAATCTGCCGGAGGGGGATTCGATCACGGAGGGCATCTACATCAACTCCATTGCCCCTCCGATGATGCGTGAGTAGTTCACCACAGACCTTCGGGTCCATAGCTAGTAGCTAGATGGCTTCTTCTCTCTCTTTGCTCTTCAATACCATGTTCTTCATGATCTTCATGGAGATCTATCCGATGTAATACTCTTTTGCGGTGTGTTTGTCGAAATCCGATGAATTGTGGGTTTATGTTCAGATTATCTATGAATATTATTTGAGTCTTTTCTGAATTATTATATGCATGATTTCATATCTTTGCAAGTCTCTTCGAGTTATTGGTTTGGTTTGGCCAACTTGATTGGTAATTCTTGCAATGGGAGAAGTGCTTAGTTTTGGGTTCAATCTTGCGGTGTCCTCACCCAGTGACATAGTAGGGGTAGCGAGGCACGTATTGTATTGTTGCCATCGAGGATAAAAAGATGGGGTTTTCATCATATTGCTTGAGTTTATCCCTCTACATCATGTCATCTTACCTAATGTGTTACTCTGTTCTTCATGAACTTAATACTCTAGATGCAGGCAGGAGTCGGTCGATGTGTGGAGTAATAGTAGTAGATGCAGAATCGTTTCGGTCTACTTGACACAGACGTGATGCCTATATGCATATTCATTGCCTTGGATATCTTCATAATTATTCGCTTTTCTATCAATTGCTCGACAGTAATTTGTTCACCCACCGTAATACTTGCCATCATGAGAGAAGCCTCTAGTGAAACCTATGGCCCCCGGGTCTATTTTCCATATTATACTTTCACATCTAAAACCAAAAATACCAAGAATATCTTGCCGCAATCTTTTTACTTTTGTTTTACTTTACTTTCAAGGAATCAAATCTATCCATCTCTATCAGATCTCATCCTTGCAAGTAACCGTGAAGGGATTGACAACCCCTTTATAGCGTTGGGTGCAAGTGTTTGACTCTTTGTGTAGGTACATCTATTTGGGACTTACTTGTATCTCCTACTGGATTGATACCTTGGTTCTCAACAACTGAGGGAAATACTTATCTACTTTGCTGCAGCACCCGTTCCTCTTCACGGAAACCAACGCATGCTCGAGAAGTAGCAAGAAGGATTTCTGGCGCCGTTGCCGGGGAGATCTACATCAAGCCTACCAAGTACCCATCACAAACTCATCTCTTGCATTTACATTATTTGCCATTTGCCTCTCGTTTTCCTCTCCCCCACTTCACCAATTTGCCGTTTTATTCGCCTTTTCCTCGCCGGATCTCTTTTTGTCTACTTGTGTTACCATGTGCCTTCTATTTGCTTGCATCTTTGCTTGCTAAAAATCTATTGATATGGATCCTCATCCACTTGCTAATCTTTTCAAGAGATCCAATTATGATGAACCAATTGCTAGTGAGTTGAGTGTACTTGATTATCTCTATGAAGTTTTGCTTGAGATTCGTGAATCTGAAAATTGTGATGAAGCGATTCACGATGTTTCCTTGAATGAAAAGCATGATTGCAATGATATTTTTATAAATTCTATTAATATCTATTGTGCTAATGATATGCAAACCCACAAGCTTGGGGATGCTATATTTGATGAGTTTGCCATGACCACTACTTATTGCAATGATCATGATTGGGGTGATAATGCTTCTTACGATCTTGATAATTTATTTAATACTCATGATGAATATGATATTGAAAGTGGGTTTGGAAGAGTGTCACTTTAGGCATTATTTATCCCACTATTTTGGAGAGTGTTCAATCTTATGAAATTTTTGATAAAAGTGGGTTTGGAGAGGTCATGACTTTAGTTAATGATAATCCCACTATTTTGGAAGAGTGTCAACTTTGCATGCATGTGGATCATGAAGAGAAAATTTTATATGATAGTTATATTGTTGAATTCCATCATGATGCTACTGATATTTATTATGAGTGAGGAACATATGCTTGTAGGAATTGAAATAATATCAAGTTTCCTCTCTATGTGTTCAAAGTTTTGAAGTTATGCTTGTTTTGCCTTCCTATGCTAGTTGATTCTTGTTCCCATAAATTGTTTGCTCACAAAATCCCTATGCATAGGAAGTGGGTTAGACTTAAATGTGTTTTTCATGAGATTCATTATGCTCTCTTGCATATTTCAATTACTACTTTTTATGTGAGCATCATTGAAATCATCATGCCTAGCTAGGGGCGTTAAACAATAGCGCTTGTTGGGAGGCAACCCAATTTTATTTTTGCTTTCTGTTTTTTCTTCTGTTTTGGTGTGTTTTGTACATTATTACTTCTGTAATAATTGTGTTTTCTTGTTTAAATTAGTGTTTGAGCCAAGTAAGACCTTTGGGATGGTCTACGGTGTTTGTTGATTTGATTTTGCTGAAAAACAGAAACTTTTGCTCTCAGTCCGGGAATTTTGTAAATTCACTGGAAAGTGCATTGGATCTGAACTTTTTACACAAGATTTATATACAAATTGCCCTAATTTTCCTAAATTTTCAGAATTTTTAGAGTTACAGAAGTATTCGAAGTATATAGATTGCTACAGACTGTTCTGTTTTAGACAGATTCTGTTTTCTTTGTGTTGTTTGCTTATTTTGATGAATCTATGGGTTGTATCGGGGTGTATGAACCATGGAGACGTTAGAATACAGTAGATATTACACCAATATAAATAAAGAATGAGTTCACAACAGTACCTAAAGTGGTGGTTTGTTTTTTTCTTATACTAACGGATCTCATGAGTTTTCTGTTGAGTTTTGTGTTGTGAAGTTTTCAAGTTTTGGGTAAAGATTTGATGGACTATGGAATAAGGAGTGGCAAGAGCCTAAGCTTGGGGTTTCCCAAGGCACGACAATCCATATTCAAGGATACCAAAGAGCCTAAGCTTGGGGATGCCCCGGAAGGCATCCCCTCTTTCGTCTTCAATCCATCGGTAAATTTACTTGAGGCTATATTTTTATTCACCACATGATATGTGTTTTGCTTGGAGCGTCTTGTATAATATGAGTCTTTGCTTTTTAGTTTGCCACAATCATCCTTGCTGCACACATATTTTGAGAGAGACACGCTGAATCATGAATTTATTAGAATACTCTATGTGCTTCACTTATATCTTTTGAGCTAGGCAATGTTGCTCTAGTGCTTCACTTATATCTTTTTAGAGCATGGTGGTGTTATATTTTATAGAAATTATTGAACTCTCGTACCTCACTTATATTATTTTGAGAGTTTCTTAAAACAGCATGGTAATTTGTTTAGGTTATGAATTTAGTCCTAATATAATAGGCATCCAAGAGGGATATAATAAAAACTTTCATATTAAGTGCATTGGATACTATGAGAAGTTTGATTCATTGCATATAGTTTTGAGATAATGGAGATGGTAATATGAGAGTCATACTAGTGAGTAGTTGTGAATTGGAGGAGATACTTAATTGTGTTGAAGTTTGTGATTCCCGTAGCATGCACGTATGGTGAACCGTTATGTAACGAAGTCGGAGCATGATTTGTATAATGATTGTCGACCTTTGTGTGAGGGTCGGGAGCGCGCGATGGTTAACTCCTACCAACCTCTCCCCTAGGAGCATGCGTCTAATGCTTTGTTTGATAACTAATAGACTTTTGCAATAAGTATGTGAGTTCTTTATGACTAATGTTTAGTGAATGGATTATACGCACTCTCACCCTTCCACCATTGCTAGCCTCTCTAGTACCACGCAACTTTCTCCGGTACATCAAACCCACCTTCCTCAAAACAGCCACCATATATTTTCCTCAAAACAGCCACCATACCTACCTATTATGGCATTTCCATAGCCATTCCGAGATATATTGCCATGCAACTTCCACCGTTCCGCTTTTCATGACATGCACCATCACTTTCATATTGCATATAGAGTCATATTTTGTCATAGGTATCGAGTTGTAATTTTCCTTTTGAGTTATAAGTAAATAAAAGTGTGATGATTTTCATTTTTAGAGCATTGTCCCGTGTGAGAAAAGGATGATGGAAGCCATGACTCCCTCACAAGTTGGGATGAGTATCCGGACTTTACAAAAAATAAAAGAGGCCAGCGAAGCCCAAATAAAAAAAAGATGCCAAAGATGCCCACCAAAATAAAAAAAAGAGAAAAAATGAGAGAAAGAGAGAAGGGACAATTACTACTATACTTTTCCACACTTGTGCTTCAAAGTAGCACCATGATCTTCATGATAGAGAGTCTCCTATTTTGTCACTTTCATATAACTAGTGGAGTTTCATCTTGCACGACCACTTAGTTTTCTTTTTGAGCTTTCATACACTTATAGCTCTAGTGCACCTGTTGCATGGCAATCCCTACTCACTCACATTGATATCTATTGATGGGCATCTCCATAGCCCGTTGATACGCCTAGTTGATGTGAGATTATCTTCTTCCTTTCCCTTGCAACCTCCACCATATTCTATTCCACCTATAGTGCTATATCCATGGCTCACGCTCATGTATTGCGTGAGAGTTGAAAAGGTTTGACAACACCAAAAGTGTGAAACAATCGCTTGGCTTGTTCATCGGGGTTGTGCATGATTTAGATACTTTGTGTGGGGAAGATGGAGCATAGCCAGACCATATGATTTTGTAGGGATAACTTTCTAAGGCCATGTTATTTCGAAAGGACACGATTGCCTTGTTGGTGTGCTCGAAGTATTACTGTTTTTATGTCAATATTAGACTATTGTTTTGAATCTTACGCATCTGAATATTCATGCCACAAAAAATAATATTACATGGATAAATATGTTAGGTTGCATTCCACATCAAAAATTCTATTTTTATCATTTACCTACTCGAGGACGAGCAGGAATTAAGCTTGGGGATGCTTGATACGTCTCCAACGTATCTATAATTTTTGATTGTTTCATGCTATTATATTATCTGTTTTGGATGTTTTATATGCATTAATATGCTATTTTATATTATTTTGGGGACTAACTTATTAATCTAGAGCCTAGTGCCAGTTTCTGTTTTTTCCTTGTTTTTGAGTATTGCAGATAAGGAATATTAAACGGAGTCCAAACGGAATAAAATCTTCGGAATAATTTTTCTTGGACCAGAAGACATCTACCAAGCTTGGAGACCAAGGCAGGAGAGCCGCCGTGTGGCCACAAGCCACAGGGGCGCGCCCAGGGGGGTAGGGCGCGCCCCTGGCTTGTGGGCCCACGGCAGCTTCCCCAACCCTATTTCTCGGCCTATAAATTCACAAATATTCCATGGATACCGAAGAGAGCCACGAAAACACTTTTTCGCCGCCAGGAGCCTCGGTTCCCGTGAGATCCAATCTTGGAGCCTTTTCCGGTAATCTGCCGGAGGGGGATTCGATCACGGAGGGCATCTACATCAACTCCATTGCCCCTCCGATGATGCGTGAGTAGTTCACCATCGACCTTCGGGTCCATAGCTAGTAGCTAGATGGCTTCTTCTCTCTCTTTGCTCTTCAATACCATGTTCTTCATGATCTTCATGGAGATCTATCCGATGTAATACTCTTTTGCGGTGTGTTTGTCGAGATCCGATGAATTGTGGGTTTATGTTCAGATTATTTATGAATATTATTTGAGTCTTTTCTGAATTCTTATATGCATGATTTCATATCGTTGCAAGTCTCTTCGAGTTATTGGTTTGGTTTGGCCAACTAGATTGGTAATTCTTGCAATGGGAGAAGTGCTTAGTTTTGGGTTCAATCTTGCGGTGTCCTCACCCAGTGACATAGTAGGGGTAGCGAGGCACGTATTGTATTGTTGCCATCGAGGATAAAAAGATGGGATTTTCATCATATTGCTTGAGTTTATCCCTCTACATCATGTTATCTTACCTAATGCGTTACTCTGTTCTTCATGAACTTAATACTCTAGATGCAGGCAGGAGTCGGTCGATGTGTGGAGTAATAGTAGTAGATGCAGAATCGTTTCGGTCTACTTGACACGGACGTGATGCCTATATGCATAATCATTGCCTTGGATATCTTCATAATTATTCGCTTTTCTATCAATTGCTCGACAGTAATTTGTTCACCCACCGTAATACTTGCCATCATGAGAGAAGCCTCTAGTGAAACCTATGGCACCCGGGTCTATTTTCCATATTATACTTTCAGATCTAAAACCAAAAATACAAAGAATATCTTGCTGCAATCTTTTTACTTTTGTTTTACTTTACTTTCATGCAATCATATCTATCTATCTCTATCAGATCTCATCCTTGCAAGTAACCGTGAAGGGATTGACAACCCCTTTATAGCGTTGGGTGCAAGTGTTTGATTCTTTGTGTAGGTACATCTATTGGGGACTTGCTTGTATCTCCTACTGGATTGATACCTTGGTTCTCAACAACTGAGGGAAATACTTATCTACTTCGCTGCATCACCCGTTCCTCTTCACGGAAACCAACGCATGCTCGAGAAGTAGCAAGAAGGATTTCTGGCGCCGTTGCCGGGGAGATCTACATCAAGCCTACCAAATACCCATCACAAACTCATCTCTTGCATTTACATTATTTGCCATTTGCCTCTCGTTTTCCTCTCCCCCACTTCACCAATTTGCCGTTTTATTCACCTTTTTCTCGCCGGATCTCTTTTTGTCTACTTGTGTTACCATGTGCCTTCTATTTGCTTGCATCTTTGCTTGCTAAAAATCTATTGATATGGATCCTCATCCACTTGCTAATCTTTTCAAGAGATCCAATTATGATGAACCAATTGCTAGTGAGTTGAGTGTACTTGATTATCTCTATGAAGTTTTGCTTGAGATTCGTGAATCTGAAAATTGTGATGAAGCGATTCACGATGTTTCCTTGAATGAAAAGCATGATTGCAATGATATTTTTATAAATTCTATTAATATCTATTGTGCTAATGATATGCAAACCCACAAGCTTGGGGATGCTATATTTGATGAGTTTGCCATGACCACTACTTATTGCAATGATCATGATTGGGGTGATAATGCTTCTTACGATCTTGATAATTTATTTAATACTCATGATGAATATGATATTGAAAGTGGGTTTAGAAGATTGTCACTTTAGGCATTATTTATCCCACTATTTTGGAGAGTGTTCAATCTTATGAAATTTTTGATAAAAGTGGGTTTGGAGAGGTCATGACTTTAGTTAATGATAATCCCACTATTTTGGAAGAGTGTCAACTTTGCATGCATGTGGATCATGAAGAGAAAATTTTATATGATAGTTATATTGTTGAATTCCTTCATGATGCTACTGATATTATTATGAGGGAGGAACATATGCTTGTAGGACTTGAAATAATATCAAGTTTCCTCTCTATGTGTTCAAAGTTTTGAAGTTATGCTTGTTTTGCCTTCCTATGCTAGTTGATTCTTGTTCCCATAAATTGTTTGCTCACAAAATCCCTATGCATAGGAAGTGGGTTAGACTTAAATGTGTTTTTAATGAGATTCATGATGCTCTCTTGCATATTTCAATTACTACTTTTTATGTAAGCATCATTGAAATCATCATGCCTAGCTAGGGGCGTTAAACAATAGCGCTTGTTGGGAGGCAACCCAATTTTATTCTTGCTGTCTGTTTTTTGCTTCTGTTTTGGTGTGTTTTGCACATTATTACTTCTGTAATAATTGTGTTTTATTGTTTAAATTAGTGTTTGAGCCAAGTAAGACCTTTGGGATGGTCTACGGTGTTTGTTGATTTGATTTTGCTGAAAAACAGAAACTTTTGCTCTCAGTCCAGGAATTTTGTAAATTCACTGGAACCTGCATTTGATCTGAACTTTTTACACAAGATTTATATACAAATTGCCCTAATTTTCCTAAATTTTCAGAATTTTTAGAGTTACAGAAGTATTCGAAGTTTATAGATTACTACAGACTGTTCTGTTTTAGACAGATTCTGTTTTCTTTGTGTTGTTTGTTTATTTTGATGAATCTATGGGTTGTATCGGGGGGTATGAACCATGGAGAAGTTAGAATACAGTATATATTACACCAATATAAATAAATAATGAGTTCACAACAGTACCTAAAGTGGTGGTTTCTTTTTTTCTTATACTAACGGATCTCATGAGTTTTCTGTTGAGTTTTGTGTTGTGAAGTTTTCAAGTTTTGGGTAAAGATTTGATGGACTATGGAATAAGGAGTGGCAAGAGCCTAAGCTTGGGGTTTCCCAAGGCACCACAAGCCATATTCAAGGATACCAAAGAGCCTAAGCTTGGGGATGCCCCGGAAGGCATCCCCTCTTTCGTCTTCAATCCATCGGTAAATTTACTTGAGGCTATATTTTTATTCACCACATGATATGTGTTTTGCTTGGAGCGTCTTGTATAATATGAGTCTTTGTTTTTTAGTTTGCCACAATCATCCTTGCTGCACACATCTTTTGAGAGAGACACGCTGAATCATGAATTTATTAGAATACTCTATGTGCTTCACTTATATCTTTTGAGCTAGGCAATGTTGCTCTAGTGCTTCACTTATATCTTTTTAGAGCATGGTGGTGTTATATTTTATAGAAATTATTGAACTCTCGTACCTCACTTATATTATTTTGAGAGTTTCTTAAAACAGCATGGTAATTTGTTTAGGTTATGAATTTAGTCCTAATATAATAGGCATCCAAGAGGGATATAATAAAAACTTTCATATTAAGTGCATTGGATACTATGAGAAGTTTGATTCATTGCATATAGTTTTGAGATAATGGAGATGGTAATATGAGAGTCATACTAGTGAGTAGTTGTGAATTGGAGTAGATACTTAATTGTGTTGAAGTTTGTGATTCCCGTAGCATGCACGTATGGTGAACCGTTATGTAACGAAGTCGGAGCATGATTTGTTTAATGATTGTCGACCTTTGTGTGAGGGTCGGGAGCGCGCGATGGTTAACTCCTACCAACCTCTCCCCTAGGAGCATGCGTCTAATGCTTTGTTTGATAACTAATAGACTTTTGTAATAAGTATGTGAGTTCTTTATGACTAATGTTGAGTCCATGGATTATACGCACTCTCACCCTTCCACCATTGCTAGCCTCTCTAGTACCGCGCAACTTTCGCCGGTACATCAAACCCACCTTCCTCAAAACAGCCACCATATATTTTCCTCAAAACAGCCACCATACCTACCTATTATGGCATTTCCATAGCCATTCCGAGATATATTGCCATGCAACTTCCACCGTTCCGCTTTTCATGACATGCACCATCACTTTCATATTGCATATAGAGTCATATTTTGTCATAGGTATCGAGTTGTAATTTTCCTTTTGAGTTGTAAGTAAATAAAAGTGTGATGATTTTCATTATTAGAGCATTGTCCCGTGTGAGAAAAGGATGATGGAAGCCATGACTCCCTCACAAGTTGGGATGAGTATCCGGACTTTACAAAAAATAAAAGAGGCCAGCGAAGCCCAAATAAAAAAAAGATGCCAAAGATGCCCACCAAAATAAAAAAAAGAGAAAAAAAATGAGAGAAAGAGAGAAGGGACAATTGCTACTATACTTTTCCACACCTGTGCTTCAAAGTAGCACCATGATCTTCATGATAGAGAGTCTCCTATTTTGTCACTTTCATATAACTAGTGGAGTTTCATCTTGCACGACCACTTAGTTTTCTTTTTGAGCTTTCATACACTTATAGCTCTAGTGCACCCGTTGCATGGCAATCCCTACTCACTCACATTGATATCTATTGATGGGCATCTCCATAGCCCATTGATACGCCTAGTTGATGTGAGATTATCTTCTTCCTTTCCCTTGCAACCTCCACCATATTCTATTCCACCTATAGTGCTATATCCATGGCTCACGCTCATGTATTGTGTGAGAGTTGAAAAGGTTTGAGAACACCAAAAGTGTGAAACAATTGCTTGGCTTGTTCATCGGGGTTGTGGATGATTTAGATACTTTGTGTGGGGAAGATGGAGCATAGCCAGACCATATGATTTTGTAGGGATAATTCTCTAAGGCCATGTTATTTCGAAAGGACACGATTGCCTTGTTGGTGTGCTCGAAGTATTACTGTTTTTATGTCAATATTAGACTATTGTTTTGAATCTTACGGATCTGAATATTCATGCCACAAAAAAGAATATTACATGGATAAATATGTTAGGTAGCATTCCACATCAAAAATTCTGTTTTTTTCATTTACCTACTCGAGGACGGGCAGGAATTAAGCTTGGGGATGCTTGATACGTCTCCAACGTATCTATAATTTTTCATTGTTTCATGCTATTATATTATCTGTTTTGGATGTTTTATATGCATTAATATGCTATTTTATATTATTTTGGGGACTAACTTATTAATCTAGAGCCTAGTGCCAGTTTCTGTTTTTTCCTTGTTTTTGAGTATTGCAGATAAGGAATATTAAACGGAGTCCAAACGGAATAAAATCTTCGGAATAATTTTTCTTGGACCAGAAGACATCTACCAAGCTTGGAGACCAAGGTAGGAGAGCCGCCGTGTGGCCACAAGCCACAGGGGCGCGCCCAGGGTGTTAGGGCACGCCCCCTGGCTTGTGGGCCCACGACAGCTCCCCCAACCCTATTTCTCGGCCTATAAATTCACAAATATTCCCTGGATACCGAAGAGAGCCACGAAAACACTTTTCCGCCGCCAGGAGCCTCGGTTCCCGTGAGATCCAATCTTGGAGCCTTTTCCGGTAATCTGCCGGAGGGGGATTCGATCACGGAGGGCATCTACATCAACTCCATTGCCCCTCCGATGATGCGTGAGTAGTTCACCACAAACCTTCGGGTCCATAGCTAGTAGCTAGATGGCTTCTTCTCTCTCTTTGCTCTTCAATACCATGTTCTTCATGATCTTCATGGAGATCTATCCGATGTAATACTCTTTTGCGGTGTGTTTGTCGAGATCCGATGAATTGTGGGTTTATGTTCAGATTATCTATGAATATTATTTGAGTCTTTTCTGAATTCTTATATGCATGATTTCATATCTTTGTAAGTCTCTTCGAGTTATTGGTTTGGTTTGGCCAACTAGATTGGTAATTCTTGCAATGGGAGAAGTGCTTAGTTTTGGGTTCAATCTTGCGGGGTCCTCACCCAGTGACATAGTAGGGGTAGCGAGGCACGTATTGTATTGTTGCCATCGAGGATAAAAAGATGGGGTTTTCATCATATTGCTTGAGTTTATCCCTCTACATCATGTCATCTTACCTAATGCGTTACTCTGTTCTTCATGAACTTAATACTCTAGATGCAGGCAGGAGTCGGTCGATGTGTGGAGTAATAGTAGTAGATGCAGAATCGTTTCGGTCTACTTGACACGGACATGATGCCTATATGCATAATCATTGCCTTGGATATCTTCATAATTATTCGCTTTTCTATCAATTGCTCGACAGTAATTTGTTCACCCACCGTAATACTTGCCATCATGAGAGAAGCCTCTAGTGAAACCTATGGCCCCCGGGTCTATTTTCCATATTATACTTTCAGATCTAAAACCAAAAATACCAAAAATATCTTGCTGCAATCTTTTTTACTTTTGTTTTACTTTACTTTCAAGCAATCATATCTATCTATCTCTATCAGATCTCATCCTTGGAAGTAACCGTGAAGGGATTGACAACCCCTTTATAGCGTTGGGTGCAAGTGTTTGATTCGTTGTGTAGGTACATCTATTGGGGACTTGCTTGTATCTCCTACTGGATTGATTCCTTGGTTCTCAACAACTGAGGGAAATACTTATCTACTTTGCTGCATCACCCGTTCCTCTTCACGGAAACCAACGCCTGCTCGAGAAGTAGCAGTGGATAGAGTATGCGGACTCATGAGCTTCTCTGAGTATCTGCTGTCTCAGATTGTTCTGGTCGGGCCCACATATCCGTTTCTCAAACCACAAGGTGCCTTGGTCATCCACACGGAAGGACTTGGCCTTCCCTTTTGGAATCAGCTCCTTGATCTCCTTTATTTCTTCCATAAGTGTTGGAGTAATCTCCAAAGTATCCGGGGTAATTGGGCTGCATAGCACCATATTGAGCTTAGCGAACTCTTCTTGTAACCTTGGAGGGATACTTCCAATTAGTGCATTCACTGTGCCTTGTTTTCTGCTGAGAGCATCAGCGACTACATTAGCCTTTCCGGGATGATAGTTTATTCCAAGGTCATAGTCCTTAACTAGTTCAAGGCATCTTCGCTGTCTGAGATTCAGATCAGGTTGGGTGAAAATATACTTGAGACTCTTATGGTCCGTGTATATTTCACAACGTTGTCCAATGAGGTAATGCCTCCAAATCTTCAAGGCATGAACCACGGCTGCTAATTCCAAATCATGCGTGGGGTAGTTCTCCTCATGAGGTCGTAGCTGTCTGGATGCATATGCTACAACCTTCCCTTCTTGCATTAATACGCAGCCGGTTCCACGTCTGGAAGCATCACAGTATATATCGAAGCTCTTGTGGATGTCTGGAAGAACTAAGACAGGTGCCGTAGTTAGCCTTGTCTTTAGCTCTAGGAAGCTGCTGTCACACTCCGCCGTCCAGACAAACCTTTGATTTTTCTTTAGCAATTCTGTTAGTGGCTTGGCTATCTTAGAGAAGCCTTCTATGAAACGACGGTAATAGCCTACCAATCCCAAAAAGCTACGGACTTCGGTCACCGAGGCTGGTGTCTTCCAATTTAGTACTGCAGTTACTTTGCTGGGGTCGACGGCTACTCCTTGTTCTGACAGAATATGCCCCAGAAATCCCACCTCCTTTAGCCAAAATTCGCACTTACTGAATTTGGCGTATAGACGATGGGTCCTTAATCTTTCCAGGACGGCACAGAGGTGCTGTTTGTGCTCTTCTTCATCCTTAGAATATATCAGGATATCATCGATGAACACCACCACGAATTTGTCCAGGAAATCCATGAAGACCTTGTTCATCATGCTCATGAAATAGGCTGGAGCATTCGTCAGTCCAAATGACATGACTGTAAACTCATACAGACCATATCGGGTGGTGAAAGCTGTCTTGGGTATATCCTCTTTCCTGATTTTTAGCTGATGATACCCCATTCGGAGGTCAATCTTGGAGAATACCCGTGCTCCGTTCAGCTGGTCGAACAAATCATCAATGCAAGGGAGTGGTTACTTATTCTTGATGGTGACCTCATTCAGCTGGCGATAGTCTACGCACATTCGTAGACTTCCATCCTTCTTGACAAATAGTACGGGTGATCCCCATGGCGAGATGCTTGGGCGAATATACCCTTTTTGTAATAATTCATCCAACTGCTTCTTTAGTTCCGCCCGCTCTGGACCTGGCATACGGTAGTATTTCTTATAAATCGGGGCAGTACCAGGAATCACCTCAATTGCAAATTATAATTCCCAGTCAGGTGGCATCCCTGGTAGTTCCTCGGGAAATACATCCGGAAATTCACAAACTACCGGAATCAGGTTCATATCCGTACCGGTAGCTTGGTATGACATTCCTTTTCTTGACATCATCTTGCTGGCAAGGAATTGGACTGTTTGTCCTGTCAGATTAACTAGTGTCACTGTCCGGGTGGCACAGTTGATGCACACCTAATGTGGTGTCAACCAGTCCATCCCCAGTATTACATCCAATCCAGGGGATTCAATGGCAACAAGTGTAGCTGGAAATTTAACTCCATGTATCGAAATTTCCAGACCTTTATATATCAGATTTGTCCTGAGCAGGGAGCCAGGGGATTGTACCACCATGATTTTATCCAGAAGCGAGGAAGAAAATTTGTGCAAGGTGGCAAAACTCCGCGAAATAAACGAATGGGAAGCCCCAGAATCAAATAAAATTACTGCAGGTATGTCGTTAATAGAAAACATACCAAGGACTACTTCTGGAGCTTCGCAGGCTTCCTCAGCGGAAATATGATGGACGCGTCCGTGGCAGAAGTTATGATTGGGGCGGCGTCCAATATTGTTGACCTGCGGCTTGGAGTCGGAGGATGGCTTCCCGTTGTTGGCGGGGCACTGCTTGGAGTAGTGTCCGCTTTGGCCGCAAGTGAAGCAGGTGTTATTGCGGCGGCAGTCCTCTATCACTGGCTGTTTGCCGAAGGTCTTATTCTGGCTACCCGTCTTATTGTTGTTGTTGCCATTGCTCCATGTGGGCTTGTATTCAGACGGGCCTGGCTGCCAGGTGCGTGGCTTCTGCGCAAACTGCTCACGATTGTCTTTCTTGGGTTCAAACTTCCGCTTGCGGTCATCATATCCGGACTTATGCTCTCATTCAGCTATGAAAGCTTTGTTCACCAAAGTCTGGAAGTCCGGGAAGTCCAGCATACAGAGCTGGCAACGGAGAGTGTGATTCAGTCCTCCCAGGAACCGATCTATCTTCCTTTCTTCGATGGACACGTCGTGGGTAGAGTACCGTGCCAGATTGTTGAACTTGTTCAGATACTCCCCCACGGACATATTTCCTTGTGTAAGAGCAAGGAACTCCCTTTGCTTCACCTTCATTATGCCTGTGGGATATGATACTTGCGGAATAGCTCCTTGAACTTCTCCCAGGAAATCTCTTCTCCAGAAGGCCACGTTGCTTTTGTGTTATCCCACCATATAGCTGCTGGTGCTTCTAGGTAGTGAGTGACAAAAGGCACCTTATCTGATTCTTCACAGCGGGCTCTATCTAGCTTCTTTTCCATGGTCCTCAGCCAATCATCAGCTTCTATAGGGTCCACAGCTTGACCGAAATTGGCTGGCTTGGTGCGCTGGAAGTCAGACAACTTAGAGTGTGTTCCATGGTTGTTGTTATTATGGCCCACCATAGCCTGCATACTTTTCAAAAATTCCATGAGATCCTGGTTTCTTTTCTCTTCAAACATCCTCATGATCTGATCAGTGGTCGGTGCTTGAGGTGGTGGAGGTGGTAAATCTTCTGGTGGTTGTCCTGCTTGTCTGGCGGATCGACGAACGGGGGTTCCATCGCCGCCTTGGCTACAACTTCTCTTCATCCTAAATTTGTTCCCATTGCAAAATACCGAATCGATGAGCAACATCCATAAGGGAAACACAGTAATATGACACTAGAAAGAAAATGCACGAAAAAGGCGAATAAAACAAACAACATAATTATACATGATAACCCAACATCATACATGGCAAGCTAGTAGGGGGATATCATGGCTAAACTGCTCATACGGCAGTTGACATATGCAGAGATGCATGCACAACAACTCAAGCCTCCACTCTAGTGGCGCTGGTGGCACGAACACTGCCAGGCTGAAGACTCCTCGTCATCTGATCCTGAGTCGGAATCGGAACTGATGATGTGGATCACATCCTCCGGATCAAAGGAAACACGACGACGCTGCTGGGACGGCTCTCCTTCCGAGGAAGAAGGAGCACGACGCCTCCGCATCGGAGCAGCTCGAGTGGCTAGGAGTGAGGCCCACTCTGCCGGGGTCTCACATCGGCTACCAGACAAAAAGCCTGGTGGCGCAGTAGAGCTAGATGGAGTATCAAGCCTACGTGGAGGTGGAACTGGTGGTGGATACATAGGTGGAAATGTAGGCTGAAGTGGAGGTGGTGCTGTAGTCGCAGTTGCAAGTGCCTCCTGGACACGAGACAACTCCTCAGCCAAGGAAAGCATCATACGATAACTGGCGTTCAGATAACGGGATAAAACACCAGTCGCACGATCGCTCGCCGGATCAACTGGCGCGAAAATGACTCGCCCTATCGTAGGCGACAGGGTGGGGTAGTGAAAGAAATCTGGATGAGTCTGCATCTCGACCTCATGGAAGCGCAAGTCAGTGAGAGCCTCCATCACAGCAAACTGGATCGCCAGCTCTGGAGTAGAAGCCATTCTGCCCTTAGAAGAGAGAGAATAGCTACCAAGGTTCGAGCTCGCGGTCAGGAAAGCCTCTGCGTGATACTCATATACTGACTCGGCAAGCTGCTCCCGAAACACCTATTACACTGGATCTTCGCCGTTGGGATACAGCCGAAGCCAGACGTTCCGGAGCAGTACTGGAAAAGTGAATGGTGCTGGCTCATGATGGTAGTGGTACGGCACTGGTGCCATCTACACTCACAATGCCAACGGTTAGTAAAACAATGAATCATGATGCATGCTATGCAACAATCAAATGCAGCAAGCAAGATGCACACTCAGAGCCCTACACTAATCGCGGTTCTAGCGCGGGTTAACTAGGGTGTCCTACAGTCAGCACGGCTCTGATACCAAGCGTTGTGGCATCCCGGCTCAGAAAACCAGATTACCAGTGTTTCCAACCCAGAGATCATGTCTTCTGGAAACACATAACTTGGAACAAAACTGAACTGAACTTTATTGATAGATTTCGGGTACAAGCTCATATTTTACAAAGATAGCGAGGCCAAAGGCACACTCGGTGCTATGACAGTATCTACATTATTTATGAAACATAGCAGGGCCTCAGAACTACTAAGTAATTCTACGGCGTAGCGGAACATAACGGAAACTCCATCCACAGGGACACTGCTGAGGACACAGCCTAGTTAGCGTAGCACGAACCATCGGGACCTCCGTCCTTGGCTTCTCCTGCATCTGGCATGATACGCCAGGTGAGTACTTTGAATGTACTCGCAAGCTCATGACAACCAAATAACGCAGCAAACAATAGCATGGCAAACAACATGTTAAGTTCTTAAGCAATTTACTTAGTGTTACCGATCATCAACTTACTCTCTTCGGGTTGTCCCACAACCCTCGGAATACTCATAAACCATCGAGTACTTCCGATCACAAGACGAGTTCTTCCATCATTAATATTACTGTTACGGTTGACCATCTAGTGAGGTCTGGACGGGCTGTCCAATACCGTGGACGCGGCTATTCGAATAGATTTTTCACTCTGCAGAGGTTGCGCACTTTACCCACACCATGGAGCACCCGGCCTCGTGATCCCATTCGGGTGGACCAGCATTGCTCCAACGAAACCTGCCTGACCCGTGACTCTACCATCGTACCACCGGCATTCATCCTCCCCCGGAGTCCTGCCCTGGGTGGACCATGTGTCCTCATGACACCTGCCACCGTCGTGGCCAAACTAAACTGTCCCAAACGGGGACGCCGGCACAAAACTCAACTGGGCTCACAGGGTTATCGCCGCCTACCTGATCAGGGTAGCACGCACGCATAACCCTCCCTGTCTGGAGGTACCGGTGAAAGAGCACAGGTCCAGACCAAGTCAAGGCCATCGCATACCGGCAAATGTGGTTGCACGGGTAAGCCCGGACAGGTGACTCAAGATCAACCACTAAGTTCATCTAGCAAACATAGTGGTTCATCACAATACTTAGGTATTTAAATTAAATTGCTATGAATTATCATATAGTAAATAAATAAACATAATGCATTAAAATATGCAATGCTATTGAAATGCTTCATTAAATGGGTGTCCTGGCTTGCCTTGCTCTGTTGGGTTGCCCAAGAACTCCTGGTCTTCAAATCCACGAAGATTTCCTTCTGAAAATATTTTTAAATGGCAAAAGGAAATGTCACATAAAGCCTTTTTGTAAACCAGAAATTTTGTGAGTATTGGAAAAATACAAAAAATTTCAACAATTAAAGGAGCTCAAGACAAACTTAATGCAAAAAGAATCAACTGATTTAGACTTATGGTTTAAAAGATATAGCTGGTCAAAGTTTCTGGTCAAAACTGGAATTAAATAAACAGAAATCAGAAAATTAGAAAAACCTCCAAGGGCCACGTCGAAGGCGTACTTTGCCCTGGCGCCTCCACTTACCGCTTCAGCGCGCACGGCTGAGCCACTGACATGCGGGCCCTGGGGTTCGGTTTAAACAGAGGGAAGGAAGGGAACAGAGAGAGGCGGAACTCCGGCGATGGTCGTCGGCAATAGAGACAGCGGCGAGGTCCAGCGATTGTGGGGATGGAACGAGCGCACGACGGCGAGCACGCACGTACCCGTAGTTTGACTAGAGGTGGCCGGACGACGTCGTCCCCTTCTTCTCCGGCGGCGGCGGTGCTCGGGTGTTGGTGGAGACGGCGGTTCTGGCGATGGTTTGCTCGGGCAGGAGGTCGTGCGTGACCAGGAGGATGAGCTAAGCTCGAAGGTGAGGGCGGTTGGAGCTGGGGTGGAGAGGAACGGTGAGGCAACTAGGCTCGGGGGGGGGGGGGGCGGCGGATCTCCGGCGAGGTTCGAGGCCAGAGGGCCTCTCGGCCGTGGCTCGCTGCTAGGGAGGGCGATTGAGAGGTAGAGAAGTGGGGTGAGGAGCTCGGAGGGCTGGGCATGGCCTTTTATAGGCCGGAGGCGAGCGCGGGCGAGCTCTCCCGAAGCGGCGAGACTCGGGCCATGTCGCCGGCGCTAGGACGCCGCGCTGGCTGGCCGGTTGCGGGCGACTGGATAGGAGAGAGCAGGCGCAATAAATGTGCGCAGTGGCCGCATGCGGAGGAAGATGACGACGGCCCAGCCACTGTGGCCGCACGGGTGCCACAGTGCGGCGCTGCCGTGGCGGCCGGCAAGGTCTTCTCCAGTGAGGGGAAGGGTCCAGGGCAGCCAGGTGGACGGAGGGGAGCTTGTCGGCGCAAGCGGACACCGTACGGCTACGCGGTCGTCGGCCTCCGACGAGAACCGAGCCTACTGGCGCCCAGAGCGCGGTTTTGGCAGGCTGGCTACGTGGTCACCGTGTGCACAGGCACACGTGGCGCGAGCTGGCCTGCCGGGCCGTGTCTGGTGCGTCGTCCTTGCACTCTGGAACCCTCTCGTGGCACTAGCTCGCCCAGTGATCCACTGAGATGAAGCGTAGCATAATCAACAGATTGTTGTCAGCAACTTGGTGAGGTTCTGGAGAAGAGATGAGATGGATATGAAGCTAGTGGAGATGTCTAGAGTGATCTGGGTTAGAAGGACTACAAACTGGCCAAGTTTGAAAGAGTTTGAAAAAGATTTGAATAGGGTTCCTGTGTAAGCTGTCATACTGGTCCAGAGACTAGATATGCTTGTGGCACTATATGGTAAATCTCCTGAAGATGAAATTTGGCATAAGGGAGTTATTTGATGTAGAGAAGATGTCATAAAAATTGCATGGCCATTGGATACTTCTAGATAGCACTTCCTTCACAAAGGTTTGGAATAAGCAGAAACTTGTCAGAATTTTGCTGCTGAAAATTTGTACTAGACAAGATGATATTTTTGTATATTGTGGCTAGATAGTATCCCTAGTATCTCAGGGAATTATTTGAGAATTTTATGAGCTAGGAAAATGGGAGTTGCTTCACAACTGACAAATTCTGACCAGAAAGGAAATAATTATTCTGGCCAAAACTTTACATTGGACTATCAAATGTTTTTGAGGTTTATGGAATGATATGATGATAAGAAGGTGTGGCAAAATTTTGGGAATTTTCTGATCATTAGAGCTATAGGTTGCTTTACAACCCATAGTGATGTTATATTTTCCCAAAGGAAGAAAATGAATTATTGGAAAAGATTAAATATTGGGAATTGATCCAGGAGAGGTGTGGAAAGGTTTTGGCAAGGTGATGAGGGTTTTGGGTTACTTGGGAAAAGATTCAATGATTCATAAGTCCATAGTTGACTGAAAAACCAACCAAATTGCAAATAAAACCAAAAAGATTTCGAAAAGAAAAAGTTGTCAAAAACCAGGGTGTCACACCATTCCCCTAAGAAGTGGCTTCCCTCGCTAGCTCAGTGTCCCTTGTTGCCGCCCCCCACTCACCGTCATCGGTCGCCGATCGCCATTCCTTCGCACTCACGCTTATTTACTACCGCTTGGTGCCTTGGTCCAATGTAGTCCCGAGTCCCTTACCTGCCGTCCAGGCCCTCGTAATGATCCACCCTAACGTAATTCTATAATTCAGCAATTGTAGTCTTGTAGAATTGATAGATTGATGAACTTAACTTGTCAACTACTAAAGTAGGGAAGAAGAAGAAGAGGAATTGAAGGTTATCTGTGTTGAACATGTATATATGACCGAATGACTACACTGGTGCTTATTTCAGTTGTCCTTCTTGTTGTGAGTGTAGAACCAAAGATGGAGAAGAACGATGACATTATGGCCCTTTTTCAAAATTGTATGACACTTGGATAAGGTTCTTTTAGTGTGCACACCCTCCATTTTGTTCTTGGCTATGCCGTTCCTCATAATAGTGCAATGGTCACCATGCACGAAACAATACACCAAATAAAAATGAGAGGAGGGAATACATTTAAAGGACATGAGACACATATATCTTCATTTATCTCTCCTCATCGCTCACCTCAAGTGGCGGAGCTAGCAGAGGATGATGGGGGAAAGAGAGAAAATATGAATGTTTCTTAGAGGGAGGGGGATTCGAATGACTCCACTTTCTTCAACCTGAGCTCCTAATTGTTTCTTTGATCATCCTTTCAATCTTAGGTGGATGCCCCCTCCCTTGAAACTACACATAGCTCTGCCATCTTAGCATTGTAACGACAATTCCACATCTAGTACTTCTGATCCTCCTCCCCTTCTCTTCTTTTCTTTGTTCTCATGTGTCTCCTGCGAAAAACACATGTTCATGAGCTCAACATGAACATATCGATAACACATGACAAGGCATAATCTTGCTTTGCTCCCTTCTTGTTTTCTACACCTCATTATGTTTTTGACCCTTCCCCACTTAACAATTAAATCTCCACACCATTCACATATTCCCCTTTCCGTTTGATTGACTTGCTCCTCTTCACCTAGATTCAAGAGAACACAGATATTATTCTTCCTCTGCTACCCTCAAACACTTGAAAACCCATGATCGACCTTATTCAACAAGCACAATTAATACAATGTTCTAGAATATCCTTATAATAAGTAGGTGAGGCGATTGGCCATCGCCTAGCGTCTAGCAATGCTTAAGCACCCAAATCGTGGTCTAGGCGGTCATGCAGTTTTGAGTACCAAGGGTATATTTTGAGTAATATGTGACATGTTTTTTGTAACATGTAGATGAGTAAACTATTAGCCACTATCATTGGAATGTGGCCCATTTTCCAGTCAATGCAATATGGTACTATTTCTCGCTGGAATGGACATTTTCTTACTTGCGCTACCTAAAGTACTGCATATGCCCTAGGCAAGGCCTTTTCTTGTTGCCTACCGCCTAAGCGTGCCTAAGCAACTCCTAGGTATCACCTTTTCTGATAGAGCGTAATACCTACATGTCCATAAATGTCAATAGTAATGTCTAGATTCAGAACCCTAGGTTCATAACACTAACAGGTGCAACTCGAGTGGTGTGTTACTTACATGTGTTTGTGGTCGTAAAGCCAGGTCAACTAGCATTGCTTAACTAGCAAGGGGAGTCCTTCCCTATCATCAAAAACAAAACATTGTGAGCCAGCACGGTAGCCTCCCGTCCTATTTTTGCATGGAGAGGCAATGCAAACTATAACCGCAACTCAAACACTACCGCATAGGAGAGACATTAGGTTTAATTTGCCTCGGTGGCTCGAGTTAAGCCCAGCATTGTTGGCACAGTCGTCGACCACCATAGTCAATAAAATACTAGTACTCCGTAAAACCATTACAACACAAGCAATCATCGTCCTTCACACATGCCAAATTTGCTTCTATATTAGAAGCATCTAGTCAATCATAACCTACCTATAGAAGCAATTAATCAGGCTTACTGATGCTACGCGAGCAGGCATGGACTGTAATGCTTTGTTGATATCCCATTATCTTCTAGTCTTGTAAGAAACTTTATAGTTGGCGTGCGGTTTATGTTTATATCATTATGATTTATTCAAGGCATCTAATTCAAACAAAGAAGATGTTGAGATTATTCAAGGCCATACTTAGCTATAGCTCATGCGGGGTACCTTATTCTAACTTATGTGGTCAAATCTAGCCGAACAAACATCAATACATCCTTGAGCCAAACATAATATCGTTGCATGCACCGGATATGCATGTTAGGACAACACTATCTATGGAAGATGTAGCCTATTAATCCATGATATTTCACAAATACATTGAAATGAATCTAATATCATGGTACCTTACTCCCCATACAGAACATAGTGTAGTAATATCTGCTCAAGGAAAAACTAAACTGTAAAATTTAAAAGTGATAATGTGGAAATAAGTGCAATATGGTAAATACCCTTTTCTCCAAAATAAGAAGAATATTGCCATGTTCCATTAACAATGAAACCACATAAATTCAGTCCAAACAGAGTCTGGAGCCCCCTAGAAAACTCTAGTCACACACAACAATAGAGAAATAACAATCCTAGATTAACCTTACACTAGGCTCATGAAACCACACATTACACTTCAGCTTTCGGAATAACACAAACATCAATCCTAGATTAACCTCAAACCTTGGTATAAGCCTCGCAGTGGTGTCTAGCATGGCAAATCGTCTCTAAACTGCAATGGCAATGTCCAGTAGTCACATGCAAATGTCTTGAGTCTCAAAAACGATTTTCCAGTAGAAGTGCCTTTGATAGTAGAAATGATGTTCACTGAAGAAAGTCATGGCCATAAAGGACCACAACATGTAAACTTAAATCAGTTAAATGTGCAAAATGATCCTAAGGTACCAAGTCTAGGCATCCTGATACCTCTCACTCCTACCCAGTCAACATGTAATCCAGCACCCTGTGCCATTGTTTAATCACCATGAATCGAAATGCGGAGATATTTATGTGTGTTTAAATCTTAGTTACCAATAGACCTATTGAGCCACAAATGTCAGATCCTTATGTAGCTAGGTGCGTGCGATGTGTATTGCTTCACCAACCATATGCATTCATTGCATGCTTGCTGAATAGCTATGACACGACCGCTCCCACAATAAAGCAAAAGTGTAAAGAGAGGGGTGGGGCATAATCTGCCATAACAGATGATTCATAACTGATGTGAGATGAAGGACATTGCTGTCGTTAATCAAGATACATATTGTTCTTAGTGTGACACATGTTCAATTAATGGATATGCACATTTTCATGTAGAAATATGGTATCGGTCTCTTAAAAATATAGTGCACCAGCTACCATGAGCTTCATCGTGAACTCCTTTCTTTTCTTTTGACGACCACGAACTCATGCTGAGCACCACAACAACACCCTATCATGAACTATAGAGTGGGAAAGCCATACGGGAGGCGATTTCCTAAGCATGATGGTAGCTACACACCCTTTGGCATAAGTGCCTTTTTCATATGTGAGGTGTTGGGTTTTTTATGGCGTTGGCACAAGTGTTCCCATGTTCTTTATTTTTTCCCTCTTTTCTCATACATGTAGATCACTCATATCTATCCGTACTACTACTCATATAGAAAAGCGGGACAGATGTCCCCAGTCCAATCCAATGAGAAACTTGGTAGTTTATAGGGGCACGTTCTTGCAAGACTACACTAGGCTTCACAAAATTATCATGGATATACTTAATCCGTGTTTAAAGTGCACTCTTCCAAGTCCTACAAAAAGTAACAACCGATCCTATATGTGCATTTCGATATGTTATGCCCAATTTTGTAGATGTACAAAACAGAAACAAAGTGTACACACTTATAAATGTTACTCCCAAAACAAAAACGAAGTGTGTACACTTATAAATGTACACACTGTACGTTTTAAATCGAAGGAATGGTGGACTTGTAGATTTTGGTCCAAAAACATGTCTATTTGTGTTGAATTTCTAAGCTTTGTATTATTTGCCAATACTATTTTTTATAATATAAAGTATACCCATCTTTCAAACTCGGTCGATTGGATGGATGAGTGTCTCTAATAGCCTTTCTAGTAATCTCGCAAAAAAAGCCTTTTAGTAGTGCATGGACCACGACAAATAACAGAAATACTGGAAATAGTAGTGGAATTGAGTAATAATTTTTCTTTGCTTGATGGCATAAACAGGATTTACTTAATTCTAATGCAAAAGATGGAAATATTTTAGCGGTACATATAGGAAAGAGATTGAACAATCACTAGCTAAAATGTTTTGGGTAGCTACAGTAGCTTCTGTGTCGTCAAGAAGCATAGAGTTCTTCGTCAGCTCAAATGAACTCCCTAGTAACTGAGAATCAACTCCTAGAGTTGCCTACTTGGTAGAAGAAACTTCTCCCCAACAATCAACGCCCACAAAAATATTCTCTGCAATTGATTTGTACAAATTCAAAGCATCCTGAATTCCAAATACATCTCATTCCTACACAACATTGAGTTATGTCTAGCCACATATGCAATCTGCGCTCCCCAAGCTCAGCTAGCAACCAGGATACAAAGATGAAAATATTTCAGACAGAAAAAGTCATGTCTACTTGGTTGGTTGAGAAGCCACAATAGTGTAATGTGAAACTAAAACCACATGAGTAATGCCCTGAGGCGATGCTGAGGCATGTTTGTACTTAAGGTTCAAGAGAAGTTCATACATCACTTCACCAACCACAAGTTATTTCTTACGGGTGCACCAACCACACGTTCACTACCCACTAACCATATGCAAGAAATGAAAAAGAAAATCAACTTGGTGTGGCACAAATAGAGTGCAACTAGAAGCGGACGAGCCGTTTGTTGCGCCATTTAGCTTATAACGTTTATTTTGTGGTTGTCTATTTTACGAGAGTATTTTTGTTCTCCTTGTGTATGTGATCTTCCATTAGCATCATTGAGAGACACCAACTCTTGTTGGTATAGAATTTTCTTACAAATACCTCCGATTCATATGCATTACCTTAATTGGAGATCAGAATGAGACCGGCCTTGGGATTAAGCGCATGAGTTTGATTTCTAATCTGGACCTCGTAACATCCAAGTAGGTTCTGGTCCTAAGCCTACGAGGTTTAAGATTAACCTTAACAATCATGTATAGTGGTCAGATCCGTCACAAGGCCCCAACATTTTGTTCTCTAGCCACACTCTCTGTAGGATCGAAAGTATGTCTAGAGGGGGGGGTGATTAGACTACTTGAGCAAATAAAAATTCTACCTTTTCCCAATTTTAAGTGTTGGCAGATTTTAGCAATGATATCAATTCAAGTACACCCTACACATGCATGTCTAAGAGTATGGCAGCGGAAAGTAAAGACAAGCATATGAAGTAGAGGGTAGGGAGGAAGATCAAACGCAATTTGGAGACACGAAGATTTTTCCCGTGGTTCCGATAGGTGGTGCTATCGTACGTCCACGTTTATGGAGTCTTCAACCCACGGAGGGTAACGGTCGCGAGAGTCCACGGAAGGCTCCACCCATAAGGGTCCACGAAGTAGCAACCTTGACTATTCCATAACGGCTTCCGTCCACGAAGGACTAGCCTCACTATGGGTAGATCTTCACGAAGTAGGCGATCTCCTTGCCCGTACAAACTTCTTGGTTCAACTCCACAACACGAAGTAGGAGGCTCCCAAATGACACCTAACCAATCTAGGAGGCACCACCCTCCAAAAGGTAATAGGCTCGGTAATGTCGATGAACTCCTTGCTCTTGTGCATCAAGATGATAGACTCCTCAACACACAATCACTCTCTCACAGATTTGGCTTTGGTGGAAGAGATTGATTTGGTGGAAAGCAACTTGGGGAGGCTAGAGATCAAGATTCATATGGATGGAGTGGAATAACTTGATCTCAACACATGAGTAGGTGGCTCTCTCTCAGAAAATTGGATGGGGCAAGTATGGAATAGTTCTGAGTGCTTCTCTTTCGAGTGGGTGGTGGTGAATGGGTATATATAGGCATCCCCAAAAATCCAACCGTTACTCCTAAAGTGACCAACTCGGTGACACCGAAGTATAAAACTCAGTGGTACCGAGTTGCTCCAAAGGCAGCAACTTTTGAATCTCGATGAGACCGATACAGAGATCTTGGCTGTACCGATTAGGTGACCAACGGTCAGTTTCCAAAACTCGGTGACGCCGATCCAAAATCTCGGAAATTTCAATTTTAAGAATCGAGTTAACAGAAAGTTGACAAGCTGAACTCGGTGGCACCGAAGCAGAATCGGTTGCACCGAAGAGCTAGGGTTTGGCATGGGTCTGTCTGAGGTGGGAATCGGTGGGACCGAGTGACAATAGTTGGTTACACCGATTTTCATGATAGACTTGGACAGACTTTTGTGGAAGAGTTTGTGGGTGTTTTGGTGACTATCACTTGTGCACGTGGAGCATCTTGTTCACCAACAGTACCTTACCCATTTTAATAGTATTGGCTTTTCTATGGACTCAAGGTGATTTCTCACAAAGTAAAATGTATAGTCCTCTTGCTTGAAGCTTTGCCAATCCATTTTCTTGCATTTAGGGGTCTCTCCACAATCCTTTTGCTAACCCATCATTGAACTTTTCCTGAAATATACTTAGTGAAAACATTAGTTCAATGACATATATGTTGTTATTAATTACCAAAACCACCAAGGAAGCAAATGTGCTTTCACTCTCTGTAGAAGCACAGATAGACAAACGCGAAGATGAAGGCCTCATCGAAGCACACCACACAGACACAGACCGCGGCAACTATGACTTCCACCTCCGCTAGCTCTCTGTCGAGGCCGTCGATTCAGCCCGATACTAACTACCTCTGGTCCGTAAGCGCATCTTCCTCCAGGTCCAACCCCTTCTTCCCCCGTGTTGCTGGAAATTTTGGATTGTTTGATCCCTTGGCCTATGTGTCAACCCATCACTCCACTCAGTAGACCAAAACAAAACCAGGGTGGGTCGAAGGGCATGCAACCCGTGTAGTCGAACAAGTACAAGGCCCCCGATTTGCAGTGCCCACGAATTTCCTGGCATTTCACTTCAGCCTATAAGTCATAAGTCTATATTAATCCTATCTGGGTTGGACTGGCGGGAGTGCTAGACCTGGAGAGACAAGCCGAGTCTCACCTCTGAACCTCCACAACAGGCCTGCTCCACAGCATACTGCATAGGTCTGTGCAGCTGCATCCAGGGTGCGCGATTTGTATCAAAAAAAAATCAAGGGTGCGCGACGCCGGTAGCAGCCTACGCGTGAATGACGACTCAGTTCGTCGGTCCAGTGACAAAGAAGCAATCATATACAATACGATCCCTACATGTATACACACATGAAGAATGTCAGCTATAACGACATGTTGGCTACACTTAGGCAATACACTTTAAGGCTTGCTTGACTAGTCTCTAAATCAAGACGATCTTCCGCAACAACGCGTATGCTTCGGTACAAAAATCTAGTCATTCTCCTCACCCAGTGTTGGCTCTTCCCCAGCTCGCAAGATGTTCTTCTTCATCAAGTGTCCATGTGCTACGAGTAGCGCCCATCTACCCCTCGCCCGAGAGGCCGGGACATGAACACTTCGAATTCGACCCTTCGACGTCAATTGGCCATCACTCAAGAACCCGGAACAACATGATATATGGCCTCATTTTAGAGTTTGGCCCAACGCCACTGATTTTGTTCGCCCGGACTAGCTCCGCAATGCCTCCCATTTCTATGCCCTATGATATATACCTTGGTCGTGCACCTTCGTAGTAAACTAAATTGGTTTTCGGATATCAGAGAATGGGTAGCTAGGAGTAAGATTCTCTTCATAGTATCAAACTGGCCCTGAGTTATGTTCTCTACATTCACTCATATTTTCTGACTCTCTCCCTCGATCATATTGTTCTCCTTATGAGAGAGCATGTGCATAGAGGTCGTTTGCATATATAGCCGATGTGGACCGCATCTTCCTATCATTGATCAATAGTACAACGGAGTTAATAGGAATTCAAACACTTAACCTACCGTCCTTCATGTAACGAGTGTGTGTTCTTGACTTCTGATGGTGCATGGATCTGATAGGTATTTCTTTTGAAAGGAGTATAACCCCAGCCTTTGCATCGAGCGATGCACAGAACCATCTTTATTAAACTATTCAACATTGTCTTACAAAATAAATATGTGATTCAACCCAAAGTCACCTTCGTGACGAATTTTGTTCATGTGATTCATCCAGGCAGCTCTTCTCATGGTTCGTAAAAGGTAGTACTGTTGCATGCCTTTCTGAAACATGTCCCGATGAGAGTATCATGACATAAAGTTGTTAGCTTAACCTGTAAGCTGCTCTGTACCTTAATTTGAACGAAAGATTATGATGACATAAGTTGGCACATGATCCACGGAAATTGGAATTAGAAAACATACATCAAGCAATCAAACAAGACAGAGTACGTGCAAATCACATTCTAAAGGTTATACAGTCAAACATTGGTCCTCGAGTGCAAATTGAAAAAGAAAGTTTTACCACAAGACGCACTTGTGAAGCAGAGAAACAAGTCAGCCATAGTGATCCAACGATGTTGAATGGAAGGACGGTCGCTCAACAGATAAAAGTTACTCTACGATAACAGGTTGATCTTCTTCAGGAGTCCACATCTGATCATCCTCGTGAATCCACATCTGACCTTCCTCGGCAGTCCACATCGACGAAAAGGTTTGACACCTCGGTATGGGTTCTTGGCCGCCTGAAATTCCCCGGCTAAAAAAGGGCGCCGACGGACGGTCCAACTGCCCAGGGGAGGGGGCTCGTGGAGAAGACAGCAGAAGCGACGAGGGGGGCAGCCAAACTGAGGATCTGGAAGTACATCCGCGGCTCTGCCTTGAACGCAGCGCGTGATATCAGCACGCCGGTGGCGCCTGGGGCAGCAATGGTAACGAGCAGATGGGGAGCAGGTAGGCGAGCAATTAAGATATAGATTAGGGACATGCTATTAAGTTCGCTTGAAGCTTTACTTCGGTGGAGGGTGATGTCAACATGACTAAAATACTAAGCAACTATATAGCTAAAGTTAGCCATTGATGACCCAACGATACATACATATATCTGGTCAATATTTTTCCTTAGCTACCTATATTTCGCTAGGACAAAATTGTAGAAAACGCAACATTTTTTATGAAGAAGAAATGTTTTTTTTAGAAGAAACATTTTTTACTGAAAACCGAATAATTCGTACTAAGAAGGAACAATGTTTTCATAACAAGTAACAAATTCTCTAAAAATATATTAATAAGGAACAATATAAATTCCATATGATTTCTTTGTCGATGGAACAAAGCAATTTCAAATGAGTCATCCTCAAAAGATGCAAAGCTATTCCATCGTGTTAGTAGGTCTTTCCATGTAAACAATAAGTTATAGGTTAGAGACTAGCTATTAAGTTTATTTGAAGCTTTACTTCGGTGGGGGGCAATGTAAGTGCACCCAAAAAGACTGAGGGTCTCTTTGATTGTCAAGATTCTAAATATAATAGAAAATTATAGGATTGAAATGTCATGATTATCTCGATCCTACAAGATTTTGGTTTGTTTGATTGCATCATAGAAAAAGCAAAGGATTCTTTACTGGACAATAGAAGTCCATAGAAAAGAAATCAAACAACCAACATAGGAAAAAACTTTGAGGAGTCAAATCTCAAAATTCCTATGAAAATCCTTTGAATCAACAAAGCTTCAAATAATATAAGATATGAGCCCTGAGAAGCTATAGCTATGTAGCTGAACTGTAGCGACTCATGTTCCTACACTACAAATAGCGAGTGTCTAATTAATACCCTCTCCATTCAAAAATATAAGATGGTTTCCCCCGCAGAAAAATAATATATAGGATGGTTTAGATATTTTAATATGAACTACATATGGAATGAAATGAGCACACTCAAATGCACCTATATATACATCCAAATCAGGAAAAAGTTAGGACATCTTATATTTGTGAATAGAGGGAGTATGTGTTTTCTTCCGTACCAATACCCAGATGTTGTCGGGGAATAGTTTCTATCAAGAAGAGACATATTTTCTTGAAAAGGAACAATTTTAATGAAAACATGACATTTTGTATCAATGCGGAACAGTATTTCTATGATGAAGAAAGTATTTTATCAACGGAACAAAGCACTTTTTTCCAAGTAGTAATCCTCAAAAGATGCAAGATATTCCATCGTGCTAGTAGTCCGTCCATATATGATTTAGCCAAGTAGATCTCCATCATGGTTCGAAAAAAGTAGTACGATTAATGCCTTTCTGAAACCTGTCCACATCAGAGTATGGATCGCACTATGTTGAACCTGTAAGTTCATTCGAACCTTTTGATGTTGTCGTTTCTGAACAGAAGATCTGAATTTGAACAAAAGATTATCATGACATAGGTTGACACATGATCCGTAGAAGTTGGATTTGGAAAACATACATCAAGCAGAATTTGAACAAAAGATTATCATGACATAAGTTGGCACATGATCCGTAGAAGTTGGATTTGGAAAACATACATCAAGCAGCCAAGCAAGACAAAGTACGCACAAATTACAAAGGTCTCCTCACCGCAGATGAACATTGGTCTTCGAGTGCAAATGGAGAAAGAAAGTTTTACTACTACAAGACTCACCTGTGGATTAAATGGAAGGATAGTCGCTCAATAGATACAAGTTACTCTACGATAACAGGTTGATCTTCTTCAGCAGTCCATAGCTGATCATCCTCGTGAATCCACGTCTGGCCTTCCTCGGGAGTCCACGTCGACGACGAGAAGGTTTGGCACCTCGGTATCGGCTCTTGGCCGCCTGAAAATCCCCGGCTAAAAAGGGCGACGACCGACAGTCCGACTACCCATGGGAGGGGGCTCGTGGAGAAGACAGCAGAGGCGACGAGGGGGCCAGCCAAACGGAGGATCTGGAAGTACATCCGCGGTTCCGCCTTGAACGCAGCGCGTGATATCAGCGCGCCGGCGGCGCCTGGGGCGGCCATGGTAACGCTGGCCAAGTACTGCCCGCAGATGGGGAGCAGGTAGGCGAGCGCACCTCCGATCCCGATGGCGACGACGAACAAGCAACGCCCGCAGATGCAGATGACGACGACGAGCGCCTGCGCGACCAGCACGCCGACCACGACGAGCGCTTGCGCGACCAGCACGCTGGCCACGAAGGCGACCACGCACAAGTGCGGCCACCAGAACCAGACTAGGGCCGCGACGCAAACGACCGCGGCGATGGTCAGCACGACGGGGAGCGCGACGGCGGCGGCGTCCTTGAGCCACCTCCACAACGCCTCCATGGCCGGGACGAGCTCGTGGGCCGTGCTCGCGGCCGTGGCCACGAAGCGCTGGATCAGCGGCCAAAAGCCGTCCCAGCCGCCGGCAACGGTGTTCTGTATCCACCGGCAGAAGGCCTGAAACGGCAGGACGAGGTTGTGACCAACGTCGGCGAGCGCGGCGGGGAGGTTGGCGAAGATGCCCTGCACGTCCTCCCACAAACCGTCCAAGCCGGAACCAATTCTTGTGGCGGCGGCCTGGAGCCATTGCCAGAGCGCTTCAAACGGCACGGCCAGAGCTTGGGCAGTGCTGGCGAGCGCGGCGGGAAGGTTGGCGAAGATGCCCTGTGCGTGCTCCCAGAAAACGTCGAAGCCTGAACCGATGCTTGCGCCGGCGGCCCGGAGCCACTGCAAAAAAGCTTCAAACGGCACCACCAGAGCGTGGGCGACGCTCCCGAGCGCGGCGACGAGGTTGTTGAAGCAGACTTGTATAAGCTGCCCCAGACCGTGGAAACCGAAACTAATGGCTGCGGGGGCGGCCTCAAGCCACTGCCAAACCGCTTCAAACGGAACCACGAGAGCGTGGGCTGCGCTCCCGAGCGCGGCGACGAGGTTGTCGAAACATAAGCTGATACCGGCGGCGGCGGACTGCAGCATGTGCCAGAGCGCCACGAACGGCACCGCCAGAGCATGGGGCACGCTCCCAATCGCCGCGACGAGGTTGCCGAAGCATAAGCTTATACCGGTGGCGGCGGACTGCAGCAAGTGCCAGAGCGCCACGAACGGCACCACCAGAGCGTGGGCCGCGCTCCCAAGCGCGGTGAAGAGGCCGTCGATGCAAAAGCTAACGCCGATGGCGACGGATTGCAGCAAGTGCCAGAGCGCCTCGAACGGCAGGACGACCAGGTGGGCCGCGGCGGCCCGCCAGTGCCCGAGCACCTCGAACGGCAGGACGACCAGGTGGGCCGCGGCGGCCAGCCAATGCCCGAGCACCTCGAACGGCAGGACGAGCAGGTGAGCTGCACCCGCGAACAGGCCGGCGATGAGCTGCCACAAGCCGTCGAGGCCGAAACTCATGCCAACGGCATCGGCGGCGAATCCTTTAGCCACACCGCCGCCTGCGCCGCGCAGGAGCCTCCGCGCTGCTGTGTCAGCGAAGGCCATGGCTTCTGAGAACAAGCTTCCTTCGATCTGAGTGGAGTGGAGTGGGCGACTGACCGCTGCTGGAGTGAGGACGGAGTATTCTTAATTGATTTCTTCTTTATTACTAGAGCGAAGGGCATTGGGCAGTCAGGGCGGCAGCAGCGGCGGCATCAGCTGCTTTTCATCAAAAGAAGAAAAGAAAACGGTTTTGCTAAAACACATTTAGATGGGCAATAAGTATTGCACATCTAAGCCCTATATCATTAATCTTACATTGAGATTCGTGTGGGTATTTTCTTTTTCTTTTTTCTTTTCCCTTTTAAACTTGATTTAGTCATTTAGATGTGCAATAACTATGTCACATTTAGATGTGTCCTAGACACACCCAAAAGAAAATGTCCATTGGGCAGCAGCGGCGGCACCGACGTGGGCTCGTACCTTCCCAATGCTGGTTTCAAAAGCATATTTTTCATGAATTCTCTTTTTTTACCCAGATATATCCATCGGGTATTTTAGCCATGGCAAAACGAAAGTTTTTCCTGGTAACTTGTGTTCACCGAGGGTTTTCAAATGGATGGTTTAAGCACAAGAATAGTATAAATACATACATACACCTATATTAAACCGGCTAGATTTCAAATTTTCTGCTTCTTTTAATTTTTTTGTTACCTCATGGGAGAACCAGCATGGTAGATTTTGGTGTATGTTTTGCCTTGCAATAGAAGGGCAAAGCATATATTGTATGGATCAAAGTATTACATTTTTGTTGAGTTATATGGAAGAGAAGATGAGCGAAAAAGGAAGTGGACTGTAAATTAACAGCCACAGGAGCCAAGAAACATTGTGATGCTGTAAGATGGATCATTATTGCTCCTTACTAAGTTTAGCTACTACACATTTTGGCTATTAGGTTGATTATATACATATAATGTAGTAACTTTTTTAGGACACCTCAAGAGGGGCAGGGGTTGCTGCATTTCATTAAGAAGAAGAGAGATGATCCAGTTTATAAAGAAAACTGGACCCAAAAACCTAACATTTCCCGGTTTATTAAGGAATACCGAGTGAAAACCAAAAACAAAAAGAAAGACACTAGAGCTTGGGGGTAGGGAAAAAACATAGATGCAACCTGGGACATTGTTTGAACAATGTAGCAACTTTATATAGTCGGTCATTGGCTATATTATTAACCATGCTCGAATAGACCGGTTGAGATATCTCTGGCAATTACCAATATGCTATACAAACTTAGCTATATGGGTCATGCTTGTAAGGTCGACTCGCGAGTATGGATTTTTGACCCGGCACGACACGCAAATAAAAGTCTTTGGCTGGTCTTTGGCCCGCCATAGATCAAGGCGGATCCCCGAAGCCAAGGCCCTTTTAGTACTTTTCGGCCTTTTCAGTACTGTTTTGGTCTTTCTAACATGAAAATTAAACCTTTTTAGGGATATTTTGGCATTTTAAAGCTATTTCGGCCTTTTTAGTATTACTACTACAAGACTCACCTGTGGATTAAATGGAAGGATAGTCGCTCAATAGATACAAGTTACTCTACGATAACAGGTTGATCTTCTTCAGCAGTCCACAGCTGATCATCCTCGTGAATCCACGTCTGACCTTCCTCGGGAGTTCACGTCGACGACGAGAAGGTTTGGCACCTCGGTATCGGCTCTCGGCCGCCTGAAAATCCCCGGCTAAAAAGGGCGACGACGGACAGTCCGACTGCCCAGGGGAGGGGGCTCGTGGAGAAGACAGCAGAGGCGACGAGGGGGCCAGCCAAACGGAGGATCTGGAAGTACATCCGCGGTTCCGCCTTGAACGCAGCGCGTGATATCAACGCGCCGGCGGCGCCTGGGGCAGCCATGGTAACGCTGGCCAAGTACTGCCCGCAGATTGGGAGCAGGTAGGCGAGCGCGCCTCCGATCCCGATGGCGACGACGAACAAGCAACGCCCGCAGATGCAGATGACGAAGACGAGCGCTTGCGCCACCAGGACGCCGACCACGACGAGCGCTTGCGCGACCAGCACGCCGGCCACGAAGGCGACCACGCACAAGTGCGGCCACCAGAGCCAGAGTAGGGCCGCGACGCAAACGACCGCGGCGATGGCCAGCACGACTGGGAGCGCGACGGCCGCGGCATCCTTGAGCCACCGCCACAACGCCTCCAAGGCCGGCACGAGCTCGTGGGCCGTGCTCGTGGCCGTCGCGACGAAGCGCTGGATGAGTGGCCAAAAGTCGTCCCAGCCGCCGGCGACGACGTTCTGTATCCACCGCCAGAAGGCCTGTAACGGCAGGACGAGGTTGTGGGCAGCGCTGGCGAGCGCGGCGGGGAGGTTGGCAAAGATGCCCTGCATGTGCTCCCACAAACCGTCGAGGCCGGAACCAATGCTTGCGGCGGCGGACTGGAGCCTCTGCCAGAGCGCTTCAAAAGGCACGGCCAGAGCTTGGGCAGTGCTGGCGAGCGCGGCGGGAAGGTTGGCGAAGATGCCCTGTGCGTGCTCCCAGAAAACGTCGAAGCCTGAACCGATGCTTGCGCCGGCGGCCCGGAGCCACTGCAAAAAAGCTTCAAACGGCACCGCCAGAGCGTGGGCGACGCTCCCGAGCGCGGCGACGAGGTTGTTGAAGCAGACTTGTATAAGCTGCCCCAGACCGTGGAAGCCGAAACTAATGGCTGCGGGGGCGGCCTCAAGCCACTGCCAAACCGCTTCAAACGGAACCACGAGAGCGTGGGCTGCGCTCCCGAGCGCGGCGACGAGGTTGCCGAAGCATAAGCTTATACCGGCGGCGGCGGACTGCAGCATGTGCCAGAGCGCCACGAACGGCACCGCCAGGGCATGGGGCACGCTCCCAATCGCCGCGACGAGGTTGCCGAAGCATAAACTGACGCCAGCGGCAGTGGACTGCAACAAGTGCCAGAGCGCCTCGAGCGGCACCACAAGAGCGTGGGCCGCGCTCCCGAGCGCGGCGAAGAGGCTGTCCAGGCAAAAGCTAACGCTGGCGCCGACGGATTGCAGCAAGTGCCAGAGTGCCTCGAACGGCAGGACGACCAGGTGGGCCGCGGCGGCCAGCCAGTGCCCGACCACCTCGAACGGCAGGACGAGCAGGTGAGCCACGCCCGCGAACAGGCCCGCGATGAGCTGCCACAAGCCGTCGAGGTCGAAACTCATGCCGACGGCGTCGGCGGCAATTCCCTGAGCCACACCGCCGCCTGTGCCGCGCAGGAGCCTCCGCGCTGTTGTGTCAGCGAAGGCCATGGCTTGCTCTCACGCAACTTTTCCTTCTTCTTATGAGAAAAGCTTCCTTCGATCTGAGTGGAGTGGCTGACTGCTGCTGGAGCGAGGACGGACTGAGTCTGCTTAAGGGCATCTCCAATGGTTGTAAGATAGTCATTGGTAGTCTTTGACACATAAGATTTTTGATGATGTGTCATACAATAAATGAGGAAAGAAAGCAATGTTGTATGTAAATTAGCCAACACCCCTTGCGCAAGCTCCAATGTAGGATGAGAGAGCACATTATTTATTATCTCACATCCTATTGGGCAAACTAGATACAACCTATTGAAGTAGGTGTATGTTAAGGTGTTGGTTGATGACATGACATAGGCCCTGTTTGGATACTCTAACTCGGTTAGAGGTTAGAGTTAGATTCTAACCCTGAACTAACTCTAACCAAAGAGGTGTTTGGATGACAGGGTTAGATTGACAATAAATGATCTTTCTCAATCATTTGGCTACTTTGGACCCTATTTCCTGCCGGATTTGGTGTGGTCAGTCCTTGTGTGGCCTCCTCCCGCTCACAATTGGCATAAACGAACATTCTTTACAAATCAAGCATACAAAACATGATAAACGGATTTTCAGAGACGGGCGGAGGAACGGGGTGGGGCTGGTGCCGGCGGCCGCTGGTTGGAGCCGGCGGAATGGAGCGGCTGGGGACGAAGGAACGGGGCGGGGCTGGTGCCGGCGGCAGTCTTGCTTGGGGCCTTGCTGGGGGCGGCTCGGGCGGCTGCGGGCGGCGAGATGGGTGTGGCCGGGCGGATGGGGAGGCTGGCCGGGCGGCGGAGTAGGCCGGCGGAAGGGGGTAGCTGTGGCGGCGCGACGGGGAGCGGGATGGGTGGGGGGCGACGGGAGCAGGATGGGTGGGGTGGCGAGGGGATCTGGTGCGGCTGGGGCTGTGGGAACCTTTTTTTCTAGGCCCCACCTAACTCTAACCCAAATAAGCACCTCTTGGGTGGGTTAGTTCTTTTGGGTGAGTTAGATGCATCTAACCAACTCTAACCCTCTTGTTTGGATGTTTTGAGGTTAATTCAGTCTAATCTAACCAACTCTAACTTTAACCCATGGATCCAAACAGGATCATATTTTACCAACAAGCTAACCAACAAACTGTTAGAGATGGCCTAATAGATTTCTTTATTAGAGGGAAGGCCATCGGGCAGTCAAGCCGGCTCCGTCGTGGGCTTCCCAAAGCATCAGCTGCTCTTGATAAAAAGATGTAAAGAAAATGCCAGTAGCTACGGCGTCGTCTTGGCCTCGTATCGTAGCTTCCCAATGCTGGTTTATGGGGGGATCACATGCACGGTTAGAGCAACTCCAACGTGTAACTCATTTCATCCGTGCGCGTCCGTTTAAATCGTTGCGGACAGAAAAAACGGTTCAACGCGCCGATTGCGTCTGTTTTTTGTCCGCCCATGATTCATTCCAGGCCTATATTTGGGTCGCATTTGCGTCGGAGCGAACACGAATCGGACACGCATCTCGTCTGCGTGTTCTTTCACCGGGCCCGTCCGTCGGCGGCATAGTCTCTCCCTTTTTATCCCCTTCCCCACCCTTCGTCGGCAAGTGCACAAACCCTAGGCCGACGCCCATTTTTCCCGGCCACCTTGCTCTCCAACCCCCTCCCTCCTCCACCCAGCAGCACATCCACCGACGGGGTGACTCCCAGTCAGTGGCGAAGCCAGGATTGGCTCACGCCCCAGGCGAGCGAGAAACTAAGGGCTAAAAACTACCCATTTTTTTAAGGTTCGAGGCATACAAAAGCCAATCTATATTGCATAACTAATAATAAACTAAATATATTATTCAATGACAGTATTTGTTCCATGATGGTCAACTAATAAAGTAAGACAATCAAAAGGCAATATTTAGCATATATAGATGATACAAAAGATTGATATCAAATCAAAGTATTGGTTGATTTGAGCCTCCCATTACTACACCTTCAATAACAGAAGAAGTTAAACCTTCAATGATAAATTTTGTAATGCAAATCAGTCCATAATATAGCAAGTAAAACTAGTTAATAAGAGATCCAAATTGTAAAACTTACGTCTACGACGAGGCAAAACGCCTTTGCGTGTGCAAGAACCTTGAAATCGTTCGATGATCTTTGCGTGTAACACTAGGGATATTATTATTTGTTTGAGTTGAAGGACCTGTTTCCGCGGTTCCAGTGGTTCGAACTTGAAAAAAAGAATTCAATGTCTTGTTTCTTTTACTCATCTTACTTCCTGTAACATTATATAGAAACAAAATACTAAATGTCAATATTTGTTTTCCCATCTAAGTATCTCACAATCAGTGGCGTCAAGCAACAATGGTGTCAGCTAGCAACTGACAGAAATATTCATCAAACTGTAGCATCTACAAACAAAAACTGGGGTTTGAAAGAGCTGGATACATTTCCTCTTGCTGGCTTGCTGCTGTCTGCTCTGTGTTGGGGTTGCTGAAAGAGCTAGGCGCCTACTGCTCTGGCCTCTGGGAAGGGCCACCTCACCGGAGTTCGCCAGGGTCGCCGGCAGTTCGCCGGGGTCACCGCCTCGCGGACAGAGCAGCAGCCGGCGTGCGCTGGGCGCAGAAGGGCACCGAAGGGGGCGGGCCGGCTGGATATGCTGGAGACGACGGCGGGCGTTGGGCCCCCCCCCCCCCCCCCCCCCGGTTCGTCCCGTCTTGCGGGAAGCAGCGGCCGACAGGTTCGGGAGCAGGCGAGCAGCGAACGCGCAGCGGAAAGGCACTTGCATGGGCGACTGGGCCGGTTGGCCTGGGCTGCCTTGGCTTACAAGTGGGTTGCGCCCCAGGCGAAACTTTTTTTTTTTTTTTGCATATATGGGTCGAGAAATTTCGCCACGCCCCAGGCAATGGCCTGGGCTGCCTGGGGCCCAGCTCCGCCCATGCTCCTAGTGGTAGATCTGTGGCGGTGGCGGCGGCGGCGAGATTTGGCGCATCCTACCAGCGGGATTTGACGAATCCGGCCGGCGGCGGACTGCGCTTGCCATGGATTGGCCGGGTACCGGTCCACCCAGTCTGGGCAATGCCTCGGTGCCGCATGCAGGCGCTCAATCCGTCTCTAGCTCCTTAGATATGTACCGTCGTTGGTCTGCTGGCAAAGCCACGACCGGCCATCGCCCTGGCTCGGCGCTGACCCAGAGGCTTGCCGGCTCACCATTGCCGTTCATAAAGTGCGACGACTGCCCGCTGCAGGTCGTCCAACGCGTTTTTTGGACGCCGGAACATCCCAGTTGGGTGTTCGTCAAGTGCACAAATGACGTGGTATGCTTTTAGTGCAGCCTTTTGCTCTTAGATTCGATGCAATTTTGGTAGCTTATTACTTGCTCAATTTTGTGTATAGGCCGGATGCAACTTTGGTAGCTCAATTTTGGTAGCTTATTACTTGCTCAATTTTGTGTATTGACAAGAAGAATACATCAATCTATTGAACTCGCAAAATTTGCTAGATGTTCGTGCACTTCTAACTAGAATTGAATATGTAGATGAGAGTAAAAAAGAGGCCAAAGGGAAAGCAACGTCTAATTCTTTAGAACCGAAGAAGAAAGACGTTAAGCTCAAGAATCCGTAAATCAACAACGAAGACATAGAAAAGATCTTAGTCCAACTAGTAGGAGCAGCTATGGAAGTTAGACATCTTTGAAATGTTTAATTGTGGTTCTTGTTTTTTTTTGTCTTGTACTCGTAGCGAAGAATTGATAAAAAAAATGTATGTATTGAAATGCATTTGATGAAATAGAAATAACGTGCAAATTCCAAAAAAAACAATGTGTGATAAAAAATGGATGATGACCGACCGCGAGGACAAGATCTGGGTCCGCCCGTTGGGCGCATGGCAAAAGACGAAAAAAAATGCGCGTCCGTTTTGGGTCGCATGGTTGGAGTTGCTCTTAAGTTTTGCTCAGGAAAAAAAAATGTACAGTTACGAAGATTTTACGAACGTCCTAGGTAACCTTCCAAACTGCGAGCCTACAATCCCGTTTCAACGGGATTCACCTTTTTTTTTTAACAAGTGGCTCTCTTTTCCATTATAATTTCTCTTTTTAACAAGTGCATAAATACAACTCTAACAGGACACGTGAACATAGCCAAAGAGGAGCTTTCCGGACGATCCAGGGCATCAACATCTTGAAGCATAGGCATCGTGTGCTGATTGACGTATGCAGCGATATCCACTTCCAAGAGTGAAAAGAGTGGCAGTATTTTCGGCAGAAAAAAGAGTAGGTATTGTATCATGTGTTCTGACCAAACCAAATGGAATGGGGAGGTACTCAACCACATCTCATGTACTCATGTACAGAAGGAGCATCTCCAGCCGTTTGCCCGCAGCATGCCCGGCAAAGGCGCTTAAGCGTTCCAGCCGGCGGTTTTTTCGGCTTGGGGGGGGGGGGGGGGGGGGGGGGGGGCTCAAGTTTCCAGTCGCACCTCCGAGTTTCGGCCACAGAGGCACGTAAAATTCGAAGTTTTCTTTCCCGCTACCAAAAAACGACGCATGTTCGGCGTCCATCATGCCACATGTCCGTGTCCATCATGCCACAAGTCGACGGTCGCCACCACAGTCCGGCGATAAACATGCCAATAATCCGGCAAACTCGGGAACATCTCGAACATTCGAACCATCTACACGAAGAACAAGTGTCGGCGAAGATCGCGGACCGGCGAGTCATGGAAGTACCTGCCGTTCGACGTTGGCGCCGCTCTCAGGGCGAGCCTGGACCTCTTTCTGAATCTCATGCCACTTGTTGCACGCTAGTTGGATGCTCGCCCAATGGTTGGACGTGGCCTTGTCGCCGTGGTCCATGTGTATGTCGGCGAACTCGGGGTCAACCAACTTGCGCTCGTCGAACACCGTCTTGATCCTTCTTCATTACGTGTTGGCGTTCTGATTTGCGTCGTGATCGGGTCGATGCTGACCGTCTTCCATGCTTCGGCGAGCCACTCGTCTTCCTTCGCCGTCCACTTGACGCAGGGCTCGGCCGGCTTTTCGTTGGCCGCCCGTTTCTTCTTCTTTCTCCCTTTGCTCCTCGCCGGCTCTGGCTCCGCCAGTTCTTCCTCCTCCACCTCCTCCTTGACTTCGTCGGGTTCAACATCGTCCATGTCGTTGCCGATGTCCAGCGTTTCCTCTTGCGTGCCGAAGCCGGGGCACGACGCGGATGATGGGAGGGGAAAGGAGGGAAACGGCGGGAAAATCAGCCGGTGTCGCCGACAATGCGGCCCCATGTGCCTTTTCGCTTCAACCGGCGCCCCCCCCCCCCCGGCGCGCTGGGTTCGGCCTGGGTCCGCCGGCGCCAATTTCAACCCAAACCGGCGGAAAACGAGGTCCTGAGGGTGCGACTGGGCCATTTTTTTTAACGCCGGCGACAAAAAAAGGGCTTGGGGGGGCCTGTTGGGGGCGCGGCTGGAGATGCTCTAACTCTGTTGACTTGGTGAGTGTATATCCAGTGTAACTGAATTGTGCAGGCCATGGTTGGGTTGTAATCAGGCCTTTAATTGCCTAATGCCAAACCAAGTGCTTCAAATAGTGAGTGTGATGCTAGTGGGCGAGCAATAGAAAGTAAAAGGATACCGCTTTTTATATGGACGAAGCTTATCCCATGAAAAAGATCTTGTACGTTTTCTTGGTAGAGCCTTTTTGTGGAAGTAGCAGTAGCATTTGAGAAAGTTCAGAAATGAGTCCATAATCTTGCAATGCAGCTGAAAGAAAAATATTCTGCCTTTTTTCGTTAATGCTGAATAATCCGTTGGCGTAATCGATGGACTTAAATTTGACTGTATATCTAGTAAATGGAGCATATTCAGTGCTAGAATTTCCAAATGGTTGAAAGAGTAACGTAGATCGAAAGGATCCAACCTGAAAACACACGAACGTAGACGAACGACGAACAGATCCGAGCAAATTCACCAAAGACAGATCTGCCGGAGACACACCTCCACACGCCCACCGACGATGCAAGATGCACCACCGGAACGGGGACTGGGCGAGGAGAGCCTTATTCCATCTTCAAGGAGCCGCCGCTATCTCGCCTTCTTGGGCAGGACACAAACCCTAACAAAACTCAAAAACACATCTAAAAACGGAGCCCTCCCACCGGCAAGGGCCGGCATCCATCACGCCTTCATGGCCCTAAGGCCACCGGAGACGAGGCGGACCGGCACCGGCGCCCGCGGGAGGCGAAAAAACCCTAATTTTCTTAGGGGAGGCGGCGGCTGTGCTGACTTCAACCACTACATTAGCAGGGAAAGATATGTCGTCCCGTGTTCAACCCATGTAAGTAAATTCAGAGAGATCTTCTATGTTGTCTATGTCATGTGGACTAATTATGTGCTCAACAATCGAACATGATCGCAGGTACAGTGGTAGACTCTTTGAAGTTACCATGATTCTTTAAGGAGCTGGAACTGTCATGAGGTGTATCTCCTAGTACGAGCATCCAACTCTACTAAACCTAGTACGAGCATGGTGTGAGAATTTAAATCACCGGAATGAAAATCTTACTGCCAGTCCAGTGAACGGGCATCCAATTCTGGTTCGCTTAATTAATTGGCACAGATTGGAGTGGAACAACCCTCAGCAGGCATGAACTCTCATCTCACTGTCAACCGCATTTCAGATCTCAACACATTCGCCTGTTGAACCAGATTGGTCGACAAACAGTTCATCAGATGTACGACAGTTAGACCTAGCTACTAAGCATTTCAAGGTTGTGCCATCACGGCCAGCTAGTGTTGCTTACCGTTGCAGCTTCATCTTCTTCGTCCAGAAGCCTAGTGTCGTCAAACATCACAGCTTCGTCCGTGTCTCTCCCATGATGATATCACAGCTTCCAGGTGATGTACGTGACAGCTGGCAATAGCTTAATAAGATAAATATCCAAAAATATATAGCTGAAGCTGGCAGTGCCACGCTTTCGTGTACATCACAGTATCATCACCAGGTTCCTTACCTCTCACCTCGCAGTAAGCCGATACTCTTATGTCGAGGGAGGCCGCTACGCCTCTGAATTTTCAGTACTCAATGCCTCAACCCTACCATGGAAACGTTAAGCAGGTATTGCTGGTTAATACTAGAAGAAAATCACAAAACGTGCTTTGCCTCGGTATAGGATGCTCAAATAAAAACATTCCCACAGAGCATATATGTACTACTGCAGCAGCAGTATAGACAGAAATGAAGACAAAATTGAATAATTCGATGCAGAGCCAACTCGAAAATCCAAGCAAGTTCAACAGGCATCAGGTTCAACATGTGTATTTTCAACCCTGTATGACTTCAAAAGTGGCATTTGTTCATTAAATGAATACAAGACTCAGAACAACAACAACAACAACAACAACAACAACAACAACAACAACAACAACAACAAAGCCTTTAGTCCCAAACAAGTTGGGGTAGGCTAGAGGTGAAACCCATAAGATCTCGCGACCAACTCATGGTTCTGGCACATGGATAGCAAGCTTCCACGCACCCCTGTCCATGGCTAGTTCTTTGGTGATGCTCCAATCCTTCAGGTCTCTCTTTACGGACTCTTCCCATGTCAAGTTCGGTCTACCCCGGCCTCTTTTGACATTATCAGCACGCTTTAGCCGTCCGCTATGTACTGGGGCTTCTGGAGGCCTGCGCTGAATATGTCCAAACCATCTCAGACGATGTTGGACAAGCTTCTCTTCAATTGGCGCTACCCCAACTCTATCTCGTATATCATCATTCCGGATTCGGTCCTTCCTTGTGTGGTCACACATCCATCTCAACATGCGCATCTCCGCCACACCTAACTGTTGCACATGTCGCCTTTTAGTCGGCCAACACTCAGCGCCATACAACATTGCGGGTCGAACCGCCGTCCTATAGAACTTGCCTTTTAGCTTTTGTGGCACCCTCTTGTCACAGAGAATGCTAGAAGCTTGGCGCCACTTCATCCATCCGGCTTTAATTCGATGGTTCACATCTTCATCGATATCCCCATCCTTCTGCAACATTGACCCCAAATATCGAAAGGTGTCCTTCTGCGGCACCACCTGCCCATCAAGGCTAACATCCTCCTCCTCCTCGTGCCTAGTAGTACCGAAAGCGCACCTCATGTACTCGGTTTTAGTCCTACTAAGTCTAAAACCTTTCAATTCCAAAGTTTGCCTCCATAACTCCAACTTCCTGTTGACCCCCGTCCGACTCTTATCGACTAGCACCACATCGTCCGCAAAGAGCATACACCATGGGATATCTCCTTGTATATCCCTTGTGACCTCATCCATCACCAAGGCAAAAAGATAAGGGCTCAAAGCTGACCCTTGATGCAGTCCTATCTTAATCGGGAAGTCATCAGTGTCGCCATCACTTGTTCGAACACTTGTCACAACATTATCGTACATGTCCTTGATGAGGGTAATGTACTTTGCTGGGACTTTGTGTTTCTCCAAGGCCCACCACATAACATTCCGCGGTATCTTATCATAGGCCTTCTCCAAGTCAATGAACACCATATGCAGGTCCTTCTTTTGCTCCCTATATCTCTCCATAAGTTGTCGTACCAAGAAAATGGCTTCCATGGTCGACCTCCCAGGCATGAAACCAAACTGATTTTTGGTCACGCTTGTCATTCTTCTTAAGCGGTGCTCAATGACTCTCTCCCATAGCTTCATTGTATGGCTCATCAGTTTAATTCCACGGTAATTAGTACAACTCTGAACATCCCCCTTGTTCTTGAAGATTGGTACTAATATACTCCATCTCCATTCTTCTGGCATCTTGTTTGCCTGAAAAATGAGGTTGAAAAGTTTGGTTAGCCATACTATCGCTATGTCCCCGAGGCCTCTCCACACCTCAATGGGGATACAATCAGAGCCCATCGCCTTGCCTCCTTTCATCCTCTTCAAAGCCTCCTTGACCTCCGACTCCTGGATTCGCCGCACAAAAAGCCTGCTAGTATCAGCAAAGGAGTCGTCCAGATCAATAGTAGAGCTCTCACTCTCCCCATTGAACAGCTTGTCAAAGTACTCCCGCCATCTATGCTTAATCTCCTCGTTCTTCACCAGGAGTTGATCTGCTCCGTCCTTGATGCACTTGATTTGGTCAACATCCCTCGTCTTCCTCTCTCGGATCTTGGCCATCTTATAAATGTCCCTTTCGCCTTCCTTCTTGTCTAACCGTTGGTAGAGGTCCTCATACGCCCGGCCCCTTGCTTCACTCACAGCTCGCTTTGCGGCCTTCTTTGCCATCTTGTACTTCTCTATGTTGTCTGCACTCCTATCCAGATATAGGCGTCTGAAACACTCTTTCTTCTCCTTAATTGCCTTCTGGACATCATCGTTCCACCACCAGGTATCTTTAGCTTCTCTTCTACTTCCCCTGGACACTCCAAACTCCTCTGAGGCCACCTTACGAATGCAAGTCGCCATCTTCATCCACATGTTGTCTACATCACCTCCTTCCTCCCAAGGGCCCTCCTTAATGACCCTCTCCTTGAACGCCTGAGCTACCTCCCCCTTGAGCTTCCACCACTTCGTTCTAGCGACTTTGGCACGCTTGTCCCGCTGGACACGAATCCGAAAGCGGAGGTCAGCAACCACAAGCTTATGCTGAGGGACAACACTCTCTCCAGGTATCACCTTACAGTCTAGGCATGCACGCCTGTCTTCTCTTCTCGAGAGGATGAAATCAATCTGGCTAGAGTGTTGCCCACTACTGTAAGTCACTAGATGTGATTCTCTCTTCTTAAAGAGGGTGTTAGCTATGATCATGTTGTAGGCTAGCGCAAAGCTTAAGACATCTTCTCCTTCTTGGTTCCTGATGCCATAGCCAAAACCCCCATGCACCCCTTCAAAACCTGTGTTAGATGTGCCCACGTGGCCATTGAGGTCTCCTCCTATGAAGAGCCTCTCGCCAATCGGTACACTCCTAACCATGTCCTCTAGGCCTTCCCAGAACTCCCTCTTGGTGTTCTCATTGTGGCCTACTTGCGGGGCATACGCGCTGATAACGTTGAGAACTAAGTCCCCAACTACCAGCTTGACCAGGATAATCCGGTCCCCACGTCTCTTGACGTCTACCACTCCATCCTTGAGGCTCTTGCTGATCAAGATGCCTACTCCATTTCTGTTTGCAACCGTCCCCGTGTACCACAGCTTGAAGCCGGTACCCTCCACCTCCTTCGCCTTTTGTCCCCTCCATTTGGTCTCTTGGACGCAAAGGATATCAACGCCTCTCCTCACCACGGTATCAACTACCTCCCGAAGCTTACCTGTCAGAGACCCTACGTTCCAGCTACCTAAGCGAATCCTCCTAGGCTCGGCTAGCTTCCTTACCCTTCGCACTCGTCGAGTCAAATGCGAAGACCCTTGCTCAATTTCCACTACACCCGGGCGCCGATGTAGCGCGCCACTAAGGATGCGACGACCCGATCCTCGCTCACTTGCCACCGTATCCAGATCAAGATACGGCGCGCCACCTGGAGGGTGACGGCCCGGCCCTTGCCCATTTTCCACCACACCCGGGTTCCGATGTGGCGCGTCGCTGAGAGGGTTACGCCCCAACGAAAATCTTTTGGGTTTCATCTCCATAAGAGTGGCTGAGTTTTGACGTTGGCTCGCCAAGCCTATCACAACCCTCCTCCTTTATCCGGGCTTGGGACCGGCTATGTTGAGACAACATAGGCGGAGTTGAATACAAGACTCAGATCGCTCCAAAAAAAAACAAAGGATATATGCATGTATGCAGGCGGCTAACAATGACCAAGATGATGAAATTGTCAAATGGAAAAGGATTATTAACACACACAAAACCGTGTAACAGACCAAACGTTTCTTGAGGAATTACCGAGATGGCAAAAAACGGTAGCTGCCAATACTAATTATTAACATGAAGTTTTGCCAAGAAAAAAACATGAAGTAGCTTGTAGTTACCTATGCATGTTCACTACAGGGAAGTGCCAACTAAGTGTATACGGTATATCCCTGCACCCTATAGAGATACTGAGATACGATCGTAGAAAAGGCTGAAACTGAATTCCATTTCAAGTACTCCCTCTGTTCACAAATATAAGATGTTTTGGATATTTCAATATAGACTACATGTGGGCTGAAAATGAATGAACAAAAACACTAAAATGCGTCTATATAAATCCTAATCAGAAAAAAGTTAGAACATCTTATAATAGTGAACAGAGGGAGTAGCATACGTACGAACCTCTAATAAAGTTATTTCGTACAAGTAGATGCACCGCTGAACCAATTAGTTGCATGGGAACTGCAATGCTCAGTAACGAAAAATATCCATATTGCAAAACCGTATATATTAACTAATAGATGGGCTAAAAACCTATGTGATGAGTATAGATGCTGCAGCACAAATCAGTAACTAATATTATTGCTTATATGCAGAGAAGGAAAAATCAAGTAAGCTAGACCACTATATGGTTCCATGACACCAAATTATAACCTGAAAGCTGAAACGGTAAATAAACACTTCTATAAACCAAAGATGCATTATTCACTGAAACTAGCAGAAACAAGGTTGCAAACATTCTGTCATGAATTGCAAAGGAAAAAAATTGAGACAAAAGGCATGAAGGCCATCCTTTTTCACTAAAGCAAGTTATATGATAGATAAATATTAGTAGCTGCTGCTGTCAGCAGCTTAAGTTACAGGACCAAACAACAAAACAGATAAACACAACCAACTAAGCATTACAGATCTAAACAAGCGCAATAGCACATAAAATAAACTACTGACGAACCCCTTCAAGGTACAAGTTCGGATTTGAAGCTTGAGCGTAGACACCACCTCCTCCGCCCAGATATAACTCTGAGCAGGCCACAAAACATTCCATCCCGGAGTGAAGTAGATCATTTGTTCAAGCATCGCAACTCAGAAGGTTGGGACAACATCAGGCTAGAAACAAAAGCAGCGACATACAAGATGGGCTTTGAACAGCAGACAAGGCAATCTTCAAAATGGGGACCCACTACACTTTTTGCATCCGCTGGAGGGCACGTTCAAAGGATCAGCCATTGACAAATCATGGGTGTTCCTGTTGTCTCTGAAATAAACATTAGTGCCACATTTCAGTTCAATCCGAGCATCTTGAGAAATTCTGTCTTTGGTCCGCAGCAGCCTGTGTTGATTAGCAAACCAGTTGTACTGCCGGTGGTAAGGCAATGTGATTTTCATTTCCTTTAGCACTTTCGCATTCAAAACAAAGAACTTGGCAAAGTCAATACATAAGTTGATGGTGCCGTTGTAATTCTTCAGCAATACATCTTTGAGATGTAGCTCAAGGCATTCAATAGGTTCCGGTGGGTCATACTCCTGGGGATTACTTATACACATCCTTAACGGGAACTGGAAATGGAGAGAACAAATAATACAAAATAAGTTGCCGACAGGTTAGCTATACGATAACTGGTTAGATAACACATCAAATCAAATCCTGATTTTGACATCTAAAGCAAGCAACTATGTTAATGTACTCACAAAAACATACAGCCTCTCCAAGCAGGGGAAGCACTTGAGGAAGTTAACCACTGTATCCAGATCAATGTAGTCAAGAACCAACACCCTCACACTATGCATTTTGGTTGTCAAGCCAACAGCAACCATACTCTGCAAAGACATAAAAAATAAGTGCATTCATAAGAACAACATCCTGCATATAGGAATGCTGAATGAGCAATGAATGAAGGCTGCTGCTACCTGGAAAACTGTGGTTCCAAGCTGGAGTTCTCTTATGCTTCCAGAGAGCGCACCCAATATTTTCAGTTTAGGTGCCGAGATTACCCGTATGGTCCTTGGACCGACCAGTGGTTCAAGTGGTAACAATCTCTCAAGGCACGGGGCATCCTCGATGACCAACTCTCGCAATGGGACAGTTTCTGTACACCAGTTAGTGCAAAAGCCTACACTCTTAAGAGTTTGGGAGTTGATGCAGAGGCGGCGAAAGCCAGAATTTTTCTTTAGCTCAAGGCTTTCCAAGGCATAGCAGCCAGAGAGCATGCTCTGGAGAGCATCCTCTGAGATGGTGACTCTATCCAGGGTGAGCTGCTTGAGGCACGGAAACTTGAGTGACGGCTTCACAATCAAGTTGGAGAAACGGCAGGCGCCGAATTTGGCCACACGGAGCGTGGACGCGAAGCGGTAGACGGATGATGGCAGTTGGTAGAACGTACCCTTGACATCGAACCAGGATTCGGGGATGAGCTCAAACTCCTGTAGCTTGTCCAGGGCTTGGGAACTAAGCCAGCCTTTGATCTTGCCATGATAGTCCCTATTGGGGATGCAGAGCGAGAAGCGGCGTGCGGGGCCAGGATGCACAGACAGGATCTTTGAAATCAAGTCGACCAAACTGCGGTTGTTGCTCTTGAGTTTTTGGTCCACCACGAGGTTGAGAGGAGCGGAGTGCCAGAGCGGACGCCACCGGCGAGAGATGACTTGCGTGCGGGCACCTTCCTTGGTGGGGAGAAGAGAGACGATGCAGCAGAGGACAGCGTCTGGGAGGCGGCCGATGAGATCGACACCCCCGGCATCATCGACGTCTCCACTCCCTGGTGGATCTTGGTCCACATCAATGATATGGAGCTTATGCTTGTTGGATGCTTGCAATGCCGCCGCCGTTGCCTCACCTGCAGTCGCCGCCGCAGGCGCTGGCACCTTGTAATTTGACGCCACAGCCGCAAACTTACACTTCTTGGAAGCTTGCATCGCCACCGCCCGCCCTACATTCGCCGCCACAGGCGCTGCCTCCTTGGCATTTATCGCCCCCGCCGTCTGCCCTGCAGTCGCCGCCGCAGGCGCTGTCTCCTCGGCATCCAACGCCGCATCTGCAAACCTACGCTTCTGGGAAGCTTGCCCCGCCGCAGTGGTCGCAGTCGCCTCCACAGGCACTGCCTCATTGGCATCTAACGCCGCGGCAGAGGCCGTCACGGTTGCCTCCTTGGCGTTTAACGCTGAGGCCAACACCTCCTTTGCAGTCCACGCAGCCGCCGCCGTCGCCGCTACAACCGAAGCGGCCAAGGCAGCATCCGTCGCCTCCTTTGCATTCCCCGCAGACGCCGCCGCTGCGACCGAAGCGGCCAAGGCGGCATCCGTCAGCTCCTTTGCAGTCCCCGCAGCCCCCGGCGGTGCAACCAAAGCGGCCAAGGCGGCATCCGTCAGCTCCTTTGCAGTCTCCGCATCCGCCGCTGCAACCGAAACGGCCAAGGCCGCGTACTTGGCAGCCTCCGCAGCATCCGCGACGGCCGCGGCCACCGCCTCCATGGCTGGCGAGAGAGACGCGCGAGGGTTTGGTCTGGTTGGGGATTTCGGGAATGGGAAAAAAATCGACGGCCTTGGAATCGAGCGCCGGCCGGGAATACAGAGGAGGGGAGGGGCGACCGGGACGCGGCAGTACTTGAGGGAGGGGAGTGGCGCTGGAGCGGCGGCGGGAGGGGAAGGGGAGGGACGGCGGCGGCGGCGCTCTGCTCGATGGGTTGGTGAGGAAGAGGGTATTTTTATTTCAGGGAAGTGGGGAAGAGGGTTGCGGACGGACGAGGAGAAGGGAAAAGAAGAAAAATCTTTACCTCTCTACCTAATATTAAAGGGACTATTATTTCTTCATTTTTTTGTTCAGCCTAGGTTTCATAGTCTAGGCACAATTTTCGTACGCCGTTCAGTTTTTTTTTTTTTTGAAAAACCAGCCAAAAAGTGGAAAAAAATACAAAAATACAAGGATCGAACAAAGGACCTTCGGTCTTTCAATCAACGTGGTAGCCACTTGATCAGATGGTGTTTGGTGACCAAATGCTGCGCTGGTTTGTAAATATACACTGAGTTTTCATGAGTTTTTCGTTTGAAGAAAAACAAAAAATTGGTGCACCAATGAGGATCGAACACAAGACCTTGATGTATCGGACGAATGTACTAGTCACTCGACCACACTGCTTTTGTTGACTAAAAGCAGTGCTGACCTATAAATACTAGTAGAATGCCCGTGCGTTGCCACGGGCATTTTCAAAAAATTTACTGGTTGTATATATAAGCATTAGGCATGTCAAATTTCAACTTGACATAGAAAGTGGGTCTAAATTTCAAGCCTTACAATATCATTGTCCTTGTTGATTCAAATTAGGCAATATAAATCTGCAAAAAAAAACTCACCCTAAACTCTATACTTAATCTGAAGAAAAATTGCTTAGTTATTCTGATAATCTTGCTTATACAATTATGATAGTTAGGATAATCACCTACGTGTTTTTATTTTTGAAATAAAAAAAACAACAACAATCACGAGGCCCTTAAGAAATCACGACATGATCCCTTAAGTGCCACGTGTCCGCGCCTGACATGTGGGTCCACAGCATATGCAGAGAGCCCGTGGTTTGGCTCTCGGCGAAGAGCCTGACACTCGGCGTATATGAAAATTCCAGTAGTGCCTACTTAACATGAATACATCATTTAGACAACTTAACGACACATCACCACTGGAAATCAAAAGGTTGGTCTGAATTAAAATTAACTTTGGCGCATACCACAGCTTCGCGTCACCACATCAAGATTACATCAATAGTCAAATGTTTCTCCAATGGCCTTGTGATAAGGTTGAAATGTAAATGAATTCTACAAAAAAAAAGATGAAACGTGGTGTAAAAGTGCATCTTGGAACATAAGAGACAATGTGAAAGCAAATTTGGAAGGTAATGTGCATAGAAATAGGACCTCTGCATCCAACAGAATGCGGTCAAATAAACCCGTCATGTTAGAAAGTGTATCTTCATATGCATTTGTAGTATATGAACGCATCAAGGCGATCAGAAATACGCCATGAGTAAGCGAATAAGGAATTAACTGTACCCAACAGGAAACAAGAAGTATCTGCTATATCTACCTTGTTCTTGTAACTATATTACAGGTTTTCAAATTCATTTTCCCCAACTTCCTTTCTGATGCGTAAAACAAACTTTGCACACCATATGTGTTGGATGGTTTCATATGAATGAAAGAATGAGATGAGATTTCTTGGTTCACTGGTCTGCAAGACTTAACGTATGACTCCAAATTCATTTGGGAGCAGCAACCGACCTTGCTCGCTGCGCACATCGGGCAGGGGCGAGAGCCCTGGGGACCCCTTGCTCGCACGGTCGCACCATGTTGGACGGCAAGCACGACACCCTTGAACATAACACGGCGAACCCAGCCGTTGCCTCTGACCACTCTCCAGGCAGGCAGATGGTTGGATGTAGGGTGGAAGGCGGACGTATCTGGAGGGGAGGTGGCGGCGTGAGGGGCGATGGAAATAGCAAATTGAACATGCAACGACACTATCCTAATTTACCGATTGTCCTTTACAGAAAGTTTTAAGCATAAAATGACAAAAAAAAGTCTGCAGCGTTCAAAAGCTGTAAGTATCACATGCAAAAGCATTAACCCAGTAAGATCCAAAATCCTAGGATTCCTGCAGGTACCATTCAAACAATGATGAAATCAATAGGATAAAATTGAGCGCACGGACTATTGATTCAACTATAAGAGAGAGAAACAACTACGTGGACCAAGTGACCAGCTCGTGAAGAAAATCAAGCATGAACATGTTGTATTTCCAGCTCCATAGCCAACATGTACTGAATTTGACCAGTCATGCTCCATATCGTGTAAGCAAGAAAAAAAATGTTATATGCAGATATTTTGTCGCACTGAACCATAGATTCAGATAAACACTGTCCTCACCTCCAAAACTACCATGTTTCCCCCACTTGGACTTCAAAGTATTTCCTCCATTATTTATCCACGAAGAGTCGATACTTAAAGAATCATAAAAATAAAAGGGTATGAATAAACTGCATGGAAAAATAAATATAAGGAAGGCAACATATACAGTGTAACATACACCACGACTTTGAGCAATTTCAACAAGGATGACACAATTAGGGGGGCAAGACCTGCAGTGTACAGTTTATTTTTAGCTCTCACCTCGCAAACTGAAAATTTTAAATGATGCTAGACACCTCGAATCTGCTTTTCTATATGCAAAGACACCTCCAGTGAGAAGACCATATAACTGTGATGTCCATCCGTGGAGGCATGATTTATGTAGCAAACCTTAACGGCGGTACGTTTAGAGACATGATTTAGATGGAGAGTGCGTCCAGCCGTGGAGGGATATCCTAATGCAAACGAATCAGGCAAGAAACAGATAACATGCTAGATTAGATTAGCCCCTGCCCGCTCCTTGCTGCTACATATCTATGTGATTACCTTGCTGCAGACCACCGAGCGCCTCACGTCGTCAGTCCGGGGTCGAGCAGACCAGAGCCACCGTGCTCCTCCTCCTCGCTAGACTGGTGGATCCCGTCCGGATCCCGTCGGCAGGGAGGATACCGGGTCAACGGCAGACGGATCTGGAGTGGAGGCCGTGGCCATCCCGGCGTCAGTGGAGACCATGGTTAGGCGGCGTCGTGAGCGGCGATGTGTGCAGAGGAGGATCGGGAGGCTGCGGCCGCCATGCCGTCCGTGGGGAACGAGGCGGCGTCGTATGCGGGAGGGAAAGAGGTGGGGGTTCCGTCTCGCGGTTTTTCTGGGTTTTTTTCTACCGGTTCGTACTTCATTAAAAATCGTTGCGAGGGGGGTGGGGAGTTCCTATCGATCGATTGACGGACGAACGAAACAACGCACGGACTGTGCAATTAGGAGTAGAGATACCTGTACGGCGAATATTTATTATAAATGTAATTTTTTTAATGGACAACAAATTTCGGAACATTTTTATAAAGATGTAAAGAACTTTTCAAAAAAGTGAATTTAAAAACACGCATTGAAGGTTTTTTAGTACACGGCGAACAATTTTCAAATACACACTGCACATTTCTTAATATACGGTGATTTTTCTAAAATGTGCACTAAACAAATTTCCTATACACGGCGAACATTTTTTATATACGGTGAAGAGTTTCTGAATGTACGGTGAACCTTTTTTCTATATGGTGAACTTTTTTTGATTACGTAAACAATTTGGAGTTTCGATCTTTTTCTGAAAAGAAGCGATCATTTTCTAAAAATAACATATGTGATAGAAAAAAACTCATGCTTGCTAGATGAGTGTGATATTATTATTTTTCTCTCGTTGCAACGCATGGGCATATGAGCTAGTCTCTACCTAATAATAAAGCGTCGATAGCTTCTGGTCGTACGTCGTCGGCGAGTTTGTAAAAAAGCCCCTATGTTTTATTGAATTCAACCCACAGTCCTATATTAAGTGTGTTCCTGGGATAACGTTTCGTTTTTGCAAAGAAAACCTTGGATTAGTTAGAATTCTATCCGCGATCCTTAATCCTTATTTAAGTGGTTCCTCACCGGCCACCACCGACGCTTATTCATTGCCGGCCTCCACCGTCGGGCATGCGCTGCCGCTTGCCGCCGGCGTCCACGCCGCAGAAGCCAAGGAAGGGGTGATGCGTCGCGGCGGGCGTCCACGCCTCCCGAGCCCAGGAATGGGGCGAGGCGTCGCGGTGGGCGTTGAAGAGCGCGGCGGACAGGAAGTCGCCGAAGGTGAACATGGCGCGATGCAGGGTGATGGAGGTCGACATAGCGGGAGCTTGCGGGCGAGGCGGGAACGTTAAGGAGGCCTGGACGGCGCGGAGGAGGCCGAAACGCCGGTGGAGATGCATGCGGCGGCGCGGTCAGGAGGCGCCACATCTGGGCGTGGGTGGTCGATCCGTGCGGCAGCGGCGCGGTCAGGACGCACCACATCTGGGCGTGGGTGGTCGATCCGTGCGGCAGCGGCTGCGGGAGTCCATCCTTGGCGTCCATGGAAGAGGGTGCTTGAGGTGGCCATGGCGGCTGGCGTGCTCCTGGCCATGGAGTGGCTGCTCCTGCAGCAAACGGGCAGAGGGTAGAGAGATGAGAGAGAAACGGAGGAGCACGGGAAGGAGAAGAAGAGGGGTGGCGGCGCTCATCTGCGGTGAAGCTTGCCGGCGGTGAGGTGGGGGCGCGAGGAGGCAGGGGCGGGCTCGAGGGAGTTGGGGGCGAGGAGAGGCGACGGCCGGGAGACGAGGACAGGCGACGACGCAGGCTTCGCCTGGTGGTGGACTCCGTCGGCGGCGAGGGTAGGAGCTGGAGATGGGGTGCTGGTGCCGGCACACTCTGGGGAAGCCGCCCACATCGCGTAGGGTAGTCACCGCGGCAAATCTCGCAGGAAGCAATGGCTGCTCGGCCCTGTGCAGAGGGATTAGAGAGATGAGCGAGAATAGAACGAGGTGGAGGTGGAGACGAATGGATAAGGGGCATGTCTAGAGTGATCTAGAGCGAGGCAATTATCAGCCGGTTGATTTTTTAATCCTTTCCTATTAAACAAAAGCGAACATGCACGATGTATCTTTCTTTTCAGCAAATACACGATGCATCTTTCCGTGCTAGAACGGGAGTATGGGAGAGACCCATCAAGAGATAGCATCATTTTTTCTTGCGCTTTGGGCCAAGCCCAAATAGTGAAAAAAACATTAGAAATGAAATATAATCTTACAAATCAAACAATCTTTAATAAAAAACAAAAAACCTACATAATCAAAATCATTGAATTCAAATCTATTGACAATTCTGTAAAAATCCTTTAAATGAATTACTTTGTATGTTTCTCCCTAAAAGATTGGGGAACGACTGGTGTAGAATCTAAGCTTGCTGTGCAAAAATAGAAGAAATGGTGCTCAGACATCCGATAAGAGATCTATGGTACAGGTCTGGATGGAGGGATCTTTGCACAGAATTTGCAAAAAGGTCCAAAGCTGCAAGCAAATTTGCTTTCGATGCCCTCCCTAGTTTGTACCAAATCCTCCACACAGCAGCGGCGCAGGATCAAGAATTTCTCGGCGGCAGCGGCGGCGGCGGCCCAGATCCTGAGCCAAGCTGGGCGGGCACGCGCAGCAAAGACGCTGATCCATCTGCTCTCCAATGGCTCCTAACCGTTTCGTCGCCAATGGCGCAGTTTGAGTCGGGTTTAGATCGGATTTTTAACCTCCTCACTCCCAGGCTCCTGGATCAGCTCGCGGCCGTGCGCCTCTCCCTCCCTCTCTCGCAATTCAGCTTGTCGGTCGTGGATCCTCGTCTCCTTCCCGACCACACGCTTCTGGTTCTGCGAACACCCCACCACGGCCCTTCGTTCTTCAGGTAAATATAAATGTTAATTTTGCATTCAGTGGACCAAGAGAAAATGCCACTCATATTAGATCTGCTGGTGTCGTTTCAAGGCAGGCTGTTAATATTTCTCCTCTTAGGCGTGTGAACCAGGCAATCTACCCTCTTACCACTGGTGCTAGCGATAGTGCTTTCAGGAATGTCAACCATTGCAGAATGCCTAGCAGATGAGCTTATCAACGCAGCTAAAGGTTCTTCCAACAGGTACTAAAGTGTTTATTCTTCTGACATTACTCTGCTTCACAATCACTACAACCCTTTTGCATGTATTTCAGTTCAATAGAATCAGACATTGCATAAAGTTTTTATAAATTGTGGTGCACTCAGTTCCAATGTTATTTCTTAGCTGGTCTGAAATAAACAAGCTGAAGATATTGGGCCTGTGTTTGGTTTACAACCAATGCTAGCCATACCAAATTTTTTGGCTTGCCTGTAGGCTTAGGCTGCTCCTTGGATTTTGGTGTGCCAAAGCTCGCCCGCAAGCTCCAGTGTTATTTTCGCCAAAGCCCGGGCGCACTGATGGTGCGTAGAAAGGTATGGCTGCTCGGCCCTGTGCAGAGGGATTAGAGAGATGAGCGAGAATAGAACGAGGTGGAGGTGGAGACGAATGGATAAGGGGCCTGTCTAGAGTGATCTAGAGCGAGGCGTACACGTGATGGTTACGTGTCGGCTCAAACGTTATTTTTATCAGCCGGTTGATTTTTTAATCCTTTCCTATTAAACAAAAGAGAACATGCACGATGTATCTTTCTTTTCAGCAAATACACGATGCATCTTTCCGTGCTAGAACGGGAGTATGGGAGAGACCCATCAAGAGATAGCATCATTTTTTCTTGCGCTTTGGGCCAAGCCCAAATAGTAAAAAAAAACATTAGAAATGAAATATAATCTTACAAATCAAACAATCTTTAATAAAAAACAAAAAACTTACATAATCAAAATCATTGAATTCAAATCTATTGATAATTCTGTAAAAATCGTTTAAATGAATTACTTTGTATGTTTCTCCCTAAAAGATTGGGGAACGACTGGTGTAGAATCTAAGCTTGCTGTGCAAAAATAGAAGAAATGGTGCTCAGCCATCGGATGAGAGATCTATGGTACAGGTCTGGATGGAGGGATCTTTGCACAGAATTTGCAAAAAGGTCCAAAGCTGCAAGCAAATTTGCTTTCGATGCCCTCCCTAGTCTGTACCAAATCCTCCACACAGCAGCAGCGCAGGATCAAGAATTTCTCGGCGGCAGCGGCGGCGGCGGTGGCGGCCCAGATCCTGAGCCAAGCTGGGCGGGCACGTGCAGCAAAGAGGCCGATCCATCTGCTCTCCAATGGCTCCTAACCGTTTCGTCGCCAATGGCGCAGTTTGAGTCGGGTTTAGATCGGATTTTTAACCTCCTCACTCCCAGGCTCCTGGATCAGCTCGCGGCCGTGCGCCTCTCCCTCCCTCTCTCGCAATTCAGCTTGTCGGTCGTGGATCCTCGTCTCCTTCCCGACCACACGCTTCTGGTTCTGCGAACACGCCACCACGGCCCTTCGTTCTTCAGGTAAATATAAATGTTAATTTTGCATTCAGTGGACCAAGAGAAAATGCCACTCATATTAGATCTGCTGGTGTCGTTTCAAGGCAGGCTGTTAATATTTCTCCTCTTAGGCGTGTGAACCAGGCAATCTACCCTCTTACCACTGGTGCTAGAGATAGTGCTTTCAGGAATGTCAACCATTGCAGAATGCCTAGCAGATGAGCTTATCAACGCAGCTAAAGGTTCTTCCAACAGGTACTAAAGTGTTTATTCTTCTGACATTACTCTGCTTCACAATCACTACAACCCTTTTGCATGTACTTCAGTTCAATAGAATCAGACATTGCATAAAGTTTTTATAAATTGTGGTGCACTCAGTTCCAATGTTATTTCTTAGCTGGTCTGAAATAAATAAACTGAAGATATTGGGCCTGTGTTTGGTTTACAACCAATGCTAGCCATACCAAATTTTTTGGCTTGCCTGTAGGCTTAGGCTGCTCCTTGGATGGTCGCCAAAATTTTGGTGGGACAAAGCTTGCCCGCAGGCTCCAGTGTTATTTTCGCCAAAGCCCGGGCGCACTGATGGCGCGCAGAAAGGTATGGCTGCTCGGCCCTGTGCAGAGGGATTAGAGAGATGAGCGAGAATAGAACGAGGTGGAGGTGGAGACGAATGGATAAGGGGCCTGTCTAGAGTGATCTAGAGCGAGGCGTTACGTGTCGGCTCAAACGTTATTTTTATCAGCCGGTTGATTTTTTAATCCTTTCCTATTAAACAAAAGAGAACATGCACGATGTATCTTTCTTTTCAGCAAATACACGATGCATCTTTCCGTGCTAGAACGGGAGTATGGGAGAGACCCATCAAGAGATAGCATCATTTTTTCTTGCGCTTTGGGCCAAGCCCAAATAGTGAAAAAAACATTAGAAATGAAATATAATCTTACAAATCAAACAATCTTTAATAAAAAACAAAAAACCTACATAATCAAAATCATTGAATTCAAATCTATTGATAATTCTGTAAAAATCCTTTAAATGAATTACTTTGTATGTTTCTCCCTAAAAGATTGGGGAACGACGGGTGTAGAATCTAAGCTTGCTGTGCAAAAATAGAAGAAATGGTGCTCAGCCATCGGATGAGAGATCTATGGTACAGGTCTGGATGGAGGGATCTTTGCACAGAATTTGCAAAAAGGTCCAAAGCTGCAAGCAAATTTGCTTTCGATGCCCTCCCTAGTCTGTACCAAATCCTCCACACAGCAACGGCGCAAGATCAAGAATTTCTCGGCGGCGGCGGCTCAGATCCGGAGCCAAGCTGGGCGGGCACGCGCAGCAAAGACGCTGATCCATCTGCTCTCCAATTGGTCCTAACCGTTTCGTCGCCAATGGCGCAGTTTGAGTCGGGTTTAGATCGGATTTTTAACCTCCTCACTCCCAGGCTCCTGGATCAGCTCGCGGCCATGCGCCTCTCCCTCCCTCTCTCGCAATTCAGCTTGTCGGTCGTGGATCCTCGTCTCCTTCCCGACCACACGCTTCTGGTTCTGCGAACACGCCCCCACGGCCCTTCGTTTTTCAGGTAAATATAAATGTTAATTTTGCATTCAGTGGACCAAGAGAAAATGCCACTCATATTAGATCTGCTGGTGTCGTTTCAAGGCAGGCTGTTAATATTTCTCCTCTTAGGCGTGTGAACCAGGCAATCTACCCTCTTACCACTAGTGCTAGAGATAGAACTTTCAGGAATGTCAACCATTGCAGAATGCCTAGCAGATGAGCTTATCAACGCAGCTAAAGGTTCTTCCAACAGGTACTAAAGTGTTTATTCTTCTGACATTACTCTGCTTCACAATCACTACAACCCTTTTGCCTGTATTTCAGTTCAATAGAATCAGACATTGCATAAAGTTTTTATAAATTGTGGTGCACTCAGTTCCAATGTTATTTCTTAGCTGGCCTGAAATAAACAAGCTGAAGATATTGGGCCTGTGTTTGGTTTACAACCAATGCTAGCCATACCAAATTTTTTGGCTTGCCTGTAGGCTTAGGCTGCTCCTTGGATGGTCGCCAAAATTTTGGTGTGCCAAAGCTCGCCCGCAAGCTCCAGTGTTATTTTCGCCAAAGCCCGGGCGCACTGATGGCGCGCAGAAAGGTATGGCTGCTCGGCCCCGTGCAGAGGGATTAGAGAGATGAGCGAGAATAGAACGAGGTGGAGGTGGAGACGAATGGATAAGGGGCCTGTCTAGAGTGATCTAGAGCGAGGCGTACACGTGATAGTTACGTGTCGGCTCAAACGTTATTTTTATCAGCCGGTTGATTTTTTAATCCTTTCCTATTAAACAAAAGAGAACATGCACGATGTATCTTTCTTTTCAGCAAATACACGATGCATCTTTCCGTGCTAGAACGGGAGTATGGGAGAGACCCATCAAGAGATAGCATCATTTTTTCTTGCGCTTTGGGCCAAGCCCAAATAGTGAAAAAACATTAGAAATGAAATATAATCTTACAAATCAAACAATCTTTAATAAAAAACAAAAAACCTACATAATCAAAATCATTGAATTCAAATCTATTGATAATTCTGTAAAAATCCTTTAAATGAATTACTTTGTATGTTTCTCCCTAAAAGATTGGGGAACGACTGGTGTAGAATCTAAGCTTGCTGTGCAAAAATATAAGAAATGGTGCTCAGCCATCGGATGAGAGATCTATGGTACAGGTCTGGATGGAGGGATCTTTGCACAGAATTTGCAAAAAGGTCCAAAGCTGCAAGCTAATTTGCTTTCGATGCCCTCCCTAGCCTGTACCAAATCCTCCACACAGCAGCGGCGCAGGATCAAGAATTTCTCGGCGGCAGCGGCGGCGGCCCAGATCCTGAGCCAAGCTGGGCGGGCACGTGCAGCAAAGACGCTGATCCATCTGCTCTCCAATGGCTCCTAACAGTTTCGTCGCCAATGGCGCAGTTTGAGTCGGGTTTAGATCGGATTTTTAACCTCCTCACTCCTAGGCTCCTGGATCAGCTCGCGGCCGTGCGCCTCTCCCTCCCTCTCTCGCAATACAGCTTGTCGGTCATGGATCCTCGTTTCCTTCCCGACCACACGTTTCTGGTTCTGCGAACACGCCACCACGGCCCTTCGTTCTTCAGGTAAATATAAATGTTAATTTTGCATTCAGTGGACCAAGAGAAAATGCCACTCATATTAGATCTGCTGGTGTCGTTTCAAGGCAGACTGTTAATATTTCTCCTCTTAGGCGTGTGAACCAGGCAATCTACCCTCTTACCACTGGTGCTAGAGATAGTGCTTTCAGGAATGTCAACCATTGCAGAATGCCTAGCAGATGAGCTTATCAACGCAGCTAAAGGTTCTTCCAACAGGTACTAAAGTGTTTATTCTTCTGACATTACTCTGCTTCACAATCACTACAACCCTTTTGCCTGTATTTCAGTTCAATAGAATCAGACATTGCATAAAGTTTTTATAAATTGTGGTGCACTCAGTTCCAATGTTATTTCTTAGCTGGTCTGAAATAAACAAGCTGAAGATATTGGGCCTGTGTTTGGTTTACAACCAATGCTAGCCATACCAAAAAAATTGGCTTGCCTGTAGGCTTAGGCTGCTCCTTGGATGGTCGCCAAAATTTTGGTGTGCCAAAGCTCACCCGCAAGCTCCAGTGTTATTTTCGCCAAAGCCCGGGCGCACTGATGGCGCGCAGAAAGGTATGGCTGTTCGGCCCTGTGCAGAGGGATTAGAGAGATGAGCGAGAATAGAACGAGGTGGAGGTGGAGACGAATGGATAAGGGGCCTGTCTAGAGTGATCTAGAGCGAGGCGTACACGTGATGGTTACGTGTCGGCTCAAACGTTATTTTTATCAGCCGATTGATTTTTTAATCCTTTCCTATTAAACGAAAGAGAACATGCATGATGTATCTTTCTTTTCAGCAAATACACGATGCATCTTTCCGTGCTAGAACGGGAGTATGGGAGAGACCCATCAAGAGATAGCATCATTTTTTCTTGCGCTTTGGGCCAAGCCCAAATAGTGAAAAAAAACATTAGAAATGAAATATAATCTTACAAATCAAACAATCTTTAATAAAAAACAAAAAACCTACATAATCAAAATCATTGAATTCAAATCTATTGATAATTAAAGATCCTTTAAATGAATTACTTTGTATGTTTCTCCCTAAAAGATTGGGGAACGACTCGTGTAGAATCTAAGCTTGCTGTGCAAAAATAGAAGAAATGGTGCTCAGCCATCGGATGAGAGATCTATGGTACAGGTCTGGATGGTGGGATCTTTGCACAGAATTTGCAAAAAGGTCCAAAGCTGCAAGCAAATTTGCTTTCGATGCCCTCCCTAGTCTGTACCAAATCCTCCACACAGCAGCGGCGCAGGATCAAGAATTTCTCGGCGGCAGCGGCAGCGTCCCAGATCCTGAGCCAAGTTGGGCGGGCACGCGCAGCAAAGACGCTGATCCATCTGCTCTCCAATGGCTCCTAACCGTTTCGTCGCCAATGGCGCAGTTTGAGTCGGGTTTAGATCGGGTTTTTAACCTCCTCACTCCCAGGCTCCTGGATCAGCTCGCGGCCGTGCGCCTCTCCCTCCCTCTCTCGCAATTCAGCTTGTCGGTCGTGGATCCTCGTCTCCTTCCCGACCACACGCTTCTGGTTCTGCGAACACGCCACCACGGCCCTTCGTTCTTCAGGTAAATATAAATGTTAATTTTGCATTCAGTGGACCAAGAGAAAATGCCACTCATATTAGATCTGCTGGTGTCGTTTCAAGGCAGGCTGTTAATATTTCTCCTCTTAGGCGTGTGAACCAGGCAATCTACCCTCTTACCACTGGTGCTAGAGATAGTGCTTTCAGGAATGTCAACCATTGCAGAATGCCTAGCAGATGAGCTTATCAACGCAGCTAAAGGTTCTTCCAACAGGTACTAAAGTGTTTATTCTTCTGACATTACTCTGCTTCACAATCACTACAACCCTTTTGCCTGTATTTCAGTTCAATAGAAACAGACATTGCATAAAGTTTTTATAAATTGTGGTGCACTCAGTTCCAGTGTTATTTCTTAGCTGGTCTGAAATAAACAAGCTGAAGATATTGGGCCTGTGTTTGGTTTACAACCAATGCTAGCCATACCAAAAATTTTGGCTTGCCTGTAGGCTTAGGCTGCTCCTTGGATGGTCGCCAAAATTTTGGTGCGCCAAAGCTCGCCTGCAAGCTCCAGTGTTATTTTCGCCAAAGCCCGGGCGCACTGATGGCGCGCAGAAAGGTCGCAAAAAAAATCAGCAGTCCAACTCGTCTGCTCTATGTATGTGGGGTCTGGTTTTGTACGCTAATATTAGGGCAATTAGTGCGGCAGATTAACGGAATAGACACATGTGGATGAAGCAAGTGCGGCACGTCTCATCAGCGGTAGTTTGAATAGATTAAGCGCATGTCTAGCTCAAATGTTTGCCTCGTAACTATCCTTCTTAGCCGTGTCTAATAGCTGCTAATACTAGTCTCAGTTTCTGTTTCTGTTGGCTCGTCATAAAATTTGAATCAGAAACAGACTAAGCAATACTTAATACAAGTTGCTAAACTATTTGCAAACTTAGTTGGCTGCAAAGCAAACGGAGGCCTAGCAGTTTTATCAAAAAAATGGCAGATGCAATGGCTATAATCCAAACAACAATGCTTTACCAATTTTTTGGTCATGCCAAATTTTTTGTTCCGCTGGTTGGGGTGTAAAACACACCCAATGTCTTTTTGTGTATAGGCTGAGTGTATTAGAGTTATACTACATCTCTAGTTTTATATTCTTTCTACTTGGTAATGTTGAATCTGTCCATTTAGTTGCTGAGTAGCAACAGAAGAAAAATGAACAGCAGCAGTTTCTGAACTTCATGACCATGCGCCATATGTTGTGTGTGTAGGAGCTTCGAATTAATTACAGACAACTCAAGGATGATATTTATGAGGTATTATTTTATTTTATATGTTTGCAAGTGAACTATAGCAGCTATTGTTTCTGTTCACAAGTATACGTTTGATGTTGTTCTCCTTTGATCTGTTCCATATTTCGATAGTGGCACAAGGTATCACCATGTCCAGTCACTAGCACTTGTGATCAGTTCGCTGCATTATTACTGTTTTTCTTTTGTCAATTGCATGCAATCCAATTTTTTCGTATTGTGATGAGTAGACAGAAAGATGCCATTGCATGTTCTGCTAGGGGATTCCTTGGGTTGGCAATTCCTTTTTAATGCTTACTGCTGCTCTTTCATCCCTAAAATTCTAACATTTGTTATTGGCTGGGTGCTCGTGCCAGTATTTCTATCCGCATGAATAGTTTCATTTCCTTCTGTTCATCTTTTTATTGACCACTGGTATCGCTACAACAAGGATCTGTGCATGTGATTTAGTACCAATCCTTCTTCCATGGCATGAGCCTATCTTGCTTCTTGTTCATTTATATTTTTCCCGTGTTGTTGTAGTTTTCTTGTTATTACAAGGTATAATATAATGCATGCCATCAAATTTGTTGTTTATAGCTATGAAATTTGAATAATAATTTGCATCTGCAGGACAGTCATAAAACTCCCTTTAAATTGCTTGATGTCACTTGTTGGTCGTTCTCATTTATGCTTTTATCTAATCCTGGAATTGTAGTCCATTTATCGTAGGCTATAATGGAATAATGAAATATGCCGCGACGAAACATTTGTACTCTCTCTGTTATACATGCCATTTTTATTTGATTTGAGAACTCCCATGTAGAAGCTGGAAAGCCACCTACAATGTTATCCTGATTGGTTACATGTGTGTTAATATGTACGAGGAATTTCATCTTACGTTTGATATATAGGTTAAGCGCCGAATGAAGTTGTGCATATATAATGGTTGTCTCTCTTCTCAAGATATGCTATATGGTATATGTTTCTAACTGGCACCTATTTACTTTTTTTTAGACAAGGCACCTATTTACTTGGTGTGCTTAGTTTGGTAGATCGAACTGATCAAGTGTATAAGAGTCCATGAAGGTTGTCATCTCTACAAGCAGGAAGCTCAATTACCAGGAAGCACTAACACGAGGCAAAATGATATATATATTTTCGGTCCTGTACCATAAAGATGATTGTTGGGTGCTGATAATTTCAGTCCTTACCACTCGGTCTTGCGGACCATACACTAACATGATATGTATGCCTCTTGGGCTATGTTCTCATGTACTAAAATACTCAAATGCTTTCTGAGAGTGGTAATTTCAGTCCTTAATTTGATATACTTCCAGTTTGACATGTACGTGTGGTTTTACATGCCTCTTGTGTTATGTTCGCATGTACTCAAATACTGAAATGCTTGTTGAGCAGTGATAATTTGAGTCCTTAATTTGCTATACTTCCAGACATGTGCATGTGGTTCTACTTGATCTGTGATAGCTTATTATCTCAAGTGCTAAAACAATTGTGATATATATTGACGTTTTTTTAGTGAACTAGATGTTCAGCTCTCTTAGAAAGGTTAGTGGTGTCACTTAAATGTGTACGGATTTCACCCAATAAATATTTTGCAATAATTTTATATCAGACCAGTTGTTTCGTACTAAGCGGAGATGGGCATTAGCACTCTGCATACATGCAAACGGTTGTATTTCATAAAGACTTGAGGTGTATAATGCAAATGTCCTATTTCATATCTAACTATCAGTAGGGTTGTTTCTGCAAAATGTACATTAAGTGGGCTCAGATCCCTCCAGCTAAATCTGTACCATTCATCTCCAATCCAGCGGTGCAGGATGTTTTTTTCTATTTTTGCACAGCAAGCTCAGATTCTATTGTAGTCCCTCCCAAAAGATTGTTTCATGCATCACTATTCTTCCATCTGATGGTAAACATACGCCAATAAAGAACCTTGGGGTGGCCTCTTCACATCAACACTTCATGATCTAAAAACCAAATTTGCAACCCGTGGCAACACACGCTCATATGCATCTTAGAGAGACAAGAGTAACCCTTTTTTTACGAAAGAGACAAGAGTATCCTTATCTCAACGTTTATCAGAGTTGGATACGAGTAGCGTGTAATGGCATGTGAAAAAAAATCGCCCGTTGCAACGCACGGGCATATGTACTAGTAAATAAACAAAAAGGATCACCCATTGATGTGTGGGTCCCATGCGGCAGCAGGAATTTAGGATTGCAGCTCCCGGGAGATGCGTGTCTATTTTAGAGCATCCACAGTGTGGTCTTTTTGCGCCTCTAAGAGCATCTCCAACAGGCGCGCAACGCGCGACGCACAAAAAACGGTTTTAGCGCGCGCACGTAGCGTTTTTAGCGCGCCGGAGAGCGCTGGCTCCAGCGGCCGCCGCAAAATTGTGTGCGCGCGCGGCGCTCAAGTAGACGCGCTAAAAACTACTCGTCGCGCTAAAAACATGGCTAGTAGGTCAAATTCAAATTTTGCATAGCATAGTTCAACGGTACATATATAAAATAAAAAGATGCATAGATAAAATAAAATAAATACATAGACGCGAAAAACTACTCGTCGTCCTCCGAATCCGTAGTAAAAATGCCCTCCTCCGAATCGTCCGTATCCGAAATCTCGAGGAAGGCATCAAGAAAGTGTTCGTCGTTGGGGTCCCAGGCCGACGCTTCTCTAAGCTCGATGTTGAAGTCCGCGGCCGCCTTCCGCGTACGCTTGTCGGCGCGATAGGCGGCTCGCTCCGCCCTTCTCTCCGCCCTCCTCTGCGCCCTCCTTTGCATGAAGAACTCGCGCTCGTCGATGACGTCCTGCGAAAACCATTCGCGCCACGCTGCCATGGCCACCTCGTCCGTCTCGGCGATGCCGAGGCGGCGCTCGCGCCTCTGGTTCTCGCGACGGTCCTCGTCGGTGACAAGCCGTGGGGGAGGCGCGAGACTCTCCGCCCACTCCCGCGTCGTCACCTCGGGGAAATTCATCTCCCTACGAGGCCGCCGGAGGCTCCACGCCGCCATGTCGTACGCGCGGGCGGCCTCGTGGGCGGTCCCGAAAGTGCCTAGGCCGAGGCGCATGTCGCCGGACCGTATCTCGGCGGAGTAGGCGCCGGAGGGCCGCTCCCGGACACCGCGGAAGCCCGACGATCCCCGACGGCGCGGTGGCATGGTGGTTCGGTGGCGGCGGGGCGAGCAAGGCGCGGGAAGAGCGGCGACAGAGCGGCGAAAGAGCGGCGGATGGGCGCGTGGCGGGGTGGGAAAGTTCTGGAGATCTCACTACTAGGAAAAGGGCTATAGCTAATATGGACATTAATGGCGCACCACATATGTGGTGCGCCACTGCTATATAGCAGTGGCGCACCATGTGTAGGTACGCCATTAGTGTCCATATCAGTAATGGCGCACCACACCAACGGTGCGCCACTACTAACAAATTTTTTTTTATTATTTTTCCAAAACTAGTAATGGCGCACCAGTGTCTAGTGCGCCATTACTAGTTTTAACTAGTAATGGCGCACCACACACTCTGTGCGCCACTACTGACAATTTTTGTTTTACTTTTTTTTTCAAAACTAGTAATGGCGCACCAGGGTATAGTGCGCCATTACTAGTTCAAACTAGTAATGTCGCACCCCAACCACGGTGCGCCACTACTAACAATTATTATTTTTATATTTTTTTGCAAAATATAGTAATGGCGCACCACATGAAAGGTGCGCCATTAGTAACCAGGGTTACTAATGGCGCATTTTTAGGTGGTGCGTCATTAGTAACCTGAGAGCAGCTAGATATTTTGGACAGCCACCTACCATACTCACTTTCCCCACTTCATTCTCTCCACCTCCTCCTCCAAGCTTGTCTCGGGTGCCTCCTCCTCCTCACCTCATTTGCACCATAGATTCACCCAAATTAAGTGGTTAAATTTCCTTTTTTTGATAGGTAAGTAAGGGGAAAGCTTTCTTTATGTTGTAGATCTACTTTTTTTTCCCTCCAACAACGTGCACATGCACTTTTTATGGCCTAGATTTACGTATGTTTGTGGTGTTGCATATGTTTGTGGTTGCAGGTACCGGTATTTGAAATGCGATAGTTGCCAATATTTTGCCGGAATGTTGATTCATTTCCGTTTCGGCGAGAATTTGGCACTATGCATTCTTTTTGGTCCTATTTTTAGGCAAAGTCATGCCAAAAAAAATTTTGGTTCTAAAATATCGTTTTGCTCTACCCCGCAGGCGACCATGGTCCGCACGATGACCGAAGGCATCGTGAATAGGTTTTTGAGCTCTGCGAAGGCCGAGATGCTTCAAAAGAACGAGACGGAGATAAGATGTCCGTGTCGAAGATGCAAGCTGAAGAGCCTTATGGACCCGGATTCCGTACAGGTGCGGGACCACCTGCTCTTGCGTGGTTTCATGGATGGCTATTGGTGGCAAGGTGATGAAGATGATTATGAAGTCGTCCATGGGGGGCGGGCAAGAAATGAGGAAGGGCAGCAAGACAACCGCGGCGAGGGCGGGCGAGAAGACGAAGAATCTCCAGGACATGATCACGAAGTAGATGCAGTAGTACACAGTCATCATGTAGAAGATGCCGGACATGATGATGAGGAGGATGCCGGAGCAGACGAAGGGCATGATCATGAAGATGAAGATGCCGGAGCAGACGACGATGGACCATCGATGGGCTGGGTGCAGGACCCTCATATTCAAGAGCTGCTTCTCAAGCAGACGGATAACGCAAGAGCTGCCGCCCGAGAGAAAGCCAAGCTGGATCAACTGGAGATAGACGCGGTTACTCCATTGTATGAAGGATGCAGGCCCGAGGATACCCGCCTGAAAGTAACGCTCATGGCTCTGGAGATGAAGGTAAAACACAAAATGACCGACGCATGCTTCGACGAGAACATGTCATTCTGGCACGAACGTCTTCCCAAGGGGAACAAGTGCCCGACCAGTTTCGAGGAGGCGAAGAAAATCGTGTGTCCTCTGGATTTACCGCACGTGAAATACCATGTGTGCATGAACAATTGCATCATTTATCGGGACGAGCACGCGGAGTCTACCATATGTCCGGTGTGCGGCGTCACTCGATACAAGAAGAGGAAGAAAGCTCCTCGAAAAGTGGTGTGGTACTTTCCGATCACTCCTCGTCTGCAGCGGTATTTCGCGGACCCTAAGGTAGCAAAGCTCCTGCGTTGGCACGCGGATAGGGAGGAGAAGAAGCGAGAAGATGACGGAAATGATCCGGAGATAAATAAAAAAGACAAGATGCTGAGTCACCCTAAGGATGCGAGCCAGTGGCAAGCGTTGAACTTCGAACACCAAGAATTTGGGGACGATCCAAGGAACATCGTGCTGGGCGCGAGTGTTGGGGAACGTTGCATGGGAAACAAAAAATTTCCTACGCACACACAAGATCTATCCATGGTGATGAGCATCTACGAGAGGGAGAGTGAATCTACATACCCTTGTAGATCGCTAAGCGGAAGCGTTTAAGAAACGCGGTTGATGTAGTCGAACGTCTCCGCGATCCAAATCGCAAGTCGTCCCTCGATCCGATCACGAACTAGCGCCGAACGGACGGCACCTCCGCGTTCAACACACGTACGGCTTGATGACGCCTTCACCTCCTCGATCCAGCGAGCGATGATGAAGTAGTGGTTGAGTTCCAGCAGCACGACGGCGTGGTGATGGTGGTGAGGAACAATCTCTGCAGGGCTTCGCCAAGCACTACGGAGATTATGACGGAGGATCTAGAGGGTTAGGGTTGCCGCACACGGCTTGGGGAAATCTTGATGTGTCCCGTGTGCTAGCCCTGCCCCTCTATTTATATGTTGAGCCTTGAGGTCTAAACTTGGAGTAAAAGCCTCTTCCAAGTCGGTTTTGCCCGCACAAGGTCGGTTTGGCCCGCAGGAAAAGAGTCCAACTCGGATCCCTGCCGAACCGTGCACAGCCGCGCACAAGCGGTAGTACCGCTTCACACAAGCGGTAGTACCGCTCGGGCGGTAGTACCGCTTCACACAAGCGGTAGTACCGCTCGGGCGGTAGTACCGCTTCACACAAGCGGTAGTACCGCTCGGGCGGTAGTACCGCTTCACACAAGCGGTAGTACCGCTCGGGCGGTAGTACCGCTTCACACAAGCGGTAGTACCGCTTACGCGGCAACAAAACTACTTTTGCACTTTCCAATACCTCGTGGGCTTTTATCCCTTGGCCCATATAAAGTGTTGCTGCACCCGAACACTTCGGTAAACATCCGGAACCCATTCCGGTGAACTCCGGAATTCTTCCGGAGATCAAAACACTATTATCACATATATCAATCTTTACCTCCGGACTCTTCCGGAAATCCTCGTCATGTCCGGGATCTTATCCGAGACTCCGAACAACTTTCGGTCACCAACAAAATAACTCAACTATACTAATCGTCACCAAACGTTTAAGTGTGTAGACCCTGCGGGTTCGAGAACTATGTAGACATGACCGAGACACCTCTACGGCCAATAACCAATAGCGGGACCTGGATGCCCATATTGGCTCCTACATATTCTACGAAGATCTTTTATCGGTCGAACCTCTATGTCAAGGATTCAGTTAATCCCGTATGCTATTCCCTTTGTTCTTCGGTATGTTACTTGCCCGAGATTCGATCGTCGGTATCTCTATACCTAGTTCAATCTCGTTACCGGCAAGTCTCTTTACTCGTTCCGTAATACAAGATCTCGTGGCTAACACTTTAGTCACATTGCTTGCAAGGCTCATTGTGATGTTGTATTACCGAGTGGGCCCTGAGATACCTCTCCGTCATACGGAGTAACAAATCCTAGTCTTGATCCATGCCAACCCAACAGACATCCTCGGAGATACCTGTAGAGCACCTTTATAGTCGCCCAGTTACGTTGCGACGTTTGATACACACAAGGTACTCCTCCGATGTCAGGGAGTTGCATGATCTCATGGTCATAGGAACAGATACTTGACATGCAGAAAACAATAGCAATAAACTGACACGATCATATGCTACGTTCGTAGTTTGGGTCTTGTCCATCACATCATTCTCCTAATGATGTGATCCCGTTATCAAATGACATCTCATGTCAATGGCTAGGAAACCTTAACCATCTTTGATCAACGAGCTAGTCAACTAGAGGCTTACTAGGGACACAGTGTTGTCTATGTACCCACACATGTATTTGAGTTTCCAATCAATACAATTATAGCATGGATAATAAACGATTATCATGAACAAGGAAATATAATAATAACCAATTTATTTTTGCCTCTAGGGCATATTTCCAACAGTCTCCCACTTGCACTAGAGTCAATAATCTAGTTCACATCACTATGTGATTTACATTGTAATGAATCGAACACCCATGCAGTTCTGGTGTTGTTCATGTTTAGCCCTTGGAAGAGGTTTAGTCATCGGATCTGCAACATTTAGATCCGTGTGTACTTTGCAAATATTTATGTCGTCCTCCTTGATGTAATCGCGGATGGAATTGAAACGTCGCTTTATGTGTCTGGTCCTCTTGTGAAATCTTGGTTCCTTGGCTAGAGCAATGGCACCAGTATTATCACAAAACAGAGTCATTGGGTTAAGCGCACTAGGCACTACTCCAAGATCTGTCATGAACTCCTTCATCCAGACACCTTCCTTCGCCGCCTCCGAGGCAGCGATGTACTCCGCTTCGCATGTAGAATCTGCTACCACGCTTTGCTTGGAACTGCACCAGCTAACCGCACCCCCATTAAGAATAAATACGTATCCGGTTTGCGACTTAGAGTCATCCGGATCAGTGTCAAAGCTTGCATCGACGTAACCCTTTACGACGAGCTCTTGATCACCTCCATAAACGAGAAACATGTCCTTAGTCCTTTTCAGGTACTTCAGGATATTCTTGACCGCCGTCCAGTGTTCCATTCCTGGATCACTTTGAAACCTTCCGACCATACTTATGGCAAGGCTGACATCGGGTCTTGTGCACAGCATTGCATACATGATAGAGCCTATGGCCGAAGCATAGGGGATGACACTCATCTTTTCTCTATCTTCTGCAGTTACTGGGCATTGAGTCTTACTCAACTTCACACCTTGCAAAACAGGCAAGAACCCCTTCTTGGACTGATCCATTTTGAACTTCTTCAAAATCTTATCAAGGTATGTGCTTTGTGAAAGTCCTATTAAGCGTCTTGATCTATCTCTATAGATCTTGATGCCTAATATGAAAGCAGCTTCTCCTAGGTCCTTCATTGAAAAACTCTTGTTCAAATATTCCTTCACGCTTTCCAACATTTCTATATTGTTTCCAATCAGCAATATGTCATCCACATATAATATTAGAAACGCTATAGAGCTCCCACTCACTTTCTTGTAAATACAAGCTTCTCCGTAAACTTGTATAAACTCGAACGCTTTGATCACTTCATCAAAGCGAAGATTCCAACTCCGAGATGCTTGCACCAGTCCATAAATGGATCGCTGGAGTTTGCAAACTTTGTCAGCATTCTCTGGATCGACAAAACCTTCTGGTTGCATCATATACAACTCTTCCTTAAGGTAACCATTAAGGAACGCTGTTTTGACATCCATCTGCCAAATTTCATAATCGAAAAAGGCAGCTATTGCTAACATGATTCTGACGGACTTAAGCATCGCTACGGGTGAGAAGGTCTCATCGTAGTCAACTCCTTGAACTTGTGAAAAACCCTTTGCCACAAGTCGAGCTTTATAGACGGTGACATTACCGTCCGCGTCCGTCTTCCTCTTAAAGATCCATTTGTTCTGAATGGCCTTACGCCCTTCAGGTAATACTTCCAAAGTCCATACTTTGTTTTCATACATGGATCCCATCTCGGATTTCATGGCCTCTAACCACTTCTCGGAATCCGGGCCCATCATCGCTTCTCCATAGCTCGTAGGTTCATCGTTGTCTAACAACATGACCTCTAAGACAGGGTTGCCGTACCACTCGGGAGCAGTACGCGTCCTTGTCGACCTACGAGGTTCGATAGCAACTTGATCCAAAGTTTCATGATCATCATCATTAACTTCCTCTTCAGCTAATGTAGGCTCCACAGAAACAACTTTCTGCGCTGCGCTACTCTCAGGTTGAAGTAAAGGTTCAACAACCTCATCAAGTTCTATCTTCCTCCCACTCAATTCTTTCGAGAGAAACTCTTTCTCAAGAAATGTTCCGTTTTTAGCGACAAACACTTTGCCTTCGGATCTGAGGTAGAAGGTATACCCAACTGTCTCTTTTGGGTATCCTATGAAGACGCATTTCTCCGCTTTGGGTTCCAGCTTTTCAGGCTGAAGCTTTTTGACATAAGCATCACATCCCCAAACTTTAAGAAACGACAGCTTTGGCTTCTTGCCAAACCAAAGTTCATATGGCATCGTCTCAACGGATTTCGATGGTGCCCTATTTAAAGTGAATGCAGCTGTCTCTAATGCATAACCCCAAAACGATAGTGGCAAATCGGCAAGAGACATCATAGATCGCACCATATCTAATAAGGTTCGATTACGACGTTCGGACACACCATTACGCTGTGGTGTTCCAGGCGGTCTTAATTGTGAAACAATTCCACACTGTCTTAAGTGACTGCCAAACTCATAACTCAGATATTCTCCTCCTCGATCAGATCGTAGGAATTTAATCTTCTTGTTACGATGATTCTCAACTTCACTCTGAAATTGTTTGAACTTTTCAAATGTTTCAGACTTGTGTTTCATTAAGTAAATATACCCATATCTACTTAAGTCATCAGTGAAGGTGAGAAAGTAACGATAACCACCGCGCGCCTCAATACTCATCGGACCACACACATCAGTATGTATGATTTCCAATAAGTCACTTGCCCGTTCCATTGTTCCAGAGAACGGAGTTTTAGTCATCTTGCCCATGAGGCATGGCTCACATGTGTCAAGTGATTCAAAATCAAGTGACTCCAAAAGTCCATCAGCATGGAGCTTCCTCATGCGTTTTACGCCAATATGACCTAAACGGCAGTGCCACAAGAAAGTGGTATTATCATTATCAATTCTACATCTTTTGGCATCAATGTTATGAACATGTGTATCATTACTGTCGAGATTCAATAAGAATAAACCCCTCACATTGGGTGCATGACCATAAAAGATATTACTCATATAAATAGAACAACCATTATTCTCTGATTTAAATGAGTAACCGTCTCGCAATAAACAAGATCCAGATATAATGTTCATGCTTAACGCATGCACCAAATAACACTTATTCAGGTTCATCACTAATCCCGACGGTAATCGAAGAGCGAGCGTGCCGACGGCGATCACATCAACCTTGGAACCATTTCCCACACGCATCGTCACTTCGTCCTTTGCCAGCCTCCGTCTATTCCGCAGTTCCTGTTTAGAGTTGCAAATATGAGCAACCGCACCGGTATCAAATACCCAGGCACTACAACAAGGGTTGGTAAGGTACACATCAATAACATGTATATCATATATACCTTGTTTGTTGTTGGCCGCCTTCTTGTTAGCCAAATACTTGGGGCAGTTCCGCTTCCAGTGTCCAGTTCCCTTGCAATGAAAACACACAGTTTCTGGTTTGGGTCCAGCCTTGGGTTTCTTCACGAGAGGAGCAACTGCTTTGCCACTCTTCTTGGAGTTACCCTTCTTACCCTTGCCATTTTTCTTGAAACTAGTGGTTTTATTGACCATCAACACTTGATGCTCCTTCTGAATTTCAGACTCAGCGGCTTTCAGCATCGCAAACAGCTCGGCGACTGACTTGTTCATCCCGTGCATGTTATAGTTCAACACGAAGCTCTTGTAGCTAGGTGGCAATGATTGAAGAACTCTGTCAGTGATAGCCTCTGGCGGAAGGGGCATCCCTAACTCAGCCAGACGGGTGGAGTACCCAGACATTCTGAGCACGTGATCACTGATAGACCCGTTCTCCTCCATCTTGCAAGCATAGAACTTATCGGAGATCTCATATCTCTCGATCCGGGCATTCTTCTGAAAGATAAACTTCAACTCCTGGAACATCTCATATGCTCCATGACGTTCAAAACGTCTTTGAAGTCCCGGTTCTAAGCCATACAACATTGCACATTGAACTATTGAGTAATCATCAGAACGAGCCTGCCAGGCGTTCACAACGTCTAGAGACTCAACTGGAGCGGGTGGATCACCAAGCGGTGCATCAAGGACATAAGCCTTCTGGGAAGCCGTAAGGATAATCCTTAGATTACGGGCCCAGTCCACAAAGTTACTTCCATCATCTTTCAACTTAGCTTTCTCTAGGAACGCATTAAAATTCAGGGGTGCTACTGCGCGAGCCATGATCTACAACATAAATATAGCAAAGACAACTTAGACTATTGTTCTAAATAATGAGTTTAGTTAATCATATTACTTAAAAACTCCCACTCAAATTGACATCCCTCCGGTCATTCGAGTGTAACATGATCCAAATCCACCAACTCAAGTCCGATCATCACGTGAGTCGAGGTGGCTTCAATGGTGAACATCTTCATGTTGATCATATCTACTATATGACTCATGTTCGACCTTTCGGTCTCTTGTGTTCCGAGGCCATGTCTGTACATGCTAGGCTCGTCAAGTTTAACCCGAGTGTTCCGCGTGTGCAACATGGCTTGCACCCGTTGTATGTGAACGTGGAGTCTATCACACCCGATCATCACGGCGTGTCTCGAAACGACGAACTTTCGCAACGGTGCACACTCGGGGAGAACACAATTTATCTTGAAATTTAAGTGAGGGATCACCTTATAATGCTACCGTCGTCCTAAGAAAAATAAGATGCATAAAAGGATTAACATCACATGCAAATCATAAGTGACATGATATGGCCATGAACTTGTGCTTTTGATCTCCATCTCCAAAGCACCGGCATGATCTCCATCATCACCGGCATGACACCATGATCTCCATCATCTTGATCTCCATCAACGTGTCGCCATAAGGTTGTCGCGCCGACTGTTGCTTCCACGACTATTGCTAACGTTTAGCGATAAAGTAAAGCATTACATAGCGCTTAATGATTGACACGCAGGTCATACAATAATTAAAGACAACTCTATGGCTCCTGCCAGTTGCCGTACTCATCGACATGCAAGTCGTGATATTCTATACAACACATGATCATCTCATACATCACATATATCTCATCATGTAATTGGCCATATCACATCACAACATACCCTGCAAAAACAAGTTAGACGTCCTCTAATTGTTGTTGCAAATTTTACGTGGCTGCTACGGGTTTGCAAGAACCGTTCTTACCTATGCAAAACCACAACGTGGTGTAGTGATTGCTTTTTGATCTTCTAAAAGAACCCTCTTCATTGAAATCGATTCAACTAAAGTGAGAGAGACAGACACCCGCTAGCCATCTTTATGCAACGAAGTTACATGTTAGTTGAAGGAACCTGTCTCGCGTAAGTGTACGCGTAATGTCGGTCCGGGCCGCTTCATCTCACAGTACCGCCGAATCAAATATCAACAAGTAACGGCAAGCAATATGTATACACCCACGCCCACAACTCGTTTGTGTTCTACTCGAGATCTCATCTACGCATAGACCTGGCTCATGATGCCACTGTTGGGGAACGTTGCATGGGAAACAAAAAATTTCCTACGCACACACAAGATCTATCCATGGTGATGAGCATCTACGAGAGGGAGAGTGAATCTACATACCCTTGTAGATCGCTAAGCGGAAGCGTTTAAGAAACGCGGTTGATGTAGTCGAACGTCTCCGCGATCCAAATCGCAAGTCGTCCCTCGATCCGATCACGAACTAGCGCCGAACGGACGGCACCTCCGCGTTCAACACACGTACGGCTTGATGAAGCCTTCACCTCCTCGATCTAGCGAGCGATGATGAAGTAGTGGTTGAGTTCCAGCAGCACGACGGCGTGGTGATGGTGGTGAGGAACAATCTCTGCAGGGCTTCGCCAAGCACTACGGAGATTATGACGGAGGATCTAGAGGGTTAGGGTTGCCGCACACGGCTTGGGGAAATCTTGATGTGTCCCGTGTGCTAGCCCTGCCCCTCTATTTATATGTTGAGCCTTGAGGTCTAAACTTGGAGTAAAAGCCTCTTCCAAGTCGGTTTTGCCCGCACAAGGTCGGTTTGGCCCGCAGGAAAAGAGTCCAACTCGGATCCCTGCCGAACCGTGCACAGCCGCGCACAAGCGGTAGTACCGCTTCACACAAGCGGTAGTACCGCTCGGGCGGTAGTACCGCTTCACACAAGCGGTAGTACCGCTCGGGCGGTAGTACCGCTTCACACAAGCGGTAGTACCGCTCGGGCGGTAGTACCGCTTCACACAAGCGGTAGTACCGCTTACGCGGCAGCAAAACTACTTTTGCACTTTCCAATACCTCGTGGGCTTTTATCCCTTGGCCCATATAAAGTGTTGCTGCACCCGAACACTTCGGTAAACATCCGGAACCCATTCCGGTGAACTCCGGAATTCTTCCGGAGATCAAAACACTATTATCACATATATCAATCTTTACCTCCGGACTCTTCCGGAAATCCTCGTCATGTCCGGGATCTTATCCGAGACTCCGAACAACTTTCGGTCACCAACAAAATAACTCAACTATACTAATCGTCACCAAACGTTTAAGTGTGTAGACCCTGCGGGTTCGAGAACTATGTAGACATGACCGAGACACCTCTACGGCCAATAACCAATAGCGGGACCTGGATGCCCATATTGGCTCCTACATATTCTACGAAGATCTTTTATCGGTCGAACCTCTATGTCAAGGATTCAGTTAATCCCGTATGCTATTCCCTTTGTTCTTCGGTATGTTACTTGCCCGAGATTCGATCGTCGGTATCTCTATACCTAGTTCAATCTCGTTACCGGCAAGTCTCTTTACTCGTTCCGTAATACAAGATCTCGTGGCTAACACTTTAGTCACATTGCTTGCAAGGCTCATTGTGATGTTGTATTACCGAGTGGGCCCTGAGATACCTCTCCGTCATACGGAGTAACAAATCCCAGTCTTGATCCATGCCAACCCAACAGACATCCTCGGAGATACCTGTAGAGCACCTTTATAGTCGCCCAGTTACGTTGCGACGTTTGATACACACAAGGTACTCCTCCGATGTCAGGGAGTTGCATGATCTCATGGTCATAGGAACAGATACTTGACATGCAGAAAACAATAGCAATAAACTGACACGATCATATGCTACGTTCGTAGTTTGGGTCTTGTCCATCACATCATTCTCCTAATGATGTGATCCCGTTATCAAATGACATCTCATGTCAATGGCTAGGAAACCTTAACCATCTTTGATCAACGAGCTAGTCAACTAGAGGCTTACTAGGGACACAGTGTTGTCTATGTACCCACACATGTATTTGAGTTTCCAATCAATACAATTATAGCATGGATAATAAACGATTATCATGAACAAGGAAATATAATAATAACCAATTTATTTTTGCCTCTAGGGCATATTTCCAACAGCGAGCACCGATGGAGTCAATCCGTTTGGCAGCCAGAGAAGCACACATAGCACCTGGCCTGTGTTTGTGTGGATGTACAACCTTCCCCCCTGGTTGTGCATGAAGAGGAAGTACATTCACATGAGTATGCTAATTGAAGGGCCGAAACAACCAGGGAACGACATCAATCTGTATCTGGGGCTGCTGAAAGAGGAGCTAGACACACTGTGGAAAACGCCAGCCAATACGTGGGACGCCGCAGAGAAAGAATATTTCCCTATGAGAGCCTCACTGCTCACGACGGTGCATGACTATCTCGGTTACGGATATGTCGCGGGGCAGGTGGTCCACGGATTTTCTGGATGCGTCAGGTGCATGGATGACACAACGTATCGCCAGCTAGATAGAGATCCCGGGTCTTCGAAAACCGTGTTCATGGGACATCGAAGGTGGCTTCGCGACGATGACTCATGGAGAAAACGCAAGGATCTGTTCGATGGTGAAACCGAACCCCGAAGACGCCCGCGTACGAGGAGCGGCGAGGAAATAGACGAGCTGTTGAAAAATTGGAAAGAGTGCCCACCGCCGGGAAAGGCGCCAGAGCCGGGAAAGAAGCGAAAGGCACCAGAGCCGCTGCTGAAGGTATGGAAAACGAGGTCTGTTTTCTGGGACTTGCGGTACTGGAAGATCCTCCGTGTGCCTCACAGCCTTGATGTCATGCATATCACGAAGAACGTGTGCGAGAGTCTGCTTGGTACCCTGCTCAACATGCCAGAGAGGACCAAAGATGGGCCGAAAGCAAGGGCAGACTTGAAATCAATGGGCATCAGGGAGGAGCTTCACGCTAATGACGATGATGATGATGATGATGATGATGAGGCGAAGGACACGGAAAGTCGTCGCAAAGGCAAAAAGGCCAAGAAGATCGGAAATGACTTCCCTCCCGCGTGCTTCACTCTAAGTCAGGAGGAGATCGGGCAGTTTTTCACCTGCCTCGTAGGAGTAAAACTTCCTTACGGTTACGCGGGGAAGATAAGCAGATACCTAGACTCAGCGAAGCAGAAGTTCAGCGGGATGAAGTCTCACGACTGTCACGTGCTGATGACGCAGATACTTCCAGTTGCAATCCGTGGGATCATGGACGCGCACGTCCGTGAAACGCTATTTGGCCTATGCAACTTTTTCGACGTCATCTCTCGAAAGTCGGTTGGCGTGAGGCAACTCAGAAGGCTACAGGAAGAGATCGTGGTGATACTATGCGAGCTTGAGATGTACTTCCCGCCCGCATTCTTCGACGTTATGGTGCATCTGCTGGTCCATATCGTGGAGGATATCATCCAACTCGGGCCGACGTTCCTGCACAGCATGATGCCGTTCGAAAGGATGAATGGTGTCATCAAAGGATACGTTCGCAACATGTCACGTCCAGAGGGAAGCATAGCCAGGGGCTTTCTGACCGAAGAGTGCATCTCCTACTGCACGAATTATCTAGGCATCGAGAACCCCGTTGGTCTGCCCGTCAACGGGCACCTCGGCAGGCTCGCTGGATGGGGTCACCGCGAGGGTCGCCGCGAAATGCATGTCGACTTCGAGGGTCGACTCGCCGACTTTGAAAGAGCAAACCTAGTCGCGCTACAACACATAGACGTGGTCGATCCTTGGGTGGTAGAGCACAAAACCTTTATTGAGAAGACGTACAATGACCGAGGCCAACAGAGGACGGACGGAGATATAATCAAAGAGCACAACTCATGTTTCACGCGTTGGTTCAAGGAGAAGCTTCTGTCGTACCCTTTACATGAGGATTCTTCCGCGGAAGAACAACTCATATTCGCCTTGTCACAGGGCGCCGAGCACAACCTGATGACGTATGAGGCGTACGCTATCAACGGCTACACATTCTACACCGAGGGAAAGGACATGAAGAGCGATGGTTATCAGAACTCCGGGGTAACGATGGAATCCTACACCGGTAACGACAAGGACAGATACTACGGAAGGATCGAGGAGATCTGGGAGCTGAGCTACGCTGGAGAGAAGGTCCCGATGTTCCGTGTCAGATGGGCCAAGAGCGTCCTAAAAGAAGACCGGTATTTCACCACCATGGTTATACCCGAAGCCAAATCCAAGACCGCGGGCGCAAACGTCACCGCGAAAAATGAGCCATGGGTACTGGCTTCCCAAGTGGACCAATGCTTCTTCATTACCGACCCGTCAAAGCCCAGTCGTGTTGTCGTGAGGAGAGGCAAAAGGAAGATCATCGGAATGGATGGAGTCGCCAATGAGCAAGACTTCGACAAGTACGGCGACCCGAAAATGGAACATGATGACGACGATGAAGTGCCATACACCACAAGAAGAAGCAGGACCACCCTACCTAAAGGACGTCCGTTCAAGAGAAGAACTCCATTTGCGAAAAAGAAGGGCAAGAAGATTGTGAAAAGATAGCTAGCTAAGATCGATTGTATTTAAATTGTAGTCTTCATTTCTCGATTGTATTTCGACATATGGAAATGACATTTCTTCTGTTCTAGTCCTCATGAATATTTATTTATGTTTATTCTGGTATTTATGTTTATTCTGGTATACCAATTTTTATTTATGTTTATTCTGGTATTGAATTTCTAACTCACAAAAAGTATTGAATTTGTTAATATTTTTTGAACTCATGAATATTTTTAAATTTCATGGGCACTTTTTGAATTCATGAATATTTTTTTCAAATTTGATGATATTTTTTCATATTCATAAATGTTTTACCAATTCACAAATGAATGCAACCAAAAATCCAAAAAAAAAAGTTACTAATGGCGCACCAGGAGAAGGTGCGCCATTGCTATAAAGATACTTATGGCGCACCCCTTGGAGGTGCGCCATTGCTATCAAGGTACTTATGGCTCACCCCTTGGAGGTGCGCCATTGCTAACCTTCCCCCCTCTGTATGTAGGTGTATGCTGTCCATCGCTAACCCTCCCTCGCCAGATCCCCCTCGCCCCCGCGCCCGCTCCACCGCCGCCGACGACCCCCGCACCCGACGACCCCCGCGCCCGCTCCACCGCCGCCGCCGACCCCCGCACCCGTCCCACTCGCTGTCCCTCCCTCGCCAGATCCCCCTCGCCCCCCGCGCCCGCTCCACCGCCGCCGACGACCCCCCGCACCCGACGACCCCCGCGCCCGCTCCGCCGCCGGAGTCGCCGCCGGAGCACTAGGAGGAGGAGGCCCCGCCCACCAACCGCCGCCGCCCCCTCGGGCCGCCGCAGCTCCCCTACTTCATCCTCGGCCTCCGGGGCATCCTGCTGCTGCCTCATGCTGCTGCCTCCGCTCTGCCGGAGGCTGCAAGGGCTTCCATCATTTGCCTCGGTCATTCGTTGCTGCTGCTCTTAGACTTGAGGTATGTATCCCACCAGCATCCCACATTGCTCCTTCTTGTTATAATGGTGATGTATTTGGAGGGGTGTTGGTTTCTAGTGTTTCCTGCCGTGCAGTGGCTGTACTCAATCTTGATGTATAGAAACATGCTAGTAATTTATATGACTTTGAGTACATGTACTCGTATTTGCCGTGCGGAGGCCAAATGTTTACTGCCATTTGATCAGTATAAGAGATTAGTTCTGTGCATCCTGTATTAAAGTTTTTTTTTTACTTTTATCTGTATTCAACATACAATAAACGATGAATCCAGTCCTATTTGATTCAGTATTTTATTTAGTATGAATCCAGTCCTATTCTCAGCATTCTAAGCAAATGTAGTTGTGTCGGTGCTCCTCTGTTTAATAAGTTGTAGAACTAGTCTTGGTAATGTGGGGTCTGTCTTGCACATGCATGTTAGTTACTGGATATGCTTCAAGAAACCTCAACAAAGTTGGTGCACAGTCTCAACATAGTTTATTGCTGTTTCTGTTGTTTCCTTTTATTGTTCAGAATGGAGGGGGGAAATAGTTTGCCATCACTTGTTCCATTGATGATGATTGCAAGAAAATATATAGTATACTTGCAATCAACTACCCTTGTTGTGCTCTCATTACCATTTGTTTCGAGTGTTCCTACACCTACTCCATGGATGGTGTAGTAATTAGAATCTGAAGCTTATAAAACAATCATTTGTAGATATTTGTTGACAAAAGCAAATCACACATGTGAAGTCCGGAATGGTCTTAAAAGCATGAACCATGAATATCACATTTTTCAGATCATAAAACATGCTCCACAAATACTACTTTACATAATTTTCAGAGCATGAACCACTTAGAAAACTGAAGGAACAAATTATAAAAGAAGATCAAACAAACAGTTTTTCCAGCAGCGACTGCATCCCTAATACACAAAACATGAGTATTCAGAAGACATAATGTCGGTCATAGCCAGAAGAGTGGCATCCCAAGAACTAAACTGTGCTACCGAAGAAAGACAGAGAAGTGTCCATGCAGGGGCAGACCACAAGTTATGCCGGGTGGGCCCTTCATAGCACCTTTGTTGGAGAAGGCCAGTGATGTTTTCTACTGGGATGCACCTCTCTTTTTATATTGTGGGGTGTTGTGGGGTTGCAGCGGGGTGGGGGTGGGATAATGATTTTGCAGGTACCCCGAGAGGCCCTTGAGTTTGCCGGAATGTCGATTAACTTCCGTTCCGGCAAATTCGGGTACTCCATATGTCCTATTTTCAGCAAAGGTCATGCTGAAATTTTCCGTGAATTTTAGCATGACTTTGCTAAAAATAGGACATATGGGGTACTTGCGACTAATGCATGGGCCGGGGTATCTTAGTACTTAATTAAGTAGGATCAACTGTTTTTTTGTCCATCACTCAATAAACTACATGTATGTGTATTTAGCATGACTTTTTTTAGGCAACACAGTGGGTGATCTTCCAACTGCATTTTTTCAAAGAAGATGCAAATGAATGAAATTGGCTCACCGTGCCAAGGGAAATCAGGCTCAATGTAGGACAGACGCAGTTGATTTGCTGTTCTTATGGAATAAATAATAGATGTTTAACTGAAACCATTTACTGTAGGACTTGCAAGCAGCTGTGCTTGCAAGCAGTAGCCCTTCTCTCTTCTTCTCATTTCTCTCATCTCAAGCAGTTAAAAACTTTATTTAATTAAAACTACTCCACACAAAACTACTCCATGTGTGTGAGAGAGATAGTGAGAGGAGACAAGAAGAAGGGGGTTAGGAAGGGACTTGGACCTTAGCAACAACACACTAATAGGTTCCATCCCAAAACACCTAGGCAATATCACAAACATCTCTCAATTGTTCCTTGACAATAACCAACTTTTTGGCGACATTCCTCGAGAATTAGGTTATTTGGTCAACTTAGAGATCTTGTTCCTTGACAATAACCAACTTTTTGACCAAACTTTTTTCCTATTTAGAGCGAACATGGCCCACAACGATGTTGGCGGTTCGGGCAAGCAATTCTGGGAGCTGTCCCAGGAGATGGAGGAAGAACCTCACCGCTATGAGGACGCCGCGGAAGACACCAATCCCGACTACACAACCCCTAGTGGCGTCGGGGATGACACCACTGATGGTGCCGCCAAGGATGCCACCACTGATGATGGCAGCGCACGCACAGATGGCAGCCAACCGAAGAGGCAACGGAAGGACCGGCGCCCGAACGTGCTCGGCACCGTCAAGCAGGAATTTACTGAAGTGTCCTCCAGTGGGCATCCAACGGCGCCCAAAGAATTAGTCAGTGGGTACTCGGGACAACTCGGGTGCATTCTCCGGAGCACCGTCTCGATCAACACCGAGAACCTAAGGCATCGTGACCGAGGGAATTTGCGCAACCTCCTCTTCACGAAGCTGCACGAACGATACAAGTTCCCCGGTGACGTCGCAAACACACGCCTCTCAGGGAATAAAGTGAACAGTGCCGCCCTCACGAAGATGAGCACGGCCCTGGCTACTTGGAGAGCCGCGGTGAGGAGAAGGATTCTAAGAGGTGATAGTTATGAGAAGATCAAGGAGACAAATCCTTCGATCAGCGAAGCTGACTACCTCGAGTTCAAGGCCAAGTGCGAGTCCCCGGGGTCCGCGGAATCAAGTCAGTGGGGGAAAGATATGCGGGACTTGAACTTAGGGGTCCACAAACTCGGTCCCGGCGGTTACAGAGTGGCGGAACCTATATGGGACAAGGAGGACGCGGAGCATGCCGAGCAAGGCCTACCGCCCCTCTTCGATAAATACCGTGACAAGCAGACCAGGAACTATGTCAGGGCCCGGTACAAGGTGGACCCGGTAACAAAGGAGCTTACCACGGATCCGAAGACCAAGGCGCTTGAGCTTGTTCTGGTAAGGAATACACCCCCGCGTAATTAGCTCCATATGGTTGCATTCTAATTAATGAAGCCAAATTTCTAAATGGTTCACGTTCCTTCCGCAGGACACTGAAAGCAGTAGCGCGGGGTCGTCTCAGAGCTCCCCTTGGGACACCACTTTAAATAGGGCGTTGAACGTAATGAAAGACAAGGATAAGTTCAGTAAGCCGTCGTCAGCTGGTCGTGTGGCCGGCAAAGGCTTGTCCACGAAATGGTCAGAATACTATAACGCTGGGCGAAAGGAGAGAAAGACCAGCTCGGAAAGCCAGCAGCGCGAGGTTCAAGAACTCAAGGCACAAGTGGCGCGGATTCCGGAGATGGTCCAAGGGCAAGTGCGAGACCAACTGGGAGCGACGATCACCGCCATTGTGCCTACCTTGATTGAGGGGCTGCAGGCGTGGATTGCGGGCGGCCAACAGGGGCCGCCCCCGATTCCCAGCTTCACGGGCAGCAACTCGCACAACGCGCCGGCGGCGCCATTGGTGTCTCCGGCGGAGGCGGTATTGGTGTCTCCAGCGCCGGCACGGGCATTGGAGCTTAATGCACCCGGGTGTGGGAAGAATACGCCGGCCGGCACCTCGGCAGCAAGCGGCCCCTCCATCACTTGCACGCCCGCCGTTGGCGGTGCCTCGACATTAGCCGAGCTCGACGCCATCACGGTAACTAAGCCTCTCGGCCGATGACTTCATCTCCTTGCCTTTGACTGGGCATCCCTGACGCCCTACATGTTTTCGCAGGGCGCCGCCGACGTTCCATGCACTCTCCTGCACTTCGTGGGCGGCGAGTTGATCGATGTCGCCAAGGCCAGAATCGTTAAACCGGGCAACCCCGTGTTCCACGGTAATCCGATGCCACCCACCGTGTATAGGGTTCAACTGGTTCGGGTGCTGCCGGGCTGCGACGACTTGTTACCTCCGTTTCGACCCGCTGGGGCCGACGAAGATGATGTGATGACCCTCAGCGCCTGCTTAAGCTGGCCCCTGCTTTGGCCGAAGAGCCAGATTCGTTTGGGGGCGGGGGACACCACCCCACAGACAACACCGCCAGTCGTGCCGGCGCCAAGCCATGGCAAGACCGCCGCAACGCTACCGGACATGCCGGACATGCATATGGCACAGGATCCGGACATGCATATGGCACAGGATCCGGACGACGACGACGACGACGATGGTACATTTACCAAAGTCGATAAGTACTTCAACGAACATGGGTACGGTGACGAATTCTTGGGGCCTCCTTCTCAAGAACCCAACCCTGCAAAAGACGATCGCGATCTACCTGGTACCGCGGAGAAGCCCAATTGCAACAGGCGTCGTCTGGCGTTCAGTTCTCAGGAGACGCCTCCAGCTGCCGCCTTCATCGAGCCTCAGATAGCCGAGGTGCGAAATATTATCAGCCCCAACACACTCAAGAAGGCGGTCTCTCAGCAGAACTCGATCCCATTACAGCAGAAGAAGAAGGGACGGAAAAGAAAGATTAAGGGTGCGAGCCAGCCGGCACCGAGTACGATCCGTGCTCAGGACGGGCCACCTTCACCTAAGGATATCTCGAGGAGGGTGCATGTGGCGGGTAGGCCGATGCTATCGACTAATATGCTCAATGCTGCAACCGGTGCTATGCGGAGTCTGCATGACAGTGTTCTTTCTTTGGAGAAGCGGCGTCTCTCCGAGAATGATGTGGCATACCCGGTTTTCGTGGCCAAGGTGCCAGAGGGCAAGGGCTTTGTCGATAGCACCATCGGGGGTATGATCGTCCTGCGGTTTGATGACATCTTCGCTATGTTTAACCTTCATCAGCTGCACTACACCTTCATTCGGCTATTTTCGCTCAGTATGGAGATGCGGATCATTAGAGACAAGACCCCGGACATCGTGATAGTTGACCCCTTCTACATGCGTGCCAAGATCTTGGGCAGCGCTGGGGACCGGCAAGTCGCGAGTTCATACCTCGAAGGCGTCATTCTGGCGAACCCAGATAAGGATAACTTCCTCGTGCCTTACTTTCCCGAGTAAGTCATCCCCTCACCGCCCCATAACATATGATTTCTTAGATTTCGATCGTTCTTTTTTTTTCTAACATTCCGTGTTTTGTGCAGTGACACACATTGCACACTCATCCTCTTCAGCCCGAAATATTCCATGGCCACGTATTTCGACTCGGACCGTCAGTCGAAGAAAGACTACACAAATATCAAGAAAGTTCTTGATGAAGCTCTCCCCGGCTACGCCAGATCTGGAGGCACCTTCAAGAGACCAATTTGTAGGTACGGCAAGCACGTGTTCACCCACAATACGACGTTCCCCTGCGTCAAGCAGCCGCCTGGCGGTCAGAAGGATGCCTACTACGCCCTCCATCACATGCGGGCAATCGTGCGGGACCATAATCACCTTCTGCTACCAAATAATCTCAAAGATTGGGCCGCACGCTTGTCGGCAATCCAGGACGCGGACATCAGACAAGAATTCTTTCGCATCCAGTCGGAGTTTGCGGAAATCATCCATCAAGATGTCCTTCGTACCTCGGGGCAGTTCTACCTTAGATATCAACCGTCCAACAGTGAGATAGAAACAACGCTACAAATGCAGGCTGACAACGACCGCGATTTCATGACCATCACGATAGACGGCGGCTTCATCCACGCTCCGGTCCCTGAGTCGAGTCGAAAGTAGTGATGCTATGTAGTTCTGAAATATCGATTAGCTCATGTTGTAATTAAACTTTAATGAACTTGTATGTCTCTTTAGTTTGGACAGTCGTTCAACTTATATGTAATCGATGCTATTTATTAGTAGGACCATGAATCGTGCTATTAATGTGTTGCTTTTCTCTTCCGATCCTTTTGTTGCATACTTATATATTGCTTATATATTATCTGTGAATTGCTACTAACGTTTTGTTTGTCTAGTGCATAGAGATGCCGTGGTATGTCGTGTACAAGGGTGAGGTTCCCGGAGTCTACGACGACTGGGAGGAGTGTCGGAAACAGGTTCACCGTTTCAGCGGTAACAGTTACAAAGGGTACACCACTAGGGCGGAGGCGGAAGCTAGATACGCGCGCTATCTAGCGGGAGAGAGGAGGGAGCGGAGGAGGAACGGGATGAAGACCAGTTTCATCGCGATGATGCTCATCGTGACCGCAGCTCTCTTCTATGTGATGGTAGTTTAGATGATATCGACTTTGTAATGTGACGACAAACTCGCTACTCGGTCTCGAGACCTAAACTTGTCTAATATTTGAACTTTGTTCGCTATTTCGAATTCGGAGACTAATATGATGAATTGTATTATATATGTGCTGTTTATATTATGTGTTGTTTTTATTCTGTGCTGTGTATTGTATTCTGTAACCTGTGCAAATACCAGAAAATCAAAAAATAATAATTCCTAGAATTAACATTAGTGGCGCACCATAATTCATATTAGTGGCGCACCCAATTAAATACCAGGGCCCCTAGGAGGCATATCAATGGCGCACCAGGAGGCATAGCAATGGCGCACCCAGTTAAATACCAGGGCCCCTAGGAGGCATATCAATGGCGCACCAGGAGGCATATCAATGGCGCACCATGTGGTGCGCCACTATTATCTGGGATACTAATGGCGCACCAGTGGTGCGCCATTAGTATTTGTTACTAGTGGCGTGATAATAGTGGCGCACCTATAGTGCGCCATTAATAGCCAAAATAGGTGCGCCACTAACAGCCGTTTTCCTAGTAGTGAGAGCGCTTCGCGGGAGGCGGATTTTATAGAGCGCGCCGGACGGGACGCGCCAAAACTAGCGCGCGCGGGGCCACTTTTTCGCGCGCGCGCGAACTTTTCCCCCGCACGCGACTTTCCTGCGTCTGCTGGAGCGCGCGAAACCGCTCGGCGCGCGCTAAAACACGCTTTTGCCGCGCGCGGGTGATTTTTACAGCCGCTGTTGGAGATGATCTAAGAGCATCTCCAATAGCTTGTCTATATGGATGTCTATACTCGTTTTCCACGACGTGAGCCCAAAACAGGCGTCCAACAGCTTATATATATGGTCGTCCAAAAATGCACATCCTCTAAATCGACCTCGACAATATCCAGGCCTGGACAATGTGAAGACGTCGTCCAAACTCAACTTCAGCCACGATTTCTCCCTCTCCCCAGTGATGACCCACTGGTCATGGTCCCTGTATATAGACGTTTTGATGCAAAACTCGACGTGTATATAAGAGAATCTTTTTAGACCATTGGCTATATGAATATATAGACATCCAAATATACACATGCTATTGGAGATGCTTTAAGCCTGCCTCTTAAGGACTTAGAGACGGACGCTATACACTGCACTCCTTGCCTCTAACCAAAAAAATGTTACCATCGCCTCTAAGGTAAGAGGCTGCCTCCAACCACTTAAACAATTCAAAAGAATCATGTGTTTGCATGGTTGGGTTATCTCACGCATGAAAACAGTCCTAAAGGCATGGAATAATTATTTGTTTACTTGTTGAATGGGTCCCAGTTTAGAGGCTGACGTGCTATACACTACACACTTGTCATGTGAGCTTAGAGGCAAACCCGTGGGACCCATGTTAGAGGCAAGGCCGTCTCTACACACTACTGATGCCCTTATAGTGGTTGATAAAAAGTCTTATTTTAATCCTTGCGTGCAATTTAAAGATGATAATAAAAGTATGTGTACAATGTGCTGTCTCTTAGTCATATCTTCAATAACTAGATATTCTTTAAAACATGGTGAAACATATTGTGTTAAGGGATCATCTCTTAAATAAGAGAAGACAAATCATTTCTTATGTTTTTTTTCCTCCACCTAAACATTTATATCCCATATGGCACTCTTAAGATAAAACAAAGCACTTTCAAAGGAGTCATCCTCAAAAGATGCAAAGCTATTCCATCGTGCTAGTAGTAGGTCCTCCATACAATTCATTTTGCCTTTCTAAAGGAAGAAGAAGGGGGTGGATCAGATCGCACTATGTTGTTAGCTTAATCTGTAAGTTGCTCCGTACCCTTCGTTGTTCTCATTTCTTTTGTGAAGAACTGAAGATCCATTGTGATTCACACAAATCTGAACTTTAACAAAAGATTAGCATAACGACGATAACGTCCGTTGGCAGATGATCCAAGGAAATATATAGGATTTGGAAATCATACAAGCAACAGCCAAGCTAGACAAATTACGTTAAATACATAGGATTAATCAGAGGCTGAAAAGGACGCCGACCGCCGCTCCGACCACCCAGGCCACGGGGCTCGAACTGAAGACAGCAGCGGCCACCACGGGGCCAGCCAAACGGAGGATCTTGAAGTAGAGCCGCGGGTTCGCCGCGAACGCAGGGCGTGATATCAGCGCGCCGGCGGCGCCCGGGCCGACCATGGTAACCCTAGTGCAGCACAGCACCACCCAAACGACCGCGGCGAAGGCCAGCACGTAAGGGAGCGCGACGGGAGCGGCGTCCTTGACCCACCGCCAGAACGCCTCCAAGGCCGGAACGAGGTCGTGGGCCTTGCTCGCTGCCGTGGCCACGAAGCGCTGGACGAGCGGCCAACAGCCGTCCAGATCGAGGCTGATGCCGGCGACGGCGCTCTGCACCCACCGCCAGAAAGACTCAAACGACAGGACGAGGTTGTGGGCAGCGCTGGCGAGCGCGGCGGGGAGGTCGGCGAAGATGATCTGCATGTGCACCCAGAAGCCGTCGAAGTTGGAACTGACGCCCGCGGCGGCGGCCTGGAGCCACAGCCAGAGCGCTTCAAACGGCTCCACTAGAGCGTGGGCCGCGCTACCGAGCGCGGCGACGAGGTTGTCGAAGCAGCCTTGTATGAGCTGCCCCAGACTGTGGAAGCCGAAACTGATGCTTGCGGGGGCGGCCTGGAGCCACTGCCAGAGCGTTTCGAACGGCACCGCCAGAGCGTGGGCTGCGCTACCGAGCGCGGCGACGAGGTTACTGAAGCATAAGCTGACACTGACGGCGGCGGACTGCAGCAAGTGCCAGAGCGCCTCGAACGGCACCGCCAGAGCATGGGGCATGCTACCGAGTGCGGAGACGAGGTTGCTGAAGCATAAGCTGACGCCGGCGGCGGCGGACTGCAGCAAGTGCCAGAGCGCCTGAAACGGCATCACCAGAGCGTGGGCCGCGCTCCCGAGCGTGACGAAGAGGCTGTCGAGGCAGAAGCTCACGCCGGCGGCGGCGGACTGCAGCAAGTGCCAGAGCGCCTCGAACGGAAGGACGACCAGGTGGGCCACGGCGGCGATGGCCTCCTGAAGCCAGTGGCCGAGCACCTCGAACGGCAGAACGAGCAGGTGAACCACGCCCGCGAACAGGCCGGCGATGAGCTGCCACAAGCCGTCGAGGCCTAAGCTCATGCCGACGGCATCGGCGGCGATTCCTTTAGCCACGCCGCCGCCTGCGCCGCGCAGGAGCCTCCGTGCTGCTGTGTCAGCGAAGGCCATGGCTAGCTCCTAGCTCACGCGACCTTTCCTCCTTTTTCGATTCCTTCTATCTGAGCGGAGTGGGCAACTGACCGCTGCTGGAGTGAGGAGTCTTCTCTTGAGTCTTGATTGGGGGTAGGTCTCCTTAATTTATTTATTTATTTATGAGACCGTATATATCCCAATAGTCTCAGGGTGGCTTCGTCGTGCCTCCTGTGGATGGTTCCCAGAGCATCTGCTTTCATGAAAAGAAAAGAAATGGCCATTGGGCAGTCAGCTTCGTCGTGGCTCGTGACTTGCCAACTCTCTGGCCCTGGATCCATGGGTTAGAGTTAGTTTGGATTAGTTTGGACTGAACTAATCTCAAAACATCCAAATAAGAGGATTAGATTTGGTTAGATGTATCTAACCCACCTAAAAAAACTAACTCACAGGAGAGGTGCTTATTTGGGTTAGAGTTATAGGTGGGGCCCAATAAAAAAATACTTTCCCATCCTGCTCCCGCAGCCCAGCCACACCAGATCCCGTCGCACTCCCCCATCCATCCCGCTCCCGTCGTCCCATCCACCCTGCTCCCGCAGCCGCCGCCCCCGTCCCGCCGCCCCAGCCGCCCCCATCTGCCGGCCGACGGCGGCAGCCGCCCCTGTAACCCGCCAGCCTCCCCATCCGCCCAGCCGCCTTCATCCCGCCGCCCCCAGCCGCCCCCAACCGCCCTGTCCCGCCGCCGTCCCCGTCCCCGAGATCCCCGAGCAAAGCACGCATGGCGCCGGCGTCGGCGGGGCCGGTTCCTCCTCTCGCGCAGGTTGGGGCGGAGCGGGGACGCTCGGCTCTGCGGGATTGCGAGTGCGGCCTCGGTGCGGCTTGGGCGGCGGTGTGGTCCATGGCGGAGTGGTGCAGAGGGGCATGCCGATCTGGGCGCGTGGGAGTGCGCGGGCGCGTCGGCAGCGCGTTAGGCTGCAGGCCACACATCCGCCGGCCACACTAAATCCGATAAAAAATAGGGTTCAAAGTAGCCAAATGATTAAGAAAAAACATTTATTATCAATCTAACCCTGTCATCCAAACACCTCTTTGGTTAGAGTTAGTTCAGGATTAATTCAGGGTTAGAATCTAACTCTAACCTCTAACCGAGTTAGAGTATCCAAACAGGGCCTCTGTAGGAGTAGTACAGTCATATGGATGGATGGTATTGGTATCCAAAGCGTTGGCTTTTGGTGAAAACATCTTGTGGAGTGCTATGATGGTTATCTTCCAACAATTCACAGATGCACTTCCGCCGTTTAGGTTACTCTATGCTTCATATTATTTTGTCGAATTTTCACTATAGTTTTGATTAAAAAAATACAAGTTTTTATTACTCACAAAAATTATAGTGTTGAATTTGTATTCCAAAAAATAGTTTTAATGATATTACTTTATAGTTTTTTTGCTACTTAAATGAAATGTCAAAATTTGATTCAAAATATGAGGAGACTAATAAATTCGGACGGATGAGGTAGAAACATAAACTCCAACCAAGATAATACTCTGGCGCACAATTTTTACAGGCCGAAAGCTAGCTTTTTTGACAGGTTACCATTGAGATCGGGTGACCAATTTTTTTACGGTAATGTTTATAATCTAACGTCGGATTTGTAGTTTAAAAATATGATGTCATTTTTTATGTGCCAACTCCCCGTTGATATAATTAGCAATGGGTTGCAATATTTACCACATGTGTGGCATAATGGACACCCGACCATACGACCCTTTGTGGCATACCCAAGAGGCAGTCCACACGACGAACATTAGAACTGTGCATACGTCCGGGCGCAGCTACTTCGTGCCACACGCCCAACAAGAACTACTCACCCCCATCCCGCACGTGTGGCACGAAGCAATTCCGCCTTGACATTTTTTGATGGCAACGTTAGTTACCTGGGGATGGCAACTTTACTTGTAAAGCATGCCAACTTCTCTGTTTTGGTTAACTATAGTTGTCATGTCTAATTAATGGTAGTTGCCTCGTGTGCTCAAACCATAGTTGTCATGTATGGTCAACCATAGTTGTCATGTCTGATTAACTAGTTGTCACGTGTGGTCAAACCATAGTTGTCATGTTCAATCATAGTTGCAATGTGTGATTAACTAGTTGCCACGTGTGGTCCAACCATAGTTGTCATATATGGTCAACCATAGTTATCACATGTGATTAACTAGTTGCCACATATGCACAACTGTAGTTGCCATCTATCATCGTACGAGCGTCGTGTGGGCGAAGAGCAGTTCACCCACACGGCGCGGACTGGATGGTGTCCGTGTGGGCGAGGACCGGTTCACCCACACGACGAAGCTGACAACCGTGCGCTGCAGGTCGTGCAAGGCCGTGTGGGCGAGCGCTCTAACCCCCACACATCACACTAATGCCTATGTGGCACTGAAATTCCTATAGATTCCTACAAGATTTGTGCAATCCAGAACCAACAACGATTAGGGCGTGTGGACCAAGTGTTAAAATGCCACACATGTAGTCGTTATCATTTATAAATAGCAATGGGAACATACAATGTTGTGTTATTTTTTCAGATAATATCATGCCAACATATACTAATCTCATGCTAATTCGCAAAACATATCAATCTCCTACAAAAACTAATCATATGAGTGCATACTGGAGATATTATCATCATCATCATCATCATTATTATTATTATTATTATTATTACTATTACTATTACTAGTAATATTATTACTACTACTACTTTTATTATTTTGACGAAAAACAGTATGGAAAACCCCAACTGTGAGCCATTATCATTTATAATTAGCAATGGGAACGTACAATGATAGGTTATAATGGGGATGTTACATGGGTTAGCAAATAGCTAACAAATTATTCATACACTGTCAATCCAGGACATGATGCCTTCTTTGAGGCTCGGCTTAGCCTAAGCATGCCCATATTAAAATTATTTCTGAAGTCAAGCCTGTGTGCGGAGGACATTGTTTGACGACAGTTCGTACAATTTAAATCTCAAGTTGAGACATCAATCTGGTTAGTGACACATCGTAAATGGCTATTCAACTGGAACATGATGCATACTGAGCGTAGCTCAGATGTCTAGATTCCTCATGGTGGAGTACACATTTTCCTACTTTTCGGTGATGTTCGTTCAGTCGGACGAGATGCTTTCGTCGACTACGAGGCGTGTGATGACTTTATTTACCTCAAGATGTTCTGCCTGCTTAGTATCTCAAAGGTGCTCATATGAGTAGAGTGTGCGATTATTGTTGGAAATATGCCCTAGAGGCAATAATAAATTGGTTATTATCATATTTCCTTGTTCGTGATAATTGTTTATTATCCATGCTAGAATTGTATTGATTGGAAACTCAAATACATGTGTGGATACATAGACAACACCGTGTCCCTAGTGAGCCTCTAAAGGACTAGCTCGTTGATCAAAGATGGTCAAGGTTTCCTGGCTATAGACATGAGTTGTCATTTGATAACGGGATCACATCATTAAGAGAATGATGTGATGAAAAAAGACCCAAACTATGAACGTAGCATATGATCGTGTCAAGTTTATTACTATTGTTTTCTGCATGTCAAGTATCTGTTCCTATGACCATGAGATCATGCAACTCACTGACACCGGAGGAGTACCTTGTGTGTATCAAACGTCGCAACGTAACTGGGTGACTATAAAGGTGCTCTACAGGTATCTCCGATGGTGTCTATTGGGTTGGCATGGATCAAGACTGGGATTTGTTACTCCGTGTGACGGAGAGGTATCTCAGGGCCCACTCGGTAATACAACATCATATTGAGCTTACAAGCAAAGTGACTAAAGAGTTAGCCACATGATCTTGTATTACGGAACGAGTAAAGAGACTTGCCGGTAACGAGATTGAAGTAGTTATGGAGATACCGACGATCGAATCTCGGGCAAGTAACATACCGATGAACAAAGGGAACGGAGTACAGGATTAACTGAATCCTTAACATCGTGGTTCGACCGATAAAGATCTTCGTAGAATGTGTGGGAACCAATATGGGCATCCAGGTTCCGCTATTGGTTATTGACCGTAGAGGTGTCTCGGTCATGTCTGCATAGTTCTCGAACCCGCAGGGTTTGCACACTTAACGTTCGGTGACGATTAGGTATTGTTGAGTTATATATGTTGGTGACCGAAAGTTGTTTGGAGTCCCGAATGAGATCCCGGACGTCACGACGAGTTCCGGAATGGTCCGGAGGTAAAGATTGATATATAGGAAGTTGGTATTCGAGTTCCGGAAAAGTTCCGGGACCTACCGGTTTTATGATGGAGATGCCGGAAGTGTTCCGGGGGTCCACCGGGGGGGGTGGGTCCACCTGCCCCGAAGGGCCCCATGGGCTGTGAGAGGGGGCGCACCAGCCCCTTGTGGGCTGGCCGCCCCTCCCACAAAGGCCCATGCGACTGGAGGGTAGGGGCCAAGCCCAAAGGGGTCCGCCGGCCCTTGCCTTCGGTGGCAAGGCAGCCCCCTTGGCCGCCGCACCAACCCTAGGGGAAACCCTAGGGCGGCCGACCCCTCCTCTCCCCCTATATATATGTGAGGGGAGGGAGGGCTGCAACACCTTAAGCCACGGCGCAACCTCTCCCTCCCTCATAGATCGTTTATCCTCTAGATTGATTCGGCAGTGCTCGGCGAAGCCCTGCCGGATTAGTTCCACCACCGCCACCACGCCGTCGTGCTGCCGGAAAACTCATCTACCTCTCCGCCCTTCCTTGCTAGATTAAGAAGGCGGAGAACGGCATCGAGCTGTACGTGTGCTGAACGCGGAGGTGCCGTCCGTTCAGCACTAGATCGTGATTAGATCGCGGGACGACCCTATGTTGAAGACGGGCTCTGACGACACCGTCCCGACACCCGCGTCTGTGCACGGCAACTTGACGCAGGCGCATGCGCACTACAGCGCTGCCATAGTGAAGGCGTAGAAGAAACAACGGTACAACTTGTTTCTCCTAGAGTAGCACCGGCTGACGGAGGGCCAGATCAACCGCGAGGGGGACGCCGACGCGGGTGCTGGGGCTCCTGCCCGGCGAGGGAGAGAAATATGGGAGGATGGAGACAGCTCGGTGCATGCGCGCGGGCGAGGTGCTCGGCTGCGGGGTTGTGTGCTGCTGCAGACGCGTCAGCGCGGTGCATGGTCTTGGCGCGACGGATGGCCGCAGATCTGGTCGAGTTGTGGTGTTGAACTATCGGTAGAAGAAGAGTTTGATGCCTAGCTTGCTTGCTTTGTATTAAACGATCCATGCATCTCTTAGCGTGGTGCTTGCTTTGTACTGTATGTATTATTATTAACTAAAAGAATCAATTACAGTACACGCGTGTATGTCTCAGGTACAGATTAATAAGCTACAGTAGTTATGTTATATACTCTAGGACTCTTCAAAATCCTTCACCGTATGTCAATCAAAAACATTTTCAAAATAGCATGAGCAACAATCTCGATCTAACTAGGAGGACGACAAGGGAACGAATAACAAAATTGTAACTAATCTCTAGGCTTTCGTTTCTTTATTTCTCTTATGTTTAGGAAAAGCCTATTTCACGAAAGTTGTTTTGAATTGTACTAAAAATTTGACATGAACAATTTCTCTTTTAGAAAAACTCTAGTCGACGCCGTATCAGGCCATGCATCAAGTGAAACGCCCAGGTAAAGCGCGAATCGAGAGATGCACCCCACTCTGCACTTAACCAGAAAATTATACTCCCTCCGTCCAGGTTTATAGGACATGCGCGTAGTTCTAGGTTGACAATTTAACTAGCTAAATATTTATTATATGTGATGAAAAATATATTACATCCGCTTAAAAATCTAATGATATATTTTTCGTGACATATAATGCATATTTAGTTAGTTAAATCGATGACTAGAACTACGCGCATGTCCTATAAACTTGGACGGAGGGAGTACCTCAGCTATGCATGTTATACTACTCCCCATAAGTAATAAAGTAGTAGTAGTACCGTACACTCGTTTCAGCTACCTTACTCAATAATTAATAGCTAGTCCAACGCGTGTAGTTCTATCATTTGCTAGACTTCTCAAACCGAGAGCAAGTACAATAGTGGGCTTATAACCTGCTTACATGGCATTTTTGCCTATGTGGAAGAGAGAGATATGAAAAAGTAAGAAGAGTGGGCTCTCATGCAAGAGCCTAGCTATATGCGCATTACTAGACAAATGCAATAAATACAAAGAAAGAGATAGAGAGAAGGTGCAAAAAAGTAGTACTCTTATAGCTAACCTTATTGTATGTATGGCTATAAGTGATGACTATATGTGACATGGCAACATCATATAGCCAGCAGTTGGCTATACTATTAACCATGCCTTGAGTGAAGAAGCGCGTCGACTGGAATAAATAGGCCATGGGCCAACAAATTTCAGGAATGAAAGACTGTGACAATGTTGAAGGGTGAACTGAGAGTTAGTCCCACCTTGCCCATAGAAGAGGATGTGGACTAGCTTATAAGGGAATCTCTCATGCCCCACTTAGATGAGGTGGAAGGATAGATCTATGATACATGTACACCACACACACAACAATATATATAGCGCGTGCGCTCGGGAGAGTAGCGAGCGAGGCGGTTTTGAGACAGCCGTCGTTCACACCGCTCCGTGCCGTGGCGGCCGCGTTGTTGGCGCGGTGGTCGGTGCCCAAATAAAAGGACCCCTAAGATTGGGCGGCCGCGTTGTTGGCGCGGTGGTCGGTGCCCAAATAAAAGGACCCCTAAGATTGGGAAAACCGGCGAGGCAATACGTAAGACTCGTCTCATGCAGGACGAATCGCCTAAAACTGTCGTCAATGTCAGCGACACTTTACTGGACGGGACATGATGTATATCTACCACATCCGTTTAATGTCCCGTCTGTCCGTATGCCGCCATCAAGCAGGTTCGCCGGACGTATTGACGCATCTGGTTGCCTTGGCTCACCGGAATTCATTATTTAAAGGCGGCCACACCCTACTAATTTCATGCCACAACACAAGCCGCTCCCCCATACCCGAGGTTCCTCCTGAAGCAGCACCGGCTGGCGAAGGGCCAGATCAACCACGAGCATGGTGCTTGCTTTGTATGTATTATTATTAATTAAAAGAATCAATTACGTGCGTGTATGTCTCAAGTACATATTAATAAGCTACAGTAGTTGTGTTATTATTAATTAAAACATTTTAAAAATAGACACCACAATATTTCGAAGCATGAGCAACAATCTCTATCTTACCAGGACGACGACAAAGGAACGAACAACAAAATTGTAACCATTTTTAATCTCTAGGCTTCCATTTCTTTATTTCTCTCTTGTCTAGGAAAAGTCTATTTCACCAAAGTTGTTTGGAATTGTACTATAAATTTTGACATGAACAATTTCTCCTTTAAAAAAAGTCTATTCGATGCCGCATTAGGCCATTCATCAAGTGAAATAGCCAGGCAAAGTGTGAAGTGAGAGATGCACCCACGGGCTCTCTGCACTCAACTAGAAAATTGTACCTCATCTATGCATATTATACTACTCCGCATGAGAAATAAAGTAGTAATAGTACTACCTCACTCAATAATTAATAGCTGCTACAACGTGTAGTTCTATCATTTGCTAGACTTCTTCTCAAACGAAGTGAAGAAACGACTCGACTGGAATAAATGGGTCATGGCCCAACCAAATTTCAGGAGTGAAAGACAGTGCAAAGTAGAAGGGTGAACTGAGAGTTAGTCCCACCTCGCCCATAGAGGAGGATGTGAACCAGCTTATAAGGAGATCTCTCAAGCCCCACTTAGATGGGGTGGAAGGAGAGATCTATGATACATGTGCACCACACACACAACACAATATATAGCGCGTGCGCTCGCCTGAATATTCGCAGATTGTACGCCGGCGCTAGGACGCCACGCTGGCTGGCCGGTTGCGGGCGACGGGATAGGAGAGAGCAGGCGCAATAAATGTGCGCAGTGGCCGCATGCGGAGGAAGACGACGGCGGCCCAGCCACTGTGGCCGCACGGGTGCCACAGTGCGGCGCTGCGGTGGCGGCCGGCGAAGGCTTCTCCGGCGAGGGGAAGGGTCCAGGGCAGCCAGGTGGACGGAGGGGAGCTTGTCGGCGCAAGCGAACACCGTATGGCTATGCGGTCGTCGGCCTCCGACGAGACCCGAGCCTACCGGCGCCCAGAGCGCGGTTTTGGCAGGCTGGCTACGTGGTCACCATGTGCACAGGCACACGCGGCGCGAGCTGGCCTGCCGGGCCGTGTCTGGTGCGTCGTCCTTGCACTCTGGAACCCTCTTGTGGCACTAGCTCGCCCAGTGACCCACTGAGATGAAGCGTAGCATCATCAACAGATTGCTGTCAGCAACTTGGTGAGGTTCTAGAGAAGAGATGAGATGGATATGAAGCTAGTGGAGATGTCTAGAGTGATCCGGGTTAGAAGGACTACAAACTGGCCAAGTTTGAAAGAGTTTGAAAAAGATTTGAATAGGGTTCCTGTGTAAGCTGTCATACTGGTCCAGAGACTAGATCTGCTTGTGGCACTCATATGGTAAATCTCCTGAAGATGAAATTTGGCATGATGGAGTTATTTGATGTAGAGAAGATGTCATAAAAATTGCATGGCCATTGGATACTTCTAGATAGCACTTCCTTCACAAAGGTTTGGAATAAGCAGAAACTTGTCAGAATTTTGCTGCTGAAAATTTGTACTGGACAAGATGATATTTTTGGATATTGTGGCTAGATAGGATCCCTAGTATCTCAGGGAATTATTTGAGAATTTTATGAGCTAGGAAAATGGGAGTTGCTTCACAACTAATAAATTCTGACTAGAAAGGAAATAATTATTCTGGCCAAAACTTTACATTGGACTATGAAATGTTTTTGAGGTTTATGGAATGATATGATGATAAGAAGGTGTGGCAAAAGTTTGGGAATTTTCTGATCATTAGAGCTATAGGTTGCTTCACAACCCATAGTGATGTTATATTTTCCCAAAGGAAGAAAATGAATTATTGGAAAAGATTAAATATTGGGAATTGATCCAGGAGAGGTGTGGAAAGGTTTTGGCAAGGTGATGAGGGTTTTGGGTTACTTGGGAAAAGATTCAATGATTCATAAGTCCATAGTTGACTGAAAAACCAACCAAATTGCAAATAAAACCAAAAAGATTTCGAAAAGAAAAAGTTGTCAAAAACCAGGGTGTCACACCATTCCCCTAGGAAGTGGCTTCCCTCGCTAGCTCAGTGTCCCTTGTTTCCGCCCCCCACTCACCGTCATCGGTCGCCGATCGCCATTCCTTCGCACTCACGCTTATTTACTACCGCTTGGTGCCTTGGTCCAATGTAGTCCCGAGTCCCTTACCTGCCGTCCAGGCCCTCGTAATGATCCACCCTAACGTAATTCTATAATTCAGCAATTGTAGTCTTGTAGAATTGATAGATTGATGAACTTAACTTGTCAACTACTAAAGTAGGGAAGAAGAAGAAGAGGAATTGAAGGTTATCGGTGTTGAACATGTATATATGACCGAATGACTACACTGGTGCTTATTTCAGTTGTCCTTCTTGTTGTGAGTGTAGAACCAAAGATGGAGAAGAACGATGACATTATGGCCCTTTTTCAAAATTATATGACACTTGGATAAGGTTCTTTTAGTGTGCACACCCTCCATTTTGTTCTTGGCTATGCCGTTCCTCATAATAGTGCAATGGTCACCATGCACGAAACAACACACCAAATAAAAATGAGAGGAGGGAATACATTTAAAGGACATGAGACACATATATCTTCATTTATCTCTCCTCATCGCTCACCTCAAGTGGCGGAGCTAGCAGAGGATGATGGGGGAAAGAGAGAAAATATGAATGTTTCTTAGAGGGAGGGGGATTCGAATGACTCCACTTTCTTCAACCTGAGCTCCTAATTGTTTCTTTGATCATCCTTTCAATCTTAGGTGGATGCCCCCTCCCTTGAAACTACACATAGCTCTGCCATCTTAGCATTGTAACAACAATTCCACACCTAGTACTTCTGATCCTCCTCCCCTTCTCTTCTTTTGTTTGTTCTCATGTGTCTCCTGCGAAAAACACATGTTCATGAGCTCAACATGAACATATCGATAACACATGACAAGGCATAATCTCGCTTTGCTCCCTTCTTGTTTTCTACACCTCATTATGTTTTTGACCCTTCCCCACTTAACAATTAAATCTCCACACCATTCACATATTCCCCTTTCCGTTTGATAGACTTGCTCCTCTTCACCTAGCTTCAAGAGAACACAGATATTATTCTTCCTCTACTACCCTCAAACACTTGAAAATTCATGATCGACCTTATTCAACAAGCACAATTAATACAATGTTCTAGAATATCCTTATAATAAGTAGGTGAGGCGATTGGCCATCGCCTAGCGCCTAGCAATGCTTAAGCACCCAAATCGTGGTCTAGGCGGTCATGCAGTTTTGAGTACCAAGGGTATATTTTGAGTAATATGTGACATGTTTTTTGTAACATGTAGATGAGTAAACTATTAGCCACTATCATTGGAATGTGGCCCATTTTCCAGTCAATGCAATATGGTACTATTTCTCGCTGGAATGGACATTTTCTTACTTGCGCTACCTAAAGTACTGCATATGCCCTAGGCATGGCCTTTTCTTGTTGCCTACCGCCTAAGCGTGCCTAAGCAACTCCTAGGTATCACCTTTTCTGATAGAGCGTAATACCTACATGTCCATAAATGTCAATAGTAATGTCTAGATTCAGAACCCTAGGTTCATAACACTAACAGGTGCAACTCGAGTGGTGTGTTACTTACATGTGTTTGTGGTCGTAAAGCCAGGTCAACTAGCATTGCTTAACTAGCAAGGGGAGTCCTTCCCTATCATCAAAAACAAAACATTGTGAGCCAGCACGGTAGCCTCCCGTCCTATTTTTGCATGGAGAGGCAATGCAAACTATAACCGCAACTCAAACACTACCGCATAGGAGAGACATTAGGTTTAATTTGCCTCGGTGGCTCGAGTTAAGCCCAGCATTGTTGGCACAGTCGTCGACCACCATAGTCAATAAAATACTAGTACTCTGTAAAACCATTACAACACAAGCAATCATCGTCCTTCACACATGCCAAATTTGCTTCTATATTAGAAGCATCTAGTCAATCATAACCTACCTATAGAAGCAATTAATCAGGCTTACTGATGCTACGCGAGCAGGCATGGACTGTAATGCTTTATTGATATCCCATTATCTTCTAGTCTTGTAAGAAACTTTATAGTTGGCGTGCGGTTTATGTTTATATCATTATGATTTATTCAAGGCATCTAATTCAAACAAAGAAGATGTTGAGATTATTCAAGGCCATACTTAGCTATAGCTCATGCGGGGTACCTTATTCTATCTTATGTGGTCAAATCTAACCGAACAAACATCAATACATCCTTGAGCCAAACATAATATCGTTGCATGCACCGGATATGCATGTTAGGACAACACTATCTATGGAAGATGTAGCCTATTAATCCATGATATTTCACAAATACATTGAAATGAATCTAATATCATGGTACCATTACTCCCCATACAGAACATAGTGTAGTAATATCTGCTCAAGGAAAAACTAAACTGTAAAATTTAAAAGTGATAATGTGGAAATAAGTGCAATATGGTAAATACCCTTTTCTCCAAAATAAGAAGAATATTGCCCTGTTCCATTAACAATGAAACCACATAAATTCAGTACAAACAGAGTCTGGAGCCCCCTAGAAAACTCTAGTCACACACAACAATAGAGAAATAACAATCCTAGATTAACCTTACACTAGGCTCGTGAAACCACACATTACACTTCAGCTTTCGGAATAACACAAACATCAATCCTAGATTAACCTCAAACCTTGGTATAAGCCTCGCAGTGATGTCTAGCATGGCAAATCGTCTCTAAACTGCAATGGCAATGTCCAGTAGTCACATGCAAATGTCTTGAGTCTCAAAAACGATTTTCCAGTAGAAGTGCCTTTGATAGTAGAAATGATGTTCACTGAAGAAAGTCATGGCCATAAAGGACCACAACATGTAAACTTAAATCAGTTAAATGTGCAAAATGATCCTAAGGTACCAAGTCTAGGCATCCTGATACCTCTCACTCCTACCCAGTCAACATGTACTCCAGCACCCTGTGCCATTGTTTAATCACCATGAATCGAAATGCGGAGATATTTATGTGTGTTTAAATATTAGTTACCAATAGACCTATTGAGCCACAAATGTCAGATCCTTATGTAGATAGGTGCGTGCGATGTGTATTGCTTCACCAACCATATGCATTCATTGCATGCTTGCTGAATAGCTATGACACGACCGCTCCCACAATAAAGCAAAAGTGTAAAGAGAGGGGTGGGGCATAATCTGCCATAACAGATGATTCATAACTGATGTGAGATGAAGGACATTGTTGTCGTTAATCAAGATACATATTGTTGTTAGTGTGACACATGTTCAATTAATGGATATGCACATTTTCATGTAGAAATATGGTATCGGTCTCTTAAAAATATAGTGCACCAGCTACCATGAGCTTCATCGTGAACTCCTTTCTTTTCTTTTGACGACCACGAACTCATGCTGAGCACCACAACAACACCCTATCATGAACTATACAGTGGGAAAGCCATACGGGAGGCGATTTCCTAAGCATGATGGTAGCTACACACCCTTTGGCATACGTGCCTTTTTCATATGTGAGGTGTTGGTTTTTTTATGGCGTTGGCACAAGTGTTCCCATGTTCTTTATTTTTTTCCTCTTTTCTCATACATGTAGATCACTCATATCGTCTATCCGTACTACTACTCATATGGAAAAGCGGGACAGATGTCCCCAGTCCAATCCAATGAGAAACTTGGTAGTTTATAGGGGCACGTTCTTGCAAGACTACACTAGGCTTCACAAAATTATCATGGATATACTTAATCCGTGTTTAAAGTGCACTCTTCCAAGTCCTACAAAAAGTAACAACCGATCCTATATGTGCATTTCGATATGTTATGCCCAATTTTGTAGATGTACAAAACAAAAACAAAGTGTATACACTTATAAATGTTACTCCCAAAACAAAAACGAAGTGTGTACACTTATAAATGTACACACTGTACGTTTTAAATTGAAGGAATGGTGGACTTGTAGATTTTGGTCCAAAAACATGTCTATTTGTGTTGAATTTCTAAGCTTTGTATTATTTGCCAATACTATTTTTTATAATATAAAGTATACCCATCTTTCAAACTCGGTCGATTGGATGGATGAGTGTCTCTAATAGCCTTTCTAGTAATCTCGCAAAAAAAGCCTTTTAGTAGTGCATGGACCACGACAAATAACAGAAATAATGGAAATAGTAGTGGAATTGAGTAATAATTTTTCTTTGCTTGATGGCATAAACAGGATTTACTTAATTCTAATGCAAAAGATGGAAATATTTTAGCGGTACATATAGGAAAGAGATTGAACAATCACTAGCTAAAATGTTTTGGGTAGCTACAGTAGCTTCTGTGTCGTCAAGAAGCATAGAGTTCTTCGTCAGCTCAAATGAACTCCCTAGTAACTGAGAATCAACTCCTAGAGTTGCCTACTTGGTAGAAGAAACTTCTCCCCAACAATCAACGCCCACAAAAATATTCTCTGCAATTGATTTGTACAAATTCAAAGCATCCTGAATTCCAAATACATCTCATTCCTACACAACATTGAGTTATGTCTAGCCACGCATGCAATCTGCGCTCCCCAAGCTCAGCTAGCAACCAGGATACAAAGATGAAAATATTTCAGACAGAAAAAGTCATGTCTACTTGGTTGGTTGAGAAGCCACAATAGTGTAATGTGAAACTAAAACCACATGAGTAATGCCCTGAGGCGATGCTGAGGCATGTTTGTACTTAAGGTTCAAGAGAAGTTCATACATCACTTCACCAACCACAAGTTTTTTCTTACGGGTGCACCAACCACACGTTCACTGCCCACTAACCATATGCAAGAAATGAAAAAGAAAATCAACTTGGTGTGGCACAAATAGAGTGCAACTAGAAGCGGACGAGCCGTTTGTTGCGCCATTTAGCTTATAACGTTTTTTTTGTGGTTGTCTATTTTACGAGAGTATTTTTGTTCTCCTTGTGTATTTGATCTTCCATTAGCATCATTGAGAGACACCAACTCTTGTTGGTATAGAATTTCCTTACAAATACCTCTGATTCATATACATTACCTTAATTGGAGATCAGAATGAGACCGACCTTGGGATTAAGCGCATGAGTTTGATTTCTAATCTGGACCTCGTAACATCCAAGTAGGTTGTGGTCCTAGGCCTACGAGGTTTAAGATTAACCTTAACAATCATGTATAGTGGTCAGATCCGTCACAAGGCCCCAACATTTTGTTCTCTAGCCACACTCTCTGTAGGATCGAAAGTATGTCTAGAGGGGGGGGTGATTAGACTACTTGAGCAAATAAATTTTTTACCTTTTCCCAATTTTAAGTGTTGGCAGATTTTAGCAATGATAGCAATTCAAGTACACCCTACACATGCATGTCTAAGAGTATGGCAGCGGAAAGTAAAGACAAGCATATGAAGTAGAGGGTAGGGAGGAAGATCAAACGCAATTTGGAGACACGAAGATTTTTCCCGTGGTTCCGATAGGTGGTGCTATCGTACGTCCACGTTTATGGAGTCTTCAACCCACGGAGGGTAACGGTCGCGAGAGTCCACGGAGGGCTCCACCCATAAGGATCCACGAAGTAGCAACCTTGACTATTCCATAACGGCTTCCGTCCACGAAGGACTAGCCTCACTATGGGTAGATCTTCACGAAGTAGGCGATCTCCTTGCCCGTACAAACTTCTTGGTTCAACTCCACAACACGAAATAGGAGGCTCCCAAACGACACCTAACCAATCGAGGAGGCACCACCCTCCAAAAGGTAATAGGCTCGGTAATGTCGATGAACTCCTTGCTCTTGTGCTTCAAGATGATAGACTCCTCAACACACAATCACTCTCTCACATATTTGGCTTTGGTGGAACAGATTGATTTGGTGGAAAGCAACTTGGGGAGGCTAGAGATAAAGATTCATATGGATGGAGTGGAATAACTTGATCTCAACACATGAGTAGGTGGCTCTCTCTCAGAAAATTGGATGGGGCAAGTATGGAATAGTTCTGAGTGCGTCTCTTTCGAGTGGGTGGTGGTGAATGGGTATATATAGGCATCCCCAAAAATCCAACCGTTACTCCTAAAGTGACCAACTCGGTGACACCGAAGTATAAAACTCGATGGTATCGAGTTGCTCCAAAGGCAGCAACTTTTGAATCTCGGTGAGACCGATACAGAGATCTCGGCTGTACCGATTAGGTGACCAACGGTCAGTTTCCAAAACTCAGTGACGCCGATCCAAAATCTCGGAAATTTCGATTTTAAGAATCGAGGTAACAGAAAGTTGACAAGCTGAACTCGGTGGCACCGAAGCAGAATCGGTTGCACCGAAGAGCTAGGGTTTGGCATGGGTCTGTCTGAGGTGGGAATCGGTGGGACCGAGTGGCAATAGTTGGTTACACCGATTTTCATGATAGGCTTGGACAGACTTTTGTGGAAGAGTTTGTGGGTGTTTTGGTGACTATCACTTGTGCACGTGGAGCATCTTGTTCACCAACAGTACCTTACCCATTTTAATAGTATTGGCTTTTCTATGGACTCAAGGTGATTTCTCACAAAGTAAAATGTATAGTCCTCTTGCTTGAAGCTTTGCCAATCCATTTTCTTGCATTTAGGGGTCTCTCCACAATCCTTTTGCTAACCCATCATTGAACTTTTCCTGAAATATACTTAGTGAAAACATTAGTTCAATGACATATATGTTGTTATTAATTACCAAAACCACCAAGGAAGCAAATGTGCTTTCACTCTCTGTAGAAGCACAGATAGACAAACGCGAAGATGAAGGCCTCATCGAAGCACACCACACAGACACAGACCGCGGCAACTATGACTTCCACCTCCGCTAGCTCTCTGTCGAGGCCGTCGATTCAGCCCGATACTAACTACCTCTGGTCCGTAAGCGCATCTTCCTCCAGGTCCAACCCCTTCTTCCCCCGTGTTGCTGGAAATTTTGGATTGTTTGATCCCTTGGCCTATGTGTCAACCCATCACTCCACTCAGTAGACCAAAACAAAACCAGGGTGGGTCGAAGGGCATGCAACCCGTGTAGTCGAACAAGTACAAGGCCCCCGATTTGCAGTGCCCACGAATTTCCTGGCATTTCACTTCAGCCTATAAGTCATAAGTCTATATTAATCCTATCTGGGTTGGACTGGCGGGAGTGCTAGACCTGGAGAGACAAGCCGAGTCTCACCTCTGAACCTCCACAACAGGCCTGCTCCACAGCATACTGCATAGGTCTGTGCAGCTGCATCCAGGGTGCGCGATTTGTATCAAAAAAAAATCAAGGGTGCGCGACGCCGGTAGCAGCCTACGCGTGAATGACGACTCAGTTCGTCGGTCCAGTGACAAAGAAGCAATCATATACAATACGATCCCTACATGTATACACACATGAAGAATGTCAGCTATAACGACATGTTGGCTACACTTAGGCAATACACTTTAAGGCTTGCTTGACTAGTCTCTAAATCAAGACGATCTTCCGCAACAACGCGTATGCTTCGGTACAAAAATCTAGTCATTCTCCTCACCCAGTGTTGGCTCTTCCCCAGCTCGCAAGATGTTCTTCTTCATCAAGTGTCCATGTGCTACGAGTAGCGCCCATCTACCCCTCGCCCGAGAGGCCGGGACATGAACACTTCGAATTCGACCCTTCGACGTCAATTGGCCATCACTCAAGAACCCGGAACAACATGATATATGGCCTCATTTTAGAGTTTGGCCCAACGCCACTGATTTTGTTCGCCCGGACTAGCTCCGCAATGCCTCCCATTTCTATGCCCTATGATATATACCTTGGTCGTGCACCTTCGTAGTAAACTAAATTGGTTTTCGGATATCAGAGAATGGGTAGCTAGGAGTAAGATTCTCTTCATAGTATCAAACTGGCCCTGAGTTATGTTCTCTACATTCACTCATATTAGTTATGTTCTCTACATTCACTCATATTTTCTGACTCTCTCCCTCGATCATATTGTTCTCCTTATGAGAGAGCATGTGCATAGAGGTCGTTTGCATATATAGCCGATGTGGACCGCATCTTCCTATCATTGATCAATAGTACAACGGAGTTAATAGGAATTCAAACACTTAACCTACCGTCCTTCATGTAACGAGTGTGTGTTCTTGACTTCTGATGGTGCATGGATCTGATAGGTATTTCTTTTGAAAGGAGTATAACCCCAGCCTTTGCATCGAGCGATGCACAAAACCATCTTTATTAAACTATTCAACATTGTCTTACAAAATAAATATGTGATTCAACCCAAAGTCACCTTCGTGACGAATTTTGTTCATGTGATTCATCCAGGCAGCTCTTCTCATGGTTCGTAAAAGGTAGTACTGTTGCATGCCTTTCTGAAACATGTCCCGATGAGAGTATCATGACATAAAGTTGTTAGCTTAACCTGTAAGCTGCTCTGTACCTTAATTTGAACGAAAGATTATGATGACATAAGTTGGCACATGATCCACGGAAATTGGAATTAGAAAACATACATCAAGCAATCAAACAAGACAGAGTACGTGCAAATCACATTCTAAAGGTTATACAGTCAAACATTGGTCCTCGAGTGCAAATTGAAAAAGAAAGTTTTACCACAAGACGCACTTGTGAAGCAGAGAAACAAGTCAGCCATAGTGATCCAACGATGTTGAATGGAAGGACGGTCGCTCAACAGATAAAAGTTACTCTACGATAACAGGTTGATCTTCTTCAGGAGTCCACATCTGATCATCCTCGTGAATCCACATCTGACCTTCCTCGGCAGTCCACATCGACGAAAAGGTTTGACACCTCGGTATGGGTTCTTGGCCGCCTGAAATTCCCCGGCTAAAAAAGGGCGCCGACGGACGGTCCAACTGCCCAGGGGAGGGGGCTCGTGGAGAAGACAGCAGAAGCGACGAGGGGGGCAGCCAAACTGAGGATCTGGAAGTACATCCGCGGCTCTGCCTTGAACGCAGCGCGTGATATCAGCACGCCGGTGGCGCCTGGGGCAGCAATGGTAACGAGCAGATGGGGAGCAGGTAGGCGAGCAATTAAGATATAGATTAGGGACATGCTATTAAGTTCGCTTGAAGCTTTACTTCGGTGGAGGGTGATGTCAACATGACTAAAATACTAAGCAACTATATAGCTAAAGTTAGCCATTGATGACCCAACGATACATACATATATCTGGTCAATATTTTTCCTTAGCTACCTATATTTCGCTAGGACAAAATTGTAGAAAACGCAACATTTTTTATGAAGAAGAAATGTTTTTTTTAGAAGAAACATTTTTTACTGAAAACCGAATAATTCGTACTAAGAAGGAACAATGTTTTCATAACAAGTAACAAATTCTCTAAAAATATATTAATAAGGAACAATATAAATTCCATATGATTTCTTTGTCGATGGAACAAAGCAATTTCAAATGAGTCATCCTCAAAAGATGCAAAGCTATTCCATCGTGTTAGTAGGTCTTTCCATGTAAACAATAAGTTATAGGTTAGAGACTAGCTATTAAGTTTATTTGAAGCTTTACTTCGGTGGGGGGCAATGTAAGTGCACCCAAAAAGACTGAGGGTCTCTTTGATTGTCAAGATTCTAAATATAATAGAAAATTATAGGATTGAAATGTCATGATTATCTCGATCCTACAAGATTTTGGTTTGTTTGATTGCATCATAGAAAAAGCAAAGGATTCTTTACTGGACAATAGAAGTCCATAGAAAAGAAATCAAACAACCAACATAGGAAAAAACTTTGAGGAGTCAAATCTCAAAATTCCTATGAAAATCCTTTGAATCAACAAAGCTTCAAATAATATAAGATATGAGCCCTGAGAAGCTATAGCTATGTAGCTGAACTGTAGCGACTCATGTTCCTACACTACAAATAGCGAGTGTCTAATTAATACCCTCTCCATTCAAAAATATAAGATGGTTTCCCCCGCAGAAAAATAATATATAGGATGGTTTAGATATTTTAATATGAACTACATATGGAATGAAATGAGCACACTCAAATGCACCTATATATACATCCAAATCAGGAAAAAGTTAGGACATCTTATATTTGTGAATAGAGGGAGTATGTGTTTTCTTCCGTACCAATACCCAGATGTTGTCGGGGAATAGTTTCTATCAAGAAGAGACATATTTTCTTGAAAAGGAACAATTTTAATGAAAACATGACATTTTGTATCAATGCGGAACAGTATTTCTATGATGAAGAAAGTATTTTATCAACGGAACAAAGCACTTTTTTCCAAGTAGTAATCCTCAAAAGATGCAAGATATTCCATCGTGCTAGTAGTCCGTCCATATATGATTTAGCCAAGTAGATCTCCATCATGGTTCGAAAAAAGTAGTACGATTAATGCCTTTCTGAAACCTGTCCACATCAGAGTATGGATCGCACTATGTTGAACCTGTAAGTTCATTCGAACCTTTTGATGTTGTCGTTTCTGAACAGAAGATCTGAATTTGAACAAAAGATTATCATGACATAGGTTGACACATGATCCGTAGAAGTTGGATTTGGAAAACATACATCAAGCAGAATTTGAACAAAAGATTATCATGACATAAGTTGGCACATGATCCGTAGAAGTTGGATTTGGAAAACATACATCAAGCAGCCAAGCAAGACAAAGTACGCACAAATTACAAAGGTCTCCTCACCGCAGATGAACATTGGTCTTCGAGTGCAAATGGAGAAAGAAAGTTTTACTACTACAAGACTCACCTGTGGATTAAATGGAAGGATAGTCGCTCAATAGATACAAGTTACTCTACGATAACAGGTTGATCTTCTTCAGCAGTCCATAGCTGATCATCCTCGTGAATCCACGTCTGGCCTTCCTCGGGAGTCCACGTCGACGACGAGAAGGTTTGGCACCTCGGTATCGGCTCTTGGCCGCCTGAAAATCCCCGGCTAAAAAGGGCGACGACCGACAGTCCGACTACCCATGGGAGGGGGCTCGTGGAGAAGACAGCAGAGGCGACGAGGGGGCCAGCCAAACGGAGGATCTGGAAGTACATCCGCGGTTCCGCCTTGAACGCAGCGCGTGATATCAGCGCGCCGGCGGCGCCTGGGGCGGCCATGGTAACGCTGGCCAAGTACTGCCCGCAGATGGGGAGCAGGTAGGCGAGCACACCTCCGATCCCGATGGCGACGACGAACAAGCAACGCCCGCAGATGCAGATGACGACGACGAGCGCCTGCGCGACCAGCACGCCGACCACGACGAGCGCTTGCGCGACCAGCACGCCGGCCACGAAGGCGACCACGCACAAGTGCGGCCACCAGAACCAGACTAGAGCCGCGACGCAAACGACCGCGGCGATGGTCAGCACGACGGGGAGCGCGACGGCGGCGGCGTCCTTGAGCCACCTCCACAACGCCTCCATGGCCAGGACGAGCTCGTGGGCCGTGCTCGCGGCCGTGGCCAAGAAGCGCTGGATCAGCGGCCAAAAGCCGTCCCAGACGCCGGCAACGGTGTTCTGTATCCACCGCCAGAAGGCCTGAAACGGCAGGACGAGGTTGTGGCCAACGTCGGCGAGCGCGGCGGGGAGGTTGGCGAAGATGCCCTGCACGTCCTCCCACAAACCGTCCAAGCCGGAACCAATTCTTGTGGCGGCGGCCTGGAGCCACTGCCAGAGCGCTTCAAACGGCACGGCCAGAGCTTGGGCAGTGCTGGCGAGCGCGGCGAGAAGGTTGGCGAAGATGCCCTGTGCGTGCTCCCAGAAAACGTCGAAGCCTGAACCGATGCTTGCGCCGGCGGCCCGGAGCCACTGCAAAAAAGCTTCAAACGGCACCACCAGAGCGTGGGCGACGCTCCCGAGCGCGGCGACGAGGTTGTTGAAGCAGACTTGTATAAGCTGCCCCAGACCGTGGAAACCGAAACTAATGGCTGCGGGGGCGGCCTCAAGCCACTGCCAAACCGCTTCAAACGGAACCACGAGAGCGTGGGCTGCGCTCCCGAGCGCGGCGACGAGGTTGTCGAAACATAAGCTGATACCGGCGGCGGCGGACTGCAGCATGTGCCAGAGCGCCACGAACGGCACCGCCAGAGCATGGGGCACGCTCCCAATCGCCGCGACGAGGTTGCCGAAGCATAAGCTTATACCGGTGGCGGCGGACTGCAGCAAGTGCCAGAGCGCCACGAACGGCACCACCAGAGCGTGGGCCGCGCTCCCAAGCGCGGTGAAGAGGCCGTCGATGCAAAAGCTAACGCCGATGGCGACGGATTGCAGCAAGTGCCAGAGCGCCTCGAACGGCAGGACGACCAGGTGGGCCGCGGCGGCCCGCCAGTGCCCGAGCACCTCGAACGGCAGGACGACCAGGTGGGCCGCGGCGGCCAGCCAATGCCCGAGCACCTCGAACGGCAGGACGAGCAGGTGAGCTGCACCCGCGAACAGGCCGGCGATGAGCTGCCACAAGCCGTCGAGGCCGAAACTCATGCCAACGGCATCGGCGGCGAATCCTTTAGCCACACCGCCGCCTGCGCCGCGCAGGAGCCTCCGCGCTGCTGTGTCAGCGAAGGCCATGGCTTCTGAGAACAAGCTTCCTTCGATCTGAGTGGAGTGGAGTGGGCGACTGACCGCTGCTGGAGTGAGGACGGAGTATTCTTAATTGATTTCTTCTTTATTACTAGAGCGAAGGGCATTGGGCAGTCAGGGCGGCAGCAGCGGCGGCATCAGCTGCTTTTCATCAAAAGAAGAAAAGAAAACGGTTTTGCTAAAACACATTTAGATGGGCAATAAGTATTGCACATCTAAGCCCTATATCATTAATCTTACATTGAGATTCGTGTGGGTATTTTCTTTTTCTTTTTTCTTTTCCCTTTTAAACTTGATTTAGTCATTTAGATGTGCAATAACTATGTCACATTTAGATGTGTCCTAGACACACCCAAAAAAAAATGTCCATTGGGCAGCAGCGGCGGCACCGACGTGGGCTCGTACCTTCCCAATGCTGGTTTCAAAAGCATATTTTTCATGAATTCTCTTTTTTTACCCAGATATATCCATCGGGTATTTTAGCCATGGCAAAACGAAAGTTTTTCCTGGTAACTTGTGTTCACCGAGGGTTTTCAAATGGATGGTTTAAGCACAAGAATAGTATAAATACATACATACACCTATATTAAACCGGCTAGATTTCAAATTTTCTGCTTCTTTTAATTTTTTTGTTACCTCATGGGAGAACCAGCATGGTAGATTTTGGTGTATGTTTTGCCTTGCAATAGAAGGGCAAAGCATATATTGTATGGATCAAAGTATTACATTTTTGTTGAGTTATATGGAAGAGAAGATGAGCGAAAAAGGAAGTGGACTGTAAATTAACAGCCACAGGAGCCAAGAAACATTGTGATGCTGTAAGATGGATCATTATTGCTCCTTACTAAGTTTAGCTACTACACATTTTGGCTATTAGGTTGATTATATACATATAATGTAGTAACTTTTTTAGGACACCTCAAGAGGGGCAGGGGTTGCTGCATTTCATTAAGAAGAAGAGAGATGATCCAGTTTATAAAGAAAACTGGACCCAAAAACCTAACATTTCCCGGTTTATTAAGGAATACCGAGTGAAAACCAAAAACAAAAAGAAAGACACTAGAGCTTGGGGGTAGGGAAAAAACATAGATGCAACCTGGGACATTGTTTGAACAATGTAGCAACTTTATATAGTCGGTCATTGGCTATATTATTAACCATGCTCGAATAGACCGGTTGAGATATCTCTGGCAATTACCAATATGCTATACAAACCTAGCTATATGGGTCATGCTTGTAAGGTCGACTCGTGAGTATGGATTTTTGACCCGGCACGACACGCAAATAAAAGTCTTTGGCTGGTCTTTGGCCCGCCATAGATCAAGGCGGATCCCCGAAGCCAAGGCCCTTTTAGTACTTTTCGGCCTTTTCAGTACTGTTTTGGTCTTTGTAACATGAAAATTAAACCTTTTTAGGGATATTTTGGCATTTTAAAGCTATTTCGGCCTTTTTAGTATTGCTTGGACCTTTTTAACATGGGTCGCCCTGTAGCCATGTTGGGCCGGCCCGACCCTTTTATCTAGCGTGCCATGCGGATATGTACCTCGAAGCCCTTGAGGCAGCATGACATGGCACTTTTATGCTTGTTTTCTCTTTTTGCTAAGCATGACGGCAGCGCAACAAGACATCTGCCAAGGATGCTGCACCATGGCACCCTCTTCCCAAACCTCTCCCTGAGGCGACGCAGAGCGACAACGATGGCCAACGAAGCGTCAACATGACGTCCTCTCTCCATGTTCTTCATATAGGGAAGACGCCTATCATCGTCGGGGCGACAAAGGCAACCTTACCTCCTTCTATTCCAACACATAGCGCCCCTCCTACTCCGTTGTCGTTGCTAGCTGGCAGTCTGTCGTGCGTCGCCTTGTGCCCCTCCGCTCTAGTACGGGCCCAGAATCTCAAACCCTAGGCTCAGTCGGTGTCGACGGATGCAGAAAGTCACTTTGAATGTTAACGTTACCTACCGGTAACAATCTCACCATCCATCACTTGCTTTAAGATTTGGGTTGTGGACATAAAGTATTTCTCCCTTTTTGCTATACAAATTGAATACTATAGCTAATACAACTATTGGCCCCCATTATGTCCTTTATATGACAGGAAAAGCAGTGATGACAGCATGTGACCGTCCCCTCTCTCTCTTGTCTCAAACATAAACCTACCCTTTTATTTCATATAGGCTACATTAAATTGATTTTATTAGTTAAACTATAATTTCATTTTTGAAATAATTTATATATTTGAAATCCTGGCGCCAAGACCTTTAGAACTAGACCAATCTTGGATAGATTTCGAACACTTTTAAATTTCAAAATTTCACATTTCACATTCCATATGTGAAACAAACCCATTTCACACAGGAAAAATGCGAAAACCCATTTCAATGGAAATATGTGAACCAACCTATTTCAAAAGTGCCTAAATATGAAAATGAAATGATAAATTGTGAAACATATTATTTAGAAATGTGAAACAATTTATTTCAAAAGAGTGAAACATGTTTCTTGGAAAATGTGCTATTGAAATAGATGTATTTTTTGTGAAATAGCCTAGTGAAAAGTGAAATATAAGTTCTCAATTGTGAACTAGCAATTAGAGAAAATGAAATTATAATGCATCTTTGTGAAATTAATCGTTTGAAAATGTGAAATGATTTATTTCAAAAGAATGAAATAGTTTATTTAAGGAATGTGTAATTGAAATAGATGTATTTTGTGAAACAACCCAGTGAAAAGTGAAATATGTTACTTCAAAATGTGAAATTGAAATATATGTGATTTATGTGAAACAAGACAGTGATAAGTGAAATGTATGTTCCGAACTGTGAAATGTAGGTTCTGAGTAAATTAATAACCACAAAAAGTGAAATTATAGTGTGTCAATGTGAAACTGATTATTTAGAAATGTGAAATTGTTTTATTTTAAAAAGTGAAATAGGTTATTTAATAAATGTGCATTTGAAATAGTTGTTATTCTTGTAAAACAAGCCGGTGAAAAGTAAAAATGTAGGTTCTGAATTGTGAAATAGTAACTACATAAAATGAAATTGTAATTTACCATTGTGAAACTGATTATTTTGAAATGTGAAATGTAAGTTTAAATTTACATGTTGCTAAAAAAATATCCAAAACAGATCTGATTTTAAAGGTTACGTAACAAGGAGTTCAAATATAAAAAAAGTTTCAAAAACATATATATGACTTAAAGATATAAATGTTCTAAATTAGTTAAAGTGAAATAAAAGGTTGAATTTATTGCATGGAAGGAGAGAGAGATTGTGTCTCCCACATTGCAGTTAGTTCAGCAGGTAAAGTACATCCGTGATGAGATAGCGGGTGAAATATTAATATTTTGTAAACAAAGACAACATTTTATACAATGTATAAATAAATATACGATGCGAGGTGTCGCTGGCTGAGCCAGGTGCCGCTCAATTTTTCATTTCGTCAACGGATGCGGATGTACTCTGACGGGTGATGGCAGTGCTCCGGCACCGCTTCTGCAAGCAGCGATGCTGGCCGCCAATCCCTCTCCTGAAGCCTGAACCACAGGCTGCATCACATCAAGCCTATGAGCAGCAGCGAGAAATTAGTGGCTGAGGTGTGCGATAGCTTTATTTTTCTACACTAGCAATGCGGAGGCGCGGCGCCGCACCAGTGTAGGCGGTGATTACTAAATTGAATGTGAGTGCTTGTTTCTTTCGATGTGTGTTGTAACGTTGTTGATTTGTTGTGGATGCGTGTGATCTTTCTGTAAATTTCTGTGGTTTTTGTGTGCAGTCATCTTTTTGTTTTGTTTTTTTCTATATCATTAGAGCATCTACAGCCGGACCCCTCATACTCTTCTCAAACGCCCGGGCAGTCCGCCCGGTCACTGACCGGTCACGAAAAAGCGATCCAGACGGACCCCTCATATCCATCTCAAACGCCCGGACTGACCGGCACCCCTCATATTCATCTCAAATATGAGGACGATATGAGGGGTCACGGACGCGCCCGGGCACACCCTGTCAGTCCGCCACGTAGAACGCGACCCCACCCTGGACCACCTTTTATCTTTCTTTATTCATTCTTTTCTTTCCCTCTCTTCTTCTCCACCAATCACGTGCAAGTGACCGGACATATGAGGAAAAATATGAGAGATGCAGCTGCACGGACGAAAAAATAGGGGTTCAAAACGGACACGCCCGGTCATTGACCGGGCGTGTCCGCGGGCGTTTGAGGGGCCGGATTTGCAAGTCGTGGCTGAAGATGCTCTTATATGGTACAAATTGAATGTGAGTGCTTGTTTCTTTCGATGTGTGTTGTAACGTTGTTGACTTGTTGTGGATGCGTGTGATCTTTCTGTAAATTCCTGTGGTTTTTTGTGCATCTTTTTTTAGGTTTTTGTATGCATAGCGGACGGCTAAAGCATGCTTATAATGTAAAAAAGAGGCCGGGGTAGACCGAACTTAACATGGGAAGAGTCTGTAAAGAAAGATCTGAAGGATTGGAGCATCATCAAAGAACTAGCAATGGACATGGGTGCGTGGGAGCTTGCTATCCATGTGCCAGAACCATGAGTTGGTCGTGAGATTTTATGGGTTTCACCTCTAACCTACCCCAATTTGTTTGGAACTAAAGGCTTTGTTGTTGTTGTTGTTGTTGTTGTTGTTGTATTATATGGTACAAATAACTTCGAATATTGACTATAGGATGAAACCGATCCAACGATTGAGAAGTGGCAAATCCAAGTAGTGTTAGTCGTCGGATATTGTTTTCACTAAATGATGCCACGTGTAATACTCCTTCCGGTCTTTTTTGTCTGCATATAACTTTTGTCCAAAGTCAAATTATCTCTACTTTGACCAAACTTATAAAAAAAAATATCAACATTCACAATGTCAAACCAATATTGTTAGATTCATTACGGAATGTAGTTTCATGAAATACGTATTTGGTATCGTAGATGTTGATATTTTTAAATATATATTTGGTCAGACTTTGTAAAATTTGACTTGACACAAATCTAATACGCGGAGTAAAAAGGACCGGAGGGAGTATTATATAGAAGATTTCATGCTTGGGCTTAAGAACAATACATCGGATGATGCCACGTGCACGTACTATATAGAAGTTTCCGGGATTGAGCTTAAGCACAATGCATAATGGGCACAAAACTCAAAACAAAGACAGTCCACCTTTGTTCTAGAATATTAATTTTAATTGTCCAACCTTTTCTCTTCTAAAGGATTGTGAATGCGAAATATGCGCAAAACATACATACTTCTCATTTGTTCTACACCCTCCCATGCTTTAATTCTTTCAAGTTTTTTCTTCCAAAAGAATAGATGTCTATTTTTACTTTATGCATTTGTTTTGGTTTATGGCCAAGGCATTATCTCTTGGATTATATTTATCTTTGCAGATACAGTACTTAAATATCCTTGTAGATTTCACATTATTTGTTTTCTTTTGGATAGGAGAGAGTACCATATACCATAGAGTCATCGGGATTCTGTAGCTACAAGTTGATTTCAGTGGAACGAACAATGAGAATTAAATCCACATTATATGCTTCATGCATATATTATGTGATCAATCCAAGTACTTTTGTGAAATAAAATTCATAGTCATGCAAAATGTGCTTCAAATGAGCTCCAAAGCTAGGGTAAACAACCCCATTTCTAAGCATTTCTTTTAGTTTTAGATTTTTCTAATTTTTTAAATTACTTATGCTCAACCCTAACCCCTGAACCCCTCTCAAAACCCCTCAAACCACACCTGAAACCCCGCACCCTCTGAGCCGTTAGATTGCCGTGCGGGGACGGTTTGGATCAGGCGCTAGAGTTACACATGGTCGATCCACGAGAGATGACCTAATTGGCTGGATTCAGTCAGGTACCGTCGTGAGCGACCCACCTGGTAGCGGCAGAAGAGGGACAAGGGACAAGCGACAGCGGCCGTGGGCCGAAAAGTGAGCACGCGGTTAGGATACTTCAGTTGAGGATGCTCGTCGGACCGATGGATGGGTCGTCGTTCTCAGGTCGTCGTCTCAACATGCCATGGACGCTCACGCAGCCACGTCGTTGCCATGCATGCGCGCAGTGAACCGGCGCGTCGTCACATCAGGGCGATTAAAATGCGTGCAGCCATGCCGTTGCCATGCATGCACGTGCAGCCAACACAAGGTCGTTGTATCAGAGCAAATAAAACGCCGTTGCCAGCCAACCGGCGTGGCGTCGTCGCATCAGAGCGATTAAAACACGTGCATCTTTACCGATCGACATGGCCCGATTCGGTGTGAAAAACGCATAGGGCTCCGTTCGGCGTAGTAGGACATTAAACAGGTGAACGTGAAGGCCGTTCCACGATGAACGCAATGAAACTTGTGTGGCGCACCGCGTCTATTTAAACAATTCCCGTCTACATCTCCCTGTCAACTCGATCTCACATCCATCTATGCCCCCCTTTTCTTCACCAAAAGCCAAAGCGGACAAGATGCAGTTCACTAGCCCAACCTACCGTCGGCCAACCACCGTGCTGGAGAGGTAGTATGTTGTCGGGGTCGTCGTGGAGGAAACCCTTCGGGTGTGGGCTATCTCAAGGTGGAGGGGCCCAATGGAGCTGGTGAACTTCTTCCTCGCGGCTGTCTACCGCCACCTCCCACGCGGCTCTTCAAGGATGTTCCGCGTTGAAGAGGTTCATGCCAACAAAGGCATTGTGATTGGGATCCTTGCTCACTTCACCAACCGCTTCGATGCCTACTTCCTCCTCGGCAAAGTTTTCTGGTGTGTGTGTGAGTTCATCGCCTTTACCACCTACAACATCTTCACCATCTTCGACAACATCTTCCCCACCAAAGATGGCATGCACAGTCTACCCTACATCTTCCCCGAGGACGAGGAGGGAACGGGCGCCCGGAGTGCACTTGGTGTTGTGGGGGCCAGGTCTTTTACGGTGTTGCCCAATATGTCGGGCTAAGTTAATTACTATAAGGGTGCTACTATAAGCCGTAATATCTAGAGAGGGGACGATGTGAACCCGGGGGCATCTGCACCCAGTTTTCCAAAAATGCATTTTAAGCATGTTTTGAAAATGTCAAAAAATCAAAAAGAAAATTTCAAGCATACATGTTCGTAAAGGTGTGTGCGCGACACAAAGTTTTATGAAAAAATGTCTTTTTATTTTGTCTCCGCAAAAAAGATAAAATTTAGTGCTTCCAAAAAGCGTTCCATGACACAATTTTTTGTCTTTTTTGCACAGTCCACGAAAAAAGTTATTTTTCCGTAAAACTTTATACACGCACATAAAACATGGAGACGTACCCGTGCAAACTTTTTTACATTTTTTTTAGCATTTTGAAATATGTTTTCCGAAGTGGGTTCATATGTATCCAGGTTCATGGATGCACTTCTCCTAATATCTACTCTATCTAGGGTCTCATCTATCTATGTAATATGTGTGTTCCCATTAATTAAGGGAATATATTAATGTTCTGTTCGTGGAATTGCATTCCCTTTTATTTGTCCGAATATTTTATTTGCATGAACTTTAATTTTATATTAATGTGGTTGTCTATTGCCTGCAAATACCTTTTCCTTTGTTTGAGATTAGTCGTAACCCTTGCAAACATTGGAGGGAAAGAACATAAGGTAATCTTTGGACAGAAAGATTCAGAAAAGAAGAAACAGAAAAAATCAAAATATTGGGTGTTTGATTGAACCAGAAATTAAATTTAAATGTTGCAACAAATATTGGAAAACACACACAAAAAAGAGCGAGGAGTGTTTCAAAAGACAAGTAAAACATACTTGGTAAGTTGGCGCTAGCGGGTGGTCTCGAGTTTGAGTTAACTTGCTAGGGTAATAAGCCACCAGTTTTTTCCCGCCCATTCTGCCCACCTACGATCATGCAGCCACTAACAGATGAGCCTACTAAGAGGGGCACCCCACACGTCAGTAACTGCGGCCACATACCACCGCGCATCCGCTGACAGATGGGCCCGCCTTTGGGGTCCCACGTGCAAGTAAATGCGCCCATCACATACGACTAAGCTACCGCTGACATGGGTGTCCTACGCGTCAGTGCACTAGTAGAAAACGGCCCATTTGTCCCGGTTCCAGAGGCCCATTAGCCATGGTTCTGGAACCGGGACTAAAGGGTCGGGACTAAAGCCCAAAACCTTTAGTCCCGGTTGCATTACGAACCGGGACTAAAGGCCCTCCACGTGGCGCTGCCTGGGGCGGGGGAGGGAGGACCTTTAGTCCCGGTTGGTGTTACCAACCGGGACTAAAGGCTCCGCCACACCAACCGGGACTAAAGGAATTTTTAGAAGAAAAAAAATTGAATTTTTTTAATTTTTTTATTTGTTTTTAAGTTTTATTCCGATTTTCGAATCTTTGAATTATTTGACAATTTAATCTCTAATCACCCATCCTCACTGCTCCAGCCCCAGCACGCTTAACTTCCTGGTTCTATCGCCCCTAGTTTCCAAGTCTGCACTTGTTGTTTTCCTGACAATAGTAAGCTATCAATCCTATTAACCCTTAGGTCCTGATGTCACATGATTTAATTTTTTGAATTACAAACAATTATTAAAATAAACAAAATAAGTAATAATAATATTGAATTTCAATGAAAATTAAATTAGTAATAATATTATTTTATTCATTTTTTTTGCCATTTATTCATTTAATATGGCATAATTAATATCTTTAAATCTGTAAATCGAAATTCGACAAATAATATATCCATCATTATCAGAAAACTGTGAGGAATCCAAATATGACATCATTTATTTATTTTGAAATAAAATTAATTTTTTAAATTATTAATTTTTTTTTGATTTTGTAGGAAAAAATCTTCTTTTTGAAATAACTTTTTTTACTTTTGGAATTTTGAGAATCTGAGAAAACTTCATCGGGTAAACCCCGGTGAAATCGAGTCCCAATTTTTCTCTAGTTTTTTTGATATATTAAACTTTTTTTTCGATGTCGTATGCAAAAGTTATGGCCGTTTTACATTTTTTTTCGTTTTTTTGCAAAAACGGTCAAAATTCATATTTCAAAATTTCTATACCAACTAGACACTAAAACCTAACTACATCTCAAAGGATTTTATTTTTTGAAGATTTTATCATTTTTGTTTATTTTCTACAAAACTAAAAAAGGCGGTCCACGGGGGGTAGAGTTTGAAAATTTCAGAACCCCTTTAGTCCGGGTTGGTGTCCATCCAATCATACCGTCGACTACATCTGCTAGCACCGTCTCAGCCAGAGTCACAACTAAGGTTAACCAAGCCAGAGTCAACCCTTTTTAACTTCATTTGCTATTTTTCATGCAATTAATGATTTTTTTGAGCTAAATGACCCTGAAATTGAAATGCACTACAAATGAACTCTGAAAAGGTTGAAACTTGGCATGGTATCATCATTTCACCCACATAGCTTGTGCTAAAAAGTTGAGAGGGTTACGGCAAAAACTAGATGCACGTCGTGTACAAACTAGATCATCTCCTTCGAAGTATCAAGGTTTCGGACGAAAACCCATCTGTTACAAAGGCATTTCATTTTTTAACTTATTTCAACTCCAGACTTTTTGTGCATTCAATATGCACCATTCAAAGCCACATCCTCAAATTTCAACCCTTTCTAACTTTATTTACTATTTTTCATGCATTTAATGATTTTTTTGAGCTAAATGACCCTGAAATTGAAAAGCCCTATAAATGAACTCTGAAAAGGTTGAAACTTGGCATGGTATCATCATTTCACCCACATAGCATGTGCTACAAAGTTGAGAGGGTTACGGCAAAAACTGGATGCACTTCGTGTACAAACTGGACTATCTCCTTCGAAGTATCAAGGTTTCGGACGAAAACTCGTCTGTTACAAAGGCATTTCATTTTTTTTAAATTATTTCAACTCCAGACTTTTTGTGCATTCAATATGCACCATACTACAACATGTTAAAATCTACAGATAGAACTAACTAAAAATAATAAAAAATAACAATTAAATGACTAAAACAACTATATAAGCAAAACATTATTGTTTTAATTAAAATCCTAATTTAAATTATTCTAAAAATAACCAAATAAATCTTACTGTGACAACAATCTAACACGTGACTAGGAGCAAAAAGAATTAAATTTAAAACTATTTGTAAACTCAAGTTATTCACAATCTAGGGTTTGAAGCAAATTTGAACAAATTAAAATTTAAACCATTCAAATTTGAAAACTAATGGCACAAATAGAAACTAGACAAAATTTTGAATCTAATGCAAAAAGAATCACTAAAAAATATCTAATATCCTAAAAGATATAAGCAATTTAAAACAGAAACTAAAAACAGAAAACAAATGTAAAAACAGAAAAATAAAACTTTCAGAACCCCTTTAGTCCCGGTTGGTGTCTCCAACCGGGACTAAAGGTGGTCTTTAGTCCCGGTTGGAGACACCAACCGGGACTAAAGATCCAACCAGGACTAAAGGCTTCACCTTTAGTCCCGGTTGGAGACACCAACCGGGACTAAAGGGTATCGGCCCCTTTAGTCCCGGTTGGTGTCTCCAACCGGGACTAAAGGTCCCATTTGAACCGGGACTGATGCCCGACCGGCGCCCTAGCCGCTCGAACCGGGACTAATGCTCACATTAGTCTCGGTTCGTAATGCAACCGGGACTAATGTGTAGATCGAGCTGGGACGAAAGCCCTGTTTTCTACTAGTGGTGAGAGCGGCCACATACCACCACGCACCCGCTGACAGATTGACCCGTCGTTAGGGTCCCACGCGTCAGTAACTACGCCCACCACCTACGAACCAAGATGCCGCTGACATGGGTGCCCTACGCGTCAGTGAGAGCGCCCGCATACCACCGCACTCCCGCTGACAGATTGGCCCATCGTTGGGGTCCCACGTGTCAGTAACTACGCCCACCGCCTATGACCAAGTGTCCTCGCAGCCGCTGACAGATGGCACCATCGGAGGAGTCCCACAAGTCAATACATGCGCCCACCATCTACGACCGCGCAGCCGCTGATAGGGGTGTCCCACGTGCGTCCACAACCGCCCCAAGTAACGGTCAGAGACTTTAACCGAACGACAAACCCCAGTTTTGGCTTTTGTAAGGGTGGGCCACACAGTGGAGGGAAAAAGTGAGGATTGCCAAAGAGCGGGGTGGGAGGGACCGAGGAGAACTAAGCAAGGAGGGGCATGGAAACAGAAATCCAAAAAAGAAAGTTATAGATTAGAGACTAGCTATTAGGTTTATCTGAAACTTTTTACTTTTGTGGAGGGCAATGTAAGTGAGACTTATAAGGTATATTGCTAAACGATAACCACTCAGAACAACTTCAACGCGGTCCAGAAAATCGCTTCTAATTGTCGGGATTGGACAATCCAGATATTTGTTATCATCTAACGCCAGTCACCAAATTTGCTTGGATCGATCCAAATGTACAAATCCCACAAACTGAAATCTAACCGATGGAAGGTTTGGGACTCCAAACACCCTCACGTACGCATCTGACCTGCCTGGGCCACAAAAATACCCCACTCAGAGCCGTTTTATCCCCACCCCGACCCTTCCCTTCTGTTATGTATCCACACACTCGATGATTGATGCCGGCAGCCTTGTCGGACCTCCGTCGCTCCAGCCAGGCGCCTGCCCACCTTGGCCTACGTCGATGTTCTACCTTGGATCCCGTCGCCGCTCATGTACCATCCGCCCCTACTGTCATTGTCCATGTCGTAACATTTTAACCTTGTCGTTGTTGGATTGATGAAGGAAACGCGATGATTACGTACTCGTTGTAGAAGAATGAACTTTTGTTTGATGAGTAGTTGACCACAAGTGTGGAGTTTCAAGCATGCAACATTTGGCATTTTGGCACCATGTACATATTTGGTTCAATGAGCACAAAAACTACGCGCCCTATGACATGAAAGTAATCCATGATCAGGATGTGTGGTCGCTCCAACATTGACGGTAATCGCTGAAAATGCCGCCATCAAGTATCATAGTGCACAAGTGCGAACAAGGTTGGCAAGGGGCACGACCCTCGAAGAGTTTGTAGGTTTTGCCTCTTGTTGTTCTACGTGTTGGTCGTTACATTCTGTTGCTTAATGTTGCAACTTAGCCGAGACGCGTGTGTGCGATGTAAACGGGTCCGTTTAATGCCATTTAAGCCTACTTAGAGAATGAAATTCAATAAAGTTTGCTTGTTTTCCCGGAGAAAATGAACTATCAAGCTAGCTAAAGCTAAAATAACTGGATTTGCAGGCACCGTTTATTTGCCATTTACTTCCCTACTAGTACAAATAGCGAGTGTATAATTAATATCCATTTTAAATAACCGGATTTGCAGGCACCCTTTATTTGCCATTTACTTCCCTACTAGTACAAATAGCGAGTGTATAATTAATATCCATTTTCTTCCATACCAGTACCTCAGATTTCGTCGGGAAACGGTTTCTGTGAAGATGAAGCATTTTTTTTTTTAAAGAAACAACTTTAACGAAAACATGACATTCCATATGAAGACTAAGACGAAACGATTTTAGAGAGAAAGGACTAATATAACTCGCGAAACGATTTCATTGTCCATGGAACAAAGCACTTTCAAAGGAGTCATACTCAAATGGTGCAAAGCTATTCCGTCGTGCTAGTAGGCCCTCCATATGAGTCAGCCAAGCCTTTCAAAAAGAAGAAGAATGGGTGGATCAGACCGCACTATGTTGTTAGCTTAATCTCTAAGTTGCTCCGTACCCTTCGTTGTTGTCGTTTCGTTTGTGAAGACCCATTGCAAACATAAAATCTGAACTTTAACAAGAGATTATTATCATAACGACGATATCGTCAGTTGGCAGACGATACGAGGAAATAGGATTTGGAAATCTTACAAGCAAGACAAATTACGTGAAATACATGGGATTAATCAGAGGCTGAAAAAGACGCCGACCACCGCTCCGACTACCCAGGCGACGGGGCTCGAACTGAAGACAGCAGCGGCCACGACGGGGCCAGCCAAACGGAGGATCTTGAAGTAGAGCCGCGGGTTCGCCACGAACTCAGGGCGTGATATCAGCGCGCCGGCGGCGCCCGGGGCGACCATGGTAACCCTGGTGCAGCACCGCACCACCCACATGGCGACGGCAATCAAGCAGTCCCAGCAGAAGCGGAGGACCCGGCCGAGCGCCGGCGCGATCTGCACGGCGGCATTGCACAGGGCCTGCCGGCAGTAGCAGAGGACCCGAACGAGCGCCCGCGCGACCTGCACGCCGGCGTTGCACAGGATCTGCCCGCAGTACCAGACCAGGGCCGCGACGCAAACGACCGCGGCGATGGCCAGCACGTACGGGAGCGCGACGGGAGCGGCGTCCTTGAGCCACCGCCAGAACGCCTCCAAGGCCGGGACGAGCTCGTGGGCCTTGCTCGCGGCCGTGTCGACGAAGCGCTGGACGAGCGGCCAAAAGCCGTCCAGGTCGAGGCTGATGCCTGCGACGGCGTTCTGAACCCACCGCCAGAAAGCCTCTAACGACAGGACGAGGTTGTGGGCAGCGCTGGCGAGCGTGGCTGGAAGGTCGGCGAAGATGCCCTGCAGGTGCTCCCAGAAGCCGTCAAACCCGGAACTGACGCCGGCGGCGGCGGCCTGGAGCCACAGCCAGACCGCTTCAAACGGCTCCACAAGGGCGTGGGCCGCGCTCCCGAGCGCGGCTACGAGGTTGTCGAAGCAGCCTTGTATGAGCTGCCCCAGACCGTGGAAGCTGAAACTGATGCTTGCGGGGGCGGCCTGGAGCCACTGCCAGAGCGTTTCGAACGGCACCGCCAGAGCGTGGGCTGCGCTACCGAGCGCGGCGACGAGGTTGCTGAAGCACAAGCTGACGCCGACGGTGGCGGACAGCAGCAAGTGCCAGAGCGCCTCGAACGGCACCGCCAGAACATGGGGCACGCTCCCGAGCGTGGCGACTAGTTTCTCGAAGCAGAAGCCGACGCCAGCCGCGGCGGACAGCAGCAGGTGCCAGAGCGCCTCGAACGGCACCACCAGAGCATGGGCCGCTCTCCCGAGCGCCGCGACGAGGCTGTCGAAGCAGAAGCTGACGCCGGCGGCGGCCGACTGCAGCAAGTGCCAGAGCGCCTCGAACGGCAGGACGACCAGGTGGGCAGCGGCGGCGATGGCCGCCTGAAGCCAGTGCCCCAGCACCTCGAACGGCAGGACGAGCAGGTGAACCACGCCCGCGAAAAGGCCGGCGATGAGCTGCCACAAGCCGTCGAGGCCGAAGCTCATGCCGACGGCATCGGCGGCGATTCCTTTAGCCACGCCGCCGCCTGCGCCGCGCAGGAGCCTCCGTGCTGCTGTGTCAGCGAACGCCATGGCTAGCTCACGCGACCTTTCTTCCTTTCTCTAAGAACGAGATTCCTTCTATCTGAGCGGAGTGGAGTGGGCGACTGACTGCTGCTGGAGTGAAGAGTCTTCTCTTGACTTGGCGTTGATGGACTGATGGTTCCCAAAGCATCTGCTTTTCCTGAAAAGAAATGAAAGGCTCATGGGGCAGTCAGCTTCGTCGTGGCTCTTGACTTGCCAACTCTCTGCAGGAGCAAGTATAATAGGGTGATGTAAGCCGAAAATCCATTTCTAAGCCCGGGCTCATCTGCATCCCCACTGAGTAAAAAAATCAAAATAGATACTAAAAAAATTCAAAAAATTCCAATTTTTTTTTGGGTGGTACATAATTTCATGCGTGAGGTTCGCTCCAATTTTTGTATCATTTGAACATCTGAGCAGCTCTCGGCAAAAAAGACAAATTCGGGGTCTCTAAAAAAGGTTACTGTTCACATACTGTTTTGACTCGATTTGTTTTGTTTGCTGAGAGCTGCTCAGATGTTCAAATGATACAAAAATTGGAGCGAACCTCACGCATGAAATTATCTTACACCCAAAAAATTTTTGGAATTTTTTAAATTTTTTTAGTATTTGTTTTGATTTGTTTACTGAACGGGTGCAGATGAGCCTGGGCACCAAAACGCCTCACTCGATGTAAGCGGGTTATAAAGATTTAAATATTGTATTATTGCTTGGTTGGAAGAGAGAGAAGAGGAGAGAGAAGGGAAGCGGACTACAGACTTACAACCGGTTATAGGACGAGCTCCAAGAAGCTTTCTGCGAGTGGAAGGTGGGCCATATGTTAACAAAGTAGTACTTTCTTATAGCCGACAATTATACGTGTTAGCTATTACATTGGCCGTAAATGACATGGCAACATGTTATAGCCAGCAGTTGGCTATATTATTAACCATGCTCTAGTACAGTCATATGGAGGACAAATTCACGGTTTTGACCATTTGCCGTCAGTTTAACATGATTTGACTCTATGTGTAATTTTTTTTCGGATCTGACCTTTTTTCTATCCCCATTGTCTCTGGCGGTAGGGTAACACATCCTACCGCCAAGGCCTTTGGCTGTAAGACTTACTTACACCGTCACGTTTGTTTGGTGAGAAAAAAGACCCTACCACCATAGTCTGTGGCGATAGGAACCTGCATGCAATTATAATAAAAGGATAATTGCATGCAGGTCCTTACCGTCACAGACTATGGCAGTAAGTTAACACATCCTACTGCCACAGACTGTGGCGGTAGTTTTTTTTTTTGCACTAAACGGACGTGACGGCGTTGGTAAGTCCTACCGCCAAAGGCCCTGGCGGTAGGATGCGTTACCCTACCGCCAAAGACAATGGCAGTAGGAAAAGGGTCAGATCCAAAAATAATAATTGCACATAAGGTCAAATCATGCTAAATTAAGGAAAAAGGGTCAAAACCGTGAATTTGTCCTCATATGGATGGACGGTATCCAAAGCCTTGGCTTTTGGTGAAAACATCTTGTGGAGTACAGAAGAGTTCCACAACATGAACTGTTCAGAGCCAGCAAGTACAGAAGAGTTGCTTCGGACACGGAGGGGACATATTGTATGTATAGATTGTGATACATGGTTATGCATCTTTGTGAGGTTAATTGTGTGCTCAAATTATTGATGCATTAATAGTTGCTGATTAGTGTTTTACATTGAAGGTTCATAGCATCGATGAAGATATGATGAGACTTAAGATATACGGAGAAATAATGCTTACATAGGAAAATTAAATACACATGGTTTGTCGCTTCCGTAAAGGATGGAGTTAGGAGAATAGATGAACTATCCTCAATGTCTAATTTCCACATTTTGTTGTATATGGATCCATAGTCTATGACCAAGTTGTTGTCTATGTGAGTCACCATCTATGGGACGAAATTGACTAAGGTATTGTTGTATGTAATGTGTTTTTATTAAGCCCATTGTGTGTGCATGTTCGGTAGGAGATATGGTGCTCATATGGAAAGAACTATACGACAAACCTATACTTAGTTCAGCATAAATTGAAGCAACATTATTGCACTTCATTTTATCGAAATAATTTTCTCCTAATACTAGGATGAATGAGGAATTTGTTTTCTATGATTATGTGTGTGTTGTTGGTTGGGTGTATTTCTGCTGCCAAGTCCTTACCCAGTCATCTAGAACAATTAATTTTTGATTTTGCTAAGGCCTTGTCCTCGGTGGTGTTCAATCTTCTGATCTTGTGCGTAGCAACACTTCTCGAAAACAAAAGCAGTTGTTCTATTAAGCATGCTTTGTTGTTGCTTTACAATTATATATTACTCTATATCAACCTTTAACTTTTCATACCGGCATTATCCTACTTGCTAATTATGTAACTAATGTAGTCAGTGGCGGACCCAGGAATGGGTCAGGCCCAGGTGAGCTGGGCCAAGGCCCAGACAACCTTCCTTAACTGTAGCAGTTACTGTCGCTATCGTGCTACAGTAAACGAAGAAGATGGGCCTCACGCCCCAAGCCGTCGCCTGCGTGGGGCCTGAATCCGCCCATGAATGTAGTAACATTTTTCAAGTCAATATTCGTTTGGCCTGTTCTACTCCTATTACATATAAGGCGGGTCTTGCTTTCATCTATTTAGGCTTTTGCACTTTGCAAGTTATTACATTCTTGTATGTTGTTATGAGACGTGCATGCCAAGTGGGGATTCGTCTGCATGACCGGAGGAAGGAGTTCACCATGCAGTGTCTGACGGAACTAACGATGGAAAATGTCGTGAGATGTGCCTAAATTTTAATATTTGACTAACACTTAGTGGCCCCTTTTTATACAGAGGAAAAATATGATTAAATGGAGTTTGGATAAATTGTTCTTTGAAATCGCCAAGAAGTGTGCAGCTTTAAATTCTGCAACGCTGGATATTCTCATGCGAGAGAAGCTGCTCCTCCCCCTCCCCCGAGCCGCTCCCGCGGGCGGACGGGGGAAACCCTAGCGCCGCCCTCTCGCCTCCTTCCCCGGCCACTCTCCCCTGCCGCCGCCTAGCGGCGTCGCCGGGCAAAGCCAGGCCGGCGTGGGCGGCGGCGGGGCCTTCCCCTCCTCTCCGCTCGGGGCCCCTGGCTGGCACGGGACAGCAGCCCGAGGGAGACGCCGGGCTTACGCGGGGCTCGGCGGCGCGACGCCGGACGCGCGGGCTGGTGCGGCGTCGGTCTTCGGAGGCACGACGCCATCTCCTGGTCCGGCGGGGTGCGGCGGCTGCGAGGTCATCCTACTCTGGCGGTGGCGGGCAGGAGGGCGCCCGGCCAGATCTGGCGCGGGGCGTTCCCTGTGGCGCAGGGCCTAGTGCGTAAGGGCGAGGGGCCGCGTCGGGCTTGGTCCGACGACGTCTGCAGGACGGCGTGCGCCCGTCGCGGTGGGGGGCTCTACCCAGATCCGGTCGGGGTTCTGGGGGCCTCGCGGTGGCAGCCGGCGCTGGCGTTGGGGCTGCTGTTGCTCGGGCTGCGGTGGCTTTCGGGCCGGCGTGCGGCCGTGGGGATGCGGGCTGGCGGCTGGCATGGTGGTGCTGACTGCCGGGCCTCCGCTGGTGGCGTAGGGGCGTGGATGTGACCCCCCTTCTCCTGGTGATGAGCGGATGTCTCGTGGGGCGGGCCTGGTGTCGGACGATCGACACCGCCGGCTCGCGAGGCGTTGGCGGCTTCGGATCTGGGGCTCGCGCTCGGGTGGACCGGTTGGACCCGGGGCGGGTCAGAGCCCATGCTCCGGGTAGGTGGGGTTAGGCGTGATCCGGAGGTGCCCGCGGGCGATGAGGTCCTTCTCCTCGCGGGTACGGTGGGAGTTGGCGTGGTCGGGATTTCGCTTCACGGTCGGCTAAAATCGGTGTCCGTGGCAACAGGTATGACGTTGTGGGAGTCCGCTCGGCGACGGCCGTCGGTAGTCTGCGGGTCGCGTTCCCCCTAGTCCACCGGGACTGGCTGGGGATGCAGGCGTCGACGCCTCCTACTGTGGAGGTGTCGACCCAGGCTCCGGACTGATGTCGGGCTAGGAGTGAAAGGAGGCCCCTTTCGCTCTTTCTTCCGTGGTTGGGATGCTGGGTTGGGGATCGTTGGCGGTTTCTCTGACATGGATGCTGGAGCAGCGGTTCCAGATGGTGGGCCACATGGGTGGCTCTCCGGCGGGCTCCATGGTGGTGATGGTGGCTATCACTCTTGGTCGTGTGGGCGGCAAGAGGGGTAGCGGTGGGTTGCTCTGGCGGCTGTTCTCTGTGACGACGCCCCGACCCCGACCTGGGGAGCTGGTCTCGTGGCGCTTGTCTTGAAGACCTCATGGTGGCACGACGGAGTTACCGAGTGAAAGCTCTGCGCTTTGGCGCCGACGACGACGACGCTTGAGGGTGTCGCTTTCTTCCTGAAGACGTCGTCGAGGTGCCCCTTTCGTGTCAGGGTTCCGAGTGAAGACCCTTGTCCATTTGGACTCGGCAGCGGCGACGCTTTGCGCCGTCTTCCCTCCTGAGGGCGTTGTCGTGGAGCTTAGGTGTGTCAGGACGTAGTGCGACGGTGTACTTAGTTCTTCCTGTGTTATTGTCCGGTAGTGTTCTTGCTCCGGTTATCCTGGGGTCGGCATTGTTTGGAGGCCACCTCATCATCTTGTATCGTTCGGCCGTGTACTATGTTGGTTGTTGCTTTATATATAAAGCGGAGCGAAAGCCTGTTTCGAGAGAGATATTCTCATGCCAGCCAAATACCTTGGATATGAATGACGTTGAGTAGAATCGTAAGAAAACATCATAGCTGTGTTTTAGTAGATGACAACAACAAGGGGATTCTAATGTTTTTAAATGATCCATTGTCCTACAAGGGGATTCTAATTTCGGACTGAATTATATTATAATAATATCTTTCCTACTTCTAAAGATTTGAGTTGGTGGTGAGTTCACTCACCCATTCACCCTCCTCCTACATGTGAGACCCATCAAATTAAAATAATGGCAATCTCCACCTCATCAGCTTCCTAAAGAAAAAAGCCTAAAAAGCTTCCTAAAGAAAGCGTGGTCTCAACCGCTCCTATTACCCAATCGCCGTCAAGCCTGCTGTCCAATCCGAATCGAAGCGCTCCACCACCGCCATCCTCCTGTGGATGGCAGCGACTCCTCCTCCTAAGAGCATGGTTAATAGTATAGTCAACTGCTGGCTATATGATGTTGCCATGTCACATATAGTCATCACTTATAGCCTCACATACAATAAGGTTAGCTATAATGTTGGCTGTAAGAGTACTACTTTTTTGCACCTTTTCTCTATCTTTTCTTTGTATTTATTGCATTTGTCTAGAAATGCGCATATAGCTAGGCTCTTGCATGAGAGCCCACCCTCCTTACTTTTTTCATCTTTCTCTTCTTCACATAGACAAAAATGCCATGTAAGGGGCTATAAGCCCACTATTGTACTTGCTCTAAACAACTCCACAGGTCAAGTTACCCAATCGTACCAAGCAGCCAAAAGCTCGCTGATGACGAGCGTGGTCGGGCTCAGCTTGGTGCTACTGTGAGTGCCAACAAGAGGCTCGGATGGATCAACTCTCTAGCTCGGGCTGGCTCGCCGGCGCCGGCGGCTCTGGTCAATGCTAGGTAGGCGGCGTGCGGAACGTGGTCATGGAGGCGGAGCACCAGAGCGTCCGGGAGGCGTGCTCATGGACATAGTCGTCGAGGAGGAGAAGCACCACGACGGCATTGCAGGTCGACAACGCGGAGCCACGGACACCACGAGCAGGATAGGAGCTTGGCGACCGTGCGTGCGTACGGAGGGCGACGAGGGCATAGGTGGGATGGTGGGTGTGGGCTGCGGCGTGCGTGCACGCGCTGGCGCAGACGCGGCAGGGCTGAAGTGTGCAGCCGCAGTGCATGGCCGAGGAGCCGAGGAGAGGACGGCGTCGTCGGGGACAGCTCGAGAGAACGACGACGACTCCGTGGATGAGTTTGTGCGTGTAGTGTGCGTACGCTAGCGGCAGCACGGCGGATGGATGCAAGCGAGTGTACGTTTTTTTTTATGAGTGGTATGGGAGCTTACATTGTTGCTTAGGTCAAGCTTCTCCCATAACCGGGCTGTTTATTTAGCAAACCAAATTGGCTCCTCTCAATTAGATGGGTTGTGTGCTCTTGAGCTCTTCCCTAAACAAATTGGCTAGGTTCAGAAGAGCCTTGGAGCTGCCGAACCGGGCCAAAAAAGTTACCAAATTTGAGAAAGTTTGTGAATTTGAATAAATTTCACGCATTTCAACAAAAAACCATGAATTTGAAAGAAGTTTGTAAATTAAAAAAATCATGAATTTGAAATAAGTTTGTGAATTTTAAAACTCTTCACGAAATTGAAAAATGTTTGCAAAGTTTAAAAAAATAAAGAATTTGAAATCATCTTTTGTGAATTAAAAAAAGGATTAAACCATCCTAGAAAAAATCCAGGAAAAACCTGCCCTAGAAAACCGAGGGTTCCCAAAATAGGTTGTGGGAACTAAAATGGGCCGGCCCAGCTACGTAACTAAGAGAGAAGCGCATGGGCACCAGCTACCGATAACGCAAGTGCCTTAAGCGTTGAATAGGAATCGGGTACTTAGATGACTCGACTAGACCTTTTATCCCCCGGGCCGAGCTTGAACGAGCCCAAAAGCCTGGCCGGACCGTCCAACTTTAGCCAGAGGCAATATAACAATAAAAGTGCAGGAGAGTGTCGCCGCTCTAGGCGACAACGACCAACGCCTCTTGGACGGGACTGCAGTGTTTCACGAACTAGTTTCGTCTCGATGCAGGATTGATGACATCGAGGAGACGTCAGGATGTAGGCTCAACGATGTTGGAGAACAAAGGCAGTGTGTAGGCGGCGTCGACGCGAGCACCCCGTCTAGGCACTGGCGGAGGACCCCAGTGGGCAAGGGTGGCACCTGCCATACCTTGATTCTTGGGTGCGAACAAGAATTTATACGTATGCACAACATGTGATCGGCTGGATAGGTTCGCTGCAGTGGCTGTTTTTTTTTTTTTTTTTGAGGGAACGTTGCAGTCGCTGGATGATCCATTTGCTTGATAAATGGGCCATGGTGCCACGCAGATGCAGGCCCACGAACCAACTTGATGAACCAATCGCCCCAAACCCAGAAAACACAAAGCTATCCAGTCAGCCACGCATACCACACAGGATGCCCTACCACACGAGAGCTCCTAGACGATGCTCGTGTGCGTCCGTTCGTCGCTACTTCGCTGAAGCGAAGCTACCGAACGAGGCGCACGGGCCGGCCCAATTTCGAGGAGCACCTGGTTTTGGGAACCTTCTACTACGTTCCCTGAACCGTTTTTTTTTCTATTGCTACCTTTTCCCTTTTTTCCTCTTTTTTTTTTCCGGTTTCTGTTTCTTTTCTTTCATTTTATCCTTTTTCGTTTTTCGTTCTATACTTTTTTCAAAAAAATATTCTGAAATCCAAATTTTGTTCATGATTTCAATTTTTTTTCATGGATTTCAAATTTTGTTCGTTTTCAAGAAAATGTTTTGAAATCTCAAATTTTGTTCATGATTTCAAAAAATTGTTCATGGATTTCAATTTTTGTTAGTTCCCAAGAAAATGGTTTGAAATCCCAATTTTGTTCATGATTTCAAAAATTACTCATGAATTTCATATTTTGTTCACTTTGTAAAAAAATCTTCACAATTTGAAAATTGTTCAGCGTATATCACAAAAATGTGCAATATGTATTTCATATTTGTTTAGCGTAAATAACAAAGTTGTTCAATGTGTAGTTAAAAATTGTTCAATGTATATCACAAAAATGTACACTATGTATTTACTATTTGTTTAGCGTATATAACAAAGTTGTTCAATGTGTAGTTAAAAATTGTTCAACGTATATTAAAAAAATGTTTAATGTATATTTAAAATTTGTTCAGCATATATCACAAAAATGTGCAATATGTATTTAATATTTGTTTAGCGTATATAACAAAGTTGTTCAATGTGTAGTTCAAAATTGATCAACGTATATTAAAAAAATGTTCAATGTATATTTAAAATTTGTTCAGCGTATATCACAAAAATGTACACTGTGTAGTTCAAAAATGTTCTATACACGCTGAATATTTTTTATACAGGGGTGACATTTTTTGAAATGTACGGTGATCATTTGTTCTTTGATACGGTGAACAAAAATGGGATTCCGAACTTTTTTGAAACGTGAACAAAATTTGAAAAAGTGAACAACAATTGAAAAACGTGAACAAAAGTAGAAAAAGGAAAAGAAAAGGAAGAAATAAGGGGAAACTAAAATAAAACTAAAACAAAAAACAAAAATAACGAAGAAAACCGGAAAAACCTGTAAGACAAAAAAACAGGGAAAAACCGGTTTAGGGAACCATCTAGAAAGTTCCTAAAACCGGTTCCTGGCTGGAAGTGGGCCGGCCTGTTTCAGTCGCTCGCTTCGTTCGCTTCAGCGAAGCTGCGCCGATTTGACGCTAACGGGCGTCATAATGGATTCACCCTACCACACATGCATGCAGCACCCCTAGCGAGTTGTTTCTAAAAGTAGAGGAAAAAGACAACCCTGGCTAGCGGCTATGGGCCCGTGGCTGGCCAGGACTAGGCGGACGACGGAAGGCCACGATGGGACGTCGACGAAGGCCGTGGGTTGGGTATCGGGCACGCGTGATGGACTGCCGGTTTAGAGCATCTCCAGCCACGCCTCCAACAGACCCGCCAAACCCCTTTTTTAGCGACTGCGTCGAAAAATCCTTCCAGTCGCGTCCTCAGGGCTCCGAATTCTGTCGATTGAGCCCTTTTTTTGGGCCGGCGATCCCAGGCCGAACCCAGCGCGCTGGGGGGGGGCACTTGGGGGCTCCGGCGGAAGGGAAAGCGGCGCGTGGGACACCACTGTCAAGCGAGAAACGCCTTTTCCCCTCGCGCGACACAGCACGCCTCGCCGCCACGTTGATTCCGGTGCCGCCCACCTGCCCACAACCGTTGCACCGCCGCTAGAAAAAGGCCATTTCCCCGCCGGATCCGCGGCAGCCTCCATCCCGCCTCCATCCCCCGCGCTCCTGGGCGATTCTGGCGCTGCTCCGACGGCCACGCAGGCGGGGTACCGACAGCTGCCCATCCACCGCGCCCGCCAGGTGTTCGGCGATTTGCCTGTTCGGCCATGGACTCAGACGACGAGGAGGCATTCGCGGCTCTGATAGGGGAGGAAGCCGAGGCCGACACCGCCGACGAGGAGCACCTCATGATCCTCGTCGCGCTGGCCGGCCTGTTCGCGAACGATGTCAAGCCGCGGCGAGGTGGCTCGGCGCCGGGCCGCCGCAAGAGCAAACAGAGGCATCGAATGGAGGGCTATTGCATGCTCTACGCCGACTACTTCGTCGATGCTCCTCTGCACAACGAGAAAGTCTTTTAGCGCCGTTATCGGATGGGCCGGAAGCTCTTCCTCAGGATTGTGAATGCCATCCGGGAGTTCGACAGCTATTTCATTTGCAAGAAGGATTGCATCGGCACAGTTGGATTCTCCTCACTCCAGAAGTGCACCACAGCTATGAGGATGCTTGCATACGGAGCTTCCGGTGATATACAGGAGGACTACAGACGCATGGCCGAGTCCACCACCATTGAGTGTTTGTACAAGTTCTGCAGGGCAGTGGTGGCAGTGCTTGGACCACAATATTTGTGATCACCCAATGCTGAAGACACTGCTCGGATCCTAGCACAGAATGCAGCAAGAGGATTTCCTGGGACGCTTGGAAGCATCGACTGCATGCATTGGGCATGGAAAAACTGCTAATTTGCTTGCCAGGGGATGTAGAAAGGTGCCAAAGGAGGTTGCAGTGTGGTACTTGAGGCAGTGGCCACCATGACCTATGGATTTGGCACTCCTTCTTTGGTATGCCAGGAACTCACAATGACATCAACGTCCTGCAGTGCTCGAATGTCTTTGCCAAGCTTGTTGAAGGTCATGCTCCTCCGGTGAACTTCGAGGTCAATGGACGCCACTACAACAAGGGATACTATCTAGCAGATGGCATCTGTCCGAGATGGTCCACATTTTTGAAGACTATCTCAAACCTTGTACCAGGAGGCAAGAAGTCACAGTTTGCTAAGTGTCAGGAGGCTTGCAGGACGGATGTCGAGCGAGCATTTGGTGTGCTCCAATCTCGATTTGCTGTTGTCTGGTACCCCGCTCTGACCTGTTCGAAATTGCAGATGTGGGAGGTGATGAATTGCTGTGTCATCTTGCACAACATGGTCATTGAGAGCGAGCAGGAAGAGCCAATGTATGACACTAAACCATATTTCAGGAAGGGTCCTCTTGCAGTTGTTGATCACCAGATACCGGCAACATGGGCTGCCTTCCTCAATATGCGACAAGAGATCCGAGACCCATAGGTGCATCAAGAACTGCAGGACGATCTGGTGGAGCGCCTATGGAGGATCAAGGGCAATGCCTAGTTCGATTTGTTTTAATTTGTGTTGGAATTATGAGATTGCTTCATTGAACTATTTTGATTTGTATTGATTTCCGTGATGAACTTTGTCTTAAAAATTTAGTTTTGTTGAATTTGTGCCGAAAGCACACCGAATTTGGGTCGAACTTGGGCCCAATTTGCGCCGAAATTGGGCCGAAGTCGCCGATTGGGAGCGACCTTGGGGGCGGCTGGGAAGCCGAGCCCCCCCCCCCCCCCCCCCCGAAGCCGATTATAGCGCCGGTTCGCACCCAAGCGTCGCTATTTGAGGCCCTTGGGGGGCCGAATGGCTGGAGATGCTCTTAGTTATAAGAGCAACTCCAACGCAAGGACCCAAACGGACACGGATTTTGTCCCTTTTTTGTCCGTTTGGGTCGGCTGCCAGCCTAGCGTGGATATGTGATATGTCTCCAACGTATCTATAATTTTTGCTTGTTCCATGCTGTTATATTATCATTCTTGGATGTTTTACAATCATTTTATAGCAACTTTATATCATTTTTTGGGACTAACCTATTGACATAGTGCCAAAGTGCCAGTTGCTGTTTTTGCTTGTTTTTTACTTCGTAGAAAATCAATACCAAACGGAGTCCAATCGCGACGAAACTTTTTGGAGATTTTTTCTGGACCAGAAGACACCCAGTGGGCCAAAGAAGTGCCGGAGAGGTGGGCTGTGGAGACCACAACCCATCAGGAGGGCCCCGGCACGCCCTGATGGGTTGTGCCCTCCTCGGGGCCCCTCTCCACTGCCTCTCATGCCTATAAATTCCTAAATATTAGGAAACCCCCAAAAATAACCCAGACTCTCCGTTCCACCGCCGCAACTCTCCGTATCGACGAAAAACCAATCTGGAGGCGTTCCAGTACCCTGCCGGAGAGGGTAGATCATCTCCGGTGGCCATCTTCATCATCCCGGCGGAGGCCATGATGATGAGGGAGTAGTCCACCCTCGGGGCTGAGGGTATGTACCAGTAGCTATGTGTTCAATCTCTCTCTCTCTCTCGTGTTCTTGAGATGTCATGATCTTGATGTATCACGGGCTTTGTTAATATAGTCGGATCACATGATGATTCCCTTGCTATCTTGTTGTGATGAATTGGATCTTTCCCTTTGAGATCTCGTTATGTTGGATTGAATATTGGATTTGAGAACACTTGATATATGTCTTTCATGCGGATACCCGTAGTAACAATGGGGTATTCTATTGACTCACTTGATATATGTTTTGGTACTCAACTTGCGGATTCTCGCGGTGACATTGGGTAATCTATGCATAGGGGTTGATACACGTTCTTGTCCTACTTTCTCCGATAGAAATCTTGGGGCACTCTTTGAGGTTCTTTGTGTGGATTGAGTATTATGAATCTGAAATTGTTTGATGCGTATTGTATAATTAACTCATGGATACTTGTGGTGACATTGCAGTATCTAGGTGACATTAGAGTTGGTTGATGCGTATCATATGGTGTTATTCTAGTACGAACTCTTAGATAGATCGAACGGAAAGGATAACTTGATGTTATCTTAGTACGAACTCTTGAATAGATCGATCGGAAAGGATAACTTTAAGGTGGTTTCGTACCCTACAAACAATTTATTCTTATGTTCTCCGCTAGATAAGAACTTTGGAGTGATTCTCCATTGCACGTTGAGGGATAGTTATGTGATCCAATTATATTAGCATTGTTGAGAGATTACACTAGCGAAAGTACGGACCCTAGGCCTTGTTTTCAAGCATTGCAATACCGTTTGTGCTCACTTTTGTTACTTGCTACCTTGCTGTTTTTATATTTTCAGATTACAAAAACCTATACCTATCATCCATATTGCACTTGTATCACCATTTCTTCGCCGAACTAGTGCACCTATACAATTTGCCATTGTATTGGATGTGTTGGGGACACAAGAGACTTTTTATTATTTGATTGCAGGGTTGTTTGAGAGAGACCATCTTCATCCTACACCTCCCACGGATTGATAAACCTTAGGTCATCCACTTGAGGGAAAATTGCTACTGTTCTACAAAACTCTGCGCTTGGAGGCCCAACTAAGTCTACAAGAATAAAGTTGCGTAGTAGACATCAATATGCGGCGGACAAGCGCGGTCGATGGATGTACCCAACGCACAAAACATGCAGCGGACAAGCGAGGAGGCGAAATCAAGCGACAAGTCAAAAAAGACGGCGGCGAGGGCCCGTGGCGGCCGAGCCCAACGCAAAGGGCACTGAGCCCGCGAGTGTCCTAGTACGCGCCGTAGCCGGTGATCTTCCCGCCGACCGCTGCAGTTCCCTGAGTTCTCCATGCTGCCAGAGATCTCCCCTTCCATGGATGGCGGCACGGTCAACGACGCTCGAGCGGCAGCCGATCGGATCGAGTGAGGGCAGGGACGCAGGCAACGAGGCAGCCATGGGAGGAAGCAGGAGCTCGAGGGGCACGGGATTGGACGCGGCGGGGCAGATCCGGCGAGGAGGAGGCCGGAGTCGAGGCGGGGGCACGCCATGGGAGGCGGTCAAAGCTTCGGGAAGCACCATCCATGGCGGTTGGTACCTGCGGGAGAAGAGGAGAGAGATTTTGAGAGAGATAGGAGAAAGGGAGAGAGGGAAGGGAGAGGAAGGAGAGATGGCCGGCGGCGTGGTCAACGGCGAAGGTCCGACGGCGTGCGGGGATGGGTTGTGGCGGCAGAAGCCCGCTCGATCGCTGATATGCGGGACCAGGGCGGACACGAGCGGACGGGAGCAATCGACGGGAGCGTCCGCTTTTGTCTGTCGCGGACCCATTTGTCGCCCATATTTGCGCTCAGCTTGGGTCGGGACGGACAACAAATAGACATCAGGTGGACGCTCTGTCCGTTTGGGTCGCCCAGTTGGGCCAAGTTTTCCATCCGGGTGAGGCAAACGGACAAAATGGTTCATCCGGTTGGAGTTGCTCTAATGATTGACCCCCCTCAAAAAAAAGTTATAATGATTGATATGCATTTTTACCGTGCATTGACTATTAATCATTTTGCGTCAATTTTTTTACTTATGATTGGTTTTGCCACACCTTATTTTTCTTTCGTCCTCCGCCTCTACGTCTTGGTAGTCATGCATATTGGCCTTGGCGGTTGTCATGGGTGCAATCACTGCTTGGAGGTCACACTCAAGCTTCCTCTAGGGCTATGAGGACCACCAGGGCGCCCTTGAGCACGACAACGCTCCATGCAACCTAAGGTGGCAAATGGTGTGAAATATTATGATAGACACTAAATCTTTGAGATGTTTTAAACCCTCCGCTTATTATCTCATCTACCCGTCCAGAAGTTCTTTTAACTACATTCAGACATCACATTTGGTAGATTGCAGCTTGGTTTATGTTGATTCAAGTCCGCTCACATATGTAAGCATGGCTTTAGAATGTCGTCAATATGGCACATACCATTTTAAATGGGATATAGTAATATGTAGAGAAATCTCAAATGTTGATTCGAACGCACTACAATTCTAAAATTCTGCATTAGAAATATAGGACAACGATAAAAATTATGATGTGATATGCTCATATGCAACAAGTAAACATATAATTAGTATTTTGGCCTACCTTGCAAATAAGAATAATGTTGTGTATAGTTGCAGCATTAGTAGAAATGTGAAAAGAAATGGAATAACCATTTTTTTGTTACTTTAGAAGGTCTTGACCGAATTTATTTGAATAACCGAATGCGGCTAAATCTTGTTTTCATGTGGCTCCGTAGGGCATATTACTAGTAATTTGAAAATTTCAACGGTTGTATATTTGACCCAGACCACTATGGGGTCAGAGCATCTCCAACAGGCGCCCAACGCGCGGCGCACAAAAAGCGGGTTTGCAGCGCGCGAAAATCAATTTTTAGCGCGCGGCCGAGCGCTGGCTCCAGCGGCCGCCGCATAATATAGCGCGCGCGGCGCTCCAGCAGACGCGCAAAACTACAGCGCTCGCGAGCAGCCGGCGCTTGCAATATGCATTATTTTGCAAGACAATTTGATAATATTTGATCAAAAATGAAACACAAAAAGACATAGGAAGTTCAAAAGCATTTCACAATATCCCATCATCTCATCATCCAACCAAGTTCAAAATCACAAACGAAGTTTAACATAACAAGTTCACACAAACAAATGGCACATGATCAATCATGTCGCATCCTCATCTTCGTCCTCCTCTTCCTCCGATTCATCATCCTCATCCGAAGTCTCATCTTCGTCCTCCTCTTCATTGTCTCTCGGAGATGGCGAAGGTATGTGAGGCACACCGGAAGACATGCGTCCACCCATGTCACCCGGAGGTGCTCACATGCCTCCCATGAGTGACGCAAAACTCATGCCTCCCATGCTTCCCATGGTACCTCCGAAGCCACTCATGCCTCCCATGCCGCCCATGGTACCTCCCATGGTAGCTCCCATGCCACCCATCCCTCCCATGGTAGCTCCCATTCCTCCCATGGTAGCTCCCATGCCTCCCATGGTAGCTCCCATGCCTTCCATGGTTGCTCCCATTCCTCCCATGCCTCCCAAGGCCATGGCTCTTTTTTGGACCAAGACTTCTTCACGGGCAAGATTGACGTACTCCTTTTGCTTCTCATCGAGGATAGATGTGTCCATGACGAACAAGTTCTTCTCCCATTCTAACATTCTAGTGCGCTCCTCCATGGCCAATTTCTTCTCCTCCAATGCCACCTTCCTATCCTCGGCTGCCACCCTCCTCTCCTCGGCTGCCAACCTCCTCTCCTCGGCCTCCGCATCTTGGTTCCTTGCCATCTTCCTATCCTCGTTCGCTTCCTTTCTTGCATTCACAATAGCTTTCATAACATTTTTGAGGTCATCATCTCCTTTCCTCTTCTTCTTTTCTTGTCTTTTTTTGTTCTCCAATTGGTCTTTTTGGCTTCGAGTAGGCAACCGAGTTTGGTGTAGGGCTTCTCTTGCCATCATCGGTTGATGCCTCCTCCCCCTCATCATCCAAATCAATAGTTCGCTTGCGTTTGTTGGTCTCCTCGTCGACACCTTCATGTGGCTTCCATTTCTCATCATCCTTCAACTCTTCATAGCAATGGGGCAAGGTAAATGGTCTCCGTTTCTTGAGCTTCCCTTTCTTGTTCTTCTTTTCGGTGCATCGAAGATACCCTCACCATCCTCATCCCCTTCAAACTCATCATTGGTTTGAGACCAATGAGAATTGTTGGAGTCAACACCCATAGTTGACATATAGGTCTCATCATTGAAACTACAAAGTATATACAACAAACAAATAAGCTATCCATATGTATCCATTCATGTAAAAAAACAACAACGAAAAAAATTGACGAAGTCATACCTTGTTGGCATTTCATCACACACCTTGTGCGCATCGGGCGCCGGCGCAACAAACGAGCTCGCCGGTGCTTCGCTCGCCCGCGCGTCGGCCACGCGCCCTGCAAGCTTCTTCTTCGGCCGCCTAGAGGAGCCATCCGCCGCCTTCTTCTTCTTCCCGATCACCTTCCCTGCCTTTGCCGCCGCCGCATTTGAGAGCTTCGTGAGGGGGTCACGTGGCTTCACGATGGGCGCCGGCGCAACGCCACCCGCCGAGGTCGTCCTTGGCGCCATGAAGAGCCCGCGCGCGAGTCCGGTGCTTGGAGGAGCACCGGCGGAGGCGAAGCCAAAGCTCCCCGCGCTAGGGTTGGCTGTGGCGGCGGCGGAGGGGCACTAGTAGAAAACAGACCTATAGTGCCGGTTCGTAAGGGCCTTTAGTGCCGGTTCTCCAACCGGCACTAAAGGGTGGGGACTAAAGCCCCCCCCCCCTTTAGTGCCGGTTCTCCAACCGGCACTAAAGGGTGGGGACTAAAGGCCCCCCCCCCCTTTAGTGCCGGTTCAACACGGCCCGGCACTAAAGGTCCACCACGTGGCACCTGCCGGCGCCGTGGGCTGGGGGACCTTTAGTCCCGGTTGGTAACACCAACCGGCACTAAAGGACCACCACGTGGCACCTGCCGGCGCCCTGGGCGGGGGACCTTTAGTCCCGGTTGGTAACACCAACCGGGACTAAAAGTATTTAATTCTTTCAATTTTGGTTTATTTTTCCTTTTAATTTTGTGTTTTCCATTTATTTATTTTTCATTTCAAATATATATTACGCTGCTACATACTGTACACGTTGTGCATATATATATATGTATATATAAATAGAATTTCTCGTACGACGACCATTCACATACATATATATATATATACAATTTGTTATATACAATTTCTCGTACAATTTGCGGATCATTACATATGCAGGGCATTACTGCTTGATCTTGTAATGGTATTCTCCTTTGGGATCTATGACCTGGTCGAGCAGAAATCCAGCTATTTCCTCTTGAATTGCTCGTACGCGAGCCATTGGTAGGAGCTGGCCCCGCATCTCGTTCAACTATAATCAGGAGATCAAGATGAATATATTAGTTGTGTGTATATATATTAGCTAGATCATGATAAAAAATTATGGATAGTGTTCTGGCAAACGTCGTACCCAAAGATTTCTTTCGTTTCTGCTCCTTTCAGACGTGATCATGCGAATGTTCTCGCAAACGTAGTATGCGCATGAAGCATTCCCCTGCTCCTGCTTCATGCACTTTACGAGAATAAAATTCAATCAGGTAATAATTAATCAAGCATGATAATGGTATTGAAACTAGAATTAAAGAGATGCACGGACGTAGCTAGCTAGTACTACTTAATTACCTTGGGTCGCACCCATGTCAGCTTTTTTTCCCAGTCGCCTGGGACCTCTTTGACGAACCTGGCCCAAGCCCTGCCCGCCGGCAAAGAAAATGAATAAAGGATTTATTAACTAGTTGATTTCAGGAAATGAAGTAAAGACGCCGACATAGTGCGATAATGATTGAAATTACCTGTCGACCATCCCCCTCACGGTTGCGTATTCGGATGGATTCTTATATAGTGAGTCCAGTACTTCAACTTTTGCCTTGTCAACTTCAATGATTAACAAGATCCAGTGGTAACTGCATGCGCACACGTTTTGTATAAATAAGCGGGCACGTGCATAACTCATCAACTACACTTATTAGCATCTAGTAATTAAGCAAAAAATAGAATTTGTAGTACAAGATATAGTAACACTCACCCGAAGTTGTAAGGAAGTAGTATTTCTGGTTGGGTGTTTAGTTGCTTCAAAAACTGTAGCAGGGATTTCTCTGTGTCTTTTCTCGAATATTGATCTTCCCATATCGCCTGATTAATCGTATTTGGGTCAATGAACCCAATGCCATAGCGTCCAGCTTTTTTCATTTCATACATCTTCATTCTGCATAATACCACAGAAAAGAATATAGTGAGGATAATTACAGGTAATGAACGAGAGCACAGCTAGCTAGCTAGAGACAATAGCAGAAAGAAATCACTTATAGACAATAGCAACTGACGATAGATTTGTCGAGTGCGTCTTGATTGAATAACTGTAACAACTCTGAATAATGAATCCACACATCTTTTTTATGGAAGTAATGCATTTTCTTGACTTTCACCATGAGGGACTCTTCATTGGTATTTGCTGTTTTTTGCATGTACCACGTATGCAAATCATACATTCTCGTTGGTAGAAGCTTGACTTCGTCAGGCTTGACCAGAGGTTTGCCGCGGACATATTGCCATTTTACTTTCTCCTCTGTAATCCCGGGGATTCCCTCAAGGCCTAGGAGTTGTTCAACAGTGACACCGGCCTCTTTAGCCTGCCTTCTAAGATCGTCGGTTATTACCAGCCGATCGGCGGTACTCACAGTTGTTTGTACAATGAGCGGGGGGATCGATTGCACTGCCTGTTCTCCCAGCTGGGGAATAGTTTTCCCGCTTTTTTTGCCAACTGCTTGGCTCGAGCTCGAGCTCGACTCCTTTTGCCCTGCCAAATATGACTTCTTGATAGACCGCACATAGTCGGAGTCCTTCTGATTGTCAGCCGGTGCAGCCATATCAATAAAGTGCTGTGAGACATGCTCAGGTACTTTCTCCTTTGGCGGCGCGGGCGGTTTCGGTGCAAAATGGGCCTTCAATTGGGCATCACATGCGTCGTCGAGTTCCTCCTGAGTCAGGTGGTAAGACAACTTCGGAAGAGGCTTGAGATCTGGACCATATTTGAATTTCTTGCCTGTTGTACCGCTAGCCGTCATAGCTGCGGCCTCTCTCTTCCGCTGTTGCTTAGGCTGATGCCGTGCCGGACTTGGAGGAGGAGTCGGCTGATGCGGTGCCGGCGGACTTGGAGGAGGAGGAGTTGGCTGACGCCGTGCCGGACTTGGAAGAGGAGTCGGCTGATGCGGTGCCGGCGGACTTGGAGGAGGAGGAGTTGGCTGACGCGGTGCCGGACTTGGAGGAGGAGTCGGCTGACGCGGTGCCGAACTTGGAGGAGGAGGAGTCGACTGACGCGGCGGCGGACTTGGAGGAGGAGGAGTCGGTGGCCTTGGGAAGACGATGCAATCCTTTTTCCATAGAATGATACGATGTATGGCCTCTCCCAGTGTTCTCTCCTCGTCACCTCCAAGAATGTCAAGTTGTAGCTGGTGATATCCTGACATCACTTCATCAACCCCGACACGAGCATAGCCTGCTGGAATGGGATTGCAATGGAAGGTTGCTTCAGGGTGATTTGCTAAAGCATAGCCGTCCGCCACCTTCATGGATAAGTTCTTCACTTTCATGTGTAGCTCACAGTTAGTCCTGTCTTTGATATCATCCACAGGGTAGCTAGCTAGCAGTGCATTATCGATATCGGCCGGGGCGGAACCCATGTTGCTTCTCGGCATAGATGGGACGGTGCTATCCAATGCTGGATCGATCTGCTCATGCTGCCGCTGAGACGCCCTTTCCTGGCTGAGTGAGTCGATCTGCTCCTGCTGCCTCCTGACAAATCGTTCCAACTCCAGGTGCTTTGATTCTAGGCCTTCAAAGTGGAGTGCTTCCTCCTTCTTCTTCTTCTCCTCCTGCATCTTCTTTCTCGCACGGCTTCTATAGTCGTCGTTCCAATCCGCAAACCCCTCAAACCACGGAACAACGCCTTTGCCTCGTGTTCTTCCCGGGTGTTCACGATTCTTCAGGGCACGCGTAAGCTCGTCGTTCTCTCTATTGGGCGTGAACACCCCCGTTCGAGCTTCTTCTATTGCAATAAGTATTTCGTCTGTCGCTTCTTTAAGACTTGCCTTCACCATAACCAGCCCTGTCTCCGGGTCCAACTTCCCTCCATGTGCATAAAACCATGTCCTGCACCTGGGGGGCCATGTCAATGTAACTGGACTGACCCCTGCACTAATCATCTCTTGCTCAGATTTATCCCACTTAGGCAGGGCCACCTGGTAGCCACCTGGCCCCATTTGATGGTGCCACTTCTTTTTCGCAGCATTAATCTTGTTTTTTCTCGACCGTTCCTGAGCTTCTTCTGATTCCTTGAACTTCACGAAAGCGTCCCAGTGATCTTTTGCCTTCACCAGTGCTCCCGTGAATTCTGGAGTCTTCTTTCCGGATTTGACGTACTTACTCCATGTATTTTTCTTGAACGTGTTGAATGCGATCGCCATCTTTTTAAGAGCATAGTTTCTGACTTTCTTCAGATCTGCATCTGTCAAATTATCTGGTAGGGTGAAATGTTCCATGAGCGTAGTCCAAAGCACATCTTTTGCTCTTTCGTCGACAAAAGTAACTCCTGCTCGATCTCCCTTTGCTGGCTTTTTCCATTCTTGAACGGAGATCGGGATTTGGTCCCTGACAATAACTCCGCATTGATTCTTGAACTTGGTCGCATTTTTCTAGGTTCAAGCGGTTCGCCAGTTGATGTTTTGATGGAATCGATGTTGAACTTTACGCCTTTGTCCAACTTTTTGGCTGGGCCTCGAACTACCCTGTCGCTTGTAGAAGATTTGCTCGATCCGGAGGCCTAAAAGAAGAAAGATCGATTCATTAATACATACAAATCAATTAAGACATGTAATAATCACCGGATGGCTTATATATTAAATATACCTCACCGGTCTTTGTTATTTGAAGAACATTTTCTTCGTCAACATCGTTGTCGTCGCCTTCATCTATTCGTTCGTCTTCATCAAATATCATACAACCCTCACCGGAATTGTTCAGATATTGCGAGCCGTCATCATCTTCAGGTTCATACTCTGGGCTCTTGGAGCGTATGATGTCGAACAGAGCCTCTTCTCCTTCTCTGCCGGTATTGTCCATAGCTTTTATTTAACTAATACAGAAGAAAGATAAAACAATTTAGTATTCAAATTAGAATGCATGCAATCAATAAGGAAAAACTGAATCATAGTACATAATATGCATCTCGAATAATTCATATAATATGCATCATCGAATATAATCTCGAATAAATCCTCTCGAATATTATCGAATATAATCTCGAATACATCTTGAGTATTATCACTAGCTAATACAGATCGAATATTATCGAAGAATCTAGTTCACTTGCGGTTCCTGAGGCGCGGGCGGTGGACACCCAAAGAGAAGGCACTATGACAGGATCATAGCTCGGGTGAGATCCCTGAAGAACCTGCCAGGTATTGGAGAACCTGACGTCCAACGCATCCATGTAGCGACGGACGTGCTCGTCCTCCTCCCTGACACGGCGACGTACCACCTCCGGCGGCGCCGGCTGCCTCCGCACCGAAAGTGGCCCACGCGAACGCCACCAAAGAAGCTCCTGGTCGACGACGGGACCCGGGGCCGGGTTCCTCACCAAGCCGCGCGCCCCTGAAGGTAGCACCTCCCAGTGCCAGCCCGGCGGAGCCCAGTCCCGAACGTTGCCCCTCTGAAGCAGGACGTCGTCGCGAACGAGTCGACGACGAGGATGGGGGCCAGGCATCGTTGACTCCGAGAAAAAATTCTTATGAAAAAAAATTCTAATTAACATTTCTATACATCTAATTATATACATCTAATTAACATTTAACATTTCTATACATCTAATTAACATCTAATTAACATTATATACATCTAATTAACATTTAACATTTCTATACATCTAATTAACATCTAAAAAAATCTAATTAACATTTCTATAAATCTAATTAACATTATTAGTATACCCTAATATCTAACATTTCTATACATCTAATTAACATATAATTAACATTATATACGTCTAATTAACATTTATAAAAATAAATTCCATGGCGGCAGGGGCTCACAGCTGGGCGACGGCGACGGCGACGGCGACTGCGACGGCGACGGCGACTGCGACGGCGCGCGAGCTCGAGGAGGGGGCGGCGCGTGACGGGGGCGGCGACGGCGTGGACGGCGCGTCGGGGGCGGAGACGGCGACGGCGACGCGTTGGGGGCGGCGACGGCCTCGGGGCAGGCGGTGCGTCGGCGCGCGGCGGCGATCTCCTCTGTTCAGTGGTCGAAGAGACGAAGAAGCAGAGGGAAAATGAAAAAAATTCAACTGCTGCTTATATAGGAGGACCTTTAGTCGCGGTTGGTGGCTCCAACCGCGACTAAAGACCCCCCTTTAGTCGCGGTTGGAGCCACGAACCGTGACTAAAGGTGAATTTCACCAGCCGAAGCGGCGGGAAGCGAAACCCTTTAGTCGCGGTTGGTGGCTCCAACCGCGACTAAAGGGGGTCTTTAGTCGCGGTTGGATCCACCAACCGCGACTAAAGACCTGTTCCTGGCACGGCGCACTGCAGTGGAAGTTTAGTCCCACCGCGCTAGTCGAGGGGCGCCTCGACCAGTTTATAAGCCCCGGCGCTGGCACTGCATTGAGCTCCTCTCTAATGCAGGCCTTCTGGGCCTACCTCTGCTTCGATTCCCTGTGGGCCTACTGGGCCACGCAGGCCCAGTAGGCGGGATTTTTTTAATTTATTTATTTTTCATTTTTTTGTTTTCTGCTTTAATTTTTTTTATTTCTGAGTTGTTTTTTTTCTTTATTTAGAGTTTCTTTGTGAATCCTTTTGCTTTAGGTAAAAAAATATATAAACTTTCTGTTAGTGCCAGTAGTTTTCATATTTGAATAGTTTAAATTTGAATTATTTGAAATTTGTGTGAATCACTAGTTTGTGAATAACTTTACTTTAAAAATAGATTTTTGAGTGATTATTTTTTTTCTGTTTAATTTTATTTATTTTTATCATTATATTCAATTTGGTAATACTTAGGTTATTTAAAAAAATGAAATGCCTTTGTAACAGATGAGTTTTCGTCTTAAAGCCTGATACTTCGAAATAGTTTGTCCATTTTGTACACGAAGTGCATCCAGTTTTTGCCGTAACCCTCTCAACTCTTTAGCACATGCTATGTGGGTGAAATGATGATACCACGCCAACTTTCAACCTTTTCAGAGTTCATTTGTAGTGCTTTTCAATTTCAGGGTCATTTAGATCAAAAAAATCAGTAAATGCATGAAAAATAGCAAATCAAGTCAGAAATGGTTGAAAATTGATGGCGTGGCGTCGAATGGTGCATACTGAACGCACAAAAAGTCTGGAGTTGAAATAAGTTTTAAAAAAATGAAATGCCTTTTTAACAGACGAGTTTTCGTCTGAAAGCCTGATACTTCGAAAGAGATTGTACATTTTGTACACGAAGTGCATCCAGTTTTTGCCGTAACCCTCTCAACTTTTTAGCACATGCTATGTGGGTGAAATGATGATACCATGCCAACTTTCAACCTTTTCAGAGTTCATTTGTAGTGCTTTTCAATTTCTGGGTCATTTAGCTAAAAAAATCAGTAAATGAATGAAAAATAGCAAATCAAGTCAAAAATGGTTGAAATTGATGGCGTGACTTCGAATGGTGCATACTGAACGCACAAAAAGTCTGGAGTTGAAATAAGTTTAAAAAAATGAAATGCCTTTGTAACAGACGAGTTTTCGTCTGAAAGCCTGATACTTCGAAAGAGATTGTCCATTTTGTACAAGAAGTGCATCCAATTTTTGCCGTAACCCTCTCAACTTTTTAGCACATGCTATGTGGGTGAAGGTTGTACCAATCAGGAAGAAGCACACGGATCATGTGTTTCTTTCAAGAGCTTGTGAGCTGTTGGATCAGCACTATAACGACTAGTCCCGGTTCGTGCTAGCAACCGGGACTAAAGAGGCACACGACCCTATATATAGCCCACCTCTCGGACATGTTCGACACTTTGTGTGTTTACTCATTCGGATTCAAATCATTCGGATTCCCTGCATACGGTCCAACGGTGCATTTCATATTTCCACCGTTGGGCTGTATGCAGGGGAAACCGTGTGTTTTGTTGATCTATCTAGAAATCCTTTAGTTCATCGACCGAATACAAATCATTCAGATTCCCTGCATACGGTCCGACGGTGCATTTCATATGCGGGCACTCACGAGCCACCGTCGGGCTGTATGCAGGGGAAACCGTGTGTTTTGTTGATCTGTCTAGAAATCCTTTAGTTCATCGACCGAATACAGATCATTCGGATTCCCTGCATATGGTCTGACGGTGCATTTCATATGCGGGCACTCATGAGCCACCGTCGGGCTGTATGCATGGGAAACCGTGTGTTTTGTTGATCTATCTAGAAATCCGTTAGTTCATCGACCGAATACAAATCATTCGGATTCCCTGCATACGGTCCGACGGTGCATTTCATATGCGGGCACTCACGAGCCACCGTCGGGCTGTATGCAAGGGAAACCGTGTGTTTTGTTGATCTATCTAGAAATCCTTTCATTTTCCGACGGTATATTTCATTTTTCCAACTCCATTTTTACAAAGACACTTAGAAAGAAACAAAAGACAAATAGAAAGGATGATGCTCAATTGGCGGTGAAGCCGGTCACATCCCAGAGTGGGATCTTTGGGTATAAAACTTTTTCTTCGCGTGTGTCCCTTTGCGTCGTAACCATGGACAATCTTCATCGTTTAACTTGATGCTCGGGTCAACATTCACTCTGAAGGGAGCAATTTCATGAAACTTTTCATAATCTTCTGACATGTCTGTCTTGTCCTCCACTCCCACGATGTTTCTTTTCCCTGAAATAACTATGTGGCGCTTTGGCTCATCGTATGATGTATTCGCTTCCTTATCTTTTCTTTTTCTCGGCTTGGTAGACATGTCCTTCACATAGAAAACCTGTGCCACATCTTTGGCTAGGACGAATGGTTCGTCTGCGTACCCAAGATTGTTGAGATCCACTGTTGTCATTCCGTACTGCGGGTCTTCCTTTACCCCGCCTCCTGTCAGATTGACCCATTTTCACCGAAACAAAGGGACCTTCAAACCAAGTCCATAGTCAAGTTCCCATATCTCCTCTATGTAACCATAATATGTGTCCTTTGGCCCATTGATGTTTGCTGCATCAAAGCGGACACCACTGTTTTGGTTGGTGCTCTTTTTATCTTGGGCGATCGTGTAAAATGTATTCCCATTTATCTCGTACCCTTTGAAAGTCAATATAGTCGAAGATGGTAACTTGGACAGCAAGTACAGGTCATCTTCAACAGTGTCGTCATGCATGAGACGTGTCTGCAACCAACCGGCGAAAGTCACCATTTGTTCATGTGTAATCCAGTCGTCAGACTGCTCCGGGTGTTTGGAGCGTAGAATATTCTTGTGTTGCTCGATATACGGAGCCACCAAGGTGGAACTTTGTAGAACTGTGTAGTGTGCTAGAGCCAAAGAATGCCTGTCTCGGCATATTAGTGAATTCTTTCCTAGCGTGCCTTTTCCACCCAGTCTGCCCTCATGCCGCGATTCAGGAACACCAATCGGCTTAATGTCAGGAATAAAGTCAACACAAAACTCAATGACCTCCTCTGTTTCACGGCCCTTGGAGATGCTTCCTTCTGGCCTAGCACGATTATGAACATATTTCTTTAAGACTCCCATGAACCTCTCAAAGGGGAACATATTGTGTAGAAATACAGGACCCAGAATGGCAATCTCCTCGACTAGGTGAACTAGGACGTGCGTCATGATATTGAAGAAGGATGGTGGGAACACCAACTCGAAACTGACAAGACATTGCACCAAATCATTCTCTAACCTTAGTAGGATTTCTGGATCGATTACCTTCTGAGAGATTGCATTCAGGAATGCACATAGCTTCACAATGGCTAATCGAACGTTTTCCGGTAGAAGCCCCCTCAATGCAACCGGAAGCAGTTGCGTCATAATCACGTGGCAGTCATGAGACTTTAGGTTCTGGAACTTTTTCTCTGCCATATTTATTATTCCCGTTATATTCGACGAGAAGCCAGACGGGACCTTCATACTGAGCAGACATTCGAAGAAGATTTCCTTCTCTTCTTTGGTAAGAGCGTAGCTGGCATGACCCTTAAACTGCTATGGATCCATGCCGTCTTCTCCGTGCATACGTTGCTGGTCCTCCCGTGCCTCCGGTGTATCTTTTGTCTTCCTATACACGCCCAAGAAGCCTAGCAGGTTCACGCAAAGATTCTTCGTCACGTGCATCACGTCGATTGCAGAGCGGACCTCGAGGTCTTTCCAATAGGGTAGGTCCCAAAATATAGATTTCTTCTTCCACATGGGTGCGCGATTGTCAGCATCATTCGGAACAGATTGTGCACCAGGACCCTTTCCAAAGATTACTTTTAAATCCTTGACCACATCAAGTATATCATCACCAGTATGGTGGCGAGGCTTCTTCCGATGATCTGCCTCACCTTTGAAATACTTGTCTTTCTTTCTTACGGGATGCCTGCTCTGAAGAAATCGACGATGCCCCAGGTACACATTATTCTTACATTTATCCAAATATATACTGTCGGTATCATCTAAATAGTGCGTGCATGCGTGGTATCCCTTGTTTGTCTGTCCTGAAAGGTTACTGAGAGCAGGCCAATCATTGATGGTTACAAACAGCAACGCATGTAGGTCAAATTCCTCCTGTTCTTTCGCATCCCACGCACGTACACCTTTTCCATTCCACAGCTGTAAAAGTTCTTCAACTAATGGCCTTAGGTACACATCAATGTCGTTGCCGGGTTGCTTGGGGCCTTGGATGAGCACTGGCATCATAATGAACTTCCGCTTCATGCACAACCAAGGAGGAAGGTTATAGATACATAGAGTCACAGGCCATGTGCTATGATTGCTGTTCTGCTCCCCAAAAGGATTAATGCCATCCGCACTTAAACCAAACCATACGATCCTTGCGTCCTTTGCAAAGTCCTTCCACTTTCTGTCGATTTTTCTCCATTGCGATCCGTCAGCGGGTACTCTCAACTTCCCGTCTTTCTTACGGTCTTCGTTGTGCCATCGCATCAACTTGGCATGCTCTTTGTTTTGGAACAAACGTTTCAACCGTGGTATTATAGGAGCATACCACATCACCTTGGCAGGAATCTTCTTCCTGGGGCGCTCGCCCTCAACATCACCAGGGTCATCGTGGCCGATCTTATAGCGCAATGCACAGCATACCGGGCATGCATTCAAATCCTCGTACTCACCGCGGTAGAGGATGCAGTCATTAGGGCATGCATGTATCTTCTGCACCTCTAATCCTAGAGGGCAGACGGCCTTCTTTGCTTCGTACGTACTGTCGGGCAATTCGTTGTCCTTTGGTAGCTTATTCTTCATTATTTTCAACAACTTTTCAAATGCCTTGTCAGGTACACCATTCTGTGCCTTCCATTGCAGCAATTCCAGTGTGGTACCCAGCTTTTTCTTGTCATCTTCGCAATTTGGGTACAACAATTTCTCGTGATCCTCTAACATGCGCTGCAACTTCAGCTTCTCCTTTTCACTTGCGATGTTTCTCTTTGCATCGGCAATGGCCCGACCAAGATCATCAGCGGGCTCATCTGATGCCTCTTCTTCAGCTCCTTCCCGCATTGCCGGCTCAGCTTCTTCCCCCATTATTGTACCATCATATTCATGGAACCCATGGCCAGGATAGCTGTCGTCATCCTCTTCTTCTTCATTCTCTTCCATTAGGACCCCTCTTTCTCCGTGCTTGGTCCAACAGTTATAGCCGGACATGAAACCGGACTCAAACAGGTGGACGTGAATGGTTCTTGAGTTAGAGTAATTTCGATCATTCTTACAGCCAGCACATGGACAATGCATAAAACCATCCGCCCGCTTGTTTGCCTCAGCTGCAACCAGAAAAGTATTCACGCCATTAATGAACTGGGGAGAGCATCGGTCATCGTACATCCATTGCCGGCTCATCTTCATTACACAACACCGAAAAGACCAAATTAATACAAGTTCATACATAAAGTTCATACACACTTGTTCTCATAAAACAACATACAAACTCTCTAGCTAAAGCATTTAAATGCAACAACAAATGCGATCAAGATCGCAACTAAGGTAACAATTGATCCAACAGCATAGTGATTCACTATCAATGGCATATTTTTTAAATTTTCTAATCTTTAAGCGCATTGCATCCATCTTGATCTTGTGATCATCGACGACATCGGCAACATACAACTTCAGTTTCATCTTCTCTTCTTCAACTCTTTTCAATTTTTCTTTCAAATACTCGTTTTCTTTTTCAACTAAATTTAACTTCTTGACAAGAATATCTATGTCGGTTGGAATTTCCGGTTCACATACCTCCTAGATAAAAATATCTATGTCAACTTGATGGGCATAATTGTCATAAACACGAAATGCAACAAACAGTTATAAAAGAGAGTATATACCACATCCGAATCATAACCCGGACGAGGGCCGATGGGGACGGATATCAAAACCATGCCACTATGTATAACAAACAACCATATAGGTAAGAAAACTATACAAGTAACTATCTAAATCTTACAAACATGATTTTTTTTTATAAAAAGGATAAGAACAAGAGGCTCACCAAGGTGGTGCCGGCGACGGGACGGTGCTGGCGATCGACGGTGGTTAGGACGGGGACGGGAAGGCACTAAGTAAACCACACCTACACATGCAAAGTAAGAAGTTAATTTGAGCTCAAATTGCATATAAATCAAATAAACTACCACATATAAATACTCCAAACTAAAACCCACAAATCACTATACTTATAGAGCATTGCAAGAGCTAATCTAGCAATGAGAGATGAAAGGACAAAGTTGCTAACCTTTGTGAACACTTGGATGGATGGGGTGCCTCCAAATCTTGATAAATTTTGGCAGAAATGGAGGATGAGCTCGGGGAAGAGAGGAAAGGGGAAGAACAGAGAGCTCGGGCTGGCCGAAGGGTTCATATAGGGGACCTTTAGTCCCGGTTCGAGACACAAACCGGGACTAAAGGTTAGCCTATAGTCCCGGTTCGTGGAACGAACCGGGACTAAAGGTTATCGTGGGGCCCCAGGCTGACGCCAGCCTGCCACCACCCCTTTAGTCCCGGTTCGTGGCACGAACCGGGACTAAAGGTCCGGAACGAACCGGCACTAATGATGCCAGTCACGAACTGCGACTAATGGTCACATTAGTGCCGGTTCAAAACCAGACCGGGACTAATGATGTGAACAAAAGGTCTGTTTTCTACTAGTGGGGTCACGGACGTAGGAAGGGGTGAGGGGGATGTCGCCGCAGTCATCCATCGGGCGATTGCGCCGGCGGAGGCGCGGGGCGGCGCGAGAGCGGCGCGGGGCGGCGCGAGAGCGGCGCGGCCGGCGGAAGAGGTGGAAGAGGCGCGAGCGCTCGAGTGGTTCCGCGCGCGGGAGCGGGCGCACGAAATAAGCGGCGCACGATGCCGTTTCGCTCCGCGCACGGAACCACTTATGCCGCGCGCGGTTTTAGCGCGGCCGCTGGAGCGCCCGGTTCAGTTGCGCGCGCGCTAAAAGTGCTAATTTTGCAGTGCGGGGCGTTTTTTGGGCGCTTGTTGGAGATGCTCTCAGAGCCAGCCTGCACATTTTCCTCACCTAGTAAAATGTATATAAATGATGTAAAGATGTCTGAAATTCAGTTTAAGAGGAATGTTGATTCATGAAGAATGATATTTTAAATTATTTGTACGAGTCAAGAATTAGGCGTTTTCGTGTGAAATTTCAAAAAATTATACTACAATTAGTTAGAATTGTTATGTTTCATACAATGTGCATTAATCAGATGTGCGTTGCATGGGCATGTTTACTAGTTCATGTAAACAGGACATTTCGTACAAAGAAGGAACAATATTTTCATGAAGAAGGACTTGAAAAAAGGAACAATATAAATTGCTGGTATCATTTCTTGTTGCCGATTAAACATAGAGCGAAATTAGTCATCCTAAAAACAAGCAAAGCTATTCCATCGTGCTGGCAGGTCGTCGATATGATGAAAAAATTACCAGTAGTATGATTCATGCCTTTCTAGAAGAAGAATGACTTGTTTAGATCAGAGGCGGATGGCACTACATTGTTAACTTTACCCTTTGTTGTTGTCGTTTGTGATGATCCATTGCGAGCAAAAAAACTGGATTATAACAAAAGATTATCATCACGACGATAAATTAAGTTGGACAATAATCCGTGGAATTTGGAAATCATACTACATCAAGCAGCCAAACAAAAGAAAGTACGCGGGCCGGTAGAGCACAAAATTACAGGGAAAACTTAGGCTTGATCAGAGGCGGAAAAGGGCGGCGACCGACGCTCCGACGGCCGAGGCGACGGTGCCCGTGCAGAAGACAGCAGAGGCCACGACGGGGCCAGCCAAGTGGTGGATCTGGAAGTACAGCCGCGGGGCCGCCTCGAACGCAGCGCGTGATATCAGCGCGCCGGCGGTGCCTGGGGCGGCCATGGTGAGGCTGGTGCAGTACTGCCCGTAGCAGGGGACGAGGTAAGCGAGCGCACTCCAGACCCCCATGGCGACGTCGTACAGATTTTTTTTCACAAATAGTACATATTTTTGAACAAATTGGGAAAATATGATCAAAACATCAGAAATTGCAAAACTAGCACACCGTCGTCCTACGGTTGGACGAAACTGACGTTTCGGTCAACCACTGACCGAAACATGACGTGTCGTCCTCTGGTTGGACGAAACAACTGTTTCGTTCTACGGTTGGACAAAATATCAGTTTCATTCAAACAGAGGCCGAATCATCCATGCATTCGGTACCGAAGCCAGTTTCGTTTTTCTGCAGAACGAAAACTCTATTTTTTTGGTATTTCCTTCGCCGAAGAGTGCATTTTCCCGCCAGTTTCGTTCCCGCCCTTCACTCCCGCCCTTCTTTCCCGCCAGTTTCGTTCCCGCCCTTCTCTCCCGCCCTTCTTTCCTGCCAGTTTCTTTCCCGCCCTTCTCTCCCGCCCTTCTTTCCCGCCAGTTTCTTTCCCGCCCTTCTCTCCCGCCCTTCTCTCCCGCTAGTTTCGTTCCCGCCCTTCTTTCCCGCCATTCTCTCCCGCCATCTTCTCTTCTGACCCTATAAAACCCTCTCCGCAGCAAGGTGGGTGAGCAGGCAAGTGTAGTGTTTTTTTGGTCACCGTTTCTTTGCAGGTAATGGCTCGCCCCTTTTGCCGAGCTCCAGGTGGCCCTTATTCTTCCTTTGATTCTTCTGCGTCTGTCTTCACTGTGGTGCTGGATCGTCGCTGTTCAAGGCGTGTTGTAAGATTCTATATCTTGTTTATCTGATTGTGGCATATGGTTCATGTTGTTTAGGTTGGAATGTATTCTAATGCCTTTGTTTATATGATTATGATGTTTGCTACCATTCTTTTTGTAGTATGTTCCGTGCAGTGTTAGATCACATCTTGCTCGGTACATTGAGGAGTGCAGAGCTTTAGCTATTCGGAGGGGTGACACAGATATTGATCTTGCTCTTCACAACAGTGAGGGTAACTTATACCATGTTCTGTTTACACATGGTCGGGTGAGCAGTAAATTCCATGGTCCTTCCTGGGAGGAACTTGTGAATGATTATGGTCTCCGTCATCGTGACATGATGACTGTTAGGCTTGAGCACTATGGAACATGGTGTAGTGTTGATTTTCATCGGGATGGTGTTATGTTGTTCCCTTTACCCTGTGTTGGTAAGATTTTTTTTGAGTGATTTAAAGTTTTGTTTCAACTTATACGTTTTGCTGTTCTGCTAAATTTGTGAAATTATTTTTTTGTAGCTCTTGATGATCTGAGTGAAACTCAGAGGGAACTTGTTGACAGTTGTTTTTATAGTCGTGGTATCTTAAGTCTGAATTATCACCAAATGTATGTCATGTCGCGACAGCTCTTTGATGACAACTACATATTGTGTACTCATTTTGTTCATAGGATTGATTCCATGAATGTCAATGGTCAACATATGGTGAGCTTTGTTTTTGGCTACTGTATATTTTTTTGTTCTTTGCTCTAGTATACTGTTTTAAATTTGTAAGCTCAACATCATATAACTTGATGTTTTTTGTCAGGTTATTCCGACCATGGTTGTGAGGAGTTTGACGGAATTTGTGTCAATTCCTAGGACCGGTTCTTTAACTCTTGAAATTACTTTGGATTCTGAAGATGATGATATATCTGTGAGCATTCCTTGTTCCTACTTTATTGGCTTGGGTGATAGAATGGTGTTCAAGAAGGAAGGCTTCGGTAATTTTCTTCGGGCATCGTCTATTGAAGTCAACAATTTGGTGCTCATAACCTTCAAAGAGCGAGATCAGGAGCTAGTTGTTGTTTTCAGTCATCTGCCACAGTGATCGTACTATCTCGCCGTACTATCCCCCCATTTTATTTTCCCGCCCTACTATCCCGCCATTTTCTTTCCCGCCATACTCTCCCGCCACTTTTTCTCCTGACATTCTCTCCCGCCATTCTCTCCCGCCATTTTCTTTCCCGCCTTTCTTTCCCGCCTTTCTCTCCCGCCATCTTCTCTTGTGAACTTATATAACCACATCCGCAGTAAGGTGGGTGAGCAGACCCTTATGTCCCCCTTTCTCTCACGCCTTTCACTCCCGCCATCCTTTCGTGGAGATGTCTCATCCTCATTATCCTTTTGATCATAGTTTTCAATCTGGTATGTCCGATCGTCTTCTCAAACTAGCCGCCAATTTCAAGATGGATGATAGAGTAGTTCCATGGGAGGAACTCATCAGTAGTGACACCATAATGAATGAGTTGGCTCACTCATTAGCTAGGAGTGGGTGGCCTCCCAGGACATTTGAGAAGATACGAAAAGAACTTCTCAGGTTGCATGGCAGATGGCAGAAGGTCAAACTGCATAAGAGTGAATCTTAGATCAGGCTTGGGAGGAATAATTCAGATTTATGGTCAGCAGACAGTGAGGACGAAGACGACCTCTTCATGCCGAGCACCAAGGTCAAGACTACCGCATCGTCGAAGGCCAAGAGTTCTACTTCGACAAAGGGCAAGAGATCTGCATCGACGGAGGAGGAGGATGATGCATTCATGTAGTACTGTTTTATGTAGTACTGTTTAATTTCTGTTGTAGTGTTTAATTCAGCTGTACTGTTTAATTCAGTTGTACTGTTTAATTCAGTTGTAATGTTTAATTCAGTTGTACTGTTTAATTCAGTGGTAATGTTTAATTTTAGTTGGATGCATTTAGTTCGCAGTACAAGTGTTATCTCTCTAAACCAATTGACCAACTTTGTACTAAAGTTTTTTTGCCACCGACGGCTTCTCCCTCGGCCAGCTCGCTTTTCCCTTGCTTTTTCCCATGCGCAGACGCTAATTCCGATGCCCACACTGTAGCGATTGGCAGAATCGGCGTCTGATTGGCAGACTGTAGTGATTGGCAGACTGTAGTGATTAGCAGACTGTAGTGATAGGCAGACAGACGCTGATTCCTGTTGTCTGCTTTGTTTGATTCCTGCTGTCTGCGGTGCTATGATGTTGCTGCGGCGGACGCGCGTGTTTTATTTTCTTCTACCGACAACACAGTGCTCCTCATCTTTATATACGAGATGCCCATGCCTGCTCTCTCACGCTCTTCTCTTTGCTTCTGCCCACACTGCTTGCTCTTTCTCACTCTCTTCTCCATCGTCCAGCCGCACTTCAAAACACCAACGCGCTAGTCATTATGAGTTTGCCTTGCTCGGATCAAAGCATTAGGCCTACGAAAATGAAGAGTGGGACTTTGCCTCGGGGGGTGGAAGTACTTCGTTGTTGGTGTGGCGATCTCTGCAAGGTGAAGGAGGTGACGGATTTTTCAGATTGGTTGGGCATGAAGTTTTTCATGTGCGCCAATTATGAGGAAGATCCACCCGTTGCTACTTCACCGTACATCAGGCCTCCGGTATGTTTCAGTCACGAAGAATAAACACGTTGTTGATATTATTGTTGATTTGATATTTATATTTCTATTTTTGTTGTAGTCTCCTCCGCCTCTGTGCATGTACTATCGTTGGATTGACACGAAAAAACCGGACTGGGCGGTGACCGAGATTCGTGAAAGAGGTCGTCGTGCATGGGCAAGTTTGGACGCGGAAGAGCGCCGCGCGAAGGCGGCAGCAGAGGAGAAAGCAGAGCAGGAGAGAGAGTGGCAAGAGTACTGTGTGAAGCAGAGGGCTTTTCTTGATGAGATGAAGAAGAAAAACCGAGAAGAGGGACTACGACTGGCGGAGGTTTACCGACAGCGACAGGAGGCCCGTGAGGCTGAGAGGCAGATAAAGAAAGAAAGGGCTCGTGCAGCCAAGGCAGCAGAAGAAGCTGGTGATGGAAAAGGAAATATCCCCGTTGGACTCAGTAGATCTGCATCGACGGAGGACGAAGAGGACGTCTTCATGCCGAGCACCAAGGTCAAGACTACCGCATCTTCAACAATGTAGTACTGTTTTATGTAGTACTGTTTAATTTCAGTTGTAATGTTTAATTCAGTTGTAATGTTTAATTCAGTTGTATGCATTTAGTTCGCAGTACAAGTGTTATCTCTCTAAACCGATTGACCACTGAAATAAAACAAGAACATGTCTCATACATAAGTAGATAGTAATTTGTCCCATACATAAGTAGATAGTAATTTGTCACATACATAAAATAAACATGAATATGTCTTGAAAACAAATCAGTCTCTTACATAGATAATGACTCATACATAGATAGTAACACATACATGAAGGATGTCTGATGCATAGATAAAAGTCTGAAATAAACATAGATAGAAATATGTCTTATGCATAGATAATAGTATCACTCGGCTCTATGAGGACGCGTACGCTGTCTCCGCGGCCGAGGACCGGAAAGCGTGAGTGGGTTCTTCGGACGCACGTTACGTAAACCTCGGCCGTACAACGGCTCGTCAACCTCTAGTTGTGTCTCCTGCGTGAGAGGTGGTGGCGGAGTCGTCTGATAGGCTTGCGGGTCTCCCAAGACATCTGAATGGACATCTGATGAGCGGTCAGAAAACGCGGAAGTGTGTCCCCCAGGCGAAGCCATGTACTGTCCCTCAGTAGTGTATGTGGTATGAACGACGTCATAGTGAGTTGCATATTTATAATCAATTACTAACAAGAATGATGAATTATTATCTTGCCACATATGTTGCGACTGCCACTGCTGTTGATGAAGCCAATCATCTTCCTGTTGCGGCACCTGTTGCTGCTGCCATGATGAACTTCCTGGCTGGAAAGGAGGTGGTGCCCTGGGAGGAATCTGAGGCGAAACATGTGTTCGCGGACCCTGATGGTGCGAAGAGTGCCGAGGGGCCGATACCTGTGGGCGCGAATCCTGACGGCGCAAAGAGTGACGAGGGGGCGAAACATGTGGCCGCGGATCGTGAATGTCCAATGAGTGACGCGGGGGCCCTTGTGCTGCTCGACGAGGCACAACGTCAGACGAGCGCGTACAAGAAATAGCCTACTTGATACCTCGTAGATTGTCTTGAAGACGCCTCAACCAGGAGACGTGCTCCTCCTGGGGGAGAAGAGGCCCAGTCTCAACCCGGTGAATAAAAGCAGCAACATCCTCTTGAGCCTGTTCAGTCAACTCACCCTGAAAAGAATAAACACAAAGTTATATACGTATTCAAGATTTGATACGTGCACGCAATTGAGGGACATGATACTTACAGCATGGTGTCTGATCCCCACCATTGACTGAATTGGGTACATCTCCGATGTGCCAGGGGGCTGCATCTGGCCAGGAATTGCCGTCGGTACCAAGTATAAACGAGTCGACCTTCTGTACATCTGGAGATACGCGGCGAAATCCAGGGGCTGAAATGGGACATTCTCAACCCAGACTTGTGCCTCCGCCGCGTGCCACGAGTCAACGTACGGTCGAAGGGTCCGCATCCAGGCACTAAGAGCTTTTTCTCCTCCTTTGCAGCTTAAACTAAGATTGAGATATGTGTTGGACAATCAACAAACAAAGAAATATGGACACATGCGTTAGATAAGTTAGGAATGAACTTACTTGTGGACATGCGACTCGAGGGGACGATCCGGGCGAACTGGGTTAGCCAATTGGCGCCTACCAAACTGTCTCATAACCCTCTGTTGAGACATCTCCTCCACGAAGATGTCAAATATAATGTTTACCTTGGTCATCCAATATATGTGATCTCTGGTGCACAAGTAAGAAATCCCGCGGGGGTATCTGCGAGCCATCTCCTCCGCCGTGTAAGGCTGCCAAATGACCTGATCCTCGTGCAAAGTATCAAACTGTGCCGTGAAGGACGGGTAACAACGACTCACTTGTTGATGTGCATAATTTCTCTACAGATTAAAAATATAGTTGTGAGCAACAGGTTTGTCAACATAGAATAAAAAGTACCGGTCATAATGAAAAACATACCGCTCTACGTGTCCACACGGTACCAAAAGTAGGCAAGTCGATGGGATTTGCATCCATCTGTCTAACATCATATGGATCCTCAACATAGATGTTTGGTCGTCCGATAGGGAACCTCTCGTACGACCATAATTGCAACAACAGTGGGCATCCTAGCAATCCTGATTTTGAAGAGCGTAGTAAGCAAGCCTTGCACATACCTCTGTATGTAGCTGCTAAGACGGCAGAACCAAAACTCCTCGGCATAATGTCACGAGCTTCGCGTGCGTCTGCGATCTCTCTTGCAATACTGATGTACCGGGCATCAACAGTGTTGACGTGGTTATCCGTGAACATCACTTTGCCAAACAGCCACAAGATATATGCCTCTAGGCATCGATCAATCTGTGGCCTCGACAACTCTATGCCTGGATATCCTAGAAGGCCAATCTGCATGAAACAAAGAACATGGGAAGCTAAATAATGAGAAGATGTATGTCTAAACAGATAAGAATATAAAACTATTGATTTACCTGAAACTGGCTCAACCATATAAACCGAGGTCCATGTGAATCAGGATGTAAGTTCACCATCCCATCGGCTTGCCGAAGACCTGCGAAACGTGCCTGCATGTCCTCCCGCCAATCCTCTGGTACCTCTAACGGGCCTATGGCCTGGCCCGCCAAAGGTAGTCCCAACAAGTAGGACACATCCTGGAGAGTAGGCGCCATCTCTCCCCAGGGAAAGTGAAACGTGTGAGTCTCAGGCCTCCATCGGTCCACTAAGCATGTGAGCAGTGACCTGTCGTAACCGAAACGTTTGTGCTTCGCTCTGTACTCATCGATGTCCTCAGTGCCCTCCTCAGATGCTGGGATGTGAACCCACTCCTCTTTAGTGGTCTCAACCATACGTGCCAAAGGTAAAAGTCCTGCCCAAGCTAGCCTGGAAAATAAGAATGCAAAATTCAATTAGTGTGTGCATATTTTCAAGTACTACTGGAATAAGAACGACACATACCTATCAGTCCAATCAGGGTGTATCATCCAGTCAGACTTTGGAGTGCGAGTGACCAACACAGGGAGCGCATGGCCAGTCTCCATATGTCTAGCCCGATGTTTTACATCAATCGTAGGATTGAGCAAAGGATACGGAGCCATTGCTGCACAAAGTAAAACATAGTCCGCACATATTACAAAGTAAAACATAGTCCGCACATATTACAAAGTTAAACATAGTCCGCAAATATTACAAAGTTAAACATAGTCCGCACATACTACAAAGTAAAACATAGTCCGCACATATTACAAAGTAAAACATAGTCCGCACATATTACAAAGTAAAACATAGTCTCTCTCCCTCACCCTCTCCGTCCACGTCGTCCTCGACTGCCTCGGCCACGTCCACGCCTTCCTACTGACGTTGCAGCCACTGGCATTGTAGCCGTCGATGTGGACGCACCAGCAGTATCACCACCAACGGTACGAGTGGGACAATATTTCATCCTGTGGCCATATCCAGCGCATAGCAAGCATTGTCTAGTACACCCACCAGCTTCCGATTCGTCCATATCATTACGGATGCGACATACCTTCCTTCTACCTCTACTTGTCCGCATCATATCTGGGTCTGGGATGTATTGCCTGTCATCCGGGACCGTGTTGAAGTTACCCATAACTCTAAATCCAACCATCTCACCGGTCCAAGCATTCTGCACCGACTCTTTTAGATAATATTGAGACACGAAAGAGATCGCGTCCATTTTTAACTCTCCACATGCAGCCAACACATGTGAGCAAGGCAAGGGGAGCAGCTTCGGTTTGTTGCATGTGCACTCACATGTTGGCCTGACTCCACTTCCAATTTTCACCTCGTGTGTCTTCAACTCATTTGCAGAACCGAATCTATCGGTAGGTAGGCGCACCTCATACCTCCTTTCTTGATTACCAATGGCTGTGACAGTGTGCAACTTTGCTTTTTTGAGCTTCTTCGCCATGCACCGCATAATCTTTTCACAGTAAGATGTTTCGGGGTTCTTCTTAATATGCTTCTCAGATTTCAAGCGCCTATCTCTGAAATACCTCACCGTGCCATGAAAAACACCCTCGACAATTGCTGTTAGTGGCATACCCCTATTCCCTCTGAGGACAAAGTTATAAACCTCAGCAAGGTTGGTTGTCATGGTGCCATACCTCGCTCCATGGGTGTCATGAAGCAAAGACCACTTCACGGGAGGCTCTTTCTCTATCCACTGTGAAAAATTCTTTATTGCCCTCCCCTTCTTTCTCTTCGTACCGGGCGGGTCAAATGCTGGCAAGTCACAAAGCTCAATTGGCTCTAGCTCTGTGTTAGTTGGTTGCTTAGCCTGTGCAGCTCTCCTTGCCTTAACCTGTGCCTTCGTGAACTCATCGAGCTTCTTCCACAAAAAATCATACTTTTTTTGTTGGTTTTGTGCGCACAGCTTTTTGAACATATTCATGAGGCGCTTATTCTTGAACTGGGAGTAAAAATTAGCCCCAAGATGGCGCATGCACCATCGGCTCTGCATGTCCTGCCATGGTACTGGTTCGTTCCAACCTGGCGTCTGCAGTGCCCGAATGGCAGCTAGTATACCCGGATGCCTGTCATGAAGGATGCACACATTTGCCCGGTCCTTCACAATTACAATTTTCAGCTGCCTGAAGAACCATAGCCAACTCTCCAAGTTCTCACCCTTCACGAAGGCCATAGCAACTGGGAGGATCTGATTGTTGCCGTCCACGCCTATAGCGGTCAGGATCTGACCCATGTACTTACCAGTGAGAAATGTACCATCCACACACAACACAGGCAGGCAATGACTGAAAGCTTCGATGCATATAGTGAAAGAGAAGAACACTCGATGCAGCACCTTATGATCTGGGAATTCGGGCAGCGTCAAGTGCTGGATGTCGACATGTGTGCCAGGATTCCTCGCCTGCAATGTGTGCAGGAGACGGACAACATTATCATACGAGTCGATGAAGGTCCCAAACCTCTTCTCCATCGCTCTCTGCTTGGCCCTCCAAGCCTTCCCATACGGAATTTCGTAACTATATCTGCTCTTAATTGCATTCTGAATGTGTTTTGCTTCCATGTCTTTCTTGCTCACTATCTCACTGAACATGACTTCCGCAATGAGACTTGAAGTAAGGTTTGGATGATCCACCAGCGGATATTTCATCACACAATTGTGGGGCACAACCTTCGTCACAACCCAAGTCACGTCATACTTTGGAACGTGGGCGTGCACCTTCGCGGGACAACTATCCATAATACATGACAAAGTCAAGTTTTTTTGGTTGATACGTCCGTTTGAAAAATCCTTTGCGTGGACATTGCCCACTCTGTCACGGCTGCCTTCAGATTTTTCTTTGTGGTATACATACCCCCTATTTCGACTTTGCTCCGATGATACTCCCAGGAAGATTCATGACCATCGTTAACGGTCATGCCGGTGGAGAGGCTCTGATTCCATGAAGCAGGAATCGGTACCTCCTCGTCATTCTCTTCACCATCTTCTTCATTTGAGTTCTCGGAATCAAGATCCTCCGCCAATCCATCCTTGTCTTCCTCTTCCATCAGATTCTGCATTTCCGATCCTTCCTCATCCCCATCAGCCTCGCCGCTATCAGGATCTCCTATGTTCTGACTACTCTCCCCTGCATCGTAGTCCCCTCCAATGTGTGACACATAATCTGACCGACCCTCGAGTTCAGTACCACCCATATGTTCTGACCCAGCTACATCCATCTCATCAATCGGCTGACTGACCTGGCCAGATTCGTAACCACCGCCGCCTTGTACCAGAGGATCCTCCATGGGGATGGGGAGCACTAAGGCAACGGGGTGAGTCCTCCGGCGTTTGTAGGATTCTAACCAGGTCACCCACTTATGTGTCCTATCTATCGGAACCAACTCCCAGAAAATTTTTGTACGGGATTTCGACCACACTAACTGAATACTGACGGTGCACACATTGGGATCAAGCGAGAAATTTGTTGTCAACCAGTGTTTCAACTGACTAATGTTCACTTTTTCTGGATCGGTCAGTTACAACTCCACATATGCAAACTCAGTCAGATCAACCCCACTCTCGTTTGTTCGGACATTACCAGGACCATAGTAAACAACAAATTTGACTGGTTCAGACATGTCTCCTGCCATAAAAATTCATACCCATCACCCACTAAGTACCACATAATTTTTTTTACAATAACCGGAATGTCTGCCACATATACATGACTACCACTAAGCAAACAACCGATCAAACGAACTAAAATTTCAGACATGTCTCCCGCAATTACAATTCATATTACCGTTAAAGTAAATAATTTTAGTACACTAACATGTCTCCCGCAATTAAAATTTCAGACATGTCTCCCACAATTAAAATTCATATTACCGTCTAAGTAAATTCATATTACCGCAATTAAAATTTCAGACATATACATGACTACCATTACGTACCACATAATTTTTTTTACACTAACAGAAATGTCTACCACATATACATGACTACCACTAAGTAAATAACCGATCTAACGAACTAAACAATCGTCATTTATATTATGAACTAAACAAATTTTTTTATACTAACAAAAAAGTGAAGATCATTATACCTAAAATAAAAATGCACTAAACATAAATGTGAGATTATACCTTTGACGCGTGCTTCTCCGGCGGGCTCCTGTGCTCCGCGCTAATCCGAGCACCGAGCTGCCCACGGTCAACCCGCACGAGCTCGGCCACCGCAGACGGCTGCCCCTGCCAAGCTCCTCCAATGGCCGCCCTTTCTCACCCCCGCCCCTGCCAAGCTCCACCACAGCCGGGACCAAGCTCCAATGGCTGCCTCCACGCCGGCCTCCCTCCTCTACCCTCTCCCCCACACACGGCTCCCGGCTTCCCTCCTCTACCCCATTGCCGGATCGGGTAACTAGCAGCCGATTTCTAGCTCCATCTACTAAATTTAATGGCTAAATGGCCTGGAATCTGGAGAAATATGAGAAGGAAAGGAAGAACAGAGAGAGAGAGCCGAGAGAAAGTGAGGCGGGAGGAAGAAGATGGCCTGCGGCCTTATCCCGTAGCCTTTCGTCCACGGGTAGAACGATTCGTCCTCTGGTTGGACGACAGGTACGTTTCGTCCACCGGTAGGACGAAACGTACAAGGGCCATCGGTGCGGTGCAGTTTCGTCCAATCCCAGAACGACACACGAGTGTTTCGTCCTACAGTAGGACGACAGGTACGTTTCGTCCACCGGTAGGACGACGGTGTGCTAGTTTTGCAATATTTGATTGTTGGATCTTATTTTCCGAATTTGTTCAAAAATAAGTACTATTTCCAAAAAAAAATCCGTCGTACAAGCAGCGCCCGCCGTAGGCGAGGACCCAGACGAGCGCCTGCGCGACCTGCACCGTGGCGGTGCACAGGGTCTGCCAGCAGTACCAGACCATGGCTGCGACGCAGACGACCGCGACGATGGCCAACACGAAAGGGAGCGCGACAGCGGCGGCGTCCTTGAGCAACCGCCAGAACGCCTCCAAGGCCGGTACGAGCTCGTCGGCCTTTCTCACGGCCGTGGCGACAAAGCCCTGGACGAGCGGCCAAAAGCCGTTCAGATCGAGGCTGATGCCGGCGACGGCTTTCTGCATCCACCTCCAGAAAGCCTCTAACAGCACGACGAGGTAGTTGGCAGCGCTGGCGGGAAGGGTAGCGAAGATGCCCTTCATGTGCTTGTTAGATCACAGGGAGGAAACACACGCGATCGCGGTGGCGGCGAGAGACGCACACAACCAGCAGAACGACACAAGGAAACAGAAGATTTTGTGCCGCTCAACTTCCCGGCTTTTCGTTGTCTTTCTTTTATTCCCAACAGAATCAAGATCCTAAAGTTACGCCACAACTCCAGATGAATCGTGCCATCCCACGACTCGGCGTTGTGGCCCAACGATACACACACGACCCGGCCAAACGTGGACTCCCACGTCAGCCCATAACTAAGGCATGCAGCACGTTACATGTGCCATGCCAACTACATGCAACTCAACACAAATCAGGAAAAGAAAACCTCAACGTGAACGAGCACGTTTCAGGCTACAAGATGCAAACACATGCACGTATACAAACTAGCCTGGCTAACTAATGCATGGAGCTGAAGACTAAAGCAATATCTCACAGACCCTATAACAAGATTAGCACCAACAATCACCTCCCTAATCTTGTTACACAATTTATTTCTGCGTACCAAGCACCTTCATGCCGGCTCGACGTCAACGCTGCCTTGAACAGAACCTCCGTATTCTACTGCTGCCATGGAAGCTCGATCAAATACAACTGTAGTCTTCTTCAAATTCAGCACATAGAGCTGATTCTTGGTTTTCCGGGCTCTGGCTAGCAGCTTCCCTGAGCGATCAAACACACTCAGAAACCCACGACGTAGCACTGATTTGCACCCTTCCTCGTCAAGCTGACCAAGACTCAGTATACTTCTTGTAAGCTTGGAAACAAAGTATACATCATTAAGGAGTATGTGCTGCCCGCTTACTATCCGGAGCAATACTATACCTTTGCCCAGAATCTTCACCACAGAATCATCACCAAACTTCACACTTCCTTTTATGGACTCATCCAGCACAACAAAACTTCCTCGGCAGCCAGTCATGTGGTTACTTGCACCACTATCCAAGTACCAAGTGGTCTTCTTACTATCCACATCACCAGAAGCTAGTTTTGGCTTCACTTTCTCTTCATGTAGGAAGATCCTCTCTCCATCTGTTACAGGATACACCTCCACTTTGCATAACTCAGATATGGATGGTACTAGCTGTTGGGTGTTACCTCGTTTTCCAGAAGAATGAGCACTCCCTTGCTCCGACGCTGGACACTCCAAGCCGGTACGAGTCACTGTTGCTACAGTCGGCACTGTTGCCACCGGCACCGTTGCCGCCGGCGTCGCTGTACCAGCTTGCACAGCCATTTGCAGCGCCTTCTTCATCTCATTATTCTTTTCCTTTGGCTGCAACATCTCCTTCTCGTAAGCATCCACACACTCCAGGAAGTGCATATACTCTTCATCACCATTTTTTTCAATTGCATACTTCGCCTCTGCCTTGCACAAATGAGACACAACATGCAACTTTGCTTCGGCTGTGGCCAGCTCCTCACGCAGCCTCTCCGCTTCGGCCTTGGCAGCTTCCAACTCCTTCATGGATGGACCAAAAAGAGTGATCTCAGCCTCCTTCTCTTCCGTATCCACCTTGGCGTGCTCCACCAATGGTCCATGCTCACATGCCATAGCCATCAACAGTGCAGGTTTGTCGTCGACGTCGGCGTCGGCAAGAAGCGCCCTCTCTTTCTTTGGCGCATCACACTCTGAGGCGAAGTGGCCCTTCTCACCACACTGAAAGCATGTAATCTTTGACTTGTCAAACTTGCCGCGACATTCCTTCTTCTTCTCGCCACGGCCACCACTGTGCCCTTCGTCGTCGTTCTTGTTGCCGCTGCTGGTGCCTTCCCCTTTCTTCTTCTCTTTAAGGACCAACGCCTCCAGTTGGGCGCGTGAAACCAGCATCAACTTCTCACCTTCGTTGTCGCCGCCGTAACCGCGCCCACGACGGCGTCCTCGATGACTTTCCTCAAAGGCAGCCAGGCGCCCAACGGCTTCAGCAACGCTCATGGTGGAGAGATCGCCCCATTGCTCAATCGTGTTGACGATGTCGCCGAATCGATCTGGTACTGCACTGAACAGGTGCTCGATGACGGCCTCGTCTAAAATACTCTCACCAAGGGAGCGAATCTCACTCACCAATGTAGTGAGCTTTTGCGCGAACACGATCACAGTCTCGCCGTCGTCCATCTCAAGACGGTCGAGCTGCCGCTTCAGCTGCTTCACCCTCGCCTTCTTGACGCGGTCCTCACCAACGCGCATGCATCGGATTGTCTCCCACGCGTCCCTCGCGGTTTTGCAGCCCGCGATGGCCATCATGACCGCATCGGGGACAGACTGGGAAATGGCGGCGAACGCTGCTGCATCCTTGGTGTCGTCCACCTCCCCCTCGGGTTCAATCGCCGACAAGACGCTGAGGGGTCGGAGAAGAACCTTCATCTTCATGGCCCATAGCGCGTAGTTGATGTCGGTCAGCTGTGGGTACTGCATCGGCACTCCGACGCTCCTCGCCGGCGCAGCCAAGACGATCGTCCCATCGCCGGAGCCGCTGGCTCCAAGCCTCATGCTCGGCGGCGTGTACTTTCCGCCGCCGCCGCCGCCGTTCTTCGTTGGCGACTCGTCCCCCATCGCGCCGCCTCGCTACCAGGCTCTGATACCAAATGTTAGATCACAGGGAGGAAACACACGCGATCGTGGTGGCGGCGAGAGACGCACACAACCAGCAGAACGACACAAGGAAACAGAAGATTTTGTGCCGCTCAACTTCCCGGCTTTTCGTTGTCTTTCTTTTATTCCCAACAGAATCAAGATCCTAAAGTTACGCCACAACTCCAGATGAATCGTGCCATCCCACGACTCGGCGTTGTGGCCCAACGATACACACACGACCCGGCCAAACGTGAACTCCCACGTCAGCCCATAACTAAGACATGCAGCACGTTACATGTGCCATGCCAACTACATGCAACTCAACACAAATCAGGAAAAGAAAACCTCAACGTGAACGAGCACGTTTCAGGCTACAAGATGCAAACACATGCACGTATACAAACTAGCCTGGCTAACTAATGCATGGGGCTGAAGACTAAAGCAATAGCTCACAGACCCTATAACAAAATTAGCACCAACAGTGCTCCCACAAACCGTCGAAGCCGGAACCGATGCTTCCGGCGGCGGCCCGGAGCCACTCCCAAACAGCTTCAAACGGCACCGCCAGAGCGTGGGCAGCGCTCCCAAGCGCCGCGACGAGGCTGTCGAAGCAGAAACTGACGCCGCCGGCGGCGGACTGTAGCAAGTGCCAGAGCGCCTCGAACGGCAGGACGACCAGGTGGGCCACGGCGGCGATGGCCGCCTGCAGCCAGTGCCCGAGCACCTCGAACGGCAGGACGAGCAGGTGAGCCACACTCGCGAACAGGCCGGCGAAGAGCTGCCAAAAGCCGTCGAGGCCGAAGCTCATGCTGACGGCGTCTGCGGCGATTCCCTGAGCCACATCGCCGCCTGCGCCGCGCAGGAGCCTCCGTGCTGCTGTGTCAGCAAAGGCCATGGCTAGCTCACGCAACCTTTCCTCCTCCTTCTGAGAACAAGCTTTCTTGCTATGTGATGTGAGTTGAGTGGGTGGACGACTGACCGCTGCTGGAGTGAGGAGTCTTCTCTTGATTTGTGGTCAGTCTCCTTGATTAATTTCTTTTTGAGAGCGTATATAACCCATTGGTCGGCTTCCTCGTGGCCTCACGTGGAATTGTGGATGATCCTCTTCCCAAAGCATCAGCTCCATTTCATGGAGAGAGGAAAAGATGCCCTGGGTTCCTTGCTTCGTACAGATAAAATTGGATGATGGTTCCCAGGGCAGAATCGTAGGTGAAACGCTGGTGGAGAGCTTTAAATATTTCATGTAAAAAATTCTCACACATTGGTGAGGAGGACAATCAAACTGATTTCGGTGTTTTCATAATCTGATGAATTCATTGCTCAATCCTTTTATATGGCTATGCAGAATTTCAATCAGTTTCTCTAGCGAGTTAAAATTGCCCTGCACATTAAGAAAAATCATGGTGTTGATAAGATTAACGATGGAACTGACATTGCCAAGTGAAAAACGGTTCGAGTGGCCACACCCGAGTCGCTCGTTTATGTCTCTCTCCAAATCTCCAGCCAGGTCTACCGGCTGCTGGCACCACTAGTGCCTCCCCGCCCAGCTTCTCGTGGATCGGGAGCAGAGAGCTGCCTGCCGAATAAGTTTTTCTAGCTCTATCTTTTACAAGGAGCAACATTTCGGGTGGAGGAGTGGGAGTCGAGGATTCAGAGGAGCTGGACCATTTCCGAACCCGCTCTAACTAGACACACGCCGGTCCACATATTGGGGCGATAATTGAAGTCTAGGTCACCTGTTTTTTGCTTGCCCTTTGGCCAGAGACGCTTGGAATGTGCCAATGTGGTCAGCCCTGTGTATCAAGAGTTTTGCTCGGGGTTTTTTGATTTCTTTTTTGCTTCACTAACATATGGTTGATAATTTTATTTTGAGATAAGTATATGGTTGAAATTTGAAGTGTTTATAAAAAGAATAATTGACTCAAAAAATTGTATCTGAATTTTAGAAACTTGAATGGAATTATAAAGAGGAACAATGTATCAATTGGTACAATGTATTGGGCCTTCGGTATTTATAGCCGGCGCACGATTTGGACTCTTCCTTCCTACAGCCCAAATCGGTTTCTCCCGAAGTTTCTAGGGTCTTTTATTGTCCAGAAAAAATCGTTAACAAATTTTGTCGTGTTTGGACTTTTCTAGGTATGCATTTTCTATGAAACCAAAAACTAGCAAAAAATAAGAACTGACACTAGGCACTAAATTAACAAGTTTGTCTGAAAAATTATATAAAATATTATATAAAGCATACAAAAGTGATAATATAATGGCATTTAACAATAAAAATTTACAGATACGTTGGAGACGTATCAGTTAGCATCCCTTTTTTTGATAAAGGGTGGGTTTTATTGACTCAAAATGAAGCATCAAATGAATACAAACATAACGAGTACACACCCGACCTATGCATAGCTAGGATGTACACAGCCAATATCAACACATGCACATAAAAACATGCCAGCAAATATCAAAGTCATTTAAGACCAAATCACTACCAGAATCAGGGTCGTTGCCGACGGCCTAAACTATGCCGACGGCCCCCATCGGCATACGTCACCCTATGCCGACCACCAGTGCCTCACCGTCGGCGTACTAAAAACCGTAGGCGTAGATCAACCTAAGCCGACGGCCACCGTCGGCGTACAAATGCCGTCGGCGTAGATTCACCTATGCCTACGGTGGCCGTCGGCGTAGACACCCCGTCAGCGTATCAGCGGGCCCGGCCACTCGATGAGTAACGCCCGTTTGACGCCGTCAAAGATATGCCGACGGCCCTGACGGACACCGTCGGCATAGCTTCGATGGTCCAGTTTTGGTGCGGATCCGGGGGCGTCATCGATCCGCGGCTGGTGCCACGTCATCGATCCGAGGGAGGTGCAGATCCGGGGGCGTAACTACGCCGACGGTTATGCCGTCGGCATACCTTTCGGGCTACGCCGACGGTGTAACCGTCGGCGTAGGCACAATTATTTTTTTATTTCACCTACGCCGACGGTGTAACCGTCGGCATAGGTGCAATTTTGTGTTTTCTGTTTTGAATTGCTTATATCTTTTAGGATATTTGATGTTTTTGAGTGATTCTTTTTGCATTAAATTCAAAATTTTGTCTAGTTTGTGTTTGTGCAATTAGTTTTCAAATTTGAATGGTTTAAATTTGAATTTGTTCAAATTTCCTTCAAACCCTAGATTGTGAATAACTTGAGTTTAAAAATTATTTTTAATTTAATTTTTTCTGCTCGTAGGCACATGTTAGATGGTGCATGTTGAACACACAAAAAGTCTGGAGTTGAAATAAGTTTAAAAAAATGAAATGCCTTTGTAACAGATGAGTTTTCGTCCGAAACCCTGATACTTCGAAAGAGATTGTCCAGTTTGTACACAAAGTGCATCCAGCTTTTGTCATAACCCTCTCAACTTTTTAGCACATGCTGTGTGGGTGAAATGATGATACCATGCCAAGTTTCAACCTTTTCAGAGTTCATTTGTAGTGCTTTTCAATTTCGGGGTCATTTAGCTCAAAAAAATCAATAAATGCATGAAAAATGGGGAATGAAGTGGGAAAGGGTTGAAAATTGATGATGTGACTTTGAATATTGCATGTTGAACGCACAAAAAGTCTGGAGTTAAAACAAGTTTTAAAAAGTGTTATGAAAAAGTAAAATGGATATAACTTTTGCATAAGATGTCGAAAAAAAGTGTTATGAAAAATTAATTTTATTTAAAATAAATAAATGATGTCATATTTGGATTCCTCATATCTTTCTGATAATAATGGATATATTATTTGTCGAATTTCGATTTACGGATTTAAAGATATTAATTATGCCATATTAAAAAAAACAGCACCTATGCCGACGGTGTAACCGTCGGCGTAGCCCTGCCACGTGGCAGCTCCTGGTGCATCTGAAGGCAGGGCTACGCCGACAGTGTAACTGTCGGCATAGGCCAGGAGCCACGTCATCGATCCGAGGCAGGTGCGGATTCGGGGGCGTAACTACGCCGACGGTTATGCCGTCGGCATACCTTTCGGGCTACGCCGACGGTGTAACCGTCGGCGTAGGCACAATTATTTTTTTATTTCACCTACGCCGACGGTGTAATCGTCGGCATAGGTGCAATTTTGTGTTTTCTGTTTTGAATTGCTTATATCTTTTAGGATATTTGATGTTTTTGAGTGATTCTTTTTGCATTAAAATCAAAATTTTGTCTAGTTTGTGTTTGTGCAATTAGTTTTCAAATTTGAATGGTTTAAATTTGAATTTGTTCAAATTTCCTTCAAACCCTAGATTGTGAATAACTTGAGTTTAAAAATTGTTTTTAATTTAATTTTTTCTGCTCGTAGGCACATGTTAGATGGTGCATGTTGAACACACAAAAAGTCTGGAGTTGAAATAAGTTTAAAAAAATAAAATGCCTTTGTAACAGATGAGTTTTTGTCCGAAACCCTGATACTTCGAAAGAGATTGTCCAGTTTGTACACAAAGTGCATCCAGCTTTTGTCGTAACCCTCTCAACTTTTTAGCACATGCTATGTGGGTGAAATGATGATACCATGCCAAGTTTTAACTTTTTCAGAGTTCATTTGTAGTGCTTTTCAATTTCGGGGTCATTTAGCTCAAAAAAATCAATAAATGCATGAAAAATAGGGAATGAAGTGGGAAAGGGTTGAAAATTGATGATGTGGCTTTGAATAGTGCATGTTGAACACACAAAAAGTCTGGAGTTGAAATTAGTTTAAAAAAATGAAATGCCTTTGTAACAGATGAGTTTTCGTCCGAAACCCTGATACTTCGAAAGCGATTGTCCAGTTTGTACACAGAGTGCATCCAACTTTTGTCGTAACCCTCTCAACTTTTTAGCACATGCTATGTGGGTGAAATGATGATACCATGCCAAGTTTCAACCTTTTCAGAGTTCATTTGTAGTGCTTTTCAATTTCGGGGCCATTTAGCTCAAAAAAATCAATAAATGCATGAAAAATAGGTAATGAAGTGGAAAAGGGTTGAAAATTGATAATGTGGCTTTGAATAGTGCATGTTGAACACACAAAAAGCCTGGAGTTGAAATAAGTTTTAAAAAGTGTTATGAAAAAGTAAAATGGCTATAACTTTTGCATAAGATGTCGAAAAAAAATGTTATGAAAAATTAATTTTATTTAAAATAAATAAATGATGTCATATTTGGATTCCTCATATTTTTCTGATATTAATGAATATATTATTTGTCGAATTTCGATTTACGGATTTAAAGATATTAATTATGCCATATTTAATGAATAAATGGCAAACAATAAAAAAATAATATTATTACTTATTTTATTTTAATTCAAATTCAATATTATTATTAATCATTTATTGTTGTTTATTTTAATAATTGTTTGGAATTTAGAAAATAAAATCATGTGACATCAAGACCTAAGGGTTAATAGGATTGACAGCTTACTATTGTCAAGAAAACAACAAGTGCAGACTTGGAAACTAAGGGTGATAGAACTCGAAAGTTAAGCGTGCTGGGGTTGGAGCAGTGAGAGGATGGGTGACCTGTCGGGAAGTTAGACGATTTGGAATGAGGGGTGATTAGAGATTAAATTGTCAAATAATTCAAGAGCAGTGAGCAGGGGTGATTACAGATTAAATTGTCAAATAATTCAAAGATTTGAAAATTAAAAAAATAAAATAGAAAAAAAATAAAATAAAATTGGAAAAAATTAAAAAATTATTAAAAAAAACAACACCTATGCCCACGGTGTAACCGTCGGCGTAGCCCTGACTTCAAGTGCGCCAGGAGCTGCCACGTGGCAGGGCTACGCCGACGGTTACACCGTCGGCGTAGCTCCTGGCCTATGCTGAGGAGCTGCCACGTGGCAGGGCTACGCCGACGGTTACACCGTCGGCATAGCCCCTGTCACGTGGCAGCTTCCGGTTGGTGGACGAACTCCGACGGCGCCGTCAGCCGCCGTTACGTGAAAAAGGACGCCGACGGCCCATCTACGCCGACGGTCGTACGACCGGATGTCGGCATAGGGACCTACGCCGACGGTTTTCCTATGCCGACGAAAATGCCCGGGTACGCCGACGTTCGCGATCCCGACGGGCCTACGCCGACGGGCCCCGTCGGCGTAGCCCTACGCCGATGGTATTCTGGCCTACGCCGACGGGGTCTGGCCGTCGGCGTAGGGGGCGATTCTGGTAGTGAATCTATGTGTAGGTGATGACCAAAAAAAGGGGCCCCCAAAGCGATCAGGTCCGCAATCGACAAACTATAACAATGACCATATCCTCACCAACCATCTCATGAAATCACACGGACAATGATGTTCTTCAAAAGTAACACTTTCAGGAAGGGAGCGACGTTCAAGCGCCGCCGTCACCGGATCCAACCACCCAAGGCCAGAATCTAGGTTTTCACCCTGAAAGACCAGTCTGAACATATCAGAGCAATGCCTTCAAGCTTCAACAAGGTAACGATGTAAAAACATCACCATTGCTAGGTAGGACCAACTTGGGTTAGACCTAGGCTTTCACCCCGGAGCTCAAGACTGGGTGCTTGAGTAGCACCATCATCAAAGTCACGCATGTATTGTCGGCACCACTTTTCCACAATCACAACAGGTACATGCGATGCAATCATCGGTGCTCCACAACCTTCCTCTGTGTCAAGCCATCCTTAATAGTTTGCATCTCATCACCGAAGTCAACTACCAAAATATCTGAAGAGATGAAACTCTCACGAAGATCTTTTGGTGGCCACCATAATCTGCAGCGAGGCCATCGACGCATGCCGGATTTATCATCGCAATGACTGACACCGACAGTGAAGCACACCATCGCCGACCACTTCACTGGAGAGAGCCTTTTCCCAGCCCCGTCAGCAAAATGGCCAACATGGCTGGAACTAAAGCACGAACTACAAATCACAGTCGCCAGCGCGCGGTAGACGACACAGCCGCCACCCACCGCTCACCTTGGGGACGCCTCGCCAGCAGCAACATGCAGCCGCTTCACCCCGAACCCAACGAGCCAGTCCCGCAAGATCGGATGGAGCAGATGGACATCTCCCAATTCAGGCACCTGATCCCACGCACGGGCCACCGCCAAGCAACTTGCCGAAGCGCCTCCACCAACCGCAACCGAGGACAAGACGACGTGAGTTGTGCTGCGCCTTCCGCCGGCCACCACCCGTCAGCCACCGCCTTGAGTTCCCCTGCTCATGGCAGCGTCGCCCACCACAGTGAGAAGGCCCCGTTGCCCCCGGCTCCACGTGAGCTTTGCCCACGGGAGGTGCCGGTGACGGCGAGGGAAAGGAAGAGGCGGAGGGGTTGGAGACCTCGGTATGGCTGGGTCGCCGCCCGTGGGGAAGGAGTGGTGCAGGGGCTGGAGATCCGAAGTTTCCACGCATATTCTTATATAGAGGATGCTCGCATCACCTATCCCATATTCTTAAATATTTGTAACCCACTAGCTATTTTTATCACCCATCATGCGCGGTATGGAGTTGTTGAACTTGTTGCTTGACAGGTCAAGCCTTTCTAGAAGGTGTATCCCTCTAATGGTGTCATCAATAGGGCCAAAAATATCATTATGGTTCGAGAACATGTCATGTGATTAATATTTTCATATGTAGAAAATTATCTCACGATAGTGTGACTAATACTTTTTTTTTTGCAATTGTCGAACAATATATATTACAAATCCATAACTCCTTCCTGAACATATTTTTTCTGCTTAGTCCATCCAACTCGGTGAGACTTTAGCTTAACTTGCACTTTTCAGTAAGTGAAGTGCAAGTCAAACTTTTTTTAAAAATCAGTAACTTTCAAATAATCTACTTCGACCAAAGAAGACCTCAAGCAATTAGGATAAGATGACCCAATTTCTATTTGCTACCAAGTTAAGCAACTTTTGTAGTCTTGGAAAATTCTGCCCTGAAATGTTAAAACTGAATAGATTTAAGGATTGTTAATACATGTTTTTCCTTTTGCTTTAACTTTTTTCCTTTTTATTTTCTCGAAAACACAAGTGAGGTTAGATAAACATGGAATGGAGGTATGGTGGCATTGAACTGGTTATTCGACAAGTCAAGCATTTGCACCCACCAAGGGTGCAATGTATAGGGACAAAATAACATCATGTGGTTTTTATTTTTTATTTTCTTCTCTTTATTTTTTTCCAACACAATGGAGGCTAGCCCTGCAAATAATTGTTGAAATGGTTATTTGACAGATAAGGCCTTTGTAGTAGTGACAACTCTCTAATGGTATCAGGAACATGGGAAAACATAGCATTATTCTCCAGGAATATGTCATGTGAGTAATTTTTTCATATGTGAAAAAATATCGCCATAATGCCTTTGGAGTATTTTCACAATAGTTCATGCCTATGGATTACATGGAATTTATTTTTTGCGACTGAACATGGTAAACATGTTGTGACAACAAAATTTAGACCTTTAACTTCTAAATTGCCCTACTTGCTTTTAAAACTCATATACGGTGTCCAAAAAATGAATTTTCTAGAGTTCAATTTTAAAATTGCTGAAAGTTTGAATTTTCTAGAAGTTATATTTTATGAAAGGTTGATTTTTCTGACAGGTTGAATCTCAGCATGTTTGATTTATCTGAGAGTTTAAATTTCGTAGTTTCAAAGGGGGACAGCACAAATAAATAGAATCAAGCCTATCGAAGCATGGTGACATTAACAAACGGCAAGCATTTCGTAGTTTCAAAGGGGGACAGCACAAATAAATATAATCAATGACTCTTCAAAATCCTTCACCGTATGTGAATCAAAAACATTTTTAAAATAGACATCACAATTTTTGAAAGCATGAGCAACAATCTCTATCTAACCAGGACGACGGCAAGGGAAGGAACAACAAAATTGTAAGCATTTTAATCTCTACTCTTCCGTTTCTTTATTTCTCTTATCTTGACTTAAAGTGTATTTCACGAAAGTTATTTTGAATTGTACTCAAAATTTGACACGAACAATTTCTCTTTTAGAAAAACTCTACTCGACGCCGTATCAAGCCATGCATCAAGTGAAACGGCAGGTAAAGCGCGAAGGGAGAGATGCACCCAAGGGCTATTCCCCACTCTGCACTCAACCAGAAAATTATACCTCATCTATGTATGTTATACTACTCCCCATAAATAATAAAGTAGTAATAGTAGTACACGTACACTCGTTCCATCTACCTCACTCAATAACTAATAGCTGCTCCAACGTGGACGTGATGTTTTTGCACCCGAGCTCAAATGAGCCCGGGTGAACAGTAAATTCGAAAAATATCGTAAAAATGTTCGAAAAATTCTATTTTTTTGGGGGCAAACATTGACAAATGTTCTAAGCGCTCGCAAAGTTTCATCATGAAATCACATTTGTGGAATTCGTGGCAAAAAAAAAAATCAAAACTCTCAAAAAATGTTACTTTGAAAAACATTTTGGAACACTATTTTTTTTGCCATGACTTCAAAAAATGTGATTTCGTACTTAAATTTTGCAAGCTATTAGAACATTTGTCAAAGTTTGCTGTAAAAAAATCAGATTGTTTTGAACATTTCAAAAATATTTTTTGAATTTACTGTTCATCCAAGCTCATTTGAGCTCGGGTGTAGAAGAGCACATTCGCTCCAACGTGTAGTTTTATCATTTGCTAGACTTCTTCTCAAACTGAGTGAAGAAACGCGCCGACTAGAATAAATGGGCCATGGCCCAACCAAATTTCAGTAATGAAAAACAGTGACAAAGTTGAAGGGTGAACCGAGAGATAGTCCCACCTCGCCCATAGAGGAGGATGTGTACTAGCTTATAAGGGGATCTCTCATGCCCCATTATTTAGATGAGGTGGAAGGAGAGATCTATGCTACATGTACACCACACACAACAATACTCGCATGAATATTCATGAATTGTACGTGATTGATATGCGACTTAGGACTATTTTGGGATAATTATAAGATTACATGAGGTCTCCAATATATATATGCCTTGACACGACGCGTATATATATGGTGTTTAACTCTCAAGTTGAGATTGTACATGACAAATCTATTGGAACATGGTGCGTACTGAATCTACCTTAGATGGCTAGATTCCTTGTGTTTGAGTACGCGTTTTCCTATTTTCCAGGAATGTACGTTCGGTTGGACGAGATGTTCCTGTCGACTACAAAGCGTGTGGGGACTTCGTCTATCTCAAGATGTTCTGCCGGCTTAGTATCTCAAAGATGCTCATATGAGTAGAGCGTGCGTTTATATAAGTGCGTATATGTGTATGTATATGAGCATGCGCGATTGTACTGTGTTAAAAAATTAGAACATGATAAAAAAAAATTGTGTCCAAAAATTGATTTTTTAGTTTCCATCTCCTTTTTTTAGAAGAGTTCAAAGTATAAAATTGCTGAAAGTTTGACTCTTAGGATGTTTCCATCTCCTTTTGAATTTTCTAGAAGTTAGATTTTACCAAAGGTTGTTTTTTCTAAATATTTGAATCTCAGGATGTTTATTTATCTGAGAGTTTAAATTTTGTACAAGTTATATTTTATGAGGGGTTGATTTTCTACAAGTTAGATTTTAGGAAAGGTTGATATTTCTGAATGTTTGACTCTTAGGATGCTTGATTTATCTGAAAGTTTAAGTTTTGTAGTTTCAAAGGGGGACATCACAAATAAATATAATCAAGCTTTTCGAAGCATGGTGACCTTAACAATAGGCAAGCATTTACGAGCTTTAACAATAGGCATGGATCTAATCTGCAAAAGCTCATACACATTGAATATGAGTATGGGAAACAATTTGGCTCGCTGCTTTTCTTGTTCCTTTTCTATATGCTTATATATATATATATATATATATATATATATATATATATATATATATATATATATATATATATATATATATATATATATATATATATATATATATATATATATATATATAATAACAACAATAATAATAATAATAATAATAATAATAATAATAATAATAATAATAATAATAATAATAATAATAATAATAATTGATACATGCCTGACACGACGCGACCCGATACAAACTCAGCTTTAGAGTTTAGTCTCACAAAACTCTAAACCATGGCGACTAGTACATATCGCATGCTCACAAACTCCGACTGTAACGTAGCTAACCTTTGAAAAAAAAACTATGACTAATAACGACGACACCGCGGATGATCACAAACCTAAGTTTCTGCTGTGCTAAGCTATCTACGATGGGTAGAAGAAGGTAATTGACAATCATAATAATACATCTGGTCGAGAATCACGGTTAGTGCGAGGACGAACGCGTGGTCCTCGCCCGGGTTGACCCTGACATCGTACGTGTTCTCTCCACCCTGCTCAGTAAACTTGAACAGGCTGTTGACCCTCTTGATCTTCGCAATGTCGTAGCCGGTGCGGACGCAGCCGCAGCCGCGGAAAACGGTTAGCTCGCCGAGGTAGTAGTTGCCAAGGACGACGAAGTCTGCTGGTTTGTGCTTTTCGACGGAGGAGTTGCCGTCGTCGACGACGGAGCGTGCTGGTTTGGGGTTGTCGGAGGAGGAGTTGTCATCATCGGTGAGGAGGACGGCTGCTGGTTTCGGGGGGTTGTCGGAGGAGGGCTTGTGGAGGAACACTTCGATCTTGGTCCCCATCGGGAAACACCATGACTTGTTGACGGCGTGGAAGATCTTGTCGCACTCTCTCGTGCTGTTGCCCCTGTACGCCTCCCACAGACGCTCGGCGAGGCCGACCTCCTGGAGATGGAGCACCGGTTGAGCCGAGGTGGGGTCGAGGAACGTGTGTGAGCGTAGGTGCACGAAACCCCTGAGGGACTCCACCTCCAGCATGGCCTCGCCGCCGGCGGATTTCTTCTTGAAGGTGAATCTCGGCCCCTTCGGGGTGAACAACTTGGTAACCGTGAACGCCGTCGGGTGCGACATCTCCAGCTGATCGACCTGATGCCCGTACATGATCGTATAGGGGATAGAACGCGTGCACCGGAGGAGGGAGATCGTTTATTTAGATCGAAGAGGCTAACTAATTGGGTTGACAACGGCTTAGCTAGCTACGGTATGTATATATATGCCGTAGGTTGTTCGAGCATTATTTTCTTGTGTTACAAGATATTCAGAGTCGCAATCATTGTCCAGAATTGTTTCCTTGTTGTACAAGGTATTCTGCTGTCCGACAATCAGAGATCTTTGGTCTGGTTAGCCTCTTAATTTTCTTCCGCAATAAGATTACAAAAATGCGACCCATAACCGTTTATTTGGGCCATGAACGATTGGACGGATGGTGGCGAAACTATAGAGTACGCAATAGCTTAGATGGAATAGGAAAAGGACATAGAACTACTAAGGTGTTGCACCAAAAATTCTGAAAAATAATTCTACTCATATTAGTATTAACGTTTGGATGCTGGTAAAAACACGTGCGAAACATGGGGAAAAACCGGTCAACACTGCGAAAAGATACGTAACCTAGTACGCGAAGGCTCTCGCGACACACAGGCAATCTACCCAAACGCTGCCAGACGCACGCGCGCGATGCGGTCGACGCGAGCGGCCGCGCTACAGCCGTCCATCTCTCACCTGACCATCGGACACGTGGTGTCTGTTTTCGAACCGAAGTGAGCGGTGGATTCTGTCGCGTCCGAAATTTAGGGAAACGCGCCCAGGTACCGTCGTCTCCATTTCCCACTCAACACTCTCACATCTCCGCGAAATCCCTAGGTCATCGGAGGGGGCAACCGCCGCCGGTGCGAGCCCGTCCATGGGGACGATTCAAGCGGCGGAGCACGCACATGCGACGAGCTCGACAGCACCCACAGGCGACGAGCTCGACAGCACCAGGGACCACGCGAAGGCGACCCCCCGCTCCATTGACCAGAGCCGTGGGGGAGGGAGGGAGCACTAGTAGAAAACATGTCTTACGTTTGACCCTTTAGTCCTGGTTTGTCTTTGGTCCGGGACTAATGTGACCATTAGTTCCGGTTCCAACGGTTAGGAGCGGTCGGGGGGCACGGACACCATTAGTCCCGGTTCATTTGGGACCTATAGTCCCGATTTATGATACAAACCGGGACTAAAGAGGTGGTGGCAGACTGGTGTCAGCCTGGGCCCCCACCACTAGTAGAAAACAGGGCTTTGGTCCAGGCCGGGCTAGCCCATTAGTCCCGGTTCAGTCACGAACCGGGACCAATGAGGGCAACGGTCCCGGTTCGTGAGGCCAGGGGGCCGGCCGGGCCTCGTGGGGCATTGGTCCCGGTTCGTCTGGACCCTTTGGTCCCGGTTTCAGACACGAACCGGGACCAATGTGCCTCCCTCCTGGCCCACAACCATTGGTCCCGGTTCGTGGCTGGAACCGGGACCAAAGGGGGTCCTTTAGTCCCGGTTCCAGCCACGAACCGGGACCAATGAGATGCCTATATATACCCCCCCCTCGCTAGCGAGCAGAGCACTCCACACTGCTCTGTTTTTCTGGCCGGCGAGGGGAGAGTTTTGTGGTGCTCTAGCTCACCTCCTATGCACATGAGGTGTTCGATGAAATGCCCGAGCCATACTTAAGCTTTCTCCTCTGGAAGCTCCTTGTCCAAGCTCCATTTCCTCAAGATTTGTCTAGGTTTGGCGGTCCGTCCTGTCCCGTCCCCGTCCTCACCGCCGTCGATCGCCCGCGCCCATCTCGGCGCCGGCACCACCGTGGTTAGCCTCTTCTTCTTATCTTCTTTCTAAAAGAAAAAAAGTTCTTACTTGTATGATTTAGATAGATACTTGTGTAACTTTCTTGCTTTTATTATTGTTTGTTATTATATAGTGTGATGGTTTTGGTATCCGCCTCCGTCGGCCTTCGTCCTGTCTATGATTCGGATGTGGTATATATTATCTTTGATAACTATTTGTTTTATTTAGTGTTTATGACAATTATGCCGACCAACGTGACATAGATTTTTTAATCTAGGAGGTATGTGAACCGGAAATTCCAACCGACATAGAAATTCTTGTCGAGAAATTAAATTTGGTTCAAAAAGAAAACAATTACTTGAAAGAAAAATTACAAAGAGTTGAAGAGGAGAAGATGAAGTTGGAGTTGCATGTTGCCGATGTCGTCGACGACCACAAGATCAAGATGGATGCAATGCGCTTGAAGATTAGAAAGATTAGAAAATATGCCATTTATACTGAGGCTTGGTATCATTATGCCGTTGGATCAATTGGTACCTTAGTTGCGGTTATGATCGCATTTGTTGTTGCATATAATTTTTTTTACATAGTTTCAATGTATGTTTTAATTAGATGCTCTAGAGAGTTATTTGTTGTTCAATAATGAGAACTATATAACGCACGCAGATGAACCGGCAATGGATGTACGGTGACCGACGCACCTCCGAGTATATTAAGGGCCTGCATAATTTTCTCGAAGCGGCTGAGGCAAACAAGCAGAATGGTTTTATGCATTGTACATGTACTGTCTGTGAGAATACGAAGGCTTTCTCCAACTCTAAAACCCTTCACTTCCACCTGCTTGAGAAGGGTTTTATGCCACACTATAATGTTTGGACCAATCATGGAGAAAGAGGGGTTATGATGGAAGACAACGAAGAAGAAGAGGATGATGACAACTACCCGCCCCCTGAATACGGTGATGCTGCAATGGGGGAAGCTGAAGATCAAGAGGAACCAGACGATGTGCCCTATGATGATCTTCGCCGGGTCATTGTTGATGCACAGAGAGAATGTGAAAGTGAAAGGGAGAAGTTGAAGTTCGATCGCATGTTAGAGGATCACAAAAAGGGTTGTACCCAAATTGCGAAGATGACAACAGAAAGCTCGGTACCACACTGGAATTGCTGCAATGGAAGGCAGACAATGGTGTATCTGACAAGGGATTTAGTTCGCTACTGAAAATAATGAAGAAGAATCTTCCAAACGATAACGAATTGCCCGGCAGTACGTACGAAGCAAAGAAGGTTCTATGCCCTCTAGGATTGGAGGTGCAGAAGATACATGCATGCCCTAATGACTGCATCCTCAACCGCGGTGCGTACGAGGATTCGAACGCATGCCCGGTATGCGGTGCATTGCGGTATAAGATCAGAAGAGATGACCCTGGTGATGTTGAGGGCCAGCGCACCGGGAAGAGGGTTCCTGCCAAGGTGATGTGGTATGCTCCTATAATACCACGGTTGAAACGTCTGTTCAGAAACAAAAAGCATGCCGAGTTGATGCAATGGCACATAAAAGACCGTAAGAAAGACGGGAAGTTGAGAGCACCCGCTGATGGGTCGCAGTGGAGAAAGATCGAGAGAAAGTGGAGCGACTTTACAGGTGACCCGAGGAACGTATGGTTTGGTTTAAGTGCAGATGACGTTAATCCTTTTGGGGAGCAGAGCAGCAAGCATAGCACATGGCCTGTGACTCTATGTATGTATAACCTTCCTCCTTGGTTGTGCATGAAGCGGAAGTTCATTATGATGCCAGTGCTCATCCAAGGCCCTAAGCAACCCGGCAATGACATTGATGTGTACCTAAGGCCATTAGTTGATGAACTTTTACAGCTATGGAATGGAAGAGGTGTACGTTTGTGGGATGAGAACGAACAGGAGGAATTTGACCTACATGCGTTGTTGTTTGTAACCATCAACGATTGGCCTGCTCTCAGTAACCTTTCAGGACAGACAAACAAGGGATACCATGCATGCACACACTGTTTAGATGACACCGACAGTATATATTTGGACAAATGCAGGAAGAATGTGTACCTGGGGCATCGTCGATTTCTTCCGACCAACCATCAATGTCGAAAGAAAGGAAAGCATTTCAAAGGTGAGGCAGATAACCGGAAGAAGCCCGCCCTCCGTACTGGTGATCACATACTTGATATGGTCAATGATTTACAAGTAATATTTGGAAAGGGTCCTGGCGGACTATCTGTTCCGATTGACGACGCAGGACGCGCACCCATGTGGAAGAAGAAATCTATATTTTGGGACCTACCCTATTGGAAAGACCTAGAGGTCCGCTCTGCAATCGACGTGATGCACGTGACGAATAATCTTTGCGTGAACCTGCTAGGCTTCTTGGGAGTGTATGGGAAGACAAAAGATACACTGGAGGCACGGGAGGAACAGCAACGTGTGCATGAAAAAGACGGCATGCATCCAAAGCAGTATGAAGGTCTTGCCAGCTACGCTCTTACCAAAGAAGAGAAGGAAATCTTCTTTGAATGCCTGCTCAGTATGAAGGTCCCGTCTGGCTTCTCGTCGAATATAAAGGGAATAATAAATATGGCAGAGAAAAAGTTCCAGAACCTAAAGTCTCATGACTACCACGTGATTATGACGCAACTGCTTCCGGTTGCATTGAGGGGGCTTCTACCGGAAAACGTTCGATTAGCCATTGTGAAGCTATGTGCATTCCTCAATGCATTCTCTCAGAAGGTGATCGATCCAGAAATCCTGCCAAGGTTAAGGAGTGATTTGGTGCAATGTCTTGTTAGTTTCGAGCTGGTGTTCCCACCATCCTTCTTCAATATCATGACGCACGTCCTAGTTCATCTAGTCGACGAGATTGTCGTTCTGGGCCCTGTATTTCTACACAATACATATGTTCCCCTTTGAGAGGTTCATGGGAGTCTTAAAGAAATATGTTCGTAACCGCACTAGGCCAGAAGCAAGCATCTCCATGGGCCATCAAACAGAGGATGTCATTGGGTTTTGTGTTGACTTCATTCCTGACCTTAAGAAAATTGGTCTCCCTCAATCGCGGTATGAGGGGAGACTGACTGGAAAAGGCACGCTAGGAGCAGACTCAATAATATGTAGGGACGGCCATTCTTGGTCTCAAGCACACTACACAGTTCTACAGAATTCCACCTTGGTGACCCCGTATGTCGATGAACACAAGAATATTCTACGCTCCAAACACCCGGAGCAGTGTGACGACTGGATTACATATGAACACATCAGGACTTTCGGCAGTTGGTTGCAAACACGTCTCATGGCTGACAACACTGTTTCTGATGAGTTGTACTCGTTGGCCAGGGGACCATCTTCGACTGTATTGACTTACAAAGGGTACGAGATAAATGGGAATACATTTTACACGATCGCCCAAGATCAAAAGAGCACCAACCAAAACAGCGGTGTCCGCTTTGATGCAGCAACCAATAGGGGAAATGACACATATTATGATTACATAGTGGACATATGGGAACTTGACTATGGACATGATTCCCTTTGTTTCAGTGCAAATGGGTCAATCTGTCAGGAGGCGGGGTACAGGAAGATCCACAGTACGGAATGACAACAGTGGATCTGAACAATCTTGGGTACACAGACGAACCATTCGTCCTAGCCAATGATGTGGCGCAGGTTTTCTATGTGAAGGACATGTCTACCAAACCGAGAAAAAGAAAAGATAAGGAAGCAAATACATCATACGATGAGCCAAAGCGCCACATAGTTCTTTCAGGAAAAAGAGACATCGTGGGATTGGAGGGCATTACAGACATGTCTGAAGATTATGAAAAGTTTCATGAAATTCCTCCCTTCAAAGTCAAGGCTGACCCAAGCACCCTGTTAAACGATGAAGATTATCCATGATTACGGCGCAATAAGCAAAGGACACAAGCGAAGAAAAAGTGAATACTTTCTCTCCACAACTATATCATTGCAGTTACATGTGAAGAAATGAAATGCCTTTTGTAACAGATGAGTTTTCGTATGAAACCCTGATACTTCGAAAGAGATTGTTCGTTTTGTACACGAAGTGCATCCAGTTTTTGCCGTATCCCTCTCAACTTTTTATAACATGCTATGTGGGTGAAATGATGATACCATGCCAACTTTCAACCTTTTCAGAGTTCATTTGTAGTGATTTTCAATTTCAGGATCATTTAGCTTAAAAAAATCAGTAAATGCATGAAAAATACCAGATGAAGTCACAAAGGGTTGAAAATTGATGATGTGGCTTTGAATGGTTCATTTTGAACACACAAAAAGTCTGGAGTTCAAATAAGTTCAAAAAAATGAAATCCCTTTGTAACACATGAGTTTTCGTCCGAAACCCTGATACTTCGAAAGAGATTGTCCGTTTTGTACACGAAGTGCATCCAGTTTTCGCCGTAACCCTCTGAACTTTTTAGCACATGCTATGTGGGTGAAATGATGATACCATGCCAACTTTCAACCTTTTCAGAGTTCATTTGTAGTGATTTTCAATTTCAGGGTCATTTAGCTCAAAGAATGAACTAATAGCAAAAAGAATGAACTAGAAAACTTTTATGAAACACTAATAGCAAAAAGAATGAACTAAAAATAATCAATTAAAATATTCTGTTATGATCAACTAAAACAAAACTATAATATTCTTCAATAGCAAAAAGAATCAACTAAAAAGCTTTTATAAAACTCTAATAGCAAAAGGAATCAACTAAAAAGCTTTCATAAAACTCTAATATCAAAAAGAATGAACTAACAAGAATCAATTAAATATAATACTTTTCAATAGCAAAAAGAATCAACTAAAAAGAATCAAAATAATATTAACTAAAATTATCAAAGTATTTATTTGTTAAAAACTTTAATAGTAAAAAGAATGAACTAACAAGAATCAATTAAATATAATATTTTTCAATAGCAAAAAGAATCAACTAAAAAGAATCAAAATAATATTAACTAAAATTATCAAAGTATTTATTTGTTAAAAACTTTAATAGTAAAAAGAATGAACTAAAAAGAATCAATTAAATATAATATTTTTCAATAGCAAAAAGAATCAAAATAATATTAACTAAAATTATCAAAGTATTTATTTGTTAAAAACTTTAATAGTAAAAAGAATGAACTAAAAAGAAAATAAATAAAGCAAAAAACAAAACAAAAATACTAGAATTTTTTTTTAAAAAATGCCGCCTACTGGGCTAACACGGCCTGCTCAGTAGGCCCACATGCAGAGAGTGCGTTTAGGCCCGTAGGCCTGCTAAAGAGAGGAGCTCGAGAGGGTTGGCGCAACAGCGCTTATAAACCACTCTTGGCGCTTCTCAGCTAGCGAGGTGGGACTAAACTTCCACCACACCGCTGTGTAGGCTATTGGTCCCGGTTGGTGCCACCAACCGGGACCAATGCCGCCCTTTAGTCCCGGTTGGTGGCACCAACCGGGACCAATGCCCCCCTTTGGTCCCGGTTGGTGGCACCAACCGGGACCAAAGGCCTCTGCTTCCCGCCCTTTGGGTTGCTGAAAAGAGACCTTTGGTCCCGGTTGGTGGCACCAACCGGGACCAAAGGGGGGGACTAAAGGCTTTGCTATATAAGCCAACACTTAGGAATTTTTCCCCAAATTCTCACATCTCCCCCGACGCCGCCCGGTTGTTCCTCGTCGCTGTCGCCGTCGCCGCCCGCTCCTCGTCGCCGCGCCTCCTCGTCGCCGCGCCTCCTCGTCGCCGTCGCCCTCTCCCATCGTCCCCGTCCCCCTCTCCCATCGCCGCGCCTCCTCATCGCCGTCGCCGTGCCCTCTGCTTCCCCAGCCCCGTCGCCGCCCGCTCCTCGTCACCGCGCCACCTCGTCGCCGTCGCCCTCTCCCATCGTCGCGCCTCCTCGTCGCCGTCCCCCTCTCCCATCGCCGCGCCTCCTCGTCGCCGTCGCCGTGCCCCCTGCCTCCCCAGCCACGTCGCCGCCCGTTCCTCGTCACCGTCGCCCTCTCCCATCGCCGCCCCCAATGAGCACCCCGCCTTCCCCCGTGCCCCTGCCCTTCCCCGCTGCCGCCGCCATCGCCGACGCCCTCTGCATTTTTTTCATACAATTTTTTTTTGTTCATATAAATTTTTAGTAAATGGATATGTATGCATATTGTTTTTCTAAATATATGAATGTATGTTGATGTATGGGAAGCCTCTCGTCAAACCTGGTCATCCTCCTCTAACAACGATGATGTACAAATTGCATGAGTGGTACATGAAAACTTGCAGGGAGTCTGGGAGAGACACTATGTATATGGCAGTGAAACCAGAGCACGAATTCATTGGACTTCCCGTGATGCCTGTTGAATTTGTGGAGTTATTTCAGTTATACAATCAACTGGCCCTCGACAAACAACTCATGACTTCCTACTGTCTGTAAGTATTACTTCTATAGTTAAGTCTCTAGCTCAGCTCGTTCATTGCATGTATATATAATTATCCTCACTATATTATGCAGATTGAAGATCGTCGAATGCAAAAAACTAGAAATCTTCGACGTTGGGTTCATTAGCCCAGATGCCGTAAATGAATGGACGGTACAAAACTCAATCAAAGATACCGAGGAGAACTTGCTAAAGTCGTTCCTTATACATCAAAACAAAAGGGAAATACTCTTTCCTTACAACTTCAAGTGAGTGTTGCTGTCTTCTCTGTATACTCGGTTTCGCTTACTCGAGGTTAAGTAATGTAATTGATGAGTTATATATGTGTGTGCAGTTACCACTTTATTCTGCTATCCATTAAGCTTGACGGGGCATTAGTAACTGTCTTAGACTCGAGACGTAAAGATCCCGAGAATTGTGCGGACATGACTGCAATGCTCAAGAAGTAAGTTCAGTCAATACCGGGACCATACCGGCATGCAACTTTCGTTAATTTCCTGATATCAAGTAATCATTTTCTTTGCCTGGCAGGGTTTGGAAGAAGTTCACTCGAAAGGTTCCCGGTCTAAACAAAGAGTTGCGATTTACGCACCCCAAAGTAAGTAGTACTAGCTAGTTTCGCGCATCTCTAATTGATTCAAATTTTCATCAATATATCATTACCATGCTTGCTTATCAGTTTGATTGAACTCTATTCTCGTAAAGTGCTTGTACCAAAAAGAAGGGACTGTTTTATGTGCATACTACGTATGCGAGTTCATTCGCCACTCGACCTCTGAGCGGGGCTTCTCTGACAAACAATTTGAAGTACGTAAATAATATTCATAATTTTATTTTATATATTACCATCAATTGTGTTGAGTTTTATTCATATATATGCACGTATTGACCCCCTTCTTTAAATTAGATCTGGCAGATGCGGGATGAACTCCTACCACATGATCGCATACGAGCAATTCAAGAGGAATTGGCGGGATTCTTTCTTGACCACGTCATACCTAAAGACGGAGAATACCATGCGGATTTGTGATTGGATCTTAGGTAGATGATGTTAGGGATTGTAAAAGATGTTATATTGTATATATGTAGTAGCGTCGGATAGATATACGAAAACTTGTTGTTCGACCAATCTCTCGGAGAAAGAGAGGTCGATCACTTCTCTCTGTATATGTTCATGACGACCTTGTGTACTTAATGGTTCCTTCATTTGCTTTCTAGCTAGCGTGTCGAGTCCTCTCTATACGTAGAGTACGTAGCGTCGACCAAGCACGGAGATAAGAGAGGTCACTTCTGTCTAGGTAGCTATTAGCTAGCTAACACAATATATGAAACCCCCAAATTAACCCTCCAAAACCCCCAACCCCCCCCCCCCTTCAAAAAAAAAAAAACAAAAACCCCAGCTCCTGAGCTGCTGACGCGTGGATGCTTATTGGTCCCGGTTGGCGTTACCAACCGGGACTAAAGGCCCTCCTGCCTGGGCTCGCCGCAGCGGCCACGTGGAGCACCATCTGTCCCGGTTGGTAAGCGAACTGGGACTAAAGGTTTTGGGCTTTAGTCCCGACCCTTTAGTCCCGGTTCCAGAACCGGGACAAATGGGCCTCTGGAACCGGGACAAATGGGCCGTTTTCTACTAGTGCACGAGCCCTTCTAGTCCCGGTTTGTATCACAAACCGGGGCTATATGTAGACCTTTAGTCCCGGTTTGTATAACCAACCGGGACTAAAGCTTTCCCTATATAAACCCTTCGTCCAGCCCGAGCCCATTTCTCTGTTTTCTCCATTCCCCTCTCTATTCTTCCCTAGCTTGAGCTCATCCCTCCATTTTTGCGAAGATTTGTCAAGATTTGAGGCACCCCAATCCATCCAAGTGTCCACAAAGGTTAGCAACTTTGTCCTTTCATCTCTTATTGCTAGATGAGCTCGTGCAATGCTTTATAAGTATAGTGATTTGTGGGTTTTAGTTTGGGTGTAATTATGTGGTAGTTTTTTTTGATTTATATGCAATTTGAGCTCAAATTAACTTCTTAGTTTGCATATGTGTAGGTGTGGTTTACTTAGTGTGCCTTCCCGTCCCCGTCCTAACCATCGTCGATCGCCCGCACTGTCCCGTCGCCGGCACCACCTTAGTGAGCCTCTTCTTCTGTTCTTATCCTTTTTATAAAAAAATCGTATTTGTATGATTTAGATAGTTACTTGCATAATTTTCTTACTTGTATGATTGTTGTTATATATAGTGCCATGGTTATGATATCCGTGCCCGTTGGCCCTCGTCCGGTTTATGATTCGGATGTGGTATATTCTCTTTTATAACTATTTGTTGCATTTCGTGTTAATGATAATTATGCCCATCAAGTTGACATAGATATTTTTATCTAGGAGGTAGTTGAACCGGAAATACCAACCGACCCTGTTGTCGAGAAGTTAAATTTAGTTAAAAAAGAAAACGAGGATTTGAAAGGAAAATTGAAAAGAGTTGAAGAAGAGAAGATGAAATTGGAGTTGTACGTTGCCGATGTCGTCGATGATCACAAGATCAAGATGGATGCAATGCGCTTGAAGATTAGAAAGATTAGAAAATATGCCATTAATAAAGAGGCTTGGTATCATTATGCTGTTGGATCAACTGTTACCTTAGTTGCGATTTTGATCGCATTTGTTGTTGCATTTAAATGTTTTAGCTAGATAGTTTTATGTTGTTTTATGAGAATAAGTGTGTATGAACTTTATGTATGAACTTGTATTAATTTGGTCTTTTCAGTGTTGTGTAATGAAGATGAACCGACAATGGATGTACGATGACCAACGCTCTCCCCAGTTCATTAATGGCGTGCATAGTTTTTTGCGTGCGGCTGAGGCAAACAAGCGGGATGGTTTTATGTGTTGTCCATGTGGTGTGTATAAGAATGATAAGAGTTACTCTAGCTCAAAACACATTCACGTCGACCTGTTTACGTCCGGTTTCATGTCCGGCTAGAAGAAACCCGAGCCTCCTGCCAAAAAGAAGGTAGCTTACGAGAAGACTTAGGAGGAAACCGTTGAACTAATGGCTGCCGATTTGCAGGCCCATTTTGGACCGAAACCGTCCCCGCCGCCAAAGGAGAAAGTACCTCAGAAAGTCGTACAACACTTTCTAGATGCAGCTAAACCGGCAGAGAAAAGGCCGGTATCAGACTATGAACGCTGTATTACCAAGTCCTATCAATCCCCAAAAGGACAGAAGTCGAGCGGTAGTAGTAAATGCGGGAAAACTGTTCCCCAGCTCGGAGAACAGGCAGTCCAATCGATCAGCCCGCTCAAGGTGAGTACCAATAACGTCGTACGTAATAACCGACGCTGATAGAGAGAATGCTAGATTGCTCGGTATCACCGTTGAACAACTCCTAGAGATCGATGAATTTCCACCGATGGATCCGAAGGAACTAGCATGAAAATATGTCCCCGGGAACCCTCTGGTCAGTCCCGACGAGGAGAAGCTTCTAACAACGCAAATGCACAATTTGCATGACTGGTACATGAGAGAAGTAAAGGTCGGGCGATAGAGCCTCATGGTGAAAGTCAAGAAAGAGCATTACATCCATGAAAAAGATTTATGGATTGAAAATGAAGAATTTTTTCAGTTATTCAATCAAGCCGCACTCGACAAATCTATCGTTAGTTGCTATTATCTGTAAGTGATTTCTTTTTGTAATTTAAGTCTTTAGCTCAGCTCGTTCATTGCCTGTAATTATACTCACTATATTTTTTTTTGTGGTATTATGCAGAATGAAGATTTTTCAATTGAAAAGAGATGGAGTCTATGGCATTGGGTTCATTGACCCAAATACCGTTAATGAAGAAGTGTTAAGAAGCCACCCTAGAGACACAGAGAAAATGCTTCTAAAGTTTTTGAAGGCCCTAAATACCAAAGCAGAAATACTTTTATCTTGGAACTTCCAGTGAGTGTTACTGTCTTATACTACAAATTATATTTTTTCTTATATATATATACTCGATGTTAAGTGTAGTTGATGAGTTATATGCATGCCCGCTTATACAAATTGTGTGCGCAGCTTTCACTGGATCCTGCTAATCATTAGAGTTGACGATGGAACTGTTGAAGTATTGGACTCGCTAAGTAAAGACCCTGAACAATACATAAGCTTGTATTCGTTGCTCGGAAGGTAATTTCAATCATTGACGCACTATGTCGGCTTCTTTATTAGTTCATTTCCTGATATCAAGTAATTAATAACTCCTTTATTCATTTTTTTTGCCGGACAGGGTTTGGAAACGTTTCATCAAAGATGTCACCGGTGAATAGAAACCAGAGCTGAAATGACGAAAGCCCAGGATAATTAAGTAGTACTAGCTACGTCCGCACATCTCTTTAATTCTAGTTTCAATACCATTGTCATGCTTCATTATTATCTGATTGAATTCTATTCTCATAAAGTGCATGAGGAAGGCACAGGGGACTAATTTATGTGCATATTACGTTTGCGAGAACATTCGCTTTATGACCGAAAGGAGCAAAACTGCAAGAAATCTTTGGGTACGTAAACACCATTCATATTTTTTTAATCATGATCTAATACATATACACACAACTAACATGCATATTCATATTGATCTCCTTCTTTATATATAGATGACGCAGATGCAGGGTCAGCTCCTACCAAAGGACCGCATACGAGCAATTCAAGAGGAAATTACGGGATTTTTGTTTGAGCAGGTCATATCTCCCGACGGAGAATACCATTTCACCTAATGCCTGCATGTAATGATCTGCAAATTGTAGGAGAAATTGTATATACCAAATTGTATATATATGTGTATGCATGTGGTCGTACGAGAAATTCTATGATATATGATTGCTTGTACGAGAAATTCTATTATATATGCATAACGTGTGAGTATGTAGTAGCATAAAATATGTTTGAAATGAAAAAGAATTAAATGAAAAACACAAAATGAAAATGAAAAATAAACAATAAAACCAAAATACCTAAACCCTGAAACCCCTAAATCTTTAGTCCCGCTTGGTGTCACCAAACGGGACTACAGATCCCCATCCCACGGCGCATGCTACCGAGCACGTGACAGGGATTTAGTCTCAGGTCATGACCAACCGGCCTTTAGTCTCTATACATTAGTCCCGGTTAGGAAACCGGGACTAAAGACCCTTCCCAACCCGAACTAATTCCCTGTTTTCTACTAGTGGAGGGAGGGAGGAGAAGTGGCAGGACGCCGGCGACGCGAAGGACGACGGCGGGGAGCTGGGATTGAGAAGGTACCCAAGGTAAGCTACGCACGCCCTAACCATCTCCAATCCTCTCCCAGTCCTTTTGCCAATCTGAGCGGGTGCAGGAGTTTTTCCGCCGCATCTACGATGTAGTTTTGCCAATCTCCGCTCGCGAACACGGGGGGCAGGAGGGTTTCGCCGACGCAGCGGCGTCATCTACGGTGACGAGCGGCGGGGGAGCTGGTTGCTGGGGGGATTCAGGTGTGTCTATCGACACGTAGTCCGACGCGCAGCGAGCCCGCATGCAATCCCGCAACATCCACACGAATTGCATCTCGTTTTGGTAGCGCACACTGTCGAACAGAGTGGGATTCCACTGTCGATTTTGTAGGCAATACAATGTGTTTTGTAGGCGATTTAGCTTCAAAATAGTTGGCAATTAGGAGGAGGAGGAGCAGATCAGGAGGGAGGAGGGAGACGTATCTGATGGAGGCAGGGAAGGAGGGAGGGACTTTTGCGGTCGAGAAGAATGTTGTTTCTCTGCTCTGTTGCTGCTGTGTGACTCAGCAGCTGTGTGTGTGGTGGTGAGAAGAGACTTTGCCCCCCTTCTCATGTGAGACATGTTGACGGGCGTGGCCGTCGTCAGTCAAAATCAGTCTGACTGTCGATGACGTACCTCCACGCGTGTTGTCGTGATGGCCAGGCAACGTCAACGCCAACACATCCTAGCGGAGACTCGATCAGAAAACATGACAAGTGACCGTGTGTGCATGGTTGTCGGTTTAATAATACTCCTTGTTTACTGCATATGTACGTATCTGTATGTATAGTTGGTTAGGAATTTCATTGGATTTCTGAATGATTTGTATGCTTAGAATTTCGTAGACAATTAGATGAAAATAGGCAGGCAAAAAACACCGCAATTATATGATCAACTCGTATTAGTTGGGCAGCAAAAGAATTCAGTACCGTTTTTTCAACCAACTCGTATTTTTTTAGCAGTCAATATTCTGTAACATACGTGCTATGCATCGTTTTTTTAGGCTGTTTTTTTCACAAGTTGCCCAGCATGTCCCCATACAGATTTTGCATCCATAGTAGGCTGTTTTTTTAGACTAAGGGCAACTTTTTTTCATTCTATGTGGCAATAGTTTCTGCCAGCAGTATTTGAGGGAGCAAGCTCTTTGCACAACTTTATCACTGAACTTTTCCTTTTTTTCCTTTTTTTCAGCAGGCAAGATTTTGTAGTGGTTCAAGATGGAGGACTCTACAGACCAAAAGGATAGCGAGGTACAGAACACATTATCCTTTTTTGGCATTTTTCCGTTTTACTTGCAGCATTTTTACATGTATTTAGGCAGAGAATCAATCAACACCACCAACATGTAGGCAAGTTCATTCAGCTCCCCTTTCATGCATCAGGCAACCCTCACACTTTTTTCGCTCTCTTGCTTGTCTAAAACTTCACAACCCTCTCTCTTTTTTTCCTTTTTTCCGCTGTGCTTCTAATGTGTTGTTTTAATGTCTTTTTTTTGTTAACAGGGAACAGTAAGAACAGGCGACATGGGTAGGAATAATATTGAGGGTGGGCAAGGTTGCAGGCGCCCTAGGAGGAAGCAGGTGCAGGAAGGAAGGAACAGAGCATCGCCCGCAAGGCTGGTTAAGCTCAACAAAAGCCTGGGGGGGGGGGGGGGGGGGGGGGGGGATCAGAAGGATCTGATTGAATCATACTCACTGGGCGGATTACTGAAGATTGAGGCTTCAACAATGCCTGCAGATTTAAGCAGATGGGTGCTGCGGAGATACAACCCAGACAGCGAGTCCATAGTAGTGCCAGGTAGGGTTGAGATCCTTGTAACAGCTGAAAGCGTCCACCAGACTTTGGGCCTACGGAACTCGGGGGAGGAAGTGTTTTATGGGTGGGATGCAGAAGCAATATCCTTCATAAACAACAGGTACGGGTTCGAGAGTGGGATGGCCCCAGAGATAACAACTTTCTGCAAGCTTATCAAAGACATGAATGGAAGAGCAGATGACGATTTCATGCGCGCATGGTTGATTGTGGTAGTCAGCTGTTTTATGTGCCCTACGACGAGCCTGAATGTCAGCCCTCGATGCTACACAATAGTTGCTGACTTGGAGAGAGTAAAAAGGCTGAACTTCTGTTCATTCACGGCAAAACAGATAAGAGCTTCATTGTGTGGCACAACGAGGAAGAAGTCCGTAAATTGCTGCGTGCACGACATGGTGGTAAGTACCTTGTTGTCTTTTTCTCCTTTTTTTGGTTTTTGATTTCCTTTTTCTAGCGGACAAACAGAGAGTCTTACCACTCATAACTTGAATGCAAAAAAAAACAGGTGTTGTATGTAGATTCGTTGGTGGTTGACATTCACGTGCCAGATTGTCCAATCCGGGCAGAAGCATGGGACAGCAAGCATATAGGGCAAGTTGCAAAAGCAGACATGAAGCCTGAGGGCGGATACGGCAAGCTGAGTGTGAGCTACTGTTTTTCCTCTTTTCTGTCTTTTTTTCAAGCAACTTTTTTGGTGTATGACTAGTTATAGCACATTTTTGTATATATATCCCATCTTTTGTGAACCATCTATCTCTTTTCTCACCTCCTTTTTAAAAAACCAGATGAAGGCAATATTCAGAAGCAACATGGGGGATGGCCTTTTTGCTGGATATGAGCAGGTTGAGAATTTTGTTTCGTCAAAGTTGCCTCCTACCTACAACAGAAATGTATGTATATGTTTTCCCCCTCTCTTCTTAAATCCAGTTTTATGATTTTTACAGTTTATATTTGTTTTCTTGCACATGCTTCCTTTTTTAATATGGTCTTTTTGTTGTTTACCTTTTCACTTTTTTGTCTAACACAATTTTTTTAATGTAATGTAGAAGAAGAGGAAGATTGCAGCAATGCCCAGCACATTGTGCTCAGAAATTTCAGAAAAGTTGGGCAGTTTTGTGGAGGGTATTGGCAAGCTGGACAAGAATGATGCTGGGGGCTCAAGAAGTTATTTGCACAAGACAAAGCGCCGCAAGGATGCAGGTGACAAAGCGACAAAAGCTGAGGAGTCTGAGCACGACGGGGGTACCCCGGAGGAAGATGCAGAGTACCTGCCAAGCTTAGGGTCAGGCGAAGATGGAGGAGCAACAAGCTACGACGACAGCTATGATGCTTTTGTCGTCACAAGGCCCTCAGCTCAAAAGCAAAACAACTTCAGAGAAAAGCCAATGGCTTCGAGGGACAGGGAAAATGTGAATATGAAGGACAGGACAGCAAGCGAGGTTGAGCCGGTCACGGAGTGTGCAAAGCTGGAGGGACACACCAATGCCACAGGCAAGGTAAACCAAGGGGGGCACACGCACACCAGTTTGTACGGAGAGCAAGGTCAGAAGACAGCCTACCTGCACGGGGAAAGGCAAAATGGGCACAAGATCATCGTGATTGAGGAAAACAAACCTTCAGGCTCAGGTGGCAACCACATCACAATTCATGATGTCACCCCAATCTCATCAGCCCCACCTATCGTCCATTTCGTGCCTCACGTAGCAGCTCAACAGACACCAAGCCCAGCTAACATTGTTCCAGACACGATTACCTCCAACAAGCATAAAACATCAGCTTGGATAGCTAGATCACCAACCCCCACAGTAGCAGATAAGTCGACATGGGGCGGAGAACATGGGGCCAACTACACACCTGCCACCACAAAGTCTTGCCCAGCCCCTAGCAACCAAAAGAGAAAGGGAACACCAACACGGGAGCAATCTACAAAGGCACAAGAAACACAGGGGGCCATGTGCATGATCCGGGAAAAGCTGCGCTTGTGGCCTTTGGGGCCTACACCATCAATCGGCAACCATCACCAACAGGCTGAAACAAACGGATGTCCATCATTCGACCTGAACAGGAGCTTCCACGAAGTTCAGGACACAAACAGAGACCTATCAACACCACTAAATCCTCGCAACCTGGATGCTTACATGGCAGAAAGTGAAGATGACTGGGGTTTGGATCCAGAAGAGCTGCAAAAAGTGTGTTTTGAGGCAGAAGCTCAGTTTGCAAAGAAGAAAGAGAGGGAAAGGTTGGAGACGGAGGAGAGGACTGGAAACAAAGGGCAAATCAACGATGAAGATGCAAGAACACCAACCACAGAAACAGCACCAACAGCAGAAGCAGATGTTGCTAGCTCATCAAGAACACCAGCCGTTGTCGGGCATGAACGGAGAGTTATAATGGTGCCAGCACAACTCAGGTCACCGTACATCGACCCTGAAAACGCAGATCCGTTCCACTGCTCCAAGGAAGTATGCGATATATACGACGCCGTGTGTCAGTTTGGCAATGCTGCTGCCCCAATAACTAGGAGGAGGACTGTACAAACAGGCAGCAGGCAAGAACAATACATTTCAAGTTCTTCGTTCTTGCTCCATTTTCATCATCGAACTAACATTTTTCCTCTTCATTTTTTCCTCCACCCTATCCGAAAAGCAGCAAACCCATCATAAACTAGGACGAGTTCTTCATCAGCTGCACCGAACTTGCAAACTCTATGGCGCCGGGACGGAAGATGGATAGCATAGGCCCTGTTTGGTTACAGGGACTAGACTAGAAAAAGTCCCTTTTAGTCCCTATGTAACCAAACAGGAGGGACTTTTTCTTAAGGTACTAGAAAAAGACTCTACTGAAGGGTCTTTTTTCTTTAGTCCCTGGGACTAAAAAAAGTCTAGTCCCTTGCAACCAAACACCCCCATAGTGGCTGAGGTTGCAATAATTGCATTGAGGTAACCAGGCTTGAGGCCAAAGAAGAGGATAATGCCATCGAGAATAACTGTAAGCAATCTGTTCCAATCCTTTTTTCTTGTTTTTTCTTGTTTTTTCTTGCAGACACAAAAAAACAAAACCAAAATATACAAGTACTTATCTTTTCTTTTTTTCTTTTTTTTCACCATGCGGATTCATACATTCTTTCAGAACAACAGCTTCAACAGGATTGAGATAGACAAACATTTCGACAACAAGTCACAGAGGCTGAGTCATTGTGAATCAGTAAGTTTTTTGGGAAACACCATTTTCTGATTTTTTTTGTCAATCTTTTTTTTTCTATGGTCTTTTTTTCCCTGTTGGGTTGCTCTCTGTCATTTCCTTTTATGTCCATCTCACGAAAATCTCTAATGCATGACCAGATTTCGTTCCCGACACTCGATATTCTTGACAAGGAAAATCCCAAGGAGTCGGGGCACTACTAGCTGTTGGTGCTGAACATCAGGGACAAGAGGTTCGAGGTGTTAGACTCGTCCAGGTCGCTGAAAGACAAGGTTTTTCTCGCTACCGCAAACAAAATCATTGAGGGGATCAAAGCAAACTGGCAGAGGCACTACGCGAGCTCAAGCGTGCAGATTCAAGACTGGGAACTCCAAAAAATAAAATGCCCAAAGCAGGACAACGGGCAAGTCTCCCCCCACACCCTATGTTTCTTTTATTTTACCGCTGTCAGGAAGGATTTTTTTTACAACCATTTTTCTTTCCCATGTTTTATGTCTCATACTACTACTTTTTAGGCTTATACACACAAACCAGTAGTACCAACAGCAACTCCAGATTCAAGGCAAAAGTTAGTCTTTACCAGCAATCGAATCACATAACCAAAACACACTTAGTTGCATTTTTTCCCATGCAGACAGAAAAGTCGGCATTCACACGCATTAGGCCAACTCACAAGTCCTCCTGCAATACCTTGGTCCTAAACAGAACAAAAACCACCGACCACCCATGCCAAGTCGCCCAAAAACCACCAACACAGCCCCAAAAGCAAGCGAAGGTCATGCAATGGGAGGGGGGGGGGGGTGGTCACACCCCTCGCCTACCCTAGGTGACCTAGGTCGCCTCTCATGGGTCGACCAAGTCGACCGAACACAACCGACCGCCCCCAAACCAAGGCGACGCCCATGCGATAGGAGGGGGGCAGTCACCCCTTGCCTACCCAGGTGACCTAGGTCGCCTCACACGGTCGACCAAGTCGCCCAGAAACCACCGGCTGCCCCCAACCAAGTTGGGGCGAGGCCCACGCAATAGGGGGGGGGGTCACCCCTCGCCTACCCAGGTGACCTAGGTCGCCTCACACGGTCGACCAAGTTGCCCAGAAACCACTGGCCGCCCCCCAAACCAAGGGGGGCGACGCCCACGCGATGCGAGGGTGCGAGGTCAAACCTCGCCTACCCAGGTGACCTAGGTCGCCTCACACGGTCGACCAAGTCGCCCAAACACCACCATCCGCCCCCCAAACCATGGGGGGCAACGCCCACGCGATGGCAGGGGGGCGGTCACCCCTCGCCTACCCAGGTGACCTAGGTCGCCTCACACGGCCGACCAAGTCGCCCAAACACCACCGGCCACCCCCCAACCCAAGGGGGCGACGCCCACGCGATGGGAGGGGAGATGTCAACCCTCGCATACCCAGGTGACCTAGGTCGCCTCAAACGGTCGACCAAGTCGCCCGAACACCACCGGCCGTCCCCCCAACCCAAGGGGGGCGTCGCCCACGCGATGGGAGGGGCAAGGTCAAACCTCGAATACCTAGGTGACATAGGTCTGCTCACACGGTCGACCAAGTCTCCCAAACACCACCGGACGCCCCCCAACCCAAGGGGGCGACGCCCACGCGATGGGAGGGGCGAGGGTCAAACCTCGCCTACCCATGTGATATAGGTCGCCTCACACGGTCGACCAAGTCACCCAAACACCACCGGCCGCCCCCCAAACCAAGGGGGGCAACGCCCACGCGATGGGAGGGGCGAGGGGGTCAAACCTCGCCTACCCAAGTGACATAGGTCGCCTCACACGGTCGACCAAGTCGCCCAAACACCACCGGCCACCCCCCAAACCAAGGGGGCGGCGCCCACGCGATGGACGGGGCGAGCGGGTCAAACCTCGCCTACCCAGGTGACATAGGTCGCCTCACACGGTCGACCAAGTCGCCCAAACACCACCGGCCGCCCCCCAAACCAAGGGGGGCGACGCCCACACGATGGGAGGGGAGAGCGGGTCAAACCTCGCCTACCCAGGTGACATAGGTCGCCTCACACGGTCGACCAAGTCGCCCAAACACCACCGGCCTCTCCCCAAACCAAGGGGGGCGGCGCCCACGCGATGGGAGGGGTGAGGGGGTCAAACCTCGCCTACCCAGCTGAAATAGGTTGCCTCACACGGTCGACCAAGTCGCCCAAACACCACCAGCCGCCCCCAAACCAAGGGGCGACGCCCCACGCGATGGGAGGGGCAAGGGGGTCAAACCTCGCCTACCCAGGTGACATAGGTCACCTCACACGGTCGACCAAGTCGCCCAGAACCCCCTCCGCCCCAACCAAGGGGGGCGACGCCCACGCGATGGGAGGGGCGAGGGGGTCAAACCTCGCCTAGCCAGGTGACATAGGTCGCCTCACACGGTCGACCAAGTCACCCAAACACCACCGGCCGCCCCCCCAAACCAAGGGGGCGACGCCCACGCGATGGGAGGGGCGAGGGGTTCAAACCTCGCCTACCCAGGTGACATAGGTCGCCTCACACGGTCGACCAAGTCGCCCAAACACTACCGGCCGCCCCCCAAACCAAGGGGGCGGCGCCCACGCGATGGGAGGGGCGAGGGGGTCAAACCTCGCCCACCCAGGTGACATAGGTCGCCTCACACGGTCGACCAAGTCACCCAAAAACCACACCCCCCCCCCCCGAACCAAGGGGAGCGACGCCCACGCGATGGGAGGGGCAAGGGGGTCAAACCTCGCCTACCCATGTGACATAGGTAGCCTCACACGGTCGACCAAGTCGCCCAAACACCATCGGCCGCCCCCCAAACCAAGGGGGGCGACGCCCACGCGATGGGAAGGGCGAGGGGGTCAAACCTCGCCTACCCTGGTGACATAGGTCGCCTCACACGGTCGACCAAGTCGCCCAAAATCACCGGCCGCCCCCCAAACCATGGGGGGCGGCGCCCACGCGATGGGAGGGGCGAGGGGGTCAAACCTCGCCTACCCAGGTCTCATAGGTCGCCTCACACGGTCGACCAAGTCGCCCAGAAACCACCTCCCCCCCCAACCAAGGGGGGCGACGCCCACGCGATGGGAGGGGCGAGGGGGTCAAACCTCGCTTACCCTGGTGACATAGGTTGCCTCACACGGTCGATCAAGTCGCTCAAACACCACCGGCTGCGTCCCAAACCAAGGGGGGCGACGCCCACGCGATGGGAGGGGCGAGGGGGTCAAACCTCGCCTACCCAGGTGAGATAGGTCACCTCACACGGTCGACCAAGTCGCCCAAACACCACCGGCCGCCCCCCAAACCAAGGGGGCGGCGCCCACGCGATGGGAGGGGCGAGGGGTCAAACCTCGCCTACCCAGGTGACATAGGTCGCCTCACACGGTCGACCAAGTCGCCCAGAAACCACTGCCCCCCCCCCCCCCCAACCAAGGGGGGCGACGCCCACGCGATGGGAGGGGCGAGGGGGTCAAACCTCGCCTACCCAGGTGACATAGGTCGCCTCACACGGTCGACCAAGTCGCCCAGAAACCAGCGACCGCCCCCCAAACCAAGGGGGCGATGCCCACGCGATGGGAGGGGCGAGGGGGTCAAACCTCGCCTACCCAGGTGACATAGGTCGCCTCACACGGTCGACCAAGTCGCCCAGAAACCACCGACCGCCCCCCAAACCAAGGGGGCGATGCCCATGCGATGGGAGGGGCGAGGGGGTCAAACCTCACCTACCCAGGTGACATAGGTCGCCTCACACGGTCGACCAAGTCACCCAAACACCAAGTTGACCAAAAACCACCGAGTCGTACAAAAAATTTAGTATTATGAAATTTTACGAGTTCTTATTTGTCCCTTATTTTTTTACAGTACCTTTTTCCTGCAATAGAATTTAGAATTTAACAATTCAACACGGGAGACACACTGACGGAACAGCTAGCCGACTGCTCTTTTTTTGGTTTATTTTTTCAGCTACGACTGCATCATTTACATGACGTACAATGTTGAACACTGGGACGACACCCATGTCTTGGAGTATGGGCCAAAAGACATACTCAGTATGAGGAAGATTCTAACGACAAAGATGTTAAAGAGCTACCATAACGACATGAACTGGGCGAAGATGCTCAACATCAACAAGGTAACTTTCATTTGTCCAAACTAGATGATAAGCAACTCAATGTCATGATTTTCCTTTCACATACCATTCATAGTCTACTGGTTGTAGCAGAGAACAAAAATAACATGGTCCAGATATCACAAATTACATGGATTTTTTCTCAAAATGAAAAAAAACATTCGAATCTGAGTACTTTTCTGGCAGCCACACAATTTCTGTCTTCTTTTTTCTCCTCCCTTTCTTGCTTGCTGAACCAGTCAAGCACTTCGGTTCAGGCCGGGCGTGCAAGTGGCACAATCAAAGTTGTCAGAATCGAGATTCTGAATCGGATCGGAGCTCCGTTGGTAGGATCGTGAATCATAGAATCATAACTACCAGAATCGTAGAATCTTGGATTCTCTGAGAAAAATCGTAGAATCAGAGGGGCTAGTTTGGATCGTAAGGTCGTAAGATTCTAAGACTTGAGTCGCGATTTTAACAACTTTGGGCACAATTATGCCCTAACTCCTTGCAGTATGCACACCTAGTCTTCTTCTTCGGGAGCAACTCAATGCCCGAATAGTACCTCTTGTCTCTTTTCCTTCCTTTAGTCGACGACTTTGGGGGGTTACGCAAATGAGTTGCTCTAGGCTCCCCAACAGAAGCTTCCGTAGGGGCAGATGAGGACGGTGGTTGGGCATGTGTAGCTGGCTTCTTTTTCTTGTTCCTTGATTTGTAAAGTTGGTTCAGTTCAGTCTCCAACACGCGACCATAGGACCTACACAAAGCTGCTCCTGCATCGGACATACTGCCCAATTTAGAAATTTTGCCAAACATAGTATTCAGGGAAACATGCCTTATTTGCTGCAATGACTCTTGAGGCATGGCATCAGGGACTTGAGAGTCGGAGGGTAAATCAATAGGAATTGCATTTTGTGTCCATCTAGTCAGTATGTACCACTCAGGGATCTCATTAACACCAAGGTGGGTGAAGACTTTCAAGATGTGTATGCAAAGCAGCCCATCCCTGTAAAACATGCAGCACTCACAGCCATACTCTTGTTGTTCAACCTGCGTTGACACCATGTACGTTCTACGACCATAAAGCCCAGCATAAATTCTGTTAGGCTCAAGCAGGTACATGTTGCCACCTTGAGGCCTAACATTGTACATGCCAATCATAGAAAACTCGTGCTGAAACCTGTAGTATATATCCCTTGTGTAAACTCGCAAAGCTTGCTTCTCAATTGGGAACGGGGACCAAAGCCTTGGCTCCAGCTCATCCGTTAGGTAGTCATTACCTCCCTCTTTCACCAAGATCTTGTCATTTATCTTCTCATATTGCTTCACAAAGTTGAGCACATAATTCTGCGGGTTCACGTACCGTTTCAGCACAACATTAAAGCCTTCACTCCGTTGAGTCGATTGGAGGAATGGGAAGAAACAGTTTCTGAAGTAGCAAGGTACCCAAAGGTGCTTGATCGCATACAGATCATCAAAGCGCTTATCTCCAGCAATACCATGTGTATCAACGATAGCAGCCCACCTTGTCTCAAACTCCTCAGGAGTCATGCTCAAGTCTATAACCTCATTGAATTCTTTAGCTAGCTCAGGATGCCTAGCCAAGAAACCACCCAACTTCTCTTGGGCCTTCTTAACGATATGCCAACGGCAACTACGGTGAACTGCGTGTGGGAAAATGCTTGCTATAGAATTTTTCATCGCCTGGTCCTGGTCAGTTATGATGTTGAGCGGGGCAATTCCATGCATTGCTTCAAGAAAGGCCCCAAACAACCAATCAAAACTGGTCTCGAGCTCCTGACGCAAGAAGCCACAGCCCAGCATGAAAGATTGCCCATGCCTGTTGATCCCAATAAACAGAGCAAAGGGCATGTTATACATGTTTGTCAAATACGTCGTGTCAAAAGAGATGCAATCATGGTAAGCTTTTACGTATGCCTCTCGAGCCTTCCCATCAACCCAAAACAAATTCTCAACTTGGCCTATTCCATCCTTTTTGATTTTGAAGAAGAAGAATGGATCTTCTTCCTGCTTTTGCTCGAAGTAGGCAACCGTCTCAGCCAAATCACCATCATCTGCTTCAGCATTACGAAGGGCAGTTCTCATGTTGCTTATCGACTTTGTCGTATAGGGCACAATCTCAGCTTGCCCGTAAAAATCAGACATAACGGTCATCATGCGACCAGTTTCCATGTTGCACCTATGCAATACTTTCAGGAACTCAACCTCCTCCGGCGGGATGCCCTTGTGACAGCACAGGTACTTGGTGAGAGATGGCTTGACAATCAATCTATGATTGTGCTCAAGGACAACACCTGTGACCAACCATTTGTTATTTTGTAGCTTCACTGTCATTTTGGCTGGACAGTTGGTCTGAATGATCAATTCTCTTCTCCTCTTCTTAACAAGCCCGCCTGGAGATTTATAAGAGCTACAACCCACTTTCTTACTGCCAACATCTTGCCCACCTTCACATTCATCAGAATCTGAACTGAGTTTCTCAAAAAGAGGGGTGTATACATCTGGATTTACCTTAGGCTTCCCTGACTTGCTGCAACAAAAGGTCTGCTTCTCAAGCACATTAGTATATGAAGACCTCCTTGACGTGTTGGATTTCATCGAGAACCCAAGGCGTAGAGCGTATGCTTTGTAGTGTGTCTTAACACCTTCAAGCATGTCAAATTCCATGCCGATATAAGGCTCTTGCGGGCTAGATCGCACCTCAGTTTCATCAAAAGCAAACAAATCAGACCCATCCACATGTGCTTGCTCACCATTGGTAGGTAGAGTTACTGCTGGGCTGAACACGGCAGGGGCAGGCGTGGTAGGTTCAGTTGCCACAGCATCAGACGCACCACTAACAACAGCGGCTGCAACACGAAAGTTCACTCCTCTGACATCTTGGACACTAGCACCTCTCAATTCCGGCGACTCGCCCACACCTTCAATAGAAATTGGCTGTCTTTCAGGGCGGGCTTGTGTGCAGTATGGAGGGCCACCATCACAATCAGGAAACTCATCAGGGAGCTCATTGAGATCAGTGCCAGCCATCTGCACTTTATTTGAAGAGAGAAATGAAAAATGTCAGCAACTTCTGTGTCCCCCATGGATATTTTTGTGTTTTTCTAAGCAACTATATTATACTACTAGTTTTTGGGTGTAAGCAACTAAAAAACTTCCGTGGATATACTAACATGCTTTTTTGTTTCGTTTCCCTTTTTTCTTGCAGAAACAAGGTGCAAAACAATAGTCAAGCTGCAATTTCAAGGGCCAGGAGTCAGCAGCTTTTATATTCATAATATCCAAGGTCTACAGGTGTACAGGGGGAGGCAAAATTCAGCAACAACTTGTTCAGCACACCAGGTCAAGCAACAAATTCAGTACAGAGGCAAACTTTTGGAGTTTCTTTTGCAAGTAGTAGCTCAGGGCAGAAAGTAGAGGAAAATCTACTACGTATTGATTGTGGGGAGCTCCCAGGAGCTAGGCCATGGCGTCCGGCGGCGGCTGGGGGGGTGGGGAAGAAGAAAGGTAGGGTTGGGAGCAGGGGGAGAGGCGCGTGGGAGGGGCGGCCGGTTCGGGGACTTGTCTGATCACAGGTTTGGGGACGTGGGAACGAGGGGGGGGAACTTGCCTTTTTTGCAGCACATGGTGGGGACCGACAGCGGCAAGTTTCCAAAACCGTTGGCCGCTGCAGCCAGCCGCGCAACGCGCGGCAGCGTCCGGCAATCTAGGTCTAGCGGCCGCCACTTCGGCGGCGGGCGTCGTCGCCGCTGCTTATTCCGACCCCTCCGCGTTGCGGCAGGTGTGTCGTCATCTCCAGTCGTCTTGCTTTGTCAGGGCGTTATGTTGTTTATCCGACTCCTCCGTGGCGTGAAGTGCCGGCAGAAGTTATTTGCTAGTTGGCTGCATGTTGGGATTTCTATGGAAGCAGATTGGTTGATGCTTTCCTGATACGAAGGGGAGGTGTTGTTGAGTTATTTCAGGCGATTGTTTTCGACTCTGTTCAGTTGGTGTGAAGGAGCAAGTATGGGAGCAATGATAATCTCAGGTTGGAACTGTCAGGGGATGAATACATCCCGGCTAATTTTTGCGCTTCTAGAGATACATAGGCAAATAAAGCCGGATGTGATTTTTCTGTCTGAATCACATTTGAATAAAGCTAAGGCAGAAAAACTGATGCGTAAACTGAAGTTTGACAAGTTGTTGTTCCATGAGAGCAATGGAAGCAGTGGACGGCTGGTACTTTTGTTGAAAAAGGAAGTAAAGATTGCTGCTAAAAGAGTGGAAAATAATTTTGTTGATGGGATAGTGGAAGGAGACGAGAGCTGGCGAATGATGGGGTTTTATGGTGATCCAAGTTGGGAAAATAAGTACAAATCATGGGAATATATTCGAGACCTTCACTCAAATTTTGATATGCCATGGTTGATGTTAGGGGACTTCAATGAAATCCTCTATTCGTGGGAGAAAGAAGGAGGGGCACCTCGAGCGCTCAGCCGTACGAAAGCCCTCCTTGATTGTCTCGTGGATTGTGGTCTCGAGGATCTAGGCTATACGGGAGACATCTTTACATGGAGAAGGGAGAAATTGAGGGAGAGATTGGACCGAGCGGTGGCCAACGGAGCTTGAACAATTTGTTTCCTCAGAGTAAAGTTATTAATGGTGAGATGACAAAAAGTGATCACAGTCCGGTTACAGTTGATACCGAGTTTCTCGCAAATACTCATGTCTTAAACCGGGTGTGAAACGATTTGAAGCAAGATGGTTACAAGATGAAACTGTGGACCTGATTGTACAAAATGCATGGGCTAAAGCTTCAGCAATAGGCATTGGACGAGGGATTTTGCAGAAAACTGCATAAGTACATGCTTGGGACCGTCGGGAGTTGAAGGGCCCTAGACGCCAGTTTGACCAGATGAAAAAAGAGTTGGAGGAGTTAAGGAGAGGGCCAATGTCGGATAATTCAATAGCGGACCCAAAAGAGATTTTGCTGAAAATTGAATTGCTGCTAGAACAGGAGGAGACTCAATGGGTCCAACGTGGTCGCGCAAACTGGTAGCAACACGGAGATAGGAACACAAGTTTTTTCCATAATTTTGCGAGTGCGAGAAGAAAGAAGAACACGATTAAATATATTCTTGATGATTCAGGCAGAAAATGGGAAGATCCTCAAGGGATGGGCAACCTTATAAGATTCTATTTTGAGGATCTTTTTACTTCTGAAGTCAACGAACCAGATGAAGTTGTGCTAAACAAAGTTCCTAGAAGAGTCACGGATGAAATAAATCACAACCTGACTCGGACTTTTTCTGAAGAGGGGGTAAAAAAAGCTACGGGTAGTAACCATAGCAGTAGCGCCGGTAAGCTAGGCAGCTCTACTGCTAAGTGGGCCACATGGTGCTTGTTATGGGCTCATGTTAGCAGCAACTCTTGTTGTGAGCCGGCGCTATAGCTAATGTAATTAGCAGTAGCACTGGTTCTAGACCAGCGTTGCTGCTAAATTCTACCTTATCCACTCTTCCCCCGCGCCGGCCCCCTCACTTTCCTCACTCTTCCCCTCCTCACTCTCTCCCTCTCCACTCGATCTCTCCCCCGCGACGGCCGGCCCCCATCTTGGCCGTCCCTCCCCCGCACGGCCGCCCTCCCCGTCCCGCGCCCGCTGCCCGTCGCCAGCCGCCATCGCCCGCCGCCGCCCAGTGCCAAGGTAGCTCCTCTCTCCACTTCCCTCCCTACCTCCTCCCCCTGTTTTTAATACCATAGCATATTTAGGTATAGAAACGTATTGGAATTTTTAGGTATAGAAATTTTTATTATAGAAAATTTAGGTATAGAAATTTGTAGCATAGAAAATTTAGGTATAAAATTTTTAATCTATAGAAAATTTAGGTATAGAAATTTGTAGCATAGAAAATTTAGGTATAGAAATCTTTAGTGCTTATTTTTCAATATAGAATGATATAGTCATTTTGCAGGAAACACCTGCTAGTGCCTATGTTTTGTTGGAATGTTGATTCATTTCCGTTCCGGCAATTTTCAGACGGTCGATATGTCCTATTTTAGCAATGGTCATGCTGAACTTTTTTGTGGATTTCAGCATGACATTTACTATAAAGTAGGAAATATCAACTGCCCGTGATTTGCCGGAACAAGAATTAGATGACATTCTGGCAAACCATAGGCCATTTTTCATGTCATTACTCCATAAATGTAATGTTAATTGACTTATGATTTGGGTTGACTTTCAGTCTGTCGGAGCTCCTCGTGTGAGTTTCAGTATGTTCTTGATGGAGAAATCCCGACTGTTGTCGTGGGGGTCGTTTCCTATTCTTCTTCTCGCGATATATACCTTGGTATAATGCGCGAGAGAGGGAGAGAAAGCGACTAACATCACCGATCCAAGTATCAGAGAAAGAATCCCGACTGTTGTCGTGGGGGTCGCTTCCTCTTCCTCTTGTCGTGATATATACCTTAGTGTAATGATCGAGAGAGAGGGAGAGGAAGCGACCACCGATGGTCGAAATATCAGAGGAAGAATCCCGACTGTTGTCGTGGGGGTCGCTTCCTCCTTCCCCGCGTGCTACATAATTTGGTAATGCACGCGGGGCCGAAGGGAGGAGCGACCAGCACCGACGGTCAAAATTTCTGTCGAGAGGAGTGTCCACCGCATACACCATCATATTAGTGTGAGCGAATGCGCACCATATACGCTATGAGATATTGGGGTTTTTCAAGGAAGCCTCAACAGACTGAAACTCAACCCATGCTGAATAGTTCCTGGTATAGTTGCCATCGATTTTTAATCTTTAAATCATGAACACAGAAAATGTCTTACGACGATGGGATCCCTAAGTGTGATTTATGTGGCGAAGATCGGGGTCTGTGCGATAGGCCTCACCTGCAAAACGGTAGGTTCTTCACCATTAAGCTGGAAGAGACCTTTGATGTTTTTACGATACGCAACGGTGACAACTATTTTTTTGTAATTAATCATGACTTGTGTTTCTTTGTTTCAACATGTAATTTTCGTTTTTTACAATTCGACTAGTGCATCCCCTGTCATGCAAGACGATATGTCTTGGAGAAGGTCGGTTTCCAAGATAGTGAGAATATGGAGACGAGGAGAGCTCACCTGAGGACTAAACATGGTTTCACATTTCGGTTTAAACTATACAATGCAGTTAATCACTCACATTTTGGTTGCTCAAATTGAGAAGCTCTATGCAAAGCATGTGGATTTCAGGAGGATATGCAAATAACCTTCGATATTCGTCCTTAAGATGATATTGAAGGTAATATAGATATTTGGGTGGATGTCGATATGCTTTCAGTTTTACCTCTATGTGAGTTTGTCAACCATATTGTTTTAGTAATTTGTATTGTTTATTTAAAAATTGTTCGTGTTTATCCATACTAAACTTGTTTATTTATATTTTACATCTTATTTCTTTTCTTTGAGTGAAACACATAAGATAGTAGACATGACACACACCTATGGATCACATCTAACTTGGGAGGAAAATGATTCTCTTGTCACCTTTGTTAATGGTGTCCTCTCTACTAGGGCCGACATGCGTTACGGAGTTGGTCCAAATTATACATTATACATGCCACTAGTGCGTAGGTTGAGGGCTAAGACAACAAGAGAGCCCTCCAGTGTCTCCGCCAACAGGGACGTCAGATACCCCCAACAACAGCGGCACACAGGCACATGCTAACAAAGAACTTTCACGAGCAAGAGCGCCCGCACTGCTCGACCTCCTCCAACGGCAGACACACACACCCTAGCCCCAACGATGACCAGTCATACCTCTCTCAAACCTGCCTCTACCTTTTGTGAAGCACCTAACCAAAGCACCAAATCGACACGCGACGAACAAACCAATAATTCCGCCACAGACACACATGTCCACATCACACACCCCCGTACAACGTGGCCCAGCCACAATCATTCTGTCGACAAGACCAAACATGATGACCCAGTCAAAATCGAAGGACACAATCCAAAAAAACAACCTCAATTCAATGTGAGCCCTTAAAAATTAGGAAGCATAGTGATATAGAAATACGCCATCGCCAAGGATTTTTTCCTTGTTGTGTAAGACACCTTTTTTTGGGAGATTTGTCGGACAAGACATTATGTCACGAAATTGAGGTGTTTAGTTCTTCTCAAATTCCTCCTACCTAAAAAGTTGGTTTATTTGGCTCATCGCAACAAAGAAACAGAAAACGTAAGTTTGGCTCCCAACTTGTAGCTGTTGGAAGACATTGTTTGCTAACAGTTCGTACGGTTTAACTCCCATGTTGAGAGATTAATATGGCCAGTGACAGAAAGTACAGGGCAATTCAATCGAACAACATGATCATTCCGGTATTTCCATGAGAGTAAAATGCGAGGCCGGTCATTAAACTTTGTTGTGACAGTCAATCTTAGTACTCTAGCTTCTAAATTTGTTCCGACTATTTCTTTCAACATTAATTGAAAATGTAGTTTTATCCTTCAAACTCATTTTTAAATCTGATCATATTTATGGAAAAAAAATATAGTAAAGTACGGGCTTAACGTTCTACATTTGACACTAGCACGTGACTACCACTGCACCTCTAGGCGTGCGTCAAACCGTTGAGAGGAGGGTTGAATTACAAAATGGAAAATTACGCGTTAACGGGCAGGTAGTGGCAGATCAATGGCTGTTCACTGAATGCTCAAGATTTGTGCGCCACAATGATGTATAGCTCGTGAATCATTTTTCAGAAGAAATACACTACAATATTAATAGAGTGCTCGTGCGTTGCCACGGGCTCTTGAAATATTTTGCTGAAATTATATAAAACTAATGCATGTTAAATTTTACATGTAGAGACAAATATAACACCGACACAATTCATAATAATTGGATTCAACTTCATTTACAATGTGAATCTACTACCCCTATAAAGGAAAGACATGTGGCAGATCCAAATAATCTGAGACGTCCATTGACAATATCCAAAGGCCACAAATCTCTGAATGTTTAACACAGCAAACCACGGGCTAACCACGTCGCTAACAACATCTCTCCATCGCTAAACATAGACCACGTACCGATAAAAAAAAAACGCACGAACGCACGATTCCCACCCCACCCCACCCCACCCCACGGCGACCTCTGTCCCGCCCTCCCTCTCGCCTCGCGACCGCCTGCCCCAGCGCCGCCCCCTCGTCGGCCCCCTCGCCGCCCCCTCGCCCCGCCCCATAGCCGGCCTCCCCGCCGGCCTCCTCCCCGCCACCGCCGGCCTCCCCGCCGGCCAGGCCCTCACGCCCCTTCTTTGCGGCGGACGGCTCGCCACCGGCCGCGCCCCTCCTCTCCAGCAGACGGCCCGCCACCAACCGCGCCCTTCCTCCCCGCCACCACCGGGCCTGCATTTTTCTTAGCAAGGTACCGGTCGTCTTGCCATCACCGTCGCCTCCGACCGCTCCTCCTCTGCTGCCCCATGGGCTTGACGCCGGACGCTCTTCTCTTGGTCGGTTGTTGCCCCCACGGATGCGAGCACCCGGAGCTCCTCCCCTTCTGCCCCACGGGCTCGCCGCCGAACGATCTCATCTTCGTTGACTGCTGCTTTGAAAGCCCATAGTCGTCGTTGGCTTCCCCGAGCGCCGACGCTGCCTCCATGCCGCACGAGGTTGCAGTTGCACCCACCACACCCTGAGCATCGTTGATATCATGTAGGTAATTCATCAATTGGTAGATTTTTTCCCTGTTGTGACTTGTCTTGTCTTACGGGGTGCCGAGCAGTTGACACCGGCAGCGTCAAGCTGCGCCTTTGCTCCAACTCCATCAGCGGCAACTTCACAACTGGTACCGTCTCTCTCTCCCTCTCTTTGTGTGTGTGTGTGTGTGTGAGAGAGAGAGAGAGAGAGAGAGAGAGACTGAGATTTAAGGAGGCTGTCTATTTTGTGCGTGCACTAGGTGGAAAGGAATCAGTCAAGGAGCAGGCTTCAGTGAAGAGAGATTCAGAACTGTCGTACATTTAAGAATATTGTGCAGTTCTTGCTGAATTTCGTACCTGACTTAATGGGTTCCTGTGATCCTATAGGCGGTAAATTCCCTATTCCAATTTTTTTTTAGGTATTTAACAGTTATCATCAGAATCCAAATGAAAGTTCCGTTCCACAAATGCAATTTCTGAGAGATGTTTAGATGTGAACCCACTATAGCTATACCTAGACATTTTCAAAGAAACATTCAGTTCAGTTGTCTTTGCGCTGGAGCTTTCAAATATAAATGCAAGTATGCAAGCATCGCAAATACAGAATCCGCAACAAGTTTGATGATATCCTGTAGAGTATGAACTATTTTAATTAGGTGGTACTTTTGACTTTGGAACCTACAGGTATCTGTCCCACGTCAAAGCGGACAAGGACAAAGCTTTGGAACAGAAAAAAATTCGTGTTGAAGAAAACGGAAGTTTGCTGACAGCATATTGAAGTTAGAGATACATATAATGTGCTCATGTGATTACATGGTAAAATGTGATCTTTTTCTTCTATGTAAAAGAAAATGACATCAACCTGCTAAATTGATATCAGATAATCAGTAGCAATATCTGATAGGAGGCATGAGCGGAGGGGGAGACCGCGGCGGCCAGGGAGGGGCCGCGGCGAACAAGGTAACGGCGGCCACGCCAGATCCTTCTCGCCGGGGAAGCCGTTTCTGGGCCCTCTCGGGATCTGACTCCGATGAGTCCGAAGGAGAGGAAGGGCTCGCCGGAGAGCCTCATTCTCCAACGCCGTCGGACCTCGTCTGCGATGCGGTGCGATGCGGGCGTTCTGAAGAAGATATCGCGGCGGGAATCGACTTAATCCTACCGGCGAATGACGAAGCATGGAGCGGGCTGGGCGAGAACGACAAGGTGGAGGCGTTTCGTCGGGTGGTTCATCGCCGGACTTCGTCTGCAGCCATTCGTCCATGGAAAGGTCCGTTGCCTAAGGTTAGTCTTCCGGCTCTCACGTTAGCCGATTTCATAAGTTCGTGGAAAGTCGTTGAAACACGTCGAAAGAAACGGCATTCGGGACGACCGGCGGCGGCGAGTCGGTCGCCGGCGGTGGTACCGGCCGATCCGGATCATGGGATCCGTGAGACGAGGCAGCTCCGTTTGAATTCCCTCTTGGGCCAGGATGGGCCGGGAAAAGAGGTGTGTGGACCGGTGTCAGCTGGGTATGTGGCCCAGCTGAGCACGAGAGAGGATCTGCATGTCGAATCGGACGAGGAGTCCCGATCGACGTCGGCCGATCGATCCTCTCGGTCAATTGGAGGAGCACTTGTCGGTCGAGTCCAGCGGCCGACACATACAGAGGATGCGCGAGTCGCTAGGGTTAGCGACCAGCGATCCCGTTTTCCTCCTGGGTTTCCCTATCGCCCAGGGAGAGCTCGGCGTGTCCCAGCAGAGTCTCATACTCCGGCGGATACGATGGCTGGGCGGGGTTCGGGAGGACAGCCGCCTCCTGTGCTGGCCAGCGTGCAAGGGAAACCGGAGGCACCCGCTATGGGCGCGGCCGGGAACGCCCAAGCCTCGGCCCCACAGCACGAAGGCGGACGGGGGGCTGCCGCTGCCGGTCGCCGGTTCGATGGACCGGGACGTGGCGGCTTCTTTGCCGGAAGAGGCGGAACGGGTTCAGGCCGTGGTGGTGGAACTAACGGTGGCTATCAGGGCCACCGGTTCAACTGGAATCACTGGAACGACGGTACGGGTGGACAGGGCGGCGGCCGCGGTCTTTGGAACGATGGAGGGGGACGAGGGGGAGGTGCTAATCAGTGGCATCGGCCCTTCTACCCCCCTGAAGGTGACTTTGTCGAAGGAGCCAAGGGTCCGCTTTATCGGCAGCGCGGTGGTCGCGGTGGCGGAGGTCGTACTTTTGGCCGGAACAAATTTGTCCCGAAGTGGGCAGAGGTCACGCCGACGACTACTGAAGTGGAGGCGGCTACCATTGCTAACACGTCCACTACGACTGCCAAGCTGCCAGAGGCGGCGACGGCCGTGGTTAATGCCTTGGCGGCAGTACCAATAGCACCCAAGTTGACAACTGAGGATAGGGACACGGCGCCGGCCAACAAGGCGGCTCGTAAGAAAGAAAAGTTGACTTGTTATAGATGTGGCATACCTGGTCATTTTGTCATGGATTGCACCACTGAGCTATGTGATATCTGCCTGAAACCAGGTCACGTTGAGACAGCTTGTCCACTGCTCCTAGCACCTAAGCCGGTGATCAACATATATGGTGTCTGTCAAAATAGGCTTATGTTCTTTGAGACACCACGGTCTACAGCAGCCATTGTACCTCCACGTCTTGAGAGTTCAAGGACGGGATTGGTAAAGGTCACAAACGGTACGCTCACAGTTGAGCATGTCTCTCAGCAGCTGAGGAGACTTGTGTCTGAGTCTTACCAATGGGCTCCTGTTAGAGTGGACGAGCAGGTATATCGAGTGGAGTTTCCTAAAAGAGAAGACCTTCAACTCTTGTTGACTTTCGGGGTCAGTAAGGTCAGTGGGAGCAAATGCCTGTTAGAGTTTGAGGAATGCAAAAAACCGGAACCATTGGGTACACGGTTGAAGAAGGTTTGGATTAGATTTACCGGAATTCCAGAGATTTTACTCAATGACTTCTTTATTGTCTGGAGCCTTGGCTCTTTGGTGGGTAAGACAGAAAAAGTAGACATGCCCTTCACACGCAAACGTGGTGTCGCCAGGCTGCTAGTGACTGTACTGGATGTGGAGTATATACCTGATTACGCACCTTGGTTTTACGACGGTGTGCATTATGATCTCGATGTGGAGGTTGAGGAAAACCAACCACAGACACACGATGGTGATGTTGACATGGTTGATGGCGGTGATCGCGATGGGAGTCAGGGAGATGCGAACCATGATGAGCACTCCGACAGGACCAAGGAGGGTCATATTCCTTCGTCATCGACCGCGACAGATAATCAGCCAAATAATGGAGCTGCACCTACGACGACACCCATGGCCACTCTCCGTTTTGGATCGTTTAAAGCGATGTCGGCGCCGAGTCGCCTATGGGGGAACTGCCTGGAGGATGAGGACTTTCAGCAGCCTTGTGATGAGATTGTGATGGAGGGAGGTTCAGCTACCGGCTATGGGCAGGAGTCCCCTCGTGCATTGGTTGTGCGGGCGGGATCTCTGTCTCGTCATGACATGGTTTCGCCGGCCAAACCGGCACGGCTCAGCGAGACGGAGACACCGGACAGCAGCGGTCATGGTACTGGTAAGCTCGCGTCCGGCACCACCGGGAAGGGCACCTCCCGACCGGCCCAGTCTCACGGGCAGGAGACCAGCCGACCGGCTATTACAACGACTCCGGCCAGCGGCAGACACGGTGCCTGCTCACCGGACAGGTTCGGCGGACATGAGGTCCGTCATCCTGAGATGCCGGCTTCACCGGTTAGCAGCAGGCATGACGCCCGCCAACCGGACCAGATTCGTCCCTCTCCTCCGTCTTCTGCACGAGTGGGGGCTCTGGGCATCGGGCAGGAGGCCCGTATTTCACCTAGCGCTCCAACCGCTACCTGCGTGACGGTGGAGAGGCAGCAGCTGCACACTAGGGAAGCAGTAGCTCGGGCTGCGGCTGCTTCCTCGGTTGAGGTTTCTTCTCCGGTACTTACTACAGTTACTCCTGGGATTGAGGCAGGAGGCCAAAATCCTCCAGTGGTATCTATGGACGATGTGATCGCGTATGGAGGGATACCGGACCCTACGTCTGGCGATCGACGATTCAGTCATCGCATCCAGGAGCAGCCGGACGCTGACGACATGCTGGTAGGGCGTGCTATGAGGGCCGCCAAGCTTCGAGACGTCGAGGCATCTACAGGTATGTCGGTAAATACTAGTGCTTCAATTCTTCATTTTTCGGAATCAGAGATTATACATAATGCTAGCGACATAGGTATTTCCATGGGGACTTCTGGCAAACAATTAGCTAAATCAATTAATGATATGTTAGATTTAGAAGCCGATAGAGCCATAGAGTTCATTAAAAATCTAGCAGCGGTGAGACCGATGAATGAGTCGGATATTAATGATCTAGGAGGCACAGATTTACAAATTTTTTGTGAGGATTTATTACATTTAGAGGGAGCTGAGGAGGATGTGGATGACATGGGATCAGAGGGGTATATGGCCTCTTCGATTGACGGTTGTCATCCACGTGAAATACAATCACAGAGTAACACAGAAATGACGCAGGATAAACCAAAGAGACCTTGGAAAAGGAAGGTTTATCCTGTATCAGCGGTACGGAGAAGTGCGAGAGTGAAGCAGAAGAAAAAATTTCATGATGAAATATGAAAGGAATCTTTTGGAATAGCAGAGGTCTAGCAGACTTGGCTAAAAGGAGATTTCTTCGAGAGGCATCTTTGGAATATAAACTTGACTTTATAGCGTTACAAGAAACGGGTAGAGATAACTTCACACCACAATTCCTAAACAATTTATCAGGAGAAGTTGATTTTGATTGGCACTGTTTGCCACCAAGGGGTAGGTCTGGTGGGATCTTACTTGGGGTTAAGTGTGGTGATGAATGTGGTATATGGCGAGTTTTCTGTCAAATTTCGTGTGCGGTCGAAAGTTGATGGTTTTAGGTGGGCTCTGGTGGCCGTATATGGGGCGGCGCAACCGGAGCTCAAATCTGAATTTCTCGCCGATCTAGTAAGAATATGTGGAGAAGAAAGACTTCCCATTATGGTTCGGGGAGACTTTAACATCATTAGAAGACAAGATGAAAATAATAATGACAACTTCGATGGAAGATGGTCACTTATGTTCAACATGGTTATTGAGAGTCTCGATTTGAGGGAGATTGACCTCACTGGTACACAATTCACATGGGCAAACTCATTACCGGTGCCAACATACGAGAAGTTGGACCGAGTACTGACCAACGTGGAGTGGGAACAGAAGTACCCGCTGGTTTCAGTTCATGCTTTACAAAGAGCCATCTCCGATCATACACCTCTCATGGTTGACTCTGGGGAAGCCAATCATGTAGGTAATAGAAACTCATTCTCGTTTGAACTAAGTTGGTTCGAGAGAGAAGGATTCATGGATCTCATAGCTGACGAATGGGCTAGGGATTCTGGTGGATCTACAAATATAGAAAGATGGCAAAACAAAATACGACACTTGCGCCAGTTCTTGAGAGGCTGGGCGAAGAATCAGAAAGGAATTTATAAAGTGCAAAAAGAGAAACTTATTCGTCTGATTGATGAGTTAGATGTGAAAGCTGAGTCTTTGTAACAACCCGGGACCGACGCTCCAGAAGATTCCCCTTTTATTCCGTTCTCGTCGTGTTTTTCGTTTGGTTGTCGCATTCATCATCGCATCATTCGCATCATCTGCATTACATCGTCATTCGTTTTCGAAAACTTGCACCCGTTCGTAGTTGCCGGTTCTCTCCGTTCTCGTCGGTGACCGTTTCGAGACCAACCACACACGCACGTGCCCGTGGCATCGTTTAAAAAAATCGTTTTTAAAGCGCGCGGAAAATATTCTCGAATTGGGTCGAAAGTTGGCATGCGGTATTGTTATATTATAGGTAGACCGCCTGCCAAGTTTCGTCGCAATCAGAGGTCGTTTGATACCCGAACGGTCAACCGTAGCGGCACCGTCTTCGGTTTATTATCGGACGTTTTCGGTGTATCTAAAAACTTGTCACGGGCTGCCATCCATTCCCTCTCATCCCCACCAAGCCCCTCTGCACAGCCCATCGCAGCCCACCGCAGCCCACCTAAACCTCCCCCGTGACCGGAGCCATCCGATTGCGATCGAACGGCTCGAACTGCCCCAAAACCCTCAAACCCTAGCCAAAACTGCTATATATGGACACCCCCACGTCCAAAAATAGCCTTCCCCTACCTCCCACCTCGAAATCCGCGCCGGACCCGTCCACCCCCGCCACTTGTCGCCGCCGCCGCAGCCTCGCGACCAACCAGGGAGCGCCACGCGCCCCTCCAGCGCCTCCCACCGCCGCAACCCAGATCGGGCCCGCCCCGGGTCGAATCGGGCCCTGGCGAGCCCGAGTAGCCGCACGAGCCACCCGAGCCTCCCGCTCGATCTCGCGAGCGCCAACCTCCCGCTGCAGTCCGGCCTCGCCGGACCTCGCCGGCGACCGCCGGATCCCCCGCCGGAGCTCCGCAGACCTGACCCCGCGTCCTTCTCCTCCTCTCTTTCCCTGCCTTTCTCTTCTCTCTCTAACCCTCAGAGCTCCCTGTCCCGTGTAGGAACCGCCAGTGCCATCGCCGCCTCGGATCCTTCGCCGGAGCTCCGACCAGCAGCCGTCGTTGCTCGGATCCGCCGTGGAATGCCCGGATCCACCCATTCCCCGCCTCCTCCGCCGCGCTAGGCCGCCTCCGCGTCGTCCCTCCAGCCGCAAACACGCCGCCGGAGGCGTACCTGCCTCGTCCTCGCTTGGGCGAGGAGGACGACGCGCTCGTGCGCGTTGACCGCGCCCGCGTGGGCCGCTGTCCAACCGCCGGCCCAGCATTGCCCCGCGCCGGCCTGTTGCTCCACCGACCGGCCCATAGGCCCAAGGTGAGCGTCAGCCCGCTAAGTAGCCCTCCGTGCACGTTTTAATATCATGCGCCCGTTGTTATGTTTTGGCCCTGCCGTAGATTCGGTCCGTCTAGTGTTTTTTCTCGTCCGACGATTTTATCAATTTACAGAAAAACTACATTTTACAGATTAGTCCCTATTGATCTTGCATCTAATAATTAAATAACCGTGCACCGTATTAAATAGTTATATATATGCAAATGGGTAGAATTTTGTGTAGATTCATAATATGCCATTTTCATCCATGTGAAAAATGCCTAAGCTCGCTGTTTGCATCATTTTGCATAATTGCCATCATTTTGCATTGTCATATTTAATTAACGTGCATCGGGATTTAATCCAACCATATATTAAAAATGTTCATATTATCGGCATCGCATTTTCATGCATGACAAACCTGTTCATTGAAATATTTGCATATAACTTGCATTTATTGTTGCTAAAGAGAGTTATTCCATAAACTTGCATAATTAATTGTGACATATTTTCCTACATGAACCTACGCATATTATATGTGTTTTCGGGGTAGAAAAATCCATAGAATTTAGCTGTGCATTTAGTTTTGTCATTGGAGGAAGTTTGTGTGCATGTCATTCTTGCCATGATGCCCTTTTGTCTATTTCGTGTGATTTAATCCGTGCATCATATGAAATAATTTTGAACATGATATATGCCCTTGGACATGTGTGCTAGGCCCTGATATTTTTGGTTGTCATAGAAATGCATGTTTAGGTGTCGTTTTCTTGTTGCCAACATGCTATAAAAATCTGTTGTTTTGAGGGTCCAAAATATTTCTAAGTCTGAGAATCTGTTTTCTTCAATATGCCATGTTGTGTTGATGGTTGCCATGAATCTGAGCATAATTTGATGTTGCCATAAAGTAATGAATTGTAGTGCATCATGTCTACTACCATGCTGTTAATTTTCATGCCATTATATGCCCTGTAGCATATAGTTTTACTGCTGTCAATATGCCTCCATGAAAATCTGCTATGCTAAAAACTGTTATTTTCACTAAGTCCTAATCTGCCATATTTTGTTGCCATGTTGAGAGCTTCCTACCATGTGATCCATGCCTCTTTTGAGTATGATATGTGAAGATGAAATGAAGTGTGTGTCTTATGATACTGCCCCATGCTTACTTTGTGCATTTTAGAATCTTGTAGCTTGTTGTTTTCATGCGTGCAATATGCTATGTTGCTGTTTTGGGCAGATTTGAACTAAAACTTGTTTTGGTGCTTGTGGTTGAACCGTAGCTCCGTTTTGTCATGTCATATATGAATCTTGCTTGGAATCTCATGTAGTTTCATAATATCTTGCTGCATCTATGATTTAACATGTTTGTGGTGGGTGTTTGCATGCCTTTTGCATTCATGTCATATGCATCTTGCGAATGTCATATCTTTTAGACCGTAGCTCCGTTTCAAACGTTCCATATATGTAAATCTACTAGAATAACATGTAGAATTGCATGGTATACTTTATTTCCCTGTTTAACAAAAATAAAACATCAGATCTGGACCAATTTCGAAATTAACATATGGGGTCGTTTCGGAAATGCTATATGTTGTTTCCGGCCTCATTTAAACTTGCCTAGATGTGTAGTTTACTTATGTTTCACCTCTTGCCATGTTTAACAACATTTAATATTGTTGTGTACATAAACGAGAGTGAACTAAATATTCAAATGTGGAGTTTCGTCAATATGCAACTCGTGGCATATTGAGCTTCACTTAATGTGTAGTATTTGATTGTTGTGATTGCCATGCCTTGCATATTTAAACCGGGCATGCATCATATTTGTTTGCGCATCATGTCTTGCATATGTTGTGGTGTTCCCGTGTGTTGATTGTTGTTTCCGATTGCTTCTTCTCGATAGAGTTCCGAAACCGCTTCGGAGTGTGAGGATTCGTTCGACTACGTGGTTCGTCTACTTCATGGATTCGTTCTTCTTCCAAGCGGGATCTCAGGCAAGATGATCATTTCCCTGGATACCATTACTATCATTGCCATGCTAGATGTCTCGTTTCTATCGCTGTCTCGCTACCTACCACTTGTATGTTAAGCCTCCTAAATTGCCATGAAAAGCCTCTAACCCCTCCACATCCCAGCAAACATTGTTTGGCTATGTTACTGCTTGCTCAGCCCTTCTTATAGCGTTGCTAGTTGCAGGTGCAATGCTTCCATGTGCAACATGGATGTTTTTGCTATATCACTATATTATTGCTATTTAATTTAATGCACATATATACTTGGTAAAGGGTGGAAGGCTTGGCCTTTTGCTCGGTGTTTTGTTCCACTCTTGCCGCCCTAGTTACTTGTGTACCGGTGTTATGTTCCATAATTGAGCGCTCCAAACATGCTCGGGGTTGTTATGGGGACCCCCTTGATTTTCGTTTTTGGATAAAACTTGTCTGGCAAGGCCCAACATTGGTACTACATTTGCCTAATAACTAATAAACCTGCATAGGGAGTAATTAACCCGAGGATCTTTAATCAACAACCCGGGCCAGTGCTCCTCATGAGTGTTGGTCCAAAACGGGCAGACTGCGGGGCCACCACGGGGAAACTCGAGGTTTGGTTTGACTCGTAGTGTGACCTATCTGATTTGCCCTGAGAACGAGATACGCGGCTCCTATCGGGATTGTCGGCACGTCGGGCGGCCTTGCTGGATTTGTTTTACCTTTCTCGAACGTCTTGTGCGAGGAATTCCGAAAATACTTCGGGCTATCTCGAGGTTGCGGTTTTCCAGTGGAATTGCCTAGGAAGATCATGAGATTCGTGGTCGAGGTTATTCCCGCTGAGTGTGGTTAGTTTGTGATGGATGAGTTCGAGCACCCCTGCAGGGTTAAATCTTTCGGAAAGCCGTGCCCGCGGTTACGTGGTAACTTGGAAAACTTTGCTTAACACCCGGTCATAGCAAACTTGAAGTAAACTCAAGTAAAATACACCAACTGTGTGCGTAACCGTGACTGTCTCTTCTCGTGAGTCCTTATCCGAGAGAGAACACGGTGAGGTTATGTTTGACGTATGCAGGTGTTCAGGATCTCTTAGAGATCATTACTAGTTCACGTCCGTTTATTCGACAATCATCCCCCTTTATTCTTGTACTCGTAAGTTAGCCACTCAAATAAATGCTTAGTTGCTTGCTGCAGCCTCACCACTTAACCATACCTCACCCATTAAGCTTTAATAGTCTTGATACCCTTGGAAATGAGATTGCTGAGTCCCCGTGGCTCACAGATTACTACAACAACAGTTGCAGGTACAGGTAATGCGATGATATGACGTGAGCGCGATGCTTGTTTTGATTTGGAGTTCTTCTTCTTCTTCATCGATCTAGGATGGGTTCCAGGCGGCAGCCTGGGATAGCAAGGATGGATTTCATTTTATCGTTTGTTTTCGTCCGTAGTCGGACCCTGCTCTTCTATATGATGTTTGGATCTTGTTGTATTGATGTGATATTGATGTAGCTTGTGGCGAGTGTAAGCCAATTCCATATACTCATCTCTTCTTTACATGTACTTGTAATGATATCCATTCTTGTGAAACGACGAGATGCGCTTCTATCCCTGTTGAGGACCTCATGCCAAAATAAGGATAGGATCGCATCTTGTGCGTGACAGTCTTCTCTTCTCAGTATATCAGATAGGAATAAAAAGACTGAGGCTGAGAAGGAATTGCAAAAACTCTTGCGAGAAGAGGAGATGAAATGGGCACTTCGAGCTAAGGTGACGAAGGTGGTTCATGGGGACGATAACACACAATTCTTTCATATGATTGCAAATGGCAAACATCGAAAGAAGAAAATAATTCAACTTGAGCAAGATGAAGGAACAATCGTAGGACACGAGAATTTAAAACTATACATTTCTGAATATTACAAGAAATTATTTGGTGCACCAGAAGAGAATTTTGTCTCTTTGGATGAATGCACAACTCATGATATACCTCAACTCAATCCCGATGAGAATGAGGTGCTATCAGCTCCATTTACCGAGAAGGAGGTGTTCGATGCAATAGCACAAATGAAACAAAATAAGGCACCGGGGCCGGACGGGTTTCCGGCGGAATTTTATAAAAAATGCTGGCATATCATTAAGGGTGATCTTTTGCCTATGTTCCATGATTTATTTAATGGCCAGTTACAGCTATTTCACCTTAACTTTGGAACAATCACGTTGTTGCCAAAGAAGGCGGAGGCTGTACGCATTGAGCAGTTTAGACCGATCTGTTTGCTCAATGTCAGCTTCAAAAATTTCACAAAGGTTGGCACGAATAGATTGACGAAGATAGCTCATTCGGTAGTCCAACCGACGCAGACGGCGTTTATGCCTGGGAGACACATCTTAGAGGGTGTGGTTGTGCTGCATGAAACGCTGCACGAAATACATACAAAGAAACTAGATGGGGTTGTCTTTAAAGTGGATTTCGAGAAAGCATATGATAAAGTCAAATGGCCATGCCTTCAACATGCCTTACGTATGAAAGGGTTCAATGAACACTGGAGGGATCAGGTGGATTCTTTCATCCAGAAAGGCAGTGTGGGGATTAATGTTAATGATGACATAGGTCATTTCTTTCAAACACACAAGGGATTGAGGCAGGGGGACTCTATGTCTCCGGTATTGTTCAACATTGTAGCGGATATGTTGGCTATACTCATTGGTAGAGCTAAAGATAAGGGCCATGTAGGAGGACTCGTTCCACATCTGGTAGAGGGGGGTGTGTCCATACTACAATACGCGGATAATACGATCATTTTCATGGAACACGATATGGCAAAAGCAAGGAATATGAAACTGGTTTTGTGCTTATTTGAACATCTGTCTGGGTTGAAAATTAACTTTAACAAAAGTGAACTATTTTGCTTTGGGAAGGCAAAAGAGGAGCAAGATGCTTACAGACAGCTATTTGGATGTGAAATGGGATCACTACCTTTTAGCTATTTGGGGATTCCTATTCATCATCGAAGACTGACGAATAAGGAATGGAAATGTATTGAAGATAGATTTGAAAAAAAACTAAGTTGCTGGAAGGGCAAGCTTATGTCATATGGAGGGAGGCTAGTTTTAATAAACTCGGTTTTAACAAGCTTGCCGATGTTCCTCTTGTCTTTCTTTGAAGTACCGGTAGGGGTACGAAAAAGATTAGACTTTTACAGATCTCGTTTCTTCTGGCAAAGTGATGAGGCCAAGAAGAAATACAGATTGGCTCGCTGGGATATAATCTGTAGACCAAAAGACCAAGGGGGGCTTGGCATTGAAAATTTAGAACTAAAGAACAGATGCCTGCTTAGCAAATGGCTGTACAGGCTATCCACAGAAACCGAGGGGATGTGGGTCCAAATTTTGAAGAATAAATACCTACATTCCAAAACATTAGCGCAGGTTACAGCTAGACCAAATGACTCACCTTTCTGGAAAGGGTTAATGAAGATAAAGGTGACCTTTTTTCAGAGGGTGAAATTTGTAGTTGGTGATGGGGCCTCAACAAGATTTTGGGAAGACACTTGGCTTGGGGACACTCCATTAGCACTTCAATATCCTTCACTTTATAATATAGTGCAACGTAAAGAAGAGTATGTGTCCATGGTATTACAATCGGTCCCTCTTAATATGCAATTCAGGCGAGCTTTAGTGGGAGCACGATGGAATGCATGGTTACATCTGGTCAGCAGACTGATGCAAGTGCAACTGTCTGACCAGACAGATACTGTTCGTTTGACTTTAGTTGCGAATGGTGCATTTTCAGTAAAGTCCATGTACATGGATCTGGTAAATACTGGACCACTCACGAGATCATTACATATTTGGAAAATCAAAGTGCCTCTTAGGATTAAAATTTTCATGTGGTTCATACACAAGGGTGTGGTATTAACCAAAGATAACTTGGCAAAATGAAATTGGGGAGGCAGACCTAACTGTTGCTATTGCGATCAGAATGAAACAATAAGACACCTCTTTCTGGATTGTCCTCTTGCAAAACTCTTATGGCGCACTATTCATATAGCTTTTAATGTTAACCCACCAACATGTATTACTTCGCTATTTGGAACGTGGCTCGATGGAGTAGACGTTCAGATATCGAAGCTTATCAGAATTGGGATATGTGCTCTATTCTGGGCTATATGGAATACCAGGAACGACATGATTTTTAATGGCAAGAATTTCAACAACTTTTTGCAGGTCATCTTCAGAGCAACATCTTGGATCCGTACGTGGTCATTACTCAGTCATGCGGAATCCAGGGAGCTTATGGATATTGGGTGCAACCGATGGGAGACGGTCGCACGGGTTATCTTCAACCGGTTTGGATGGCATGCAAATAATAGGCTAGGTGTATAGGCATCGTAGTCTACTGTTAGCTTTGCCGGATGTGGCAAGTTTTTATCTTTGATACCTTCTTTTGTTTTGCGCTTGAGCGCTTGATGGATCTAAGACTTTGTTTCGTACTTATTTTAATAAGATGGCTGCATGCATCGATTGATGCAGAGGCCGGGGGCACGATTCCTCCTTTTCAAAAAAAAAAGATAATCAGTAGCAGACGCATGATGTACTTCTTATCCAGGAGTATCAAACTATTTCTAGAACTGAACTTTCATTTAGAAACTTAGTGTTTTTATAATAGAAAATGACATCAACCTGCTAAATTGGTATCTGAGTTATAAAAATCTCTTCTTGGTCGAAGGGAGACACTTACGGTCCAACGTCTGATCTCTCCCAATCATCGGACCAAATTCCTCCCGTAAGTCGAGAAATTTGATTGTACCAATAATTATTCTAATAGATTTCACTGATCTGCAACTTACTATAGGAGTGCAGCCTACCACGTGCAATCACTAAAAACGAAATGGATTTGCCAGAGCGTGCATGGATGTGCAGAGTGCTTGCAACTTGCAACTTTATAGGGGTAGTAGATTATATACTACACTTTACTCTGGATGTTTTTGAGAAATGGATTTTAGCTAGCATGAGTGCTTGCAACTTGCAGGTGTTAAAGTTAACAGTAACTAGGATGCACTCAGAATACTCATGTATTTGTTTCTTATTTATCAATCCAAGGATCAGATAATAAAAAAGGGACATAGCAAAATTTACTTCAGGGAGCTGACCATGATTTGCAAAAATGATCACGCTTAGGACAGAAGAGTGATGAAGCCCCGTGCTTTTCTAACCCAATGGTCGCTTCAGACCTGGCTAAGGTAGGAAACATTAATCATGTTCTCATTTTCTGTACACATTTCTGCGATTGCTGAAGGTAAGGCAAAGAGTTGTCGTAGACATGAAATTTGTGAAGTTTGTAATGACTAGAGATTTCAACAATTGTCATGGTTACGAAATTTCATCTTGGTCACTTCGTATGCTAAACTTTTTTTAGATAATGGAACCAGGACAATAGAGCCCTCACCCCTGGCCCTTGGGGCTGAGCCAACGGTGGCAGCGGCTCCAGCCGCTCGATCCCTAGGAAGGAGCAGCGACGCAAGGGCGCGGCGGACAACGGCGACTCCAGCTTCCTAGTAAGCTTCCTCTGCGAGATCTGCCCAACCCACCTTCTAGCGACGCATAGTGACCGACGGCGAGGGAGCCGAGGTGAGGATGGTTGCCACAAGTGCGGTGGGAGTGACGGGGAGGACGGCGGGCGCGGCGACCGGTGCCACGAGGGGGAGACGGAGGCGCCGTTTGGTCGCCCAGGCAATCTCAAGAGGGGGGGGGGGGAGCAAATTCAAACTCCATCTGAAGCAATTTTGTTGCTCCATACATTCGTACGCGACGGCGGTGGCCTCTCAGCCTCGTCAGGCTCGGTGCGGAGCAGGCATTCGAGATCGACCTCTCCGACGCACAGGTACGGGCCGTGGTGTGCGTGATTTGGGGAGGAGTGGTGCGGGTGCATTCGGGCTCGAATTCGTGTGGTTTTGAGAGATTTGTGCCATTGCTGTGGGCTTGGAGGAGTAATGTTTCTGTTTCTGCATATATTCAAGATTGGGTGGACCGAGTGGCTGTGCATGGTGTTTCAGTCCGGTCCGTTGTCATTACATGAATGCGTATGTGAGTTGATATTTTTGAAACACCATCCAAATCCATCACTTTTTATCTCTAATGAACAAAGTGGAACTTATAAAATATAAAAGATATTTTATACCGAATTATATAAATATCTATAATATATAGTAAAAACAAAAGTGAGAATAACACATATTTTTTATTTGCAAAAAATGTATTTTTCTTTTTCACCCACCTAATCTTATCCCCACCCACTTTCTCCCCTCACAGACGCTCACTCTCTCCCCACTACATCGCCGACCTCCTCTTCTCTGATGCGACGGTGGCACCCGCATCTCCGTCGCTAGCTCTGGCCTTTGGGCTGATCTCCACATCTTCAAACCCCACCCCTTCCAGTATGAGCCCAGCTCGATCTCATCCCTGCCACCGCTGTCTACGCTGTAGACAAACTCACCCTCATCCGCTCCAGTCTCGTAGCATAGCCCGGCAGCCTGGGACAAGGGCTGGACCGCACCAGGACAGTAGAGCCCTCACCCCTGGCCCTGGGGGCTGAGCCAACGGTGGCAGCGGCTCCAGCCGCTCGATCCCTAGGAAGGAGCAGCGACGCAAGGGCGCGGCGGACAACGGCGACTCCAGCTTCCTAGTAAGCTTCCTCTGCGAGATCTGCCCAACCCACCTTCTGGCGACGCATAGTGACCGATGACGAGGGAGCCGAGGTGAGGATGGTTGCCACAAGTGCGGTGGGAGTGACGGGGAGGACGGCGGGCACGGCGACCGGTACCGCGAGGGGGAGACGGAGGCGCCGTTTGGTCGCCCAGGCAATCTCAAGAGGGGGGAGCAAATTCAAACTCCATCTGAAGCAATTTTGTTGCTCCATACATTCGTACGCGACGGCGGTGGCCTCTCAGCCTCGTCAGGCTCGGTGCGGAGCAGGCATTCGAGATCGACCTCTCCGACGCACAGGTACGGGCCGTGGTGTGCGTGATTTGGGGAGGAGTGGTGCGGGTGCATTCGGGCTCGAATTCGTGTGGTTTTGAGAGATTTGTGCCATTGCTGTGGGCTTGGAGGAGTAATGTTTCTGTTTCTGCATATATTCAAGATTGGGTGGACCGAGTGGCTGTGCATGGTGTTTCAGTCCGGTCCGTTGTCATTACATGAATGCGTATGTGAGTTGATATTTTTGAAACACCATCCAAATCCATCACTTTTTATCTCTAATGAACAAAGTGGAACTTATAAAATATAAAAGATATTTTATACCGAATTATATAAATATCTATAATATATAGTAAAAACAAAAGTGAGAATAACACATATTTTTTATTTGCAAAAAATGTATTTTTCTTTTTCACCCACCTAATCTTATCCCCACCCACTTTCTCCCCTCACAGACGCTCACTCTCTCCCCACTACATCGCCGACCTCCTCTTCTCTGATGCGACGGTGGCACCCGCATCTCCGTCGCTAGCTCTGGCCTTTGGGCTGATCTCCACATCTTCAAACCCCACCCCTTCCAGTATGAGCCCAGCTCGATCTCATCCCTGCCACCGCTGTCTACGCTGTAGACAAACTCACCCTCATCCGCTCCAGTCTCGTAGCATAGCCCGGCAGCCTGGGACAAGGGCTGGACCGCACCAGGACAGTAGAGCCCTCACCCCTGGCCCTGGGGGCTGAGCCAACGGTGGCAGCGGCTCCAGCCGCTCGATCCCTAGGAAGGAGCAGCGACGCAAGGGCGCGGCGGACAACGGCGACTCCAGCTTCCTAGTAAGCTTCCTCTGCGAGATCTGCCCAACCCACCTTCTGGCGACGCATAGTGACCGATGACGACGGAGCCGAGGTGAGGATGGTTGCCACAAGTGCGGTGGGAGTGACGGGGAGGACGGCGGGCACGGCGACCGGTACCGCGAGGGGGAGACGGAGGCGCCGTTTGGTCGCCCAGGCAATCTCAAGAGGGGGGAGCAAATTCAAACTCCATCTGAAGCAATTTTGTTGCTCCATACATTCGTACGCGACGGCAGTGGCCTCTCAGCCTCGTCAGGCTCGGTGCGGAGCAGGCATTCGAGATCGACCTCTCCGACGCACAGGTACGGGCCGTGGTGTGCGTGATTTGGGGAGGAGTGGTCCGGCTGCATTCGGGCTCGAATTCGTGTGGTTTTGAGAGATTTGTGCCATTGCTGTGGGCTTGGAGGAGTAATGTTTCTGTTTCTGCATATATTCAAGATTGGGTGGACCGAGTGGCTGTGCATGGTGTTTCAGTCCGGTCCGTTGTCATTACATGAATGCGTATGTGAGTTGATATTTTTGAAACACCATCCAAATCCATCACTTTTTATCTCTAATGAACAAAGTGGAACTTATAAAATATAAAAGATATTTTATACCGAATTATATAAATATCTATAATATATAGTAAAAACAAAAGTGAGAATAACACATATTTTTTATTTGCAAAAAATGTATTTTTCTTTTTCACCCACCTAATCTTATCCCCACCCACTTTCTCCCCTCACAGACGCTCACTCTCTCCCCACTACATCGCCGACCTCCTCTTCTCTGATGCGACGGTGGCACCCGCATCTCCGTCGCTAGCTCTGGCCTTTGGGCTGATCTCCACATCTTCAAACCCCACCCCTTCCAGTATGAGCCCAGCTCGATCTCATCCCTGCCACCGCTGTCTACGCTGTAGACAAACTCACCCTCATCCGCTCCAGTCTCGTAGCATAGCCCGGCAGCCTGGGACAAGGGCTGGACCGCACCAGGACAGTAGAGCCCTCACCCCTGGCCCTGGGGGCTGAGCCAACGGTGGCAGCGGCTCCAGCCGCTCGATCCCTAGGAAGGAGCAGCGACGCAAGGGCGCGGCGGACAACGGCGACTCCAGCTTCCTAGTAAGCTTCCTCTGCGAGATCTGCCCAACCCACCTTCTGGCGACGCATAGTGACCGATGACGAGGGAGCCGAGGTGAGGATGGTTGCCACAAGTGCGGTGGGAGTGACGGGGAGGACGGCGGGCACGGCGACCGGTACCGCGAGGGGGAGACGGAGGCGCCGTTTGGTCGCCCAGGCAATCTCAAGAGGGGGGAGCAAATTCAAACTCCATCTGAAGCAATTTTGTTGCTCCATACATTCGTACGCGACGGCGGTGGCCTCTCAGCCTCGTCAGGCTCGGTGCGGAGCAGGCATTCGAGATCGACCTCTCCGACGCACAGGTACGGGCCGTGGTGTGCGTGATTTGGGGAGGAGTGGTCCGGCTGCATTCGGGCTCGAATTCGTGTGGTTTTGAGAGATTTGTGCCATTGCTGTGGGCTTGGAGGAGTAATGTTTCTGTTTCTGCATATATTCAAGATTGGGTGGACCGAGTGGCTGTGCATGGTGTTTCAGTCCGGTCCGTTGTCATTACATGAATGCGTATGTGAGTTGATATTTTTGAAACACCATCCAAATCCATCACTTTTTATCTCTAATGAACAAAGTGGAACTTATAAAATATAAAAGATATTTTATACCGAATTATATAAATATCTATAATATATAGTAAAAACAAAAGTGAGAATAACACATATTTTTTATTTGCAAAAAATGTATTTTTCTTTTTCACCCACCTAATCTTATCCCCACCCACTTTCTCCCCTCACAGACGCTCACTCTCTCCCCACTACATCGCCGACCTCCTCTTCTCTGATGCGACGGTGGCACCCGCATCTCCGTCGCTAGCTCTGGCCTTTGGGCTGATCTCCACATCTTCAAACCCCACCCCTTCCAGTATGAGCCCAGCTCGATCTCATCCCTGCCACCGCTGTCTACGCTGTAGACAAACTCACCCTCATCCGCTCCAGTCTCGTAGCATAGCCCGGCAGCCTGGGACAAGGGCTGGACCGCACCAGGACAGTAGAGCCCTCACCCCTGGCCCTGGGGGCTAAGCCAACGGTGGCAGCGGCTCCAGCCGCTCGATCCCTAGGAAGGAGCAGCGACGCAAGGGCGCGGCGGACAACGGCGACTCCAGCTTCCTAGTAAGCTTCCTCTGCGAGATCTGCCCAACCCACCTTCTGGCGACGCATAGTGACCGATGACGAGGGAGCCGAGGTGAGGATGGTTGCCACAAGTGCGGTGGGAGTGACGGGGAGGACGGCGGGCACGGCGACCGGTACCGCGAGGGGGAGACGGAGGCGCCGTTTGGTCGCCCAGGCAATCTCAAGAGGGGGGAGCAAATTCAAACTCCATCTGAAGCAATTTTGTTGCTCCATACATTCGTACGCGACGGCGGTGGCCTCTCAGCCTCGTCAGGCTCGGTGCGGAGCAGGCATTCGAGATCGACCTCTCCGACGCACAGGTACGGGCCGTGGTGTGCGTGATTTGGGGAGGAGTGGTGCGGGTGCATTCGGGCTCGAATTCGTGTGGTTTTGAGAGATTTGTGCCATTGCTGTGGGCTTGGAGGAGTAATGTTTCTGTTTCTGCATATATTCAAGATTGGGTGGACCGAGTGGCTGTGCATGGTGTTTCAGTCCGGTCCGTTGTCATTACATGAATGCGTATGTGAGTTGATATTTTTGAAACACCATCCAAATCCATCACTTTTTATCTCTAATGAACAAAGTGGAACTTATAAAATATAAAAGATATTTTATACCGAATTATATAAATATCTATAATATATAGTAAAAACAAAAGTGAGAATAACACATATTTTTTATTTGCAAAAAATGTATTTTTCTTTTTCACCCACCTAATCTTATCCCCACCCACTTTCTCCCCTCACAGACGCTCACTCTCTCCCCACTACATCGCCGACCTCCTCTTCTCTGATGCGACGGTGGCACCCGCATCTCCGTCGCTAGCTCTGGCCTTTGGGCTGATCTCCACATCTTCAAACCCCACCCCTTCCAGTATGAGCCCAGCTCGATCTCATCCCTGCCACCGCTGTCTACGCTGTAGACAAACTCACCCTCATCCGCTCCAGTCTCGTAGCATAGCCCGGCAGCCTGGGACAAGGGCTGGACCGCACCAGGACAGTAGAGCCCTCACCCCTGGCCCTGGGGGCTGAGCCAACGGTGGCAGCGGCTCCAGCCGCTCGATCCCTAGGAAGGAGCAGCGACGCAAGGGCGCGGCGGACAACGGCGACTCCAGCTTCCTAGTAAGCTTCCTCTGCGAGATCTGCCCAACCCACCTTCTGGCGACGCATAGTGACCGATGACGACGGAGCCGAGGTGAGGATGGTTGCCACAAGTGCGGTGGGAGTGACGGGGAGGACGGCGGGCACGGCGACCGGTACCGCGAGGGGGAGACGGAGGCGCCGTTTGGTCGCCCAGGCAATCTCAAGAGGGGGGAGCAAATTCAAACTCCATCTGAAGCAATTTTGTTGCTCCATACATTCGTACGCGACGGCAGTGGCCTCTCAGCCTCGTCAGGCTCGGTGCGGAGCAGGCATTCGAGATCGACCTCTCCGACGCACAGGTACGGGCCGTGGTGTGCGTGATTTGGGGAGGAGTGGTCCGGCTGCATTCGGGCTCGAATTCGTGTGGTTTTGAGAGATTTGTGCCATTGCTGTGGGCTTGGAGGAGTAATGTTTCTGTTTCTGCATATATTCAAGATTGGGTGGACCGAGTGGCTGTGCATGGTGTTTCAGTCCGGTCCGTTGTCATTACATGAATGCGTATGTGAGTTGATATTTTTGAAACACCATCCAAATCCATCACTTTTTATCTCTAATGAACAAAGTGGAACTTATAAAATATAAAAGATATTTTATACCGAATTATATAAATATCTATAATATATAGTAAAAACAAAAGTGAGAATAACACATATTTTTTATTTGCAAAAAATGTATTTTTCTTTTTCACCCACCTAATCTTATCCCCACCCACTTTCTCCCCTCACAGACGCTCACTCTCTCCCCACTACATCGCCGACCTCCTCTTCTCTGATGCGACGGTGGCACCCGCATCTCCGTCGCTAGCTCTGGCCTTTGGGCTGATCTCCACATCTTCAAACCCCACCCCTTCCAGTATGAGCCCAGCTCGATCTCATCCCTGCCACCGCTGTCTACGCTGTAGACAAACTCACCCTCATCCGCTCCAGTCTCGTAGCATAGCCCGGCAGCCTGGGACAAGGGCTGGACCGCACCAGGACAGTAGAGCCCTCACCCCTGGCCCTGGGGGCTGAGCCAACGGTGGCAGCGGCTCCAGCCGCTCGATCCCTAGGAAGGAGCAGCGACGCAAGGGCGCGGCGGACAACGGCGACTCCAGCTTCCTAGTAAGCTTCCTCTGCGAGATCTGCCCAACCCACCTTCTGGCGACGCATAGTGACCGATGACGAGGGAGCCGAGGTGAGGATGGTTGCCACAAGTGCGGTGGGAGTGACGGGGAGGACGGCGGGCACGGCGACCGGTACCGCGAGGGGGAGACGGAGGCGCCGTTTGGTCGCCCAGGCAATCTCAAGAGGGGGGAGCAAATTCAAACTCCATCTGAAGCAATTTTGTTGCTCCATACATTCGTACGCGACGGCGGTGGCCTCTCAGCCTCGTCAGGCTCGGTGCGGAGCAGGCATTCGAGATCGACCTCTCCGACGCACAGGTACGGGCCGTGGTGTGCGTGATTTGGGGAGGAGTGGTCCGGCTGCATTCGGGCTCGAATTCGTGTGGTTTTGAGAGATTTGTGCCATTGCTGTGGGCTTGGAGGAGTAATGTTTCTGTTTCTGCATATATTCAAGATTGGGTGGACCGAGTGGCTGTGCATGGTGTTTCAGTCCGGTCCGTTGTCATTACATGAATGCGTATGTGAGTTGATATTTTTGAAACACCATCCAAATCCATCACTTTTTATCTCTAATGAACAAAGTGGAACTTATAAAATATAAAAGATATTTTATACCGAATTATATAAATATCTATAATATATAGTAAAAACAAAAGTGAGAATAACACATATTTTTTATTTGCAAAAAATGTATTTTTCTTTTTCACCCACCTAATCTTATCCCCACCCACTTTCTCCCCTCACAGACGCTCACTCTCTCCCCACTACATCGCCGACCTCCTCTTCTCTGATGCGACGGTGGCACCCGCATCTCCGTCGCTAGCTCTGGCCTTTGGGCTGATCTCCACATCTTCAAACCCCACCCCTTCCAGTATGAGCCCAGCTCGATCTCATCCCTGCCACCGCTGTCTACGCTGTAGACAAACTCACCCTCATCCGCTCCAGTCTCGTAGCATAGCCCGGCAGCCTGGGACAAGGGCTGGACCGCACCAGGACAGTAGAGCCCTCACCCCTGGCCCTGGGGGCTAAGCCAACGGTGGCAGCGGCTCCAGCCGCTCGATCCCTAGGAAGGAGCAGCGACGCAAGGGCGCGGCGGACAACGGCGACTCCAGCTTCCTAGTAAGCTTCCTCTGCGAGATCTGCCCAACCCACCTTCTGGCGACGCATAGTGACCGATGACGAGGGAGCCGAGGTGAGGATGGTTGCCACAAGTGCGGTGGGAGTGACGGGGAGGACGGCGGGCACGGCGACCGGTACCGCGAGGGGGAGACGGAGGCGCCGTTTGGTCGCCCAGGCAATCTCAAGAGGGGGGAGCAAATTCAAACTCCATCTGAAGCAATTTTGTTGCTCCATACATTCGTACGCGACGGCGGTGGCCTCTCAGCCTCGTCAGGCTCGGTGCGGAGCAGGCATTCGAGATCGACCTCTCCGACGCACAGGTACGGGCCGTGGTGTGCGTGATTTGGGGAGGAGTGGTCCTGCTGCATTCGGGCTCGAATTCGTGTGGTTTTGAGAGATTTGTGCCATTGCTGTGGGCTAGGAGGAGTAATGTTTCTGTTTCTGCATATATTCAAGATTGGGCGGACCGAGTGGCTGTGCATGAGAGCGAGATGGATGCTAAGGCTAGCGTGGAGGAGGTACTCTTCAGTTCTTCGTTGGTGTTTAAGTTAAGTTTTGTTCTTCTGTTGGATGTAACCCAGTTGAAAATGTGCCGTGCTAGCTTCTCCTAATTTTTGTTTAAGGATTAGTATTGCATGGTAGATGCTATGTACAAATGCTCGAGTAGTGGATTGGCAAAATTTGAAAATATTACTTCGATGATGACACAAATAGGGCAGATTGCATTGCATTCTGTATTTTGGGACACAATATGTTTTGGCAAGTTTTATACTGATAGTGACTTGATCAGTAGTAGATGAAATTATAGTATGATCTAAGCATGCCTCTTCTAAATGTACTTCAATGTAGCTTCAAATTTAAAAATAGCAACAACTATCGACACCTTTTTTCATGTTTGCAAAGGATTGTGATGCTAGCTATCAGGAAACAGAGCCTAATAAACTATGGATACTCTGTCTTGACTTGGTGTAAAGATAGACCCCGGCCATGTAACACTTCTTTGTTGCCACCATCTGCATACCTCACTAAATTACCTCTATCAAAGTTACCGCGCTGGTTGTGTCGTGGCTTCTGCAGGCAGCCAACCGAGGTGCGGAGCGGGACGCCAACTCGCCAGCGACATATAAGGGCTATGACACCTGCCTCAGCACCACCAACGACGGACTTCTCGACCGGGCGTCTACTACTTCGTGCACCTCCTCCTGCCGTCGATCAAGAAGGCCATGCCAAGTGGTCATCCTTTCCCCTTCAATCTTTGGTACATATGTAGACGCATCTATGCACCCTCCTCTACCATACATCCGTCCCTGGCATGTTAATATCGAAGGTACCGTCCGTTGTGGTCATCAGAGGCGTAGCTGCCCGTACTCAACATAAATTGTTGTTACTCGATTAATTTTGCACATGAATCAATGCTTTTGCTTGTTAGATTTGCTTCAAATTTTGATGCAGAGGAGGAGTATGTCTGAAGGCCTGGACAAGTTGATTTAATTAGTTTCTGTTCTGGTACAAGTGGACCATCGCTCTGGGATGTTTTTCCAACTGCATGTGCATGATGAGCTAATTGTATATATTAGACATATTAGTGTTGAACCAACACTATAAGTTGAAGAGATGAGTGTTAAACCAATATAATAAGCATACCCCCATTGTACATGACACATTTATGGAAGTTCAGGCAGTCACGCAAAAAAAATTGTGCTGGCATTTTTTATATGTGATGTAGGCAATTTTCCATCATCCTGGCAATTCTTCTTACTGATTTGAACATAACGTGATAGTTGTGACATGACAGTTATAGTAATATTGTTTATACGTACCCCTACCAACTATGGTGGAGATGTTTGAAGGCGGTATCAATCTTGTCGGGCTTTCCTTATCTTGTGCATGATGTTTAGTATGTAATAAATTATGCTAATTATTGTTTAGATTCTATGGTTTGTTGCCCCTTATAGTAATTTTGCACTTTTGCGAGTGGGAGGAAGGCTAATTAATTTTAGTACGTACTCAGGCTGCAAGGGCGGTGGAAGGTTACGATGGTACTGATTTTTTGGGTTTGTTTTCATATTAATATTAGGATTCTTTGGCTTTGTTTGCATGTATGACTTTGACGCTGTGAGGGTGGAGGAAGGTTACGATGGTGCTGAGTTTTTGGGTTTGTTTCCATATTAATATTTGGATTCTTTGAGTTTGTTTCCATGTATGACTTTGAAGCTGGGAGGGTGGGACCAACGGGTGGCGAGCGAACGAACAACACTCGGAGGGTGGGACCAAGGGAGGTTTCCTAGGAGCATGAACTATGTTTGTGGCCGCAGAGATAACATGATAGCTAGTTTATTCAATCCATGGTCAATAACAAGTTATACTCAAAAGTAAAAATGAGTGTTAGTCAACTATGAAATTGATTAAACACTACTAGGAGAAAGCCTACTAGCAGCACTGGAAATACCCGTAGCAGTAGCGCTAGCGGCAGCGCTACTGCTAACGCGTACAGCTAAGTTGTAGCAGTAGCGCTGCTGGAACCAGCGCGACTAGTAAGTATGGTTAGCAGTAGCGTTGCTTCCACCAGCGCTAGTACTATCTATCTGTAGCGTTGCACCAAAGCAAACGCTGCTGCTAAACCAGCGCAGCCGCTAGACGCCTACCAACGCTACTGCTAATATTCCTGCTTTCACAGATTTATTTCCCCTCAACGCATTTGTGATGTATTTGTGCATCCTCTATACAGTAGTTTCATCATATCATAATAAACATACATTATTCTCATCATATCATACACATACATTAGTCTCGTGACACCATCATCATCATCATCCAACACAAATATCATCACATCTCGAAAATAGTGATGCACAAGTCATGTCATGTCTCGAATAAATGCAACTCCATGGTCATGGCACACACACAAGTTTCATCATCTCTATCTAAACCAAGATGTAGAAGAGAAGAGTGATTAGTATGAGCAAGAGCATGACTAAGTAGTACTTCTTGAGGCACCGGTTTCGCTCCCTCTCTTGCCGGAGCGTCCACCTCAAGTAACTATTTTCCGCTTCGACTCTGTTGTCGAACCCTCTGTGGCTAGCGCCCGGGTACCTGTCCACCTGGGCCTGAGCGTCTGACCAGTGGTCGTACACTCCTGGAACCCTCCGAATGAATACGGCGTAGCAGTCCTTCGCCATCTCCGATCTATGTACCTGCATCGTAAGTTGATGAATTCAACGATAATATGCAACATAATGTACTTGAGAAACACAAAGAGGCATAGTTAGCAAAATACAAGCAACCTATAGTAAACATAAATAACGAAGTTCCTCATACCCAAACTAATTAACTAGAGCGATCTATGCTAGTTCATAGAAAGACAGTAGTACTAATTAAACATACAAATTGTCATCGTCAATCACTCCTCCATGTCGGCACTCCAATCTTCATAGTCAGGGAGGAAGCACCCGAGCTTCATGAAAGGTTTCAGGTCCAGACGCTGAGCGCTGAGCAGTGTTCGGACATTATCCCGACTCAGTGGCCCATGGTAGAACATCCCTGATTGTTCGAGGACCTCCTTCATGATCACTTGGGCAAGTTCACACTGTACGTGATAAAACTCAGCTCGGATTCGATGATCCGGTGTCCTTCCTATGCTTGTGGCCCAGTTGACAATCTCGGCATCGCTGGAAGTAGCTGACATGCGAAGGTGTTAATTATTCCTTCTGTACTCGATCATGTGATGCATGATGTAGAATCCATTAGCCTTACTATCGTTCGGTTGCTGGATGCAGCAGAAGTCGGTCTTATGGCCGAAAGCCGGCCCTTTATTATTGTACTTTTTCACCTTGATATATCCACCAGTAAGGCTGAAGGTTAAAATGGCACTATCGAGAACACTCTTTATGTGCGTGTAATCCCTGTTCTTGATGTTCTTCGCTGAGTCCAAGTACAGAGCATGGGAGTATTGTGGGTACAGAAAGATGAGGACGGCGCCCCCCCCGCTGCGCAAAATAAGTACACCTCAAATTAGCCTCCATGCTTGCAAAGGAATGATTAAAACTTACGAAAGGATATCCGCGGATGACTTACGTGGGATGATAAGGCAGGAGAATCGTTTCCTTGTCCTTATTAGCGACCATGAACTCGCCGATGTACTTGCTCGCATAGTCACGGTGCTCTTTGCAGACTGTCAAGAAGCTCTCGTGCATATAGTACGGGTCCGCGATGCAGATATATTCTATGTTCTCGCGCCTGATGATGTAGTTGAGATACAGCGCATACATGCGGATGAACTGAAAATCCAGCCTGGTCATGTGGAACATGTCGTAGATGCAGTCAAATCGCAGGATGAACTTATCCGCGGGCCATCTATCGACGTATAACCTCCCACTCGGAACCTGAGCCGCGTAAAGCGGGTATCCTGGTTTTTCCAAGATGAGAAGGCTTTTCTCTCTGGCCAGCACATGATCATGAAGTCTCATTAGATCATTGTTCAGTATGTCCTCCAGCGCTTTATGAGGTAGGATCGGGTGGCCGGTGACATGGAAACGCTCCGCACCTACGACAGGTATTCTGTCTACCTTCCAGGGCTTGAGAGGCGGCTGGCTGCTTGAAGCAGCTCTGGCGCCTTTAGAGCCTTTCCTCTCCGGTCTCCTCCTTTGCTTCTTGGCGGGTGGCGGTAGTGAGCCCGCCATACCTTCCCTAACCACCACCCCCAGTGTCGTCGGGCTAAACAGTGGACGGCCCTCGCGTTGTTCTTGCTGGGTAGAGGCGGCATCTGGAGGCGTCTCCTAGAAGGATCGCATGAAGATAGACTTTTTGCAATCAGCCTTAGGACGTTCCGGCTCCGGCAAATCAGGCAGCATCAAGTCATCTCCACGCTCATAGCCAGAGTCATAGTCCCGAGCATCGTCATAGGCGGTATTGATATACTGGTTAGGGTCATCATCATCCTCCTCCATGACATCATCAACATTTGCTTCTTCGACGGGGGCGACGTCATCTGGCACTAATGGAGGCTCTCCCTCGCGTCGTCCGCTATCACCCGTCACGACAGGTACAGGTAATTGAGTAGGTGGGGTGGTATTCATACCTTGTTGAGGAGTTGTCGTTGATGCGCTACCGGGCGCCTCGACACGAAGAAGAGTCTTCGGCCAAGGCAACAACCAGCTCTTGCATGAGCCAATCCGTTTAGGGGTCTCGTCGTCATCGACTGCTACCGGAGGAGGCAAATCCTCGAAGCATGCTTTGACACTGGCCACGCAAACTTTGAAGACGCTATGGGGCATCTGTCGGTTGTGTAACATGCGGTCCTTCGGCTTCACGATCGTTGCCTTTCCCACGTCCACCTTCTGGCCGTTGCTGTCGTACAGTAGTGTGCACGGGGTTTCGTCGGCCTGCGAAGACATGTCTGCGACGTCAAACATCCGAAAGGCAACTGAAACGGAAGACTATAGATATGCTGGTCAAGAGGGTATGACGCGTAATTACCGTGAGGGCGTCGAGCTCAGCCAAAGACGAAGCCCCGCCGAGCACGCTAGAGACGGAGGACGGGCTGCTATGAACAGGAGCGGGACCAGGTACGGGAGCATGTGCGGTGGCGTGAGCAGGTGCTGGTGGTGCGATGTTCACCGAATTGCTCCCGACGTAGCTGGGAAGGGGAAAGTCCGCTGGCCCTTTATTTGGATTTTTCTTCGTCCATTCGAAAAACGCCAGAAGCAAGCTGGAAATGGAAGATGTGAAGTCAGCCGTGACGCCAGCTACCACTGCACTAACCCTTGCATCGACTATCTTTTCCAACTCTTCTTTGGTCTCAGCTTTGGACTTATTGACCGAAAGCGCGACCTTCTGGTCGATGGTCTGTTGAGTAAGCAACCGTCTCTGCCTTCTTTCCTCTAGCTTCTCGTGGTAGCATGTCTTCCACGAGGCGCCATCTCCGACGCCGTGCACACGTCCATACGACGGCGGTTTGTCCTCTGACACCTTTTTCAGTATGTTCAGGGCCCGGTTGAAAGGGGTGTCCCACTTGGGCCTCGCCGACGACTGAGAAGACTCGTCGCTTTCAGCTGCCTTTTGGTGCTGCTCTTTCTGCAAAAGGAACGTGGATGGTTTACAAATGTGACAAAACTTGTTGTCGAATTGATTGGAAGGTAATATAAGGTGGTAATATAACAATTACCAGTAGTCTCATGAACTCCCTCGTGTTCGGGTCCGTGTAAAAGACTTTATTGACGGGGTCCCACTTGTACCGGGCCCTGATCCAGTCATGCTCCTGCGGGTCGGTTAACTCCGCTAAGGGGTCTGGAATTCCGTGACTTTCACGTTCGGCGTCCTCCTCGGCCCATACGTGACTCTTCCCCTCGTAACCACAGCTTCCGAGGCGGTGAGGAGGCGTGTTCCTGGCCTGGAGCACCTTCATTTTCTCCGACCTTTTCTTGACTTCTTCTTTAGCGCAAGTCTCCTTGAATTTTTCGAAGTCCTCTTCCGTTAGTGTCGGATTGTCAGCATGAATCTTGGACCACGGTTCATTTTTCGCAATCGCTTTTTTCACCCGTACTTTCCAGGCGGACAAGTCATTGGCGAACATCCTCATCGCCTTGTTGTTTATCTTTATCATGGGTTCGTCCTTCCACAGAAGTTCGCTTTCAGTCCGCCCGGGGAACAAGAACCTATTGTGCAACTTCGTTAGGAGCGTGTGCTCCATATGTGGTATCTTCTTTAACTTTTCGTCGTTGATGTTGGCGGTTTCCCTGAGGATGTATCCTAGTTGATTGCCGTAGCATGCGCGCGCTTCCTCCGGCGCCGTTGGCTCTAATTTCTTGGGGTGCATCGCCGTGACCACAATTTTTCTGATGCCGAGCTCGTTTGGTTTTCGTTCCCTCTTCGGCTTCGGTCCTTCACCGGTCTCGGGGGTGGTGTCGGTGCCGGCGGTGCCAGTGTCGGTGCCGGTGTTGGTGTCGGTGTCCGGGTTGTTGGTGCCACTGCCACCCTGCACACGCAACTGGCGTTCGTCCAGGTAATTGAAATAATTATTTGCTGCCTCGACGGGGTCTTCTTCGAGGTGGTCAGACATGTTTCCTACGATTATTTAAGTGTGCTAGTTCAATTCTAGGCCGAATAAAATGAATAATGAAGAGAAAAAAGGGGCCTATATTTGGTCAGAATGTTGATTCATTCCCCTTCCGGCAAATCCCGGGCACTTCATATGTCCTAGTTTCTAGTACAAGTCATGCCAAAAATCACGGAAATTTTCGGCATGACCTTTGCTAAAAAGTGGACATATGGAGCGCCTGAAATTTGCCGGAACGGAAATGAATCAACATTCCGGCAAAGCATAGGCCACTCGGATATTCTTCGACATTCAACCAACATTGCAAAATCATATAACATCAATGACATAGAGCATCACAGGAGCACATATATAAAGCAAGTACACATAGTGAAATGACCTCACTAAACATTGCAAAATAGTGAACTTTTCAAAAACCAAAAACATTTGAAAATTTGCTACTGTTTTTATTGCAAAATGACCTCACTAAGCATCATAGGAGCCGTAGCTAATTTCCTAAAAAAAATTGCTACTGTTTTTTATTTTATAGCTAAATTTTTTTGCCCTAGCTAATTGTTTTCCTAGATGCTCTCTCTCTCTCTCTCTCTCTGCTACTGCCTTAAACAAAAAGAGAATCCTAGGGTTCATACATCCTAGGGTTCATATATACATCCTAGGGTTCATATATCCATCCTAGAGAGAGAGCAGAGGGAAAGGCTTACGGGGCGGCGGTGAGGTCGAGGGCGGCAGCGGCGAGGTCGAGGGCGGGGGAGAGGGTGGGTAGGGGAGGCGGCGAGGTCACGCGAGAGGGCGGTGGGCAGGGGCGGCGGCGAGGTCGGGGGAGAGGACGGCGGGCAGGGGCGACGGCCGGCGACAGGGGAGAGGTGGAGAGGGGGGGGGGTAAGGACTTGACGAAATTTTGAGCCCGCGTGGCGGGGGGTTAACTAAAAATAGCAGTAGCACTGGATTAGGATCCAACGCTATAGCTAACTTAGCTATAGCGCTGGGTCCTAATCCAGCGCTACTGCTAACTATTCCAATTTTTAGTTTTTTATTTCTAAAATACACATAGCAGTAGCGCTGGATTAGGATCCAGCGCTATAGCTAAGTTAACTATAGCGCTAGTTCCTAATGCAGCGCTACTGCTATTTTTTATTTTCTTTTTATTATTTTCCTTTTCTAGTTTTTAGTTTTGTTTTCTTTTTATTATTTTCCTTTCCTTTTCTGTTTACTTTTCCTTTTCTTTTGTATTGCTTTCTCCCTTTTGTTTCTGTTTTTTGTTTTTCGCCCGACGGCCTCACACGCAATCGACGAGAATGTCGATCTCCCTTGCTCTCCCACACTGCACGAATATCACCGGAACCATGTGGTGGTAATTGAAGGGGATACGATGTATACATCATTTGACCGATAACGGTTACTTAAGTGTGTACACAAAATAGATACATATATATAGATGATGGTTTCTCAGCTGCGTCGACGACGTTTCACATTGAGCTTCTTCCCTTTTCTTGTTCGTTGTAGTATAATTGAGCCCCTCGTTATGACTTTTCCGGCATGATGGAGTACGATCTTTCTTAGGTAATGTAGTCTTGATTCTTATTTTCACGTATGCTTCATCATCATCGTCATCTTCCCTCATAGGGTTGCCGTATTGGTCGTAGTCTTCCTCATTGGCGACTCCATCCATTCCGACGATGCTCCTTTTGCCTCTCCTCACGACAACACGGTCGGGATTGGTCGGGTCGGTTATGAAGAAGCATTGTGTCACGTGCTTAGTGTGTACCCATGGCTCAGTTTTGGCAATGACGTTAACGTTCACGGTAGCTCTATTCGCGTCGGGTATAGACATGGTAGTGAAATACTTGTTTTCTCTTACAACCGCCTTAGCCCATCTGACACGGAACATCGTCGCATCGTGCAATTCAGCGTAGTCAAGCTCCCAGATCTCTTCGACCCTTCCGTAGAATCTATCAGATGTGCCGTTGGCGTCGGTCACGCATTCAATCGTCACCCCTGAGTTCTGGTAATCATTGTCCATGTCTTTGGCCTCCGTGTAGAACGTGTACCCGTTGATATCGTATGCCTGATAGGACGCGAGTTTGGGCGCGGGGCCATGTGCTAAGGCGTGTATGAGCAATCCATCCGAACTGCCCTCTTTAGGGGGATTAGCAAGAATTTGCTCTTTGAACCAACGAAAGAAAGTGACATTGTGCTCTACAGTAATTGCGTCGTCCCTCTTGCGCTTCCCCTGATCACGGTTCTTCTTTGCGATGGTTTGTTTGTGCAGTGTCACATGATCATGTACCACATCTAGGTGTTGTAGCACTGCTAAGTTAGCCCTGTCAAAGTCGTCCCGTCGATCCGAGTTGTCCACGTGCAATTCCCTCCGGCCGTTGTTGTGACCTTCTCCTCCGATCCACCCATGGTGCTTATTGACGGGCAAACCAACAATAGGGTCGCCGCCACCTATATAATTCTCGCAAAAGGAGATGCGCTCTTGGGTCAGATAACCCTGGACGATGCTTCCATCGGGACGGGACATGTTATGAACGAATCCTTTGATGACCCCATTCATCCTCTCGAACGGCATCATGCTGTGAAGGAATGTCGGCCCGATGTCGATGATGTCGTCCACGATGTGGACATACAGATGCACCATGACTTCAAAGAACGCGGGCGGGAAGTACATCTGAAGCTCACATAGTATGACAACGATCTCTTCCCGTAGCCTTCGGAGCTGCTTCACACTGATGGACTTTCGAGAGATAACGTCGAAGAAGTTGCAGAGACCAGTAAGCGTGTCACGGACGTGCTTGTCCATTATCCCTCTAATGGCAACCGGGAGTATCTGCATCATCATCACGTGACAGTCATGAGACTTCATCCCGCTGAATCTTTTCTTCTTGGTGTCTATAAATCTGCTTATCTTCCCACAGTAACCGGAACTGACTTTGATTCCCGTAAGGCACTTGATGAATTGATCAATCTCCTTCGCACTTAAGGTGAAGCAAGAAGGGGGGCAATAATTCTCCTCCTTGTTGTTGACTTTTCTGCCCCTTGGCCCCGCCTCTGCCTCTGTCTCCATCTCCTCCGTCGACTTTTTACGGGGCATGTGGAGATCTCTCCTGATCTCAAAATCTTCCAAGTCTTTCCTTGCCTTCGACCCATCCTTGGTCTTGTCCGGCATGTTCATCAGTGTGCCAAGCAAGCTCTCGAGGACAACCTCGTGCATCCGCAGTATCCATGGCACACCTGGCCTGAAGTGTACCCATAACCGAGATAGTCGTGCACCGTCATCATCAGCGCGGCTCTCATATAGAAATAATCTCCTGTGCTGGCGTCCCATGTCTTGACCGGCGATTTCCATACACTACTAGAAGAAACCTTATAGGCAGGACACTATCAGTAGCGCTGGAAAGTAACAGGCGCTGCCTGTAATTACCAGTAGCGCTGGATTTCGGCAGCGCTACAAGTAAAGACTTAGCAGTAGCGCTGGAAACAAAAAGAGCGCTACTGCTAAGCGGGACCCGAGGAGCCCACCGACACTGTTGGTAGTAGCAGCGCTGTCCAGAATACATCGCTACTACTAAGATTTTAGTAGTAGCGCTTTTTTTCATGGAACCGCTACTAGTAATGGGCCCCACTTACTAGTAGCGCTCTTTCTGCAAAGCACTACTACTAAGTAACATAGCAGTAGCGCTTTCTAAAAAACAGCGCTACTGCTATTCGTGGCTGGTAGCACCTTTTCACCCCCTCCCCCTCCTCCCCCCTTTGCCCTCTCTCCCCCTCCTTTCCCCTCTCCCCTCACCATTGTTGCCCTTCTTCTCTCTTCCTCCTACCTCTCTTCTCTCCCCATTAATGCCCTCCTCCACCATAACTCTCCTCCATAAATGGCCTTCTCATCTCTAGCTAGCTCCATAAATGCCCCCTACCTCATTTATTTGGCTCTCCCTCCATTCCATTAGATATAGATCTAGCTAGCTCATCTCTCTCCCTCTCCATTAGTTACCTAGAGTCATCTCTCCTCCCCAACAACTAGATCTAGCTAGCTATTTAGCCATCCACACTTTCGATCCCTATAGGTAGCGAAAGGCCTCATTCGGTCGATCGGTCTCTCTCGGGAGATAGGTGAGTAAAAAGTTGTTCATTTCAAGAATGGGAATATGTGTGTGAATGGGAATATGTGTGTTTGGGATATGGAGAGATTTGTGCGAGTGACATGCCCCCGGGTTGCTTATGTTTTGCCGAAATGTCGATTTATTTCCGTTTCGGTGAATTTCGAGCAAACTCGATATGTCCTATTTTTAGGCAAGGTCATGCCAAATTTTTATATGACTTTGATGCATGCATGCATTTTGTTTATAACCCTTTTGCTTGTTATACCATGCATGCAGTCGGTCATGAAGGTGAGTGGATGGAAGGTGGAGCGATACATGCAATCCGCGGTGATGGACATGTATGAAAATAATCGGACTAGGATTAGATGTCCGTGTACAAGTTGCAAAGAAGGAGTCCTTTTGGACCCTTTTGATCGTGGCAGGTTGAAGGCGCACCTGCTGATGAATGGTTTCATGGATGGCTATACTCAGTGGATAAGTGAAGATGATGATGATGAGGACGTCCACATGGCAGGGAATAACAACATGGGGCTAGACGAAGAGATGACCGATCGACACGAAGACGATGGCGTCGGACATGGCGGCGGGGAAGAGTTAAATGACGGCATCGGAGAAGATTTCGGACACGGTGAAGAAGAGTCCGAACATGGCGGAGAAGAGGCGGTCACGCCGTAGTCTTCGACGCTACTAAGTGCAGTCGTGCAGGACCCTCATGTTCGAGACCTCCTTCGCAAGAGTACGAATAGCGAGAGAGCTGCTTCTAGAGAGGAGGCCAAGCTGGCGCAACTTGAAGTAGACTCGAAGACTCCATTGTATGATGGTTGCGATCCCGAGGTGACCCGCTTGAGTTTCACGCTCGAACTTCTAAAGACGAAGGCCAAAAACAAATGGACAGACAAAAGCCTCGATGAGCTTTTGAAGTATCTACATAATAAAGTTCTTCCCGCGGGGAACCTGTGTCCTACTAGTGTCGATGAGGCCAAGAAAATAGTTTGCCCTTTTGATTTGCCGCACATTAGGTACCACGCATGCATCAACGATTGAATCATTTATCGGGGGGAGCACGTGGAAAAAACCAGTTGTCCAGTGTGCAATGCTTCTCGATACAAGAAGGCAGGAAAGAAAGCTCCTCAGAAAGTTGTATGGTACTTTCCGATCACTCCCCATCTGCAGCGGTATTTCGTAGATCCTAAGGAAGCAAAGCTCATGCGCTGGCACGCGGAGAGGAAGAATCCCGACGATGGAGATGATCCGAAGCTGAGACACCTAGTAGATGGTAGCCAGTGGAGAGCATTCAACACCGTATATGGATTTGCTGCAGAAGATCCAAGGAACATCGTGCTTGGTGCGAGTACCGATGGCATGAATCCGTTTGGAAACCAAAACACCAACCACAGCACATGGCCCGTCTTTGTATGGATGTAAAACCTCCCCCCATGGAAGTGCATGAAGACAAAGTACATACACATGAGCATGCTGATTCAAGGGCCGAAACAACCGGAAAATAATATTAACCTGTATATGGGGCTTCTGAAAGAGGAGCTAGACACGTTATGGAAAACACCGGCATGGACAAGGGACACCAGCAAAGGAGAGTATTTCTATATGAGAGCCGCGCTGATGACGACGGTGCACGACTATGTCAGTTATGGGTACACCTTAGGCCAGGTGTGCCACGGATACTGCGGATGCACGAGGTGCATGGATGATACAATGTCTCAGCAGCTTACATCAACGAAAGATGGCGGGTCTGGGAAAATCGTGTACATGGGCCATCGTAGATGGCTCGAGAAGGATGACATGTGGAGAAAGTGTGGAGATCTATTCAATGGGTTGGCTGAGCATCGAGGACCTCCATGTAAGAGGAGCGGCGCCGAAATCAACGAGCTGTTGAAAAACTGGGAACAGTGCCCCGCGCCGGGAAAGATGAAAAAGGCGCCGGAGCTGCTACTGAAGGTATGGAAAACGAGGTCTGTTTTCTGGGACTTGGAGTACTGGCCCAATCACGACACGCCTCATTGCCTTGAACAAATGCATATCACAAAGAATGTCCTCGGGAGCTTGCTTCAAGGACAGGACGAAGGCAAGGAAAGACTTGGCATGTTTGAAGATCAGGAAAGATCTCCACCGTAAAAAGTCGATGGAGGAGACGGAGATGGAGGAGGGGGAAAGGGGCAGAAAAGTCAACAAGAAGGAGGAGAATTATTGCCCCCTTCTTCCTTCACCTTAAGTGCGAAGGAGATCGATCAATTCATCAAGTGCCTTATGGGAATCAAAGTCAGTTCCGGTTACTGTGGGAAGATAAGCAGATTTCTAGACCCCAAGAAGAAAAGGTTCAGCGGGATGAAATCTCATGACTGTCACGTGATGATGACGCAGATACTCCCGGTTGCCATTAGAGGGATAATGGACAAGCACGTCCGTGACACGCTTACTGGTCTCTGCAACTTCTTCGACGTTATCTCTCAAAAGTCCATAAGTGTGAAACAGCTCCGAAGGCTACAGGAAGAGATTTTTGTCATACTATGTGAGCTTGAGATGTACTTCCCGCCCGCGTTCTTTGATGTCATGGTGCATCTGTGTGTCCACATCGTGGACGACATCATCGACCTCGGGCCGACATTCCTTCATAGCATGATGCCGTTCGAGAGGATGAATGGAGTCATCAAAGGATTCGTTCGTAACATGTCCCGTCCCGATGGGAGCATCGTCCAGGGGTATCTAACGCATGAGTGCATCTCCTTTTGAGAGAATTATATAGGCGTCGGAGACCCTGTTGTTGGTTTGCCCGTCAAGAAGCACGATGGGAGGCTCGGAGGAGAAGGTCACAACAACGGCCGGAGGGAATTGCACGTGGACTACTCGGATCGACAGAACGACTTTGACAGGGCTAACTTAGTTGTGCTACAACACCTAGATGTGGTAGATGATTATGTGGCACGGCACAAAGAAACCATCGCAAATAAGTACCGTGATAAGGGGATGCTCAAGACGGACGACGAAGTTACTGTAGAGCACAACGCCACTTTCTTGCGTTGGTTCAAAGAGCAAGTTCTTGAAAATCCCCCGGAAGAGGGCAGTTCGGATGGATTGCTCATACACGCCTTAGCACATGGCCCCGCGCCCAAACTCGCGACCTATCAGTCATACGATATCAACGGGTACACATTCTACACGGAGGCCAAAGACATGGACAGTGATTACCAGAACTCCGGGGTGACGATTGAATGCGTGACCGATGCCAACGGCACAACTGAAAGATTCTACGGAAAGGTCGAAGAGATCTGGGAGCTTGACTATGCTGGAATGCACGATGCGACGATGTTCCGTGTCAGATGGGCTAAGGTCGTTGATACGTCCATTTTGCATCATGCTTTTATATCGATACTTATTGCATTATGGGCTGTTAATACACATTATGGTGCAATACTTATTCTTTTTCTCTCTTATTTTACAAGGTTTACATGAAGAGGGAGAATGCCGGCAGCTGGAATTCTGGACTGGAAAAGAAGCAAATCTGAGATACCTATTCTGCACAACTCCAAAAGTCCTGAAAATTTACGGAGAATTATTTTGGAAAATATAAAAAATACTGGGCGAAGAAAATACTAGAGGGGACCCACCAGGCAGCCACAAGCCTGAAGGGCGCGCCCTACCCCCCAGGGCACGCCCTAGTGGCTTGTGCCCCCCCTGGCAGGTCTCCGGTGCCCATCTTCTGCTATATGGAGGGTTTTGACCTGGAAAAAATCAGAAGGGAGCTGTCGGGACGAAGCGCCACCGTCTCGAGGCGGAACTTGGAAAGAACCAATCTAGGGCTCCGGCGGAGCTGTTCTACCGGGGAAACTTCCCTCCCGGAGGGGGAAATCGAAGCCATCGTCATCACCAACAATCCTCTCATCGAGAGGGGGTCAATCTCCATCAACATCTTCATCAGCACCATCTCCTCTCAAACCCTAGCTCGTCTCTTGTATCCGATCTTTGTCTCAAAACCTCAGATTGGTACCTGTGGGTTGCTAGTAGTGTTGATTACTCCTTGTAGTTGATGCTAGTTGGTTTACTTGGTGGAAGGTCATATGTTCAGATCCTTAATGATAATTAATACTCCTCTGATTATGAACATTAATATGATTTGTGAGTAGTTACGTTTGTTCCTGAGGACATGGGATAAGTCTTGTTATAAGTAATCATGTGAATTTGGTATTCGTTCGATATTTTGATGAGATGTATGTTGTCTCTCCTCTAGTGGTGTTATGTGAACGTCGACTACATGACACTTCACCATTGTTTGGGCCTAGAGGAAGGCATTGGGAAGTAATAAGTAGATGATGGGTTGCTAGAGTGACAGAAGCTTAAACCCTAGTTTATGCGTTGCTTCGTAAGGGGCTGATTTGGATCCACATGTTTCATGCTATGGTTAGATTTATCTTAATTCTTCTTTTGTAGTTGCGGATGCTTGCGAGAGGGGTTAATCATAAGTGGGAGGCTTGTCCAAGTAAGGGCAGCACCCAAGCACCGGTCCACCCACATATCAAATTATCAAAGTAACGAACGCGAATCATATGAGCATGATGAAAACTAGCTTGACAGAATTTCCCATGTGTCCTTGGGAGCGCTTTGCTTTATATAAGAGTTTGTCCAGGCTTGTCCTTTGCTATAAAAAGGATTGGGCCACCTTGCTGCACCTTTGTTACATTTTTTACTTTCTATCTGTTATGAATTACCCTATCACAAAACTATCTGTTACCGATAATTTCAGTGCTTGCAGAGAATACCTTACTGAAAACCACTTGTTATTTCCTTCTGCTCCTCGTTGGGTTCGACACTCTTACTTATCGAAAGGACTACGATAGATCCCTTATACTTGTGGGTCATCAAGACTCTTTTCTGGCGCCGTTGCCGGGGAATGAAGCACCTTTGGTAAGTGGAACTTGGTAAGGAAAAATTTATATAGTGTGCTGAAATTTACTGTCACTTGTTACTATGGAAAATAATCCTTTGAGGGGCTTGTTCGGGGTATCTTCACCTCGACCGGAAGCACAAAGAGTTGCCCCTCAACCTACTGTACCTACTGAAAATATTTATTATGAAATTCCTTCGGGTATGATGGAGAAACTGCTAGCTAATCCTTATGCAGGATGTGGAACACTACATCCTGATTTACATCTAATCTATGTGGATGAAGTTTGTGGATTATTTAAGCTTGCAGGTTTGCCCGAGGATGATGTCAAGAAGAAGGTTTTTCCTTTATCTTTGAAGGAGAAATCATTGACATGGTATAGGCTATGTGAAGATATTGGATCATGGAACTACAACCGATTGAAATTGGAATTTCATCAGAAGTTTTATCCTATGCATCTGGTTCATCGTGATCGGAATTATATTTATAATTTTTGGCCTCGTGAAGGAGAAAGTATCGCTCAAGCTTGGGGGAGGCTTAAGTCAATATTATATTCATGCCCTAATCATGAGCTTTCAAGAGAAATTATTATTCAGAATTTTTATGCTCGGCTTTCTCATAATGATCGATCCAGGCTCGATACTTCTTGTGATGGTTCCTTTATGAAGAGGGATATTGAATCCAAATGGGATTTATTGGAAAGAATTAAATGCAACTCTGAAGATTGGGAACTCGACGAAGGTAAGGGGTCAGGTATAAACCTTAAGTTTGATTGTGTTAAATTCTTTATAGACACCGATGCTTTTCGTGATTTTAGCACTAAATATGGACTTGACTCTGAGATAGTAGCTTCTTTCTGTGAATCTTTTGCTGCTCGTGTTGATCTCCCTAAGGAGAAGTGGTTTAAATATCATCCTCCCATTGAATTGAAAGTAGTTGAACCTATTAAAGTTGAAGAAGAAACCATTACTTATAACGTTGATCCTATTGTTCCTACCGCTTATATTGAGAAACCACCTTTCCCTATTAGAATAAAGGAACATGCTAAAGCTTCAACTGTGGTTCGTAAGAGCTGTACTAGAACACCTACACCCCCTGAACAAATTAAAGTTGAACCTAGTATTGCTATGGTTAAAGATCTCTTGGTTGATAATATTGATGGGCATGTTATTCATTTCTGTGATGAAGCTGCTAGAATTGCTAGACCGGATACTAAAGGTAAACATAGACCTATTGTTGGCGTGCCTGTTGTTTCTGGTAAAATAGGAGATCATTGTTATCATGGCTTGTGTGATGTGGGTGCTAGCGTGAGTGCAATTCCCTTTTCCTTATACAAAGAAATTATGAATGATATTGCACCAGTTGAACTAGAGGAAATTGATGTTACCATTAAGCTTGCTAATAGAGACACCATTGCACCAATTGGGATTGTTAGAGATGTTGAAGTCTTGTGTGGGAAAATAAAATATCCTACTGATTTCTTGTTCTTGGTTCCCCACAAGATGATTTTTGTCCCATTATATTTGGTAGACCCTTCTTGAATACTGTATATGCTAGGATTGATTGTGAGAAAGAAACTGTTACTATAAGTTTTGGGGATGTGTCTCATGAGTTCAATTTCTCTAAATTTCGTAGACAACCCCATGACAAAGAATTGCCTAGTAAAGATGAAATTATTGGTCTTGCTTCTATTGTTGTGCCTCCTACTGATCCTTTAGAACAATATTTGCTAGACCATGAAAATGATATGCATATGAATGAAAGGAGTGAAATAGATAAGATTTTCTTTGATCAGCAACCTATTTTGAAACACAACCTGCCTGTTGAAATACTTGGGGATCCTCCTCCACCCAAGGGTGATCCCGTGTTTGAGCTTAAACAATTACCTAATACTTTGAAATATGCTTAGCTTGATGAAAAGGAGATATATCCTGTTATTATTAGTGCTAACCTTTCAGAGCATGAAGAAAAGAGATTATTGAAACTCTGAGAAAGCACCGAGCTGCTATTGGATATACTCTTGATGATCTTAAGGGCATCAGTCCCACTCTATGTCAGCATAAAATTATTATGGAGCCTGATGCTAAACCAGTTGTTGATCATCAACGACGATTGAATCCTAAAATGAAAGAAGTGGTAAGAAATGAAATACTAAAGCTTCTGGAGGAAGGTATAATTTATCCTATTGCTGATAGTAGATGGGTTAGTCCCGTTCATTGTGTTCCTAAGAAAGGAGGTATTACCGTTGTTCCTAATGATAAAAATGAATTGATCCCGCAAAGAAATGTTACAGGATATAGAATGGTAATTGATTTTAGGAAATTAAATAAAGCTACTAGGAAAGATCATTACCCTCTACTTTTTATTGATCAAATGCTAGAAAGACTATCCAAACACACACATTTTTGCTTTCTAGATGGTTATTCTGGTTTCTCTCAAATACCTGTGTCAAAAGAGGATCAGGAAAAGTCCACTTTTACTTGCCCTTTCGGTACCTTTGCTTATAGACGTATGCCTTTTGGTTTATGAAATGCACCTGCTACCTTTCAAAGATGTATGATGGCTATATTCTCTGACTTTTGTGATAAGACTGTTGAGGTTTTCATGGATGATTTTTCCGTTTACGGGACTTCTTTTGATGATTGCTTGAGCAACCTTGATCGTGTTTTGCAGAGATGTGAAGAAACTAATCTTGTCTTGAATTGGGAAAAGTGCCACTTTATGGTTAATGAAGGTATTGTGTTGGGACACAAGATCTCCGAAAGACGTATTGAAGTTGATAAAGCTAAAGTTGATGCTATTGAAAAAATGCCGTGTCCTACGGACATAAGAGGTATAAGAAGTTTCCTTGGTCATGCTGGTTTCTATAGGAGGTTTATTAAAGACTTCTCTAAGATTTCTAGGCCTCTCACTAGTCTTTTGCAAAAAGATGTTCCATTCGTTTTTGATGATGATTGTGTAGAAGCATTTGAAATACTTAAGAATGCCTTGATTTCCGCACCTGTTGTTCAACCACCTGACTGGAACCTACCCTTTGAAATTATGTGTGATGCTAGTGATTATGCTGTTGGTGCTGTTCTAGGATAAAGAGTTGATAAGAAATTAAATGTTATCCATTATGCTAGTAAAACTCTAGACAGTGCTCAAAGAAATTATGCTACTACTGAAAAGGAATTTTTAGCGGTTGTGTTTGCTTGTGATAAGTTCAGACCTTATATTGTTGATTCCAAAGTAACTGTTCACACCGATCATGCTGCTATTAAATACCTTATGGAAAAGAAAGATGCTAAACCTAGACTTATTAGATGGCTTCTTCTGCTACAAGAATTTGATTTGCATATTATTGATAGAAAGGGTGCTGACAACCCTGTAGCAGATAACTTGTCTAGGTTAGAAAATGTTCTTGATGACCCACTACCTATTGATGATAGCTTTCCTGATGAACAATTAGCTGTCATAAATGCTTCTCGTAATGCTCCATGGTATGCTGATTATGGTAATTACATTGTTGCTAAATTTATACCTCCTAGTTTCACATACCAACAAAAGAAAAAGTTCTTCTATGATTTAAGACATTACTTTTGGGATGATCCACACCTTTATAAAGAAGGAGTAGATGGTGTTATTAGACGTTGTGTACCTGAGCATGAACAGGAACAGATCCTACGCAAGTGTCATTCCGAGGCCTACGGAGGACACCACTCTGGGGATAGAACTGCACACAAGGTATTACAATCCTATTTTTATTGGCCTACTCTCTTCAAGGATGCTTGTAAGTTTGTCTTGTCTTGTGATGAATGTCAAAGAATTGGTAATATTAGTAGACGTCAGGAAATGCCTATGAATTACTCTCTTTTTATTGAACCATTTGATGTTTGGGGTTTTGATTATATGGGACCTTTTCCACAATCTAACGGGTATACTCATATTCTAGTTGGTGTTGATTATGTTACTAAGTGGGTAGAAGCTAATCCAACTAGTAGCGCTGATCATAACACTTCTATTAAAATGCTTAAAGAAGTTATTTTCCCTAGATTTGGAGTCCCTAGATATTTAATGACTGATGGTGGTTCACACTTTATTCATGGTGCTTTCCGTAAATTGCTTGCTAAGTATGATGTTAATCATAGAATTGCATCTCCATATCACCCTCAGTCTAGTGGTCAAGTAGAATTGAGCAATAGAGAAATTATATTGATCTTACAGAAGACCGTTAATAGATCTAGAAAGAATTGGTCTAAGAAACTTGATGATGCATTATGGGCTTATAGAACTGCTTATAAAAACCCTATCGGTATGTCTCCGTATAAGATGGTTTATGGTAAAGCATGTCACTTACCTCTAGAGCTAGAACATAAAGCTTATTGGGCAATTAAAGAGCTCAACTATGATTTCAAACTTGCTGGTGAGAAGAGGTTATTTGACATTAGCTCACTTGATGAATGAAGAACCCAGGCCTATGAGAATGCCAAGTTGTTTAAAGAAAAGGTTAAGAGATGGCATGATAAAAGAATACAAAAGCGTGAATTTGATACGTCTCCAACGTATCTATAATTTTTGCTTGTTCCATGCTGTTATATTATCATTCTTGGATGTTTTACAATCATTTTACTACAACTTTATATTATTTTCGGGACTAACCTATTAACCTAGAGCCCAGTGCTAGTTTCTGTTTTTTCCTTGTTTTTGAGTTTTACAGAAAAGGAATATCAAACGGAGTCCAAACGGAATAAAAATTTACGGTGATTTTTATGGACCAGAAGAGACCCACGGGGCATCGGAGTTGGGCCAGAAGAGCCACGAGGAGATCACAAGCCACAGGGCGCCCCCGCTAGGGCATGCCCCCCTGGCTTGTGACTCCCTCGTGGCCCCCCAGGAATTGTTTCCGCCGCCATAAATTCCTATAAATATAGAAACCTCCGAAAATAAACCTAGATCGGGAGTTCCGCCGCCGCAAGCCTCCAGAGCCACGAAAAACCAATCGGGAGCCCGTTCCGGCACCCTGCCGGAGGGGGAAACCATCACCGGAGGCCATCTTCATCATCCCGACGCTCTCCATGACGAGGACGGAGTAGTTCACCCTCGGGGCTGAGGGTATGTACCAGTAGCTATGTGTTTTATCTCTCTCTCTCTCTCGTGTTCTTGAGATGACACGATCTTGATGTACCGCGAGCTTTATTAATATAGATGAATCATATGGAGTGTTTCCCCTCTCTATCTAGTTGTGATGAATTGAGTTTTCCCTTTGAAGTTTACTTATCGGATTGAGTCTTTAAGGATTTGAGAACACTTGATGTATGTCTTGCGATGGGATATCTGTGGTGACAATGGGATGTTCTATTGATCTACTTGATGTATGTTTTGGTGATCAACTTGCGGGTTCCGTGACCTTGGGAATCTATGCATAGGTGTTGGCACACGTTTTCGTCTTGACTTTCCGGTAGAAACTTTGGGGCACTCTTTGAAGTTCTTTGTATTGGATTGAACATGATGAATCTGAAATTATGTGATGCATATCGTATAATCAAACCCACGGGTACTCGAGGTGACATTGGGGTATCTAGGTGACATTAGGGTTTTGGTTGATGTGTATCTTAAGGTGTTATTTTAGTACGAACTCTAGGGCTGTTTGTGACACTTATAGGAATAGCTCATAACATTGATCGGAAAAGATAACTTTGAGGTGGTTTCATACCCTACAATAATTTCTTCATTTGTTCTCCGCTATTTGTGACTTTGGAGTGAACTCTTTGTCGCGTGTGAGAGATTTACATATGATTCAACTATGTTAGTATTGTTGAGAGAAATTGCACTAGTGAAAGTATGAACCCTAGGCCTTGTTTCCAAGCATTGCAATACCGTTTTTGTGCCCGTTTACCTTTTGCTACCTTGCTGTTTTTATATTTTCAGATTACAAAAACCTATATCTACCATCCATATTGCACTTGTATCACCATCTCTTCGCCGAACTAGTGCACCTATACAATTTGCCATTGTATTGGGTGTGTTGGGGACACAAGAGACTCTTTGTTATTTGGTTGCAGGGTTGTTTGAGAGAGACCATCTTCATCCTACGCCTCCCACGGATTGATAAACCTTAGGTCATCCACTTGAGGGAAATTTGCTACTATCCTACAAAACTCTGCGCTTGGAGGCCCAACACGAGTCTACAAGAAGAAGGTTGCGTAGTAGACATCAAGCTCTTTTCTGGCGCCGTTGCCGGGGAGGCTAGGTAAGCGGCACTCACATCCCGTCAACAAAGCTCTTTTCTGGCGCCGTTGCCGGGGAGGTGAGTGCTTGAAGGTATATATTTAGATCTTGCAATTGAATCTTTTAGTTTCTTGTTTTATCACTAGTTTGGTTTTATAAAAGAAAACTACAAAAAAAAATGGAATTGAGGTTGCCTCATATGCTTCATCTTTTTAATGTCTTTCGTGAAAATGATGGAAAGGAAAATTGTGCCAAAGTGTTAGAAGAAGAAGTTATTAAAATGTTTGGCACTAAATCTTTGAGTGATGAGCATGATTGCAATGTTGTTAGTATGAATTCTTTGAATATCCCTGATGCTAATGATATGCAAAGCCACAAGCTTGGGGATGCTATGGTTGATGAAGATGTTATGTTTAGTCCCCCAAGTTTTGATGAGCAAATTTATTATGATGAAAGCATGCCTCCTATTTATGATGATTATTGTGATGACACGTATGCCATAAAGAGTGATAGTAATCATGAAACTTGTCATCATGATTTTAATTTTCAATTGGATTATGCTTCACATGATAGTTATTTGTTGAGTTTGCTCCCACTACAGTTGATGAGAAGAAAATTGCTTATGTGGAGAGTGACAAATTTTCTATGATTGTGGATCATGAAGAGAATGATTTATGTGCTGGTTATATTGTGAAATTCCTTCATGATGCTACTGAAAATTATTATGAGGGAGGAACATATGCTTGTAGGAATTGCAATAATATCAAGTTTCCTCTCTATGTGTTCAAAGTTTTGAAGTTATGCTTGTTTTGCCTTCCTATGCTAGTTGATTCTTGCTCCCATAAATTGTTTTCTCACAAAATCCCTATGTATAGGAAGTGGGTTAGGCTTAAATGTGCTAGTCATATGCTTCATGATGCTCTCTTTGTGTTTCAATTCTTATCTTTTATGTGAGCATCATTGAAATCATCATGCCTAGCTAAAAGGCATTAAAGAAAACCGCTTGTTGGGAGGCAACCCAACACTTTTACTTTATGTTTTAGTGTTTTCACATGATTAAGCTACTATAGTAATCATGTTTTATAACTTTTGTTTCAATAAATTGCCAAGTAAAGCCTTTGTGATAGTATGGATGATAGTTGACTTGATTCTGTGCAAAAACAGAAACTTTTTCTCTCAGTCAAGGAATTTTGTAAATTCACTGGAACGTGATTTTGATCTGCATTTTCTACACAGTCTTGATATACAAATTTCCTAGATTTTCCTAATTTTTCAGAATTTTTAGAGACAGGGAAGTATGGCTATACTACAGATCTTCACAGACTGTTCTGTTTTTTGACATATTCTGTTTTGCAAGCATAGTTTGCTTGTTTTAGTGTTCCCATAGCTTATATTCAGTGATATAAATTATTGGAATGATAGAATACAGTAGATATTATGTGAGAACAATTATGAATCTTGTCTTGACAGTACCTAAGTGAATGATCTATCTTTATTATACTAACCCTTCTCACGAAGTTCCGTTAAGTTTTGTGTGATTGAAGTTTTCAAGTTTTGGGTGAGCCACCGATATGAGGAGAATAAGGAGTGACAAGAACCTAAGATTGGGGATGACCAAGGCACCCCCAAGGTAATATCCAAGGAAGACTCAAGCGCCTAAGCTTGGGGATGCCCCGGAAGGCATCCCCTCTTTCGTCTCCAACATTATCGGTATATCTTACTTAGAGCTATATTTTTATTCATCACATAATATGAGTTTTGCTTGGAGCGTCATTTTATTTTGTTGTTTTATGTTAGGTGTTATTTATAATCTTGCTTTTCAATAAAAAGTTCCAAGAATTGCCTTAGGATGCTTGCATTGCATGTTTTGATGAGTGCTGTGTATAAACAGAAACTTTTGCTGAAGTGTTTGAATTTTCATATTTTACTGGAACGTGGAAAGTTTCTGAAATTTTTACACAGTGTTGTCATATAAATTTTATAGCATGTGCTAAATTTACATATTTTTTTTGAGTTACAGAAGTACACTGTTTTCATAAATTGCTACAGCTGTTCTGTTTGGACAGATTGCTGTCATAATTTTGTTATCTACTTATCCTATAGTTTCCATAGCCTATATTGGTAGATATAAATTGTGGAAATGATAATAAACAGTAGATTATGTTTGAAAATTATTATGCAACTTGTATTGGCAGTACATGAGGTGTTGATTTATTATTATGTGTACTAACCTATCTCACGAGTTCTTTTCAAGTTTTGTGTGGATGAAGTTTTTGAGAATAGGTGAAACCATGATATGAGAGGATTGAATGAGATACAAAAGCTCAAGCTTGGGGATGCCCAAGGCACCCCAAGTAAATATTTCAAGAAGTCTCAAGCATCTAAGCTTGGGGATGCTACGCATCCCACCTCTCTTCATCAACAATTATCGGTTAACCTATGTTGAGCCTAAATTTTTATTCGTTCACATGATGCGTGCTATTCTTGGAGTTCTATTTTTTGTTTAGTTTACTGTGAGTATGAATACAGATTTAAGAAAATGAGTTTGGCTGCTGATTTGAGGATCCCGGAGACTCGTTCATCTTTCTACGATGGTGAGCCCATGCCTTGGAAGACGGTGGACAAGCCTCCAACCTCATCAACAACTCCAAAATCACCACCTCTGAAGCAAGACAACTAAACACATGGGTATGGGCACTCCCCTTGGCTTGTGCCAAGCTTGGGGGAGGTGCCCTGGTATCGTATCACCATCACATCTCTTACTTTTATCATTTTTCTTAGTTTGATCCTTTTGGTTATATCTTGATCTAGTAGAATAAAGTTTTCGTGTGATCTAGTTTTGAGTTTTGCTTTATGTTCCCTCTATGTAAGCAAGTCCGAGAGTTATATAATAAAGAGTAGTTTTGAGTTGAGGGCTTTGCTTGTTTGCTATGATCTTGAGAAAAAGAAATAGAAAGAAGTATAGAATAAAAGCAAAGAGTATATATGATGATCTTATGGGGAGTGATGACTTCACATATAAGAAGTATGTCGATTGAAATTTGTTGTGAGTTGACAAACATAGCTATTAGTCATTGTGGCAATTAAAAGGAAGTAATAAAGAAAGAGAGGTTCACATATAAATATATTATTTTGGACATCTTTTATGATTGTGAGCACTCATTAATATATTTTATGCTAAGAAGTTGATGTTGAACAAGGAAGACAACACAATGATTTATGTTTGCTTATTTCCGAATAGAAGCTATATGGTTATAGATCCTTCAACATGGACGCTTGCTTCCACCCCATATCAGCCAAAATTTCCGCACCAAGTAGAGATACTACTTGTGCATCCAAACACCCTTAAACCAGTTTTGCCATGAGAGTCCACCATACCTACCTATGGATTGAGTAAGATCCTTCAAGTAAGTTGTCATCGGTGCAAGCAATAAAAATTGCTCTCTAAATATGTGTGATCTATTAGTGTGAGGAAAATAAACTTTATACGAACTTGTGATATGGAAGAAATAAAAGCGACGGACTGCATAATAAAGTTCTCTATCACAAGGGGCAATATAAAGTGACGTTCTTTTGCATTAAGGGATTGTGCATCCAACTATGAAAGCGCATGACAACCTCTGCTTCCCTCTGCGAAGGGCCTATCTGTTACTTTTATTTTCTAGTACTTACCTTTATGTAAGAGTCGTGGTGATCTTCATCACTTCCTTTATTTCGCCTTTATCTTTTGGCAAGCGTCATGTGTTGGGAAATGATCTAGACACATATATCCACTCGGAAGTGGGTGAGCATGAGTTATTTCTGTTGACATTACCCTTGAGGTAAAAAGTTGGGAGGCAATACTATAAGCCCCTACCTTTCTCTGTGTTCGATTGAAACTTTGACCTCATAGGTACCGTGTGAGTGTTAGCAATTATGAAAGACTAAAAGATGATTGACTATGTGGATTTGCTTTACAAGCTCTTATATTGACTCTTTCCTACGTTATGATAAATTGGAATTGCCTCAGTGACTGAGATCATAGTTTGTTGGTTCTCAATGCAGTTCCTAATTCATACTTTACCTTGTGAATGAATTGTTACTCTAGCATAAGAAATTATATGTCAATATATGTTGCTGTTCTAAAGATGATCATGATGCCTTCATGTCCGTATTTTATTTTATCGACACCTCTATCTCTAAACATGTGGGCATATTTATCGATTTCGGCTTTCGCTTGAGGACAAGCGAGGTCTAAGCTTGGGGGAGTTGATACGTCCATTTTGCATAATGCTTTTATATCGATACTTATTGCATTATGGGCTGTTAATACACATTATGGTGCAATACTTATGCCTTTTCTCTCTTAATTTACAAGGTTTACATGAAGAGGGAGAATGCCGGCAGCTGGAATTCTGGACTGGAAAAGAAGCAAATCTGAGATACCTATTCTGCACAACTCCAAAAGTCCTGAATATTTACGGAGAATTATTTTGGAATATATAAAAAATACTGGGCTAAGAAAATACCAGAGGGAACCCACCAGGCAGCCACAAGCCTGGAGGGCGCGGCCTGCCCCCCAGGGCGCGCCCTAGTGGCTTGTGGGCCCCCTGGCAGGTCTCCGGTGCCCATCTTCTGCTATATGGAGGGTTTTGACCTGGAAAAATCAGAAGGGAGCTTTCGGGACGAAGCTCCACAGTCTCGAGGCGGAACTTGGACAGAACCAATCTAGGGCTCCGGCGGAGCTGTTCTACCGGGGAAACTTCTCTCCCGGAGGGGGAAATCGAAGCCATCGTCATCACCAACGATCCTCTCATCGAGAGGGGGTCAATCTCCATCAACATCTTCATCAGCACCATCTCCTCTCAAACCCTAGTTCATCTCTTGTATCTGATCTTTGTCTCAAAACCTCAGATTGGTACCTGTGGGTTGCTAGTAGTGTTGATTACTCCTTGTAGTTGATGCTAGTTGGTTTACTTGGTGGAAGGTCATATGTTCAGATCCTTAATGATAATTAATACTCCTCTTATTATGAACATTAATATGCTTTGTGAGTAGTTACGTTTGTTCCTAAGGACATTCGATAAGTCTTGTTATAAGTAATCATGTGAATTTGGTATTCGTTCGATATTTTGATGAGATGTATGTTGTCTCTCCTCTAGTGGTGTTATGTGAACATCGACTACATGAAACTTCACCATTGTTTGGGCCTAGAGGAAGGCATTGGGAAGTAATAAGTAGATGATGGGTTGCTAGAGTGACAGAAGCTTAAACCCTAGTTTATGCGTTGCTTCGTAAGGGGCTGATTTGGATCCACATGTTTCATGCTATGGTTAGATTTATCTTAATTCTTTTTTTGTAGTTGCGGATGCTTGCGAGAGGGGTTAATCATAAGTGGGAGGCTTGTCCAAGTAAGGGCAGCACCCAAGCACCGGTCCACCCACATATCAAATTATCAAAGTAACGAACGCGAATCATATGAGCATGATGAAAACTAGCTTGACAGAATTTCCCATGTGTCCTCGGGAGCGCTTTGCTTTATATAAGAGTTTGTCCAGGCTTGTCCTTTGCTATAAAAAGGATTGGGCCACCTTGCTGCACCTTTGTTACATTTGTTACTTGCTATCTGTTACGAATTACCCTATCACAAAACTATCTGTTACCGATAATTTCAGTGCTTGCAGAGAATACCTTACTGAAAACCACTTGTCATTTCCTTCTGCTCCTCGTTGGGTTCGACACTCTTACTTATCGAAAGGACTACGATAGATACCCTATACTTGTGGGTCATCAGACGTCGTAAGAGAAAACAAGTATTTCACTACCATGTCTATACCGGACGCAAAGAGCGCAACCGTGAACGTTAACGTCATCGCCAAAACTGAGCCATGGGTACACGCTAAGCACGTGACACAGTGCTTCTTCATAACCGACCCGACCAATCCCAGCCGTGTTGTCGTGAGGAGAGGCAAAAGGAGCATCGTCGGAATGGATGGAGTCACCAACGAGGAAGACTATGACCAATACGGCAACCCGATGAGGGAAGATGATGATGACGATGAAGTATGCGTGAAAAGAAGAATCAATACTACATTACGTAAGAAAGATCATACTCCATGGTTCCGGAAAAGTCACAAGGAGGGGCTCAATTATTCGGCAACAAACAAGAAAGGGAAGAAGCTCAATGTGAAACGTCGTCGACGCAGCTGAGAAACCATCATTTATATATATGTATCTATTTTGTGTACGCACTTAAGTAACTGTTATCGGTCAAATGATGTATACATCGTATCCCCTTCAGTTACCATCACATGATTCCGGTGATATTCGCGCAGTGTGGGAGAGGGAGATCGACGTTCTCGTCGACTGCGTGCGAGGCCGTCGGGAGAAAAACAAAAAACAAAAACAAAAGGGAGAAAGCAATACAAAAGAAAAAGGAAAGTAAAAAGAAAAGGAAAGGAAAATAATAAAAAGAAAACAAAACTAAAAACTAGAAAAGGAAAATAATAAAAAGAAAAGAAACATAGCAGTACCGCTGGATTGGAACCAACGCTATAGCTAACTTAGCTATAGCGCTGGATCCTAATCCAGCGCTACTGCTCTGTGTATTTTAGAATTAAAAAACCTAAAAATTGGAATATCTAGCAGTAGCGCTGGATTAGGACCCAGCGCTATAGCAAAGTTAGCTATAGCGCTGGGTCCTAATCCAGCGCTACTGCTATTTTTAGTTAACCCCCTGCCGCGCGGGCTCAAAATTTCGCCAAGTCCTTTTCCCCCCTCTCCACCTCTGTCGCCGTCGTTGCCCTGCCCACCCTCGGCCTCGACACCGGCTGCCGCCCTCTCCCCTCTCTCCCCCGAGCATGCCGTCGACCTCACCGCCGCTGTCCGAGGCCGCCCTCGAACTCACGCCGCCACCGCCCTCTCCACTCTCTCCCCCTCTCCCCCCTCTCCTCTGTCGCCGCCGCCCGAGGCCTCCCTCGACCTCACACCGCACGCCGCCGCCGCCCTCTCCCCTGCCCGCCCTCGACCTCGCTGCCGGCCGCCCGAGCCCGCCCTCGACCTCACCGCCGCCGCCGCCCTTTTCCCTGCCTGCCCTAGACCTCGCCGCCGTAAGCCTCTCGCTCTCCTCTCCCCTGCCCTCCTCTCTCTTTAGCTAAGGCAAAAAAAATTAGGAAATTAGCTAGGGCAATTTTTTTTAGGAAATTTGCTTGGGCAAAAAACAGTAGCATTTAGTTTTCATTGATGTTCATTGTTGCTTGGTTAGCTAGGACAAAAAAATAGCTAGGAAAAAAATAGCTAGGGCAATTTTTTTTATGAAATTAGCTAGGGCAAAAAATAGTAGCATTTAGTTTTCGTTGATGTTCATTGTTGCTTGGTTAGCTAGGACAAAAAATTAGCTAGGACAAAAAATTAGTTAGGACAAAAAACAGAATTGATGTTCATTGTTATATGATATATGTCATTGATGTTCATTGTTGCTATATGTTCATTTGCATATTCCACTTTTTAGGAATGTAGTATGATATATGTTCATTGTTGTTCATTGTTGCTATATGATATATGATATATGTTCATTTGTTATATGATATATGTCATTGATGTTTTGCCGAAATGTCCGAGTGGCCTATGTTTTGCCGGAATGTTGATTCATTTCCGTTCCGGCAAATTTCAGGCGCTCCATATGTCCACTTTTTAGCAAAGGTCATGCCAAAAATTTCCGTGATTTTCGGCATGACTTGTGCTAGAAACTAGGACATATGGAGTGCCCGGGATTTGCCGGAAGGGGAATGAATCAACATTCCGACCAAATATAGGCCCCTTTTTTCTCTTCATTATATCTTTTATTTACAATTGTTGAATAGGAAACATGTCTAGCCACGCCTCAGCCGGGGGTTCTGCTCGCCTCGAAGAAGACCCCATTGAGGCAGAAAATCACTATTTCGATTACCTGGACGAACACCAGATGGGGGTGCATGGTGGCAGCAGTGGCACCAACCCCGACACCGACGCCGACACTGGCACTAGCACTGGCACCGGCACCAACACCACCCCCGAGACCGGCAATGATGCTGTCGTAGCCGATAAAGCACCGAAGCAGAAGAGGACACGAAGACCAAACGAGCTCGGCATCGGACAAACTGTGGTCACGGAGATGCACCCCAAGAAATTAGAGCCAACGGCGCCGGAGGAAGCGCGCTCATGCTGGGGCAATCAACTAGGATGCATCCTCAGGGAAACCGCCAACATCAACGACGAGAAGTTGAAGAAGATACCACATATGGAGCACATGCTCCTAAAGAAGTTGCACAATAGGTTCCTGTTCCTCGGCCGCACAGAAGGCAAAGAACCGTGGGACGACGACGCCATGACAAAGATAAATAGCAAGGCGATGGTGACGTTGACCAATGACTTGTCCGCCTGGAAAGTTCGGGTGAAAAAAGCGATTGATAAGAATGAACCGTGGTCCAAGATTCATGCTGACAATCCGACACTTACGGAAGAGGACTTTGAAAAATTCAAGGAGACTTGCGCTAAAGATGAAACCAAGAAAAAGTCAGAGAAAATGAAGGCGCTCCAGGCCAGGAACACGCCTCCCCACCGCCTCGGAAGCCGTGGTTACGAGGGGAAGAGGCACGTGTGGGCCAAGGAGGACGCCGAACATGAAAGTCACGGAATCCCAGACCCCTTGGCGGAGTTCACTGACCCGCTGGAGCATGATTGGATCAGGGCCCGGTACAAGTGGGACCACGTCCAGAAGAACTTTTACACGGACCCGAACACGAGGGAGTTCATGAGACTTCTGGTAATTGTTATATTACCACATTATCATATTAGCTTCCAATCAATTCGACTACAAGTTTTGTCACATTATTAGTAAACCATCCACGTTCCTTTTGCAGAAAGAGCAGCACCAAAAGGCAGCCGAAAGCGATGAGTCGTCACAGTCGTCGGTGAGGCCCAAGTGGGACACCCAATTCAACTGGGCCCTGAACATACTGAAAAAGGCCCCGGAGGACGCACCGCTGTCCTATGGACGTGTGCACGGCGTCAGAGATGGCGCCTCGTGGAAGACGTGCTACCGCGAGGAGCCAGAGGAAAGAAGGAAGAGACGGTTGCTTACTCAACAGACCATCGACCAGAAGGTCACGCTTGCGGTCCATAAGTCCAAAGCTGAGACCAAAGCAGAGTTGGAACAGATAGTCGATGCAAGGGTCAGTGCAGTGGTAGCTGGCGTCACGGCTGACTTCACATCTTCCATTTCCAGCTTGCTTCCGACATTTTTTGAATGGACGAAGAAAAATCCAGATAATGGGCCAGCGGACTTTCCCCTTCCCAGCTACGTCGGGAGCAATTCGGTGAACATCGCACCACCATCACCTGCTCACGCCACCGCACATGCTCCCGTACCTGGTCCCGCTCCTATTCATAACAGCCCGTCCTCCGTCTCTGGCCTACTCGGCGGGGCTTCGTCTTTGGCTGAGCTTGACGCCCTCACGGTAATTACGCGTCATACCCTCTTGACCAGCATATCTATAGTTTTCCGTTTCAGTTGCCTATGTTTGACATCGCAGACATGTCTTCGCAGGCCAACGATACCCCGTGCACCCTACTGTACGACATCAAGGGCCAGAAGGTGGCCGTGGGAAAGGCAACGATCGTGAAGCCGAAGGACCGCATGTTCCACAACCGAGAGATGCCCGATGGCGTCTTCAAGGTTAACGTGGCCAGTGTCTTAGCGGGCTTCGAGGATTTTCCTCCTCCGGTACCAGTCGATGACGAGGAGACCCCTCAACGGATTAGCGCATGCAAGAGCTGGTTCTTGCCTTGGCCGAAGACTCTTCTTCGTGTCGAGTGCCTAGTATCACACCAACGACAGCTTCCCAAGAAGGTATGAAAACCACCCCACCTACCAAATTACCTGCACCTGTCGTGGCGGGTGATAGCGGATGACGCGAGGAAGAGCCTCCATTAGTGCCAGATGACGTCGCCCCTGTTGTCGAAGAAGCAAATGCTGATGATGACATGGAGGAGGAGGATGATGACCCAGACAAGTATTTCAATACCGCCTATGATGATGGAGGATTGATGGCTCACGACGATGAAGACTCGGGCTATGAGCGTGGAGATGATGACTTGATGCTGCCTGATTTGCCGGAGCCGGAACGTCCTTAGGCGGAATGCAAAAAGTCTCTCTTCAAGCGATCCTCGCAGGAGACGCCTCCAGATGCCGCCTCTACCCAGCAACAACCCAAGGGCCGTCCACTGATTAGCCCGACGACACTAGGGGTGGTGGTTAGGGAAGGTATGGTGGGCTCACTACCGCCACCCGCCAAGAAGCGAAGGAGGAGACCGGACAGGAAAGGCCCTAAAGGCGCCAGAGCTGCTTCAAGCAGCCAGCCGCCTCTAAAGCCCCGGGTGGTAGACAGAATACCTGTCGAAGGTGCGAAGCGTTTCCATGTCGCCGGTGACCCGATCCTACCTACGAAAGCGCTAGAGCACATACTGAACAATGATCTAAGGAGACTCCATGAAGATGGGCTAGCCAGAGAGAAAAGCCTTCTCATCTCAGAAAAACCAGGATACCCGCTTTACGCGGCTCAGGTGCCGGGTGGGAAGTTGTACGTCGAGGGATGGTCCGCGGATAAGTTCATCCTGCGATTTGACTACATCTATGACATGTTCCACATGACCAAGCTCGATTTCCAGTTCATCCGCATGTATGCGCTGTATCTCAACTACATCATCAGGATCGAGAACATAAAATATATCTGTGTCGCAGACCCGTACCATATGCACGAGAGCTTCTTGGATGTCTGCAAAGAGCACCGTGACAATGCGAGCAAGTACATCGGCGGCTTCATGATCGCTAATAAAGAAAAGGAAGCGATTCTCCTGCCTTATCATCCCACGTAAGTCATCCGCGCATATCCTTTCGTAAGTGTTAATCATTCCTTTGCAAGCATGGAGGCTAATTTGAGGTGTACTTAATTTGCGCAGCGGGGGGGGGGGGGCGCCGTCCTCATCGTTCTGTACCCAGAATACTCCCATGCTATATACTTGGACTCATCGAAGAACATCAAGAAAAAGGATTACAAGCACATAAAGAGTGTTCTCGATAGTGCCATGTTAACCTTCAGCCTGTCTGGTGGATATATCAAGGTGAAAAAGTACAGGAAGAACGGGCTGGTTTTCAGCCATAAGATCGACTTCTACTGCATCCAGCAACCGCACACCAGTAAGGCTGATGGATTCTTCCTCATGCATCACCTGCTCGAGTTCAGAAGGGATAATCAATGCCTTCGCATGTCAGCTACTACCAACGATGCCGAGATTGTCAACTGGGCCACAAGCATAGGAAAGACACCGAATCATCGAATCCGAGCTGAGTTTTATCACGTACAGTGTGAACTTGCCCAAGTGATCATGAAGCAGGTCCTCGAACCAACAGGGATGTTCTACCATGGGCCAATCACGCGGGATGATGTCCGAGCACTGCTAATCGCTCAGCGTCTGGACCTGAAGCCTTTCAAGAAGCTCGGGTGCTTCCTCCCTGACTATGAAGATTGTTCCGCCGACATGGAGGACTTATTGTCGTTGACAATATATATGTCACTAGCATCTAGACGAAACTATGTGATGTAATTAAACTGTGGTCCTGAACTAGCGTAGATCACTCTAGTTAATTAGTTTGGTATGAGGAACTTCGTCATTTATGTTTACTATAGGTTGCTTGTATTTTGCTAATTATGCCTCTTTGTTTTCTTAAGTACATTATGTTGCATATTATCGTTCAGTTCATCAACTGACGATGCAGGTACATAGATCAGAGATGGCGAAGGACTGCTACGCCGTGTTCGTTGGGAGGGTTCCAGGAGTCTACGACCACTGGCCAGACGCTCAGGCCCAGGTGGACAAGTACCCGAGTGCTAGCCACAGAGGGTTCGACAGCAGAGCCGAAGCGGAAAGTAGTTACCTGAGGTGGATGGTCCGGCAAGAGCGGGGGCGGAACCGCAGGTGCCTCAAGTACTACATAGTCGCGGTCTTGCTCATGTTGATCGCTCTTCTCTTCTACATCATGGTTTAGATAGAGATGATGACACTTGTGTGTGTGCCATGACCATGCAGTTGCACTTATTCGAGACATGACATGACTTGTGTATCGCTATTTTTGAGATGTGATGATATTTGTGTTGAATGATGATGATGATGGTATGACGAGACTACTGTATGTGTATGATATGATGAGAATATTGTATGTTTATTGTGATATGATGAAACTACTATATAGAGCCTATACAAATACATCACAAATACGTAGAGGGGGTATGAATCTGTGAAAGCAGGAATAGTAGCAGCAGCGCTGGAAGGCATCTAGCAGCAGCGCTGGATTAGCAGCAGCGCTTGCCTTTATGCAGCGCTACAGATAGTTATCAGTAGCGCAGGTCAGTGCAGCGCTACTGCTAACCATACTTAGCAGTAGCGCTGCACCAACAATCGCTACTGCTACAATTTAGCTGTAGCGCGTTAGCAGTAGCGCTGGACCCAGCGCTACTGCTATAGGTATTTCAAGCTCTACTAGTAGGCTTTCTCCTAGTAGTGATAACGTGTCTAACTCCTCTTTCAGAATCACCATATACAGGTTAATATTATTTCCCGGTTGTTTCGGCCCTTGAATCAGCATGCTCATGTGTATGTACTTTGTCTTCATGCACAACCATGGGGGGAGGTTGTACATCCATACAAAGATGGCCATGTGTTGTGGTTGGTGTTCTGGTACTCACACCAAGCACGATGTTCCTTCCATCTTCTCCGAAAAATCGATATTCGGCGTTGAATGCTCTCCACTGGCTAGCATCTGCGAGGTGTCTCAGCTTCGGATCATCTCCATCGTCGGGTTTCTTCCTCTCTGCGTGCCAGTGCATGAGCTTTGCTTCCTTAGGATCTACGAAATACCGCTGCAGACGGGGAGTGATCAGAAAGTACCATACAACTTTCTGAGGAGTTTTCTTTCCTGCCTTCTTGTATCGAGAAGCATTGCACACTGGACAGCTGGTTTTTTCCGCGTGCTCCCCCCGATAAATGATGCAATCGTTGATGCATGTGTGGTATCTAATGTGCGGCAGATCAAGAGTGCAAACGATTTTCTTGGCCTCCTCGACACTAGTAGGACACATGTTTCCCGTGGGAAGACCTTTATTATGTAGATACTTCAAATGCTCATCGAGGCTTTTGTCTGTCCATTTGTTTTTGGCCTTCGTCTTTAGAAGTTCGAGCGTGAAACTCAAGCGGGTCACCTCGGGATCGCAACCTTCATACAATGGAGTCTTCGAGTCTACTTCAAGTTGCGCCGGCTTGGCCTCCTCTCTAAAAGCAGTTATGTCATTAGTCGTACTCTTGCGAAGGAGGTCTCGAACATGAGGGTCCTGCATGACTGAACTTAGTAGCGTCGAAGACTGCGGCGTGCCCGTCGCATCTTCTCCGCCATGTCCGGACTCTTCTTCGCCATGTCCAGAATCTTGTCCGCCGCCATGTCTGGACTCTTCTTCGCCGTGTCTGGAATCTTCTCCGCCGCCATGTCCGGACTCTTCCCCCCCCCCCCCACCATGTTCGGCGCCATTGTCTTCGTGTCGATCGGTCATCTCTTTGTCTAGCCCCATGTCGTTATTCCCTGCCATGTGGACGTCCTCATCATCATCTTCACTTATCCACCGAGTATAGCCATCCATGAAACCATTCATCAGCACGTGCACCTTCAAACTGTCATGATCAAAAGGGTCCAAAATGACTCCTTCTTTGCATCTTGTACACGGACATCTAATCCCAGTTCGATTATTTGCATACATGTCCATCACCGCGGATTGCAAGTATTGCTCCACCTTCCTTCCACTCACCTTCATGACTGCACGATATAACAAGCAAAAGGGTTATAAACAAAATGCATGCATGCATCAAAGTCATATAAAAATTTGGCATGACCTTGCCTGAAAATAGGACATATCGAGTTTGCTTGAAATTCGCCGAAACGGAAATAAATCGACATTTCGGCAAAACATAAGCAACTCACGGGGCATGTCACTCACACAAATCCCTTCATATCGCAAACACACATATTCCCATTCTTGAAATGCACATCTTTTTACTCACCTATACCCCGAGAGAGATTGTGCATGGTTAATTAGATCATTAGGCCTTCGCTACCTATAGGGATCGAAAGTGGATGGCTAAATAGCTAGCTAGATCTAGTTGTTGGGTGGAGAGATGAGACTCTAGCTATGGAGAGGAAGAGAGATGATCTAGCTAGATCTATATGTATGGAAGGAGGGAGAGCGAAATAAATGTGGAAGATAGAGCTAGAAGAGGCCATTTATGAAGGAGAATTATGGTGGAGGGGGGCATTAATGGGGAGATAAGAGAGGTAGAAGGAAGAGAGAAGAAGGGCAATAATGGTGGAGAAGTAACTTAGAGATGGGAGAGGGGAAAGGAGGGGAGAGGGCAAAGGGGGGAGGAAGGGGGAGAGAGGGGGTGGGTGAAAAGGTGGCACCAGCCACGATTAGCAGTAGCGTTGTATTCCTCAGCGCGCTACTGCTAGGGGGCTTAGTAGTAGCGCATGTTAGGAGCAGCGCTATTACTAAGTGGTGCCCAATAGCTATAGCAATAGCTGTATTATGGGTCGCGCTGCTACTACAGCTAGCATCGGTGGGCTCGTTGGGTCCCACTTAGCAGTAGCGCCCTTTATATTTCCAACGCTACTGCTAAGGCTTCACTTGTAGCGCTGTCCAAATACAGCGCTGCTGCTAATTAGCAGCAGCGCTTGTTATTTTCCAGCGCTACTACTGATGTCCTACCTATAAGGTTTTTCCTGGTAGTGAAATTGACCTCAGTGCATAGGGATATTTTTATCGATATCCGATTCAATCCATGGTCAATAACAAGAAAACCAGTGTCAACTATGAATTTATTAAACTAGCTTCAATGAAATAGATAGAATTTTTTATATAAAAAATCAAGTATCTTAATGAGCGAATGTGAGGAATCTTGTTCTGTGGTGACCGGTCCATTTGTCGCTCAATCTGCCGCAAGCATGTGTTGTCTTCGGTTCATGGAAGAAGACTTGATTTTCTCGGTCCTCATGGTAGAGTTAGTGCTCCCAATGATCGGTTGCTGAAGAGGTGAGTTGTACAGCTGGAAATCGTTGCAGAAAAATTAGCTCGGAGCTATGGGGCATTGATTTAGGTATAGGAGGATTAATTCACAACTACATGCTTAGGATTTTGGTATAGGATAATAATTTGGATGTCTTCTCTCCATGTTTATGTTTATCATGTCCTTTAAAACTTCATGAATTAATATTATGTGGACAGTTAAGGTTCTGCACTGACTTGGAACACATTTAAGTCATAGCTCAAGAACTTTCAAACAAATTGCTAGACATACTGGCAACCAAAGGTTTTAATTTGAACTTGGAAGCACAAAAAATTCGCTAGAGTGCCAGTTTTAAAATCATTACCATGCACAATTGATCTCTTTTTTCAATACTGTACATATATATATCTTGTGGCTAATGAGTGCGAAATTGAACTGAACTCAAAAATGCATATGCCCAGGAATTAATTCATGGTTCATTGTTCATATAATTTTTATCTGCAAGTACATATGTATAAGTTTCATTTGATAATCACCTCCATAGAATAGCAATCTAGAACTGAATTTCACAAAGCATGATTAACAAATAACTGGCAAATATGAATTCTGCAAAGCATGATTAACAAGTAACTGACAAATATAGACTGGACACACGAAAACTCCAGTAACAAAACATGGTGATTCATTAGAGATATGCATCTCGGCAAGGCATTGCGATGCATTCAGTGCACGGGGTCTTTCGCTTAGCTGCAAGGTATGTATTTCGTTGAGCCCGCAATGCCTTCCTCTCATCTGGTGGTATGCTCTCTCTATGTGCTCTTTGACGAGCGTTCATCTCTTGCCTTTGCTCAGCTGGTTTATTTTTACTTGCTGCCCTTCCACGGGCGTTCTTCTCTTGCCTCTCCTTTGCTGTTAGATTTTGGCTGGCAGCCCTTTCGCTCACATTCCTATCTTCAATAGTTTTATTTTGTCTAGATGCTCTTCGACGTGCATTCATTTCTTCTCTTTGCTTGGGTGTTAGGTTGTCTCGTCTTGCTTTATCATGGCCCCGTCTCTATTGATGTTTGACTTCTTTAATGCTTGCATTTGAAGCAATATCTTTAGCACCACTCGGTGTTACTTGAGGTGTTGTATGGTTTTCTGCATGGCCAGTGTGTAATTTGGTAAATCTAAGACCCAATTTGACGTAATATACCCAACACATGGTTAGACTTAATAAATCTAGATCTATAGATCACCATACTTCAATGGTAAGAACGTCGTGAGAAAGGGTAAATACAATTTGATGTCCCCACATGATCCCCTGCCTCCAATAGTATCATGGTACTGGCTGTGGGAAGCACCGCAGCTAATTGGTTGAACGGTTCACATATGAACATTCCATATGACTATTCCAAGAACAATAGTTAAGACTACAAGATGGTCACCTTCAAATCATCAATTAAGACATTATGTCTACACAAATTGTTAGAGAATACACATCGCTTTATCCCTTATCCTCCGATATCTTATAAGCAAATGTTGCATGGATAATAATTAATGACCTTTGAACTTTCAACATTGTGGTTCATAAACAAAGTAAAATAGTTGGTGCTACGATTTCAGGTAGTAAAGATGTTATGAGGGAGAATTCAGACAAAAAGGGCAAAATAAAATACTCTAGTAGTAAATGGTGCAGGGTTTCGTGATTAAGGCCCTTTGAAACTTTAACAACATGGTTGATAAACATAGAAAAATAAATAATAATCACCTACATGTGCATATTATTGCATTCTCCATACATATAAATTTTATTGAATTTCTAGAACTTTGCTTGGTGAGGTTGCATTTCGTATTGCCCAAGTTGAAAGTTTCTGGAGACCACCAGTGGTATGCATGTGACTTGTATAATAACAACCTATCTCGCCTATGAAACCCAAAAACTATGACAATCATTTTTAGTAGCAGTTCGCCATGCATTGTCTTTTATGGACTAAATAAATTAATAATGCATATACCAGGACTATAAAGATCCCCGAGAAAGACGACACCACATCGGAGAAACAGATGGCTTTGTCAAAAGGTGAACTCACCTTCGGGTGATGAAAGCCAGGTTGACAGGTTGATGATAAACTCATGTGACCTCCAGCGTGTTCTCCCAACGATGTATCGTCTGTGCTGGATGGTGAGTACTTGAGGCAGGGGTGTTTGTGAATGACCAACCCTGTAACAGAAACATCCTACTTAAATACGTACTCCTACCAAATATGGTGGAGATGTTTGAAGGCGGTATCAATCTTGTCGGGCTTTCCTTATCTTGTGCCTGATGTTTAGTATGTAATAATTAGGCTAATTATTGTTAATATTCTATGGTTTGTTTCCCATGTATAGTACATTTGCACTTATGAGGGTGGAGGAAGGCTAATTAATTTTAGTGCGTACTCAAGCTGCAAGGGCGCGGGTGGAAGGTTATGATGGTATTGATTTTGTGGGTTTGTTTCCATATTAATATTAGGATTCTTTGGGTTTGTTTTCATGTATGACTTTGACGCTGTGAGGGTGGAAGGAAGGTTACGATGGTGCTGATTTTTTGGGTTTGTTTCCATATTAATATTATGATTCTTTGGTTTTGTTTCCATGTATGACTTTGACGCTGGGAGGGTGGGACCAAGGGGTGGCGAACGAACATACTTCAGGGGTATTTGTGGTTAGACTTAATTTAGAGGGTGAGTACTTGAGGCAGGGGTGTTTGTGAATGACCAACCCTCTAATAGAAATATTCTACTTAAATACGTATTCCTACCAAATATGGTGGAGATGTTTGAAGACGGTATCAATTTTGTCGGGATTTCCTTATCTTGTGTCTAATGTTTAGTATGTAATAATTAGGCTAATTATTGTTAAGATTCTATGGTTTGTTTCCCATGTATAGTACTTTTGCATTTATGACGGTTGGAGGAAGGTTAATTAATTTTAGTACGTACTCATGCTGCAAGGACAGGTGGAAGGTTATGATGGTACTGATTTTTGAGTTTGTTTCCATATTAATATTAGGATTCTTTGGTTTGTTTGCATGTAGGACTTTGATGCTGTGAGGGTGGGAGGAAGGTTACGATGTTGCTGATTTTTTGGGTTTGTTTACATATTACTGTTAGGATTATTTGGTCTTGTTTCCATGTATGACTTTGACGCTAGGAGGGTGGGACCAAGGGGTGGCGAACGAACGAACACCTTGCACCTACATGGAATATTCTGATCCGTTTAGATTTTTTCTTTATGTGTGAGGTGAGGCAAAAATAAAACAGTGAGAGGGGATGGTGGGAGGTGGGACGAAAAAAACGGACAAAAATAAACCAATGTTACGGAGGTGAGAGTCGTGAGACCGTGAGAGAGATAGGTGCCCGGGTAAAAGAAATTGGTGGTGTTGACTGAAAAAAATTGAGGGATCGATCGAGTTAGAAACGAAACAACTCATTGGGAGGGGTGGTGGTAGCGGGACAAAAAACCGAACAAAAATAAGCCTGCTTACTAGGCTACCAACTTCCCTTTTATGACTAGATATATCTGATGATGTTGAAGATGTAGGAGAAGGGGCCATCGGATTGGAGCGGCTAGGGCTCCATGGATGACGCGGGTGGTGGCACGCACGAAGACGGCCATAGCGCCACATCGTCCGCCGACGCAGGAGACGCGGCGTGAAAAGAGGTGTGGTGTGATCTAGCAGGAGACGACGCTCTACCCCTTTCTTCTCTTTAGGCACGTCCATCTGCAGTTAATCGATCATATCAAAGGGGATTGTCACCCGATTTATTTCCTTGGTCAAGACGTGCTTCACTTGGAATGAGGGATTTCCTATTGATTTCCTTTCTTGAGAGGGACTCGGGGGAGGAGGGAGCGACACACCAAAAAATCAGAGGGATTGTGTATTTTTGGTGATGTATGAAAATTGTAATTAATGTGATTGAGCGACTTATGGTAAGATTAATTAATTTAGATTTGGTCTTTAGACATTATCCATAATTGATTATATCATATAAAGACATTACTAAATAAATTGCACCTACATGCTATGTCTGGTCCGTTTAGATTTTTTTCTTTGTGTGAGAGGTGAGGCAAAAATAAACCAATGAGAGGGAATGGTGAGAGGTGAGACGGAAAAAAACCAGACGAAAATAAACCAATATTATGGAGGTGGGACGAACCTACCATCACGATCGCAAACTGCCCCTTTATAAGTAAAGATACACTCTAAGTATGTCAGATGGTAAAGTAGGTTCCCATGCTTTTCAGTCAAATGGTACTCCACGGTTGCATGCATGCGCTGCCATTCTCTCTATTATCTGTCCCAGACAAATGCATCCATTTATTTGACGTTTACTAATTAACATCATTCATATCTTTTCAATCAATATTCAGATTTTAAAACTTTTTATATATTTCATTTCATGTCGCAAAGACTTTTCAAACAAGACCGATTTTGAATACATCTCAGATGAGATTAAAATTCATGAAACAAATTTCACATATTTCACCCACTTGAAATCTTCTGAATAAAATGTTTTCAATCATTTTCACAAGTTGATATTTCAGTTTGATGTTGTTTTTTACTTTCAGAACTTACATTCCACTTTTCCTTGGCGTGTTTTAAAAAATTCATATCTATTTCAGTTGCACTTTTCATTTAGGAATAATCTATTTTAAAATAAAACACTTCTCATTTATGAATAATCTATTTCACAAGTTGATAGTTTCATATTGTTTTTCACTTTCAGAACCTATGTTTCACTTTCCACTAACTTTTTTCACAAAAATCACATATATTTCACACATTTTTAGAATAACACGTTACACATTTTGAAATAATCAATTTCACAAGTCGACATTTCACTTAATATTGTGTTTTACTTTCGGAACCTACATTTTACTTTGCACTAGCTTGTTTTACAAAAATCACACATATTCCAATTTACTATTATTAAAATAGCATATTTCACTCATTTGAAATAAATAGTTTAATTTCGTGATTACAACTCAAACAAATAGTTTATTTTTCAATACAACAAATAGTTCAACAATCCAACAATACAACAATACCACAAATAGTTCAACAATCCAACAATACAACAATACCACAAATAATTCAACAATACAACAACAAACGCACAAATCATCATGCTCTTTGGCGGCCATTCCATGCCCACCACTCCTCAATGAGATCCTTCTGAAGATCATCATGGGCTTCGGGACGGCGAATGGCATGATAGGAAGCAACAAAACGGGCCACCCTTTCAGCCCTCTGATGCACTCGCACGGGATGTCCCAACAGCTCATAGTGATAGTAGTCTACATCTTGGCCACGCTCATTATCGATGATCATATTGTGCATGATCACACAAGCGTGCATGATGTACCAAAGCATCTTTTGATCCCAAAATCTAGCCGGTCCTCTCACAATAGCAAATTGGGATTGCAAAATCCCAAAAGCTCTCTCCACATCTTTTCTAGCCGCCGCCTGAGCATTGTGGAAATCAAGATTTTTCTTACCTTCCGGTTTTTTCAACGGCTTCACAAATGTTTGCCACTTGGGGTAGATGCCATCCGCAAGATAGTAGCCATAGTTGTATGTACGGCCATTTGCTACAAACTGCACCGGTGGCAGTTCACCGTCAGCAATCTTATGCATCAGTGGTGACCGGTTGACAACGTTGATGTCATTCAAAGATCCAGGCATTCCAAAAAAAGCATGCCAAATCCAAGTCTCTTGATCGGCCACCGCTTCAAGGATTATAGTGGAACCCTTCTTTTGCCCGTGGAATTGTCCATGCCATGCCCTAGGACAATTCTTCCAACTCCAATGCATGCAATCTATTGAGCCAAGCATACCTGGGAAGCCGCGAGCTTTGTTCATCTCCAATAGCCTTGCGACATCTTCAGCAGTAGGAGATCTCAAATACTCCTCGCCAAACACTTGCACAATTCCGACTGCGAAGCGCTTGACACACATGATGGCTTGACTCTCACCCATGGCCAAGTGATCGTCAACTAAATCAGCGGGGATACCATATGCCAACATACGCAAAGCGGCTGTCACTTTCTGAAAGGTGCTATGCCCGAGCTCTCCGGCGGCATTCCTCCTTTGCTGAAAAAACCGGTCATGGCTCGCTAGTTTCTCTGCAATGCGCCTGAACAACTCGGTGCCCATCCTAAACCGGCGACGAAAGTACGACTCCGGGTATGTGGGATTCTCCACAAAATAGTGCCTCATCAATCTGTTGTGGGCATCGATCCTATCCCTCCAAATCTTCTGCCGACCCATAACCGAACCACCATGCTTCGGTTTTTTATTGATGTGCATAGCTAGGATCATTGCAAGATCCTCCTCCTCTTCCGTATCAAATTCTTCCTCAGAAGAATCGTATGACGAACTCATCTACAATGTTCAATTTAAACTAGGCTATTAAAACTAAAAACAACACGTATCAAATTCACGAAAAAATGTGAAGTTGAAGCAATACATACCTTGTGGGCGTTTTGTCGAACACCTTGCGAGCGCCGAGCGACAGCGGGCGGCCGGGCGCCGAACGGCAGCGGGCGGCCGCGCGTGAGGGGTGCCGGTGACTAGAGGAAGGCGGAGGGCGCAGCGGTGCCGCGGGGATTGGCCGGGGAAGCGCCGGAGCAGTCGCCGGAGAAAAAGGGTGGCGCGGGAGGCGGCGGCGCGAGCGCTGGACGGGGTGGGTGGAGTCGCGAGCGGGCGCGCGAGAGTGCAGCGCGCGGCAACGAGCGCAGCAAATAAACGGCGCGCGATGGCGTTTTCGCCCGCGCGTTGAACTCGATTTGCCGCGCGCGCGATTTTTGGGCCGCGGCTGGAGCGCCCGAAACGGCACCGCGCGCGCTAAAAGGGCTAATTATTCAGCGCGGCGCTAGTATAGCGCGCCTGTTGGAGATGCTCTTAGGGTTAGGCATACCGGAAAAATCTTAGATGCCGCCCTAGCATCTCCAAAATTTCACACGCCGCGCCACTTTTTTCATTTTCGTGCCCGCTATTTTTTTTATGACTGTAACTGGATCCACCTCAGATGTGTCCAACATTACTTTCTTCGGTCCTTTTTTACCCCGTGTACTATATTATATTTGGATCAAATCAAACTTTACAAAGTTTCATCAAATTTATATTAAAAATTGTTGACATGTACAATATTAAATATATATAATATAAAACTACACTCCATATAATGTATTCCATGATATTTGACACGGCGACGATTCCGGCAGCAATCCGGTCGGCCAGGAGCTCGAGGGGAACTAGTGAGACTTGCTGGTCTCGACGGTGGGCTCAGGTGAGGCTGGCATGGGGTGGAGATGGCTGGCGTCAGGAGGGGATCGGGTGGCGGAGCCTTCGCCGGAGCTGAGGGAGACGAGCTCCCGGCTCTTGCTGGGGCGCTCCGGAGACGCTAGTGTGATGGTGAGGAGTGGTGAGGAGCTCTGGAGGGTCGGGCATGGCCTTTTAAAGTCCGGCGGCGAGCGCGGGCGAGCTCTCCCGAAGCGGCGAGACTCGGGCCACGTCGCCGGCGCTAGGACGCCATGCTGGCTGGCCGGTTGCGGGGCGACGAGACGGAAGAGAGCAGGAAGGAGTTAAGGCGCGGTGGAAGCTAGCGGGGAAGAAGACGCGCCGTAGAGCCACTGTGGCCGCACGGGCGCCATAGTGCCCGAGTGCCGAGGCGGCCACCGAGGCCGATTCCGGCGAGGAGAGGGATCCAGAATGGCCAGGTGGGAGGAGGGGGAGACGTCGGCGAGCTAGGACAAGGCGAGGCCACGCGGGGTAGCAGAGACGCCTCACATCAGACTCGGGCGCGGTGCAGAGCGCGTGCATTGCATGCCAATGCCGTGCTCACCATGGTCAGAGGTGTCTGGAGGCCTCCCCTGTCCAGCGCACCATGTCTGGGGTGTTCTCCCTTGGTCATCGAGTCCCTCTGTGCCTCTAGTTTGGCTAGGTTCACTCTGCTGCGAAGTGTAGCTTCAGCTACAACTTCTGACAGCAAACTTGAGGAGGTTCTAGAGAAGATATGAGTTGGAGATAGGGCCAACGGGTATGCCTGGTGTGTTCTGCTCTGGAAGGACTATAAACTGACCAAATTTGAAAGGGTTTGAAAAAGATTTGAATATAGTTCATGTGTAAACTGCAATACTGGACCAGAAACAAGATGAGCTTGAGGCACTCATATAGATGATCTGCTGAAGTTGAAATTTGGTGGAGGGAGGTCATTTGGTAGTGCCCACATGCCATAAAAATTTAAGAGCAATTGAGCATATCTAACTAGTACTTCCTTCACAAGGGTTTGGAATGAGCAGAAACTTGTCAGAGTTTTGCTGCTAAAAATTTGTACTGGACAAGAGGATATTTTTGGATATTGTGGCTAGATAGGATCCCTAGTATCTTAGGGAATTTATTGGGAATTTTCTGAGCTTGAAAATGGGAGTTGCTTCACAACTGACCAATTCTGACCAGAAAGAAAATAATTATTCTGGCCAAAATTTTATATTGGACTATGGAATGTTTTTGAAGATTATGGAATTATAGGATGATAAGGAGGTGTGACAAGAGTTTGTGATTTTATTGATCATCCAAACTATAGGTTGCTTCACAACCCATAGTGATGACATAATTTCCCAAAGGAAGAAAAGAAATTATTGAAAAAGATTAAATATTGGAAATTGATCCAGGAGAGATGTGGAAAGGTTTTGGCAAGGTGATGAGGGTTTTGGGTTATTTGGGAAAAGATTCAAGGAATCATAAGTCCATATTTGACTGAAAAACCAACCAAAATGCAAATAAAACCAAGAAGATTTCGAAAAGAAAAAGTTGCCAAAATCAGGGTGTCACAAACCTACCCCCCTTAGGATGAATCTCGTCCTCAAGATTCGGTTGCTCAGGGAACAAGTGTGGGTATGCAGATCTTAGGAAATCTTCTCTTTCCCAGGTAGCCTCTTCCTCGGTATGGTGCTCCCACAATACCTTGTAAAACTTGATCACCTTACTCCTGGTAGTCCTTTCCATCTCATCCAAGATTCTGACAGGTTTCTCTTCGTAGGTTAGATCCTTAGCCAGTCCTAGCTCACTCATATCTGCTTGCTTGATCGGTGGTGCAATGCACCTTCTTAACTGTGATATGTGGAAAACGTCGTGAACATCAGACAACTCCGGTGGTAGTTCCAATTGATATGCTACCCTGCCTTTCCTAGCAATCACTGGAAAGGGACCGATGTATCTTGGTGCAATCTTTCCCCGAGTATGGAACCTCTTTACTCCCTTCATGGGGGTTACTCGAAGGTAAGCATATTCTCCGGGTTCAAAAGTCACTTCTCGGTGCTTTGGGTCATAGTAACGTTTTTGGCGGGACTTGGCTACTCGAAGACGCTCCTGAATATCCTTGACCTGCTTCTCAGCCTCGAGCATCAAGTCTGTGCCAACAATGCGACTATCTCCTGTCTGAGACCAATTTAGTGGCGTGCGGCACTTCCGCCCATATAGTGCTTCAAATGGTGACATCTTGAGACTTAACTGATAACTGTTGTTATAAGAGAATTCCGCATAGGGTAGGCTATCTTCCCATTTGGGTCCATGGGTGAGAGCACATGACCGAAGCATATCTTCCAATATCTGGTTCACTCGCTCGGTCTGTCCATCTGTCTGCGGATGATACGCCGTGCTATGCTTCAGCATGGTTCCCAAAGCTTGGTGCAATCGCAACCAGAATGCTGAGGTGAATAGGGAGCCCCTATCTGAGGTGATAGACTTGGGTACTCCATGGAGGCTGACTATCCGAGACATGTAGAGTTGTGCAAGCTGGTTTGCGTTAAAGGTAGTGTTTACCGGAATAAAGTGAGCCACTTTTGTGAGTATATCCACAATGACCCAGATAGCATCATTGCCTCTTGTTGACTTGGGTAGTCCAACGATGAAGTCCATACATATGTCGTCCCACTTCCACTGGGAACTGGTAAAGGTTGTAGTAGCCCAGCGGGTTTCCGGTATTCAACCTTGACTTTGTTGCAGATGTCACATCAGGCAACATAGTATGCTATAATCCTTCGCATTCCTGGCCACCAAAAGGTTTCTCTCAAATCCTGATACATCTTTGTGCCTCCTGGGTGGATAGAGTATGCGGACTCATGAGATTCTCTGAGTATTTGCTGTCTCAGACTATTCTGGTCGGGTACACATATTCGTTTCTCAAACCATAAGGTGCCTTGGTCATCCACACGGAAAGACTTGGCTTTTCCTTGTTGAAACAGTTCCTTGAGCTCTTTTATTTCTTCATCTGGCTCTTGAGCCTTCTTAATTTCTTCCGTAAGTGTTGGAGTAATCTCCAAAGTATCCGGAGTAATTTGGCCGCATAGCACCATGTTGAGCTTAGCGAACTCTTCTTGTAACCTTGGATGGATAATTCCAATTAGTGCATTTACTGTGCCTTGTTTTCTGCTGAGAGCATCAGCGACCACATTAGCCTTTCCCGGATGATAGTTTATTCCAATGTCATAGTCCTTGACTAGTTCAAGCCATTTTCGCTGCCTAAGATTGAGGTCAGGTTGGGTGAAAATATACTTGAGACTCTTATGGTCCGTGTATATTTCACAGCGTTGTCCAATGACGTAATGCCTCCAAATCTTCAAGGCATGAACCACGGCTGCTAATTCCAAATCATGTGTGGGGTAGTTTTCTTCGTGAGGTCGTAGCTGCCTGGATGCATATGCTACAACCTTCCCTTCTTGCATTAACACACAGTCGATTCCACGTCTAGAGGCATCGCAGTATATATCGAAGCTGTTGTGGATGTCTGGAAGAACTAAGACAGGTGCTGTAGTTAGCCTTGTCTTTAGCTCTAGGAAACTGTTGTCACACTCCGCCGTCCAGACAAACCTTTGATTTTTCTTTAGCAATTCTGTCAGTGGCTTAGCTATCTTGGAAAAGCCTTCTATGAAATGATGGTAATAGCCTGCCAATCCTAGAAAGCTACGGACTTCGGTCACCGAGGCTGGTGTCTTCCAATTCAGTACTGCAGTTACTTTGCTGGGGTCGACGGCTACTCCTTGTTCTGACAGAATATGTCCTAGAAATCCCACTTCTTTTAGCCAGAATTCGCATTTACTGAACTTGGCATACACACGACGGGTCCTTAATCTTTCCAGGACATCACGGAGATGTTGTTTGTGCTCTTCTTCATCCTTGGAATATATCAGGATGTCATCGATGAACACCACCACGAATTTGTCCAGGAAGTCCATGAAGACCTTGTTCATCATGCTCATGAAATAAGCTGGAGCATTCGTCAGTCCAAATGACATGACTATAAACTCATACAGAAAATATCGGGTGGTGAAAGCTGTCTTTAGTATATCCTCTTTTCTGATTTTTAGCTGATGATATCCGGTTCCGAGGTCAATCTTGGAGAATACCCGTGCTCCGTTCAGCTGGTCGAACAAATCATCAATGCGAGGGAGCGGGTACTTATTCTTGATGGTGACCTCATTCAGCTGGCGATCGTCTACGCACATTCGTAGACTTCCATCTTTCTTCTTGACAAACAGTACGGGTGATCCCCTGTCAGGACCGGTTTTCCAGGATATTAATTTCCCAGTAAGTGGTCCTTGTGCTCACCAGCCCCAGGATTACTGTTAGCTGATGAGACACAATCTTGATACAGAAATTCCAAGCAAATACAAAATCTGATGTACAAGACCATTGTGGTCTATGAGTACAACAAAAGTTTCTATTGGTTGACGGCGGAAGCGGTTTGCGGATCATCAGCGTCTATGGGACTCCATTTCCCACAGGAACAGCTGACCTGGATAACTCCTATCTTCGCGCGGCTGCTATCTTCATTGCCTAGGTTCCGGGGCTGTCGTCATTGCGCTCCTCTCCAAGCAAGAAATCTGGCCAAGACAATAGCCAGGGACAAGCCAGTGAGTACTTTGAATGTACTCGCAAACATCATGAAAACAGGTATAATTTAGTAGGTGATAATCATGCACTGAAACAATCCATGATCACTTAGTCAGTCACAAAATAAAATTCATGATGCACGCAAGCAGGTCATTCATATCAAACAGGAATAAGCAATCAGAGAATAAAAATAAAATAAACCGATCGGGTGTCTGAAGCGACGCCTCGAAGGGATAATAATATAAAGCATGCCTCAGTCGGGCGTCTGAGCGACGCCACATAAAGGGCTTATAAGAAAAAGAAATAACATGCATGCCATAGTCGGGCGTCTGTGCGACGCCACATAAAGGGCTTATAAGGAAAATAAATAACAAGCATGCCACAGTCGGGCGTCTGAGCGACGCCACAGAAAAGGGCTTATAAGGAAAATAAATAACAAGCATGCCACAGTCGGGCGTCTGAGCGACGCCACAGAAAGGGCTTATAAGGAAAATAAATACATGCATGCCACAGTCGGGCGTCTGAGCGACGCCACATAAAGGGCTTATAAGGAAAATAAATACATGCATGCCACAGTCGGGCGTCTGAGCAACGCCACATAAAGGGCTTATAAGGAAAATAAATACATGCATGCCACAGTCGGGCGTCTGAGCGACGCCACATAAAGGGCTTATATAATAATAATCATAATGAGTATCCAGGAGGTAGAACCATCCCAAGTGATACTCAGCAATACAAATAAATACATGGTTAGTCCACAGTAATAATAACCATAATCATCGTGTGTCACACGTCATGCTCAATATTCGGTTTAGAAGTTTTCCTCCGAAGACCGACACTAAGACCGACACTTGACCCATCCCAAACTGTAGTCCTTAACCGCGGACACGGCTATTCGAATAGATGTAAACTCTGCAGAGGGTGTACTCTTTACCCACGAGTAACGGATTCCTTTAGTCCACCGGGACTAATTCCGCTTACGGTCTTTGAATTGAAAACACACCTGACCTGCACACACCAGCTTAACTTACCGATGCCTGGAATCACCCACGACACTCGTTAAGCAAAACTCTAAGTGGGGAGGCTACAACCTCGATTAGCATGGGATCAAATTTATACCGCGCGCTACTAAGGGGTGCCCCCCTCTCGGTCCCAACCGGAAACACCCATGCCCCCGGACCAGGTGGCATGCCTACCGGATGCACCCGGTATCTTCCACCATGGCCTCTCTGTACGGTGTGTGCCAAGAAAGGGGTTGACAACTTACTGAACCGTACCCTACCTACGGCAGGGACAAGTGGTAGTACGAAACAAGCATGGGGGTTACTGGAACAAGACTCGATCTATGGTCGAATCAGGAGGTTTGTGTGTTCCCTGCATGGTTAGCACAATAAATATTTTTCCACACTCTTAGGCAGAATCACCACTTATCACATCCCATCATGCCTCACTGACCATTCTCGCTCCAACGAGACGTCAGCACCAAGCTCATGTCTACCCAAGACAGAGACTTATCCCGGATTCCTTCCGGTAGGCAGGGGTGGCACAAGGTGGTGACTACTGCCACAAGCATCTCAAGTTTAATAGCAAGAATCATCATCATGTATTGCAAGCATGATCACACCTTCACATGAAATAACGCGCATTTCATGTCAACTTGGTGCTGCAGTTTTATTCGTCACATCACACAACAAATATTATACCAGGGGTTCAGAATGCTTGCCTTCAATGTGTGGAGAGCTAGGGTGCATCACAAAACTTTTGAAAGTTTGCCTCTCTCTCCGTTTCCTATTTCGAAAATATTTGAATCAACACGCAATTTCAAAACAGTACAAAAAGTTGTCTTGGAAAATTTTCAAATAAATATTAAAATAAACTAGATGAAATCTGTTAAACACCAGAAAAAGAATCAAGTTCATTGGAGTTTTAGTTTAAAAGATATCAGCAGTCAAACTTTAGTCAACTTTCTGATTTTTCAAATAAAACAGAAAAGAAAACGTGCGATCCAGAGTACGCTTTCAGAAAAGGAACACGTACTGCACTGGTTACACCTTCACTTAAGTCAGCTCCAGATTGGTTCTGTCGCTGACGAGCGGGGTCCACGGACAGGTTTGACCGTAGTCCAACCGGTCTTCTCCCTCCTCCAGCCGAGGGGAGGAGTGACCTCCGGCGATCCCCGCCGGCGACTCGGGGCTCCACTCCGGCAACCGAGGGTACCTTCGGGATCAGGGGATCGCGGCGGTCTCGAGGGATGGGGACTTGGTCACCGGAGGGCCTGGAAGGTCCGGTGGCTTCGAGGCCGGCGGACGGCAGCGCGGTTCCGCAAAGGACTTGGCCCCCGTCTCATCTTAAGCGGAATCGGGGGAGGGGATGCGCTCACGGTGCCATATAGGAGTCATTTTGACAGAAGAAGGCGGAGGAGGAGCTTGGTTGGCCTCGAATTTGACAGAGAGAGCGGCGGCCGAACCATGACCGGAGGTGAGGAAGATGATCGTCCCCGGTCGATTGGGGCCTACGAGAGCTTGAGAGGGATAGGATAGGGCCTTCTGAAGGTCTGGCGAGCTAGGGGGTCCTTTTATAGCTAGCTAAGGTCGGTTTCGCCGGCGGCCGAGGATAAGACCGGCGAGCCGCCATTCTGTAGCGAGGGGGCGCGTGGCGACGGCTGGCGGGGCTGCGAGCTAGCGGACGAGGAGGGGCCTGTGCCAAGGGCTAGCTGGCGCGCTGCAGTGGCTCGGGCGGCGCCGGCCATGGCAGAGCGGAGGTGCAGCCGCAGGCTAGCCGCCAGGAGCTTCTGACGGCGGTGCTGTGGTGCTCGCGAGGGAGTGCAGGTTGGGGCTTGGCACTACGCTGCGAGCGGCAGAGGGTCAGGACAAGCTCGGGGTACTGTCCAGGGACGCGGCGGCTCGGGCGCGGCACGTGCAAAACGCGCGCTCTGGCCGCGCTCCGGGCACGCACGGCACTCGTTCGACGAAATGCCAGGGCGATCTATCTTGCTTGGATGCAAATGAAAATCAACAGACCTAGGTTAGAGGCAGATAGAAGGCTACTAGACAACCTGGTTTGGACAGAGGGGGAAGTTCACAGTACAAACTTACATCCATGCCAAATCTGGCCATGAGCTACAACTGTTTGATGAAATGCCAGTGACATCTAAATGACTCTGATGGCAACCAAACTTTCCAGATTGGTGTCTCCTTAGCTGAAATGGATGGTGGTGGAGTTGGTTTGGGAAAACAAAGAACTTTGCAATGCAAGTTTTAGTGAAACTCAATTCTAGACAGAAAATGAAAGGGGCAATCTGGTCAACTTAAAATATGCCTATGGGGCTGATCTCTTGGACTTAAGGGTTTGGTAGGGTTGAATACAAGCAGGAAAAATATCATGGGCATTGGGGCACAGAAAAATAGGGTTGATGTTCAAAACATCAAACTGGACCAGAATGCAAATGAGGATGATATGCTCAAAATTTTCAAATAACACAAATGTGTTTTTGCATAAAAATGAGTTATATTCATCTACTGACATCTCCAAATTTTTATGGAATTTTTAAAGAAATATTTAAACAGGTTGCAGTGCAAACTACAAACTGATCCAGTTTTGAAAAATTGAAGTGGAGCTCAAAATTTCCAAAACACAAGGTTAGGTTTTAGCATAAAAGTGATCCAGGGACAACACATGTGATTTAAAATTTTTTATGGAATTTTTAAAAGGGTTTATGAAGTGGTTGTAGTGTAACTCATGCCTTTTAAAAGATTGAAAATGCTTTTAAAAAAATTAAAAACTAGGCAGGTTTTATTATAAAAATAATTCCACTGGTTTTACTAAATGAAAATAAAATGCTTGAACAAAGTATTCAAGTCCCACAATATTATTCCAAAGCTTCAAATGGGATAGAATTTTTTTGAAATCCTTAGAACAGAAGTGGCTCTGAAATCAAATAGAAAATCCAGAAAATATAAAATAAATCTTCTTGACAAAATTTTAATTAATAAAACAAGATTAAATTTTTGGGGTGTTACAACACTACCCCCCTTAAGAAAAATCTCATCCTCGAGATTTGCTAAAGGACGTATTTTGCAAAAATATTAACCGTGCCACGCGGCAATTGTAACATGAAAAACAAATATACCACACACACGATAGGACGGGGTCTCAATAAAATCGCTGACTAATGTGCAGCTGCGGTATACTAGTGAGGTAATCGATTAGGTGATAGAAGCGCGCGCGGTCTTGCATTAAGTGTACGTGGCATGTGAGTCGTATAACGCGAGGACTTGTAAATCACATTTTTGTTGGAAAACATTTTTCATCGCAGTGGTCTTTTAAGAAAAACCTTACTATGAAATTTGTTATAATAAAATCAATCGGGTTTTTCAAATCACAGCAAACAACTGTAACCAACACAATAAACTCGTACAGAAAGTATTAAAACACAGCACAGATATCACAACAAGCAGTCAAAAAGCTACACAAACTAATACAACTGAGGTGCTGACGGTCCAGGTAATAAACTATAGTTCAAGAGGAAATATTCCCTGTAGTGGGATATATCCTTCGCTTACTGGGAGCGGATGGGGGACTCACAAAATGCGTCTCTCTTAGTCTGGCCTCAGGGGTCTGCTAATGGAGACTTGGGTTTTATACAACAAGGGTCTGGAGAAAATCCATCAATTGCTGGGTCAAGCGCTCTCGAGCGATGGCATAGTGCACCAGCTTAATTAGTGCCAGATCTTTCTCTGCTCAGGTGTAGGGAAAGGATGCGGCTTCTCTGGCTGCTGCACTATTTCGGGAAACAATAATGCCCACGTTCACTGGCATAGGGCGCCAGGAATTGAAGATAGGTAATTGCTTCTCAAGCAGCAATCTCTATGGCCATTGCTGGAGTGGGCATAGATTTCCCGATGAAGGGAACTTCCGTAGGGTCTTGGTTTTGTGTCTACCTGCGGGCTGTGCCTGACTGTCTAATATTTCGAGGAGGTGAAAGTGACCCTCGATTTGAACAGCTTTGTACCGGGATGGGTGGGGAGAACTCATGGTACTGTGGTTAAAATCTCACAATTATTTTAATAAAATTCCCCAGGGTTGCATCTGGGGTCTTTCTATGAATCCCAAGGTGCGACCTGAAAAAAAAATCAAATGGCTGTGAAGGCAGTTCACAAGGTGAGGGATGCTTGGTAAGGTCACGGAGTGGCCTTGTGTATAGCATCTGGGCTGTGTGACATGTTGCGGTGTGGGGGCAATATTAATTGTCGGTTCTACTATATGGTGGTCGGGGTCAATGCCACAGCTATATAAATATATATCGCAAAATGTGACGCATAACTGCGGTTGTTGGTTGGGGCAAACGTTTCCTTTATATAAAGAAAACGGAGTCTTCCTTCGCACGCTTGCGAATGGAACAACTCAGGTGTCGGTCACGGGCGTGTGACCTACAGGGCTGATCTGATAGGTTGGGCACCGACTGCCAAAAGCTGTCGGGGTCACTGTGTGGGCTATAGTATAGGATAGGCTTGGCTGTGGTGAGGTGAAGGTCTGGAGGGTGGGTTAACCTAGGTTTATCGACCTGGCTAAGATAGGATTAGCCAATGGTCAGCCTGGCTCTGATACCAAGGTTGTCAGGACCGGTTTTCCAGGATATTAATTTCCCAGTAAGTGGTCCTTGTGCTCACCAGCCCCAGGATTACTGTTAGCTGATGAGACACAATCTTGATACAGAAATTCCAAGCAAATACAAAATCTGAAGTACAAGACCATTGTGGTCTATGAGTACAACAAAAGTTTCTATTGGTTGACGGCGGAAGCAGTTTGCGGATCATCAGCGTCTATGGGACTCCATTTCCCACAGGAACAGCTGACATGGATAACTCCTATCTTCGCGCGGCTGCTATCTTCATTGCCTAGGTTCCGGGGCTTTCGTCATTGCGCTCCTCTCCAAGCAAGAAATATGGCCAAGACAATAGCCAGGGACAAGCCAGTGAGTACTTTGAATGTACTCGCAAACATCATGAAAACAGGTATAATTTAGTAGGTGATAATCATGCACTGAAACAATCCATGATCACTTAGTCAGTCACAAAATAAAATTCATGATGCACGCAAGCAGGTCATTCATATCAAACAGGAATAAGCAATCAGAGAATAAAAATAAAATAAACCGATCGGGTGTCTGAAGCGACGCCTCGAAGGGATAATAATATAAAGCATGCCTCAGTCGGGCGTCTGAGCGACGCCACATAAAGGGCTTATAAGAAAAAGAAATAACATGCATGCCATAGTCGGGCGTCTGTGCGACGCCACATAAAGGGCTTATAAGGAAAATAAATAACAAGCATGCCACAGTCGGGCGTCTGAGTGACGCCACAGAAAAGGGCTTATAAGGAAAATAAATAACAAGCATGCCACAGTCGGGCGTCTGAGCGACGCCACAGAAAGGGCTTATAAGGAAAATAAATACATGCATGCCACAGTCGGGCGTCTGAGCGACGCCACATAAAGGGCTTATATGGAAAATAAATACATGCATGCCACAGTCGGGCGTCTGAGCGACGCCACATAAAGGGCTTATAAGGAAAATAAATACATGCATGCCACAGTCGGGCGTCTGAGCGACGCCACATAAAGGGCTTATATAATAATAATCATAATGAGTATCCAGGAGGTAGAATCATCCCAAGTGATACTCAGCAATACAAATAAATACATGGTTAGTCCACAGTAATAATAACCATAATCATCGTTTGTCACACGTCATGCTCAATATTCGGTTTAGAAGTTTTCCTCCGAAGACCGACACTTGACCCATCCCAAACTGTAGTCCTTAACCGCAGACACGGCTATTCGAATAGATGTAAACTCTGCAGAGGGTGTACTCTTTACCCACGAGTAACGGATTCCTTTAGTCCACCGGGACTAATTCCGCTTACGGTCTTTGAATTGAAAACACACCTGACCTGCACACACCAGCTTAACTTACCGATGCCTGGAATCACCCACGACACTCGTTAAGCAAAACTCTAAGTGGGGAGGCTACAACCTCGATTAGCATGGGATCAAATTTATACCGCGCGCTACTAAGGGGTGCCCCCCTCTCGGTCCCAACCGGAAACACCCATGCCCCCGGACCAGGTGGCATGCCTACCGGATGCACCCGGTATCTTCCACCATGGCCTCTCTGTACGGTGTGTGCCAAGAAAGGGGTTGACAACTTACTGAACCGTACCCTACCTACGGCAGGGACAAGTGGTAGTACGAAACAAGCACGGGGGTTACTGGAACAAGACTCGATCTGTGGTCGAATCAGGAGGTTTATGTGTTCCCTGCATGGTTAGCACAATAAATATTTTTCCACACTCTTAGGCAGAATCACCACTTATCACATCCCATCATGCCTCACTGACCATTCTCGCTCCAACGAGACGTCAGCACCAAGCTCATGTCTACCCAAGACAGAGACTTATCCCGGATTCCTTCCGGTAGGCAGGGGTGGCACAAGGTGGTGACTACTGCCACAAGCATCTCAAGTTTAATAGCAAGAATCATCATCATGTATTGCAAGCATGATCACACCTTCACATGAAATAACGCGCATTTCATGTCAACTTGGTGCTGCAGTTTTATTCGTCACATCACACAACAAATATTATACCAGGGGTTCATAATGCTTGCCTTCAATGTGTGGAGAGGTAGGGTGCATCACAAAACTTTTGAAAGTTTGCCTCTCTCTCCGTTTCCTATTTCGAAAATATTTGAATCAACACGCAATTTCAAAACAGTACAAAAAGTTGTCTTGGAAAATTTTCAAATAAATATTAAAATAAACTAGATGAAATCTGTTAAACACCAGAAAAAGAATCAAGTTCATTGGAGTTTTAGTTTAAAAGATATCAGCAGTCAAACTTTAGTCAACTTTCTGATTTTTCAAATAAAACAGAAAAGAAAACGTGCGATCCAGAGTACGCTTTCAGAAAAGGAACACATACTGCACTGGTTACACCTTCACTTAAGTCAGCTCCAGATTGGTTCTGTCGCTGACGAGCGGGGTCCACGGACAGGTTTGACTGTAGTCCAACCGGTCTTCTCCCTCCTCCAGCCAAGGGGAGGAGTGACCTCCGGCGATCCCCGCCGGCGACTCGGGGCTCCACTCCGGCAACCGAGGGTACCTTCGGGATCAGGGGATCGCGGCGGTCTCGAGGGATGGGGATTTGGTCACCGGAGGGCCTGGAAGGTCCGGTGGCTTCGAGGCCGGCGGACGGCGGCGCGGTTCCGCAAAGGACTTGGCCCCCGTCTCATCTTAAGCGGAATCGGGGGAGGGGATGCGCTCATGGTGCCATATAGGAGTCATTTTGACAGAAGAAGGAGGAGGAGGAGCTTGGTTGGCCTCGAATTTGACAGAGAGAGCGGCGGCCGAACCATGACCGGAGGTGAGGAAGATGATCGTCCCCGGTCGATTGGGGCCTACGAGAGCTTGAGAGGGATAGGATAGGGCCTTCTGAAGGTCTGGCGAGCTAGGGGGTCCTTTTATAGCTAGCTAAGGTCGGTTTCGCCGGCGGCCGAGGATAAGACCGGCGAACCGCCATTCTGTAGCGAGGGGGCGCGTGGCGACGGCTGGCGGGGCTGCGAGCTAGCGGACGAGGAGGGGCCTGTGCCAAGGGCTAGCTGGCGCGCTGCAGTGGCTCGGGCGGCGCCGGCCATGGCAGAGCGGAGGTGCGGCCGCAGGCTAGCCGCCAGGAGCTTCTGACGGTGGTGCTGTGGTGCTCGTGAGGGAGTGCAGGTCGGGGCTTGGCGCTACGCTGCGAGCGGCAGAGGGTCAGGATAAGCTCGGGGTACTGTCCTGGGACGCGGTGGCTCGGGCGCGGCACGTGCAAAACGCGCACTCTGGCCGCGCTCCGGGCACGCACGGCACTCGTTCGACGAAATGCCAGGGCGATCTATCTTGCTTGGATGCAAATGAAAATCAACAGACCTAGGTTAGAGGCAGATAGAAGGCTACTAGACAACCTGGTTTGGACAGAGGGGGAAGTTCACAGTACAAACTTACATCCATGCCAAATCTGGCCATGAGCTACAACTGATTGATGAAATGCCAGTGACATCTAAATGACTCTGATGGCAACCAAACTTTCCAGATTGGTGTCTCCTTAGCTGAAATGGATGGTGGTGGAGTTGGTTTGGGAAAACAAAGAACTTTGCAATGCAAGTTTTAGTGAAACTCAATTCTAGACAGAAAATGAAAGGGGCAATCTGGTCATTTTAAAATATGCCTATGGGGCTGATCTCTTGGACTTAAGGGTTTGGTAGGGTTGAATACAAGCAGGAAAAATATCATGGGCATTGGGGCACAGAAAAATAGGGTTGATGTTCAAAACATCAAACTGGACCAGAATGCAAATGAGGATGATATGCTCAAAATTTTCAAATAACACAAATGTGTTTTTGCATAAAAATGAGTTATATTCATCTACTGACATCTCCAAATTTTTATGGAATTTTTAAAGAAATATTTAAACAGGTTGCAGTGCAAACTACAAACTGATCCAGTTTTGAAAAATTGAAGTGGAGCTCAAAATTTCCAAAACACAAGGTTAGGTTTTAGCATAAAAGTGATCCAGGGACAACACATGTGATTTAAATTTTTTTATGGAATTTTTAAAAGGGTTTATGAAGTGGTTGTAGTTTAACTCATGCCTTTTAAAAGATTGAAAATGCTTTTAAAAAAATTAAAAACTAGGCAGGTTTTATTATAAAAATAATTCCACTGGTTTTACTAAATGAAAATAAAATGCTTGAATAAAGTATTCAAGTCCCACAATATTATTCCAAAGCTTCAAATGGGAGAGAAATTTTTTGAAATCCTCATAACAGAAGTGGCTCTGAAATCAAATAGAAAATCCAGAAAATATAAAATAAATCTTCTTGACAAAATTTTAATTAATAAAACAAGATTAAATTTTTGGGGTGTTACATCCCCATGGCGAGATGCTTGGGCGAATGTACCCTTTTTGTAGCAACTCATCCAACTGCTTCTTTAATTCCACCAGCTCTGGGCTCGGCATACGATAGTATTTCTTATAGATCGGGGCAGTACCGAGAATCACCTCAATTGCAAATTCTAATTCCCGGTCGGGTGGCATCCCTGGTAGTTCCTCGGGAAATACATCCAGAAATTCGCAAACTACCGGAATCAAGTTCATATCCGTACCGGTAGCTTGGTAATCCATTCCTTTTCTTGACATCATCTTGCTGGCAAGGAATTGGACTGTTTGTCCTGCCGGATTAACTAGTGTCACTGTCCCGGTGGCACAGTTGATGCACACCTGATGTGGTGTCAACCAATCCATCCCCAGTATTACATCCAACCCAGGGGATTCAATAGCAACAAGTGTAGCTGGAAATTTCACTCCATGTATCGAAATTTCCGGACCTTTATATATCAAATTGGTTCTGAGCAGGGAGCCAGGGGATTGTACCACCATGATTTTATCCAAAAGCGAAGGAGAAAATTTGTGCAAGGTGGCAAAACTCCGCGAAATAAACGAATGGGAAGCCCCAGAATCAAATAAAATTACTGCGGGTATGTCGTTAACAGAAAACATACCAAGGACTACGTCTGGAGCTTCGCAGGCTTCCTCAGCGGAGATATGATGGACGCGTCCATGGCAGAAGTTATGATTGGGGCGGCGTCCAATAGTGTTGACCTGTGGCTTGAAGTCGGAGGATGGCTTCCCGTTGTTGGCGGGGCACTGCTTGGAATAGTGTCCGCTTTGGCCGCAAGTAAAGCAGGTGTTATTGCGGCGGTAGTCCTCTATCACCGGCTGTTTGCTGAAGGTCTTATTCTGGCTAACCGTCTTATTGTTGTTGTTGCCATTGCTCCATGTGGGCTTGTATTCAGATGGGCCTGGCTGCCAGGTGCGTGGCTTCTGCGCAAACTGCTCACGGTTATCCTTCTTGGGTTCAAACTTCCGCTTGCGGTCATCATATCCAGACTTATGCTCTCGTTCAGCTATGAAAGCCTTGTTCATCAAAGTCTAGAAGTCCGGAAAGTCCAGCATACAGAGCAGACAATGGAGGGCGTGATTCAGTCCACCTAGGAATCGATCTATCTTCCTTTCTTTGGTGGACACGTCATGGGTAGAGTACCGTGCCAGATTGTTGAACTTGTTCAGATACTCCCCCACAGACATATTACCTTTTGTAAGAGCAATGAACTCCCTTTGCTTCACCTTCATTATGCCTGTAGGGATATGATACTTGCGGAATAGCTCCTTGAACTTCTCCCAGGAAATATCTTCTCCAGAAGGCCATGTCGTTTTTGTGTTGTCCCACCATATAGCTGCTGGCCCTTCTAGGTAGTGAGTGACAAAAGGAACCTTATCTGATTATTCACAGCGGGCTATGTCTAGCTTCTTTTCCATGGTCCTCAGCCAATCATCAGCTTCTATAGGGTCCATAGCTTGACCGAAATTGGGTGGCTTGGTGCGCTGGAAGTCAGACAACCTGGAGTGTGTTCCATTATGGTTGTTATTCTAACCCACCATAGCCTACATGCTTTTCAAAAATTCCATGAGATCCTGGTTTCTTTTCTCTTCAAACATCCTCATGATCTGATCAGTGGTCGGTGCTTGAGGTGGTGGAGGTGGTAAGTCTTATGGTGGTTGTCCTGCTTGTCTGGCGGATCGACGAACGGGGGTTCCATCGCCGCCTTGGCTACAACCTCTCTTCATCCGAAATTTGTTCCCATTGCAAAATACCGAATCGATGAGGAACATCCATAAGGGAAACACGGTAAAATGACACCAGAAAGAAGATGCACAAAAAAAGGTGAATAAAGCAAACAACATAATTATACAAGATAACCCAACATCATACATGGCAAGCTAGTAGGGGGATATCATGGCTAGACTGCTCATACGGCAGTTGACATATGCAAAGATGCATGCACACAACTCAAGCCTCCACTCTAGTGGCGCAGGTGGCACGAACACTGCCAAACCGAAGACTCCTCGTCATCTGATCCTGAGTCGGAATCGGAACTGATGATGTGGATCACATCCTCCTGATCAAAGGAAACACGACGACGCTGCTGGGGCGGTTCTCCCTCCGAGGAAGGAGGAGCACGACGCCTCAGCATCGGAGCAGCTGGAGTGGCTAGGAGTGAGGCCCACTCTGCCGGGGTGTCACGTCGGCTACCAGATGAAAAGCCTGGTGGCACAGTAGAGCTAGAAGGAGTATCAAGCCTATGTGGAGGTGGAACTGGTGGTGGATACATAGGTGGAAATGTAGGCTGAAGTGAAGATGGTACTGAAGTCACGGCTGCAAGTGCCTCCTGGACACGAGACAACTCCTCAACCAAGGACATGATCATACGATAACTGGTGTTCAGATAACGAGATAGAACACCAGTCGCACGATCACTCGCTGGGTCAACTGGCGCGAAAATGACTCGCCCTGTCGTAGGCGACAGGGTGGGGTAGTGAAAGAAACCTGGATGAGTCTGCATCTCGACCTCGTGGAAGCGCAAGTCAGTGAGAGCCTCCATCACAGCAAACTGGATCGCCAGCTCCGGAGTAGAAGCCGTTCCGCCCTTAGAAGAGCGAGAATAGCTACCAATATCCGAGCTCGCGGTCAGGAAAGCCTCTGCGTGGTACTCATATACTGACTCGGCAAGCTGCTCCCGAAACACCTGGTACACTGGATCTTCGCCATTGAGGTACAGTCGAAGCCAGACATTACGGAGCAGTACAGGAAAAGTGAATGGTGCTGGCTCATGATGTAGTGGTACGGAACTAGTGCCATCTACACTCACAATGCCAACGGTTAGTAAAACAATAAATCATGATGCATGCCATGCAACAATCAAATGCAGCAAGCAAGATGCACACTCAATGCCCTACACTAATCGCGGTTCTAGCGCGGGTTAACTAGGGTGTCCTACAGTCAGCACGGCTCTGATACCAAGTGTTGTGGCACCCCGGCTCAGAGAACCGGATCACCAGTGTTTCCAACCCAGAGATCATGTCTTCTGGAAACACACAACAACTTGGAACAGAACTGAACTGAACTTTATTGATAGATTTCGGGTACAAGCTCATATTTTACAAGGATAGCGAGGCCAAAGGCACACTCGGTGCTATGACAGTATCTACATTGTTTATGAAACATAGCAGGGCCTCGGAACTACTAAGTAATTCTACGGCGTAGCTGAACATAGCGGAAACTCCATCCACATGGACACTGCTGAAGACACAGCCTAGTTAGTGTAGCACGAACCATCGGGACCTCCGTCCTCGGCTTCTCATGCATCTGGCATGATACGCCAGGTGAGAACTTTGAATGTACTCGCAAGCTCACAACAACCAAGTAATCCAGCAGACAATAGCATGGCAATCAACATGTTAAATTCTTAAGTGATTCACTTAGTGTCACTAGTTATCAACTTACTCTCTTTCGGGTTGTCTCACAACCCTCGGAATACTCATAAGCCATAGAGTACTTCCGAACACAAGACGAGTTCTTTCATCATTATTATCACTGTTACGGTTGACCACTTAGTGATGTCTCGACGGGCTGTCCGATACCATGGACGCGGCTATTCGAATAGATTTTTCACTCTGCAGAGGTTGCGCACTTTACCCACACCATCGAGCACCTGGCCTCGTGATCCCATTCGGGTGGACCAGCGTTGCTCCAACGAAACCTGCCTGACTCGTGACTCTTCCATCGTACCACCGGCATTCATCCTCCCCTGGAGTCCTGCCCTGGGTGGCCCCTGTGTCACCACGTGACACCTACCACCGTCATGGCCAAATTAACTGTCCCAAACGGGGACGCCGGCACAAAACTCATCTGGGCTCACAGGGTTATCGCCGCCTACCTGATCAGGGTAGCACGCACGCATAACCCTCCCTGTCTGGAGGTACCGGTGAGAGAGCACGGGGCCAGACCAATTCAAGGCCATCCCATACCGGCAAATGTGGTTGCACGGATAAGCCCGGACAGGTGACTCAAGATCAACCAACTAAGTTCATTAAGTAAGCATGTGGTCTATCACATTAACTTAAAATAGCAGCAATAAGCATTAAAATTAAATTACTATGGATTATTATATGGCAAATAATTGAACATAATGTATTGAAATATGCAATGCTATTGAAATGCTTCAAACGATGGATGTCCTGGCTTGCCTTGCTCAGTTAGGTTGTTCAAAAGCTCCTGATCTTCTAAACCACAAAGATTTCCTTCTGAAAACATTTTAAAATGACAAAGGAAAATGTCATATAACACATTTCTTTTCACCAGAAATTCTGTGAGTAAGAGAAAAATACCAAAAATTGTCAGAAAATAAAGGGGCTCAAGATAAAACTAATGCAAAAAAGAATCAACTAATTTAGACTTATGGTTTAAAAGATATAGCTGGTCAAAGTTTCTGGTCAAAACTGAAATTTAAATAAAACAGAAAATCTGACAGGGGCCACGTCGAAGGCGTGCGCCTCCACTTATACCGCTTCGGGCGCGGGTTTGAGCCACTGACAGGCGGGCCTGCCCTGTTTAAACAGAGAGAGAGAAACAGAGAGGCGAGGCGGCTCACCGGAGATGCTCGCCGGCGATAAGGACGGCGGCGGGGTCAGGAGAAGGCTGGGATGGATCGGACAGTCGACGGCGATCACGCACGTACCCGCAAATCCTCCAGAGATGGTCGGACGGCGTTGCCCCCTTCTTCTCCGGCGCGTGGCAGCTACGGGTGTCGTCGGTGGCGACGATTCCGGCAGCAATCCGGTCGGCCAGGAGCTCGAGGGGGACTAGTGAGACTTGCTGGTCTCGATGGTGGCCTCAGGTGAGGCTGGGATGGGGTGGAGATGGCTGACGTCAGGAGGGGATCGGGTGGCGGAGCCTTCGCCGGAGCTGAGGGAGACAAGCTCCCGACTCTTGCTGGGGTGCTCTGGAGACGGTAGAGTGATGGTGAGGAGTGGTGAGGAGCTCTGGAGGGTCGGGCATGGCCTTTTACAGGCCGAAGGTGAGCGCGGGCGAGCTCTCCCAAAGCGGCGAGACTCGGGCCACGTCGCCGGCGCTAGGACGTCGTGCTGGCTGGACGGTTGCGGGGCGACGAGACGGAAGAGAGCAGGGAGGAGTTAAGGCACGGTGGAAGCTAGCGGGGAAGAAGACGCGCCGCAGAGCCACTGTGGCCGCATGGGCGCCACAGTGCCCGAGTGCCGAGGCGGCCGCCGAGGCCGATTCCGGCAAGGAGAGGGATCCAGAACGGCTAGGTGGGAGGAGGGGAAGACGTCGGCGAGCTAGGACAAGGCGAGGCCACGCGGGGCAGCAGAGACGCCTCACTTCAGACTTGGGCGCGGTGCAGAGCGCGTGCACTGCATGCCAATGCCGTGCTCACCATGGCCAGAGGTGTCTGGAGGCCTCCCCTGTCCAGCGCACCATGTCTGGAGTGTTCTCCCTTGGTCATCTAGTCCCTCTGTGCCTCTGGTTTGGCTAGGTTCACTCTGCTGCGAAGTGTAGCTTCAGCTACAGCTTTTGACAGCAAACTTGAGGAGGTTCCAGAGAACAGATGAGTTGGAGATAGGGCCAATGGGTATGCCTGGTGTGTTCTGCTCTGGAAGGACTATAAACTGACCAAATTTGAAAGGGTTTGAAAAAGATTTGAATATAGTTCATGTGTAAACTGCAATACTGGACCAGAAACAAGATGAGCTTGAGGCACTCATATAGATGATCTGCTAAAGCTGAAATTTGGTGGAGGGAGGTCATTTGGTAGTGCCCACATGCCATAAAATTTTAAGAGCAAATGAGCATATCTAGCTAGTACTTCCTTCACAAGGGTTTGGAATGAGCAGAAACTTGTCAGAGTTTTGCTGCTAAAAATTTGTACTGGACAAGAGGATATTTTTGGATTTTGTGGCTAGATAGGATCCCTAGTATCTTAGGGAATTTATTGGGAATTTTCTGAGCTTGAAAATGGGAGTTGCTTCACAACTGACCAATTCTGACCAGGAAGAAAATAATTATTTTGGCCAAAATTTTATATTAGACTATGGAATGTTTTTGAAGATTATGGAATTATAGGATGATAAGGAGGTGTGACAAGAGTTTGTGATTTTATTGATCATCCAAACTATAGGTTGCTTCACAACCCATAGTGATGACATAATTTCCCAAAGGAAGAAAAGAAATTATTGAAAAAGATTAAATATTGGAAATTGATCCAGGAGAGACGTGGAAAGGTTTTGGCAAGGTGATGAGGGTTTTGGGTTATTTGGGAAAAGATTCAAGGAATCATAAGTCCATATTTGACTGAAAAACCAACCAAAATGCAAATAAAACCAAGAAGATTTCGAAAAGAAAAAGTTGCCAAAATCAGGGTGTCACACAATCCCTAACATCATCTACCTAAGACCATTGCAATTTCACATGGTATTCTCCGTGTTCAGGTATGATGTGGTCAAGAAAGAATCCCGCCAATTCCTCTTGAATTTCTCGGATGCGATCATGCGGTAGGAGTTCATCCCGCATCTGCCAGATCTAATTTAAAGAAGGGGGTCAATGCATATATATGAATGAAACTCAACACAATTAATGGTAATATGTAAAATAAAATTGTGAATATTGTTTACGTACTTCAAATTGTTTCTCAGAGAAGACCTGCTCAGAGGTATAGTAGCGAATGAACTCGCATACGTAGTATCCACATAAATGAGTCCCGGGTGACTAGTACAAGCACTTTACACGAATAGAGTTCAATCAAACTGATAAGCAAGCATGATAATGGTATTGATGAAACTGGAATCAATGAGAGATGCGTGGAACTAGCTAGTACAACTTACTTTGGGGTGCGTAAATCGCAGCTCCTTCTTCAGACCCGGAACCATAGTGGTGAACTTTTTCCAAACCTTGGCAGGCAAAGAAAATGATTACTTGATATCAGGAAATGAACGAAAGTTGCCGATATGGTCCCGGTATTGATTGAACTTACTTCTGGAGTATTGCAGTCATGTCCGCATAATACTTGGGATCTTTACGGAGCGAGTCTAAGACAGTTACTAATGCCCCGTCAAGGTTAATGGATAGCAGAATATAGTGGAAGCTGCGCACGCATAACTCATCAATTACATTACTTAACCTCGAGTAAGCGAAACCGAATATGCACAAGACAGTAACACTCACTTGAAGTTGTAAGGAAAGAGTATTTCCCTTTTGTTTTGATGTCTAAGGAACGATTCTAGCATGTTCTTCTCGGTATCTTTGGCCTCGTTTTGTACCGACCATTCGTTTACGGTATTTGGGCTAATGAACCCAATGTCATAGATTTGTGCTTTTTTGCATTCGACCATCTTCAATCTGCATAATATAGTGAGGATAATTATATATACATGCAATGAACGAGCTGAGCTAGAGACTTAATTATAGAAGTAATACTTACAGACAGTAGCAAGTCATGAGTTGTTTCTCGAGGGCCTTTTGATTGTATAACTAAAATACCTCCACAAATTCAACAGGCAGCGGCTCGACTCCAGGGAAGTCATGCTCTTTTTTCATTCCGACAAACAAACTGTCGGTCCCGGACTTCCTGCAGGTTTCCATGTACCAGTCATGCAATTTTTGCATCATCGTTGTTAGATGAGGATGATCAGGTTTGACGAGAGGATTCCCGTGCTCGTATCTAAAGTCATCTACTACTACCTCAGCCGTTTCAAATTGTACATCATCGGGCAGGTAATCATCAAGAGTGGTACCGGGCAGTAGCACCAGATGATTAGCGATATCGCTAGACACCTTGAGCAGGGGGCACGATTGCTTCTCATGTTCGCCGAGCTGGGGAATTGTTTTCACTTCTACATTTTTTGTCTCTTGCAGCACTGGAAGTACTTCCCGACCGCAGCGCTTCATCATATGTCTTTGTAATTATGCGGTCATAGTTGGATAGCCGAGGCGGTGGTGGTCACTTCCGGACATCCAGAGTGCGCTTCGCTTTCACCGGATCTACCGTTTCCTTCAGAGGTGGATGTTTCCGTGCAAAATGGGCCTTCACTTCGGCTTCACTGATTTCAGCGCTTTCCTTGTCAGTCCTCTCATATGGTAACTTTGGAAGAGGCTTGAGGCTTGAACCAAATTTGTATTTCTTCCCGCCTATTGTACTGCTACCGTTGCTGACGCGCGGGAGGAGGTGGAGTGCCCTGACATGCCGAAGGAGGAGGAGGAGGCGGAGTGCCCTGACGCGTCGAAGGAGGCGAAGGAGGAGGCGGAGTGCCCTGACATGCCGGAGGAGGAGAAGGAGGAGGCGGAGTGCCCTAACGCACCGGAGGAGCAGGAGGAGGCGGAGTGCCCTGACGCACCGGAGGAGGCTGAGTCTGCTGAGTCATCCAGTTTGGAAGCTTGATGCACTCATTTCTCCATAGACAGGTACTCCTCAAAGCATTTTCCAGAAGAATAATATCCTCTTCACCTGTAGGGTTGTCAAGCTCCAGCCCCTCAAATCCATCCATTATTTCATCCACCGTCACAACAGCATAGCCATGTGGAATCGGACGGCAATGGAAAGTTCCCTCAGCTCGAGGAGGTACAACAGAGCCGACCGCCGCCATGAAGGTCAGGTTCTAGCATTTCGTCATTAGCTCACAATGTTCAACCTCCGTGATACTATCCACGGGGTAGCGAGGAGCCGTGAAATCAGGCTGAACGAGCTCCATGGAAGCCATGCTGCTTCTCCGCTGAGATGCTGGGGTAGCTTCTGGGGCAGCGTCGAAGGAAGGATCTTCGTGCCGCTCAGATGGTTGGCCGGTAACTCGCTGGCTCTCAAGTTCCTCTAGTTTTGCTAATCTTGCACTGAGCTTCTGCATTTCGCTTGCTTCATGTTTCCTCTTTCTCTCTCGGCTTCTATAACCACCGCTGTCGGGAAACCCATGCACCCACGGAACGGAGCCTGATGTGCCTTGTGTTCGTCCAGGGTGTTCAGGATTCCCGAGGGCCTCTGTCAGCTCGTCCTTCTCTCTGTCGGGAATGAACGTCCCTTCTTGCGCTGCCTTGATTGCTGCCTGAAGCTTCCGGAAGGGTATTGCAAGTTGCTCGTCCGTCCAAACACACTCCCCTGTTTCTGGGTCCAAAGTTCCCCCAACACCAAAGAACCAAGTACTTGAATGATCTGGCCAGTGCAATGTCGCTGGTTGGACATTCTTAGCAAGCAGGTCTTGCTTAGCTTTGTCCCATAACGGTCGGGCTTTGTAGTAGCCACCTGACCCCGTGTGATGGTGATACTGCTTCTTTGCAGCATTTTCCTTGTTTGTCAGTGACCTTTTCTTACCCTTCTCTGATTTCTTGTAGGCCACAAATTCGGGCCATTGATCTCTTATCTTCTCATATCGACCGATGAATTCCGGAGTCTCATCTTTCTCAACAAACTTTGTGTTCAACTCTTTCTTCCAGTTCCTGAATAGTTTTGCCATCTTCTTAAGAGCAAACGCCTTGACCTTTCGCTCTATAACTGGGTTATTCGGATCCTCCTCTCGCGGTAGGCTGAAATTTGTCATCGGCTCGGTCCAAAGATCATCTTTCAGTCTATCATGGACATAAGAAACTTCAGGGTCCTTATTATTCTTATTCCATTGCTGGGTGCTGATCGAGACATAGTCCCTAACAACAACTCCACACTGATGTACAAATGCGTCCTTGGTCCACCTGGGAGCAATTGGTTGGCCATCTTTCGTGACTTATGTGATCGTGAACCTTTCATCCGGGCGCAACCTTTTCTTTGGGCCTCGTCTCCTTACCTCGTCGGACTTTGCAACAGTTGAGGCTCCCTCCTCCGTTCGGTTACCAGAGCCGTGATCATGATCTCCTTCCTCCGCCATTCGGTCACCGGAGTCATCATGATCTCCTTCCTCCTCCATTGTTGGATCACCGGAGCCGTCATCCTCTCCTTCCTGACCATCGGTGTCGTTGAGATACGACAAGGGATCACCTCCAGCGAGGATTATATCCCCCAACAACTGTTCTTTTTCTAAGTCTCTGTGATCCATAGTTTCTGCAAATATTACAACATGGCAATATACAAACATGAGATATGCAAATCAATACAAGGCAATGCAACAATACGATCGAATAGTATCGCTAATACATCATCAAATAGTATCGCTAATACATCATCGAATATCATCACTAATACATCTCGAATATTATTATATAATATCACTAATACATATCTAGTTGACGTCTTGCGGCGCAGGCGGTGGACACCCAAAGAGAAGGAACTATGACAGGATCATAGCTCGGGTGAGATCCCTGAAGAACCTGTCAGGTATTGGACAACCTGGCGTCCAACGCAGCCATGTAGCGTCGGACGTGCTTGTCCTCCTCCCTGACATGGCGACGTAGCACCTCCACGGGGGCCGGCTCCTTCTGCACCGATAGTGGTCCACGCGACCGCCACCAAAGAACCTCCGGGTCAACGACGGGACCCTGATTCCTCACCAAGGTGGGCGCCCCGGAAGGCAGCACCTCCCAGTGCCAGCCCGGCGGAGCCCAGTCCCGGACATGGCGCCTCTCAAGCAGGTGGTTGCCACCGAGTCGACGACGAGGATGCTGGCCGGGCATCGTCAACTCAACGGCTACGGTATGCAACTAAACATTCAAGCATCTAATTAAACATCATATCGCGTCACCGACGATCGTCGGGGACTCCTCGATATCGTCGGGGACTCTCCCTCACCGACGATCGTCGGGGGGTACTCTCCCTCACCGACGATCGTCGAGGACTCCCTCGATATCGCGTCACTGACGACCGACGATAAAACAACTAAACATCTAAACAATAAAAACAACTAAAAACAACTAAACAAGAAAAACAACTAAATTAACTACCGCTTTTGTATATCCTAAAACAACCAAAGTTAACTAAATTAACTAAACAACTAAATTAACTAAATAAACTAAAATAATTCTCGGGCACGGGCGGCGCTGCGGGGTCGCCGGAGACGCGCGCGGGGCCAGCGGCGGTGCTGCGGTGGGCGGAGGCGGGGCCGATGGCGGTGCTGCGCGCGGTGGGCGGGGGCGAGCGGCGGAGGCGCGTGCGCGGGGCCGACGGGGACAGAGAGGAGGGGGGAGCCTTACCAGCGAGGAGCGGCGACGGCGACGGGTCGGGGCGGCGATGGCAACGAGCGGCGACGGCGTCGGGTCGGGGCGGCGGCATCGCAGGGCAGGGGCGGCGGCGGCGGCGGCACAGGACAGGGGTGGCGTCGAGGGCAGGGGCGGCGTTGAGGGCGTCGACGGCGAGGTGGAGCAGCCTGATGGCGTCGACGGGGCAGAGTGCGGCGAGGGCGTCGACGGTGAGCTCGGGCAACCTGGCGGCGTCGATGTGCTCGACGCCGTCAGGGGCAACTGCAGATGAATTCTGAAAAATTCCTAAGTCCCTGCTTATATACCCACCCCTTTAGTCCCGGTTGGTGGCTCCAACCGGGACTAATGCCCCCCTTTCGTCCCGGTTGGTGCCACCAACCGGGACTAAAGGTCAATTTCCAGCAGCCCAAAGGGCGGGAAGCAGAGACCTTTGGTCCCGGTTGGTGGCACCAACCGGGACGAAAGGGGGCCTTTCATCCTGGTTCGACCCACCAACCGGGACCAAAGGCATGTGCCTGGCACAGCCACAGTGCGGTTGGATGTTTAGTCGCACCTCGCCAAGCGAAGGGCGCCTGGACCTGTTTATAAGCCCCGCCGTGGCTGCAACGTTGAGCTGCTCTCTAAAGCAGGCCTGTGGGCCTAACCGTCCCCTTCTGCTCTGTGGGGCCTACTAAGTGAACTCTGAAATGGTTCAAAGTTGGCATGGTATCATCATTTCACCCACATAGCATGTGCTAAAAAGTTGAAAGGGTTACGGCAAAGACTGGATGCACTTCGTGTACAAACTGGACAATCTCTTTCGAAGTATTAGGGTTTTGGACGAAAACTCATCTGTTACAAAAGGATTTCAATTTTTTAAACATATTTGAACTCAAGACTTTTTCTGCATTCAATATGCACCATTCAAAGCCACATCATCACTTTTCAACCCTTTTCTGACTTCATTTTCTATTTTTCATGCATTTCATGATTTATTTGAGCTAAAATGACCCTGAATTGAAAAGCACTGCAAATGAACTCTGAAATGGTTGAAAGTTGGCATGGTATCATCATTTCACCCACATAGCATGTGCTAAAAAGTTGAGAGGGTTACGGCAAAAACTGGATGCACTTCGTGTACAAACTGGACAATCTCTTTCGAAGTATTAGGGTTTTGGACGCAAACTCATCTGTTACAAAAGGATTTCAATTTTTAAACATATTTCAACTCAAGACTTTTTCTGCATTCAATATGCACCATTCAAAGCCACATCATCACTTTTCAACCCTTTTCTGACTTCATTTGCTATTTTTCATGCATTTCATGATTTATTTTGATCTAAAATGACCCTGAAATGAAAAGAACTGCAAATGAACTCTGAAATGGTTGAAAGTTGGCATGGTATCATCATTTCACCCACATAGCATGTGCTAAAAAGTTGAGAGGGTTACGGCAAAAACTGGATGCACTTCGTGTACAAACTGGACAATCTCTTTTGAAGTATCAGGGTTTTGGACGAAAACTCATCTGTTACAAAAGGATTTCAATTTTTTAAACATATTTGAACTCAAGACTTTTTCTGCATTCAATATGCACCATTCAAAGCCACATCATCACTTTTCAAACCTTTTTTTGACTTCATTTGCTATTTTTCATGCATTTCATGATTTATTTTGAGCTAAACTGGCCCTGAATTTAAAAGCACTGCAAATGAACTCTGAAATGGTTGAAAATTGGCATGGTATCATCATTTCACCCACATAGCATGTGCTACAAAGTTGAGAGGGTTATGGCAAAAACTGGATGCACTTCGTGTACAAAATGAACAATCTCTTTCGAAGTATCAGGGTTTCACACGAAAACTCATCTGTTACAAAAGGCATTTCATTTCTTGACATGTAACTGCAATGATATTCTAGAGCAAAGCCATCATCAGAATAGTTGTGGAGAGAAAGTCTTCACTTTTTCTTCGCGTGTGTCCCTTGCTTATTGCGCCGTAACCATGGATAATCTTCATCGTTTAACAGGGTGCTTGGGTCAGCCTTCACTTTGAAGGGAGGAATTTCATGAAACTTTTCATAATCTTCAGACATGTCTATCTTGCCCTCCACTCCCACGATGTCTCTTTTCCCTGAAAGAACTATGTGGCGCTTTGGCTCATCGTATGATGTATTCGCTTCCTTATCTTTTCTTTTTCTCGGTTTGGTAGACATGTCCTTCACATAGAAAACATGCGCCACATCATTGGCTAGGACGAATGGTTCGTCTGTGTACCCAAGATTGTTCAGATCCACTGTTGTCATTCCGTACTACGGGTCTACCTGTATCCCGCCTCCTGACAGATTGACCCATTTGTACCGAAACAAAGGGACCTTAAAATCATGTCCATAGTCAAGTTCCCATATGTCCACTATGTAACCAAAATATGTGTCCTTTCCCCTGTTGGTTACTGCATCAAAGCGGACACCGCTGTTTTGGTTGGTGCTCTTTTGATCTTGGGCGATCGTGTAAAATGTATTCCCATTTATCTCGTACCATTTGTAAGTCAATACAGTCGAAGATGGTCCCCTGGCCATGGAGTACAGCTGATCTGCAACAGTGGTGTTACCCATGAGATGTGTTTGTAACCAACTGTCGAAAGTCCTGATGTGTTCACATGTAATCCAGTCATCACACTGCTCCGGGTGTTTGGAGCGCAGAATATTCTTTTGTTCATTGACAAACGGGGTCACCAAGGTAGAATTATGTAGAATTGTGTAGTGTGCTTGAGACCAAGAATGCCCGTCCCTACATATTATTGAATTCGCTCCTAGCGTGCCTTTTCCAGTCAGTCTCCCCTTATACCGCGATTGAGGGAGACCAATCGGCTTAAGGTCAGGAATAAAGTCAACACAAAACCCAATGCTTTCCTTATGTTTGATGGCCTATGGAGATGCTTGCTTCTGGCCTAGCACGGTTACGAACATATTTCTTTAAGACTCCCATGAACCTCTCAAAGGGGAACATGTTGTGTAGAAATACAGGGCCCAGAATGCCAATCTCGTCGACTAGATGAACTAGGACGTGCGTCATGATATTGAAGAAGGATGGTGGGAACACCAGCTCAAAACTGACAAGACATTGCACCAAATCACTCTTTAACCTTGGTAGGATTTCTGGATCGATTACCTTGTGAGAGATTGCATTGAGGAATGCACATAGCTTCACAATGGCTAATTGAACGTTTTCCGGTAGAAGCCCCCTCAATGCAACCGGAAGCAGTTACATCATAATCACGTGGTAGTCATGAGACTTTAGGTTCTGGAACTTTTTCTCTGCCATATTTATTATTCCCTTTATATTTGACGAGAAGCCAGACGGGACCTTCATACTGAGCAGGCATTCAAAGAAGATTTCCTTCTCTTCTTTGGTAAGAGCGTAGCTGGCAGGACCTTCATACTGCTTTGGATCCATGTCGTCTTTTTCGTGCACACGTTGCTGGTCCTCCCATGCCTCCGGTGTATCTTTTGTCTTCCCATACACTCCCAATAAGCCTAGTAGGTTCACGCAAAGATTCTTCGTCACGTGCATCACGTCGATTGCAGAGTGGACCTCCAGGTCTTTCCAATAGGGTATGTCCCAAAATATAGATTTTCTCTTCCACATGGGTGCGCGTCCCTCAGTGTCATTCGGAACAGATAGTCCGCGAGGACCCTTTCCAAAGATTACTTGTAAATCCTTAACCATATCAAGTATGTGATCACTAGTATGGAGGGCGGGCTTCTTCCGGTGATCTGCCTCACCTTTGAAATGCTTTCCTTTCTTTCGACATTGATGGTTGGTCGGAAGAAATCGACGATGCCCCAGGTACACATTCTTCCAACATTTGTCCAAATATATACTTTCAGTGTCATCTAAACAGTGCGTGCATGCGTGGTATCCCTTGTTTGTCTGTCCTGAAAGGTTACTGAGAGCAGGCCACTCATTGATGGTTACAAACAGCAATGCATATAGGTCAAATTCCTCCTGTTCGTTCTCATCCCACACACGTACACCTTTTTCATTCCACAGTTGTAAAAGTTCATCAACTAATGGCCTTAGGTACACATCAATGTCATTGCCGGGTTGCTTAGGGCCTTGGATGAGCACTGGCATCATAATGAACTTCCGCTTCATGCACAACCAAGGAGAAAGGTTATACATACATAGAGTCACAGGCCATGTGCTATGCTTGCTGCTCTGCTCCCCAAAAGGATTAACGCCATCTGCACTTAAACCAAACCATACGTTCCTTGGGTCACCTGTAAAGTCCCCCCACTTTCTCTTGATCTTTCTCCACTGCGACCCATCTGTAGGGTAACGCAGCAGAAAACAAAAAAATTCCGACCTACGCACCAGCCCAGGACCACTATGGAGACTGCATACAAGGTTTGATCTTTTTCGTTACCGACTCGTAGCGCAACGGAAGTAGAGTCGATGACGATCGGCGGTGCAGATCCCCGCAGCTAGGATTTACAACCTCCCAACCGCGAGGATGTATACCCTCATCCGACCCACGGACAGCCCTCCGGGAGGCGGTCGGACAGTCCCCCGGACGGTGTCACGGACAGCCCTTCGGGAGGACCATCGAAACTCGGACAGTCACTCGGACAGCCCTTCGGGAGGACCCTCGAAACTCGGACAGTCACTCGGACAGCCCTTAGGGAGGCACTCTCGAACTAAGACCGAAACTACGATCTCTCTACAGAGTTGCACACATACGGTGTCATCTATCCAGCAGGGCTTCGCCGTCCAGAACTAGTTCCCACCGGAACCCAGACAGCCTTTCGGCTCTACGAAACTATTTCGCTTGGAGGGAGAGAGAAAGCCAGATCATGCATGGCACTTGTATGTGAGAAAGGGTAAGTCTTTAGGCAGCCCCCTCCACCCCTATTTATAGGCCAAGCCCAAGGGTGGCTTCTCCAAGAAGCCAAGGGGGGAAATACCAAAGGGCCCTCAAGGTGGCTTCTCCAAGAAGCCACCCAAAAAGCACTTTCACTATTCACGACGACATTTTTCAGTGTCCGTTCGAACCGAAAATATTTATGTGGGCTTAGAACATTTCCAGTACCCACTAAAATAATTTTCGACGCGTTTCGAAACAATTCCGGATTAGTGATTTTCATCTGCGAAAAGCAAACAAAGCGGTCCCGGCAGCTCCGGAACATTTCCGGTTTTTCTTCCGGAAAATTCCCAGAAGTTTCTAGAATGATTCTGGCACCCTCCAAGAATTATCAGGCATGTGCCGAAACCAATTTGACTTAATGGTGTACTCCGAAACAACTTTTCGGTTTAGTGATTTTCATCTGCGAAAAGCAACTAAAGCGGTTCCGGCAGTCCGGAACATTTCCGGTTTTTGTCTCTGAAAAATCTCAGAAGTTACCGGAACAATTCTGGTACCCCCAATAATTTCCAGGCATGTGCCGAAACCAATTTGACTTAATGGTACACTCCGAAGCAACTTTTCGGTTTTACCGAAACTCTTCCGGTGTTCTCTCTCCGGAACTCTTCTGTTGTCTCCGAAACTTTTTTGGTGAATTTCTCTCAGACTCCCTGTCTAGTATTCAACAGATAGATGACCCTTAAGCGTGTGACCCTATAGGTTCGGTGAAGTATAGACATGACCCGGAACCCCTTCCGATCAATGATCAACATCGGAGCTGTGGACACCCATATTGACCCCTATACCCACACGAATGAATATTCGAGTGAACCTCCAGTTGCCGTGTGCTATTCCTGTTGCTTCACGATATGTTACAAATACTCGAGGTGAGACATGTTGGCATCCCCGTGGATCAACAACTTGTCCACTATGCCAGTTACCTCGTTACCGGTATTGTTCTCTTTTCTCGTTCCGTGTTCCGGCATCCCCGTGATCAAATCACAAAGTGTCTGGCCAGACGATGATGGATACCGTAACACCGAGAGGGTCCAGAGATATCTCTCCATCGTCGGAGGAGCAAATCCCAATCTTGAGCTATCAAGTTACTTGTCATACTTTTCCATGAACCCGTAAGCCGCCGTAATAGCCACCCATTTACGGATGACGTTTAACAAACCCCGAAGTTCATGAAGCAAGCATGAAGAAACTCGATACTCTCATGGTCTAAGGAATCATGCAAACATTAACCATCTCTGTGTTATTAACCATTAACTTGTGACGAATGAATCTCATAGCATAACATCAATTCGGGTCGATTCAACACAAATGTTCTTCTAACATAGTGCCCTCAAAGTTGCTGGCATAGACATGCCCATGATCAGGAAAACAGAACCATCATGCAACACTTGAGCTAGTCTTAGAGGCCAGACTAGGAATACATTTTACCATTTATTATTCCACACGTGCATATGAGTCTTCCTCCGAGCCTCGTGGTTATTGTAGACTCGAGAACCATAGCAGTTATAGCATGGAACATAAACCTAATTATGAACAGGGAGATAATCAATAACATTTATTATTACCTCTAGGGCATATCTCCTACACCATCACCGGGTGCTCTCAACATCCCGTATTTCTTACGGTCTTCCTTGTGCCATCGCATCAACTTGGCATGCTCTTTGTTTCTGAACAAACGTTTCAACCGTGGTATTATAGGAGCATACCACATCACCTTGGCAGGAACCCTCTCCTACACCATCACCGGGTGCTCTCAACTTCCGTATTTCTTACGGTCTTCCTTGTGCCATCGCATCAACTTGGCATGCTCTTTGTTTCTGAACAAACGTTTCAACCGTGGTATTATAGGAGCATACCACATCACCTTGGCAGGAACCCTCTTCCCGGTGCGCTGGCCCTCAACATCACCAGGGTCATCTCGTCTGATCTTATACCGCAATGCACAGCATACCGGGCATGCGTTCAAATCCTCGTACTCATCGTGGTAGAGGATGCAGTCATTAGGGCAGGCATGTATCTTCTGCACCTACAATACTAGAGGGCAGACAACCTTCTTTGCTTCGTATGTACTGTCGGGCAATTCGTTGTCCTTTGGAAGCTTATTCTTCATTATTTTCAGCACATTTTCAAATGCCTTGTCAGATACACAATTATCTGCCTTCCATTGCAGCAATTCCAGTGTGGTGCCGAGCTTTGTGTTGTCATCTTCGCAATTTGGGTACAACCTTTTATTGTGATCCTCTAACATGCGATCGAACTTCAACTTCTCCCTTTCACTTTGGCATTGTCTCTTTGCATCAACAATGACCCGGCGAAGATCATCATCGGGCACATTGTCTGGTTTCTCTTGATCTTCAGCTTCCCCCCATTGTAGCATCATCGTATTCAGGGGGCAGATAGTTGTCATAATCCTCTTCTTCTTCGTTGTCTTCCATCATAACCCCTCTTTCTCCGTGCTTGGTACAAACATTATAGTGTGGCGTGAAACCCTTCTCAAGCAGGTGGACATGAAGGGTTTTCGAGTTAGAGTAATCCTTCGTATTCCCACAGATAGTACATGGACAATACATAAAACCATTCTGCTTGGTTGCCTCAGCCACTTCGAGAAAATTATGCAGGCCCTTAATGTACTCGGAGGTCCGTCGGTCACCGTACATCCATTGCCGGTTCATCTGCGTGCATTATATAATTAAGTGTATCAAAAACCATTACAGAACATCATGAATAGAGAAGTGACCAAATTAATAGAAGTTCATCATCACATTAAAACCAAAGTACAGTAGTGACCAAAATAAATACATAAAGTTCATACATAGTTCTCATTGAACAACATATAGCTCTCTAGAGCATCTAATTAAAACATACATTGAAACTATGTAAAACATTTAAATGCAACAACAAATGCGATCATAACCGCAACTAAGGTACCAATTGATCCAACGGCATAATGATACCAAGCTTCAGTATGAATGTCATATTTTCTAATCTTTCTAATCTTCAAGCGCATTGCATCCATCTTGATCTTGTGATCTTCGACGACATCGGCAACACGCAACTCCAATTCCATCTTCTCCTCCTCAATTCTTTTCAATTTTTTCTTCAAGTAATTGTTTTCTTTTTCATCTAAATTTAACCTCTCGACAAGAGGGTTGGTTCGAATTTCCGGTTCACATACCTCCTAGATAAAAACATCTATGTCACGTTGGTCGGCATAATTGTCATAAACACGAAATGAAACAAATAGTTATAAAAGATAATATACCACATCCGAATCATAGACAGGACGAGGGCCGACGGGGGCGGATACCAAAGCCATGGCACTATATAATAACAAACAATAATAAAAGTAAGAAAATTGTACAAGTATCTATCTAAATCATACAAGTAAGAATTTTTTTTCTTTTAGAATGAAGATAAGAACAAGAGGCTCACCACGGTGGTGCCGGCGACGAGATCGGCGCGGGCGATCGAAGGTGGTGAGGACAGGGACGGGACAGGACGGACCGCCAAACCTAGACAAATCTTGAGGAAAATGGAGCTTAGAGGTCGAGCTTGGAGAGGAGAAAGCTTAAGTGTGGCTCGGGCATTTCATCGAACAGCTCATGTGCATAGGAGGTGAGAGCTAGAGCAACACACACCTGCACACGCCGGGCGGCCAAAAAACAGAGTGAGCGGGCAGGGGCGGGGGTATATATAGGCTTATCTTTAGTCCCGGTTGGTGGCCAGAACCGGGACAGAAGACCGACCTCTGGTCCCGGTTCCAGCCACCAACCGGAACTAAAGGTGCTGGGCCAGGAGCGAGGCCCATTGGTCCTAGTTCGTGTCTGGAACCGGGACCAAAAGTGTCAGACGAACCAGGACTAATGCCCCCCGAGGCCCGGTCGGCGCCCTGGCCTCACAAACCGGGACTGGTGCACCCTTTGGTCCCGATTCGTAAGTGAACCGGGATTAATGCCCTTATCCTGACCTCAACCAAAGCCCTGTTTTCTCCTAGTGTTTATCTGAAAGTTTAAATTTTGTAGTTTCAAAGGGGGACATTACAAATTAATATAATCAAGGTTTTCGAAGCATGGTGACGTTCACAAATGGCAAACATTTACGAGCTTTAATCATCTTGATTGGTGGATCTAATCTGCAAAAGCCCATAGACATTGAATATGAGCGTGGAAATAATTTGACTCGCTGCTTTTCTTGGTTCCTTTTCTATGTTTATATTTGTATATATATGAAATAAAGATACATGCCTTGACACGACGCGACCCGATACAAACTCTCCGTTTGGACTCGACTCACAAAAACCTAAACCATGGCGGTTACATCATCGCAATCTCACAAACTCCGAGTGTAACGTACACGTAGCTAACCTTTGGAAAAAAAAAACTATGACTAATAACGACACGGCGAACGATCACAAACCTGGTCGAGAATCAGGTAATTCACGATCATAGTAATACATCTGGTCGAGAATCACGGTTAGTGCGAGGACGAACGCGTGGTCCTCGCCCGGGTTGACCCTGACATCGTACGTGTTCTCTCCACCCTGCTCAGTAAAGTTCAACAGGCTGTTCACCCTCTTGATCTGCGCAATGTCGTAGCCGGTGCGAACGCAGCCGCAGCCGCGGAAAACGGCTAGCTCGCCGCGGTAGTAGTTGCCAAGGACGACGAAGTCTGCTGCTTTCTGCTTGCCGGAGGAGTTGCCATCTGGTCTCTGCTTGTCGGAGGAGTTGCTGTCGTCGACGACCGAGCCTGCTGGTTTCTGATCGTGGGAGGAGTTGTCATCTCCGGTGAGGAGGACGGCTCCAGCTGGTTTCGGGTTGTCGGAGGATGGCTTGTGGAGGAACACTTCGATCTTGGTCCCCATCGGGAAACACCATGACTTGTTCACGGCGTGGAAGATCTTGTCGCACTCTCTCGTGCTGTTGCCCCTGTACGCCTCCCACAGACGCTCGGCGAGGCCAACCTCCTGGAGATACAACACCGGTTGAGCTGAGGTGGCGTCGAGGAACGTGTGTGAGCGTAGCTTCACGAAACCCATGAGGGATTCCACTTCCAGCATGGCCTCGCCGCTGGCGGAGTTCTTGAAGGTGAATCTCGGCCCCTTCGGGGTGAACAACTTGGTAACCGTGAACGCCGTCGGGTGCGCGCCGACTATCGTCTGTTCCTTCTCGGACGGCGGCGACGACATCTCCGGCTGATCGACTCGATACCCGTACGTGATCGTAAAGGGGGTGGCACGCGTGCACCGGAGGAGGGAGATCGTTTAGATCGAAGAGGCTAACTAATTGGGTTGACAACGGCTTAGCTAGCTACGGTATGTATATATATGCCGTAGGTTGTTCGAGCAGTATTTGCTTGTGTTACAAGATATTCCGAGTCGCAATCATTGTCCAGAATTGTTTCCTTCTTGAACAAGGTATTCTGCTGTCCGACAATCAGAGAGCTTTGGTCTGGTTAGCCTCTTAATTTTCTTCCGCAATAAGATTACAATGCGACCCAAAACCGTTTACTTGGTCCATGAACGATTGGACGGATGCTGGCGAAACTATAGAGTACGCAATAGCTTTACATGGAATAGGAAAAGGAAATAGAACTAAGATGATGCACCAAAAATTCTGAAAAATAATTCTACTCATAGTAGTATTTACGTTTTGCTGACGTGCATGGTTTCAATTTGAATAACAACTTGTTGAAACTGGCTTTCGCCCCACTTTATATATAAAGCAACAATACCGAATAATACATGACCGGACGATACAATGTGATGTGATGACTCGCTTATAAAAGGGATCGAAAGATACAACAAAAAACTAGAGCTAGCCTAACAGCCTGTATAGGACCAACCCATGACACCAAAACTCCACGACAAAGCCCCTAGGAGGGTGACGGCGGGATGCCTCGCCGCTGCCGAGTCTGAGAGCAGACAAGGGCTTTCACCAGGAGCCCTGACACATGAACAAGATCCACGACTATGCCTTCAGGAAGGAAATGACACCCACGGGCGCCACCGTCGCTGACGCCAAGCGTGAAGCTTTCGGTCGCGAACTCGTGCATACCACCAGGTGGCTCCCCTACCACTCCCGCAACAAATCCGGGCATGACCAGAGCCTGCCAAACCCATCCACCACTACCCCATGCCGCTCACACGACCAAGAAGATAAGGCACCACCGTCACCACGAGGCTTGCCAAAAAAACAACAACTGTAGATCCCGCCATCCGGAGCCCGGTTATACATGATAGTCATGACTCTTGAGCCCGGTCACTTTGCCCGTTGAAAGATTCACCCCCTTACTTATATTTGATGCATAACCATCAGTGAACTTCACAATGTGTTTGAGCCACATAAGTGCTTCCTTCTTTTCTGGCGGTTTAAGGACGAAGTCAGCATCTGGTTTGAACCAGTTTCTTCGACCGTCTGTTGGAGGCCGCATGTTTAGCCGTGGTCTATCACAAATTTTCTGTTGATCGGCTCTAGCTTTAACGTTATCCTTTGTCTTATCAGGAATGTTGAGGATCGTGGAAACAAGGGACTCTGCGACATTCTTTTCGGTGTGCATCACATCGATGTTATAAGAAAGTTTGAGGTCCTTGAAATAGGGAAGCTTCGTGAACGAGGTAATGTGAGTCCAGTTGTGCGTCTCACCATATCCCTCAAAGCGTTTCGGTTTGCCTTCGCCTTTGCATTTGCCTGGGCCTTCGCCTTCACTTTCCCCTTTGCCTTTGCCTTTGCCTTTGCCTTTGCCTTCGCCATTAGGTTTGAGAGCTTTTAGCTGAGCAAGAACATCTGCCCCAGAAAACGTTGGAATCTCGTTTACTTCATGGACAACCCGGCCTTTCGTGAAGTTCTTCTTGTCTTCCCTGTCTGGATGGTCTGCAGGGAGGAACTGTCGATGCATGTCAAAGGCTACATACTTGCCACCCTTCTGCAGCCAAATAAAACGTAGAGCCTGCATGCACACTGGGCATGGCATCTTCCCACTTGTACACCATCCGCAAAATAGGGCATAGCCGGGAAAGTCATGCATGCAATACATCAACCAAACTTTCATCAAGAATTTTTTTTGCAGATGTCGGTCGTATGTCAACCTCGGGAAGTACCAACAATGGAGCAAATCATCCACCAGCGGCTGCATAAACACTCTCAAATTCTTTCCCGGGTAATCAGGCCCCGGAATGATCAGCGACAAGAACATGGTCTTGCGTTGCATTACGACACCGGGAGGGAGATTGAGCGGAATAACAAACACGGGCCAGCAGCTGTATGGATTGGACGACATACCATATGGATTCAACCCGTCACCTGTTATCGCAATCCTGATATTCCCTGCCTCGGCTGCTTCCTCGGGGTACTCTTTATCAAATGACTTCCATGCTTCAGCTTGCGATGGATGTACGATTTTTTTATCGTACATTTTCCCTTCCTTATGCCACTTCATCATTTTGGCAGACTCCTCCGTGATGAAAAGGCGCTGCAGTCTTTCTATGAAATGGAGATACCGAAGAATCTTTACAGGGATGTCTAGTTGCTTCTTCTCACCATGATCATCGACCACCTCAAGGTACCGAGAGGAACCGCACTCCCTACAGTACTTGTCACCGGCATACTCGTGCCTAAACAAAAGGCAATTCTTCGGACAAACATCTATTTTCTCATATTTCATAGATAGTGCCTTCATGATTTTCTTCATAGCGTACATGCTTTTCGGCAGTTCATGACCCTCAGGAAGGCTGTTAGCCCATACTCCCAGAAATGCTTCGAAGCAAGCTTGGGTGCAGCCGTACTCAGCCTTGACTGCCATCAATTGCGAGATGGCATCCAACTGAGAAATTTTGGCACCCGCATAAAGAGGTTTCTTTGACGAGGCCAAGACCTCCAAGAAGGCCTTTGCGATTGCCTCCGGCTCCTCCGGTTCATTCTCTGAAGGTGTTGTATGTGTCGTCTCGGCAGCAAAGACATCATCTAGCATGTTTCTAACCCCATCGTCCTCATAACCACCGATGCGTTGTCGCATCACCTCCTCTCTACCACGGTCCCGCTCGGCAAAGTTTATGGGCATGTTAAAGTCTTCCATATATCCAAACGTGCGAAGGTGCAAAGTCATTTCTCCTTGAGCTCTACGGTGACGTCTTTCACATTTTGCACAGGGGCATTCTGGGTTAATTATCATTGGAGGACGGAATATCTCCTTTAAGAACACATCGGTTTTCTCGACCCACTCTGTTGTCACTTGATTCCGACAGATAAAACCATTGTACATCCACTGATTATCTGCCATCCTCTGCTTTATCACGAGCCACACAACAAAATTATGGATTCTTTCAAATTAATCACATACAATTTTTATTTTCTACCGGGTTGACGAGAAACGGCACTGAATCCACCTACATCTCTAATAGGTAAAGAGGGTCCTAATCCCACCCGAGGATGTGTAGATTGAGTACGTTCTCCATGCTCTACCCCGTTCCGAGACAAAATTTCGGCAGCACCTCCCCGCTGTTCTCCAGATACACGTCTCGGCAAATAGCCAAGAGAATGTGCTCCGGAGAACAACGGGGAGGCGCTGCCGAAATCCTGTCTCGGAACGGGATAGAGCATGGAGAATGTACCCAATCTACACATCCTCGGACTGTCCGTGGAAAACGCTGGACAATCCAAAAAAGTTGCGGTGATAAATATGCAATTGAATGCATATTTATCCATGCAACCATTTTGGACGGGAGACGCCTAGGTTACGCAACTTGACGTGAAAAGAAAATCTAGTGACATGATTAAAAAATCATAGAAGGTGAAGGTGGATTCGTAGCTCACCCTCGGCTGTATAGGAAGTAGTCGAACAGCGGAGGGACGATCGGGGACCAACAGCTCCGACGTCGACGATCACTCCACGGAGATGCAACACCACAAAGCCTGTAAATTTCATCGAGTGGAAAAATTTAGGTCATCACATCACAAACAACATTGACACTTCAGTTTTTAAACAAAATCATGATGATCAAATAACCACTCATCATATCCAAATAAACACAAAATATCTATCTACCACATTGAGTACTTATCTAAAAAACATAAAACTACACAAAACATACAAAACTTTGTCCACCTAATTTTTTTCACATTTTATTCTATACCATTTCATCCATCTATCTATTCATCTATCAAACATCCATATATCTATTTATCTATCTATTCACCTATTTCTACTAAATACTACACACAAAAAATTGTAAAAGTAACTAAAAAAATAACCTTTGGGGCGGGGAGGTGGCCCGTGCGGGCACGAGGGAGGCTGCTGCGGGGAGGTGGTCGAGGGAGGCCAGCCGGAGTGGGAATGAGGAGGCCGGCCGGTGCGGGGAGGTTGTTGAGGGCGGCCGGGCCGGAGAGGAGGGAGGCCGGGGCGGGGAAAAGGTAGGCCGAGGTGGCGGAGACGCGGGCGGGGTGGCCGGGGGCGAGGTACGGCGTGGCCGGCCGGATACGTGCCCGGGATGGGGGCGGCGGCCGGGGGAGGACGGGCGGCGTCGGGGAGGACGGGCGGGGTCGGGGGTGCGGCGGGGGCGCCGGTCGGTGTCGGGGGCGGGGGGAGCGGGCGGAGACGGGGTCGGGGCCGGGGGCGCCGGCCGGGGACGGGGCCGGCCGGGGAAGGGGCCGGCGAGGGAAGGGGACAGGCGGGGTCGGAGTGGCTGCAGGGGGGCGACGGCGGCGGCGCTCGCGGAGGCCTGGGCGGCGACGGTTGCGGGCCGGGCGGTGGGGGCGAGGCGAGGGTGGCGGCAGCGGGGGCAAGGAGAGGGTGGCGGCGGCGGATGCGGGCGCGAGAGAGAGATGAGGGTGAGAGAGAGAGCGAGAGAATGACTGGAGGAGAGGCTGTGGCCGAAAGGATAAGGTCGAGATATGCCGACGGCCTAGCCGTCGGCATAGCCTACTGGAGCCATGTGGCACTGTACGCCGACGGCCACACTGTCGGCATAGTATTTTTTTTTCATTTTTGTTAGGGATTTCTTTAAAAAAAATTAGGGCAGTTATTTCTGTTCTTTTTATTACACCAGTGCCCTCCGTGTCTCCCCGACATGGCCGTTTCCACCCTCCGTGCGACGGCGGCAGCGACGTCCGTGAGGGGGGTCACACTACGGAGCCACGTGCCGGGTGCTTGCACCTGCCACCACACTTCCAGACGTGTAAGAGGGCCCAGCGCAAGACCTGGCATCATAGCTACCCCTCCAAGTACCCCCGTCCCATCTAACCCTCGCACTGTTGACCGACGGATCTACCCCTTTGACTTTCACTGGACGGTGTATGACCGATGGACATTTTCACCTGGCTGTGATAGGCTAGCCCATAGGTACACTTCGGATCAAGGTTTGGGCCCAACTCATCACAAGATTCCCTCCGTGTCTCCCCGACGTGGCCGTTTCCACCCTCCGTGCGACGGCGACATCGACGTCCGTGAGGGGGGCCACACCCCAGAACCGCGTGCTGGGTGCTTGCACCTGCCACCACACTTCCAGACGTGTAAGAGGGCCCAACGCAAGACCTGGCGGCATAGCTACCCCTCCAAGTACCCCCGTCCCGTCTAACCCTCGCACTGTTGACCGGATGGATCTACCCCTTCGACTTTCCCTGGACGGTGTATGACCGATAGACATTTTCACCTGGCTATGATAGGATAGCCCATAGGTACACTTCGGATCAAGGTTCGGGCCCAACCCACCACAAGATTCCCTTCGTGTCTCCCCGACGTGGCCGTTTCCACCCTCCGTACGACGGCGGCATTGACGTCCGTGAGGGGGGCCACACCCCGGAGCCGCGTGCCGGGTGCTTGCACCTGCCACCACACTTCCAGACGTGTAAGAGGGCCCAGCGCAAGACCTGGCGGCATTGCCACCCCCCAAGTACCCCGTCCCGTCTAACCCTAGCACTGTTGACCGGACGGGTCTACCCCTTTGACTTTCACGGGACGAGGTATGACCGATGGATATTTTCACCTGGCTGTGATAGGCTAGCCCATAGGTACACTTCGGATCAAGGTTCGGGCCGAACCCACCACAAGATTCCCTCCGTGTCTCCCCGACGTGGCCGTTTCCACCCTCCGTGCGACGGCGGCATCGACGTCCGTGAGGGGGGCCACACCCCGGAGCTGCGTGCCGGGTGCTTGCACCTGCCACCACACTTCTAGACGTGTAAGAGGGCCCAGCGCAAGACCTGGCGGCATTGCCACCCCCCAAGTACCCCGTCCCGTCTAACCCTAGCATTGTTGACCGAACGGGTCTACCCCTTTGACTTTCACCGGACGAGGTATGACCGATGGACATTTTCACCTGGCTGTGATAGTCTAGCCCATAGGTACACTTCGGATCAAGGTTCGGGCCGATCCCACCACAAGATTCCCTCCGTGTCTCCCCGACGTGGCCGTTTCCACCATCCGTGCGACGGCGGCATCGACGTCCGTGAGGGGGGCCACACCCCGGAGCCGCGTGCCGGGTGCTTGCACCTGCCACCACACTTCCAGACGTGTAAGAGGGCCCAGCGCAAGACCTGGCGGCATTGCCACCCCCCAAGTACCCCGTCCCGTCTAACCCTAGCACTATTGACCGGACGGGTCTACCCCTTTGACTTTCACGGGACGAGGTATGACCGATGGATATTTTCACCTGGCTGTGATATGCTAGCCCATAGGTACACTTCGGATCAAGGTTCGGGCCGAACCCACCACAAGATTCCCTCCGTGTCTCCCCGACGTGGACGTTTCCACCCTCCGTGCGACGGCGGCATCGACGTCCGTGAGGGGGGCCACACCCCGGAGCCGCGTGCCGGGTGCTTGCACCTGCCACCACACTTCTAGACGTGTAAGAGGGCCCAGCGCAAGACCTGGCGGCATTGCCACCCCCCAAGTACCCCGTCCCGTCTAACCCTAGCATTGTTGACCGAACAGGTCTACCCCTTTGACTTTCACCGGACGAGGTATGACCGATGGACATTTTCACCTGGCTGTGATAGTCTAGCCCATAGGTACACTTCGGATCAAGGTTCGGGCCGAACCCACCACAAGATTCCCTCCGTGTCTCCCCGACGTGACCGTTTCCACCCTCCGTGCGACGGCGACATCGACGTCCGTGAGGGGGGCCACACCCCGGAGCCGCGTGCCGGGTGCTTGCACCTGCCACCACACTTCCAGACGTGTAAGAGGGCCTAGCGCAAGACCTGGCGGCATTGCCACCCCCCAAGTACCCCGTCCCGTCTAACCCTAGCATTGTTGACCGGACGGGTCTACCCCTTTGACTTTCACCGGACGAGGTATGACCGATGGACATTTTCACCTGGTTGTGATAGGCCAGCCCATAGGTAGCTGCCACCACACTTTCAAACGTGCAAGAGGGCCCAGCGGAAGATCTGGCAGCATTGCCACCCCCCCCAAAAGTCCCCCGTCCCGTCTAACCCTGACACTGTTGACCAGACGGATCTACCCCTTTGACTTTCACCGGACGGGGGTTGACCGAGGGACATTTCCACCTGGCTGTGATAGGCGAGCCCATAGGTACACTTCGGATCAAGGTCCGGGCCCAACCCACCGCAAGATTTCCTCCGTGTCTACTCGACGTGGTCATTTCCACCCTCCGAGTGACGGCGGCAGCGACGTCCGTGAGGGAGGCCACGCTACGGAGCCACGTGCCGGGTGCTTAGACCTGTCACCACTCTTCCACACGTGTAAGAGGGTCACGCTACCACATTTCGGGACGTGTACGTAAGAGGGCCCAACGCAAGACCTGGCGGCATAGCTACCCCCCAAAGTCCCCCGTCTCGTCAAACCCTGCCACAGTTGATCGGCGGATCTACCACTTTCAAGATTCTTATAAAAAACATATAAAACTTGTCAAAATGGACGTAATTATCATTTTTTGTGAATTCAGTAAAGTATAGGGACCTATATGCAAAAGAGCATGAAGTTAATCAAAAATTACTTTAGGAAAATAATAAAAACTTAAAAACAGGAAAAAAAATCAGAAAACAGAAAAAATGCTTTGCCGACGGTTTGGCCGTCGGTGTAGATATGAAACAGCGACGCCCCCCCAAGCCGCGACTTGGATCGATGACGTGGCCAGCGTCGCGGATTGATGACGTGGACGAAGTCTACCCCGACGGTTAAACCGTCTGCGTATCTTTGCCGACGGCCGTCGTCAAAGCCGTCGGCGTAGTTCTAACGTCGTCAGCTCGCCGTTCGTCCCCGCCCTGTCTTGGTCATTTCTATGCCGACGGCCCGTTTATGCCGACAGGGGCCGTCGGGATAGTTGTAGATACGTCGACGACCGTCCGGTGCCTACGGCCACCGTCGGGATAGATAGGGGGACGCCGACGGCTTTTCTACGCCTACGGTTTGACCAGGGCCGTCGGGATAGAGCCGACGATGCCTACGGCCACCGTCGGCTTAGATTAGGCCGTCAGCGTCGAGCTTTATTCCGGTAGTGACAGGAGGACCCCATGGCATCCAGCACCTCCGGCCACCCAGTGGTGGCCTGTACCTCCGACCGCCAAGGACCCAACTTCGTCGACTTCCCGCGACTCGCTCCACCCCCTCTGCAGCATAATTGAGGGCCACCGCTCCAACCTACAACATCCTGCCGCCACGCATCCGCGATCGAAGATTGTCACCGCCACCCGACATCGCCCGACAAGCGCCACCACCACCGCGCCGCACCCACCTCCGCCCAGAAGCATGGAGGAGGCTGTCGACTATGGTGGATTTTTTGCTGGAATGCCGGTGGGATTTGTTGGGACCGGCAAGGGATTTTGTTGGAACCATAGAGTGAAGTTGTGGTATCACCGGAAGCATTTTGTTGAACCACCAGCAGGATTTGCTGAACCGACGAGTTGATTTGCTGGAACCAGTGTTTGCGATGTTGCGTCCATGTCGGCGAGAAGTAGGAGGGAGGTGTTGGAACGGGCAAAAAAAATTGTTGGAACCGGCAAATATTTTTTTAACAAGAATCGGTAGATGGATTTGCTGGACCCAGCACCTCGGATGTTGCATGCACGGCGGGGACAGTTGCACAGGTGTTGGAATTGGCGGTTTTATTTGCAGCAATCAGTAATATGGTTTGCTGGAACTAGAATTGCTAGATAGGGGCACGACGACGAGTTATGACCGGCTACCAGAGAAAATGCTGCAACCGTTGGAAAAAAAGCTACATGGCGGTGCATGGAGTTGCAACCGTTGTGCCGCGAGCCGACATGGACGAACGGCGACGCGGGGGGTGGGGGTGGGGGGTGTGTGGCCGTGGCTAACAGACGGTGGCCTGGATTTGTAGCCTATCAACCTCGGCAATGGCTGGGAAGGGCGACAGTAAATCTAAACCTGCTACGACCCATGGCGAGGACAGCCAGTTGCGGGCGACGGGAGGATGGCCAGCAGCGAGAGTGGCGAGTTGCTGCCTCTGGCGATGGTTGAGGAGGGCGACAGGCGAGTGGCGAAGCTCGCGGGGGCTGGGGCGCTGCTGCTTCTGCGCAAGGTGGAAGAAGCGATGGAATCAGATCAAACGACCATGAAAGATCATAGAGCACGGTGGGGATGTGGCCGACTGATCGGCGCCTAGCATTTCCCTATTAAAAAACATAGTTCCGATGAAAAAGAGGATGAAAAATGTTGAGGAAGAAAATAATGATGATATCACTCCACTTAAACTCAATCAAGAGATCTAACCACACTCTTTCAAAAGTGTATAGAAGATACGTGCCCAACACAACTTATTTAATACCCAACAAGACGTGGCACGGTACAACTCCACGTTTTAGACTCAAACACAAGAAACCTACCGCATAGCGACTTGGGGCGCATGCTCACAAACTCTGGCTCGAACACTAGGACGAACAACTACAAACTAAGCTATCTCCGATGTCCTTCCTTCCACGATCGTTGGCATAAAGGGTCACAGCAACTGTAATCATGATCACGATTATACATCTGGTCAAGAATCACGGTAAGTGCGAGGACGAACGCCTGGTCGACGCCCGGATTGATCCTGGCTGTATACGTGTTCCCCTCTCCAACCAGCGCGCTCCATAGGGACCTTTCCATGCCGATCTCCGCAATGTGATTGTAAGGGCCGCTGCCGCGGCCGCCTGAGACAGTTATCGCGCCACGGTAGTAGTTCCCATGGACGACGAAGTCGGGTTCCTTTTCACCGGGGGTGTTGTCGTCGCCGTCGCGGAAGACGTGGACCTTGGTCCCCATCAGGAAAACGTGTCTTGATCACGGCGACGAAGAGCCGGCCGCTCCCGCTGTTGCCGTTGCCCATGAACGCCTCCCACATGCCAACCTCCTTCTCATTGACGGTGATCACCGGGCGAAGTGACGCGGCATCGAGGAAGCGGAGGGAGCGAAAGTTGCTAGAGCCCAAGTTGGAAATCTCCACCTGGATCAAAGGTGCGGTGCCGGCGGTGTCGGTGATGGAGAATCCGGCCCCCTTACAGGTGAAGGATTTGGTCGCCGTGAAGACCGTCGGGTACGGCGCGTAGAACTGCCCGTCCACTATCACCGTCGTCTCACACGACGACTGCATCTCCCGATTGATGGATTAGACTAGATGTTCGTGACCGGCCGTAAATTAAGTGGATGGAACGTGCACCGGAGGATCGAAGAGGCTAGCAATTGAATACAAAAATGGATTTGCTAGCTATGTTGTATATATACACTAGTAGAAAACAGACATTTTGTTCAAAGCATTAGTCCCTGTCTGGTTTTGAACCGGCACTAATGTGACCAATAGTCCCGGTTCGTTTCGGACCTCTAGTCCCGGTTCGTAACACGAACCGGGACTAAATTGGTGGTGACAGGCTGGTGTCAGCCTGGGGCTCCACGATCACCTTTAGTCCCGGTTCGTGGCACGAACCGGGACTATAGGCTAACCTTTAGTCCCGGTTTGTGTCACGAACCGGGACTAAAGATCCCCTATATGAACCCTTCAGCCAGCCCGAGCACACTCCTCCCTGTTTTTCCCCTTCTTCCTCTCCTTTGTTCTTCCCCTTGCTCGAGCTCACCTCCATTTTTGTCAAAATTTGTTAAGATTTGGAAGCACCCCATCCATCCAAGTGTTCACAAAGGTTAGCAACTTTGTCCTTTCATCTCTCATTGCTAGATTAACTCTTGTAATGCTCTATAAGTATAGTGATTTGTGGGTTTTAGTTTGGGAGTATTTATATGTGGTAGTTTATTTGATATATATGCAATTTGAGCTCAAATTAACTTCTTACTTTGCATGTGTAGGTGTGGTTTACTTAGTGCCTTCCCGTCCCCGTCCTAACCACAGTCGATCGCCCGCACCGTCCCGTCGCCGCCACCACCTTGGTGAGCCTCTTGTTCTTATCCTTTTTATAAAAAAAATCATGTTTGTAAGATTTAGATAGTTACTTGTATAGTTTTATTACCTATATGATTGTTTGTTATACATAGTGGCATGGTTTTGATATCCGTCCCCGTCGGCCCTCGTCCGGTTTATGATTCGGATGTGGTATATACTCTCTTTTATAACTATTTGTTGCATTTCGTGTTTATGACAATTATGCCCATCAAGTTGACATAGATATTTTTATCTAGGAGGTATGTGAACCGGAAATTGCAACCGACATAGATATTCTTGTCAAGAAGTTAAATTTAGTTGAAAAAGAAAACAAGTATTTGAAAGAAAAATTGAAAAGAGTTGAAGAAGAGAAGATGAAACTGGAGTTGTATGTTGCCGATGTCGTCGATGATCACAAGATCAAGATGGCTGCAATGCGCTTGAAGATTAGAAAATTTAAAAAATATGCCATTGATAGTGAGGCTTGGTATCACTATGCTGTTGGATCAATTGTTACCTTAGTTACGATCTTGATCGCATTTGTTGTTGCATTTAAATGCTTTAGCTAGAGAGTTTGTATGTTGTTTTATGAGAACAAGTGTGTATGAACATTATGTATGAACTTGTATTAATTTGGTCTTTTCGGTGTTGTATAATGAAGATTAGCCGGCAATGGATCTACGATGACCGATGCTCTCCCCAGTTCATTAATGGCGTGCATACTTTTCTGGTTGCGGCTGAGGCAAACAAGCGGGCGGATGGTTTTATGTATTGTCCATGTGCTGGCTGTAAGAATGATCGAAATTACTCTAACTCAAGAACCATTCACGTCCACCTGTTTGAGTCCGGTTTCATGTCCGGCTATAACTGTTGTACCAAGCACGGAGAAAGAGGGGTCCTAATGGAAGAGAATGAAGAAGAAGAGGATGACGACAGCTATCCTGGCCATGGGTTCCATGAATACGATGGTACAACAATGGGGGAAGAAGCTGAGCCGGCAATGCGGAAAGGAGCTGAAGAAGAGGCATCAGATGAGCCCGCTGATGATCTTGGTCGGGCCATTGCTGATGCAAAGAGAAACTGCGCAAGTGAAAAGGAGAAGCTAAAGTTGCAGCGCATGTTAGAGGATCACAAGAAATTGTTGTACCCAAATTACGAAGATGACAAGAAAAAGCTGGGTACCACACTGGAATTGCTGCAATGGAAGGCAGAGAATGATGTATCTGACAAGGCATTTGAAAAGTTGCTGATAATGTTAAAGAAGAAGCTACCAAAGGACAACGAATTGCCCGACAGTACGTACGAAACAAAGAAGGCTGTTTGCCCTCTAGGATTAGAGGTGCAGAAGATACATGCATGCCCTAATGACTGCATCCTTTACCGCGGTGAGTACGAGGATTTGAATGCATGCCCGGTATGATGTGCATTGCGCTATAAGATCGGCCACGATGACCCTGGTGATGTTGAGGGCGAGCGCCCCAGGAAGAAGATTCCTGCCAAGGTGATGTGATATCCTCCTATAATACCACGGTTGAAACGTTTGTTCCAAAACAAAGAGCATGCCAAGTTGATGCGATGGCACAACGAAGACCGTAAGAAAGACGGGAAGTTGAGAGTACTCGCTGACGGATCGCAGTGGAGAAAAATCAAGAGAAAGTGGAAGGACTTTACAAAGGACGCAAGGAACGTATGGTTTGGTTTAAGTGCAGATGGCATTAATCCTTTTGGGGAGCAGAACAGCAATCATAGCACATGGCCTGTGACTCTATGTATCTATAACCTTCCTCCTTGGTTGTGCATGAAGCATAAGTTCATTATGATGCCAGTGCTCATCCAAGGCCCCAAGCAACCCGGCAACGACATTGATGTGTACCTAAGGCCATTAGTTGAAGAACTTTTACAGCTGTGGAATGGAAAAGGTGTACGTGCGTGGGATGAGAAAGAACAGGAGGAATTTGACCTACATGCGTTGCTGTTTGTAACCATCAATGATTGGCCTGCTCTCAGTAACCTTTCAGGACAGACAAACAAGGGATACCACGCATGCACGCACTGTTTAGATGATACCGACAGTATATATTTGGATAAATGTAAGAAGAATGTGTACCTGGGGCATCGTCGATTTCTTCAGAGCAGGCATCCCGTAAGAAAGAAAGGCAAGCATTTCAAAGGTGAGGCAGATCACCGGAAGAAGCCTCGCCACCGTACTGGTGATGATATACTTGATATGGTCAAGGATTTAAAAGTAATCTTTGGAAAGGGTCCTGGCGGACAATCTGTTCCGAATGACGCTGACGGACGCGCACCCATGTGGAAGAAGAAATCTATATTTTGGGACCTACCCTATTGGAAAGACCTAGAGGTCCGCTCTGCAATCGACGTGATGCACGTAACGAAGAATCTTTGCGTGAACCTGCTAGGCTTCTTGGGCGTGTATGGGAAGACAAAAGATACACCGGAGGCACGGGAGGACCAGCAACGTATGCACGGAGAAGACGGCATGGATCCAAAGCAGTTTCAGGGTCATGCCAGCTACGCTCTTACCAAAGAAGAGAAGGAAATCTTCTTCGAATGCCTGCTCAGCATGAAGGTCCCGTCTGGCTTCTCGTCGAATATGAAGGGAATAATAAATATAGCAGAGAAAAAGTTCCAGAACCTAAAGTCTCATGACTGCCACGTGATTATGACGCAACTGCTTCCGGTTGCATTGAGGGGGCTTCTACCGGAAAACGTTCGATTAGCCATTGTGAAGCTATGTGCATTCCTTAATGCAATCTCTCAGAAGGTAATCGATCCAGAAATCCTACCAAGGTTAGAGAATGATTTGGTGCAATGTCTTGTCAGTTTCGAGTTGGTGTTCCCACCATCCTTCTTCAATATCATGACGCACGTCCTAGTTCACCTAGTGGAGGAGATTGCTATTCTGGGTGCTATATTTCTACACAATATGTTCCCCTTTGAGAGGTTCATGGGAGTCTTAAAGAAATATGTTCATAATCGTGCTAGGCCAGAAGGAAGCATCTCCAAGGGCCATGAAACAGAGGAGGTCATTGAGTTTTTTGTTGACTTTATTCCTGACATTAAGCTGATTGGTGTTCCTGAATTGCGGCATGAGGGCATACTGGGTGGAAAAGGCATGCTAGGAAAGAATTCAGTAATATGCCGGGACGAGCATTCTTTGGCGCAAGCACACTACACAGTTCTATAAAGTTCCGCCTTGGTGGCTCCGTATATCGAGCAACACAAGAATATTCTACGCTCCAAACACCCGGAGCAGCCTGACGACTGGATTACACATGAACAAACGGTGACTTTCGCCGGTTGGTTGCAGACACGTCTCATGCATGACGACACTATTGCAGATGACCTGTACTTGCTGTCCAAGTTACCATCTTCGACTATATTGACTTTCAAAGGGTACGAGATAAATGGGAATACATTTTACACAATCGCCCAAGATAAAAAGAGCGCCAACCAAAACAGTGGTGTCTGCTTTGATGCAGCAAACACCAATAGTCCAAAGGACACATATTATGGTTACATAGAGGAGATATGGGAACTTGACTATGGACTTGGTTTGAACATCCCTTTGTTTCGGTGCAAATGGGTCAATCTGACAGGAGGCGGGGTAAAGGAAGACCCGCAGTACGGAATGACAACAGTGGATCTCAACAATCTTGGGTACGCAGACGAACCATTCGTCCTAGCCAATGATGTGGCGCAAGTTTTCTATGTGAAGGACATGTCTACCAAGCCGAGAAAAAGAAAAGATAAGGAAGCGAATACATCATACGATGAGCCAAAGCGCCACATAGTTCTTTCAGGGAAAAGAAACATCGTGGGAGTGGAGGACAAGACAGACATGTCAGAAGATTATGAAAAGTTTCGTGAAATTGCTCCCTTCAGAGTGAATGTTGACCCGAGCATCAAGTTAAACGATGAAGATTGTCCATGGTTACGATGCAAAGGGACACACGCGAAGAAAAAGTTTTATACCCAAAGATCCAACTCTGGGATGTGACCGGCTTCTCTAGTTAGTTTCCAGACTTATATATCTGGAAAGTCCCACTTCGGACAAAACGGAGGGAATCTTTGTAATAGTAGTGTACTTATGTGTTTTGGCATTTGAAACGCGTTGAAATATTATGTGCAGAGCCACGTCATCAATTTTCAACCCTTTCTGACTTCATTTGATATTTTTCATGCATTTACTGATTTTTTTTGAGCTAAATGACCCTGGAATTGAAAAGCACTACAAATGAACTCTGAAAAGGTTGAAAGTTGGCATGGTATCATCATTTCTCCCACATAACATGTGCTAAAAAGTTGAGAGGGTTACGGCAAAAACGGGATGCACTTCGTGTACAAAATGGACAATCTCTTTCGAAGTATAAGGGTTTCAGACGAAAACTCGTATGTTACAAAGGCATTTCATTTTTTAAATAACCTAAGAATTACCAAATTGAATATAATGATAAAACACGCTAATACTAAACAGCAGAAAAAAGAATCACTGCAAAATCTATTTTTAAAGTAAAGTTATTCACAAATTAGTGATGTACACAAATTTCCAATAATTCGAATTTAAACTAATCAAATTTGAAAACTACTGTCACTAACAGAAAGTTTATAATTTTTTTGACCTAACGCAAAAAAATTCAGTCATTAACTCTAAATAAAGCAAAAAAAAACACAGAAACAAAATAAAATAAATAAAACAGAAATTAAAAAAACTGAAAGGCAAAAAAAAGCCCGCCTACTGGGCCCAACCGCAGGCACACAAGGCCCAGTAGGCCCAACAGGGCAGCACAGGATCGATAGGCCCACACAGGCCAGCTTAGAGAGGAGCTGGAGGGAGCAGCCGCAGCGGGGCTTATAAACCAGTGCGGGCACCCCTCGGTGGGCGAGGTGGGACTAAACTTGCGCGGCACCTTTAGTCGCGGTTGGAGCCACCAACCGCGACTAAAGGTCTGCGCTTCCCGCCGCTTCGCCTGGCGAAAAATACCTTTAGTCGCGGTTGGTGGCTCCAACCGCGACTAAAGGTGCCCTTTAGTCGCGGTTGGAGCCACCAACCGCGACTAAAGGCCCTCATATATATAGCGCCACTTACGAAAAATCCCCCATCCTCTCCCTTCTCTCGACGCCAAACACAGACGACGCCGCCAGGCTGCTGTGCGCCACCGCCTGCCCCGATCGACGCCGTCGCCACCCCCGACACCGGCCGCCCGTTCCTCGCCGATCCCCGACGGCGCCGCCCGCGCCCGCTCCTCGCTGCGCCGCCTGCCCCGACGCCGTCGCTGCCCCCGACTCGCCTCACCTCGCCGTCGCCCCGCTGTGAGCTCAGTTCCTCCCTCGCCCCCTGCTGCCATGGCCGCCCCTCCGGCCCCGAGCCCCCCCCCCCCCCACACACACACACACACGCATGCATGAACACACACACACACACACATTTTCTATTTAGATGTTTTAGATGTTTTTCACTATTATATATGTATGTATGAATGCATGTTAGATGGATATAATTAGTGTTTAATTAGTATAGATTTTTTTATATAATGTTTTTTCTGTTTTTTAATGGATGTATAGAAGTATGCTTAATTAGTGTTTCCTTTTCTGTTTTTTAATTTTATATAATGTTGTATATCATAGTATAGAAAAAATTTGCATATAAAAAAGTTGCATAGGAAAACGTTGACCATATATATATTTGTTAGAAGGACTATATATAAGTGGGAAAAGTTTCGGAATTTTTTAAGAAAGGAATATTATTAGGGTAGTTATAACCTCGGAATGGAACATTATAATTGAAAAGAGGATATTTTGCTCAAAATTTCCTAATAAAATGACATTGCATATATAGGAATTTTTTTCATAAGAATTTCTTCTCGGAGTCAACGATGCCCGGCCCGCATCCTCGTCGTCGACTCGTTCGGGACTGGGCTCCGCCGGGCTGGCACTGGGAGGTGCTACCTTCATGGGCGCGCAGCTTGGTGAGGAACCCGGCCCCGGGTCCCGTCGTCGACCCAGAGCTTCTTTGGTGGCGTTCGCGTGGGCCACTTTCGGTGCGGAGGCAGCCGGCCCCGCCGGAGGTGGTACGTCGCCGTGTCAGGGAGGAGGACGAGCATGTCCGTCGCTACATGGATGCGTTGGACGTCAGGTTCTCCAATACCTGGCAGGTTCTTCAGGGATCTCACCCGAGCTATGATCCTGTGATGGTACCTTCTCTTTGGGTGTCCACCGCCCGCGCCTCAGGAACCGCGAGTGAACTAGATTCTTCGATAATATTCGATCTGTATTAGCTAGTGATGTTATATATATGATAATATTCGAGATGTATTAGTGATAATACTCGAGATGTATTCGAGATTATATTCGATAATATTCGAGACGATTTATTCGAGATTATATTCGATGATGCATATTATATGAATTATTCGAGATGCATATTATGTACTATGATTCAGTTTTTCCTTATTGATTGCATGCATTCTAATTTGAATACTAAATTATTTTATCTTTCTTCTGGATTAGTTAAATAAAAGCTATGGACAATACCGGCAGAGAAGGAGAAGAGGCTCTGTTCGACATCATACGCTCCCCGAGCCCAGAGCATGAACCTGAAGATGATGACGGCTCGCAATATCTGAACAATTCCGGTGAGGGTTGTATGATATTTGATGAAGACGAACGAATAGATGAAGGTGACGACAACGATGTTGACGAAGAAAATGTTCTTCAAATAACAAACACCGGCGAGGTATATTTATTATATAAGCCATCCGGTGATCATTACATGTCTTAATTGATTTGTATGTATTAACGAATCGATCTTTCATCTTTTAGGCCCCCGGATCGAGCAAATCTTCTACAAGCGACAGGGTAGTTCGAGGCCCGGCCAGAAAGTTGTATCCTGGCGTAAAGTTCAATATCGATTCCATCAAAACATCAAATGGCGAACCGCTTGAACCTAGGAAAAATGCGACCAAGTTCAAGAATCAATGCGGAGTTATTGTCAGGGACCAAATCCCGATCTCTGTTCAAGAATGGAAAAAGCCAGCAAAGGGAGATCGAGCAGGAGTTACTTTTGTCAACGAAAGAGCAAAAGATGTGCTTTGGACATCGCTCATGGAACATTTCACCTTACCAGATAATTTGACAGATGCAGATCTGAAGAAAGTCAGAAACTATGCTCTTAAAAAGATGGCGATCGCATTCAACACCTTCAAGAAAAATGCATGGACTAAGTACGTCAAATCAAAAAAGAAGACTCCAGAATTCACGGGAGCACTGGTGAAGGCAAAAGATCACTGGGACGCTTTCGTGAAGTTCAAGGAATCGGAAGAAGCTAAGGAACGGTCGAGAAAAAACAAGATTAATGCTGCGAAAAAGAAGTGGCACCATACTCTGGGGCCAGGTGGCTACCAGGTGGCCCTGCCTAAGTGGGATCAATCTGAACAAGAGATGATTAGTGCAGGGGTCACTCCAGTTACATTGACATGGCCCCCCAGGTGCAGGACATGGTTTTATGCGCATGGGGGGAAGTTGGACCCAGAGACAGGGCTGGTTATGGTGAAGGCAAGTCTTAAAGAAGCGACAGACGAAATACTTATTGCAATAGAAGAAGCTAGAACGGGGGTGTTCATGCCCAACAGAGAGAACGACGAGCTTACGCGCGCCCTGAAGAATCCTGAACACCCGGGAAGAACACGAGGCAAAGGCGTTGTTCCGTGGTTTGAGGGGTTTGCGGATTCGAACGACGACTACAGAAGCCGTGCGAGAAAGAAGAAGCAGGAGGAGCAGAAGAAGAAGGAGGAAGCACTCCGCCTTGAAGGCCTAGAATCAAAGCACCTGGAGTTGGAACGCGCTTTCAGGCGACAGCAGGAGCAGATCGACTCACTCAGCCAGGAAAGGGCGTCTCAGCGGCAACATGAGCAGATCGATCCAGCATTGGATAGCACCGTCCCATCTATGCCGAGAAGCAGCGTGGGTTCCGCCCCGGCCGATATCGATGATGCACTGCTAGCTAGCTACCCTGTGGATGATATCAAAGACAGGACTAACTGTGAGCTACACATGAAAGTAAAGAACTTATCCATGAAGGTGGCGGACGGCTATGCTTTAGCAAATCCCACTGAAGCAACCTTCCATTGCAATCCCATTCCAGCTGGCTATGCTCGTGTCGGGGTTGATGAAGTGATGTTAGGATATCACGAGCTAGAACTTGACATTCTTGGAGGTGACGAGGAGAGAACACTGGGAGAGGCCATACATCGTATAATTCTATGGAAAAAGGATTGCATCGTCTTTCCAAGGCCACCGACTCCTCCTCCTCCAAGTCCGCCACCGCGTCAGTCGACTCCTCCTCCTCCAAGTCCAGCACCGCATCAGCCGACTCCTCCTCCAAGTCCGGCACGGCGTCAGCCAACTCCTCCTCCTCCAATTCCGGCACCGCGTCAGCCGACTCCTCCTCCAAGTCCGGCACGGCGTCAGCCGACTCCTCCTCCTCCAAGTCCGACACCTTGTCTGCCGTCTTCGCCGACTCAGCGTGCTCCGTCGCCTAAGCAACAGCGGAAGAGAGAGGCCGCAACTACGACGGCTAGCGGTACAACAGGCAAGAAATTCAAATATGGTCCAAGCCTCAAGCCTCTTCCGAAGTTGTCTTACCACCTGACTGAGGAGGAACTCAACACCGTAGTGAATGCCCAATTGAAGGCCCATTTTGGACCAAAACCGCCCCCGCCGCCAAAGTAGAAAGTACCTGAGCATGTCTCACAACACTTTATTGATATGGCTCGACCAACTGACAATCAGAAGGACTGCGACTATGTGCGGTCTATCAAGAAGTCATATTTTGCAGGACAAAAGGAGTCGAGCTCGAGATCGAGCCAAGCAGTTGGCAAAAAAAGCAGGAAAACTGTTCCCCAGCTGGGAGAACAGGCAGTGCAATCGACCCCCCCCCCCCCGCTCATTGTACAAACACCTGTGAGTACCGCCGATCGGCTGGTAATAACCGACGATCATAAAAGGGAGGCTAAAGAGGCCGGTGTCACTGTTGAACAACTCCTAGGCCTTGAGGAAATCCCCGGGATTACAGAGGAGGAAGTAAAATGGCAATATGTCCGCGGCAAACCTCTGGTCGAGCCTGACGATGTCAAGCTTCTACCAACGAGATTGTACAATTTGCATACATGGTACATGCAAGAAACAGCAAATACCAATCAAGAGTCCCTCATGGTGAAAGTCAAGAAAAAGCATTACTTCCATAAAAAAGATTTGTGGATTCATTTTTCAGAGTTGTTTCAGTTATTCAATCAAGACGCACTCGACAAGTCTATCGTCAGTTGCTATTGTCTGTAAGTGATTTCTTTCTGTAATTTAAGTCTCTAGCTAGTTAGCTGTGCTCTCGTTCATTACCTGTAATTATCCTCACTATATTCTTTTCTGTGGTATTATGCAGAATGAAGATGTATGAAATGAAAAAAGCTAGATGCTATGGCATTGGGTTCATTGACCCAAATACGGTTAATCAAAAGATATGGAAAACTGAATATTCGAGAAAAGACACAGAGAGATTCCTGCTAGAGTTTTTGAAGCAACTAAACACCCAACCAGAAATACTACTTCCTTACAACTTCGGGTGAGTGTTACTATATCTTGTACTACAAATTCTATTTTTTGCTTACTAGATGTTAATAAGTGTAGTTGATGAGTTATGCACATGCCCGCTTAATTATACAAAACGTGTGCGCATGCAGTTACCATTGGATCTTGTTAATCATTGAAGTTGACAAGGGAAAAGTTGAAGTACTGGACTCACTATATAAGAATCCATCCGAATACGCAACCGTGAGGGGGATGGTCGACAGGTAATTTCAATCATTATCGCACTATGTCGGCCTCTTTACTTCATTTCCTGATATCAACTAGTTAATAACTCCTTTATTCATTTTCTTTGCCGGCGGGCAGGGCTTGGGCCAAGTTCATCAAACTGGTCCCAGGCGATTTAGCACAAAAGCTGAAATGGGTGCGACCCAAGGTAATTAAGTAGTACTAGCTAGCTACGTCCGTGCATCTCTTTAATTCTAGTTTCAATACCATTATCATGCTTGATTAATTATTACCTGATTGAATTTTATTCTCGTAAAGTGCATGAGGCAGGAGCAGGGGAATAGTTTATGCGCATACTACGTTTGCGAGAACATTCGCATGATCACGTCTGAAAGGAGCAGAAACGAAAGAAATCTTTGGGTACGTTTGCCAGAACACTATCCATAATTTTTTTATCATGATCTAGCTAATATATATACACACAACTAATATATTCATCTTGATCTTCTTCTTATAGCTGACGGAGATGCGGGCCAGCTCCTACCAACGGCTCGCGTACGAGCAATTCAAGAGGAAATAGCTGGATTTCTGCTCGACCAGGTCATAGATCCCAAAGGAGAATACCATTACAAGATCAAGCAGTAATGTCTGCATATGTAATGATCCGCAGATTGTAGGAGAAATTGTATATACCAAATTGTATATATATATATGTATGTGAATGGTCGTCGTACGAGAAATTCGATGATATATATATATATATATATATATATATATATATATATATATATATGATCGGTTCTACGAGAAATTCTATTTATATATATATGCACAACGTGTACAGTATGTAGTAGCCTAATATATGTTTGAAATGAAAAATAATTAAATGGAAAACACAAAATTAAAAGGAAAAATAAACCAAAATTAATTCATAAACCCCTAAAGGATTAAAAGGAACAATAAACCAACATTAAAAGAATTAAATACTTTTAGTCCCGGTTGGTGTTACCAACCGGGACTAAAGTCCCCCAGCCCACGGCGCCGGCAGGTGCCATGTGGTGGGCCTTTAGGGCCGGGCCGTGTTGAACCGGGACTAAAGGGGGGGGGGCTTTAGTCCCCACCCTTTAGTGCCGGTTGGAGAACCGGCACTAAAGGCCCTTACGAACCGGCACTATAGGCCGATTCTGCACTAGTGATATGCTGTTGTCAAGGATTTTTTTCCTTCTTGTACAAGACATACTGTCCCTTACGTAGAAGTTTTGAGTTCGCGCCCCCCCCCCCCCCCCCGCCCCTCTTTTTTTCTGCAAACAGTTCTTCTCTAATTCTGGCCTAATCAGATTACATCACGACCCAAAAACCATGTTAATAGTAGTAAAACATTATACTTGGAATAAAAGAAAGTACAGTACCACACTTCTACTTTCCTTAACAAAGAGAACTCATCTAGTGTTAAATTGTAAACATGTTTCCCATTAAACTAGATATCATAATTTTAGACATAGTATTTTATAGATATATATTATAACGGGTTTGCTAAGTCACATCTAGATGTGACTTAAGTATTGCACATCTAAGTCATATACCATTGATTTTACGTGAAGATTTGTGCGGGCATTTTTCTTTTTTTCTTTTCTTTTTTCCTTTTTATGTTGATTGAGTTATTTAGATGTGCAATACTTAAGTCACATCTAGATGTGACTTAGACAGACCCATTTTATAATAATTACATCAGTTTAGATACATGTCAATAATTGTTCATATAAAAATATAAAAAGTTGTTTCGGTAGAATAAAAAAACTTAGACTAACAGGATTGCCCCTCAAGGATAGCCAAACGAGTGCTCGGGAAAAGCAAATCAGGAACACCACGTTGTCTCCACAGGGCGGCTTCGGTGGGCATTCTAGCCGCCGCTGCCACTCCCACCCCCTTGCATTGTCTCACCATCAATAGATGAACCACTTGCAAAGCCCGCACCGGTTCCGGGGAATATACACAGTGTGGCGGTGGCACAACTGGCGGCCACTTGATACGTCTCCAACGTATCTATAATTTTTGATTGTTCCATGCTATTATATTATCTGTTTTGGATGTTTTATATGCATTAATATGCTATTTTATATTATTTTTGGGACTAACCTATTAATCTAGAGCCTAGTGCCAGTTTTTGTTTTTTCCTTGTTTTTGAGTATTGCAGATAAGGAATATTAAACGGAGTCCAAACGGAATAAAATCTTCGGAATAATTTTTCTTGGACCAGAAGACATCTACCAAGCTTGGAGACCAAGGCAGAGGAGCCGCCGTGTGGCCACAAGCCACAGGGGCGCGCCCCCCTGGCTTGTGGGCCCACGGCAACTCCCCCAACCCTATTCTTCGGCCTATAAATTCACAAATATTCCCTGGATACCAAAAAGAGCCACAAAAACACTTTTCCGCCACTAGGAGCCTCGGTTCCCGTGAGATCCAATCTTGGAGCCTTTTCCGGTAATCTGCCGGAGGGGGATTCGATCACGGAGGGCATCTACATCAACTCCATTGCCCCTCCGATGATGCATGAGTAGTTCACCACAGACCTTCGGATCCATAGCTAGTAGCTAGATGGCGTCTTCTCTCTCTTTGCTCTTCAATACCATGTTCTTCATGATCTTCATGGAGATCTATCCGATGTAATACTCTTTTGCGGTGTGTTTGTCGAGATCCGATGAATTGTGGGTTTATGTTCAGATTATCTATGAATATTATTTGAGTCTTTTCTGAATTCTTATATGCATGATTTCATATCTTTGCAAGTCTCTTCGAGTTATTGGTTTGGTTTGGCCAACTAGATTGGTAATTCTTGCAATGGGAGAAGTGCTTAGTTTTGGGTTCAATCTTGCGGTGTCCTCACCCAGTGATATAGTAGGGGTAGCGAGGCACGTATTGTATTGTTGACATCGAGGATAAAAAGATGGGGTTTTCATCATATTGCTTGAGTTTATCCCTCTACATCATGTCATCTTACCTAATGCGTTACTCTGTTCTTCATGAACTTAATACTCTAGATGCAGGCAGGAGTCGGTCGATGTGTGGAGTAATAGTAGTAGATGCAGAATCGTTTCGGTCTACTTCACACGGACGTGATGCCTATATGCATAATCATTGCCTTGGATATCTTCATAATTATTCGCTTTTCTATCAATTGCTCGACAGTAATTTGTTCACCCACCGTAATACTTGCCATCATGAGAGAAGCCTCTAGTGAAACCTATGCCCCCCGGGTCTATTTTCCATATTATACTTTCAGATCTAAAACCAAAAATACCAAAAATACCTTGCTGCATTATTTTTACTTTTGTTTTACTTTCCGTTCAAGCAATCTATTCTATCTATCTCTATCAGATCTCATCCTTGAAAGTAACCGTGAAGGGATTGACAACCCCTTTATAGCGTTGGGTGCAAGTGTTTGATTCTTTGTGTAGGTACATCTATTGGGGACTTGCTTGTATCTCCTACTGGATTGATACCTTGGTTCTCAACAACTGAGGGAAATACTTATCTACTTTTCTGCATCACCCGTTCCTCTTCACGGAAACCAACGCATGCTCAAGAAGTAGCACCACTCTATGCCATGGTGGTGGCTCCAGGGTGCAGTGTCAGCTACGACGTGGTACTGCAGCACAGATGGCACTTGGCGCCCTGCAGACGTGCAGCACGATCTAGGCCCTCGTGGTCTTGGAACGACGACGACACTCAGGGTGTGGTGGTTCCAACTGCCTCTGGCTAAAGGAGAGCCAATGGTGGCTCTTGTTGTGGTTCTCTCCACACGACAACAACATGCTTGTGCCTGGAGCTGAGGTAGCAGAAGACATGGTGGGCCAACCTGATTCGAGACTACTGGGCGAACTACAACACAACAGAGCTTTTGTAACACAGTGTTGTGTTACTATAGGCCCAAACACTAGCGGAGCGCTCGGGTGGGCGAGGTATGGCACCCGCCATACCTTGATTTTGGGCCAAATTTTTTTTAATAGGTATATGTATCGCTGGTGGGCCTCTCCAACGCACGCGAAACACACACGGCCACGACCAGAGGACTCCACCAGCGACGCACGGGACGAACCCGAACCAGACGCAACCCTAGCGGCTAGCAGCGACGGCGGCGGCTGGTCGCGACCAGGCGGGCGACCGAGAGGGCAGCCGGCGGCGGCTCCAGCTGCGGCTGGCCAGCGAGCGGCGGCGGCAGCAAGCGGCGGCGGCTCCAGCTGCGGCTAGCCAGCGAGCGGCGGCGGCAGCAAGGGCGACGGCGGCAGAAAGCGGCGGCGGCAGCAAGGGCGGCGGCGGCGGGGGCAGAAAGCGGCGGCGGCAGCAAGGGCGGCAGCGGCGGCAAGCACCAACGGGCGGCGGCAGGCCGGCAGCAAGCCTCTGATGTTGCCTGTTGAGGATTTCCTGGCACTTCTGTTTCCTCTAGTAGTTCTGAAAGTATCTTGATTTTTGAAGATGGAAAGAAAGGAGAAGGGACTAGCAAATCCAAAGAAAAGGGGAAGAGGTAATTTTTCATTTTTCTGAAATTTGAAGTGGTTGTTAGTGGTAGCAGATTGTATTGATATATTAATGTTGTGATTGCAGATTTAAAAAAGTATTTTGAAGTCCTTAGTAGTGGCAGCAGCTCAAATTTGAATCCAAGCACCCGTGAAAGTGTCAATATTTCAGCACATGACACTCATCAAGATCAAGTGATTTCCATGGAAGTGGAGCATGAAAATTTGATGCCAACCGAACAAGTGGAAGAACAAACTACAAATTCCGTTGAAGCTATAGTGGAAGAGAATGTTGAAGTTCACGGGGTTGAAGGTATAACTATTTTTAGCAAAGATAACATAAATGGTGATCCAAGACTTCGCATTCCACTTGATAGTTTTGCCCCCAACATTAGAGATGATGTTAGATTTGCTTATATACGAATGGGTGCAACTCAACCAACAAGTTGCACTTTCCCCCCAAATAGAGATGGAAGATGCTTCCGACCACAATGGTATAAATACTTTGCTTTGTTGGAATATAGTGTGACAAAGCATAAGGCTTATTGCTTCTGTTGTTTTCTTTTTAAGCATGACCGAATGGATGATAAATTTGGGCATGATGTCTTCTCCAAATTTGGTTTTGACTGTTGGAAAAATGCGGTTGCAGCATTTCGTAAACATATTGGTGGGCCATGTAGCATCCACAATATTTCGAAAACAGCATGTGATGATTTTAAAAATCAAGGGGCAAGTGTGAAAAGTAAAGTTACAATTTACAGCCAAGATTCACTAGTCAAGTATGAAACTCGTGTCGATACATCTTTGGGCATTGTAAGTTATCTAGCATTGCAAGGTGAACCATTTCGTGGACATGATGAATCCAGTTCTTCTTTCAACAAGGGGAATTTTTTAGAGTTGCTTGATTGGGTCAAAGAAAGATTTCCAGAAGTGAAGGTTGCATTTGATGAGTTATGTCCTAAAAATGCCAAAATGACTTCCGGGACAATTCAAAAAGACATTGTCAAACATTGTGCAAATGCAGTCACCAAAGTAATCAAAGAAGAGATGGGTGACTGCCTTTTCTCTGTTCTTATTGATGAGTGTCGTGATATATCGGTGAAAGAACAAATGGCCGTGGTTATCAGGTATGTATTGAAGAATGTTAAGTGTCTATGTGTTTTTTTCCTTCTGTTATATGTAGAGTAGGTTAACTAATTTTATGATTGTCTACTTCTACAGGTATTTGAGCAAAAAAGGAGAGACCGTTGAAAGATTTTTAGCTATTAAGCATGTTCCTGACACAACATCTGCTTCTTTGAAGAAGGCATTGTTGGAGGTTTTTGCTAAACACGGTTTAGTTGTTGCAAGACTACGAGGGCAAGGATATGATGGGGCATCTAATATGAGAGGAGAATTCAATGGACTTCAGAAGTTAATTCGAGATGAGAACCCATATGCTTTCTATATCCACTGCTTTGCCCACCAACTGCAGTTGGTAGTTGTTGCTGTTTCAAGATGCTGCAAGGGTGTTGAGGATTTTTTTGAATATGTCACCATGATTGCCAATCTCAGTACTTCGTCTTCCAAGAGGAAGGATAAATTGCTTGAGAAGCAAAAATAAGTTCTTTTGGATAAGATTGAGAGAGGTGAGATGACCACAGGAAGAGGGAGAGATCAGGAAACATCCTTGGTCAGACCTGGAGACACAAGATGGGGATCTCATTACACAACCTTATCTCGCATTGAATCAATGTGGGATGCAGTCATAGAAGTTTTGGGCATTGTTGAGGATGATGTGCGTGTTCCATGTAGGGCAGGAGGTTTGGTTCATCAAATGGAGACTTTTAGCTTTGTGTTCATCCTGAAGATGATGTTAAAAATCCTTCGTATCACAAATGATTTATCTCTTCTATTGCAAAAAAAAAGGATCAAAATGTTGTTCAGGTATGTGATGGATCATGTTAGATGTATCTAGTATGGTTGATATATTTAGTTCATGTAAGCATACATGCATCTAAAATTGTAATTATCTCATTTCAGGCAATGTCATTGGTTACGGATGTGAGAACACGTTTGATCAACTGGAGAAATGATGGTTGGGAGCCACTATTGGAAGATGTCAAAGCCTTTCGCACCAAAAACGACATTCCAATACCAAGTATGGATGACATCTTTACAGAGTGGGGTAAATCAAGAAAAGGTGGACGAAACAATGTCACAGCTGATCATTTTTTTCATGTGGACACCTTCTATGATGCTATAGACTCCATCACCACAGAGTTTGATCATCGTTGTAATGAGGTATCTTCAGAGCTGCTCTAGAACTTCTCTTGTCTTGACCCAACAAATTCCTTTTCTAGGTTCAACCTGCATAAGCTTGCTAGACTCACAGAGATTTACCATGATGATTTCTCTGATTATGAACGTGAACATATAGAAGATAACCTTGATCTATTCATTATTCATATGAGAAGAATTGAAGACTTTAGATCTTGTCATGATATTGCAAGCCTAGCTAAAATGATGGTTGAACTTGAAAGGCATGTCATGTTTCCTACTGTTTATCGCCTCATTGAGTTGGCATTGCTACTACCGGTAGCGACGGCAATAGTTGAAAGGGCCTTCTCATCAATGAAAATCATCAAGACTGAGTTGCGCAGCAAGATGACAGATGGTTGGCTTAATGACTTGATGGTTTGTTATATTGAGCGAGAGATCTTCAAAAGTATTGATCTTGGTAAAATTAAGGAAGATTTTCAGAATGAGGGTAGGGCATTGCCATTACCTGGGACTTCTAGACGTCATTGAAAGCTTCAATATCGGTATGTTTTAGGTTGTTTTCCTATTGAAACATGTCTATATTTTCATTGTATTTGGTTTTTCATTTGTAATGTGTATTGACTCTTTCGATTTGCATCAAAAGAATTCTTTCCTTAAGACTTCGCCACACCTTAATTTTTTTTCGTCCTCCGCCTCTAGGCCCAAAACAGTGTTACGATGCCACATAGTAATACATTATGAAATGTGTTCCATTAGACCGTGTTACTAAGTGGTGTCCACTGTCACATATAGTAATTGTTATGATATATTAAAAATTGTGTTACAATTACGTTATAGTAACATGCAGATTAAGTGTTACGAAATGCATTGGTAACACATTTTGTTTACTACAGTAACACCCATAGTAACATGGTTTTGTAGACATAAAACATTGTGGTAACATGTTTTGTAACTATAGTAACACAACTTGTAACATAATATCCAAATATCATAACACAACACTAGTAACACATTGTAACTATAGTAACACCATCAGTAACACTACTACATTAATATGGCAACATAATTTATGTATTTTTTAATTATTAACCACAAACCTAGATACACATTTTATGGAATATACATTTATTTAAGAAAATCACTGCAACTGCTCAAATAGTTAAAATGATAGACAAATTGAAGCATGACACATACACAATTAAAAATATCAAGGTATTTATTATGAATATACAAGAGTGTAGGATACATATGCATTACAATAAATAAATACCAATGTTATTGGTTGAACAACATATAATTTGTATCAATTTTACAATAGAGAACAGATCTATGGATAATATTACACCACAACATTTGCATCAATTCGACCAAAGAAAAATATCTTCTGAATGGTATTACATTTTTCAATCTATCAATGTAAACTACGGTTATTGTTAAGTCAAATCTTCTAATTATATTCGCTTCTTCATCCAACCAAAGAATTCAGCTGCAACTCATGTGTGCTTCTTTTGAATCTGCAAAAGATAATTGAATCTTACAGTTATGTGATTAAATGTACGAAAATATAATTTTGGAATACAGAAGAAAACAGTCCAACTTACAAAAGCTTAAGTCGAGCAATTAAGTATCAAGAAGCCAAAGCATCATCAATTATCTTGCAATCAGAAACTTACCTGACTAACTCTTCATTATCCAGAATATGTTCATCTCTCCACACAAGTGCAAATTACGCACCTAACTAAATATAACCAACCTTAGTTTCTAGATCAATAAATACTCTGAATAGTAGCATATGTAACATTCCGCTGGTTTGGAGATGTTAAAGTCTTTAAAACTACTTTGAATGCAACCTATATTATGATCAATATAATTATTCAACGACAATAATGACAGAATTTGCATGAACAATATTTCAATGGATACACATGGTCATAGTTCGGGAAGACTATCATGACCATTCACTTTCTTAGGGATACACATTCAGGCTGCAAGTGGGACTAACAGAGAAATGCCCACACCAGCACTCATGTATTATGCGGGTGTTTGTGGGCAGACCACAATCAACTATGTTGTGTTTGCTTGCCAAGATAATCCCATTTAATTCCACATAGTAGTAAACTGCTGCGCTATTGTATTAAGATTTTCGACCGTCTCCAAGTGGCAGATGTGTGGTAAGCAACAACAAAAAAAGAGTTGAGACAATTCTACTTAGCTCTTGTACAAATCAAAACTAACTTGTTATATCTAGACATTAGTTGAACACAACAGCAGAAACAACTCTCTCTCAGGTCACTACATGAGCTTGCAAATGCAAAGTGGCCCCTAGTGCAAAAAAAACAGAGTGGCTGAGCAAAGCATCATCATACTATTGAGAAATTAGGAGCAAAGAATATGTGTTGTGCTTTATGTGTGTGCTTGTTGTTGTGTTGGGCATGTGTGTGTATGTGCTTTCTAGTACATAAACAAAGTACCCGCAATATGTTTTCTAATAGTAGACATTCCATGGCAAAGTTATAAAGAATATAAACATTATATACAAATTGTCAACGAGCATGTCCTTATGACTGAATAAACATATACTTGGAAACCAGTAGTCATGATTACAGTGGCTTTAAGCAACATGGAATTGATATGCATAAATCCTTGAGGCAACGACACTAACCGTGATCCCCGCAAACATTCTGTAAGAGTAGAATGGTGAATAACTTGAGACAGAAATAGATGTACAACCAAAAGCTACAAACTATAAGCACACAGTAAAACCACATATTCAACCAATTTGGAATTAAATGTAGAACCTATTTTGCACATAATGCAACCAGCATGGATACTTGGTAAAAGGTGATGGTATCTTACATTTACCTAAATAATAAAGTAACCAGGATGGGTACTTGGTACAAGGTGATGCTATCACCCATTCGATTATATCAAACTAGCAGATGAGATTGAGATACGAGAAATATAAGAATTAAAGTAGAAATGAATAGACAAGCTTCTGTTGTATTTTCATAGTGATTATTGGGATATACTACACTAAAATGATCATACATCTACTAGAATCCTTACCATGTTGCTCTTAACAATCTCTACTACCCAATCTAACCGGCGTAGTTTGTTGGGTGAAACATCAGGCAAAGGGGTAAGCATTTGCCGAAGTTGACAATCGGTAGATCTGTTTAGCTGAATTAGAAAAAATCACACATGTATTCAGGTATGTATATATACGTGCCAGTTCGACAGTATTCGAGTATGTACTGATATGTGATGAGTATTCAGGTATGTACATCTCCATCGCGTTTCCTACCCTAGCCGCCGCCAGGAGCCAGGCGACTAGGGAGGGGATTCTCTTCCACCGGATCTCAACCGGCCAGGGTGCTGGCCCCCTCTCCCTCCGGCTGCTGCTCCGGCGGCAGGAGGGAGGAGGGACCCTGTTCCTCCGGACTGTAGTTAGGGTTTGGATCTGTAGGTCGTGGTGCGTCGTTGGGGTGGTGGGAGCGGCGTCCGGACGAATAAATCTGCCTCAACTTCACTCCCATACCGACGGTATCCTTCATGGCGGCGTCTCGGAGTTGATGGCATCGTGTGTTTGTTGATCCTTCAGATCGGCGGCGTTAGGGTTCATGGATGGTGTCGGCGAGGCGGCGGCGACGACTCCATCAGGTGTGTCTCTCCTTCTGCTATGTCCCCGTTGCTGCGGCGTTGTCTCCGACGTCATGGTGGAGCAGGGAGGTTTTATCATTCAGGAGTACGCGCAGATGGTTGACTACGCAAGTGACAGCTGGAAGATGGTGCATCTTGTGCTGGTTTTGTGGTCGGTGGATGGCAGTTCTGGTTTCCTCCTCAGACGTTGTTGTCATGCGGGGGTGTTGGATCTGGAGTTCGATGGCGTGTCCGGGGACAGGTTGCCCCGGTCTGATTCTTTCAACGGCAATGATTTTGCTTCTGGCAAACTACTTTGGAGGTCCGTAAAGCTGCTGATCAGCGATGGAGCCGCGTCGAGCTCGGGTGAAGAGGTGATCTGTCTTCTTTCTTTTCGGTGGCCGCTTTGGTTGTGTCAAAGGAGAGGGATAGGCGATGGTATTTTGCATAGGATTTTTCTATCCTTTCAGTGTTGTAAGGTCGGTGTTTACGTGTCTTGTAACTTGATCTTATTCTATAAATGAGAAACGTATTACCGTGTAAAAAAAAAGGTATGTACATCTCCACTACGGGAAGGAACACGTACTACTATTATTAGCATGAGAATCAATTAGCGGATGGCATGTACCCTCGACGCAAATCTTACATATGGATCGATTCCTCGTGGATGCTAGCAGATGACGAGGACCGGTGCCTCCTAGCGCGGGAGGCGCGCACGTTCTATGTGCTCAAGCCTCTTCAGTTCTTCATGGCCGCCGGAGGGAGGGATGGCTGCCGACGGACCCGGCAGGATCTGCCCATGGCGACGGCGGCAGCGCGCTCCTCATGGACGCCTCCTTGGGCCTCCTCGAGCCTGGTGGGGAGGAGGGAATGGCCCCGGGGCCCAGGGCTGCATCAGTGACCTACAGAGAAAGCGGCGAGCGGCGGCGGCATGAGGCCCTCAGGCTAGCGGCGGTGATTTGCTGCTTCGATGGCTGGGTGTATACAGCGGAAAAGAACGAGGAGATAAGGATAGGAACCTGTAGGGCTGCAGCCGTTCGATGTAAGCAATCCAATGGTTACGACGGGTGATCCGTGGGAGGGTTATCTTGACCAATCAGAACAAAGGGTAATTTTTAGTGAAATATTTTTGCACTCGATAAAAAGAAACTTTTCTTTCTTTCTTTTCTTTATTCCCTTTCCTTTTTCATTCTTTCTTCTTTTTTTCGAATAAGACCTATGCATTGATTAAAGGATATAAATAGGATTTTTAACCCAAAAATTTTCCAACATTTTTATACACTTACAATCAAATATTTAGTTATATGCACTAAATGACTAGACACGCACTAAATATACGTAATAGCAAGAAATCTAGAAAATTCATGAAACTTGGAAATTGTTCATCACATATCGTCTACTTTCTATGAAAATTGGAGAGCTGCCATTTGACACCCTTTTTTGTACTTACTTAACAAATGACAGGGACGGGGGCTACTGGCCATTATTAGTGTCACGGGAACGAGGTGTCCCGAACACACTATAATTGTGTACCCTAGCATGCAAGATCAAACCATAAGTTTAATTGTGATGGGATATGGCCATGTAGATTTACGATAAGCGTGAGAATATGATCTACTAGTTAATATCAAGAAAGCATTAAGGTTTAAGATGACTCGCCAGAAGCATTTGCGTCCTTGGTCTTTTATGATGGCGGTCAGATGGAGCATGCTTCCCTACGTTGCGAGAGTTAGCGTCTTTTGTCTGTTATCCCACCTCATTCATGTCCGACCTCCTTTCGGTCTAGTACAATGTTGACCAGAACTCTCTCTGGTTGACCACTCCAGGGGCAACCAACAAATGACGCCCGACGTTCACCTTCGGACCTCTCTCAACTCCGAACCAGGACGCTCGTTTGGTATTGGTAAGATATCTCTCTGCTCTTTTGTCCCTTCCCATTCTTCTACAGAAATGAATTCGTAGGATCCTCAAAATACACTCTGGATCCCATAGATATACCACTCCAAGGGGACGATTTTGAGTTTCCTGTAAAAAAAAATATGTTGGTCGGACAAAGATGCGGGATCTGCTAGTCATCTTTTGCCCCATAAAACGCATATCGGTGTTATTTTTCTGGATCGGGCTAATATGTGAGATCTTGTAGATTTGCTCTTAGCCTGGTATACAAGAACATTTTAAAACGCGGATCATAACCATTACTTTGTGATTACATATATAAAGGGTGCTACCTCCCAATAAGTTCCCAACTTCCACACCTGATCCTAAACAAATTTGAATTTATGTGTTGTTTGATTTGGATGTGTTTAACTTTTAGTGTTGTAGCATATTAAATATGGAGAGCACCTATACAATGCTTATGGCACAAGCAACACGAACTAGCGCTCACGCGCCACGGGCCGTGGGCCGACACAGCTAAACGAGGTCGCTCGCCAAGCTCGCTCGCTGGCTCGGTTGTTTTGAAACGTTAACCACTAACCGATTGCTTGGTTGACCGTTGACCCATGGCATAGTTGACCGTAGATTTTGAGAAAAACTTTGGAATTTAAAAATTTGTTCACGAGTTTGAAAAAATTTAATAGCTTAAAACAATGTTCATCAATTTGGAAAAAGTCCATAATTTTGAAAGAAATATTCTTCCATTCTTAAAAAAGTTTAAGAATTTGAACAATGTTCATGGACCTAAAATATTTACGAATTGAAAAAACTGAACGATAATGTAAAAAAGTTCGCAATTCTAAAAAATATTTGTACACTCGAAAGAAATTCCCAAAGTCAAAAAATGTTGGTGTATATCGAAAACGTCCACGAATTTTAGAACCAATCACGGGTTTAAATAATATTCACGTAAATTAAAGTGTGCACGGACTATTTGTTTAAATAATAATGAATTTTAAAAAACGTTCCAAAATTTAAAAAGAAAGCATTCACGAATTTGAATAAGTTTGTGAATTTAAAAAATGATCGCAATAAAAAAAAGTGCACGAATTTTAGGGAAAAAATCACAAATTTGAATATAAAAGTAATGAAAATGAAGACGAAAAAATAAATACAAGTCCGGAAGAAACAAAAACAAAAAACTGAGCAGAAAAACCCAGCAGAGAAAGAAGGAAAACTTGTGGAAGCTTCCAGAAGCAAAACCAGGCCGAAGTCACGGAATCGCGGCCCAATTTAACTCCTCTGCGTGAGCCAGCACCTACCTTGTTAATGGGCCATGGCCCATCCTGTCATTAATTTTACCCATAAGTCAAATTTCTTCAAATTAAGCACAATAGCGTACGATCCCCTCAAAAAAAAAAAGCACAATAGCGTACGTCTACCTAAAACAAGAACAATAGCGTAGGTAGGCTGTTGGTATTCACTTGTTCACCTTCACCCAAGGGAGAGGTAGCAAGTTCGATTCTTAGAACGTCTCAATTTTTTATAGGCCTTCTTGCTCTCATATTTTTGTAGCAAGATTATTATAGACATATAATATGCTTTTACGTCACATGTCGTGATTTTTTTATAGGAAGAACATGTATATATAATACACTCCCATGCTCATGTATGTGAGCGACTTCGATTTTACTCTGTTAAAAGTAATACGTTCCTGTGCTAATATTTATAATTTTAAGAACATTTTTTGAAATTTATTCGCTATTTTCGTAAATGAATGAATTTGTGTGTACGTAGTGGAAGTAATTTCAGTTTGAGTCATATATGTATCTCAATTAAGGTTCAAGTAATACTGAAACAATGTTCGAGTCCTATGTACAAGCTTATGTCAAAGACAAAGATTGTTGAGAAAATTAATTGAGTAAAAATTTGAGCTTATGTTCGTAAGCATTGTGGCCCTATTCTTTGTAATAACATATAGTTTAGACTATAACTTTTTTCTCTAACGTTATATAGCTTGTAACACAAAGCAGTAACACGTGATTATTGGTTAGTGTATCAATAGTTTGTAACACACCTGGCGCAACACAAACTTATATGTTACTATGTTAATTAGCCGGTAACACATTTTCGAATCTTATTAATTATGTGTTACTGTCTGAATTGTAACACACGTGATATGTTACGGTATTTTTTCTCTGTAACACAGTTTTCTATATGTTACATGATTGTGTTACTTAATCTTTGTTTTGTTGTAGTCGAATGCCCTGCAACAACAGCAATGTCTATGAGCTTTGTAACAAGGGCGACGGCCCAGTGCCTGGACTGATGGGGGCCCAATCCTTGTACACCCAGGGTCGATGTGGAGGCGATGAGGAGGGTTGCGTTGGGAATGAGAGTGGCAGGGAGGATGCGGAGGAGGAGGTCGACGATGTGCCGCAGGTAGGTGGCATCGTCGAGTAAAAAGTGGCGAAGCGGCTTATGTGAGGCTTAGGGCGTGCGAGCCGTTGAGTGTGGTTGGCCAACTCGATTACGCTTGTGATCCTCGTATGCCTAAGGTCGAGGAATCGAGGGACATAAGTTGCGACTGAGATTGTGGTTGCTCCAGTATGGCTCGGGCTGGCCCTGATGGGTGGGAATTTTCGTCCGAAAAGACCACCTACGTTCTCGCAGAAAAGACCACCTTTATACCGTATTGTCAAAAAAGACCACCTACAACATGGCGACAAGTCCGACAGATAACATGTGGCACCTGCCGCCACGACTGACGGTGGCAGGTCCTGCGGCCATGAGCACAGGCGGCAGCTTCGGCTGCACATGATTTCTCGTCCGCGCGCAGGTGCAACGGAACGGAACGGTCCAGGTGGGCCCTGCCGCCACTGACCGAGGCGGCAGGTGCCTCTGCTTGCGGCTGCACTGACGGGACAACACTCTGAAAAAAAAACAAATCCTCGGACGTGGATACAACTCCATGCATGCTCGTTCTACTGAAGAGTGTATTATTCCATGTCCCATCTAACTAGTGTTCCACGTAAAAGAATACAACTGCATGTATGCTCGTCCTACAGAATAGTGTATTGTACAGAATGCTTTCCTCCATTAAAAAACGATGGGCTAAGGATTAATTCTAGGTTGGCCAACAAGTCATGGTATTAGTACTGCCAAGCGCAAACCACCGCTCGTTATATGGAATCCTGTACCGCTGTCTTTTTGGACATCACGTCCCGGGCCATGCATGCGGGCTGGTGGTGTCCCGTCACGCAACAGCAAACAGCAGCACCTGCCGCCTCGAGGCGTGGCCGCATCCGACACGTGGCCCGAGCTGCCGACTCAATTATGTATGTTCCGTTGCATCAATTATGTGCAGCCGAAGCTTTCGCATGCGCTGGTAGGACCTGCCGTCATCGATCACAGGTGCCACGTGTTAGCTGCCGAATCTATCGTCATGACGTAGGTTGTCTTTTTTAGCAATATAGTATGCATGTGATGTTTTTTGTTAATACAAAAAGCATAGGTGGTCCTTTCTAACGATAATTCATCGTGGGTGTACGTTATGTGAAGACAGAGCGCTTGGCATATGGTGTGATGCTCCCGCAATGCTGCGTCCTTTTCCCACGCACCACCCGATAACGTGATGCAAGAATCATAAACATCTCTTCTTGGGGACAGCTTGAATTGCTTTCTCTGAGTTTGTTAATCTTTCTATAGTTGCATTATGCTTGGGCACTCAGCATACAACTGGATCCGTTATTGCTTACAAAATGGTAGATAGGCGTCCGTAATTACCATGTGACGAGTACAAGGGATGCTCATGAATGTATGAGATGGTCACAAATTTGCAATGCTATTAGCATAGAGCAATTTTAACATGGTCCCTCTTAGCCCCTCTTTTCGCATGCTAGATAATAAGGTAAGAGTTATCAGACCCACTAGTTAATAAAATCAACGGCTCGAATTTATTAGATATTCTTACTTCTCATGTGAAAAGAGTAGTTAAGACGAACCATGTTAAAAAAACTTTATCAGCATAACTATTACTCCCTCGTATAGAAATATAAAAAGTTTTATGACACCCCGCATAAAAATAGTATTATATTTTGATATGGAGGGAGTAGCATTTAATAATCACTGAATGATACTCCGCACGTTGTTGTGAGAATACTTTGCAACATATTTCAATGTGATTCGTTGTATGAAATAGTAGTCTTATTATGCTTGATTACTAAATAGTTGTAAAATATGTATTAAATATAAATAGCATAATAGAATAAAAATTCTTATGTATTTTTGCATGTTGAGATGGTCTTTTTTCCATGCATATATCATGATGAAGTGGCATGCTTGCATAATAAGAGACATATGGTAGTGGGCGTGTGCCTTTTCTCATGCAAGTTGTTCGATGATGTGGTATGATTGCATGTTGAGATAAATAGTTAGTGATGGCTAGCTATCTAAAGATAGAAAATTTCATTGAACCTTTTGTAATGGTGTTTACTTGTTCATGAGTTTTCATGTCTGTATGATTAGTAAGAGGGAAGCATATTATGCTAAAAGTATTTGTGTCTTCTTTTGTGTTGTCTCCTCTATATTCTTTGTTTTTATTTTTTCACAAAACCAAACAATTGTCTTGGTTGTGAGCCACGTCTTGAGGTTATTGGCCTCGGAGAGCATGATTTCTATCTTCCGTTGCAACGCACAGACATGTTCGATACTGGTAAGAATAAAAACCAACGGATATTCACTTTGTGAGCCTTGTCCGAAAGAAATCAATGAATACATGTTTAAATTGAAATTGGACTTGGCTGCTTTTCGTGGTCTTTTATTTGACTTAGTACATGGATACATAAAGTAAACGACTCATCAATTAATGCCCAATACGACGCGAGATCTAGTACAACTTCATCATAGACTCAAAACACAAGGAACCTAGTACGCATCGCGACATGATTGCTAGTAGCAGTGGCGTAACTAGAGGGTGTGCCGGGTGTGCCATGGCACACCCAGAATTTTGGAAATAATTTTTACCATGTAATAATTAGCAGATTTTGAAGGCCCAGCCAAACCAATTCAAATATAACTCATTTTTTATAGAGTGTGCACACCCTCCACTTTCTTTGTAGGTTACATCATCGCATGCTCACAAACTCCGACTGGAGCTCGCCTAGAAGGACTAGGCAAACAACAACAAACCCAAAATTATACTACATATCTAGTAAACGATTTTGTCTATGGCGGCAATCTCTCCTATGTGGAGATGATGAATGGTTACACTCGCAACAACATGAGTCCAACTGAGGACTACACGTCTGGTCGAGAATCGCGGTGAGCGCGAGGAGGAACGCCTGATCCACGTCCGCGTTGATCCTTACAGTATACGTGCTCTCTCCAAGCATCGCCCTCCACAGGGAGTTCTCCCTGACAATCTGTGCAATGTTGTCACGGCCGCGGGACACGGTCATGGCGCCGCGGGTAGTAGCTGCCACGGACGATGAAGATGGGTTTCTCATCGCGGGGGGAGTTGCCGGCCAGGAACACTTGCACCGTGATCCCCATCTGGAACAACCGCGTCATGTCCACGGCGACGAAAAGCAGGTCGCTGCCGTTGGTGGAGCGTCCACTGAACGCCCGCCACCCTCGTTGGCCCCCGCTGAGCACCTCCTGGAGGGTGATGAGCGGGCTGGGTGAGGCAGCGTCGCGGCAGAGCAGGCTGCGTATGCCGCGGAAGCCCACCTCGGTGGTCTCCACCTCCATCACGGCCGCGGCGCCGGCGGAGTCCGTGATGGCGAATCCGTGATGTAGTACTAGCAATCATGTCGCGATGTAGTACTAGCAATTATCGCCGTCGGGTGCGGCGCGTGGAACTTCTCGTCAATTATCGCCGTCGTCTGGCTCGACGACTGCATGATCGGCTCGCTGCCCATCGTGGTCGTAAGGAAGATGGGGAACGTACCGGCTTATCGAGATGGCTTAGATTGACACGAGGGATACAGTACTTGCGTACTTACGTACGTATATGCCGTTGTCGAGGATTGTTTCTTGCTGTACAACCTAGGACGGGCTCGTGTCTAATTCTGGCTTAATCGGATTATTACGCTACGACACGAAACCGTTTACCTTTTTTTTTTCTTTTTCTTGAGACAGTTTATATCTGGCTCATGCACAATGAAATGTGAGACATCTTTTATAACAAAGGGAAATGATTTAAATCGGGCGACCGGCCGAAATACGGGCCGGTCGTGCCGCTCATTCGCTCAGCAACCACGAGAGCCCGTGCTCCTTATCTCGTCGGGAGTCTTCCCCTCCACTCGTTTTTCTTTTCCACCCCATTCACTACTGTACGACCCGCTCCTCGCTCCGTTCGCCATGTGGAGCCACCGCCAGCTGCGCGGTCGCGTTGATGCCTTTCTATCCACAAACTGCAGCGACCACAAGCTAGATCTAGCGCCGTGCCCGCAAAATCGCAGTGTCAAGGGTTATTCCTTCGACACCGCAATATTCCAGTGTGGGCATGAGCGGTGCCTATGGCTTGCAAGCTCTCGGGTGGGCGACGACCTGCGCGGCTGCAAGGCCACATGTTGAAACCGTTGACAGGCGCAGGGGGGGGGGGGGGACGACGGGACGGACTACGATGAGGTGATCGCGGCGACCAGGACGCACGACCGTGACTGCGAACGGCGGGGTTTGCTGGAAAGAGCAACGCAAAACGTTGTGATTGGCGGCGCGGGATACCGGGGTTAGAGCATATCCAATAGATGGTTCAAATTTTGGCGGTCCAAACCGGTGATGGTCCAAATTTGAAGCATCAAAAAGTGATTTTTACATCTCCGAAAAAGACTCAACTCCAACAGATGGTTCAAAATGGAGATGTAAAAAAAAAAGCATCTTCAACAGATGGTCCAAATCGAAGATGCAAAACCGGCCGGCGGCCGCGCGGCTGCTGTTCAGCCACTGTACAGCCGCGGTTTTGCGTTAAAATATCACTTCAAATTTGAAATAAAGTGCATCATCATCATAGTTCAAATCATAACAAAAGTGCATCATCATCATCATAGTTTGAAATCCCTCTACCAAAAGTGCAACGTCCCAATCAAAGTTTTTTGCGACATTTCATCATAATTTTTTCTACCTTTGCGACATTTCATCGAACATGTTGGAGGCGGTGGCCGTCGGCGTGGCCAAATCTTCCTCCACGGCCGGCGGTGGCGGCGGCAGAGGTGGAGGAAAGGCTCCTTGGCTGCTGGAGGACCTGGCCGGCCCTAGCTGCGAGTCGTCGGCCGGCCGCGGCTGCCTTCGAGTTTTTGGCCGGCCGCGCCGCAGTTTCGGCCGGGTTCCGGCCGCGATTAGCCGGCCGTTTTCGTACCTTCGGCGCCTTCGCAGGAACCGTCGGTGCAGGGGCGACCGGCCGGGCGGCGCGAATCCGGGGCGGCGGGCGGGGGGCGGCGGCATGGACGCGGCGGCGGAGGGCGAGTCCGCTGCGGCGACGTGGGTCAGCCCACCTGCTGCGGCGGCGGCGGAGAAGGCGGCGGGGTCGTCGGCTTCGGCCATGGCGGCGACGGAAGGCGGGGCGGCGGCGGACGGGCAGGTCGCGGGCGGGCGGTCGCGAGGCGGAAGGCGAATGAACTGGCGGTTGGGCGTTGGCGCGCGGCCGCGGTTTTTACATCACTTGCATCTCGTGATGTAAATTTGCATCACGAAGTTTTCATTTTTACATCACCAGGAGGCCGCGGTCCAATTTTTTTTACATATGGACCGTCTGTTGGAGCAGCGTTTTTTGCCACAGGCGGTCCAAAAGTTAGGTATTTTTACATTTGGACCATATATTGGAGATGCTCTTAGTGTCGTGGGATGCGGGATACCGGAGTTAGAGCCGTGGTGAGCAACTAACTCTGCATCATGTTCATTTAATATAGTTTTAGCCACGAAGGCAAAGCGTATACCCAGAGTCACCATACTGACAACCTCTATTTTTCTTGCATCAACTTAAAAGTTACTCAATCTTTTGAAGTATTAAAACACATTTTTATTAGCTAACATTGCTTTACGAAGTTCTTACCAAGTGGAAATGTAGATTGGCGACATTTTTACACCATAGGTGTTCATAATTTGTTACTTTTTAGCGCCTATAGCACGATTTTGAGGCCCACTGTGTCGATGGTGAATGCTGTGCACCAGGAATGCATATGTAACGAGTCAGCTCATCCTCTAGGCATGGCAGTGTGACGGTTTGGCGTGGTTCACGCTGTGGATGGGGGTCCCGGAGATGCTGAATTGGGCGATCTCGTCTTCATCCTATTGCGGACCCGTGCGGCCATCTTTGTTGATGACGTCTTGAACAGTGGGAGCAATGCCCAAAATGGTGCAATTTGTCTCGATGAATCTCACCATCTTGACATCAAATTAGCTCCATCTGACGTGCTCCCTCTCCATGCGCCAAATCCAAATGTGACTCCTTATTCTGGAGTATTAAAACACAATTTTTTAGCATCAACCATATCCTTTTTCTGGCATTTCCTCTATCCTTCTTGAATGAACTTAAAAGTTACACAATCTTTTGAAGTATTAAAACACAATTTTTTAGCTAACATTGCTTTACGAAGTTCTTACCTAGGGGAGATGTAGAGTGTTGACATTTTTACATCATAGGTGTTCAGAATTTGTTACCTTTTTAGCGCCTATAAAATGATTTTGAGGCCCACCATGTCGGTGGTGAATGATATGCACCAGGCATGCATATGTGACGAGTCAGCTCATCCTCTAGGCATGGCAGTGTGACGATTTGGCATGGTTCATGCTGGGGGGGGGGGGGGGGGGGGGGGGGTCCGGAGATGCTGAATTGAGCGATCTCGTCTTCATCCTATTGCGGCCCCATGCGGTCATCTTTGTCGATGACGTCTTGAACAGCGGGAGCAATGCCCAAAATGGTGCAATTCGTCTCGACGAATCTCACCATCTCAACATCAAATTAGCTCCGTCTGATACGGGATCTTCACTTTGTCGTGCTGGATATCCCAAACCAGCACATGCGTTTTGTGATCCCAATCCTCCCACTCGGCAAGGAGGGCGGGATCCTCCTTCTCGACCTCCAGCACGTCACGACGATCCCACTCTCCTCCTTTGTGATGGGGGGGCTTACTATGCACTTTCTTGGTGGTCGGGATCCGCTCCTCCTCCCCCAAGAGGGCACCCAGCCCAGTTGTGGGGGTAATCAGCATGGTGCGGAAGGGAAGTGGAGGCTTGCTGATTGTGATAGCGTTGGGTTTTCCCCAAAGAGGAAGGGTGATGTAATATAGCAGCAGAAAGTATTTTCCTCAGTTAAGAACCAAGGTTTATTGAACCAATAGGAGATCACGCAAATAAACGATCGACAATACCTGCACACACACAGATAAATATTTGCACCCAATGTGAGCAAGAGGGTTGTCAATCCCTTATACACGTTCATTGCAAGGATTAATTCTGATACTGAAGGATAGATAACTATAACTTTAAAAAGTAGATAAAAGTAAATAAATGGCAGCAAAGATATTTTAAGGGTTTTAGTAAATATATAAATTGAATTGTGTCGCGTGCCATAGCTTTCAGTAGAGGCATCTCTCACATGAACATAACAACGGTGGGTAGACAAATTACTGTTGGGCAATTGATAGAAAAACGGATAATTATGGTATTATTCATGGCAAGATCATATATATAGGCATTACGTCCGTGACAAGTTGACCGAAATGATTCTGCATCAACAACTATTACTCCACCAATCGACCGCCATCTAGCATCATCTATGGTATTAAGTTAATATCAAATAGAGTAATGCTTGGAGCATGATGATATAATATAGACAAAGTAAGAGCAAATAATATGTTTGAACCCCATCATTTTATCCTTAGCGGCAACAAGACAAATATGTGCCTCGCTACTCCTCCTGTCACAGAGTGAGAGCACCGCAAGAAATCATCAACTTGGCCAAAGAAAACTCATTGATCGGAACACATACATAGCTATAATAATCACGCATTATAAATCTCCGAGAGCATTCAGTTACTTTCAATAAATAATCTAATCATAAACTCGCAATTCATCTGATGCCAACAAACATACCGCAAAGCTTACATCAAATAGGTCTCTGAAGGGATCATTGTATTGATGATCAAGAGAGAGAGAGGGGGGGAGAGAGAGAGAGAGAGAGAGAGAGAGAGATCTAGCTACTGCTATGGACCCGTAGGTCCTGTGAGAACTACTCACACGTCATTGGGGAGGCATCATGGTTATTGAAGACGGCCTCCGTGATGGATTCCCCCTCTGACAGAGTACCGGGAAAGATCTCCAGATGGGATCGTGGAAAAACAGAAGGTTGTGGCGGCGGAAAAAAAATCAGGTGTTGTCTCGAGGGTTTCTGGATATATGAGATTTTATAGGACAGGAAATAGGACAAAAGGAGCCACAACCACAAGAGGGCTGGGCACGCCTACCCCCAGGGCGTGCTTCCCTGCCTTGTCGCCTCCTCGTGCGACATCTGAACTACTCTTAAAGCTTCTAGGGTCCGTTTTGGTCTAGAAAAAAATCATCACAAAGTTTCATCGTGTTTGGACTTTGTTTGGTATGGATTTTCTGTAAAACTGAAAACAAGCAGAAACAACAACTGGCATTTGGCCTAGGGTTAATAGGTTAGTCCTCAGAAAGATATAAAATGATGTATAAAGCGTACAAGATTTTTTTTTTTAGAAAAGGAGGATGCACCCCCGGCCTCTGCATCTCGACGATGCATGCGGCCACTTTATTGATTATTCACAAAAGACCTTACAAGGAAGTACATCAGTAAGCCTGAAGCCACCCTCTAGGCAACACCTGTCACTACTCCTATCCCCTTGATGTAGTGGTACCGAATGTCCGAGCCTAATACCAAACAGACATCGCACCAAATCCTAACATCTAGTGCCGGATGCCCCATCCCGGCCACATACCTGGACTGGGTCACACACCGGTCCGGCGCACTCACCGAGGCTGCCTCCGCCGTCTTCCACCGATCCATCTTCAAAGTTGTACTGACGCATCGACCCTGCCCGGTCTAGCTGCCGTCGACGCCACCACGACGCCAGACAACGCCACCATCCTGCGCTCGTCCATCATCACACGCCCAAGGCGAGACCCCGCTGCTCCATGCCGCTGAGACCCGCCGTTGTCGACGTGCCAGATGCCACGCCGCTCCTCCTTCGCGAACACCACCTACTGCCACTGGTCCCTTCCCGTCTGCCTGCAGTTCCTCTAACCGAGCACCCAAACGCCCCAGGCGGCGCCTCCAAGAAGGGTACGACACACGCAGTGCCGCCGTCGCCCAATCAAAGGAGATTTTGGGTCTTCACCCGGGCATGGGGTTGGGGTGGAGGGCAGGGACCTCGACGGTGCCTGCAAGGAGGAGAACGGCGACCCTGGTCGTCGCCACCGTCGGGATGAACTAGTCATCCAGAGTTTCCTCCGGTCCGATGTCACCTCTACCAGCCCCCGCAAACGCACTGAGGCCGACGACCGCGATCGTAAGCTACCAAGTGCAGCGGGAGAGAGCCTGCAGCGCGGAGGAGATCCACCGGCAACTCACCGCCCACGCGGTCAAGACGCCGTCCATCCACTCCCCGCGAGCGTCGCCAGCCGAGGGCGCCGTCGCCATGCCTAACGGGGCCGCCGCCCCAGGTCCAGGTTCCTCCACGATGGCCGGAGTGTCGAGATCTGCCACGAGCGACGAGATCCGGCACCGCGCGGCCGACGCCATCGCCCAAGCCCGCCGTCGACCAATCCCGCCGCCGCCGGGAGCCCGCACGCTGCCGGGAATCCCACACCCATGGATCTGGGCGCCCGAGCACCGCCGCGAGCCCGCCGCCTCCGGGATCCGCCACACCGTCGGGAGGGCCGCACCTCGCGGATCAGGACGCCCGCGCCGCCGCGGATCCGGGAGAGGGAGGAGAGACCCTCCGCCGCCGCCGTCGCACGCACGGGCTTTGCCCGACGCCGACCATCGGCAGCGGCGGAGGGGAGAAGGGCGTTGGAGGGTTACTAGGCGGCGGCGGCGGCTGAGCCCTCCCGAGCCGCCCGCGGGGGAGGCGACGCGAGAGGGAGTGATCTAAACGTTCTTATATTTCTTTAGTCAGCGTACAAGATTGATAATAAAGTTTTATAGATATGTTCGAGATGTATCAGGGTTGTGGGCAACGGAGATATGAGCCAGGAAAGGGAGGTGATGACCTATTTATAGCCACAGACCGAGGGCAGTTGGGCATGCGGCGGACACCATTAATTGAGCCGGTCCCCAGTGATGTGTGTTTTCCTGTCCGCGTCATTGGTAGAGGGAGAAAAAAAAGCGGGAGGATGAGTAGAGAGGTGAAACTTTCCCTCCGGCGTGACCGGTTGGCAATGAAGAGCACTCTAAAGCAATGCCCCAGAGGTTTGCGCGGACTCAATTTAGAGCCTCTTCAAAAAATTATGGTGATCATGTCGGATGGCTACTCTGGTAAAGCATGTTTTTCAGCCAAAATCTCTATACAAGTGGTTATTATGGCGATCGGTTCGATATGGCGACTCTGCTAGATTTTTGCTCTTAGAACATCAAACCTCCCTCGTAGAAATAACTTGAGAATTAAACAAATTGAAGATTCAGTTCTACGTATTTGGTTACATTGAGTTTCTATCATTCATAATGTTTTCAACTGATCTTATGCCTGTGTCATCGAAATAAAAGTTTGTGTGCCTATATCTCGCGTGACCACACGGACGCAAAGTGCAGAGACGTTGGGAATGGCCAGAAGTACAGGGGGCTATGGCCTAAATTGTCGCCTCGTGATGCATTATTGGACGCCGGTGATAAGTATTTTATAAAGCATTTTACAGCATGAACCATATAAAAAATTACTAAATTGGATGAATAGGAAACATGTTATACAATAGGAAATCATAGTGGTCAAAAGTGAAAAGATGATAGCGCGCACAAATTGTAGAAGTGAAAATGAAGTTGATGAAAAGTCGGGTACTCATGAACTGACGTAAAGTTAGAATATCTGTTTGGATGGTTAGGAGGCTAGTTGTACCCTCGGGCCACCATGTATGAAACCCAGTTTTGACTCTTTGGTCTCTTATAAAAAGGTGAAATGTTGTTTTAGCGGAAGGTGACATTTTCGTCGATAACGAGACGTATATGGTCTCTTCATCAATCTCAAGACTAGCCTTCTCAATTTCTCGGAAATGCTTATAGAGTTAGCATGTGCCAAGTACTGTGTTTCTAAAAAAGAAAATCCTCGCATCCATTACTTCTAGCCGTGTCCATGTGAATAAGGATGATTTTGCACAATTAATTCGAAATTCTGGTTTTGTAGTACCACTGGAAACATATTCATTGACATGGCATTATACAAACTAAAACAAACTCTACGCCGTCTTTCAATGTAGTGGATCGAAAGGCAAATAAATACTAAGCAATTAAGATCATTACAAGGCATGCATGTGCTGTCAGGAAAATAATTTGTTTGAAAAGACATAATCTGAAAATTTGTTCAATCTTAGTCGACATCGGCGTGCAAGATTTTAATTTTTCTATGCTGTAAGAACGAGCACTACAATATGTTTTCACTAGATAAACAAAATATTGCATCACGGTGAATATTTTTTTAATCTATATGACATATCTGTAAAATTGATTGACACTATAACATGGTGATTTTTTTAAGATTTGAATGAACAAAATTCTATAATGAATTGTGAATTCGACTAAGAATTGGACTACTACATAGAAGCTCTAAGAGAATGAAGGTCGAAGAAATCATATTGGCGGCAATTGGTTAGTTAACACCGGGTCAACAACCCGGGTCGATGCTAGTCGTTGGCAGTTCATTTGGCTGCGCAATCGAAGGTAAGGTGCCGGGCAAGATTACGAACTTCCCACAGCGGCCTAACCTGATCTCGATGAGATGCCCCCTAGATTTGGGATCACTTTTCGGTGTTCCGGATTGCTGCTCAATGGCATATATCATCTCGGATTGCCTCAAGAAGCCTGCGTCTCTAGCTCAAGATCCTCGAATCAGATTTTCGGGGATTGCTCACCTCCATTGTTGGTTCTCAAAGATACGGGAGGTTTTAGATTCGTTTAAAGGAGGCGGGTCAGAAACGTTCGAACGAACAGGTGCATCAATGATGATCGCTGAGCCACATCGTGACTTTCTCCTTCCAATGGTTTCGATGATGCAGCCAACAATTTCTACAATCAGTTTTGGCTTTCGCTGGTCCCTAAGGTTAATCCTACCAGGGTTCATGATTTGAGGAACATCATGTTATAAAACCTCAGGTACGATTTAGTGGCTTTGGTGTGATCTAGCGCCGTAAAGACGTATTACTACCTCTCAGTGTTGGCTAATAATTGATATCTTTCTCCTTTTTTGCGGGTAAAATTAAGTTATTTCTCAAAAATCGGGATGACTAACCTATTGATGCAAGCAACCATTCGTTAGATACTTAATTAAAAATTGGTTGCTCATAATATACACGATTTCGCTAAGAGATGACAGACATCCGATTGTACTTCGTATATGAGCCAATCAGCCAAAAAGCAGTTTTGGTAGGATTCAAATCATTAGGGAGTTGATTCGCAGTATTGGAATCCGAAGGTTTTTTCTGTCCATAGAATTCATTTGTACTCTATTTTGAAGGAAATTCCATCCACTCGAACCTCTTTCAAAAATTTATTTGTTTTATCTGCACTATCAAATACTTTTTATCCAAATTTGTGTAGTTTTGTAATCCTATAGAATAGAAGAGGTCATGTCACTCTACTCCCACGTATTTCCTATCCATGTACTTTGAAAATCCGGTTAATAAAAGAAGGCATGATCTAATTGCGACAAATAAAGAGAACAAGACATGGCACGCATTTTCTGTACAACAAGAAATAAAAATTGATAGCTGATGATATATACAAAAACTAGGTAATAGCCCCGTTACCAACACTCCTGAATCTATGTCACGCATTTGTCTTTTTTTCTTTTGAAGTTTTTGATCCACGCAATCGAACACTCAATGTCAGCCAGGACTCTAGAGTCACGCAAAACCGCTGAAGGAGAACTTGTGGGTTGACGGTAAAAGATTCTCAGATGAACAGAATCTCAGATGAAAGGTTTCAAGCAAGACGTTAACGGAAGGTAACACTACAATGTCACATATTAATGGCTAATGAATTACGACAGATGTGAGCTAAACAAAGGTGGTGCATGGTTCGGTGCATGCTCGTGGCGGCCAAAAAAAAGAATCGAACTAGCTATCTACAATGTCACATATTAATTCTACGTGTGGTCTACGTGTAAGTTGTCTGTAAAAATTTCAGGTATAATTCAAATTTATACGATAAAGAAGAAGAGGGAAGGATGACACAGGTTTCACCGACGAAGGTAGGGACGAAACTTGACTAGTGCGGGTTGGGGGCCTCTCGTTCGGACCACCGCTCGAAGTAGATATCTACCTCTACGGAGACAGGGACGACACGAAGAGGCGAGGCAAGGATGGGAGAAGAGTTGGACGGCTAGAGTCCTATCCATGTGAGGAAACGGCCGGAGGTTGAAGGAACTACTACACGTATCTGTCCTTGGATTTAAATTAGACGGCTAAAGAAAATGAACTTACACATAAAAAAATTAGGCTACGCATGGCCAATAATCCCTTAATTCAAGGAGAGGTTGTCTTGTGCAACAAGGAAATTATCGTTACTCCCTTAATTCTTGTACTACCAAACTACCAGCCTCCTCCATCTAAACCATCTATGTGGATCCATAACGGTGCAACTAATTTCCTTCCTCTTTACGACCGATTTCCATCAGCGCGAGATGCCGTGGCCGTGGGAGAAGGCGGCCCTGGTGGACGCGCGGTTCTGCAAGAGCCACACGACGATGTTAACGGTGACCCGATCGGACTCCCCGCGGGGCTACGGGTTCGCCGCCATGGACGCGGCCGGCGGCGTGGCCGTGATGCAGGTGGAGACCTCCTACTTCAGCCGTGACCGCGATCTGCGTTCGTTCCTCTTCCTATGCGCCGCCTCGGGTCGCCCCTTGCTCTTTGTCGAGGAGTCCCCGTGGACAGGCTCTTCCTCGCCGTGGACAGGGCGGGGCTTTTCGAGCGGACGACCAACGTCAACGTGTTCCTCGACGGCAACTCCTCCGGTGAGGGGGCGCCGGATTTGGCCGTTGAGAGCAGCTAGTACGGCAACGCGATGATCGTACATGAGGGGGGGGGGGGGGGGGGGGGGGGGGGGGACCTTTTGGGGCGCGCTGGGTGGAGAGTGCGCGTACAACGTGAGGGTCAACCCGGGCGTCGACCAAGCGTTCGTCCTGGCGCTCACCGTGGTTCTCGACCTGATGCCTGATGCACAATCCTGATTATCGTTCACACTGTACATGTGGACGTAGGAGATAACTAGAATTCCTGATCACTGCCATTAGAAGAAATCATGTGTAATGGCAAATAGCGCAGCCTAAATATTTTGATCTTCTTGTGCTTAATCAAAGTTGTAAATATCGGGCTAAATTGACGCTATAGAACGTTTGTTAACTCGAGGAACAAGACAGAACATTGCATCTAATTGTTTTGTTTTCTTTTAGATTATGTTGAGTTGTAAAAGAAACGTTCCCTTCTCAGTGACGGTGTTAGTCCTCATCGAGTTATAGTGGGAGCAACATAGTTAGTAACATACATTTCACATAGGTAAAATAGATAATGTGGCAAACAATTAAAGAGGGGAGAGACAAATAGAGTAACATAATATGCAATTGTGCCACAATGACAGTGAGATGCCGTTACAAGGTGAGGCGATGAGATGCGGCTAAGAAGGTGTATGATGGCGCGATGTTGTCATTCAGGTCGGTGCGACACCGACAACGGTGGTGCGATGCCATCGTCATTGTTAGAATAAACCGCCAATGCAAGATCATAGACGACACACCGAGGCACGATATTTGTTAACGAGGTTCACCGATATGGCTACATCCCCGAGGCATGACTACGGGCGCTCCTTCCCAAGATACCGCAACACCGGCCGGCCGGCTCCCCCGCGTACCTATTGCTATCAAGTCGTCATGGGTTACAACGTGTGGTGCCCCTCGATATATAAGAGGCCTAGGATACAACGTGTCCGACTCCTACAAGACTCGTACCTATCCACACCAATTACAACTCCAAGTCCACATAACCCCTTCCGTACATAATATTCGACAAAAATATAACAAACTCCACCTTGGCGAATATTCTCCACCATCTAGAAGTCGTCCATGCGTCGAGCCTCCATGTACTCCGGACTTGGGTTGTCTTCTTTGTAGCTTACTTAGAGCTACTCGACAGGCCTAACCCGCCGCCACCGTGAGATTCCGCTGCTACTCCTGCTGCTCCACTCTTCATGACTCCACCTGCAATAGTGCTCCCTTGCAACTTGTAAAGATGCGAAGCCGTCCTCTCTCCTATCATCACGGTCACCTCATCTTCTATGATTTCCATGGTCTTCTTATCCCGATCACAACGGAATTCCATACCACCATCATGAAGAACACCAAGCGAAATTAGATTCCTCCTTAGCCCTGGTACATACCTGACTCCCCGAAGCATCCGCTCAACTCCGTCAAACATCTTGATTTGATGTCACCTACTCCAGCAACACGACAACCAGTGTCATCGCCCACATAGGGAAAACCAAACTCACCAGACTTGTACGAAGAGAACCACTCCCTGTTGGGCGTCGCGTGAAAAAAGAGCAAGCCGAATCCAGCATCCACGCTTCAGTTTTAGTTGACCATCTGTCTGATACTACGAGGGCATCACTACTGTCATCTGAGTCATCACCATGAGTAGACAGGTTAGCACTAGCCCCACCCTTCAGTTCTGGGCATTCCCTCTTTATATGTCCCCAATCCTTGCACCTGTAGCGCTGCACCTTTTTCTTCTTTTTCTTCTCTGCCTCTTGTCCCTTCCTGAGCTGATAACGTTTGACTGCCAACCCCAAACCTTGAGTACTAGCCCTTTCAGTAGCATTCTTTTGCTTCCTCAACTCATGCCCAAGCAACGCTGCCGTGACTTCCTCATTATTGACGTTTGTCTTTCCATGTGTCAACGTAATGACCAAATGCTCATAGGACGATGGCAACGAAACAAGAAGAAGTAGTGCCTTGTCCTCATCATCAATCTTCACATCCAGACGCGCTAGATCCGTGACCAACTGATTAAAGGCATTCACATGCTCCACAAGATCCGACCCCTCCTACATCTTCAGCCCATAGAACTTTTGCTTCAAATACAGCTTATTGGTCGCTGACTTGGACATATAACGACTTGCCAACTTGTCCCAAATTCCCTTAGGAGAATCTTCGTCCATGACATGATACATGACCTGATCCGCAAGACAAAGCCGTATGGTAGCGGCCGCCCGCACTTGCATATCCTCCCACGCATCATCCTCAACCTTGGTCGGCTTCATCTCATGCAAACCCTTCAAGATTCCCTGCTGCGCCAGAAGATCCTTGACTCTTGTCTGCCATAGACCGAAGTTACCCGTGCCATCGAATTTCTCCACCTCAAATTTGGTAAACCCCGGCGCCATGCCGAGCCGCGATCTAACCGACCTGTTACCGCCGGTCTGACCGCCCTTGCTTGCCTCTGTGACTTCCTCACGAAAAAGATCACCGATCCCGAACTCCTCGTCTGAAGCCACGCCGCAGTACGCGATCTACCAAGAAATATCACCAACACAACGTCCCTGTCCGCCTTTCAGAAATTCCCGTGAAGCCTCTTGCCGCGACGCCGCAGATTAATTCTGCTCAAAGCAACTCGTCCGCTCCACCTTTTTCCTGAACTTGCAGACTAATTTCTGTTGTGCCTGCTAGCCTCGTCGCCCCCAGCCTTTTATTACCGCTGCTAGACCCGGCCCTTTTCCCCCCTTGACACGGAAGACGAGTCCAAAGCTGCCACGGTTTGCACGGAATCTCCGAATCAAGTCCAACGCCAAACCGGCACAGACCCAAACATGAGTTAATTACACCCGAGATACAACAACTTGCATCAAGTTAACAGATTCATACACAATCTTGAAAACTCCAAAAAAGTCATACACCAACTCGTCTGCCGTAACAAATGACTACAAATATGATTCGTAGTTGCCACGTCGCTCGCCACGTCCTCGCTGCCCACACGCCATCATGTACATTTATGCAAAAAAAAAAAAACCTACGGCGTGTACATTGGCAGTGAAATGCCCCGCTCCTCTGTTCCAAAATTCCCCACCCGTGGCGAACCCTAAGCCTGGTTGCAACTCGAGGCGGCGACACGGATGGAGGGAAGAAGTTCGGGCTCCGGGTTCGGCCTCGTCGACGGCGACAAGCAGTTGTTGTCCACCCCTTGTAGGCAATCCTGGCGGTGGACAAAGTTCAGTATTCAGAAAATCAAAGTTCAGACCATTAAAACTGCTGCTGCATACATACATGCATTCAGACATTTTCAGGTTTCAGACAAATTCAGTACAATCCAGTTTTAGTGATAAAAAAATCAGAAAAATAAGCACCTATTTATGTCAAATTCGGCACAACGTATACAGAGATACGACTAAAGTTCAGCGTTCCTCGAGTCAAATTTCAGTCCCGTACATTCTGGTCTATATAGGATGCCATTTTGAACAAAGAAAACAAAGTGCTTTCATATATGCATATGCAGAAAACTACATCAAACTACTCATATAAATTCAGGCGTTTTAATCTTCAGTACATAATGCATCATAAAAATCACCGAACCGTAATTAGGTAGGCTAGTTTACCTACTTTAAATACTGCTGAGCCCCTACCTTCTAACCTGTACGATCAGATCAAAAAATCAAGTACAAAGGCTTGACACGAGTCTGTTTTTTTTGACACGAGTCTGTTGCTACAACTCGGCGGCGTCCTGTGATTAGTCTCGCGTATGTGAGCTTCTCAAGTTTTCGTACCCGGCTGCCCCAGCGACTTGATCGCTAGCTTAAAGCTAACTAGCTAGCGTAGTTGCTCCGGGATCCATCCAATCAAACTGGTCTACCTTCGTACGTTCGAGTATTGACGGAAAGAACTGGTCGGCTGATCGCGACTAGTCGAGGCTTTGCCAACACTCTCGTTTATGGATTATATGCATCAGAAAATTTCCCCTTAATCTCGACCACACCAACCGACCCTCTCAATCCCGTTTGGGCATATGAATTCCATTGTCAAACCTAGAAACCTAGGAACCCAAACCCCAATCGTCCTAAACCTAACAAAAATCTTGGATCATAGCCAAACTGAAAATCTAACAAAAAGGGGGAAAAGAAAAGCGGCGGCAAGGTGATGGATGGATTCCAGACATGCCGTACGCCGGCAGGAACTCCGACACGGCCCGTATGACCGGTCACATGCCTCGTCGCTTGCCGCCAACGAGTCCAAACCAGCGCCGCTCGATCGCCTCCGAGAGTTTGAGGTGGGACACGAAAAAGGCAGGGTTTTGGGATGGCTTTGGGAGGTCGTCTTACGAATCTTTCATAGGGTGTGTCTAGGTCTTAGTCGACTGAGACTTCGCGTAATATAGTATGCAAGAAGGAAAAAAAAAACTAAATTTTTTTTGTTTGCACAAATCTCGATGCAAGATCAACGGATTATAGTATCGACTTAGACTTCGCGAAGTCTAAGTCGACTGATTTCTTGCAAAGCTGTTCATAATATGAGATTGGTCTTGGAAAATCTACATCATATCATCCCACACAACTGAGGGCGTCGTCGGGTAATATTACACGTCGTAGGTTTTTTTTTCTGCACAAATGTTCATGTGTGCGTGTCGGCAACGCGTGCCACGTGGCTCGTGCGGATCACATTTGTAGTCATTTGTTACAGCAGATGAGTTACTGTATGACTTTTCTGGAGTTTTCAAGATTGTGTATGAACATGTTAAATTGGTACAAGTTGTTGTACCTCGGATGTAATTAACTCCCCAAACATGTACGCGCACATATTTCCTGATTTTAATCATAAACTCCGTGTAGGCAGGCTTGTCCCCTGGATCACGCACACGTCATCTTCCTTTTAAATTGGAATCGCATGCATGTACACTATCCCCTGGACTCCTGCACTAGCCGTAATCGTTTCTTATTTATTTATTTCCTTGTGCCATCCATGCCATCCATCGGAGACCTGCTGCCGCATGCTACCGTGCCTGACGTGCGTACGTAACACTACCACCGTAGCTTTCCTTTTCTCGATGGAAAAAACACGCCGTTGTTTCCGACGACAGCTCATACCTCTGATCTTGGTTCTCGCCAGCGATCTGCAACATGCCCTGTCGCGCGTACTCGCCGTACGCCAACCCTGCTGCAACAGTTGCCTCCTCGCGCATCATCCGTGCACGAGCCATGTCATACCCTGGTCATCTACGTCGCCGACACAACCCGTCCGCAGTGCCGCGCCGCCGCCCTTGTACAACACCGAGCGCATCATCTCGATGCTCTCTCACTCCGATCTATCCGGCCGTCCCCCACGTCTGGTTGTCGGTCTGATCGCGAGCCGAATCCGTCGCCTCCGCAACGTCTTCAACAGCCACTACGCCGGTCTGATTGCCACGTCTAGCCGATCCTTACCGACCGCAGCCCATCGAACGGTCCAAGCCTCCTGCCCAAAGTGTCCGACACCACCGACCGTATCTACGATCGCCGCCATGCTCCACCTTGCACCAATCGGACGTTCCCTGGCACCCGTCGAGCATGATCCTCGTACCTCCAGATGATCTTCCGCATAGCCTTCTCGTAACCTTGCTCATGATACCACTTGTTAGAATAAACCGCTAATGCAAGATCATAGACGACACACCGAGGCACGATATTTGTTAACGAGGTTCACCGATATGGCTACATCCCCGGGGCATGACTACGGACGCTCCTCCCCAAGATACCGCAACACCGGCCGCCCGGGTGCCGGCACAAGCCGCTGGCTGCCCCGCGTACCTATTGCTATCAAGTCGTCATGGGTTACAACGTGTGGTGCCCCTCGATATATAAAAGGCCTAGGATACAACGTGTCCGACTCCTACACGACTCGTACCTATCCACACGCCAATTACAACTCCAAGTCCACGTAACCCCTTGCGTACATAATATTCGACACAAATATAACAGTCATCATGGAGAGTTGGTGCGAAGCCAACAAAAGTTGCATTGCGATGCTGCTTTAAGCTAGACGGCATGGTGACCACTGTTGCGATGGCATGGTTGACGCCATGATGGTGATGTCGAGTTTGGCGCGGTGATGGTGTCGTCTACGACAAGGTGCGCGTGATCGGCGCTATGACGGCGTCCATGACGAGATGGAGTGGAGCTCGCCGCTGCCAAGGCATCATCCATGCATATTTTGGTGAGCTATCATGTCAAGATTAAAAGAAAAAATGTTAGAGTTAATCATGTCAAGATTAAGGGAAAATGTTAGAGTTAATCTTGACATGAGTCATGTGGACGTGCATGTGTGCACATTGTGTAATTTCTGGCTGGCCAATGCATGAGGGTATGGTTGAGTAGTATAGGTAATTCGTGGCCGAGTGATTCGGTCAAGTCGTTGTTAGTTGCAGTTAGCTAGCTTCATGGGTGAGTTTGTTAGTGCCGGTGTGTTACCATCAATTAGCATCAAAGCCTTGTTGACCTGAGGCGATGGTGGCGGTGCGGCGGAGTTCATATGAGATGGAGGTCGGCAGCGCAAGGTGGAAGTTGTTGGCGGTACGATGCTGATAGCGGCCGCTAAGTGTCTCCACCATCGCCGAGTTGCGTCACAAGCGATGGAGAAAGGTATGATGCCCGGTAAGTTGCGTCACCGGCGGCAAGAGGTGATAGCCATGGAGCGAGGCCATTACCATGAGGAGTTCATCGTCCATGTAGGATTCGTCGATAAGGTGCGTCATCGGTGACAACATTGAGGTGAGTCACTGGCGAATTGGGGCACCGGTGGCAAACATGTGGCTGCGGTGTGATGCCGCAAGTGAAGACGGAGGTGCGATGCTGTCGCTCGGGTCAGTACGATGCCGATGGCGGTGGACGGTGGTGCGATGCCATCGTCATCAAGGAGTGCTGGTGCGAAGCCAACAAATGTTGTGGTGCGATGTTGCGGCATGGTGTGAGTGTACGGTGCTGCAATGGTATCGTCGTCGGGGAGATGGAGTGGTCTCGGCGCTGCGAAGTTCATCCATGACATGGTGCAGCTATTGCACACGTATGACAAAAAGGTACAAGTGATTCACATAGATTAGTCCATGAGTCCATATCAAGATTAGAAGGAAAATTGTTAGCATTAATCTTGACATTAGTTGCACACATGCATGTGTACGTGCTAGACTGCTAGTGGCTGAGTATGGCCGCTGAACGTGGTAGTGGGTTAGTGCATGGAATCATGGGTTAGTAGCGTGAGTGGTGGGTCAGCTTGTTAGCTGCGCATGTACTCCCTCCTTTTCGGTTTATAGGGCTCAAATCTGAAATCTCATTAACCAAGGTAAACTTTGAATGGATGACACGAGTTTTGTGGATACAAAACTACCCAATGAAGTATTCTCCACTTATTCAACTCCCAAGGCAATGAATGCAGCACCCTCCCTCTCATTGGACTTCTATGATGCATGTAGAATAAGATGCATGCATGGCCACTAATTCCATCACTTTTATTAAATGTGGCGTGGGACTCAAAGCTCCTTAACTCAATTGGACTCAAATTGAGCCTAATATAATGGAAATCAGAAATTTTTGAGATGAGCCCTATAAACCGGAAAGGAGGGAGTATATATTATGCATTGGATTCATGAGAAAGAAGAAGCTGTGAGGGCTGTGGAAAAGATGCAACACTTGTGGTTGTCAAGGAAGTGCCTCACGACGCTGATAGGACCCCGAAACGTTGCTCATAACCGCCCAGAAAAAGGCGATCGGGAGACGACGCGGACGGTTCCTTGCTGAACGCCGGTGAGTCCACGGCCTCCGCCCCCTCTATTTGCCGCCCCAGTGGTGGGTGGAGGGGGCGGATCTCGTTTCTCATCCATGGTGTTCGTCTATGTAGGGTTTGTGTTTCATTTGGTGGCGCTGGAGCGGTGAGGATGGTGCCACGTCGAATAAATTTGCTTCGGCTTCTTTCTCACCACGATGACAACATTCATGGCGGCGGCGAGAAGTCGGTAGCCTTGTTTTCTTGTTGGCTATTCAAGACAGTGAGATTAGTTGTTTGTTGTGTCGTCTATGGCTCTCGTCTTTGGCAGCGGCGCCATGGGTCAGGACAAGATGTTAGTCCAGAAGTGGGATCTGTGGTCAGATGGCAGTAGTTTTAACGTTCTCCTCCAACTTCATCGGCGGGAAGCGATGGATCCGGATCTAGGCCACCATGGCGATGTTCCCCGGCCGACATGCCACATAGAGAAGTGCCTGGCTGCTTGCAGCGGGTCTGTTCATCGGCTCTAAAAGCCAATTTGGCGATGGTCCTGCCCTCGATCTTGAGATGTTGGAGGCTGCACTTATCTTTCAGCGAGTGCCTCGGTGATGCCGGAGTTTGGTGGCAGTTGTTGGCTTTAATATGTGCAGAGACCTCAAGGAAACTTTGTTTAAAATTTATTTTCTTGAGATCCTTTCTGCATAGTTTATGTGACATTTTTCTTCGTCTTGTTTGTCTGATGATCTTCACGTATGTTTGTACTAATTATACTATGTTTATTTAATATAAAATACGTGGTTACTCCAAATAGGAAGTGCCTCACGACAAAGCTGGTTGGTTTTCTTCTTTCGTACATGCGTGTGTATGTGTGTGTTTTCCCCTGGTGTGTGTTCTTGTGTTCGTGAGAGGGTTTAGAGGTAGAGGAAGCGCCGAAGCGGTGCTGCGAAGAAGCGGCGCCAACATCCCACTTTTTGTCTATATGGTATAACGGTCGCGAGAGATGTCCTCCAACAATCAAAGGATTTCACATTTTATAGAATAATTATTTATTCGTTTAGACTAGTCCTAGTGAGGATAACATATGTAGTAACATATATTCCACATAAGTAAAATAGATAATGGTTCTCAAAAAAAAAGTGATAAACAATTAAACGGAAAAGAGACAAATAAAGTAACATAATATGTTACCATCACATAGTGCTTTTCAATAGTAAAAGATGACTATAATAAATAATAAATTAGGGTGTCTATGTCACTAGTATCGTAAATATTTTACTCTTTACTGTAACTAGCCTTAGCGAGCGAGAGGATTAACCACATGACCAAGAAACAATACTGCATCTGTCTTCTCCTCAACCACGGCAAATAAGAAGGGCCGGTCCGCCACAAAATCTACTTCATGCCCTGGTCCCACACTACCATACATGAATACGGCCGTGGCAGCGGCAGCCACGGTGCCTACCTCGTCCACCTCGACGGTGGCCTTATGATGCACCCTGATGGCCGGCCCCTTACCCCCGCCGCTGAGCATGCCAGAGAAGTCGCCGCCTTCGAAAGCCTTAGTCACACCAAGCTTCTTCATGGCCGACGACGCCTCGAACTCAAACGTGAAGTTGAACTTGGGGACCATGAACCGCCCGACTGGAACCTCCTCCGCCGGCGTGTGCTTCTTGAAGAATTCCGGCGTCGACACGGCCTTGTCGTACAGATCGGCGAGGCTGACGGTGTCGTTGTCCGGTACTAGGATAAGCATGTAGAATTCCGCTTGCTGTTGGACGTCGTTCTTGTAGGGCAGCTTGAGGGCCCTGAAGCCCGGGTAGAGGGCGATGTGCTGTGACTGGCTTGTGGTCATGGATGGCACGCGCACGGTGGCGCCGCCTGGGATGTGGAACGGCGCGGTGGAGACGTCGAAGGGCTGAGACCACGCCCCTTTGAAGTAGAGCGCGTTGGCGAGGACGACCGCCGTGGACGAGTCGACGGAGCCCGGAGGGAGGACTTCGCGGACGAGCGTTTTCGTCGCGTCCGCCACGAAGGCGTTCACGCGCTGCCTCGCCTGCTCGGCCTCCGACACGAAGTCCACGGATTCCGCCGTGGCGTTGTACCGCGACGCGGCGGTGGCCGTGAACCCTGGCTTGAGCGCCAGCCTCCCGTCCACCCACACGCCGCTGGCGAAGAACGTCTGCGCTATGCCGTTGAGCCTGCCGACGAGCTCGGTCGCCTTCGCGCGGTGCAGCTTGTCGAGCGACGCCGATCCGAGGAACCCCAGGAGCTGGCTAAGCGTGTCGCCCCGCGCGCCGGCGGCCACCATCCCGAGCGCCGCGTGGATGGACAGCGGCGAGACGACGAAGTTGCGCCACGTGCCGCCTTCCGCCCGGACGCCGGCCTCCCTGGCGAGAGCCATGCACGACGCGTTCCCGACCGCGTCTTTGCCTACCACGAGGAACACGGTCAAGCTGAGGCGCCATGCGGCTAACAGGGTCAAGCAGAGCACAAACTTCCCGAAGGGCGACATCGGAATCGCTGGACTTGGCCGTGTGCTTGATCGCGCCTTCGCGGTTAGATTCAGAGAAGATTAGAAGCTTTCTACCATCGATGGGAGCCGCGTTGTGTTTATTTATGGGAGACAGGAACAGCGCCTGTCGTAGTGTATAGATCTACGATGATCGCTAGGACTAGGACTCATCGATACATCAGGAGTCGGAGTAGGAAACGAGAGAGGTAATTAAAAGAGATTACAAGAGATTGTAAACACATATTCTAACACCCTTTGTTAATCTAAACTAGGCTAGGAGTTAATTAAATTGCACGAACTGTTGTCAAACATACGTTTTTTCTTTTCTTCCAACGGCAACAACTTGGAGTTGGGAGTCAAACATACGTTTCTTTCTTTTCTTTGTTGCGATGAGGCAAACAAAGGAGTTTGAGAAGAACTAAACACCTCAATTCCTTTGACATAATTCTGTCAAAAAAAAAAACATTATCCTTTGACATAATGTCTTGCACGGCAATCTCGCATCTCTAAAAAAAATAGTCTTGTACAACAAGGAAAAAAAAATCCTTGACGAGGACGGCGAATATACACGCCAAAGCTCATCCCTTCCTGCACCCAATTAATTACCAACCTAATCGATCGATCTAGCAGCTACCATCTCCGTCCTCCGGTGCATTGCTTCATCGATCGTCGGTCACGACTCACGGACAGCGGGAGATGCCGTGGCGGTCGGAGACGTCGGCGATGGTGGACGGGAAGTTTGTGGCGTCGCACCCGACGGCGTTCGCGGTGACCAAGCTGTACACCTGGATGGGCGCCGTCTTGGCGGTCAGGAACTCGGCCACCGGCGCGGCCGTGATGGAGGTGGAGACCGTCGAGGTTGGCTACCGCAACCTACGCGCCCTCGTCTTGCTGGACGCCGCCTCGCGCCGCCCCCTGCTCACCGTGGAGGAGGTGGGCACAAACCGGAAGCGCTGGCAGGCGATCAGGGGCGGGGGCGCGAGCCGGAGCAACCGGCTGTTCGTCGCCATCGACAGGACGGGGTTTTTCGAGACGGGGGTCCTGGTCGACGTGTTCCTGGAGGGCAATTCCACCGTCCACCCGGACTACATCGTCCACGGCAGCTATTTCAAAGGAGCAATGACCGTCTCCCGCGGCGGCGGCGGGGAAGCTGTTGCGCAGATGGGCATGGAGGACGGCAACAAATCGAGCGTGCTGAGCGGAGAGCACACGTACCATGTCAACATCGGTCCGGACGTGGACCAGGCGCTCGTCCTCGCACTCACCGTGATTGTCGACCAGAGGAACAATTATGATGTTGAAAGCTCAAGCTGTTCTTGTAACCATTCGTCTCACCGTGGAAGTAGATCAACGGGGAGCCGCAGTCATCAGTAGAATAAATCGTACGTGGAAGTACATCAATGTTTGAGAATAATGTTTGACAATCGTGCCGTTTTGCAAAGCCGTCAATCGTGGAGTAGCTTGATCTAATTTGTTTTTTTCTTCTTCTTTCCTTTTTAATTTGTTTGTGTTTTCATACATACTACTCCCTCCGTCCCAAAATAAGTGTCGCAGCGACACTTATTTTGGGACGGAGGGAGTACAAGGGTTGGCCGCACTTTGCTGAGTAGTTGGTTTTGTTGGATTTCTTAAGAAAACGCCCTGTTTCAATATATAAGGTGTATTACATTTTTAAAATTTAAACCTTTTAAGTTTGATCAAATTTGTAGAGAAATATATCAAAATTCATGATATCAAATCGGTATGGTTAGATTGACCATGAATGAAATTCCATATTTTTTGGGTCTCGATATTTACCACACGTGTGGCATTTTAGACATGCGCCCACACACCTCACTACTAGGAAAAGACCTGTTAGTGGCGCACCTGTTTTGGCCATTAATGGCGCACTATAGGTGCGCCACTATCATCACGCCACTAGTAACAAGTACTAATGGCGCACCCCTGGTGCGCCATTAGTATACCAGACAATAGTGGCGCACCTGGCAGTGCGCCATTACTATGTCCCCTGGTGCGCCATTACTATGCCTCCCAGGGGGCCATATTTACCTTGTGCTCTGGGTTACTAATGGCGCACTTCTAGATAATGCGCCACTAGTGTGTTTATTGCAGTGCGCCACTAAAGTGCAGTGTGGTGCGCCACTAGTATGAATATTAGGAATTTTTTTTTCTTTTCTGATATTTGCACAGGTTACAAAATATATTACTGCACAGAATATAGACGGCACAACATATAAACAGCAGATTTATTGAATACAATAGAAGATTAGTCTCCGAATACAATTCATCATATTAGTCTCCGAATTCAAAATACCGAACAAACTTAGAACATTACAAGTCTCGAGACCGCGAGTAGCGAGTTTGTCTTCACATTACAAGTCGATATCCATCATCTAAACTACCATCACATAGAAGAGAGAAGCGGTCATCACGATGAGCATCATCGCGATGAAACTGGTCTTCATCCGGTTCCTCCAACGCTCCCTCCTCTCTCCCGCCAGATAGCGCGCGTATCTAGCTTCCGCCTCCGCCCTAGTGGTGTACCCTTTGTAACTGTTACCGCTGAAACGATGAACCTGTTTCCGACACTCCTCCCAGTCGTCGTAGACTCCGGGAACCTTACCCTTGTACACGACATACCACGGCATCTCTATGCACTAGACAAACAAAACGTTAGTAGCAATTCACAGATAATACATAAGCAATATATAAGTATGCAACAAAAGGATCGGAAGAGAAAAGCAACACATTAATAGCACGATTCATGGTCCTACTAATAAATAGCATCGTTTACATATAAGTTGAACGACTATTCAAACTAAAGAGACATACAAGTTCATTAAAGTTTAATTACAACATGAGCTAATCGATATTTCAGAACTACATAGCATCACTACTTTCGACTCGACTCAGGGACCGGAGCGTGGATGAAGCCGCCGTCTATCGTGATGGTCATGAAATCGTGGTCGTTGTCAGCCTGCATTTGTAGCGTTGTTTCTATCTCACTGTTGGACGGTTGATATCTAAGGTAGAACTGCCCCGAGGTACGAAGGACATCTTGATGGATGATTTCCGCAAACTCCGACTGGATGCGAAAGAATTCTTGTCTGATGTCCGCGTCCTGGATTGCCGACAAGCGTGCGGCCCAATCTTTGAGATTATTTGGTAGCAGAAGGTGATTATGGTCCCGCACGATCGCCTGCATGTGATGGAGGGCGTAGTAGGCATCCTTCTGACCGCCAGGCGGCTGCTTGACGCAGGGGAACGTCATATTGTGGGTGAACACGTGCTTGCCGTACCTACAAATTGGCCTCTTGAAGGTGCCTCCAGATCTGGCGTAGCCGAGGAGAGCTTCATCAAGAACTTTCTTGATATTTGTGTAGTCTTTCTTCGACTGACGGTCCGAGTCGAAATACGTGGCCATGGAATATTTCGGGCTTAAGAGGATGAGTGTGCAATGTGTGTCACTGCACAAAACACGGAATGTTAGAAAAAAAAAAGAACGATCGAAATCTAAGAAATCATATGTTACGGGGCGGTGAGGGGATGACTTACTCGGGAAAGTAAGGCACGAGGAAGTTATCCTTATCTGGGTTCGCCAGAATGACGCCTTCGAGGTATGAACTCGCGACTTGCCGGTCCCCAGCGCTGCCCAAGATCTTGGCACGCATGTAGAAGGGGTCGACTATCACGATGTCCGGAGTCTTGTCTCTAATGATCCGCATCTCCATACTGAGCGAAAATAGCCGAATGAAGGTGTAGTGCAGCGGATGAAGGTTAAACATAGCGAAGATGTCATCAAACCGCAGGACGATCATACCCCCGATGGTGCTATCGACAAAGCCCTTGCCCTCTGGCACCTTGGCCACGAAAACCGGGTATGCCACATCATTCTCGGAGAGACGCCGCTTCTCTAAAGAAAGAACACTGTCATGCAGACTCCGCATAGCACCGGTTGCAGCATTGAGCATATTAGTCGATAGCATCGGCCTACCCGCCACATGCACCCTCCTCGAGATATCCTTAGGTGAAGGTGGCCCGTCCTGAGCACGGATCGTACTCGGTGCCGGCTGGCTCGCACCCTTAATCTTTCTTTTCCGTCCCTTCTTCTTCTGCTGTAATGGGATCGAGTTCTGCTCAGAGACCGCCTTCTGGAGTGTGTTGGGGCTGATAATATTTCGCCCCTCGGCTATCTGAGGCTCGGTGAAGGCAGCAGCTGGAGGCGTCTCCTGAGAACTGAACGCCAGACGACGCCTGTTGCAATTGGGTTTCTCCGCGGTACCAGGTAGATCGCGATCGTCTTTTGCAGGGTTGGGTTCTTGAGAAGGAGGCCCCAAGAATTCGTCACCGTACCCATGTTCGTTGAAGTACTTATCGACTTTGGTAAATGTACCATCGTCGTCGTCGTCGTCCGGATCCTGTGCCATATGCATGTCCGGATCCTGTGCCATATGCATGTCCGGCATGTCCGGTAGCGTTGCGGCGGTCTTGCCATGGCTTGGCGCCGGCACGACTGGCGGTGTTGTCTGTGGGGTGGTGTCCCCCGCCCCCAAACGAATCTGGCTCTTCGGCCAAAGCAGGGGCCAGCTTAAGCAGGCGCTGAGGGTCATCACATCATCTTCGTCGGCCCCAGCGGGTCGAAACGGAGGTAACAAGTCGTCGCAGCCCGGCAGCACCCGAACCAGTTGAACCCTATACACGGTGGGTGGCATCGGATTACCGTGGAACACGGGGTTGCCCGGTTGAACGATTCTGGCCTTGGCGACATCGATCAACTCGCCGCCCACGAAGTGCAGGAGAGTGCATGGAACGTCGGCGGCGCCCTGCGAAAACATGTAGGGCGTCAGGGATGCCCAGTCAAAGGCAAGGAGATGAAGTCATCGGCCGAGAGGCTTAGTTACCGTGATGGCGTCGAGCTCGGCTAATGTCGAGGCACCGCCAACGGCGGGCGTGCAAGTGACGGAGGGGCCGCTTGCTGCCGAGGTGCCGGCCGGCGTATTCTTCCCACACCTGGGTGCATTAAGCTCCAATGCCCGCGCCGGCGCCAGAGACACCAATGCCGCCTCCGCCGGAGACACCAATGGCGCCGCCGGCGCGTTGTGCGAGTTGCTGCCCGTGAAGCTGGGAATCGGGGGCGGCCCCTGTTGGCCGCCCGCAATCCACGCCTACAGCCCCTCAATCAAGGTAGGCACAATGGCGGTGATCGTCGCTCCCAGTTGGTCTCGCACTTGCTCTTGGACCATCTCCAGAATCCGCGCCACTTTTGCCTTGAGTTCTTGAACCTCGCGCTGCTGGCTTTCCGAGCTGGTCTTTCTCTCCTTTCGCCCAGCGGTATAGTATTCCGACCATTTCGTGGACAAGCCTTTGCCGGCCACACGACCAGCTGACGACGGCTTACTGAACATATCCTTGTTTTTCATTACGTTCAACGCCCTATTTAAAGTGGTGTCCCAAGGGGAGCTCTGAGACGACCCCGCGCTACTGCTTTCAGTGTCCTGCGGAAGGAACGTGAACCATTTAGAAATTTGGCTTCATTAATTAGAATGCAACCATATGGAGCTAATTACGCGGGGGTGTATTCCTTACCAGAACAAGCTCAAGCGCCTTGGTCTTCGGATCCGTGGTAAGCTTCTTTGTTACCGGGTCCACCTTGTACCGGGCCCTGACATAGTTCCTGGTCTGCTTGTCACGGTATTTATCGAAGAGGGGCGGTAGGCCTTGCTCGGCACGCTCCGCGTCCTCCTTGTCCCATATAGGTTCCGCCACTCTGTAACCGCCGGGACCGAGTTTGTGGACCCCTAAGTTCAAGTCCCGCATATCTTTCCCCCACTGACTTGATTCCGCGGACCCCGGGGACTCGCACTTGGCCTTGAACTCGAGGTAGTCAGCTCCGCTGATCGAAGGATTTGTCTCCTTGATCTTCTCATAACTATCACCTCTTAGAATCCTTCTCCTCACCGCGGCTCTCCAAGTAGCCAGGGCCGTGCTCATCTTCGTGAGGGCGGCACTGTTCACTTTATTCCCTGAGAGGCGTGTGTTTGCGACGTCACCGGGGAACGTATCCTTTGATGACACCATTCATCCTTTCGAACGGCATCATGCTGTGCAGGAACGTCGGCCCGAGTTGGATGATATCCTCCACGATATGGACCAGCAGATGCACCATAACGTCGAAGAATGCGGGCGGGAAGTACATCTCAAGCTCGCATAGTATCACCACGATCTTTTCCTGTAGCCTTCTGAGTTGCCTCACGCCAACCGACTTTCGAGAGATGACGTCGAAAAAGTTGCATAGGCCAAATAGCGTTTCACGGACGTGCACGTCCATGATCCCACGGATTGCAACTGGAAGTATCTGCGTCATCAGCACGTGACAGTCGTGAGACTTCATCCCGCTGAACTTTTGCTTCGCTGAGTCTAGGTATCTGCTTATCTTCCCCGCGTAACCGTAAGGAAGTTTTACTCCTACGAGGCAGGTGAAAAACTGCTCGATCTCCTCCTGACTTAGAGTGAAGCACGCGGGAGGGAAGTCATTTCCGATCTTCTTGGCCTTTTTGCCTTTGCGACGACTTTCCGTGTCCTTCGCCTCATCATCATCATAATCATCATCATCATCATTAGCGTGAAGCTCCTCCCTGATGCCCATTGATTTCAAGTCTGCCCTTGCTTTCGGCCCATCTTTGGTCCTCTCTGGCATGTTGAGCAGGGTACCAAGCAGACTCTCGCACACGTTCTTCGTGATATGCATGACATCAAGGCTGTGAGGCACACGGAGGATCTTCCAGTACGGCAAGTCCCAGAAAACAAACCTCGTTTTCCATACCTTCAGCAACGGCTCTGGCGCCTTTCGCTTCTTTCCCGGCTCTGGCGCCTTTCCCGGCTGTGGGCACTCTTTCCAAATTTTCAACAGCTCGTCTATTTCCTCGCCGCTCCTCGTACGCGGGCGTCTTCGGGGTTCGGTTTCACCATCGAACAGATCCTTGCGTTTTCTCCATGAGTCATCGTCGCGAAGCCACCTTCGATGTCCCATGAACACGGTTTTTGAAGACCCGGGATCTCTATCTAGCTGGCGATACGTTGTGTCATCCATGCACCTGACGCATCCAGAAAATCCGTGGACCACCTTCCCCGCGACATATCCGTAACCGAGATAGTCATGCACCGTCGTGAGCAGTGCGGCTCTCATAGGGAAATATTCTTTCTCTGCGGCGTCCCACGTATTGGCTGGCGTTTTCCACAGCGTGTCTAGCTCCTCTTTCAGCAGCCCCAGATACAGATTGATGTCGTTCCCTGGTTGTTTCGGCCCTTCAATTAGCATACTCATGTGAATGTACTTCCTCTTCATGCACAACCAGGGGGGAAGGTTGTACATCCACACAAACACAGGCCAGGTGCTATGTGTGCTTCTCTGGCTGCCAAACGGATTGACTCCATCGGTGCTCGCGCCCAGCACGATGTTCCTTGGATCGTCCCCAAATTCTGGGTGTTCGAAGTTCAACGCTTGCCACTGGCTCGCATCCTTAGGGTGACTCAGCATCTTGTCTTTTTTATTTATCTCCGGATCATTTCCGTCATCTTCTCGCTTCTTCTCCTCCCTATCCGCGTGCCAACGCAGGAGCTTTGCTACCTTAGGGTCCGCGAAATACCGCTGCAGACGAGGAGTGATCGGAAAGTACCACACCACTTTTCAAGGAGCTTTCTTCCTCTTCTTGTATCGAGTGACGCCGCACACCGGACATATGGTAGACTCCGCGTGCTCGTCCCGATAAATGATGCAATTGTTCATGCACACATGGTATTTCACGTGCGGTAAATCCAGAGGACACACGATTTTCTTCGCCTCCTCGAAACTGGTCGGGCACTTGTTCCCCTTGGGAAGACGTTCGTGCCAGAATGACATGTTCTCGTCGAAGCATGCGTCGGTCATTTTGTATTTTACCTTCATCTCCAGAGCCATGAGCGTTACTTTCAGGCGGGTATCCTCGGGCCTGCATCCTTCATACAATGGAGTAACCGCGTCTATCTCCAGTTGATCCAGCTTGGCTTTCTCTCGGGCGGCAGCTCTTGCGTTATCCGTCTGCTTGAGAAGCAGCTCTTGAATATGAGGGTCCTGCACCCAGCCCATCGATGGTCCATCGTCGTCTGCTCCGGCATCTTCATCTTCATGATCATGCCCTTCGTCTGCTCCGGCATCTTCCTCATCATCATGTCCGGCATCTTCTACATGATGACTGTGTACTACTGCATCTACTTCGTGATCATGTCCTGGAGATTCTTCGTCTTCTCGCCCGCCCTCGCCGCGGTTGTCTTGCTGCCCTTCCTCATTTCTTGCCCGACCCCCATGGACGACTTCATAATCATCTTCATCACCTTGCCACCGATAGCCATCCATGAAACCACGCAAGAGCAGGTGGTCCCGCACCTGTACGGAATCCGGGTCCATAAGGCTCTTCAGCTTGCATCTTCGACACGGACATCTTATCTCCGTCTCGTTCTTTTGAAGCATCTCGGCCTTCGCGGAGCTCAAAAACCTATTCACGATGCCTTCGGTCATCGTGCGGACCATGGTCGCCTGCGGGGTAGAGCAAAACGATATTTTAGAACCAAAAAAAAATTTGGCATGACTTTGCCTAAAAATAGGACCAAAAAGAATGCATAGTGCCAAATTCTCGCCGAAACGGAAATGAATCAACATTCCGGCAAAATATTGGCAACTATCGCATTTCAAATACCGGTACCTGCAAACACAAACATATGCAACACCACAAACATATGCAACACCACAAACATACGTAGATCTAGGCCATAAAAAGTGCATGTGCACGTTGTTGGAGGGAGAAAAAAGTAGATCTACAACATAAAGAAAGCTTTCCCCTTACTTACCTATCAAAAAAAGGAAATTTAACCACTTAATTTTGGTGAATCTATGGTGCAAATGAGGTGAGGAGGAGGAGGCACCCGAGACAAGCTTGGAGGAGGAGGTGGAGAGAATGAAGTGGGGAAAGTGAGTGTGGTAGGTGGCTGTCCAAAATATCTAGCTGCTCTCAGGTTACCAATGGCGCACCACCTTAAAATGCGCCATTAGTAACCCTGGTTACTAATGGCGCACCTGTCATGTGGTGCGCCATTACTAGTTTTGCAAAAAAAAATAAAAAAAAATTGTTAGTAGTGGCGCACCGTGGTTGGGGTGCGCCATTACTAGTTCAAACTAGTAATGGCGCACTATACCCTGGTGCGCCATTACTAGTTTTGAAAAAAAAAGTAAAAAAAAATTTGTGAGTAGTGGCGCACAGAGTGTGTGGTGCGCCATTACTAGTTAAAACTAGTAATGGCGCACTAGACCCTGGTACGCCATTACTAGTTTTGGAAAAAAAAATTATTAGTAGTGGCGCACCGTTGGTGTGGTGCGCCATTAGTGATATGGACACTAATGGCGTACCTACACATGGTGCGCCACTGCTATACCACATATGTGGTGCGCCATTAATGTCCATATTAGCTATAGCCCTTTTCCTAGTAGTGCCTTGTCACTACAGGAATCAGGCATTTTGCCGTCTGGGCGCTACAGACGGCAAAGAGCAAATTACAGACGGCAAAGATTTTGCCGTCAGCCCATGACGGCATACACAAAGTCGACAAAGGGTAGTTTTGCCGTCAGCCCACGGACGAGCAGACGGCAAATTTTTTGCCGTTAGTGAATTTATTTTGCCGTCAACAGGAATGGGTAGACGGCAAAAAAAAGTAACAGACGGAACGTCCGGCATGACGGACGGCGTTAGTCCTTTTTGCCGTCAGCTGGCTACAGGGCAGACGGCAAACATGGCCGTTTTGCCGTCATCGATCCCAAGTGCAGACAGCAAAAATCCAGGCCACGCTGCCAGGGTGTACAGGCTGCATTCATGTGGCTTCAACAACACATAACATATAAATATACTAAATATATAATAGTACTCCAAATGGAGAAGCGACGGGGAACGATCGAACAACCAACACTACAGTATCGGTCAACACACAAGACGAACAACTCTTTCTTCGTTGATTATTGGAACAGCAGGTTACACACAAAACAAAACGATTCTAGCCGACGACACTGCATCACGATACATCATCAGATCTGGACGTCGCGCCTCCCTGTGCCCGTGCTCGCCGGAGTAGCAGCAACCAGCAGCCGCGCCGGCAGAGGAGAGCAGCGGAGGCGGAGGCCCGTGGATCGAGAGAAGGGAGTGAGGGAGGAAGAGGAGCAGCCGAGCCGGACGCCGACGGCGCGCCGAGGCGGGCGGCCTGCGGAGGAGGCCGGAGGCGGGAGGAGGCGGAGCTTGGCGGAGGCCGGAGGCGGGCGGCGTGCGGAGGAGGCCGGAGGCAGGAGGCACGCCGAGGCGGGCGACGTGCGGAGGAGGCTGGAGGCGGGAGGTGCCGGAGCTTGGCGGAGGCCGGAGGCGGGCGGCGCACGGAGCTTGGCGGAGGCCGGAGGCGGGCGGCGCGCTGAGCCGGGCGGAGGCCGGAGGCGAGCGGCGCGCGCGCTGAGCCGGGGGAAGGCGGGCGGCGCGCTGAGCCGGGCGGAGGCCAGAGGCGAGCGGCGCGCGCGCTGAGCCGGGGGGAGGCGGGCGGAGGCGGCCGGCTGCTGGTGCTCCAGCCCCGTACGTGTATCACGCGAGATGGGTGTGGCAAGCGGCTCGATGGGTTCTGGATCGGGAGGAGATAACGTGGGGTGGGGGTGGGGTAGGATAAGGAAGAGAGAGAGAGTAGTGGGGGCACGGGTCAGATGGCGCGTGGGGCATGGGGCGGGTCAGACGGCGCGCGTTGGCTGGTTCGTGTGGGATGTTGGATGTGCGGACGAGATTTCGCCATGTCATCAATCCGCGTGATCGATCCGTGTGCTGTGCTTCTTCTTTGCCGTCATCAGTTTTTATTACAGACGGCAAAATATGCTTTGCCGTCATCAGTTTTATTACAGACGGCAAAATATGTCTTTGCCGTCATGAGGTTTTTTTACAGACGGCAAAATATGTCTTTGCCGTCATCCGTTTTTTTTTTACAGACGGCAAAATATTTTTACCGTCTGCAGTTTTTATTACAGACAGCAAAATATGTTTACGCCGTCAGTCATTCTTTGCCGTCAGCAGCTGACGGCAAAAGTGGTCTTTGCCGTCATCCACGACGAAAAGCTGACGGCAAAAATCTTCACACACGGCAAATTACCTGATTCCCGTAGTGTGTGTGGCATACGCAAGAGGCAGCCCACACGGGTCTTGTGTGGGCGAACAATAGAACTGCCCACACGTGTGGGCACGGCTACTTCGTGCCACACGCCCAACAAGTAGTAGTCATCCCCACCCGCGTGTGTGGCACGAAGCAAATCTACCCACACGTCCTCGCGCAGCTACATTAGTTACCCGCGGGATGGCAACTCTAGTTACCCCGGATGGCAACTGTAGTTGTAAAAGCATGGCCACTCTCTCTGTTTTGGTTAACTATAGTTACCCGCGGGGTAACACTTTAGTTACCCAGGGATAGTTGCCATGTGTGTTTACCTAGTTGCCGCGTGTGGTTCAACCATAGTTGACATGTATGGTTAATCGTAGTTGCCATGTGTGTTTACCTGGTTGCCACGTACGCGCAACTGCAGTTGCCATCTAGCTACGAATCGTAGTTGCCATGTGTGTTTACGTAGTTGCCACGTACGCGCACTGCAGTTGCCATCTAGCAACGTACGAGCGATGTGTGGGCGAAGAGCAGTTCGCCCACACGCGGTGGACTAGGTGATGACTGTGTGGGCAGAAACCGGTTCGCCCACACGGCGCAGCTTGCAACCGCGCGCTGCGGGTCGTGTGGGCGGACGCTCTAACGCACACACACACACCATGATGCCTACGTGGCACAGAAAATCTGCCCAAACTTGCCAAGATTCGTGCAAACACGAATGGACGACCATCCATGCGTGTGGGCGAGTTGCAAAACGCCCACCCGTGTGAGCGTTATCTTTTCCCTATTTTTTTCGTTTAATATTGTGAATGTCGATATTTTTTGCTTTGAACTTGGTTAAAGTTAAAGAAATTTGACTTTTAAAAAAATGCCGCACATGCTTTATTCAACAATGGTGGGCGTTTCAAGCTGTCCGCCATTGAAAATCTCGCCCGCTACTGCTACAAGATCGCTGACACTGGCGGGTAATTTTCATCACCCGCCACTATTATAGTGCTACCACTGGTGGAAATGCGTCCGCCACTGATGCCATGTTAGCACTGGCGGGAGGTCAGCAGTGGGCGGTCCTAAGAGCCTCGCCCGTCACTGCTGGCATTCGTGCAGTAATGTTTTCTTTGTTTCATTTCTATGGTTTATGTAGAAGATACATGGCGCGACCAGATCCGATCGATTCATACTACCGTTTAGACTCGACTCATAAAAACCTAAACCATAGTGACTACTCATCGCATGAACTCCCACTCTAACATAGTTCCATAATTACTTGAATTATAGCCATATAATTGAAGCGGAAGTTTTAAATGGTGATATAGTGTTTGGAGGGAATTTAGCATCATATACAATTTAACGGTTTTAGCGGTATTTAGCGCCAATTTTAACAAAAAAAATAGGTTGCCTAAAACATGGAATAAAGCACAACAAAGATAAAGATACAAATTCAACTTTTGACTTACACTTGACTTCTTTGTAATGCCAGTAATCAAGACTTTTAGTTAGGACCCTCATAACGGGCGAACATTCGTCAAGGAGGGTGGCATTTGCAAATGTTTTAGGTGAAATTTTTAGTTGTGAGGGGAAGGCAGTTTCTTCAGCGACATGACAGTTTGTTCAGAGAAAGCCTCAAAACTGCCATCTTTTCTGAAAATGTCATGTCTCTTTGAAAAAAACTGCCATCCCGTGCACAACTAAAAATGCCATGAAAATCGTTCAAAATGTCACATGTTCCCAGCAAACATTGGCCAGGGAACATTACAGTTTAGTTAACATCTACGTTCACGTGAATCATAATCAGGATTATGCATCTGATCGAGAACAACGGTGAGTGCCAGGACCAACACTTGGTCGACGCCCGGGTTGACCCTCACGTTGTATGTGCGCTCTCCAGCCAGCTCGGCCAAAAGGTCTCTTCTTGTCGATCTGCGCAATGGCGACGCCACGGCGGGAGACGGTCATCGCGTTGCCATAGTCGCTGCTCTGGACGGCCAAATCAGGCGCCCCCTCGCCGGAGGAGTTGCCGTCGAGGAACACATCGACGTTGGTTGTCAGCTCGAAGAAAAACCGCGCCTTGTCCACGGCAAGGAAGAGCCGGTCCGTCTGGCTGCCGCACCACCCCCTCAATGCCTCCCAAAGGGAACGCAGATCGCCGTTGCGGCCAAAGTAAGAGGTCTCCACCTGCATCACGGCCGCGCCGCCGCCGGCGTCCGTGACGGTGAACCCGTAGCCCCGCGAGGTGTTCGATCTGGTCACCGTTAACGTCGTCGTGTGGTGCGCGTCCACCAGGGCTGCCGTACTCTCCCACGGCCACGGCATGTCTCCCTCTACCTGCTCGTGATCGCAATTAAAGAGGAAGGAATTAGTTGCACCGATATAGATCGACTGAGTCTCTTTTTACGCAAATAATTTCAGGAATAATGCGAGCATCAGGGCTTGAACCCTGTCCCTCAAACCATCCAACCACAGATTGGTTCGCGATCGACGGAGTCACGGAGACAATTTAGATGGAGGAGGCTTGTAGTTTAGTACATAACCGTGAATTAAGGGACTGGCTGCTCGTGATTATTTCCTTGTCGCAGAAGACAATCTCTCCTATAATTAAGGGATTGCTATGTGTTGCCTAATTTTTTCGAAAAAGATAACTGCCAAACCTCAGGATTTTATCATCTCATCCCAAACGTCTCATGAGCCGTTTGATTTCTAGCACAAATCTTAGAGCATGGAGATAAGCCACGTAACGTTATTTTTTCATTCAGTAAAACACGACTCGTCCTGAACGTCATGCCGCTATCTTATCCTCTTGTCCCATCCCCTTTCTCCACCGCCCACTCGCATCCCACACACTCTCCTCACGTACGAGAGAACTGTCTTGCGCTGGCGACGAGGCGGGCTACGTCAGAAAGGAGGCAGAGGGCGGTAGAGACGAGGAGCTGGAAGAACGCTGTCTCACAGCTCCACCGGACCCAACATTGAGGTGTCCCACGATGGAGACGAGGTGGGATGTGCCATCTTCGAGGCGTTGCGGCTAGCGGCCATGAGGGGGGAGGCGGAGGAGGCCCCCTAGTTGTGCTCCATCGGATCCCAGCTGGAGTCGCCTACACGTACCGTACCCCATGTGAGATGCTCATCTAGTTCTTGTAGAGTGTGGAGTTAAGGACTTCCGATCAAATTCATGCCAACATGTTTTATACTTCAATGCCAAATATGTGTATCTTTTCTATTTTGATCAGATGGCAAGATTTAGAAGTTTTTCATTAAACAATTTTTGCAAGTTTCCAAGGCAAAAAAAAAAATTGCCTTGCATTTTGAAACATAACCAATTTGATCAAAATGCATGGCAAACTGCATAGTTGGGCAGTCAAATGGCAAGTTAACCATTCTAGGATTTTATACGTTATGCTATATTACAACAATAAAAATTAAAAAAATGTGCCACCATTTAGATTACTTTGCATGTATAGGTGGGAAGCAAAACATCCTATAGCTGATGTATACTTCATTGAAAAAAATGTTAGTAAAATGGTTTATAGGTGTGACAATTCCTAGACATTATTTAGTATTTATGACATGGCCAGTTAACAATTTGTTATTATAACAAATTTTCAAGTTTTTCCATGGCAAAGATGTTACGTTTCTTTGCCATGGTAGAGAATCATAAACTTTTTCTGCTATATGGGCAACATTTCCATATGGGCACTAAATTTTTGCCATCATATGTATAACTTCTATGAAGGGGGATAGCCTTCTGTACTCCGCATATGGACACCTGGTGGCTGAGATTCAGCATCTTATGGGTGAACGAGAGTTTATTCCTTCGAAAATTAAGCGTGAACAAAATAGGGTAGCAGATCGATTGGCTTTGTATAGTCGTACGGAGAACGTTACTGCCTTATGGCTCGGTAGAGGTCCACCTTGTGTGGAGGAACTTTTGCCTCTTGATTGTAACCCTGTGATATTGGAATAAATCTCTTTTACCCTCGCAAAAAAGAGTAGTTTTCTAAACATTTTCCCATGACATACATAACTTTCGGCCATCAAAAAATTATCGTTTGACCATGGCAATTTTATGTATTACATACCATGATTTTTTTTTGTAATTTAGGCCATGGGGCAAACTTATTTTTTTTGAAAAACACCCCATATATTAATTAATTAAAAAAGGTTATTACAATCGCTCATTACAAAATTCGCCACGCAGGGCGGACTTATTGCTCGCACCATTTCAGTTTATTAGTTTTCCCACCATGGCAAACTTATTGTTAGGGCCATGGCATTTTTGTAAGTTATAACTTTTCAAATTTACTGTTAGGGCCATTTTCCTTGTGGAACATTGCAATATATTCTTTTCAAAATTGATATTCTAAATGTGTCTTCTTCTCACATTTTTTGGCAAATGTACATGAAACAAAGTCTACATTCATGGCAACTTAAACCATAATGTGTTCTCATGGAACATGGCTAATTTTCCCTCTTACATTGCAAATTCATTATACAATCCATGGCAAAAAAATAACGTGAAAAAATAATATGTTTTTTTGCCATGGCAATTTGATCTTCATAACAATCTTACTTTTTACTAACACGGAAATTTTTACTTTGTAGCTTGAAAAATTTTAGTTTATTTCCATGGAAAATTTATCTACATTGCCTTTCAAATTTTAGTATCAACCTTGCCATGTCAAATTTTCCTTTATTTTTGCCATCACAAATTTACTTTTAAATACAAGTAAAATTTACTTTCACATACATGGCAAATTTTACTTTGATCACTCTTTCTATATACTTTTTTACCCATGTCAATTTTGGCCCATAGATCAAAAAGTGCTCTATGGGTAATTTTTACCATAGCAAAAGTGTTTCTGCTTTTGCCATGTCACCAATATAACTTTTGCCACATACCCAATTCAACTCTTCCCATGCCACAAAACACAATTTTCACATGGCAATGTAGTTTTTTTTTGTCCATGCAAAATTTCTTTTTTTAGAGAATGTCAAAACTTCTATTTTCATGGACCATAACATATTCACATTATAGACCTGGCAATTTAAATTCATGCGCCGCGGCAAAAAAAACATGGTATGATCTAAGTAGGGGTTCTAATTTCATGTTTGCTGGACAACTGCAATGTTTGCCATTTACAATGGCAATTTTGTCATTTTTTTGTTTTCTTGCATACACGTCAAAACACCATGACCAATTATAGCTAATACACCATGGGAAAATTTAATTTGCCTATGCATAGTTCTTATACAAAGCATGTCATTTATAGCTAAAACACCATGGCATTTTTTCATATGCATATGCCATGGCAATTGTTGTTCATTTTTCGTGTGTCTACATACACGGCCAATTTCTCAAATAAAACATGGCAATTTTAATTAAATACCATGGCAATTTCAATACTAATATGCCATGGTAAATTTATTCATTCTTTGTGTATTTTTACATGCAAGGAATTTTCTTAAAACAAAACATGAAATTTTAATTAAATACCATGGCAAATTTAACTTTTCCGATGGTATATTACGATTCCTATACATGTGTTAAAATTGCCATAGCAGATATATCACATGTACCATGGTAAATATATCACATGGAAGAATTTAACAACCTTCAATAAAATCATAATTCACATAGCATGGCAAAAATTATATGTACACCGATGGCATGATCTTTTAAACCTACTTCCGCAAAGTTTTTCACATCGCATGCAAATTTTGTTCATTTTTCTTTTTAATTTTTTGAATACGTTTCATAAGATGGCTATTTGCAAATTATTTTTTGACATGTTTAGCCATGGAAAATTATGATGACAAAATATCAAACTATATTCAGAAACGTAGTTAGATTTGCCATGACAAATTATTATTTTAATAATAAGTTGTCGTGGCTATATAGAATAATTTGCCATCAAAAAATATTGTTTTTTATTAATCTGCTATAGAAAATTATTAAATGGGGAAAATGAAAAAAATCATTTTATTCGCCGTGGCATTTTTATTTTATTGACATGACAATTTTACCAATAAAAACACGGCAAATTCGTTTTACCTCTTTGTTTGGTATGTAAAGATTTACTTTTAAATTCTCCATGGCAATTTTACCTTTATTGAAATGTCATATTTACCTATAATGTGTGGCAAATTCTTTTACCGCTTGTTTTGCTATGACTTTTCTTACTTTTTAATTTGCCATGGCAATTTTTATTTTTATTTGCCATGGCAAAATTACCTATATAGCAACGACAATTTCTAGCATTTACATACATATGTCAATATAATCGTTACTGGAAATTTTAATCAACATTTTTCGACACCATGTATGTACAGAGGGGAATTGCCATGATTTTTTCTTTGGGTCATTGGAAACAAAAAACAATCTTTTAATCATGGCAATTTTCTTCTTTTAAAGTTGGTGGCATTTTTTTCGTAGCACATCAAAACTAGACTTTTTTTCCTTTTTTGTTTTTACATGGAAAGGCATGTAGGGGCTATGGGTACGGCGTTCAGGTGAGGGAGGTTTCGTATCGAACGATTTTGTTCGTCCTAGGAAATTGTCGGAACTAACCTTTCATTCGGTCTGGGAGGTCCCCAACTCCGTACAGATGGAGAGCTATCTCTGGATGTCTCCCACAATGTTTTTGCTCCAAGCCCTGAGCGCTTTGCTAAGCCGCCACAATTTGAAGTCTAGCAGGGAGAGTGGTGAACTGGATCGAGTTGGAGCATTCCAGGATTGCTCCACAATGTTCATAAATCCATTCACATGCAGCCAGAAGGATTCAAACCGAAATCTTCTATTGATCTTAATAATCTCATCATTCCTAAGCAGTAGTGGGCAGTGGTCAAAGATAGAGGAGTCTTGTGGCAGTAGCTTTGCCGCCGGAAATAGCAGTTCCCAGTCCACATTACATAAGGCTCTGTCCAGGCGTACAAGAGTCGGAGGAGATTGCTCGTTGCTCCAGGTAAATCTTCGGCCAATGAGTGGCAGCTCGTGAAGGCTCGAATTGTTGAGAGTGCGCCGGAACTTGTTAATCCAACGACGTGAGATCCTGCTGTTGTTCTTATCTTGCGGGTCTGTAATCAGATTGAAATCACCCACCACAACAAAAGCTCCGGCCATGGAGTTGTGGATGTTGGCGAGCTCATTCAGGAACGCTTTCTTGCGCTCATAGTCATGCGTGCCCTAGACCGTAGTGAGGCTCCAATGGTCCGAAGCACCGGGCGCGCTGAAGGTAGCCATGATCGAGAAGCAGCGCACAACAACATTGCTAGCAAATATGCGATCAGATCGCCAACTAAGGAGGACACCTCCCCTTGTGCCATCAGCAGGCAATGACGCATGATGGTCAAAACTTGGTCCCGCAATCTCTGCGCGGTCCGCGTCAGTTACTACCGCCAGTTTGGTCTCCTGAAGACATATGATCGAGTAGGCAAGCTGATCAAACATGGAGCGAATTGCAGCCCTACGAGCCTTGTTATTTAGGCCTCTCGTGTTCCAGCTTCCAACAGCTAGGGAACTACTCATGGGTAAACCAAATGGACTCCCGGAGGCATGAAAAGGGAAATAAAGTCAGGTTCAAATTAGGACGATACAAGGAAAGCCAACAGGCAATTCCGGCAGCCACACGGCACACAAATACACAGGACTGAAAAGACTGAAAGTTCTGAATGAAACAATGCTTAAGGAAACTAGGTGGCTTCATAGTGCGATCAGAGGAGCCATCGCGGTTAGGCAACGCGTCCAGCGAGCTCCTCAAGGATAGCCTGCAGCTCGGCATCTGGGAGCTGCAGCTGCGCGGGGGAGGACAGTCCCGCGATCTCGACGAGCTTGGCGATGTTCTCCGGTGGCATAGGGGCCTGGAAAAACTGCAGGTAAGCTAAGAGGGTATAGTCGGTGAAGCCCTCCGGTCGCTTGATGAAGCCAAGCCTTGTGCTGATCAGAGCCTGCGAACGCCTGGAGGAGGACAAGTTGGAGCACAGCCGTAGCAGCCTGGAGCTTTGACGCGAGCCCTTAACGGCGCCTAAGATCCTTTGCTTCAGAGGACGCGGCGACGGCTCCACAGCAGGGGGAGCGCCCAGGATGGAAGTGGACAACAGCGCTGCAATCTTTCCAATAAAAGCACGCTGCTCATCGATGTGTAGGTTGGACACCTTCTCAGTTATCGCCGAAACCAGACCTGGGCCTGACATGTTCGCAGCTGCTAGTGCTTGCCTTGCTCTAATCTCCTCGATGGATTGATGCCCGTGGGAGGCCGGCCCCCAGAAATCGTCGGTCCAGACAGTGGCCGGTTGCAAGCATGGCCTAGGCGGGCTGGCCATGGCTCTGGGGCCAAACACGACCTCCGGCCCGGTTTCCCATCTCGTCTCGAAGGTGGGAAGGCTGAACTGCGTCTCCTGCCAATTCGGCAGCCAGCATGGCCCAGGAGCAGGAAGAGTGACCTCCCAGGGGGCATTCACGAGTGGCGCCTCCCAGCCGGACAAAGAAACAGGTCCCAGCGTAGGAGGTAGCGGGGCTAGATCACACGAGGAGGCTCTTGTTGGGGAACGTTGCATGGGAAACAAAAAATTTCCTACGCACACGCAAGATCTATCCATGGTGATGAGCATCTATGAGAGGGAGAGTGGATCTACATACCCTTGTAGATCGCTAAGCGGGAAGCGTTAAGAAACGCGGTTGATGTAGTCGAACGTCTTCGCGATCCAAATCGCCGAGCGTCCCGCGATCCCATCACGATCCATCTCGCGATCCAATCTCGATCCGTCCCGCGGTCCCATCACGATCCGTCTCGCGATCCAATCTCGATCCGTCCCGCGATCCCATCACGATCCGTCCCGCTATCAAATCACGAATCGTCTCGCGATCCTGATCACGGTCCTTCCGATCTAGCGCCGAACGGACGACACCTCCGCGTTCAGCACACGTACAGCTCGATGACGATCTCTGCCTTCTTAATCCAGCAAGAGGGAGTGGAGAGGTAGAAGAGTTCTCCGGTGGCGCGACGGCGATGGTGGTGGAACAATTCCGGCAGGGCTTCGCCTAAGCACCGCTGAAAGTAGACTAGAGGAGAAACCGATCTAGATGAAGTAGAGGGAGCACGTTGCAATTAGGGTTAGCTCTTCCCTCTAAATCCTCTAGTATATATAGGAGGGAGGGAGGGGAGGAGGCAGCCTCAAACCCTCAAGGTTTGGCCGAAATTGGAGGTGGAGGAGTCCTACTCCAATCCTATTAGGAGTAGGATTCCTCCTCTCCACTTGGAAACCCTTTCCACCTTTCCTCCTTTGGATTTTTTCCACCCAAAGCCACATGGGCCTTAGTGGGGGGGGGGGGGGGGTTAGGCCAGCCCACTAGGGGCTGGTTTGACTCCTCCCACAGCCCATGAGGTCCTTTGGGTCGAGACACCCCTCCCGATGGTCCCCGGTACCCCTCCCGGCACTCCCGGTACACTACCGAAATACCTGAAACTTTTCCGGTGACCAAAACAGGACTTCCTATATATCAATCTTTACCTCCGGACCATTTCGGAGCTCCTCGTGACATCCAGGATCTCATCCGGGACTCCAAACAACCTTCGGTCACCACCATACATAACTCTACTATACCAAAACGTCACCAAACCTTAAGTGTGCAGACCCTGCGGGTTCGAGAACTATGTAGACATGACCAAGACACCTCTACGGTCAATAACCAATAGCAGGACCTGGATGCCCATATTGGTTCCTACATATTCTATGAAGATCTTTATCGGTTGAACCTTTATGTCAAGGATTCAGTTAATCCCGTACGCTGTTCCCTTTGTTCTTCGGTATGTTACTTGCCCGAGATTCGATCGCCGGTATCTCTATACCTAGTTCAATCTCGTTACCGGCAAGTCTCTTTACTTGTTCTGTAATACAAGATCCCGTGGCTAACACTTAGTCACATTGCTTGCAAGGCTTATTGTGATGTTGTATTACCGAGTGGGCCCTGAGATACCTCTCCGTCACACGGAGTAACAAATCCCAGTCTTGATCCATGCCCACTCAACAGGCACCCTCGGAGATACCTGTAGAGCATCTTTATAGTCACCCAGTTACGTTGTGACGTTTGATACACACAAGGTATTCCTCCGGTGTCAGTGAGTTGCATGATCTCATGGTCATAGGAATAGATACTTGACACGCAGAAAACTATAGCAATAAACTGACACGATCTTATGCTATGTTTATAGTTTGGGTCTTGTCCATCACATCATTCTCCTAATGATGTGATCCCGTTATCAAATGACATCTCATGTCTATGGCCAGGAAACCTTGACCATCTTTGATCAACGAACTAGTTAACTAGAGGCATACTAGGGACACAGTGTTGTCTATGTACCCACACATGTATTTGAGTTTCCAATCAATACAATTATAGCATGGATAATAAACTATTATCACGAACAAGGAAATATAATAATAACCAGTTTATTATTGCGTCTAGGGCATATTTCCAACAGCTCTTTGGTCGAAGAAGGAGGCCACCCCAGCCTCCGTGATGGAGGCAGCAGGAGTGGTGGGCCTACTGGTCCACGGCGTGTCATATGGCATCAGCTGCCGGGGCGGCGAGTACAACGGCAGCAAGCTCTACATCATTTCCTGACTGAAAGCGCCCCCCAAGCTCGAGCCGAAGGACAGTCGAGTTCGCCCGAGCCCGCTCCGACAGATCCTGAGGTGGCAGCAGGGAGGGTGACTCCGGCTTGTGGGGGGTGGAGGGGGTGGAGCTTGGTCAGGATGGACCATAGCCAGGCTCTGAGCATCGCTCATCTCATCATCAGACCCTTGCTGGTCTTCTTGCTCCCTTGACCCTTCAGCAGTACCTTCCAGGACCAGGACCAGGTCAGGAGTGACAAACACCCTGTCCCGCCTAGGCAACTAAGAGTGGAGGTCAGCCCTGCCAGCACTGCTGGTGCCCTCACCATGACGCATGGGCTGCTGGGGACCGGAGTTGTAGGAGGCCGTGTCCCGGCACTGAGCTTGGTCGCGCATCCTCTACCAGAGGTGCTGCCGAACACCGCCTCGCTTGCCGTGCTTTCTTCGTGCGCGCCGTCGTCACAGTCCTCATCGCTGCGCATGCCGAAGTGGAAAGATGTAGCCGGAGCTGCCACGCGGCTGATACGTCTCCAACGTATCTATAATTTTTGCTTGTTCCATGCTGCTATATTATCATTCTTGGATGTTTTACAATCATTTTACTACAACTTTATATTATTTTTGGGACTAACCTATTAACCTAGAGCCCAGTGCCAGTTTCTGTTTTTTCCTTGTTTTTGAGTTTTACAGAAAAGGAATATCAAACGGAGTCCAAACGGAATAAAAATTTACGGTGATTTTTTATGGACCAGAAGAGACCCACGGAGCATCGGAGTTGGGCCAGAAGAGCCACGAGGCAGCCACAAGCCACAGGGGCGCCCCCCCTAGGACGCGCCCCCCTGGCTTGTGACTCCCTCGTGGCCCCCCAGGACTTGTTTCCGCCGCCATAAATTCCTATAAATACAGAAACCTCCGAAAATAAACCTAGATCGGGAGTTCCGCCGCCGCAAGCCTCCAGAGCCATGAAAAACCAATCGGGAGCCTTTTCCGGCACCCTGCCGGAGGGGGAAACCATCACCGGAGGCCATCTTCATCATCCCGACGCTCTCCATGATGAGGAGGGAGTAGTTCACCCTCGGGGCTGAGGGTATGTACCAATAGCTATGTGTTTGATCTCTCTCTCTCTCGTGTTCTTGAGATGGCACGATGTTGATGTACCGCGAGCTTTGTTAATATAGATGAATCATATGGAGTGTTTCCCCTCTCTATTTAGTTGTGATGAATTGAGTTTTCCCTTTGAAGTTTACTTATCGGATTGAGTCTTTAAGGATTTGAGAACACTTGATGTATGTCTTGCGATGGGATATCTGTGGTGACAATGGGATGTTCTATTGATCTACTTGATGTATGTTTTGGTGATCAACTTGCGGGTTCCGTGACCTTGGGAATCTATGCATAGGGGTTGGCACATGTTCTTGTCTTGACTCTCCAGTAGAAACTTTGGGGCACTCTTTGAAGTTATTTGTGTTGGATTGAATAGATGAATCTGAAATTATGTGATGCATATCGTATAATCAAACCCACGGGTACTCGAGGTGACATTGGGGTATCTAGGTGACATTAGGGTTTTGGTTGATGTGTATCTTGAGGTGTTATTTTAGTACGAACTCTAGGGCTGTTCGTGACACTTATAGGGATAGCTCATAAGATTGATCGGAAAAGATAACTTTGAGGTGGTTTCGTACCCTACAATAATTTATTCGTTTGTTCTCTGCTATTTGTGACTTTGGAGTGAACTCTTTGTCGCACGTGAGGGATTTATATATGATTCAACTATGTTAGTATTGTTGAGAGAACTTGCACTAGTGAAAGTATGAACCCTAGGCCTTGTTTCTAAGCATTGCAATACCGTTTTTGCTCAATTTTGTTACTTGCTACCTTGCTGTTTTTATATTTTCAGATTACAAAAACCTATATCTACCATCCATATTGCACTTGTATCACCATCTCTTCGCCGAACTAGTGCACCTATACAATTTACCATTGTATTGGGTGTGTTGGGGACACAAGAGACTCTTTGTTATTTGATTGCAGGGTTGCTTGAGAGAGACCATCTTCATCCTACACCTCCCACAGATTGATAAACCTTAGGTCATCCACTTGAGGGAAATTTGCTACTGTCCTACAAAACTCTGCGCTTGGAGGCCCAACACGAGTCTACAAGAAGAAGGTTGCGTAGTAGACATCAAGCTCTTTTCTGGCGCCGTTGCTGGGGAGGTGAGTGCTTGAAGGTATATCTTTAGATCTTGCAATTGAATCTTTTAGTTTCTTGTTTTATCACTAGTTTGGTTTTATAAAAGAAAACTACAAAAAAATGGAATTGAGGTTGCCTCATATGCTTCATCTTTTTAATGTCTTTCGTGAAAATGATGGAAAGGAAAATTGTGCTCAAGTGTTAGAAGAAGAAGTTATTAAAATGTTTGGTACTAAATCTTTGAGTGATGAGCATGATTGCAATGTTGTTAGTATGAATTCTCTGAATATCCATGATGCAAATGATATGCAAAGCTACAAGCTTGGGGATGCTATGTTTGATGAAGATGATATGTTTAGTCCCCCAAGTTTTGATGAGCAAATTTATTATGATGAAAGCATGCCTCCTATTTATGATGATTATTGTGATGACATGTATGCTATAAAGAATAATGATAACCATGAAACTTGTCATCATGATTTTAATTTTCAATTGGATTATGCTTCACATGATAGTTATTTTGTTGAGTTTGCTCCCACTATTATGAATGAGAAGAAAATTGCTTATGTGGAGAGTGACAAATTTTCTATGCTTGTAGATCATGAAAAGAATGCTTTATGTGCTGGTTATATTGTGAAATTCCTTCATGATGCTACTGAAAATTATTATGAGAGAGGATCTTATGCTCCTACATATTTCAATAATATCAAGTTTCCTCTCTATGTGTTGAAAGTTTTGAAGTTATGCTTGTTTTGCCTTCCTATGCTAGTTGATTCTTGTTCCCATAAATTGTTTGCTCACAAAATCCCTATGCATAGGAAGTGGGTTAGACTTAAATGTGCTTGTCATGAGATTCCTGATGCTCTTTTGCATGTTTCAATTATTATTTCTATGTGAGCATCATTGAAATCATCATGCCTAGCTAAAAGGCATTAAAGAAAAGCGCTTGTTGGGAGACAACCCAACACTTTTACCTTCTGTTTTGGTGTGTTCACATGATTAAGCTACTGTATAATCATGTTTTATAGCTTTTGTTTCAATAAAGTGCCAAGTAAAGCCTTTGGGATAGTGTGGATGATAGTTGACTTGATTCTGTGCAAAAACAGAAACTTTTGCTCTCAGTCCAGGAATTTTGTAAATTCACTGGAACATGATTTTGATCTGAAATTTGTACACAGTATTTATATACAAATTGCCTAGATTGTCCTAATTTTTCAGAATTTTTAGAGACAGGGAAGTATGGCTATACTACAGTTCTTCACAGACTGTTCTGTTTTTGACAGATTCTGTTTTGCATGCATAGTTTGCTTGTTTTAGTGTTTCCATAGCTTATATTTAGTGATATAAATTATGGGAATGATATAATACAGTAGGTATTATGTGATAACAATTATGAATCTTGTCTTGACAGTACCTAAGTGAATGATCTACCTTTATTATACTAACCCATCTCACGAAGTTCCGTTAAGTTTTATGTGATTGAAGTTTTCAAGTTTTGGGTGAGACACCGATATGAGGAGAATAAGGAGTGACAAGAACCTAAGCTTGGGGATTCCCAAGGAACCCCCAAGGTAATATCCAAGGAAGACTCAAGCGCCTAAGCTTGGGGATGCCCCGGAAGGCATCCCCTCTTTCGTCTTCAACACTATCGGTATATCTTATTTAGAGCTATATTTTTATTCGTCACATAATATGAGTTTTGCTTGGAGCGTCATTTTATTTTGTTGTTCTCTGTTAGGTGTATTTATAATCTTGTTTTTCGATAAAAAGTTCCAAGAATTGCCTTAGGATGCTTGCATTGCATGTTTTGATGACTGTTGTGTAAAAACAGAAACTTGGGCTGTAGTGTTTGAATTTTCATATTTTACTGGAACATGGAAAGTTTCTGAAATTTTTACACAGTTTTTTCATATACATTTTATAGCATTTCCTAAATTTTCATAATTATTTGAGTTACAGAAGTACACCGTTTTCATAAATTGCTACAGACTGTTCTGTTTGGACAGATTGCTGTCATAGTTTTGTTATCTACTTATCCTATAGTTTCCATAGCCTATATTGGTAGATATAAATTGTGGAAATGATAGTATACAGTACCTAATGTTTGAAAATTATTGTGCAACTTGTCTTTGGAGTACATGAAGTGTTGATTTATTCTTATGTGTACTAACCTATCTCACGAGTTCTTTTCAAGTTTTGTGTGGAAGATGTTTTTGAGAATAGGTGAAACCATGATATGAGAGGATTGAACGAGATACAAAAGCTCAAGATTGGGGATGCCCAAGTCACCCCAAGTAAATATTTCAAGAAGTCTCAAGCATCTAAGCTTGGGGATGCTACGCATCCCACCTCTCTTCATCAACAATTATCGGTTAGCCTATGTTGAGCCTAAATTTTTATTCGTTCACATGATGCGTGCTACTCTTGGAGTGCTATTTTTCTTTTTGCTTGCTGTTTGAATAAAGTACTTAAGATCTGAAAATATTTATTGAGGTAGAGAGAGTCCTCACATAGCTACTTAATTGTTTGACTACTCATTAATCTTCACTTATATCTTTTAAGAGTAGCTTGTCATTTGCTCATGTGCTTCACTTAAATTTGTTTGAGTTTGCCAAAAAGCAGTGGCAATATATGAAACTAGTCCCAAAGTAATAGATACCCAAGGAGGATATAATAAAAACTTTCATGAAGATCATTGGACAAATTAAACTTGATTCCTTGTAATAGTTTTGAAACATGATGATAGTAATATGTGAGTCATGTTAGTGAGTAATTATGCTTAGTAGGAATATTGGTATTAAGGTTTGTGATTCCCTATGCATGCACGAAAGTCAATAGTTATGCAATGAAGTTACATCCTACTTGTGGTGCATTATTCGGTGTTAGTTATGACTCAATGCTCACTTATGAGATTTTTCGTTCCTCGGTTTGGTTGCTTCCCAATCTATTTGCTAGCCTTCATTCGTACTAAGTAGAAACACTACTTGTGCATCCAAAATCCTTAAACCAAGTTTTGCCTTATGAGTCCACCATACCTACCTATATGCGGTATTTCCATGCCGTTCCAAGCAAATTTGTATGTGCCATCTCTAAATCTTCAAAATAAATTTTCTCTTTTGTGTGCCCGTACCGCTCATGAAACGGTGGGGAGTATCCAATATTTTTCCATGCTAGGTGTGTTATTCTCACGATATGTGTTGATTCACTATTATTCACGAGAAAGTGGCTGGTATTCGGGATGCCCAGTCCCATGCTCAAAATTCAAATCAAAAAAATAATGAAACAAAACTCCCCCAGGAATGTTGTTGGTATGGACGGTACCCGTGGATTCGGCTCGCCGTGGAGTGTGATTGATTGGTGGAGGGGGAGTAAAAACTTTATTATTCTGTTTGGGAACCGCCTATAATGTATCTAGCATGGAAAGTATTGTGAGCTACTTCGTCGTTTTCGTTGACAGGAAAAGCATGCCACTCAAAATATTTTTCTCTCTCAATTTAAACCTTGAGCTCTGGCACCTCTACAAATCCCTACTTCCCTCTGCGAAGGGCCTATCTATTTACTTTATGCAATTTTTATTTTTGCTTTGAGTCTCCATCTTCTCTTATAAGCACCAACTAGGGGGCACTATGATCGTACTTGAGCATTGGGCATAGCTAATATTTGAGTGTGTTTCATGAATGGATCAATGATTGAGCATGATGGGCTAGGGATAACTATCTTTAGTGTTGATATTTTGAAAGACATGGTTGCTTGTTGACATGCTTGAGTATTGAAGTCATTATGTTAAAACTAGACTATTGCTTTGAATCATTTACAAGTCCAAATGTCCATGCTATACATAGAAGAAAAGAATATGATGAACATGTTAGGCAGCATTCCACATCAAAAATTCTGTTTTTATCATTTACCTACTCGAGGACGAGCAGGAATTAAGCTTGGGGATGCTTATACGTCTCCAACGTATCTATAATTTTTGCTTGTTCCATGCTGCTATATTATCATTCTTGGATGTTTTACAATCATTTTACTACAACTTTATATTATTTTTGGGACTAACCTATTAACCTAGAGCCCAGTGCCAGTTTCTGTTTTTTCCTTGTTTTTGAGTTTTACAGAAAAGGAATATCAAACGGAGTCCAAACGGAATAAAAATTTACGGTGATTTTTTATGGACCAGAAGAGACCCACGGAGCATCGGAGTTGGGCCAGAAGAGCCACGAGGTAGCCACAAGCCACAGGGGCGCCCCCCCTAGGACGCGCCCCCCTGGCTTGTGACTCCCTCGTGGCCCCCCCGGACTTGTTTCCGCCGCCATAAATTCCTATAAATACAGAAACCTCCGAAAATAAACCTAGATCGGGAGTTCCGCCGCCGCAAGCCTCCAGAGCCACGAAAAACCAATCGGGAGCCTTTTCCGGCACCCTGCCGGAGGGGGAAACCATCACCGGAGGCCATCTTCATCATCCCGACGCTCTCCATGATGAGGAGGGAGTAGTTCACCCTCAGGGCTGAGGGTATGTACCAGTAGCTATGTGTTTGATCTCTCTCTCTCTCTCGTGTTCTTGAGATGGCACGATGTTGATGTACCGCGAGCTTTGTTAATATAGCTGAATCATATGGAGTGTTTCCCCTCTCTATTTAGTTGTGATGAATTGAGTTTTCCCTTTGAAGTTTACTTATCGGATTGAGTCTTTAAGGATTTGAGAACACTTGATGTATGTATTGCGATGGGATATCTGTGGTGACAATGGGATGTTCTATTGATCTACTTGATGTATGTTTTGGTGATCAACTTGCGGGTTCCGTGACCTTGGGAATCTATGCATAGGGGTTGGCACACGTTCTTGTCTTGACTCTCCGGTAGAAACTTTGGGGCACTCTTTGAAGTTATTTGTGTTGGATTGAATAGATGAATCTGAAATTATGTGATGCATATCGTATAATCAAACCCAAGGGTACTCGAGGTGACATTGGGGTATCTAGGTGACATTAGGGTTTTGGTTGATGTGTATCTTGAGGTGTTATTTTAGTATGAACTCTAGGGCTGTTCGTGACACTTATAGGGATAGCTCATAAGATTGATCGGAAAAGATAACTTTGAGGTGGTTTCGTACCCTACAATAATTTCTTCGTTTGTTCTCTGTTATTTATGACTTTGGAGTGAACTCTTTGTCGCACGTGAGGGATTTATATATGATTCAACTATGTTAGTATTGTTGAGAGAACTTGCACTAGTGAAAGTATGAACCCTAGGCCTTGTTTCTAAGCATTGCAATATCGTTTTTGCTCACTTTTGTTACTTGCTACCTTGCTGTTTTTATATTTTCAGATTACAAAAACCTATATCTACCATCCATATTGCACTTGTATCACCATCTCTTCGCCGAACTAGTGCACCTATACAATTTACCATTGTATTGGGTGTGTTGGGGACACAAGAGACTCTTTGTTATTTGATTGCAGGGTTGCTTGAGAGAGACCATCTTCATCCTACACCTCCCACGGATTGATAAACCTTAGGTCATCCACTTGAGGGAAATTTGCTACTGTCCTACAAAACTCTGTGCTTCGAGGCCCAACACGAGTCTACAAGAAGAAGGTTGCGTAGTAGACATCAGCGACCCCTGCCTTCTCCATCCTTGATCCCATCCTCCAATCCTTGAAGCGGATACTCTGAGTCAAGCATCATACATGTGCACTTGTCGAGCATCATACTCCTCATGCATGTGCGCTTTGCAGGTCACCCTACAGCTTAAACTTTGTCGACTGCGCTGGCTGCATGCAGCTGCACCTATCATGTTGAGAGCAAGTGGAAGCCATGCACGCTCACAGCTCCAAGTTAACTGGGTCATACTTGTTTCACGCTTAAATGACTTAGACTTCCTCACGCTGATTAACACAACTACTCTACACAGTCATGCTCCCACAGTAGTTCCGAGAAGCCCATCTGCACATAAGCTAGCTTCGTGTGTTTGTCGGCTAGCTACACAACCACACATGCTAGTTATGCCGCTCGGGCGAGCGGCTCCTGTCTAGTAGGTTAAAACTTGAAAACATCACTACGGTCGGGAGTGTTACTCTAAAACTGCTACATCCACACAGATATTGTTACTCATATATATACATCCGAAAAATGTAAAAACACATAAAAACAAACAATGATAGAAAATTGCACACGATACGCATAGAAAATGCACTCTTTGATAATATGCAAAAGTAAACATATAGTAGTGCAATTTTTAGATAGCTGTATGAATTGCACACATATTGCATAAATATTGTTATGGGGTTATTATTTGATAGTCGCCTAATTTTTTTTGGGCATTCGGTCAAATCATCAACATCACCCGGTCAAGATCCAAAGGCCCGTACGCCTTTTTCTTTCTCTAGCCTTTTTCTTCCCCCTATACTAATACTAACCCCCCCCCCCCCCCCCCCCCCCCCCAAATGAAGTTTTCTAGGGAAGAATGAATTAGTGTCGTATTACCACATAGGAATAAAGAAAATAAGAAACTTAAATAACAATATTTTTTTTTGCATAAAACGTACACACAAATTGTGCTATTTTATAATATCCAAGAATAAGCATATAATGGTGGAATTTTTTTTGCATAAAGAAGATTTCTAAGAAGAAATAAATTAGTGGCATTGCTAGTGCTCTTGAAGACGAAAGAAAAAGAAATAAACGCAAAATGATCGAAATAATAAAGTTTTCTAAGTAAGAATAAATTAGTCGCATTGATATTACCCTTAACAATAAATAATAATAAAATAGAATAAAAACTTAAAAATGAAAATAAATGAAGTTTCTAACAAAGAATGAATTAGTGGTATTGTTGTTACTATTTAATAAGAAAGAAATTATAAAAATGCAAATCACACAACGACAAAATTTGCACACAATATACAATAATGTGCAAGAAATAGCATATGATAGTGGATTTTTCACAAGAAGGGATCAATTCGTGGCATTCGTATTACTCTTAAAGAATAAATAAAATAAAATAATAACTAAAATAAAATAAAATATTAATTTTTTTAAGAAAAAATGAATTAGTGGCATTGTTATACCCTTTAATAAGAAATAAACTAAAACTAAAACTAAATCAAAATCAAAATAATGCAGTTTTCTAAGAAAGAATGAATTTATGGCATTCGTATTACCCTTAGAAAAAAAATAAAACAAAGCAAAAATCTAAAACAAACTATAAAAAAAATTGCACACAATATACACAAATTTTGTGTTCTTTTGAAACCATGCAAGAATAAGATAGAATAGTGATATTGCCACAAAAAGGTTTCCTAAGAAGGAACAAATTAGTGGCATTGGTATTAACCTTAAAGAAGAAGAAAATAAAAATAATAACTAAATCAAAATGAAAATAATAATAAAGCAACAATGAACTAGTGCCATTGGTATTACTATTTAAGAATAAAGATAGTTAAAAAGGTATAAAAAAAACTTGCACACAACTTTGCCCTAAAATTACAGTTTTGTAGTATGCAAACAACAATAACATAATAGTGTAATATTTACACATATTACATCGTATTTCTGTGTATACACTTAAACTCACCCAATTCCCATGGAATACCTACAAAATAAATAATTTAAAACAAACTAATAAAGAAAAACAGAAACAAGAAACGCATAGAAACAGAGAAGTGAAGGAGAAAAACATAAAGAGAGATGGGTTGGGTGGTACAAGTAATGGGCTTCAGCCAGTAGCAAATTGACTGACCCAAATATGTGGTCATTCAAAAGAATATGCCAAATTAGCTCATAGAACATGCCAGAAAAAAATACAGCACGAATCTTAGAGCTGAAATCAATGGTCAAAAAACTGACTGACCCAAATTGAAAATTCAGGTAACTTACATGTAGCTAAAGTGGTGCCATATTGAGTCCTTTATCTGGCCATGGTAGGACCTGTAGTGATTTGACTTTCATATACACAAAAAATAGAGTGTCTAATACATACATATACAACCACAGTGGGCCCTCTCATCCACATAACTACAAATATATAGATTGCTTCAAATGCCTTTGTATTTCGTTGCTTGAAACTTCAACATAGACTACCACTTTTCCCTCTTACCTTTTGTTGCCATCTACTAGCTTTTTTTTGACAGCATCGTAGCGAGAGGCCTCTGTCTTTTCACAAGTGAAATTGTAAGAGCTGTTGTGGTATTAACAATCAACAACGTACGACAATGGCTATATATGACAACGACCAAGAGCAACATCTGGTGTCCATGATGACAAAGAGGTATCTGACAACTAACGACCATGCGCGTCGTCGCCATCCACATTTGCATACTGACGGCCCCATATACTGTTGAGAGAATTCCTTATTTGGCCCTTTCTTAAATTTTGCTTCCCTATTTGGCACCTAAACAAAATTTTATTCCTTATATGACACTTCCGTCCATTTTAGACATTAAAGGTGTTAGGTATGAGGTGAAATGACCATTTTGCCCCTAATGCATTGTGTAACTATCTTGGATAGTAAAAGAACAATCCGTTCACCCATGTTTTAGAGATGTTCAACGGATGTTGTGCATGCATGTGTGTTTGATAATTATATGGGTTCAGAATACGTAGTATTGATATGTATTCATGGCTGGTATGTGTGTTTGATAACTATATGGGTTCATAATACGAAGTATTGATGGTGTTGTTTATTAATATTTGTGTTTCTATCATTTTTATACCGGATGATAAACTGTGTGGGTAGGCCAGCAATATGTATTTTTAAACCAACGCCGGTGCGTGCTACATGGTGTTCTGATGTTATACGGTTATTAAAAGAAAGTAAAAAAGTTATAGAAAAAAGATGGTATACATATGCTGAGTATTGGCGTGTCCATCTGCACAGCGGAGGACTAGGGGAACGCCGGCAAGCAGCTACGTGCAGCCGGAAACCATGCACTGGCCCGGACTAAGTCAGCCGTCGCCGGTCGTCCGGCCCTCGTTCACTGTAGGGGGTTGGGATTATGGAGTACTACTAATTCCCTTGAGATTTGGACAGGATTCAAGAGAAGGCGGCGGCGGTTGAGTCCCTGGCTCCCTGCGAGCGAGCGAGCTCGCGTGTGGGTAGGGTTAGATGCAGAATTGACTAATAAGCGAGTAGCCAACTACTGGGCTGGGCTTTTGGGCTGGGAGTGAGACTGTGTATTGTCAATTTAAACACGTAGACATCACTCAAAATGGGTTTTATCCTACCAAAAAAACCTTGTTCAATATACATGACAGAAAACTATTACAAAATTTACAATAAAAACTCATTTTAAAATGAAGGTCGAGACTACTTATCGATAAAACAAATAATTCACCACAAATATCAGCTCCAACACCTCTGGCATTACCTAAATAGCAGTTGTTACTATTGTTTCTGCAATCGGGCGCACACCCCTCCTCCGTGCTGGGCTGGCCCATCTTCCTTATTTTTATGTTTAAACGTGCAAAAACTAGCATCCGGTGTGATTTGAACCAGCAACATACTGGTTCAGTGCAACTGATCCAACTCACCAGATGCGATTAATTATTTACTTTTCCACATTTTCTTCTTACATTTTTTCATTTTTATTTTTTTGGAACTTTTTTGTTCGGTTTTATTATTATTTGTTTTTGCATTTTGTTTCCTTTTTCTGCTAAATGTGCGAAGTTTTTTCAAATTCATTAACTATTTCTTAAAAATATATGAACCTTTTCCAAATCGATAAACTTTTTGAAAATATATGAAATTTTTTAAGAAATTGATGAACTTTTATTGAAATCTATGGTCGTTTGTTTCAAAAATGGTGATCCTTTTTTGAAAATCGATGATTTTTTTTCATAATTCGTGATTTCCTTTATTTGTGTGATTTTATTTTTATTTCAAGATTTTTTTAACCCATGAACTTTTAATGAATCCATGATTTTTTTTAATTTCACGAACATATTCAAAAATCGCAAAAAACCGGAGGCCGTTTTTTGTTGTTGAACGAGCAGTACAACATAGCTGAAAAAGAAATGCGCATGCGATCAAGGCGAGTTGATCAAGCGATTGGATTTCTCTTTTTAGCGAGCTAGCGAACGAAGCAAAACGTGAGCGATGGTTTAATGGGCCCAATCTTTGTTCGTTTGTCTACAGGTTATCGGCGGTTTTGTTGTTCTGGTGCGCTGGTCCTGTGGGACTTTAGCACAACGACTTCCTAACTGTCTATTCGGCTTCGCTCCAGTGAGGGAGGGGCGATGATGGCGGCGCACCTTTTGGCTCACTGAAATGCTTGTAGCCGTCGCTAGGTGGTCTACGGACATGGGTGTAATTTTTGTTATTTCTGGATTATATGTATTACCATGACATGATGAATAGATCTGAAGTTTCCTCGGAAAAAAAAAGAAACATAAGGCATCCATATCAGAACTCTCTACACAGACCAATGAACTATAATCAGAAAAAAAAATAGCCTACAGGAAAGCAAAGGGGATAATTTCTATTCATTGGTATGAGTAAATCTCAACCCTTACACTAGCACAAATAAGGTAGAACTGAAAGATAAGAATTTACACGAGGCAATGTATGAGGAAAATCTCAGATAATTAAATATGGGAGATCAATCCCTTTGTTGGTCAAGAAGCTACACCGTCTCAACCTAAATCTTTAGCCAACACTTCTGCCAACATTATATCTCCTGATTTGGAGAGGTGAATGTAAAATATAAAAGCAATACATTTTAGAATGTTTGTACATTTTACATGGCATGATTCATATAACCTAAGAAACAACGATTCGTTGGAAATGGTAAGGGTGTGTAGGAAAGGGCAGGAGAAGGCGCAGATGAACCATCACGGGCACCAATTCCCATTTGATAAGTCTTACATGCTTACATGTTGCCATGTACACTCTATTATGCTTAAAACTTCTATTTGGAAGTATAATAATAAGGATCACTAGAAAAACCTATGATTTTAGGATGAAAATAATTGTGTATTTCAAAAGATAGAGCCAGTCTCATCTAGAAATCACAATCGGTTGTGACTCTCTGGAGGTAGAACCCATTAAAAGCGGAAACGTTTGTGAACAACCGGTTGATAACTCGATGCACGTCGACCTACTCTGCGGTCGTTTGATCTGAGTTTGCTCAGACGACCCACAACTCAGCTCCCTCCCAAGCGCAATAGGCAAATGTTTCCCCAATCGCAACATGGATCATGTTTCAACCCGCGAGCTCAACATGACTTATATTGCAAACTGGGATCAGATGACGGCTTCCCGAGCACAACATGGATCATGGTGAACCAGCGAGTGCAACATGGCTCATGTTGCAAATGGGTCAGGTCCATGCACTGCCACGAATGTTTTTCCGAACGAAACATGGGCCATGTTGTAGCTGACAAACGCAACATGGCTCATTTTGCAAACTGGCGGGTCACAGTGAACCGCTGCCACGGGTGGAATCCAACGGCTTTGAAGGAGATCAATCCGGTCACCGGCGGACATGCAACTCGCCCAGTGACGGAGCGATGTACAAGTCTGGGGCTGTGCCCCCCCCCCCCCCTCCCCCCCCCCCCCAACTTTGTACCAAATTGTGCAGATTTTTTTTGAGGGAAGGGTTTAGGTGAGATTTTTTAGCATTTTACACCCTCAAACACTCATATTTTAGCCTTGGCCCTCCCAGCAGTTTCTACGTAGCTCCGCCACTGAACTCGCCCCTTAAAAAACAGTATCGAATTGATTTTACACAATAAGAGTACATCCTTGGCCTCGCAAAAGGAAGAATTAATGAAAAAACACCTGGTCGAATGCCAGTGATTTTTCACAACAAACTGGTGTTATTTCAACAAATGATTCACAAACGAAGTTGGGGCGACTGATTGGTTCCTTCAGGTGCTAGTGATGCATCTGGTCGAGAATAACGGTGAGCGCTAGGATGAACGCCTGGTCGACGCCGGGGTTGATCCTCGCGGTATACGTGTGCCTCCCGAGGAACGCGCCGCCCGCCGTGTTCTGGCGGCTGATCTGCGCGACAACGGCGCCGTCGGAGTCGTCGACTCCAGCAGAGACGGTGCACGCGCCGGCATAGTAGCTGCCGCCGATGACGAAGTCAGGGACCCGCTCGCCGGAGCCGTTGCCTGCAAGGAACACGCGGACCTTCGTCCTCGCGAGCTGCACTGGCGCCGTCTTGACTGCGACGAAGAGCAGGTTCCTCCGGCTGGTGCTGTCCCCCCTGTACGCCTCCCACCTCGTGCTCGCGAAGTAGGTGGAGTCCTGCAGCGTCAGCACGGGGCGGCGAGATGCCGCGTCGAGGAGGAGGGAGCGGTGCTGGAGGAAGCTGAACACGGCCGCCTCCACCTGCATCACGGCCGCGCCGCGGACGTCCGTGACGGTGAAGTCGCGTCCCGTGACGCTGATCGTCTTGGTCACTGCGAACGCCGTGGCGCCCGGCGCGCAGAACCGCGAACCCACCACCACCACCGTTGCAGCAGGCGTGGTCTCTGCCGGCTCGCCGCTCATGGCCGCGCGCGTGGAGGATGATTGCTTGGGTTATGTACGGGTGTACGTGCTGAGTGACCGAGGCTTCAAGCCTTCAACGCTATGGATCGGATGGTGAATGGTTGAAACGGGCATGCATGTCATATAACGGAGTACTATGGTCTCCGGCCGGTTTGACTGTGACGGTGACAGCCACGACCGCATCCACCAACTTTGAACGTACAAGTTGATTTCGGTTTCTGTCAATAACAATGGACCCTATGGGCGAACTCTGATTTTGAAACTAGGGAACGGCTCACCATGACGTACGGGAGCTTCAGGTCCGCACTGAAATTCCACTTCCCTCGCCCGTGCAATATTGCCAATTGCGGCTCAAGATCATTTTGGAAGATCATTTTGTGAATTTTGAAGTTCAACAATGGGGGGTGTTTATGAGGATGCTCGAGAGTCTACACTTGTCAATATGACAGGTTTTAGTTAACTGGGAGCTATAAGGGCATCTTCAATGCGGACCCCTATGATTTTCCTATATGTTTTGGACCGTACGGTTTATAGACATTTGTAGGTCTTTAACGCGGACACTTATATTGGACCGGATATGTGGAGGGGAGGTGGAGGGGGATCTAAAAACCCCCCGAGTTAATTGCAAAAAACATCGACATTGAAGGTTGAGTTGTAGAAACCATAATTTTATAGTTTTGTGTCAAAAAAACACTAATTTTGTGGTTAATTTTGGCAAAAAAACACTAGTCGCCGGCTTAGGACATTTTGAGCACGATTATGACAGGTGGGTCCTGCTCGACAGGGTGACGTGGCACAATATAACTATCACAAATAGACAAAATAGTATGGCCTAAACTGTAAGGTTGGTGCTGTAAAAAAGAGGGGACAAGATCTGGCCTCAGCCTCCCGCTGCCTAGCCGGCGAGCTCACTCCACCGCTTGGCCATGGACGCCCAAGTTTGTCGGCGAGCCCGCCGTCCGGTGGACGCCCCACCCCGCCTTCCCTACCTCCCTTCTCCTCCCCCTCCTCTCTCTCTTTTCCCACGAGCAGCTCGCCCCTGCCTGTGTCGCTCACGGCCGACTCCACGGGTCGCCTCCGGAGCTCCGCCCCCAGCTGGCGAGAGACCACGGCCGCGAGTTCCCCAAGGCCTGCAGTTCGAACTAAGAGCATCTACAGCCGGACTTGGCAAATCCGGCCCCTCAAACGCCCGCGGACGCGCCCGGACACGCCCGCGGGCGCATCCGAAGGGTCCCTCATATTTCGTTCCGTGCATCCACATATCTCAAATCCGGACTCTCAAATCCATGCACGTCGATCATACGAAACAAACTGTCCGAATGCCAATGTTCGAAAGAAAGCAAAGCAAAGCAAATCATAGTTTAACAAACCGGACATGGCAAAATCAAATCAATGTCCGAGCGTGACCGATGGCCTTCGATCACTCGTTGTGCGGCTGCTGCGAGACGAAGAGTGCGTCCTGCTCCTCCTGAATCCGGGCTGCCAGCTCCGCCTGCATCCGGGCATGCTGCTCCGTCTGAATCCTTGCTGCCTCCTCCGCCTGCATCCGGCCTGCCTCCTCCGCCGCAGCCGCCCTCCGGGCGTTGATCTCCTTCTTCTTTTCCGCAAGCCAGTTCTTTGCATGGTCATCCAAGCCGGTCTCGTTCGCCAACATAATCTTCGCATCTTTCGCGTCCCGTGCGAGTTGCAACTTCTCCTTCTCGAAATCCATGTCGGCAAATGTCTTGGCCTTCTCGAGCTCCCATTTGATCACCGCTTCGTGCTTCTCCAACTCGATCTTCTCCCTCTCAATTGCAAGCTTCTTCTCCACCCTAATTATGTCCCACTCCATCCTTTCCTTTTGCGCTTCCATGAGGAGCTTGTACCTCTCCTCCTTCTTGCTCTCCCTAGCCGAAAAATGCCCGTCCATGTTGACGACATTTTGGTAGCCGCAGGATCACGGGCAAGACGTGCCTTCTCCCACTTGTTTCCCATGACTTGGCGGTTCTCCTTTGGCACGGTGGCTTTTCCATTCTCGTCCACGACAACATCGTCCTCTTCATCGTCCAACCTAATTGATTGGTTGGAGCTTGAGCCATCATTCCTCTTCTTGCCTGCCTTGAGATCCGCCACAACTTGTGTCCACTTCGGCTTGCCATTCAACATGAGCCAACAATGACTAAAAGCAAATGGCTTCTTCTCCACCTCGTGATACAAAGTGGCCGCCACCGCCATCTAGCGAACAACATTTGTATGAGCACGAGAATGCAAACACAAGAAGCATATGCAATGGACGAGAAGATGAGACAATCGAGCTTACGTGAGTTGCGCTTCCGAACCCACTTTGAGGGCGTTTGGTCACTTGTGTGTAGTAGCCGACGTACTTGTTCACTTCCCCTTGAATGATCCCCCAACGATGTTGGAGAGATGCCACATTGCGAGTGCTCACGATAGGATGCGGCTCCACATACTCCTTTAGCTCGTGATACTCCTTCCAAATCTTCGTCCAATAGGTGCTCCCCTTTTGCTCCGTGCCGCATATTGGATCCATCGTTGTGGCCAACCAAGCTCTGACCAACAAGATGTCCTCGTGTCTTGAGAATGCCGGACCTCTTGCCTTCACCGTCTTGGCCTTCTTCTTCTTCTTGATCGGATTGGGATCGGATGTGTTCCCAACTTCAAAAGCGGTGGTGGCCTCCAATTCATACTTCAATTCGGTCGGATCTTCATTCTCATTGATCATCGTCGACATGAACACCGCCTATATGATTAAGATTTGCAAGTATTCATCGTGAGCGAAAGAAACTAGAGGGCTATGCTTAACTATGATCGGACAAGAGCAAAGAAAATGCCCCGAGTCTTGTTCGGACATTCCGTCGAGCAGGTTGAGGTCAGCCCGGGCAGTGCCAGAGCCCATGCTCGTCCGTGCCCGAACGTGCTCCGGCGAGTCACACACGTCCACCGCCGGCATCTGCGTGGGTGGAAAGCTCTCCGGAATGGCCCAGCCGGCGCTCGGATCATCGTTTGCGGGGTATGGGGTCGGTGACCGTAATCCTCGCTGGCGCTCGGAGAGAAGGGGTGCGGGGATCCGGCCGCGGCGGAGGAGACATCTGCTCCAGCACGTCCGGACCTCCCTGCGACGCCGCAGCCGCCGCCTCCCTCTCTCGCTGCCGGCGTCGCCGCAACTTGCGGGCGACGTTCTCCGCCTTGCAAGTCGCCGCGGACGAATTCACACCGCCGACGGATGAGGCGGACTGCGTCTCCGTCGCGACGGTCTGGGTCGGGCTGGACGACATCTCCGGCGATGGATCGGGACCGGAGGTGAGGATTGGGAGCAAGGGTGGAGGCAGGCGAGGGTCCGGGCGCGGGAATTGTTCTAGAGCGGCGGGAGGAGGAGGAAGGGTTTGGGGGGATTTGGTGCAATTTGGGGTGGGGACCGTCCGTCGGGTCCGACGTGGCGGGCGTGCCCGGGCGCGTCCGGGCGCCCCCATACCCGCCTCATATTTGGGCTGGATATGGGGGGTGCCGGTCAGCCCGGGCGTTTGAGGGCCGTTTGAGAGGCCCGTCTGGGTCGAAATTTTGTGATCGGACACTGACCGGGTGGCCTGCCCGGGCGTTTGAGGCGGGTTTGAGAGGTCCGGTTGTAGATGCTCTAAGGGTTGGCCTCAACTTGCCTCCCCGCACGTCGGGTGCTGCTCTTCATGGTCCCGAATACCCACTACATCGCTGCGTGTTTGGCGGATGCGGCGCACGACCGCTCGTCCCCTCACACATGCGAGCTCAGGAGGGAAGGGGGCTGGGGCACGATCAGAGGGAAGCTCCCGAGCCTCCTCGCATCGACCCGCACCGGATCTGGCCAGGAATCGAGCCACCGCCGCCTGTTGACCTTCATTGTGGGGGGCTGGTCGCCAGCGAACCCGACCGCAGCCTCGTTCCCGCTAGTGCCAGATCCGCCCCTTCTTGTTCTTCCGGCGGGGGCTGCCTCACGCTGCCTCACCCCCCCCCCCCCCCCCCCCCCCCCGACTCTCTTGCTTTTCTCTCCAGGGGTCTTTTTGCAAATCACAAATGTATCAGGGTGTCATTGCCTTTTTTCTTTGCTACATCACCCTGTCGAGCGGGACCCACCTATCATAATCAGTTTCAACACGTCCTAAGCTGACAATTAGTGATTTTTGCAAAAAAAATAGCCTTAGAATTAGTGTTTTTTTTCTTATTCCCACAAAAAAAAAGAATTGGTGTTTTTTGACACAAAACTTAGAATTGTGATTTCTGCAACCCTAGCCTTCAATGTTGATGTTTTTTGTAATTAACTCAAATCCCCCACTCCGACCCCATAATCCATATCAACGGGTAGAATAGGGGCGTCTGAACATTCGCGATGTCATATTCCGACAGTGCAGACTCACCCAAACCCTCACACCACCCATGGAAACTTAAAAAAAAACTACTCCCTCATTAATATGGATTGGAGAGAGTACCTTTTTCTTTACAGAACCTTGAAATTATATATCCGTTTGGAAAATTTTCTATTTTATCACCTGGCAATTCTCGTCGTGGATGAAGAGCACCTCTTGGTTTCTATTGCGGACGAAAATATGTCTTCGAACTTCTCCCGAACGAAAAGGCACTCTTTGTTGCCTAGGGGAACAAAAAGAGGGTTGGCCTACCACCATACATGATGATGGTAGGGCTGGCAACGTTTGCTTACGTGGCGGAGGACTACCGCCCTAGACTACTACGGCGGTACTCTTCATACCCTACCGCGGACATAGTGGCGGTAGCTTTATAGAGAACTTGCAAACTCTCACCTAATCATCTTCTTAGTATGTTCAAAAGCCAAACTTCTTTAAATTTGATTAAATTTCTAGAGAAATATTTCAATATCGGTAATATCAAATCGGTGTCATTCGATTCATCATGATATGAATTTTTCATATTTTATTTATTTAATGTTATGGATGTCGATATTTTTGACTCTAAACTTGGTCAATGTTAAAGAAATTTCTCTTTTCAATAAAATAATACACCTTATATTTTGGAACCGATGGATAATTTCGTTTAGCGAGTTGGAGAAATGATGGAGTGTGTTTTACTTTTATTTATAATGTGGTGTTTTTGGTGGGCCTTTTGCAGTGTGATTGTAGATTATCTGCTAAACAATACATACTTATCTGGAAAAAATCTACATGGATGGATGCGTGTAATATATTTATGTTACGGCGTCATGTGTTTACACCTTTTTTTTCTAGGTGCTGAGAGGGCGGATGGGGTTGATATGTTTTTGTATGCCAGTTGTAATGGATCAATTTGTATAAACCGTTGGCCCGATAAAAATATGAATTAAATCCAAAATTGAGTATCTCAATCAAATGTGAGAGCTTCAAAATTACAGATTGTAGCGAATTAAGAAAATAGAATGGGAGGGCTCATTAAAAAATTGTTGACCTGGTCAAAATCGAGTGGCCAGATTTTAAATTGAACACCTCAACTCATTAAGAGGCCTCTACACTTAGGGATTATAATGTATTACATAGATAGATAAGTGATTCACTTTCATGTCCTTGAGAAATTGTTGACCATGTCAAAATTGGATGGTCCAATTTTAATTGAAGACCTCAACCGAATGTGGGCTATTCAAAACTAAGGAGCTTAGTGCTATAGAGGATGTCTACTTAATAGAATATATTCTCGTTTGTCATATATTATGTTACAATTTTTAGGTATGTTGATGCAATATTTTTAAATAAGCATGACAAGACCACATTTATCCATCATTAATATTACAAAGTATATGTATTTAATGTTGTAGTATATTAACAGATGATGGTTTGAATGACCAATTCAGTTCTCAACTAACCAAAGCTTCAATATTGAAGTGGCCCTGCTAGTACATTTCAATTTGCTACCCGCTCCGTCATACATCTCTTTGAGTGCCAATTAATATAGGACGATAAATTATAATACTATTTTCCGATCCATACTACTTGTCTTGCATTTTTCTAGATACAAATGTATCTAACAATCCTCCGATCCATGCTATTTGTCTTAGATTTTTCTACTAGTGTTAGATACATCTGTATCTAGAAAAATCTAAGACAAGTAATATGGGACGGAGGGAGTACATCCAATATGCCCCTAGGTATTTCTCACCTCGATTTTCATATAAGAAGGGGCTGGAACTCGACGGTGCATTTCTAATTACGAGCACATATGCTCCCTCACTTAACAATAAATTTTTAAAAATCTTAACATGTACGTACATTTCCATGAAGAAACAATATCCCAAAATGTTTTTGTAAACAAAACCAAATTGATGCTCCAAAAGTATGTTTCTTTAATACATTTTGGAACATCGATTTATTTTACGGAAGAATTTTTTGAGTGTTGGTTCTACATGAAACTTCACGCATGTTAAGAATTCGTCAATGTTTGTTCCCAGAAAAATTAGTTATTTATATATTTTTCTACTTTTTCTTATTACTGTTCATGAGGGTGCATATGAGCTCGCCGGTAGCAATTTCATATCCGCCGCTGGAACTATGCTACATTATAAGAGAAATTTTAACCGACCCCTAGAACCTGTTAGAGGAGTAGAAATTTTGGTTTGGTCCTCTAACCGGCACCTAGATGAACTCGTATAACCATTAGCGGATAATAAATTATACTCCTTGGCACCACGGACTCCTAAATTTACGTGGTTCCCACTCAGCTAAAAGTTGCGTCCTCTTTTGCACGCCCACACCGTCCTCACCCCACGTCGCGCCCTCGTCGGCGCCGCTGCCAGCGACTATCCATCACTTTCGCCAACACCCCACACCTCCCTTCGCCTTCGCCGCCCTTCTACCCAGTCCGAGCATGTCTTCGGCCATTGTCGTCGTCAGAATAGAGCTCAAACGATGCATGGATCCCGTTGCCGGAAAGCGGCTTGATTGTTCTTCCTCTAGTTCACCGGTACCTCACCGAGCTCTTCTGGCCATCTCCAAGCTATGCCAACCCCTAGTATCGGCCCAACGTCATTGTCCAGCCGTGAAACCTCCGCCGCCTTGCAAGTGTTCGACGGTATGCCTCGATGAGTTCGTATTTTGTTTTGCTTTTTTGTCTCATTTTTTCTCTTGTCAATTAAATTGAGCTGGGTCATTTAAATTGAATATGAAGAGGTTGAGGGCGATGATCTTTGAGGACTCTTCGTCGTAGGAGGAGGAAGAAGATGACGATGACTTGAATGGTCGTTGGCAAGATCTTCAATGATGATATTCGGCAGTCAAGGAGAGGATCGAAGTTTGGCCGCAAACACCTCCACCGTGATAGAGCGAAGGGTCCTGCCAAAATTATGAGAGATTATTTTTGCCCGAATCCAACATATCTAGAGAAGTGTTTTCGTTGGCAATTTCGGATGCACACAAGTCTATATTTCACCATTGCAAATGTCGTGGAGAAGCATGATGGTTGGTTCAAGCTCTAGAGGAATGCATGTGGAGAGATAAGTGCGAGCCGTTTGATGAAGTGTATCGTGGTTTTTCGAGGTCTAGCCTATGGATGTTCGCCCGATGCCATTGATGAATATGTCCACATTGGAGAAGATACGATCTTGAAGGACATTCAATTATACACAAAAGCCAGGATTGATAACTTTGGGCCGAAGTACTTGAGGCCACCCTACGAGGAAGACACCGAGAGGCTGTTGGCATTGAGTGAAGAAAGTAGATGGCTTGGGATGCTAGGATCAATTGACTGCATGCATTGAATATGGAAGAATTATATTGTAAGGTGGAAAGGTCGGTACAAAGGCCATTGCACCAATTCAACAATCCTTCTTGAGGTTGTCGCATCAGAGGGTGTATGGATGTGGCATTCATTCTTTAGACTGGCTCTCATAATGACCTGAATGTGCTGTCGAGATCACCACTGTTTGCTAGGCTTGTTGCCGGGAGAGGCTCCTCCTTGCAACTATAAGGTCAATGGCCATGAGTACACGATGGGTTACTACTTCGCGGATGGCATCTATTCTCCATAGGCCACATTTGTCAAGACAATCCCGTGTCCAAAAGGTAACAAAAGATCTCATTTTGCAACGCGTCAATAGTCGACAAGGAAGGATGTGGACAGATGTTTTAGTGTGCTTCAGATGTGCTTTGTCATCGTTCGTGGCCCTGTCAAGTATTGAAACCCCAAGGTTCTATGGCAAATCATGATGTGTTGCATCATCTTGCATAGCATGATCACTAAAAATCAAAGATGCATGGCTGATAACTATCGGTACATCACCAGTGGGAATCCCGTTGAACCAGAGCACGGTGAAAATCGGATACAGAGAATCCTCGCAGTGCATCGCATGATCGAGAACCGAGGAGTTCATACCCAGCTCCAAGATGATCTGATTGAACATCATTGGCATCTCCATGGCACTTCATAGTTGTGATTGTATGACGGTATTTACTTCATTTGAACCCTTCTTGTGTTTGAATTTAAATAATTTGATTTGTAAACTATGAATTTGTAATATTCGTGAATTATGTAAACCTTAATTATTATGTTTGAATTTAATGTGTGTGCAAGTATATAGTTGAAATATACTCCCTCCGTCTGGAAATACTTGTCGGAGAAATGGACGTATGTAGACGTATTTTAGTTCTAGATACATCCATTTTTATTCATTTGCCCGACAAGTATTTTCGGACAGAGGGAGTATTGTCTAAACTACAAAGGAAAAAAATTCGCAAAATACAAAATTATATGCCACTAAGTTTAGGTTTAGGAATCGGTTATAAACGACCCGTTTTTAGAGGAGTAAAAGGACAAAGTAAAATTACTCCTCTAAAGAATACTCGGCCATTTACACCTCTAAATTTCGAAAACACTAAAAGTCTGCCATCAAATTTTAGATTTTTAGGCATGGCAAATCTGACGTTTTTTGTGGCAATTTATATTCGGGTGATGATGACAAATTAAATTAGAAAGCACGGCAATTTTCTGACATTTGTTTTTCTATAAGGCAGATTTGTCATGTTCACCAACTAAACTTATCATCCTCAAAGAACATAATTTGCCATGAAAAATTTAATTTGTTATGGTCAAAAATCTGACAATAGATTTGCAGTGGAGTCCCAAAATTTTACGGGTCGGTTAGAGTTGCGGAGTGTGCAAAGTGATAGGTTAATGAAAAAACAAATTGACGAAGAAACCAATTAACAAAACCGAATTAGACCAACAAAGGCGTTCAATCTAGGGCTCTCTCCACATTGCTGAATCGGATCAAAAACTGTGTTTCACAGCGTCACACCTGAACCGTCATAGTTCTTCCGATCGGGCTCTGATGGACAATACATGTATCAACTAAAAAAAAGGGAGTATTCGTGCTTCCCTACACAGCATCGATACACACAACAACAATTCGTAGGAGCATGACCGATAAATGCGGCAAGCAAGCATTTCAGGGGTCATTGGTAGTGCATCTCGTCGAGGACGACGGCGAGCATGACGATGAAGGCATAGTGGATGCCGGGGTTGACGGTGACGCTGTAGGCATTCTTCCCCAGCAGCGCGCTCACCTCGATGGACCGGCGGTCGATCCTGCATGTAACCGGCCAAAATATTAATATTGTAAACGATTGTACTCTCTGAACTGCTAGATTCTCCCAGCAGAAGGTCGGCGCCATGTCATGACGTCAATACCTCTCCTCGCGTACTAGCGCAACTCTGTAAACTGGGCTCACGACACTTTGAGTAATGCATTCATGTGTGGAGCCTCTCCCCCTCCCTCCTGATTGTTCAAACAAAATAACGGTGTTGGAGTTGCCAGAGGGAGCAGGCGCCGTCGTTGTAGCTGTCGGTGATCCGGAAGTCGGGGGCCTGCTCGGCGTCGTTGCTGGCGAGGAAGACGCTGACCTTGGTGGACCAGCATAGCTGGATCTACGACGGCTTCACCGCCATGAACAGCAGGTTGCGCCGGCTCATGTTGTCCCGGGGGAACACCTTCCGCCGCGAGTTCACGCCAGTACCTTGAACCACCAGCCACCAACCCCGACGCGTCATAGTCAGACAGTTGGAAAAGAAGAAATTAACGAGCTTGGAGGAAACAGAGGTGGACGAAAGTGAAGAACACCGACCGATTCCTGGACGGTGAGGACGGGGCGGTGGTGGGCGTCGGCGAGGAGGGAGATGGTTGTTAAAATTAGCATGTGCATACACAGCCGTTAACAAATTGCATTGGTTTGGGGATGGTACGATTGGTTTTAGAGTGATTTGAAGAGAGACCAAGTTCCTAGTATCAAGAAAATGGGTACATAATTTAGCGCATGTTGCGCTAGTTTTGTTTAGAGGTGGTAAATGTAAAACTCAAGTGAACAACACTATAATTCGCAGAAGTTTGAAACCTAAATATTGCAGATACAAATTCATAGCACAAATATCACTGTGAGATGAATAGAACTTGCCCCGAATCACTCTCCACGGGCATGAAACTACTAGTTGACCCTCGACAAATCACTCTAAATCTAGATCTGTCTATTTAGTTTTGTTAAGCTTGGTAGTGTTGAATTATAGTCTAGAAACCCCTTCCATCATATTTCCTATATATACGCACCCTGGACACTTTACCAAGTTATGTATATATCGAAGGATATAGAGAAAATGATGCATACAAGTGCGTAGTGTCATCATATGTGTTTTCCTAGATTTATAGTCAAATATTTTTTAATAAGGAAAATTCGTAAGCACATAAAAGTGTGATTCTTATTAAACATGGTTCCAATTAGCACAAGGAAATGTATTGGTGATGCTAAATATTTTAATTGTATGGCTATTATTTATGAATGAGTGTGTTCGCCTTATGAAGTCTATTAGATATACCTAGAAGACAATGTGCATTCATAAAACTAAGTAAGTATATCAATAGCAATGCATACCTATAATGACACAACGTGCTATGGAGTAATCCGACGTATACAAATTAATACATGTACTTAATAGTATAGGTTTTGCTAAAAGATTCGGGCGAACGGGCCGGCCCAATTGGCCGCATTTGTGAACATTATAAAAGCGAATGCAACGGGAGTCGAACTCCAAACCTTCTGCACTACATGCTAGCGATGCTCGCTAGGCAACCTACGGGCTGTGGATGGCTTGAAGGCAGCGCTAAACTTAAAGTATTAAGCAAACCGGTAGTTTCGTTTTTTTTAATATTTCTTGCAAACAAATATGAACAAAATTTCTTCAAAATGCGAACAATGTTTCAAAATCGTAAAAAATTCCAAATATTCTTTTCTTAAATGTAATATTTTTTAAATTGTGAATAATTTTTAAATCTGAATATATTTTTAAAAAACAAAATTTAAAATACACTCGGAACATTTTCTTACTATACAGTGAATTTATTCAAATACACACTTATTTTTTTTTTAATATATGATGAACGTTTTTGAAATACATGCTGAACAAAATTTCGATGAACATGTATTTATACACAGTGAACATTTTACTTTGATACGGTGAACTTTTTTATAAGATGAACATTTCTTGGAAAATGAACACAAGTATAATTTTTAAATTTTATTGGAATTTGAAATTCCAAACTGTTTTTAAACAAGAATAAATTTGAAGGACGTGAACAATTTTTTAAAACATGATCAGAATTTGGAATTTCAAACATTTTTTGAAATTTATAAATTTCTGGAAAACAAAAAAGAAACATAATAAGGTAGAGAAGAAATGAAAGGAAGAAGCAATAAGCAGTAAAAAACATGAACAAAACTGGGAACAAAATGTAAAAGAAAACAAAACAGTAAAGAACTCAGGGAACTTCTAAAAGGTTCCCAAAACCGGTTGCTCGCTCAAAGTGGGTCAGCAGCACGTATCACGTCGGTCTTTCGTTTCGCTTCAGCGAAGTCACGATGGTTTGATGCTCACTGGTGGCAAATAGGATTCTCTGTTTGGGGAGTAGAATCATATAGACGACGCCACGGACAAGAGGCCGTCCGACTAGGTTAGAGAATTGTCGCACACGGAAACAGTGAAAATTTTATCAAAAAGAACATGACAGTACGAGGGATCGAACCATGTAACTCACACTATTGACCGCTCGTCGCTAGGCACATGAGCTGATAAGCTTCAATGACTAACTCAGACTACTAGAACTATCCCTCAGCGATCGGTTTACTATAGCAAACCGCTCTTTTCCCACTTTTTCTTTATTTAATTAATTTTTGGTTTCCTTTTGATTTTTGTTTTTCCTTCTTCGTTCTCTTTTGTTTTTAAAAAATGCTCGCCGTTATAAAAATTTGTCCAAATTTTCAAAAACATTCACATTTATAAATTTTATTCATAAAATACAAATATTTGCATTTGAAAAGATTGTAAAAAAATTCAAATAAATGTGTGTGTCTTTCAAAATTGCCTAGATGTCCTTTTTTAAAATAGCACACAAGATTTTGAACAAGAATATTTTTGAAAAACACTAATAAATTGGAGTTTAAAAAAATATGAACAAAAATGTGAAACCAATTTTTTCAACTTCCCTGAATTTTTGTGTATTTACGCAGAAGAAAAACACCATGTTCACGCAGGGTGTGCTGGTAGGTCAGAATGCTCTTTTTGAGCACATTATTTTTCGACATCCTTTAAATGGCCATTTTTTCCAGTGGCTTGTATGACGAATTTAAGGTACCATGCTAAGTTGTTTCGGTTTTCGATAAATTTTGAATTTTCTGGAGTTCGGTAAAAAAGACTGGTCGGATGTGTCGCAACATGCAAATGGTGTCGGAATTGTTCAAACCTTGCATGGATGCCACATATGTCCGTGCCAACCCGCTGCAAGAAGTTGGGGTCATTTATCCGTAGTCCGAAAAACCACCAGTTGAGAGGAGTGCATTAGACTAGGCCAGACGGGTGCATCCGTGAGCATGCAATTATTCCTAATTTGAATGCTTCTGTTAGTTGCAATTTCCTTCATTATCGATCAACATGAACATATTCTTATATCCTAACTATTTCTTGAATTTTTGCAACAATTTTAAAAAAAAATTCTGTTGAAAATTTTATAGGCTTAACACTTTTTTCAAAATTGTTAACAAATTCCCAACAATTGATGGTGAAACAAATTTCAATCCACATATTTTTTTAATAAAATATTACTCCCTCCATCCCATAATATAAGAGTGTTTTTTACACTAGTGTAGTGCCAAAAACACTCTTATATTATGGGACGGAGGGAGTAACTTTTTTGAAACAGAAATATTTCTCAAATTTTTTAAAAAAATGAAAGCAGGAACCTCTTTTAAATTCCAGACCATTTTACAAAATTATAAACAATAACACAAAACATTTTTTAGTATTCCAAACAGTATTTCAAATTTTGAAACAGGTTTAAAAAGAATAATAAAGTTCGAAAAAGAGAAAAATGAATGAACGAAAAAATGATGATTGTCGCTGTAGCGAGTGGAGCTAAGGGCACAACCGGAGAATCCCACGCCAAGTAGCGAGTGGAGTTCGCTCTGTTCACGCCACATGGGATGACCCCGACTTTTTAAAAAGTTCAACGCATTTTAAAAAAAGTTCATCACTTAAAAAAAAACTCATCAGATTTTGACAATAGATCACGGATTTTAAAAACTTCATGGACTTTGATAAAAGTTTATGCCACTTGGAAAAAGTTCAAGAATTTTGAAAAAAATATCACAATAACTAAAGGAGTTCAGTAACTTGAAGAATATTTTGCGAACTAAGAAAAGAAAAAATGTCAAAGAAAAAACTGCGAAAGAGAACAAAAAAACCAGAAAATAAAACCATACATGTTGGATTTAGAGAAAGGATGGAAGAAGATGAAATAGAACACAACAAAGTAACCTGGCGCAATAGTTGGTGCCTGTAGTACTGAATGTCGGTGCCTATAGATATTAAGATTTTTTGAATTCTCAGAAAAAAAATGGGCCAAAGCCCATGATGTCGAGTTGGTGTGCGCCAAGTCTTGAAAATCACTGCATATACGGCGGGCCTTGCTAAACAAACCATATACGGCTGGCAATTTAATATATGATCATCGGGTCCTTTCTACTAATCTGAGCCGTCCTTGTGTTTAGGGGATGTACCGAAGTAGAAGTGTATTATAAATAGAAGCATATGTTTGGACTTGCGTTAGGCCAAGAAAATGGTTGTTCTGGTACTGCAATGAAGTCATATATTTGATCACTTACTCAGATACAAACTTAGTCTTTAATGTCTACATAATGGAACAACTTGAATGTACTTATGTCCGACACATAGTGCCACGTGTCTACCACAAGAACCGTGTTTTTTATCATTTATATTTCTATGACAAGAAATTCCAACTGAGATATTACATATTCTCACAAAATCATTATTATATTTCATTTGTATTTATTCCACACCTTATGAAAAAATTCTATGTAAAATCACAGATGTCTTGTGTGTCAAACTTTAAGAAAAACTTTGGAACTAAAAATGTATCAGATTGTGTGAGGGATAGAAGAAAAAAGGCATATATTTGATCACTTACTCAGATACAAACTTAGTCTTTAATGTCTACATAATGGAACATATTCCTCTTTTTACATATATATTGCAACTTTTTAGGTATGTTGATGTGATTTTTGAAAATAAGCATTACAAGATCTCATTTACCCATCATTACAAAGTACATGTATTCAATGTTGCAATATATCAAAAAGTGATAGAGTTGAATGATCAGATCAGTTCTCAAGTAACCTAATCTTCTAAATTTTTGCCATTGTCTATGTATCCGAGACATGACACCTTCAACTAGTCAAATATATGTAGGCTAGTGAAAATTTCTATCCTTTGTATTTTTCAGTCAAGAAACAGATTGGTTGGCGTGTGAGCTATCACATTTCCAATTTGATACATTCAATCATCTTGAGATCAAAATATACCAACCATTTGTTGATTTGAAAAACAAATAGTTTAGATTGGCAAAATCTTGTGGTTAGCCAATGGTTGAGAGGCTATTAAGATTACTAATAACTCTTCTGGTGTCAATTGAATAGGAGGGTGTATGTTTTTCTCTATGAAACTTGTCAAGACACATCTTCAAACAAAAATGAGAGCACCTTTCTTCATCGTTCTACGATAGTCTATATTGAGAACAAACTAGTAGCGAAGTTCGGTTCTGCAGAAGTAATTGAGACGCTCAATCTCTGTAGATGTTAAGTCGAATTCGAATTAATGGATGTGTAGTTTCATTCATATGTCGAAAGCTGAGCATATTTTGACTATATCTAGACCTTGGAATATTTACTGTGCAACGTCTTGTGTGATTTTAATGCTTCTAGTTCTAGCCAATTCTCCCTCTCCCTCATCCTTAATCCCGCTTAATCCCTGGGAGAGGGGACATGACGAGGTGGGAGAAGAAGCTGATGTGGCAATCAATTAACCGCATTGACTTGCTTGTGTCACACTGTAGCAGTGATCAAGTGGACTTGAAGCGTCGATTTCATTGCCAAACAACTCACACGACATTTAAAAAAACTTAGACGAGTAGTTTGGCTTTGGTAGGCCAATTAAGACAAAAAAAATCGTGCTTATATGAAGCCCTAGATGTAAAACATGTCGGTCTATGCAACTCACTAGAGCACATGTCAGTCATTAGAGAAAGGGCAAAGTCCAAGACTATCTTGCTTCTTTGTAGAGAGAGAGTGCCAGGTATTTTGATGGTTAAAGATTCAAGTCTTAGTGGCAAAGGGGGACAGCATTGGCCTGTAACCGTTTCCACTTTGTGGCCCACAACTTGTGTTCTTTGGTATTAATTGGGTCTCAGCTTGTTGGCTTGGTTTGTGCACCACCAGAATTGAATCATATTAACATTACAACACATGTGGTTTTGTACAATTGACTCTATGTTGAAGTGAGCCTGCTAGTACAAATTAAGCGTGCTATAAGTTATAATACACCCAATATGCCCTTAGGGATTTCTTACTTGAATTTTCATATAAGGGGCTGGAACTATGTTAGAGCATCTCTAGCGGATCCCGTAAAAGCTTGTATTGCAAAATCATTTTAGGGTATACTATCAAACGGTTTTACAGTATGATGTGTGTTTCGGCAGAAAGATTCCCTAAAAATGGTTTCAGATCACATATGGAGCCAAAAAGTCAGTAGCTGAATTTACAAAAAATGTCCCTGTAAAGTAGCACAACACACCCTAAAAGCAAAATGTAAATTACAATAGGGTCCTTGAGGACGCCAATGACGACGCCATCGTCCTTGAGCACTGACTCTGGCCACCGCGATGCGAGAGAATCTGATTTGCGCCGCAAGCCCCCTGTCGTACTGTCCCACCACCCATCCCCTATTGCCGCTTTCTCAGCTCCTCCTTCCCGCTAGCGGCACCCGTCTCCCCCTCCCCGTTCGACAGCGGTAGTGATGGCTCGCTCTGGCCAACAAGAGTCGGGGCCGTCATGGCGGCCGTGCTCGGCGTTGGGTTCCTCGGCCTTGAGCTCGAGCTCTCCACTCTACGGCGAAGCAGGGCCACCTCAGGCTGGCCCCTTTCATCGTCGTTGGAATTTCTCCTCCACGTCGTGGTGCCCTAGTGAGGTTTTCACATAAAAAAAGTTAACAAAACGGAATGGAATTGGACCAAGCAAAGGCGTCCAACCGAGTGCCCTCTCAACTTTGCTGAATCGGATCAAAAACTCAGTTTCACAGTATCACACTTCAACGTCAAAATTCTTCCAATCAGGACGACTCATGTATCAACTCAAAAGCAGAGCATTTGTGATTCCCCCCACACAAAGCATCGACACACACTCAACAATCCGTAGGAGTCGGGAAGGCAGTGAGGAAGAAGAGACTTGAGTGGTGTGTCATTGGTAGTGCATCTCGTCGAGTACGACGGCGAGCGCGACGATGAAGGCGTAGTCGATGCCGGGATTGACGGTGACGCTGTAGGCGTTCTTGCCCAGCAGCGCGCTCACCACGGTGGACCGGCGGTCGATCCTGGCGATGACGGTGTCGGATTCGCCGAGGGAGACGGAGCAGGCGCCGTCGTGGTAGCTGCCGGTGATCCGGAAGTCGGGGGCCTGCTCGGCGTCGTTGCTGGCGAGGAAGACGCTGACCTTGGTGGACCACCGCAGCTGGATCACCGACGGCTTCACCACCGTGAACAGCAGGTCCCGCCGGCTCGTGCTGTCCCCGCGGTACACCTTCCACCGCGTGTTCATCACCAGCGCCTGGAACCACCGGCCACCAACCATCCGCGGCAGGTCAGGGTCAGACGGTTGGAGAAGAAGAAATCAACGAGCTTGGAAACAGAGGAGGGGGTCGAAAGTGAAGAAGGAGACCCACCGATTCCTGGACGGTGAGGACGGGGCGGCGGTGGGCGTCGGCGAGGAGGCAGCGGCGGCGGAGGCTGAAGAGGACGCCGTCGACGCGCAGCAGCAGGGCGCCCGTGGCGGCGTCGGTGACGGTGAAGTCGTTGCCGGACATGCTGAGCGTCTTGGCCACCGCCAGCGCCGCCTCGTCCCCCGCGCAGAAGCGCGCGTCCACCACCGCCAGCGCCGGCACCGCGTCCATCGATCTATCTCTCCCGGCGCGACACGACACGCGCGCACGTCGTCAAGCAGAAGCAGGTGGCGGCGGGGCGGATCGGATCGGATCGACCGGCCGATGGCGGGGATGGGCGCACGCGTCTTGTCCCGTCCTAGTTTTGGACCGGGATGTTTGACCAGCTTGGCACCACCAGCATTAACAATGGCAGCTCGGCCTCAGCCTTCAGATTATATATATAGGACTAGTAAATTGCAAACACAGGAGTAGATTCTTCGTCGGGTCGGGTCATGTCTGAACGCGAAGCTCTCTACGGCGACATGGACAGCGATAGAAATATCAACTTTGGCAAAGAAGAATCCATCTTTACTGGAGGGCGCGTACGTAGAAGCAGGCTAGTCGTCGAGTCCGGTGGCTTTTGCAGCTTAATCATCATTTCTCTCGTCCTCGAGTTGCTTACTGAGTAAACAAAGAGAATGGATTCGAACCGAACGAACCGTTGGTGGGCATCCCAACAGCGCGCCGACCACGGACACGGAGGGAGGGAAAGCGTGTGGAGACTGAGGAAGCTGTGGCCGCTGTCTCCGGTGTCGGCCCGGCCGACATCCAGTTTAATTGTTTGTGTCCTACGAACACAGATGGCCCTCTCGACGAAAATGGAGGCTCTCGTGGACTCGTGGTGGTGGGGCCTAAATTTCGTGTTTTGACATTTTTTTGAAAGTTAATCAAGATCTGACTCTACTTTGTAAAAAATTCAAGATTTGACCTTTTTTCTATCGTTAGGGTCCATGATGACAGGGTATAACAGCCTACCGCCCGAGGTCCCTGGAGGTAGGGTTGCACACCCTACCGTAAAATTTTCTTAAGTATACGACACAGTGTCTCTACGCATCTAGCGTCGGGCACCTTAGCGGTATGGTTGTTTAGGCTACTGCCAGACTGTTTGGCAGTAGGGATGCGTCGCACTGACGTGGATAAGATTTCTATCGCCAGGGACCTTGACGGTAGGCTGTTATACTCTACCGTCATGGACCCTAGCTGTACGAAAAGGGTCAGATACCGAAATTTTTACAAACAGGGGCCAGATCTCGATCAATTCTCAAAGAAGGATCAAACCACGAAATTTGCCTCGTAGTGGGGGTAGTCGGGCAGATCTCATTTCGTCCCCATAGTTTCAGTCAATGAAGAAAGATAATCTATTTCTTCTTTTCACCCGACGAAACGACAAAAACGGCTATGGGTGCATATGCTCTTTGGTGAACAGTAAATTCAAAATAATAAATAATTTTAAAAATTAGTGATACTAATATTCATGATCAAGTATAAAATTACTTAAATATAAAAGTTAATATGATTTAGTTATATTTAGATTTTATTTATGATTTATAAAATTAATTAAATGTTAATATCCTATGAACAATACAAAAATTAATTATAAATAAATAGGTTAGACTTATTTATAAGTAAGTTATTAATGCTAATATTCGCGATTAAGTATAAAAGTTATTTAAATAAATATGATTCTATTTATTTATTTTATTTTATTTTAGTTAGAAATTACAATGGATTTTATATGATTTCGGGTATTTTGCATGATCTTTAAGGGTTGTCGAGGCCAACAAGACGACTGAGGCGCATGCAATGGTGTAATATTCTACTCAATATTCACCATATTTATCATTATATTGTTTCAGATGTAGCTAGGTTCATTCACTTGATGGTTTTAATTGTAAATTTATGGGTTAAATTCTTATCGTCTTCACAGGCAGTTTTACCCAAAGGGAACACTTTTCTACGACCACAAGGTTCTCATTCAAACGTCACAGTAGGCTAAACAGAGAACTACCAACAGAAATTTCTGCTATAGGACGAATATCCAATTCTGAGCCCGGGCTCATCTGCACTCGGTCAAAAAAATAATTCATAAAATTTCAAAAAATTCCAAAAAATTTATGCAACGTAGATAATTTGGTGCGTGAGGTGCGCTCCAAATTTCACACCATTTGGACATCCGAGTAACTCTCAGCAAAAAAGACAAATAGGATCCAAACAGTAAATGAATAGTACACTTTTTAACAGACCTTAAAATGTTATTTTTTGCCAAGAGCTACTCAGATGCCCAAATAATTTGAAATTTGGAGCGGACATCACGCATCAAATTCTCTACCATGACAAAAAATGATTTTTTTTATTTTTCTAGTATTTGTTTTGAATTTTTTACTCAACAAGAGTGCAGATGAACCTGGGAGCCAAAACGCCTCACTCCCTATAGGATCCCTAGCATAAGAACTCGTTCCATAAATTCATAAATAAAAATACCAAATGAAACACGAAACTACATCATTTCCACAACATAATTTATATATGGCTTTTCCTTTCAAGAACCCCCGAAGGGTTTACACAAGGATAAATGCAATTACCTTCTAACTACTTTCATGAGATTCCAATGCTGAATATTATGGCTCTTATTACATGATAAAGAACAACAACTACTACTACTACTTAGCAACGAGTTTGCTAGCGGAGTCGCAGCTCTCTGCTCTATCTGTGGCTGGTTCTTCTCCGTCTGGTGTCTCTCTTTGCAGCAAACACCCCCTTTTATAGGCACGAGAGAGGCTATTGGATAGCTTCTGGGAGAATGCACCTTCATTATTTCTTTTTTCTTTCTTCTTGTCCATCATATCTAGTCTTTAGGTCTTCTAGGCTTTTATAGGCTTTGTAGTCATTTATAGCCCTTCTTTCTAGGATACTGAGTGCATGTTGGATAGAATTGCAGACTCCGTGTCTTGGCAGCAAATGAAGGTGGTGTAGGGGAACGTCGCATGGGAAACAAAAATTTCCTACGCACACGCAAGATCTATCCATGGTGATGAGCATCTACGAGAGGGAGAGTGAATCTACATACCCTTGTAGATCGCTAAGCGGAAGCGTTAAGAAACGCGGTTGATGTAGTCGAACGTCTCCGCGATCCAAATCGCAAGTCGTCCCTCGATCCGATCACGAACTAGTGCCGAACGGACGGCACCTTCGCGTTCAACACACGTACGACTTGATGACGCCTTCACCTCCTCGATCCAGCGAGCGATGGTGAAGTAGTAGATGAGTTCCGGCAGCACGACGGCGTGGTGATGGTGGTGAGGAACAATCTCTGCAGGGCTTCGCCAAGCACTACGGAGATTATGACGGGAGGAACTAGAGGGCTAGGGTTGCCGGCACACGGCTTGGGAAATCCTGATGTGTCCCGTGTGCTAGCCCTGCCCCTCTATTTATATGTTGAGCCCTGGGGTCTAAACTTGGAGAGAAAACCTCTACAAGGTCGGTTTTGCCCGCACAAGGTCGGTTTGGCCCGCAAGGAAAGAGTCCAACTCGGATCCCTGCAGTACCGCGCACAAGCGGTAGTACCGCTCGTGAGCGGTAGTACCGCTTGAGCGGTAGTACCGCTTCACACAAGCGGTAGTACCGCTTACGCGGTAGTACTGCCTTACCAGCGGTAGTACCGCTTAAGGCAGCAGCAAAACTTCCTTTTGCACTTTCCAATACCTCGTGGGTTTTACCCCTTTGGCCCATATAAAGTGTTGCTGCGCCCGAACACTTCGGTAAACATCCGGAACCCCTTCTGGTGAATTCTGGAACCCTTCCGGAGATCAAAACACTATTATCACATATATCAATCTTTACCTCCGGACTCTTCCGGAGATCCTCGTCATGTCCGGGATCTTATCCGAGACTCCGAACAACCTTCGGTCACCAACACAATAACTCAACTAAACTAATCGTCACCAAACGTTAAGTGTGTAGACCCTGCGGGTTCGAGAACTATGTAGACATGACCGAGACACCTCTACGGTCAATAACCAATAGCGGGACCTAGATGCCCATATTGTTTCCTACATATTCTACGAAGATCTATATTGGTCGAACCTCTATGTCATGGATTCAGTTAATCCCGTATGCTGTTCCCTTTGTTCTTCGGTATGTTACTTGCCCAAGATTCGATCGTCGGTATCCCTATACCTAGTTCAATCTCGTTGCCGGCAAGTCTCTTTACTCGTTCCGTAATACAATATCCCGTGGCTAACACTTTAGTCACATTGCTTGCAAGGCTTATAGTGATGTTGTATTACCGAGTGGGCCCTGAGATACCTCTCCGTCACACGGAGTAACAAATCCCAGTCTTGATGCATGCCCACTCAACAGACACCCTCGGAGATACCTGTAGAGCATCTTTATAGTCACCCAGTTACGTTGTGACGTTTGATACACACAAGGCATTCCTCCGGTGTCAGTGAGTTGCATGATCTGATGGTCATAGGAACAGATACTTGACATGCAGAAAACTATAGCAATAAACTGACACGATCATATGCTATGTTTATAGTTTGGGTCTTGTCCATCACATCATTCTCCTAATGATGTGATCCCGTTATCAAATGACATCTCATTTCCATGGCCAGGAAACCTTCACCATCTTTGATCAACGAGCTAGTCAACTAGAGGCTTACTAAGGACACATTGTTTGTCTATGTACCCACACATGTATTTGAGTTTCCAATCAATACAATTATAGCATGGATAATAAACGATTATCATGAACAAGGAAATATAATAATAACCATTTTATTATTGCCTCTAGGGCATATTTCCAACAGTCTCCCACTTGCACTAGAGTCAATAATCTAGCTCACATCACTATGTGATTTACATTATTATGAATCTAACACCCATACAGTTCTGGTGTTGATCATGTTTGGCCCTTGGAAGAGGTTTAGTCATCGGATCAGCAACATTCAGATCCATGTGCACTTTGCAAATATTTATGTCGTCCTCCTTGATGTAATCGCGGATGGAATTGAAACGTCGCTTTATGTGTCTGGTCCTCTTGTGAAACCTGGGTTCCTTGGCTAGAGCAATGGCACCAGTGTTGTCACAGAACAGAGTCATTGGGTTTAGTGCACTAGGCACTACTCCAAGATCTGTCATGAACTCCTTCATCCAGACACCTTCCTTCGCCGCCTCCGAGGCAGCGATGTACTCCGCTTCGCATGTAGAATCAGCTACTATACTTTGCTTGGAACTGCACCAGCTAACCGCACCCCCATTGAGAATAAATACGTATCTGGTTTGCGACTTAGAGTCATCCGGATCAGTGTCAAAGCTTGCATCGACGTAACCCTTTACGACGAGCTCTTGATCACCTCCATAAACGAGAAACATGTCCTTAGTCCTTTTCAGGTACTTTAGGATATTCTTGACCGCCGTCCAGTGTTCCATTCCTGGATCACTTTGAAACCTTCCGGCCATACTTATGGCAAGGCTGACATCGGGTCTTGTGCACATCATTGCATACATGATAGAGCCTATGGCTGAAGCATAGGGGACGACACTCATCTTTTCTCTATCTTCTGCAGTCACTGGGCATTGAGTCTTACTCAACTTCACACCTTGCAATACAGGCAAGAACTCCTTATTGGACTGATCCATTTTGAACTTCTTCAAAACTTTGTCAAGGTATGTGCTCTGTGAAAGTCCTATTAAGCGTCTCGATCTATCTCTATAGATCTTGATGCCTAATATGAAAGCAGCTTCTCCTAGGTCCTTCATTGAAAAACTCTTGTTCAAGTATTCCTTCATGCTTTCCAACATTTCTATATTGTTTCCAATCATAAATATGTCATCCACATATAATATTAGAAACGCTATAGAGCTCCCACTCACTTTCTTGTAAATACAAGCTTCTCCGTAAATTTGTATAAACCCGAACGCTTTGATCACCTCATCAAAGCGAAGATTCCAACTCCGAGATGCTTGCACCAGTCCATAAATGGATCGCTGGAGTTTGCAAGCTTTGTCAGCATTCTCTGGATCGACAAAACCTTCTGGTTGCATCATATACAACTCTTCCTTAAGGAAACCGTTAAGGAACGCTGTTTTGACATCCATCTGCCAAATTTCATAATCGAAAAAGGCAGCTATTGCTAACATAATTCTGACAGACTTAAGCATCGCTACGGGTGAGAAGGTCTCATCGTAGTCAACTCCTTGAACTTGTGAAAAACCCTTTGCCACAAGTCGAGCTTTATAGACGGTGACATTACCGTCCGCGTCCGTCTTCCTCTTAAAGATCCATTTGTTCTGAATGGCCTTACGCCCTTCAGGTAATACTTCCAAAGCCCATACTTTGTTTTCATACATGGATCCCATCTCGGATTTCATGGCCTCTAACCATTTCTCGGAATCCGGGCCCACCATCGCTTCTCCATAGCTCGTAGGTTCATCGTTGTCCAACAACATGACCTCTAAGACAGGGTTGCCGTACCACTCAGGAGCAGTACGCGTCCTTGTCGACCTACGAGGTTCGATAGCAACTTGATCCGAAGTTTCATGATCATCATCATTAACTTCCTCTTCAACTGATGTAGGCTCTACAGAAACATCTTTCTGCGCTGCGCTACTCTCTGGTTGAAGTAAAGGTTCAATAACCTCATCAAGTTCTATCTTTCTCCCACTCAATTCTTTCGAGAGAAACTCTTTCTCAAGAAATGTTCCGTTTTTAGCGACAAACACTTTGCCTTCGGATCTGAGATAGAAGGTATACCCAACTGTCTCTTTTGGGTATCCTATGAAGACGCATTTCTCCGCTTTGGGTTCCAGCTTTTCAGGCTGAAGCTTTTTGACATAAGCATCACATCCCCAAACTTTAAGAAACGACATGTTTGGCTTCTTGCCAAACCATAGTTCATATGGCGTCGTCTCAACGGATTTCGATGGTGCCCTATTTAAAGTGAATGCAGCTGTCTCTAATGCATAACCCCAAAACGATAGTGGCAAATCGGCAAGAGACATCATAGATCGCACCATATCCAATAAGGTTCGATTACGACGTTCGGACACACCATTACGCTGTGGTGTTCCAGGCGGTGTCAATTGTGAAACAATACCACACTGTCTTAAGTGACTGCCAAACTCATAACTCAGATATTCTCCTCCTCGATCAGATCGTAGGAATTTAATCTTCTTGTTACGATGATTCTCAACTTCACTCTGAAATTGCTTGAACTTTTCAAACGTTTCAGACTTGTGTCTCATTAAGTAAATATACCCATATCTACTTAAGTCATCAGTGAAGGTGAGAAAGTAACGATAACCACCGCGCGCCTCAATGCTCATCGGACCGCACACATCAGTATGTATGATTTCCAACAAGTCACTTGCCCGTTCCATTGTTCCAGAGAACGGCGTCTTAGTCATCTTGCCGATGAGGCATGGCTCACATGTGTCAAGTGATTCAAAATCAAGTGACTCCAAAAGTCCATCAGCATGGAGCTTCTTCATGCGTTTTACGCCAATATGACCTAAACGGCAGTGCCACAAGAAAGTGGTATTATCATTATCAATTCTACATCTTTTGGCATCAATGTTATGAACATGTGTATCATCACTATCAAGATTCAATAAGAATAAACCCCTCACATTGGGCGCATGACCATAAAAGATATTACTCATATAAATAGAACAACCATTATTCTCATATTTAAATGAGTAACCGTCTCGCAATAAACAAGATCCAGATATAATGTTCATGCTTAACGCAGGCACTAAATAACAATTATTCAGGTTCATCACTAATCCCGATGGTAATCGAAGAGCGAGCGTGCCGACGGCGATCACATCAACCTTGGAACCATTTCCCACGCGCATCATCACTTCGTCCTTTGCCAGCCTCCGTCTATTCCGCAGTTCCTGTTTTGAGTTGCAAATGTGAGCAACCGCACCGGTATCAAATACCCAGGCACTACAACGAGAGTTGGTAAGGTACACATCAATAACATGTATATCATATATACCTTGTTTGTTGTTGGCCGCCTTCTTGTCAGCCAAATACTTGGGGCAGTTCCGCTTCCAGTGACCAGTTCCCTTGCAATGAAAGCACTCAGTTTTAGGCTTGGGTCCAGCCTTGGGTTTCTTCACGGGAGGGGCAACTGCTTTGCCACTCTTCTTGGAGTTACCCTTCTTACCCTTGCCATTCTTCTTGAAACTAGTGGTTTTATTGACCATCAACACTTGATGCTCCTTCTGAATCTCAGACTCAGCGACTTTCAACATCGCAAACAGCTCGGCGACTGACTTGTTCATCCCGTGCATGTTATAGTTCAACACGAAGCTCTTATAGCTAGGTGGCAATGATTGAAGAACTCTGTCAGTGATAGCCTCTGGCGGAAGGGGCATCCCCAATTCAGCCAGACGGGTGGAGTACCCAGACATTCTGAGTATGTGATCACTGACAGCCCCGTTCTCCTCCATCTTGCAAGCATAGAACTTATCGGAGGTCTCATACCTCTCGATCCGGGCATTCTTCTGAAAGATAAACTTCAACTCCTGGAACATATCATATGCTCCATGACGTTCAAAACGTCTTTGAAGTCCCGGTTCTAAGCCATACAACATTGCACATTGAACTATTGAGTAATCATCAGAACGAGCCTGCCAGGCGTTCACAACGTCTGGAGACTCAACTGGAGCGGGTGGATCACCAAGCGGTGCATCAAGGACATAAGCCTTCTGGGAAGCCGTAAGGATAATCCTTAGATTACGGGCCCAGTCCACAAAGTTACTTCCATCATCTTTTAACTTAGCTTTCTCTAGGAACGCATTAAAATTCAGGGGTGCTACTGCGCGAGCCATGATCTACAACATAAAAATTGCAAAGACAACTTAGACTATTGTTCAAGATAATGAGTTTAGTTAATCATATTACTTAAAAACTCCCACTCAAATTGACATCCCTCCGGTCATTCGAGTGTCACATGATCCAAATCAACCAACTCAAGTCCGATCATCACGTGAGTTGAGGTGGTTTCAATGGTGAACATCTTCATGTTGATCATATCTACTATATAACTCATGTTCGACCTTTCGGTCTCTTGTGTTCCGAGGCCATGTCTGTACATGCTAGGCTCGTCAAGTTTAACCCGAGTGTTCCGCACGTGCAACACTGGCTTGCACCCGTTGTATGCGAACGTAGAGTCTATCACACTCGATCATCACGTGGTGTCTCGAAACGACGAACTTTCGCAACGGTGCACACTCGGGGAGAACACAATTTTATCTTGAAATTTAAGTGAGGGATCACCTTATAATGCTACCGTCGTCCTAAGCAAAATAAGATGCATAAAAGGATTAACATCACATGCAAATCATAAGTGACATGATATGGCCATGAACTTGTGCTTTTGATCTCCATCTCCAAAGCACCGACATGATCTCCATCGTCACCGGCATGACACCATGATCTCCATTATCTTGATCTCCATCAACGTGTCGCCATGAGGTTGTCGTGCTGACTGTTGCTTCCACGACTATTGCTAACTCATAGCGATAAAGTAAAGCAAAACGGCGAAAATAATTAAAGACAACTCTATGGCTCCTGCCAGTTGCCGTACTCATCGACATGCAAGTCGTGATATTCTATACAACACATGATCATCTCATACATCACATATATCTCATCATGTAATTGGCCATATCACATCACAACATACCCTGCAAAAACAAGTTAGACGTCCTCTAATTGTTGTTGCAAGTTTTACGTGGCTGCTACGGGTTTGCAAGAACCGCTCTTACCTACGCAAAACCACAACGTGGTGTAGTGATTGCTTTTTGATCTTCTAAAAGAACCCTCTTCATTGAACCGATTCAACTAAAGTGAGAGAAACAGACACCCGCCAGTCACCTTTATGCAACAAGTGCACGTAGCGGTGAAACCAGTCTCGCGTAAGCGTACGCGTAATGTCGGTCCAGGCCGCTTCATCTCACAATACCGCCGAATCAATTATCAACTAGTAACGGCAAGCAATATGTATACACCCACGCCCACAACTCCTTTGTGTTCTACTCGAGATCTCATCTACGCATAGACCTAGCTCAGATGCCACTGTTGGGGAACGTCGCATGGGAAACAAAAATTTCTTATGCACACGCAAGATCTATCCATGGTGATGAGCATCTACGAGAGGGAGAGTGAATCTACATACCCTTGTAGATCGCTAAGCGGAAGCGCTAAGAAACGCGGTTGATGTAGTCGAACGTCTCCACGATCCAAATCGCAAGTCGTCCCTCGATCCGATAACGAAATAGTGCCGAACGGACGGCACCTCCGCGTTCAACACACGTACGGCTTGATGGCGCCTTCACCTCCTCGATCCAGCGAGCGATGGTGAAGTAGTAGATGAATTCCGGCAGCACGACGGCGTGGTGATGGTGGTGAGGAACAATCACTGCAGGGCTTCGCCAAGCACTACGGAGATTATGACGGGAGGAACTAGAGGGCTAGGGTTGCCGGCACACGGCTTGGGAAATCCTGATGTGTCCCGTGTGCTAGCCCTGCCCCTCTATTTATATGTTGAGCCCTGGGGTCTAAACTTGGAGAGAAAACCTCTACAAGGTCAGTTTTGCCCGCACAAGGTCGGTTTGGCCCGCAAGGAAAGAGTCCAACTCGGATCCCTGCAGTACCGCGCACAAGCGGTAGTACCGCTCGTGAGCGGTAGTACCGCTTCACACAAGCGGTAGTACCGCTTACGCGGTAGTACTGCCTTACCAGCGGTAGTACCGCTTAAGGCAGCAGCAAAACTTCCTTTTGCACTTTCCAATACCTCGTGGGTTTTCCCCCTTTGGCCCATATAAAGTGTTGCTGCGCCCGAACACTTCGGTAAACATCCGGAACCCCTTCTGGTGAATTCCGGAACCCTTCCGGAGATCAAAACACTATTATCACATATATCAATCTTTACCTCCGGACTCTTTCGGAGATCCTCGTCATGTCCGGGATCTTATCCGAGACTCCGAACAACCTTCGGTCACCAACACAATAACTCAACTAAACTAATCGTCACCAAACGTTAAGTGTGTAGACCCCGCGGGTTCGAGAACTATGTAGACATGACCGAGACACCTCTACGGTCAATAACCAATAGCGGGACCTGGATGCCCATATTGGTTCCTACATATTCTACGAAGATCTATATCGGTCGAACCTCTATGTCAAGGATTCAGTTAATCCCGTATGCTGTTCCCTTTGTTCTTCGGTATGTTACTTGCCCGAGATTCGATCGTCGGTATCCCTATACCTAGTTCAATCTCGTTGCCGGCAAGTCTCTTTACTCGTTCCGTAATACAATATCTCGTGGCTAACACTTTAGTCACATTGCTTGCAAGGCTTATAGTGATGTTGTATTACCGAGTGGGCCCTGAGATACCTCTCCGTCACACGGAGTAACAAATTCCAGTCTTGATCCATGCCCACTCAACAGACACCCTCGGAGATACCTGTAGAGCATCTTTATAGTCACCCAGTTACGTTGTGACGTTTGATACACACAAGGCATTCCTCCGGTGTCAGTGAGTTGCATGATCTCATGGTCATAGGAACAGATACTTGACATGCAGAAAACTATAGCAATAAACTGACACGATCATATGCTATGTTTATAGTTTGGGTCTTGTCCATCACATCATTCTTCTAATGATGTGATCCCGTTATCAAATGACATCTCATGTCCATGGTCAGGAAACCTTCACCATCTTTGATCAACGAGCTAGTCAACTAGAGGCTTACTAAGGACACATTGTTTGTCTATGTACCCACACATGTATTTGAGTTTCCAATCAATACAATTATAGCATGGATAATAAACGATTATCATGAACAAGGAAATATAATAATAACCATTTTATTATTGCCTCTAGGGCATATTTCCAACAGGTGGAGGTGGCCTTATCTTCTTCTGAGCTTTCTTACTCGTCATGATTGTGTCTTGGACATTATCTTCAGAAATATTGCAGCCTTCTGGTATGCATGTATGTACATTTGGCAGCTTATATGCGAACGAAGACACACTTGGATGCAACTATACTGTCCATCCATTTATATTTTTTATAATTTATTGTTATCATTATATATTTTTATTATTATTATTTTATGAGGGGTCTTCCCTGCCCATATATTTGATATTTTCATATCAATATTCAATTGATGGTTGTAACATTTTCCCTTTGTGGTTGCAGCTCCGCCATGCCAACACTCGTAAATGACGCTCGTTTGGTTCAAAAAAACCACGCCGGGTATAGCAATTTATGTCGCTGGATGTAGCTCCGGCAGCCGGTCCCAGCACGTGGTCTCCACCATGTAGCATTTTTGCCTCACGGGTGCAGCACGCCCCATAGCCCGTTCCAGCACGGCCAGTTGCCGCTTGTAACACTGTGACGTCGTTGTTGTAGCTGTGCACGACGCAGGTCGGAGCACTTTCCCCGCCATGGTTACAGCACGCAAACGCATGTGACAAGGACGTGTGTGTAGCAACAACGAGCGGATGTCACCGGCTTGCCGGTCACGGCAAGGATGAGATTGGACGAGCGCCCATATCCATGTTGCTAGGTCGGGGGGGGGGGGGTGACCGCCGGCCACGGCAGGGTGCGTACTTTAGGCGCACATGAATAGATAAAGAGAGATGAAACTAGGGAAGGAAGAAGAACGACACGTGGGTATGCTCGTCGCCCTCGATCAGAAGGGGACCGCACGTCAGTTGTAAAACGTTGGAAAAGGAAAAAAGGGTACAAAGTTACAAACCAGAAGCTTCGTCACAAACCCAAGGATACAATCTGATGAAAGGTACTCTCATCATCATCAAACAAATCAGGAACGTGATCGCAGTCGTAGCTTTTTACATAAAAACTGTAGCGGAACACACCATCACACTCAAGCGTGAAGCGTCATAGTTTTGATCCTAGAGAATTTCGCTCGCATGGCATGCTCCTCTTCCTCGTCGATCCGTAGGCAGATGCACATCCAAAGCACCTATAGGAGAGGGCAGCCGTCGAGGACGGCGGTCAGGTCTTCGACGGTGAGGTTAATGTCGTAGAGCTCGAGGGAACGCAGCTCCAGCAGAGGCGACTCATGTATAACACTGCCGAGGAAGAGGTCACGGCAGGAAACAAGCCGAAGGCTAGTCAGCAAGGGCGATCTGCAAACATAGTGCATTATTTTCATAGGAGTGAGTGCGGAAATAATTTTTGAAGGGGTACAACACATGGTAATCACCTTTCCACTATATACTCCATGAGCTCATCGCTGACAAATAGCTTGCCGGCTAACGACCACTAGTAAAAAACAGGGCTTTGAAATAGGCTAGAACATTGCATTACTCCCGGTCGTGTTATGAACCGGGACTGATGGGTGCATTAGTCCTGGTTCGTGAGGCCAGGGCGCCGGCCGGGCCTAGGCTGGAACCAGTCCCGGTTCGTGTGACACCTTTAGTCCCGGTTCCAGACACGAACCGGGAATAAAGGGCCTCGTTACCCTTTAGTCCCGGTTGGTGGATGGAACCGGGACTAAAGATTCACCTTTAGTCCTGGTGCTAGCCACCAACCGGGACTTATACAACGCCTATATATATGCTCGCCCCTGCCCGCTCACTCCTCTGTTTTTTGGTCGGGCGGCGTTTGGGAGGTGTGTTGCTCTCTGTTCTCACCTCCTATGCACATGAGGTGTTCGATGAAATGCCGCAGCCACACTTAAGTTTTCTCCTCTCCAAGCTCGACCTCCAAGCTACATTTTCCCTAAGATTTGTTTAGGTTTGGCGGTGCACCAACTACACAAGTGGTCTAATAAAAGGTTAACGACTTCATCGTTTTATCTCTCACTGCTAGTTTAGCTCATTTCAAATGTTCTAGAAGTATGAATTTTATGTATTTATTTTGGTCACTACTGTACTTTGATTTTAATGTGATGATGAACTTCTATTAATTTGGTCACTTCTCTATTCATGATGTTTTGTAATGGTTTTTGATACACTTAATTATATAATGCACGCAGATGAACCGGCAATGGATGTACGGTGACCGACGGACCTCCGAGTACATTAAGGGCCTACATAATTTTCTCGAAGTGGCTGAGGCAACCAAGCAGAATGGTTTTATGTATTGTCCATGTACTATCTGTGGGAATACGAAGGATTACTCTAACTCGAGAACCCTTCACGTCCACCTGCTTGAGAAGGGTTTCATGCCACACTATAATGTTTGGACCAAGCACGGAGAAAGAGGGGTTACGATGGAAGACAACGAAGAAGAAGAGGACGATGACAACTATCCGCCCCCTGAATACGGTGATGCTGCAATGGGGGAAGCTGAAGATCAAGAGGAAGAACCAGACGATGTGCTCGATGATGATCTTCGTCGGGTCATTGTTGATGCAAAGAGACAATGCCAAAGTGAAAGGGATAAGTTGAAGTTCGATCGCATGTTAGAGGATCACAAAAAAGGGTTGTACCCAAATTGCGAACATGACAACACAAAGCTCGGTGCCACACTGGAATTGCTGCAATGAAAGGCAGAGAATGGTGTATCTGACAAGGCATTTGAAAAGGTGCTGAAAATAATGAAGAATAAGCTTCCAAAGGACAACGAATTGCCCGACAGTACATACGAAGCAAAGAAGGTTGTCTGCCCTCTAGGATTGGAGGTGCAGAAGATACATACATGCCCTAATGATTGCATCCTCTACCGCGGTGCGTATGAGGATTTGAATGCATGCCCGGTATGCTGTGCATTGCGGTATAAGATCAGACGAGATGACCCTGGTGATGTTGAGGGCCAGCGCACCGGGAAGAGGGTTCCTGCCAAGGTGATGTGGTATGCTCCTATAATACCACGGTTGAAACGTTTGTTCAGAAACAAAGAGCATGCCAAGTTGATGCGATGGCATAAGGAAGACCGTAAGAAATACGGGAAGTTGAGAGCACCCGGTTATGGGTCGCAGTGGAGAAAGATCGAGAGAAAGTGGGGGGACTTTACAGGTGACCCAAGGAACGTATGGTTTGGTTTAAGTGCAGATGGCGTTAATCCTTTTGGGGATCATTGCAGCAAGCATAGCACATGGCCTGTGACTGTATGTATGTATAACCTTCCTCCTTGGTTGTGCATGAAGCAGAAGTTCATTATGATGCCAGTGCTCATCCAAGGTCCTAAGCAACCCGGCAATGACATTGATGTGTACCTAAGGCCATTAGTTGATGAACTTTTACAACTGTGGAATGGAAAAGGTGTACGTGTGTGGGATGAGAACGAACAAGAGGAATTTGACCTATATGTGTTGCTGTTTTGTAACCATCAATGATTGGCCTGCTCTCAGTAACCTTTCAGGACAGACAAACAAGGGATACCACGCATGCACGCACTGTTTAGCTGACACCGATAGTATATATTTGGACAAATGCAGGAAGAATGTGTACCTGGGGCATCGTCGATTTCTTCCGACCAACCATCAATGTCGAAAGAAAGGAAAGCATTTCAAAGGTGAGGCAGATCATCGGAAGAAGCCCGCCCTCCGTACTGGTGATCACATACTTGATATGGTCAATGATTTACAAGTAATCTTTGGAAAGGGTCCTGGCGGACTATGTGTTCCGAATGACGCTGAGGGACGCGCACCCATGTGGAAGAAGAAATCTATATTTTGGGACCTACCCTATTGGAAAGACCTAGAGGTCCGCTCTGCAATCGACGTGATGCACGTGACGAAGAATCTTTGCGTGAACCTGCTAGGCTTCTTGGGAGTGTATGGGAAGACAAAAGATACACCATAGGCACGGGAGGACCAGCAACGTGCGCACGAAAAAGACGGCATGCATCCAAAGCAGTATGAAGGTCCTGCCAGCTACACTCTTACCAAAGAAGAGAAGGAAATCTTCTTTGAATGCCTGCTCAGTATGAAGGTCCCATCTGGCTTCTCGTCGAATATAAAGGGAATAATAAATATGGCAGAGAAAAGTTCCAGAACCTAAAGTCTCATGACTGCCACGTGATTATGACGCAACTGCTTCCGGTTGCATTGTGGGGGCTTCTACCGGAAAACGTTCGATTAGCCATTGTGAAGCTATGTGCATTCCTCAATGCAATCTCTCAGAAGGTAATCGATCCAGAAATCCTACCAAGGTTAAAGAGTGATTTGGTGCAATGTCTTGTCAGTTTCGAGCTGGTGTTCCCACCATCCTTCTTCAATATCATGACGCACGTCCTAGTTCATCTAGTCGACGAGATTGGCATTCTGGGCCCTGTATTTCTACACAACATGTTCCCCTTTGAGAGGTTCATGGGAGTCTTAAAGAAATATGTTCGTAACCGTGCTAGGCCAGAAGGAAGCATCTCCATGGGCCATCAAACAGAGGAAAGCATTGGGTTTTGTGTTGACTTTATTCCCGACCTTAAGCCGATTGGTCTCCCTCAATCGCGGTATGAGGGGAGACTGACTGGAAAAGGCACGCTAGGAGCGAATTCAATAATATGTAGGGACGGGCATTCTTGGTCTCAAGCACACTACACTGTTCTACATAATTCTACCTTGGTGACCCCGTATGTCAATGAACACGAGAATATTCTGCGCTCCAAACACCCGGAGCAGTGTGACGACTGGATTACATGTGAACACATCAGGACTTTCGGCAGTTGGTTGCAAACACATCTCATGGGTAACACCACTGTTGCAGATGAGCTGTACTCGTTGGCTAGGGGACCATCTTCGACTATATTGACTTACAAAGGGTACGAGATAAATGGGAATACATTTTACACGATCGCCCAAGATCTAAAGAGCACCAACCAAAACAGTGGTGTCCGCTTTGATGTAGCAACCAACAGGGGAAATGACACATATTATGGTTACATAGTGGACATATGGGAACTTGACTATGGACATGATTTTAAGGTCCCTTTGTTTCGGTGCAAATGGATCAATCTGTCAGGAGGCGGGGTACAGGAAGACCCGCAGTACGGAATGACAACAGTGGATCTGAACAATCTTGGGTACACAGACGAACCATTCGTCCTAGCCAATGATGTGGCGCAGGTTTTCTACGTGAAGGACATGTCTACCAACCGAGAAAAAGAAAAGATAAGGAAGCGAATACATCATACGATGAGCCAAAGCGCCACATAGTTCTTTCAGGGAAAAGAGACATCGTGGGAGTGGAGGGCAAGACAGACATGTCTGAAGATTATGAAAAGTTTCATGAAATTCCTCCCTTCAAAGTGAAGGCTGACCTAAGCACCCTGTTAAACGATGAAGATTATCCATGGTTACGGCGCAATAAGCAAGGGACACACGCGAAGAAAAAGTGAAGACTTTCTCTCCACAACTATTCTGATGAAATGCCTTTTGTAACTGATAAGTTTTCGTCTGAAACCCTAATACTTCGAAAGAGATTGTTCATTTTGTACACGAAGTGCATCCAGTTTTTGCCGTAACCCTCTCAACTTTTTAGCACATGCTATGTGGGTGAAATGATGATACCATGCCAACTTTCAACCATTTCAGAGTTCATTTGCAGTGCTTTTCAATTGAGGGTCATTTTAGCTCAAAATAAATCATGAAATGCATGAAAAATAGTAAATGAGGTCAGAAAAGGGTTGAAAAGTGATGATGTGGCTTCGAATGGTGCATATTGAATGCAGAAAAAGTCTTGAGTTAAAATATGTTTAAAAAATTGAAATCCCTTTGTAATAGACGTGTTTTCCCAAGGTTATTTGTAATAGACGATACGGTCCGAGATAGACATCTTCCAAAAGTTATTTTTGTTAAAAACTTTAATAGCAAAAAGAATATTCATAAAGTATTTTTTGTTAAGAACTTTTAATATGCAAAAAAATAACATAAAAAATAGCAAAAATGAACATAGATGCACTTATAGGGAAAATTCGACCTGAAATCAGAGTGAAATTCACTTTGATTTCAGGTCAAATTTCCCATATAAGGAAATCTATTTTCACTTTGAGAGGAAGTCAACAAGGCGGAGAGGGGCGGGCTTATAAACCAGTATGAGCGCTCCTCGCTTGGCGAGGTGGGACTAAACTCCCACCACAGCCAGGACCAACCGTTTCGTCCCGGTTGGTGGCTCCAGCCGGGACTAATGACACCCTTTAGTCCTGGTTGGTGGCTCCAACCGGGACCAAATGCTCTGCTTCCCGCCCTTTGGGCTGCTGAAATTGACCTTTGGTCCCGGCTGGTCGCACCAACCGGGACTAAAGGTGGGCATTAGTCTCGGTTGGAGCCACCAACCGGGACCAAAGGTTTTCGCATATAAGGCGGGATTGTCGAAATTTCCCCCAATCTCTCCCATTCGCCCCGACGCCGACGCCCTGCCCCGACGCCGCCAGGCTGCCGGAGCTCGCCGCCGCCCCCGAGCCTGTCCTCGTCGCGTGCGCCGGCGACGCTGGCCTACCCCGGCCCTCGCATGCGTTTTATTTTTTTGTTTGTTTTACTATTTTTATTAGTTGTTTTAGTTTGTTTTATTAGTTGTTTTAGTTTGTTTTATTAATTTGTTGTTTTAGTTGTTTTAGTTGTTTTAGTTGTAAAAAAGTTTTAGTTGTTTTAGTCGGCGAACCCGAGGAGTCCCCGGCGATCGCCGGGGAGGAGTCCCCGACGATCGCTTAAGTAGAAAATGTGTCATTGTTGTTAAATATGTTATTATTATCATAGTTGTCAAATGCAATCATCTTTATTAAAGTTTATTAAATAGTAGGAATTTAAATAGTTGTAGAATTTGTTCTCGACGTCGACGATGCCCGGCCTGCATCCTCGTCGTCGACTCGGCGCCGACGACCACCTGCTTGAGAGGCGCTATGATCGTATTGTTGCATTGCCTTGTATTGATTTGCATATATATCTCATGTTAGTATATTGCCACGTTGTATAATATTTGCAGAAACTATGGATCAAAGAGACTTAGAAAAAGAACAGTTGTTGGGGGATATAATCCACGCTGGAGGTGATCCCTTGTCGTATCTCAACGACTCCTATTATGATCACGGCTCCGGTGACCGAACGGCGGAGGAAGGAGATCATGATCACGGCTCCGGTGACCGAACGGAGGAGGGAGCCTCAACTGTTTCAAAGTCCGACGAGGTAAGGAGACGAGGCCCGAAGAAAAGGTTGCGCCCAGATGAAAGGTTCACAATCACAAAAGTCGCGATAGATGGCCAACCGATTGCTCCCAAGCGGACCAAGGACGCATTTGTACATCAGTGTGGAGTTGTTGTTAGGGACCATGTCTCGATCAACACCCATCAATGGAATAAGAATAATAAGGACCGTGAAGTTTCTTATGTCCTTGATAGACTGAAAGATGATCTTTGGACCGAGCTGATGGCAAATTTCAGCTTACCGCGAGAGTAGGATCCGAATAACCCTGTTATAGAGCGAAATGTCAAGGCGTTTGCTCTTAAGAAGATGGCAAAACTATTCAGGAACTGGAAGAAAGAGTTGAACACAAAGTTTGTCGAGAAAGAGGAGACTCCGAAATTCGTCGGTCGATATGAGAAGATAAAAGATCAATGGCCCGAATTTGTGGCCTATAAGAAATCGGAGAAGGGTAAGAAATGGTCACTGACAAACAAGAAAAATGCTGCAAGGAAGAAGTTTCACCATCACACGGGGCCAGGTGGCTACTACAAAGACCGGCCATTGTGGGACAAAGCTGAGCAAGACGTGCTTGCTAAGAATATCCAACCAGCGACATTGCACTGGCCAGATCGTTCAAGGACTTGGTTCTTCGGGGTTGGTGGAACTTTGGACCCAGAAACAGGGGAGTGTGTTTGGACTGACGAGCAACGACTTGCAATACCCTTCCGAAAGCTTCAGGCAGTAATCAAGGCAGCGCAGGAAGGGACGTTCATTCCCGACAGAGAGAAGGACGAGCTGACAGAGGCCCTCGGGAATCCTGAACACCCTGGACGAACACGTGGCACACTAGGCTCCGTTCCATGGAAGCATGGGTTTCCCGACAGTGGTGGTTATAGAAGCCGAGAGAGAAAAAGGAAACAGGAAGCAAGCGAAATGCAGAATCTCAGTGCAAGATTAGCAAAACTCGAGGAACTTGAGAGCCAGCGAGCTACCGGCCAACCATCTGAGCAGCACGAAGATGCTTCCTTCGACGCTACCCCACCATCTCAGCGGAGAAGCAGCGTGGCTTCCACGGAGCTCGTTCAGCCTGATTTCACGGCTCCTCGCTACCCCGTGGATAGTATCACGTCGACTGAACATTGCGAGCTAATGACGAAATGCCAGAACCTGACCTTCAAGGCGGCGGTCGGCTCTGTTGTACCTCCTCGAGCTGAGGGAACTTTCCATTGCCGTCCGATTCCACAAGGCTATGCTGTTGTGACGGTGGATGAAATAATGAATGGATTTGAGAGGCTGGAGCTTGACAACCCTACAGGTGAAGAGGATATTATTCTTTTGGAAAATGCTTTGAGGAGTACCTGTCTATGGAGAAAAGAGTACATCAAGCTTCCAAACTGGACGCCTCAGTAGACTCCGCCTCCTCCTCCTCCGGCGCGTCAGGGCACTCCGCCTCCTCCTTCTTCTCCGACGTGTCAGGGCACTCCGGCTCCTCCGGCGCGTCAGGGCACTCCGCCTCCTCCTTCGCCTCCTCCGGTGCGTCAGGGCACTCCACCTCCTCCTCCTCCTCCTCCTCCGGCGCGTCAGGGCACTACGCCTCCTCCGGCGCGTCAGCCACGAGGGAAGAGAGTCGCCGTCGCCGCTCCGGCGGCTAGCAGTACAATAGGCGGGAAGAAATTCAAATATGGTCCAAGCCTCAAGCCTCTTCAAAAGTTACCATATGAGAGGTCCGAAGAGGAAAACGCTGAAATCAGTGCAGCCGAAGTGAAGGCCCATTTTGCACGGAAAGATCCACCTCCGAAGGAAACGGTAGATCCGGTGAAAGCGAAGCGAACTCTGCATGCCCTGAAGCGACCACCACGGACTCGGCTATCCAACTATGACCGCATAGTTACTAAGACACATGCTGAAGCGCAGCGGTCGGGAAGTACTTCTAGTGCTGCAAGAGAGAAAAAGCGAAGAAGTGGGAAAACAATTCCCCAGCTCGGCGAACAGGAGATGCAATAGTGCCCCCCGCTCAAGGTGTCTAGCGATATCGCTAATCATCCGGTGCTACTGCCCGGTACAACTCTTGATGATTACCTGCCCGATGATGTAGAAATTGAAACGACTGAGGTAGTAGTAGACGACTTTAGATACGAGCACGGGAAGCCTCTCGTCAAACCTGATCATCCTCATCTAACAACGATGATGCAAAAATTGCATGACTGGTACATGGGAACCTGCAGGAAGTCCGGGACCGACAGTTTGTTTGTCGGAATTAAAAAAGAGCACGACTTCCCTGGAGTCGAGGTGCTGCTTGTTGAATTTGTGGAGGTATTTCAGTTATACAATCAAAAGGCCCTCGACAAACAACTCATGACTTGCTACTGTCTGTAAGTATTACTTCTATAATTAAGTCTCTAGCTCAGCTCGTTCATTGCATGTATATATAATTATCCTCACTATATTATGCAGATTGAAGATGGTCGAATGCGAAAAAGCACAAATCTATGACATTGGGTTCATTAACCCAAATACCGTAAATGAATGGTCGGTACAAAAGGAGGCCAAAGATACCGAGAAGAACATGCTAGAATCATTCCTTAGACATCAAAACAAAAGGGAAATACTCTTTCCTTACAACTTCGAGTGAGTGTTACTGTCTTGTGCATATTCGGTTTCGCTTACTCGAGGTTAAGTAATGTAATTGATGAGTTATGCGTGCGCAGCTACCACTATATTCTGCTATCCATTAACCTTGACGGGGCATTAGTAACTGTCTTAGACTCGCTCCGTAAAGATCCCAAGTATTATGCGGACATGACTGCAATGCTCCAGAAGTAAGTTCAATCAATACCGGGACCATATCGGCAACTTTCGTTCATTTCCTGATATCAAGTAATCATTTTCTTTGCCTGCCAGGGTTTGGAAAAAGTTCACCACTATGGTTCCGGGTCTGAAGAAGGAGCTGCGATTTACGCACCCCAAAGTAAGTAGTACTAGCTAGTTCCACGCATCTCTCATTGATTCTAGTTTCATCAATACCATTATCATGCTTGCTTATCAGTTTGATTGAACTCTATTCTCATAAAGTGCTTGTACCAGTCACCCGGGACTACTTTATGTGGATACTACGTATGCGAGTTCATTCGCTACTATACCTCTGAGCGGGGCTTCTCTGAGAAACAATTTGAACTATGTAAACAATATTCACAATTTTATTTTACATATTACCATCAATTGTGTTGAGTTTCATTCATATATATGTATTGACCCCCTTCTTTAAATTAGATCTGGCAGATGCGGGATGAACTCCTACCACATGATCGCATACGAGCAATTCAAGAGGAATTGGCGGGATTCTTTCTTGACCACGTCATACCTGAACACGGAGAATACCATGTGAAATTAGATATTAGGTGTTAGGAATTGTAAGAGATGTTTTATTGTACATATGTAGTAGCGTCGGATAGATATACGAAAACTTGTTGTTCGACCAAGCACGGAGAAAGAGATGTCACTTCTCTCTATATATGTTCATGACGATCTTGTGTAATTAATGGTTTCCTTCATTTGCTTACTAGCTAGCGTCGAGTTCTCTCTATATGTATAGTAGCTAGCGTCGACCAAGCAAGGAGAAAGAGAGGTCACTTCTCTCTATTAGCTAGCTAACACAATATGAAACCCCTAAATTAACCCTCCAAAAAAACCCCAGCGCCTGCGAGCTGCTGACGCGTGGCCGCCTTTTGGTCCCGGTTGGTGTTACCAACCGGGACTAAAGGTCCTCCTACCTGGGCGCCCCGCAGCGGCCACGTGGAGTCCCTTTGGTCCCGGTTCGTAAGCAAACCGGGACTACAGGTTTTGGGCATTAGTCCCGATCGTGTTGTCCCGGTTCCAGAACCGGGACTAAAGGCCCTCTGGAACCGGGACTAGTGCCCTGTTTTCTACTAGTACTGAAGTTGTCCGTCGGAACGGTCGACGGCCGCCTTCGCCATTGCGCACAGGACATCATCGTCCTTCCGGAACACGATATCGTGTTTGTCCATGTCTACGGCTCGCCACAGTTCTGGCAACTTGGCCGCCTCGAGCCACGAGCGGCACGCAAGGCCGGCGCCCATGAGGACGTCGACGGCGCCGACCTGGGGGAAGATAATTGAGAGAACGTCGAGGGGCAGCAGCGACCAGTCCCTGGCCGGCGGCTCAGACACGGGTGGCGGTGCATTGTCCATCGATGGTGCATACTATAGATTGATTTCCTGAAAATAGTCGTCAGAGCGTCCGGCGAATTCAGAGACCAATTTATGGGTAGGAGGCAGGGACAGCCTTTTGACTGTTGATGAAGACCATGGGCCGGGTGAGTCGGGGCGCGCGTGCCGCGTTTTGGGCCGAATTGCCTACCAACCTCGGGAATTATGATGATTGCTCGAAATGAAAAAGAAAACACTAATAAGGAGGGGGTTAAGAGTATAATAATTACAAACATCAAGAAGTATGATGATTTCTTCTTATAAATGATGTACTAACTTTGTTGAGAATGAATTGAACGTGACTTTTGACTTCTTCTCCAAAACTAGTACGTAATTCGAAATTGACCCTTAGGACTTATCTGATTCATTCTCTCTACTGTTCTCTCACTTTGACATCAACAATTATTTAAAGAGGAATCCTATGACTCATAGCTTTATTTTGTAAAGAAAAACTCACACTTTACAGATGTCCTTACAAAAGATTTTGCTTCTTGACACACAAAAATTCTGGTATGTCAATGTTATTACAAACTGATCTCAAGTCACAACAGACCGAGAGAAAATGGAGTACTTTTGGAGCACCCAGAAGTAAATAATATGTTTGGTCTTGGCCTATCAGAGGCCCATATAAAAACAAGGAAGTCGTGTATCGCTCGAAAAAAGTACACATGCATGGCTTAAACCCTAAGAGGGCTAGCTATCGGCCCTTTTAAAAAGGGAATTGGAGGATTTAAGGTTGTCTATCACCACAGTCAACAAAAAAGATAGTGTCAACGGCGACCTACATGTCTACTTTGACCTCGTTGCCCATTCTTCATGACTACCAACCATGGAATGTTTCCTAATGCTCTTTGCTTGTATTGGTAGTGCGTGTTCCGCATATGTCTTGGGTGTGGTAGTTAGCACATTGTTCTCAATCATCTCAAAACAATCCTATGCATTAATGTTGTCCTAAACTAATCATACCAGTTGCTAGATCAAGCGAGCGACACACACGTCACACTCTCAAGATGTGTAGCAACACATGTCCTCCCCAAACCTGTTTGTCGCAATTGCCACTGCTCCATTGACAAGGAATCAAGGGATGGATTGATAAAGGTGAATGCGGAGAGCTGGCATTGGCACCCCATCTCATGTTTAAGTTTGTCACACTCACGCTATCAGCCACCGCATAGCTAGGAATTTGACAAAATCTTTGTTTGAGAGTAATTGTTTTATGAGCATCTTATACCCCCTTTACAAAGTTTACAATTCTCAAAGCAGAACTATGGCTTAGATTAGAACTTAACTCTTACTTAAAAGGGTAATATTGGAAATTTATGTATTGTAAGCACCTAGAGAAAAAATGTTGTGAAGATAAGTAGCTATAAAAACACTTCTCGATGTCCATCTTCCTGGTGTAACTTGCCGGGCACAACCGACAACGCGGGATAAGTTGGAGGCTGACGCTTCGGAGCAATTTTACCGGCAGAAGCTATGGTGTTACAGTTGTTATAGTGGGGAGATGACTGGCAGGATCTTGAATGGTGGAGCAGTTATTCCTCTTGCTTAACACTAATGGATGAAAAATATCCCTTTAAAAAAGTTTTTAGAGCGGGGGGGGGGGGGGTATACTAGAGAACATATCTTGTTTTATTTGTAATTGTTACAATGATGTTGTTTTCCACAAACATAGAGTTTTTGGCAAAGATTATGTTTTTCTGTGCGGGTACATTATGTTGTCTGCATATCTATCTAATAGGTCCATACTTGGCGCCTACTGCATGTTTTCAGGCTTGGGATAGCGGTCCGTCGAAATTGAATACTACCCTCATTACCGAACTCAAATTAAGCTATTGTTTGTCTCAACAAACATAATATAATGACAGCCCCTTCTGGTACATCGTTAGACAGAGATAAAATGTATCAGGTAGAAAAAATAATTAACCACAATTGAGCTCCACATATATATTCGTAAAGCTCCATTGCAAACATATGGACACCATCTGGTGCAAGGTACCAATCATAAAGACAATCTGCTCTCCCATCTCCTCTTCTTAATAAATGACATATCACAAAGCTTTTGCCATTGTTTAGAAAACTCAGGAATGTGCTCACAATCGCAGGTCTCGAAATAATAGGAACTACAGCGAAACAAATCATCACACTCAAAGTACCGACCTAGAAGCATGTGCACGGGAAATCCAATTCGGCTCTTGGGAGCATATGCTCCTGCCCACTAAAAATGTTCCTTGCAAATGTCAAAAACATTTGAAAAAAATATCGATGTGTTCTTTGTCAGACCCAAATGCTACCTGCAAATTTTTACTGCAAAATCTTAAGCATTTTGAGCTGTGCGAAAAAAACAAATCAGACACCAAATGTTACGTACAAATGTTACACTTAATTTTGTTTTTTTTCACCGACGAAGTACCGCTATCCCGTTTCGCATGAAAATTGTCAAGCAGGCTTGTTAGACTAAGATGAACATCCATACAAAAAATCAGATTTTTTAAAATTTATTTACAATTTATTTTGAATTTACTATTCATCAGGGAGCATATGCTTCCAAGAGCTAAAACGGTTCTCCCCATGTGCACCCCCTATACTCATCTGACATGAGTGACTAGAACAAAAATGAAGTGATTGCTACTTTGTCAAGTTCCATTTTGACTCGGATTAGTTTGGTCATTCTCTCAATGATAGATGCCGTAGCGGAATATATCACCATCATGCTCAATCATTAGGGTCTTGATCCTAGCGAATTTCGCTAGCAGGGCCTCCTCGTCTTTCTTGTAGACGTGACCGTAGTTACGCACCCGAAGAACTTCTAGGAGAGGGCAGCTCTCGACGATGGATACCAGGTCTCTAACGGTGAGGTAAGTGTCGTCGAGCTCAACGGAACGCAGCTCCAGCGGACGCGACTCTTTCATAACACCGGCGAGCAAGAGGACATGGCAGGAAACAAGCCGAAGTCTAGTCAGCGAGGGTGATTTGCAAACAATAGTGCAATGTTTTGAAAGTAGTGAATGTGAAAACAATGTTTTTTCAAGGGATGCAATACAGGATGGAGTAGTATGGAGATTTGGAGTGACGCAGAGCTGTAATTGATAGTAATAAGGCCCCGTTCGGATCTCCTCCCGCTTCCAGCTTCCTGAGAAGCCGGCGAGAAGCCTGTCGAACGGTTCAGCTCCTGGAAGCTGGATTCTGGAGAACGAGCAGCCTCTAGTGCAATTCTGCGGAGCAGCTCGAGTCCAGCTTCAGAAAAACGAGAAGCAGGAGTTGCAGGAAATTACACCTGATTGCCCTCCTGAAGTGACGCTCGAACCGTTTTCTCTCGCGAGCGAGCTCTAAGTATACTAATAAAACTTGGAAGATAATGATACTTCTTATAATCTTGAAAATATTTATGGCACCAACTTGGAAGATGATGATAATAATTGCTATACTATTGGTGCTATTCATACTATTAATGATGAGAGTGATTATGTTTATGATATACAAAGCCACAAGCTTGGGGATGCTATGTTTGATGAAAATGACATGTTTGAGAATTTATTTGCTGCAATTAATGTTTGTCCCAAGCTTGGGGATGCTATGCTTAATGAAGATGATCTTTTTATTCCCCCTACTTTGAATGATCAAATTTGTTATAATGATTGCATGCCTCCTACTTATGATGACTATTGTGATGATACTTATGCGATGAAAAAGAGTGATGATTACTATTATGATACTTGTCATAATTATGAATATCCTTTTACTGAATATTACTCTTTTAATGTGGAACCAATTTGTAGTATTAAATTCTTTTATGATACTCCCACTATTAGTCATGAGAAGAAATTTTCTTGTGTGGAGAGTAGTAAAATTTCTATGCTTGTAGATCATGAAAAGAATGCTTTATGTGCTGGTTATATTGTGAAATTACTTCATGATGCTACTGAAAATTATTATGAGGGAGGAACATATGCTTGTAGGAATTGCAATAATATCAAGTTTCCTCTCTATGTGTTCATAGTTTTGAAGTTATGCTTGTTTTGCCTTCCTATGCTAGTTGATTCTTGCTCCCATAAATTGTTTGCTCACAAAATCCCTATGCATAGGAAGTGGGTTAGACTTAAATGTGCTTGTCATGAGCTTCATGATGCTCTCTTGAATGTTTCAACTACTATTCTTATATGAGCATCATTGAAATCATCATGCCTAGCTAAAAGGCATTAAAGAAAAGCGCTTGTTGGGAGACAACCCAACACTTTTCCTTTCTGTTTGTGTGTGATCACATGATTAAGCTACTGTAGTAATCATGTTTTGTGTCTTTTATTTCAATAAAGTGCCAAGTAAAGCCTTTGGGATGACTCACAAGATGAGTAGAATTGATGCTGAACCAAAACAGAAACTTTTGACTCCAGTACAGGAATTTTAGTTTTTTACTGGAGCATGATAATGATATGAAATTTGTACAAAGTCTTAATATACAGATTCTTCAGGTTGTCCTAATTTTTCAGAATTTGTAGAGACAGGTAAGTATGGCTATACTACAGATCTTCACAGACTGTTCTGTTTTTGACAGATTCTGTTTTGCATGCATAGTTTGCTTGTTTTAGTGTTCTCATAGCTTATATTCAGTGATATAAATTATGGGAATGATAGAATACAGTAGGTATCATGTGTGAACAATTATGAATCTTGTCTTGACAGTACCTAATTGAATGATCTATCTTTATTACACTAACCCTTCTCACGAAGTTCCGTTAAGTTTTGTGTGATTGAAGTTTTCAAGTTTTGGGTGAGACACCGATATGAGGAGAACAAGGAGTGACAAGAACCTAAGCTTGGGGATTACCAAGGTACCCCCAAGGTAATATCCATGGAAGACTCAAGTACCTAAGCTTGGGGATGCCCCGGAAGCATCCCCTCTTTCGTCTTCAACACTATCGGTATATCTTACTTAGAGCTATATTTTTATTCGTCACATAATATGTTCTTTGCTTGGATCGTCATTATATTTTGTTATTTTCTGTTAGGTGTCATTTATAATCTTGTTTTTCAATAAAAAGTTCCATGAATTGCCTTAGGATGCTTGCATTGCATGTTTGATGTGTGCTGTGTAAAAAACAGAAACTTTTGCTGTAGTGATTGAATTTTCATATTTTACTGGAACGTGGAAAGTTTCTGAAATTTTTACACAGTATTGTCATATAAATTATTTAGCATTTCCTAAATGTTCATAATTTTTTGAGTTACAGAAGTACACTGTTTTCATAAATTTCTACAGACTGTTCTGTTTGGACAGATTGCTGTCATAGTTTTGTTATTTACTTATCCTCTAGTTTCCATAGCCTATATTGGTAGATATAAATTGTGGAAACGATAGTAAACAGTAGATGATGTTTGATAATTATTGTGCAACTTGTCTTGGCAGTACATGAAGTGTTGATTTATTCTTGTGTGTACTAACCTATCTCACGAGTTCTTTTCGAGTTCTGTGTGGATGAAGTTTTTGAGAATAGGTGAAACCATGATATGAGAGGATTGAACGAGATTCAAAAGTTCAAGCTTGGGGATGCCCAAGGCACCCCAGGTAAATATTTCAAGAAGTCTCAAGCATCTAAGCTTGGGGATGCTACGCATCCCACCTCTCTTCATCAACAATTATCGGTTAGCCTATGTTGAGCCTAAATTTTTATTCGCTCACATGATGCGTGCTATTCTTGGAGTGATATTTTTCTTTTGCTTGCTGTTTAATAAAATACTTAAGATCTGAAATTCTTAGATGAGAGAGTCTTCACATAGTTATTTAAATTTTTTTTGACTACTCATTGATCTTCACTTATATCTTTTTGGAGTAGTTTGTCATTCACTCTCGTGCTTCACTTATATCCTATGAGTAAATGGTTGAATGAATTGAATATCATAAATCTGAAATTAAACATGCTTCATATACTTATCCCATGGGGAGTAATGACTTCACACATAATAAGTATAGGTGGTAAAATTTATTGAAAGTTAGCAAACACCGCATTGGTCACTTGAACAATTCATGAAAGAATATTGAAGGAAGAGAGATTCCACATATAAATATACTATCTTGGACATCTTGTATGATTGTGAGCTCATTAATTATTTTCAAACTCGAGCAAATTAGTTAAAATTGGACAAGGAAGACAACTTAATGAGTTATGTTTGGGTATATTTGTATAGAAGTTATATTGTTATGGATCCTCCAACATGTGGTGCTTGCTTCCACCTCATACTAGCCAACACTTCTGTACTAAGTAGAAATACTACTTGTGCATCCAAACACCCTTAAACCCAAAGTTGTTCCATATGAGTCCACCATACCTACCTATATGCGGTATTTACCTGCCGTTCCAAGTAAATTTGCATGTGCCAAACTCTAAACCTTCAAATAATATTCTGTTTTGTATGCCCAAATCGCTCATATAGTGACTAGGGGATGTCAGTATCTTCCATGCTAGGTGGGTTATTCTCACGATATGTGTTGATTCACTATCATTAACGAGAAAGTGGCTGGTATTCGGGATGCCCAGTTCCATGCTCAAAAATCAAATCAAAATATACTAAAAGAAAACTCCCCCAAGATTGTTGTTTGTATGGACGGTACCCGTGGATTCGGCTCGCCGTGGAGTGTGATTGATTGGTGGAGGGGGAGTAAAAACTTTACCATTCTGTTTGGGAACCGCCTATAATGTATCTAGCATGGAAGATACCGAGATCTCTCGGTTGTTATGTTGACAATGAAAGCATACCGCTCAAAATTATTATTCATCTCTGTTTTAAAAGCTCGAGCTCTGGCACCTTTGCAAATCAATGCTTCCCTCTGCGAAGGCCCTATATTTACTTTCTAGTACTTACCTTTATGCAAGAGTCATGGTGATCTTCACCACTTCCTATATTTCACCTTTTTCTCTTGGCAAGCGTCATGTGTTGGGGAATGATCTAGACATATATATCCACACAAATATATTTGATCATGAATTATTATTGTTTACAATTATTTATATGATAAATAAGTTGGGAGGCGAAACATTAAGCCCCTATCTTTCTCTGTGTTCGATGGATGCTATTTGTTCTAAAAATATGCTTTGAGTGTCAATAATCATGAAAGACTATATGATAGTTGAGTATGTGGAATTTGCTAAATCAAAGCTCTTACATAGAACCTTCCTGAAAATAAGATGAATTGCAATTGTTCGATGACTAGGAATATGGTTTGTTAGTTTTCAAGAAACTTTCTGGTCTATACTTTAACATGTGAATAGCTTGTTACTTGATCATGAGAAGTTTTATGAGATGAGCCACTGTTTATGGTTTATATTGATGCTAGAAAAAGTGATTGGAATTATCATTGATCAAACTTGTGCAGTTGCTAGCATTCACACTTCATAAATTATTTCTTTTATCATTTACCTACTCGAGGACGAGCAGGAATAAGCTTGGGGATGCTGATACGTCTCCAACGTATCTATAATTTATGAAGTATTCATGCCATGTTTACAATAATTTTATATGATTTTGGTATGATTTTATTAGAACTAACCCGGACTGACGCTGTTTTCAGCAGAACTACCATGGTGTCGTTTTTTGTGCAGAAATAAAAGTTCTCGGAATGGGCTGAAAATTTACGGAGAATATTTTTGGAAAATATAAAAAAATACTGGAGCAAAAAGATACTGGAGAGGAGTCCTGAGGCAGTCACAAGCCTAGGGGGCGCCCCCCTAGGGCGCACCCCCCTGGTTTGTGGGTCCCTCGGGAGTCCCCTTGACATGAGACCGACGCCAAAAATTCCTATAAATACCAAAACCCCCAGAAAGAAACCTAGATCGGGAGTTCCTCCGCCGAAAGCCTCTGTAGCCACGAAAAACCAATTGGGAGCCCGTTCCGGCACCCTGTCGGAGGGGGAAACCATCACCGGAGGCCATCTTCATCATCCCGGCGGTCTCCATGACGAGGAGGGAGTACTTCACCCTCGGGGCTGAGGGTATGTACCAGTAGCTATGTGTTTGATCTCTCTCTCTCTCGTGTTCTTGAGATGGCACGATCTTGATGTACCGTGAGCTTTATTGATATAGATGAATCATATGGAATTTTCCCCTCTCTATCTTCTTGTGATGAATTGAGTTTTCCCTTTGAAGTTTTCTTATCGGGTTGAGTCTTTAAGGATTTGAGAACACTTGATGTATGTCTTGCGATGGGATATCCGTGGTGACAATGGGATGTTCTATTGATCCACTTGATGTATGTTTGGTGATCAACTTGCGGGTTCCCTGACCTTGGGAATCTATGCATAGCGGTTGGCACATGTTTTCGTCTTGACTCTCCGGTAGAAACTTTGGGGCACTCTTTAAAGTTCTTTGTGTTGGATTGAACATGATGAATCTGAAATTGTGTGATGCATATCGTATAATCAAGCCCATGGGTACTCGTGGTGACATTGGAGTATCTAGGTGACATTAGGGTTTTGGTTGATGTGTATCTTAAGGTGTTATTTTAGTACGAACTCTAGGGCTGTTCGTGACACTTATAGGGATAGCTCATAAGATTGATCGGAAAAGAAAACTTTGAGGTGGTTTCATACCCTACAATAATTTCTTCGTTTGTTCTCCGCTATTTGTGACTTTGGAGTGAACTCTTTGTCGCATGTGAGGGATTTACATATGATTCAACTATGTCAGTATTGTTGAGAGAACTTGCACTAGTGAAAGTATGAACCCTAGGCCTTGTTTTCAAGCATTGCAATACCGTTTTTGCTCACTTTTGTTACTTGCTACCTTGCTGTTTTTATATTTCCAGATTATAAAACCCTATATCTACCATCCATATTACACTTGTATCACCATCTCTTCGCCGAACTAGTGCACCTATAGAATTTACCATTGTATTGGGTGTGTTGGGGACACAAGAGACTCTTTGTTATTTGGTTGCAGGGTTGTTTGAGAGAGACCATCTTCATCCTACGCCTCCCACGGATTGATAAACCTTAGTTCATCTACTTGAGGGAAATTTGCTACTGTCCTACAAAACTCTGCGCTTGGAGGCCCAACACGAGTCTACAAGAAGAAGGTTGCGTAGTAGACATCAATTACGTTTTATGTAAAGCGCGGCGTTGGATGCATTTAGTTTGCAGTATAAGTGTTATCTCCTCTAAACCAATTGACCACTGAAATAGAACATGAATATGTCTCATACTTAAGTAGATAGTAATTTGTCCCATACATAAAATAGACATATGTCTCATACATAATTAGATAGTCATGTCTCTACCGAACGATGGAACCGTCAATGACGACGCCTGCCTCGGCGCTCAGGCGGTGTGCTAGGCGTACTCCAGCCAAACCTGTTGGGTGGCCTAATGTGACGAAGAGGAACCTCAGACCCGTCCTGGTCATCTTGTGTATCCTGGGTGGGTACTGGTGGAGGAGTCGAAAATATGTCCATCCACGTGTGTAGCTGTGATAGTGGCTCACCCTCACTCCCCAATGCAGATCCGGACGCCGACCCCTGCTGATATGGATGTGGCTGAAACATGAAACCCGATGTGGGACTTTGCTGTTGTGGTGAAGGTTCAAACGCGAAGCTGGACGAGGGATAATGCTGCTCTGGGTGCTACCATGCCGAACTGCCAGCCTGGTCAGGAGGTGGTGGAGGGGGCGTCGGCTGCTGTGTTAGGCGAGGACGTGGTTGTTGTCGTTGCGTGGATGCCCGCGGCTGCTGGTGCTGGTGGTGGTGGTGGTGCTGGTGGTGGTGCTGCTGCTGGTGGTGGTGGTGGTGGTGCTGCTGTTGGTGATGGGGAACAACGTCCGAAGTGCGGGTGCATGTGATAGCCGTGTAGACAGATCGTAGCTTCTGCTCCAGGCGCGCGAACTATGGCCAGAGCTGAGATGTGGGAACCATAAGAGGTGCAGACGACAGCAATCATGTATAGTCCCTGACCTCACTATGAAGATCGTATGCCAGCTCAGCCTGAAATTGTCACGATGATTATTAATTATGGACGGCAAAGTATGTAACCAGCAGATGAATTAGATAAAGACAACAAATGTTACCGCGTACTGCCTAGAGCCCGAAGTATCATAGCTCGGGTATGTATCAGACGTAACGGGGTCCGGTATCTCCTCTGGATGAGGGTGTTGAACGATGCGTAAACTTGTCCCCCCCATGTACCGATGCAAATAGGCATTGAATTCATCGAGATCAAACATGCCATCCTCCTCCCAGAGACGCGTCGTCGCAGTATCCCAGTCTACCATGTACTGCTGAAGCCTTTGGAGCCATTGCTCCTGTGTCCTGCTTATTCCCTTCCTTGTGTTCCTGCAATTGAGGTGTGTGTGTAACAATTAACTAATGATTCACTATGAACAAATATGAATGACAATGAAACATTGAATAAGTATACAATACCTGTGGACTACTACTGGCACTGGGTTCTCTATAGGGGGGGGGGGGTTGACCATCTGCCGAAGACCAAATTGCCTCATAACCCGCTGCTGCGCCATCTCCTCGACACAGATATCGAAGATAATCTTCAATTTCGTCATCCAGTAACCCCGATCTCTTGTGCATAGCTGAGAAATACCGCCGGGGTACCTGGCATGTATGGTTGCTTGCATGTACGGCTGCCATATCACCCCGGTGTACGTATCGAACTGCTCGTTTAATGCCGTGTACGCTCGCCTAGTCTGCTCAGCAGCATAGCATCTCTGCACAGATTATAAGTGAGTTTTCAGCAGTAGTGTAGGCAAAGAACATGCATTAAATTATAACACGAGACATACCTTGCGACACGTCCAGCACAGACCGAAAGTAGGCATGTCAATTCCGTTAGCATCGAACAAGTGGCCCGCAGGATAACCCTCCTGGACATCTATGTTCGGCCGTCCTATAGAGAACCTCTCCCAGGACCACAGCTGTAAAAATAGAGGGCATCCAAGAAGGGCTGACTTATCCGCGGCAAGCTGGCAACCGTTGCACATACCTCGGCATGTAGCTGCTAAGACCGCTGATCCCCAACTCCTAGGTGTGATCTGATTCGGCATCTCAGCTCTCGCGATCTCTAGTGCAATAGGGATGTAGCGTGCACTTACAGTGGTGACATGGTTCTCTGTGAACATAACCTTCCCGAGAAGCCACAGTAGGTACGCCTCCAGGCTACGAGTGATCTGTGTCGCATTCAGAGGGACATTTGGATACCCCGGGAAATTCTGGATCTGTATTGAGTAAAGAGAACGTATTAATAAACAACAAATTTAATTGTAAAACCAGATGCACGACAAACGAAAGATATGTGGCTGAGGAACTAACACTGAAATGATGCAGCCAATCATACTTAGGTCCGTGAGGCTCCGACCCAAGAACCGGAGCTCCATCATAAACACCCAAGAAATGTTGTGTCATAGATGCCTCCCAACCAGGCGGTGCATCCAACGGTCCTATGGCACGACCCGCCAAGGGTAGGCCCAGCAACATCGAGACATCCTCTAGAGTAGGAGCCATCTCTCCCCAGCGGAAGTCGAATGTGTGGGTCTCAGGCCTCCATCGGTCCACTAAGCAGGTGAGCAGAGAGGAGTCAATGGCGACGCGTCTGGAGGTGTCAGTGTCCTCTACTAGACGCGCGAAAGGTAAAAGTCCAACCCATTTCAACCTGCATATCAGAAAGCATAACAATTCATTTAGTGTGACACATTAAATCCACCTTGAAATAAATAAATAAGTAAAACACGTACCTGTCAACCCAATCCGGATGTATCTTCCAGTCCACCTTAGAAGTGCGAGTGCGAAGGGGGTCGAGCTTGCGCTCACATAATAGCGCGGCACGATGCTTACTATCAATCTCCGGATTTAGCAACGATGGTACCTCCATTCTACAATAGTGCATTTAAAAGATAGTTGCACAGGTAATACAAATTTAAAACATAGTGCCACACACAATACAAATTTAAAACATAGTGCCACACTTAATACAAATTTGAAACATAGTGCCTAGCTTCTTCATCTTGCTCTCCCTCTTCCTCCTCTTCGTCCACGACTGCCTCATCCACGCCTTGCACCCCCCTGGTAGTGACGAACATGGGACATTCAGTGTCCCTATGTCCAAATTCATTGCATAGAATGCATTGCATGGTGCGCCCTCCGGCATCATTGAGGACGGACTCTTTTAGAAAGTATGGAGATACGAATGAGATTGCGTCCAGTCCTAACTGCCCGCAAGCAGCAAGTACATGCGAGCAAGGTAGGAGAAGTACCTTCGATTTGTTGCATGTGCACTCGCAAGTTGGCCGGACTTCGTTTCCAATTTTCACCTCGTGTGTCCTCGACACATTTGCACATCCGAATTTGTTGTTAGCTAACCGGACCTCATACCTTCGCTCTTGATTTCCGATGGCAACAACAGTGTGTGACCAGGCTTTTTCCATCTTTTCATTCATGTACTTCATAACCCTTTCACAGTAACGTGTGTTCGGGTTGTTAGTGATATGCAGGGCGGCGCTTTGACGTCTATCTCTGAAATACTTCACCGTACCATAGAAAATTCCCTCAACAATAGCTGTAAGGGGCAAAGCCCTATTTCCTCTGAGGACAAAGTTATATGTTTCAGCGAGGTTGGTAGTCATGACACCGTACCTTGCTCCATGTGTGTCATGCAGCAAAGACCACCTCTCAAGAGGCTCATGCTCTATGCACTGATCAAAGGTTTTAATTGTCCTTCCAAGCCTTCTCCTAGTGCCAGGTGGATCAAATCCTGGCAAGTCACAAAGCCCAACAGGCTCCTCCTCCATGGCTGTTGATCCCGTTGCTAACTGTGCAGCTACTGCTTCAACATGTGCCCTCACAGCTGCATCTCGTGCATCTCTCCTGTCCCTAACATGTCTCTTCGTGCAAGTATTTAGTCTGTCACGTATCAAAGTGTACTTCCATAGCTGGTTCTGCTTGCAAAGTTTCTTGAATAGATTCATGAGGTTCTTATTTCTGAACTGCGAAAAGAAATTGGCCCCAAGATGGCGCATGCACCAACGGCTCTGCAAGTCCTACCATGGAGTTTGTTCCTCAGGACCAGGGTTTGACAATGTCTTTATCACACTGAGTATACCTGCATGTATGTCATGAAGAATGCACACATTCGGCTTATCCTGCACAACAGCTATTTTCAATTGCCTAAAGAACCATGTCCAACTTTCAATGTTTTCTCTTTCCACAAAAGAAAATGCCAGAGGAACGACTTGATTTTGCCCATCTTGACCAATGGCGGTCAGGATCTGACCCTTGTACTTCCCTGTGAGAAAAGTGCCATCCACACATATCACTAGACGACAATGTCTGAAAGATTCAATGCACACACGGAAAGAGAAGAACAATCGATGCAACACCTTCACATTTCGGAACTCTGGCATGAAGAAGTCTTGAATATTGACATAGGTGCCCGGATTCCGGTCCTGCAGTGTGTGGAGGAGCCGGACAACAGAGTCATATGCATCAAAGTACGAACCAAATCTGCTCTCAAGTGCCCTCTTCTTAGCCCTCCAAGCCTTGCCATAAGATATTTTGTACTTGAACCCGACGTAGACTTTTGTCTGGATAGCCTTCACTTCCATCGCTTTGCCCTCCACTATCTCGCTATAAAGCAACCGAGCAATGAGGGTGGACGTAAGGTTAGGATGATCTTGAGGGATGCAGGGAATAACACAAGTGTGATGAACTAAGTCACTGATCAGCCAGTTTGTGCCATACTTAGGGAGATAGCCATGCACCCTCGCTGGACAACCAGTGTTCTTGCATACCATTGTCAAGTTTTTCGGACTTGACACATCTGCTACAAAAACCCTTTGCGTGGACATTGCCCAACTAATTATTGCATCTTTCAGAGCTTGCTTGTTTGGATACATGGCACCCGTCGCAATGTTGTTCTGGTGATATTTCCAGGCAGAATCATGACCATCATTCACAGTCATTGCAGTTGAGAAGTCCTGATTCCATGATGCAGGATTAGGCACCTGCTGGATGTTCTCTTCTTCGTCTGACTCGTCAGAATCATCAGCAATATCACCATCTCTATCTTCATTTTCCATCTGGTTTTGCAAGTGTCCATCTACCTCGTCAGCATCCGCCTCGCCACTAGCATAATCATCGACATTACCTCCTTCTGCATGACTGCTCTGCCCTGATTCGTAAGCTTCATCTGCAGCATGGGACACATAATTTGACATTGAATCATGCATTCCTTCACTGCTCTGGCCATAATCGTAACCACCGTCGGCTTCAGTTGCACTCATCTGCTTCATGACGGGAAGCACTAAAGCGACAGGATTAACTCCCTTGCTCGAGCAAGCTTGTAACCAGCGCACCCGCTGATCGTCCCGCGCTATTTCCTTCAAATAAAAGAAAATATTCGAACTGGACCGGGTCTATAATGCATGAACACCCACGGTGTGTGTTTCAGTATTAAACCCTAAAGACCCGGTTATCCATTCTGTCAACTGACTAGCAGACCATGTTTCAGGGGCAGTCATTGGCACTTCAATGTGCTCAAATTCACTCAGATCAGCTCCTGTCTTAGTTATTTGCACATTACCAGGGCCGTAGTAAAAAATTAACGTCACTAAATCAGACATATCTATTGACCTAAAAAAATTCAACATGGATAAATATTAAGCAAAAGGAAAACTAATAATTTTACCGAACAAACTAAAATTACCACATCTACCCTAATATTACCCAAAGCTACCAGATATACTAAAAATATTTGACAACTACATATTGTACCGAACCAACTATAAATTAACAGTCCTAAATATATTACACAAAGCTACCGGATCAACTAAAATAATACTATGGCAACAGACGTTGAATCTTACCCTTGAAGCGTGTGATGAAACGACGAACGCCGGCCTTCAAGCACGGAAACGGACGACGACAACCTCCACCTCCACCTCCACCACCACCACCACCACCTCCACCTCGCCGTCCACCTCCAGCTCCACCTCCACCACCACCACCTCGCCGTCCACCTCCAGCTCCACCTCCACCACCACCACCACCTCCAGCTCCACCTCCACCTCGTCGTCCACCTCCACCTCCACAACCACCACTATGAGCTACCCCATCAAGAGATCGAGGTTTCCCTCGCCTCCCCTAACCCTGTAGAATCAACCTATGGTGGAAAACGGGGAAGAAATCGGCTCAATATACGTGAAAAAATCGGGGGTTGTTCGGGTTGAGAGAGAAGTGAGGAAGAAGAGAAAATGAGAGGAGGAAGAAGATGTCCGGCGCGGGGGGACGAGTAGGGGCTCCAGTCGGCTATGGCGAAGCCGATTGGGCCCTGTCGGCTGCGCCCAGGCCGACAGGAGGGGGCCGGGCCGAGTGAGGTGTTCCACCCACTTATTGGTCGCCACGTGGCCGAGTGGCCACTTATCGGCTTCCACGTGGCCGACGGGGACCTGTCGGCTCTCTCGTGGCCGACTGGAAGTAGTCGGCTTCCCCAAGGCCGATTGGATTACATGTTTGCAATATTTTGAACCGACATAATATGTGACGAAGTTAATAAAAAAGTAATATTTAAAAAAAATTAGCGAAGTTTTGTGGAGCAAACACCCGCGCGTATTTGGGCCGACCACGTACGGCCTTAGTGTGGTTTGTTCCCATCAGCTTCGGATGCAGTTTTTCCCCTTTTCTTTGTGTGCTTTTTTAATGTGTTTTAACGCTTCTCTTATATTTTCTTGTTCATGGTTTTTCTTTTGCATTTCATTTTGTTTTCATAATTTATCGAATCCGTGAACATTTTTTTAATTCATAATTTTAAAAATTATTGAATTTTTTGAAAATTGAACCGTTAAAAAAGTATTTCTTGAAATTCATGAAATCTGTGATTTAAATTTGAATATTTTAAAATTTACAACATATGAAAAGACCAAAACAAGAAACCCGGTGAAAACAGTATTGTACATGGTTTACTAGGTGCCAACAATGAAGCGTACAAGTATAATACTGTTTATTGACAGTGTATTGTACAACCCTACAAACATCGACACATGTATATTTTTAAATCACTGACTGTTTTTTTTTCTAAATATAACTCGTACAACCGTACGCACATGTATTTGAACACACTCACACATCAAATACACTGTCTATTGATGTATGGAATCAACAAGCTCCAAAGCTTGACAAAGGCACCACCCTCGGCTGAAAAAACAGTTTGTATTATTAATGACATTCACAAAACTTTTAAACCAGTGGTTAATCTCTAGTACTACATAATTAACCTACTAGCCAACCAACCAATGATACATTCTTCATTTTGAAGAAAATAACCATACAGGAACATGTGCACATTATACGGCTGACAACCCCCCCTCCCCCATAGGCTGCTTGTTTCACCTCTATGTCCTTCGGAGTGCCATATACAGTACATCATATAAAGTTGGCACAATCATATAGGCTTTTAGATCCAGCACATCGACATATGTTCCACTCACATGATGCGTGACAGACGACATGTCCTCCCCCACACTCAGTGGCGGAGACAGGCCCCAGGCAGGCTGGGCTGCTGCCTGGGGCGTGAGGCCAGTTTGCTTTGTGTATTGCAGTGAGCTACTACAGTGCTACAGTACACAAAGGCTGCCTGGGACGGCCTGGGGCTTCGCCTAATCCTGGCACCGCCGCTGCCCACACTTGTCCTAATTGCCAAAGTTTCATCAACAAAGAATCAAAGGGTCAATGGAGAAAGGTGAATGTGAACAGCGCCGATATTCCTCTGTCACATTCTCAATATAAGGAACCACTTCCATGCCACCATGTCACTAGGAATTTGACAAGATATTTGTTTCAGAATATGTTACAATGATGTTGTTCTTCACAAACAGAGGGATGAACTAAAATCCGTTGTCTACAATTCTACATCACTCGAGTACTTGGATCTATACTTTTTCTTATTGCAAGTTTCATGATGGGATGTGCATACGTGTGATGTCCAAAACAGATATACTGCTCTTATCATCGAACTCAAGTCAAGCAATTTTTTTTCTCAAAAAACATATCAAGTGACTATTCATTTTACAAGACTAAGGAAAGGTGCTAAAATGCATCGGAAAGGGAAAAAAGTACAAGCCAGAATTGGTAAAATTAGATTCTATAAAAAAACAATTGGTACAACTAAGTGCCACGTATATTAGTAAAGCCCTGGAACAAACATAAGGATGCACGCTGAATAAGACCGATCATAAGGATCACAAATATAATAATCAGATCAGATTGAATAATCTGCCCTCTCATCTTCGGAATCATCAGGAGCAGAGTCGCTGTAAGAGCCCTCCGAATAAAAACGGGACCAGTACGTGAGGTTATTGATGAACAAGAAAATCGCCAGAAGAGGTAAATAGGTACGCCATTTTTTTTCCGAAAAACTTTCGGTCTATTCAGTTTCAATCATGGCAGTACAACGAATACAAAAAAAAAATTACGTCTAAATTTGTAGACCACGTAACGACGACTACAAGCACCGAAGCGAGCCGAAGGCGCGCCGCTTCCGTCGCCCCTCCCTCACCAGAGCCATGCACAACTTGTTGTAGAAGACAGTTGAAAACTTGTCGTGCTAAGGCCCCATAGGACCAACGGACCAGAATAACAACCGCCGCCGATGAAGAGAAGGTTAGATCGGAAGGATCCAACTTGAAGACCTATGAACAAAGACGAACAAAGACCAGGTCCGAACGGAACCATCAAAGACAACCACCGACTGAATCCCGCGAGATCCCCCGGAGACACTCCTCCACACACCCTCCAGCGGAGAGAACTTATTCCATCTTCAAGAAATCGCCGCCGTCTCGTCTTCCTGAGCAGGACACAGACTCTAACAAAACTGGAAAAACCACCTAAAAACAGAGCCCTCCCGCCTGCAAGGGCCGGGATCCATCGCTCACCCATGGCCCTAAGGCCACAGCCCACAGGAGACGTGGCAGATGGCGCCGCCAGGAGGCAGAAACCCTAGCCGCCTTTTCTTGAAGGATATATTGCTCTAACTCTTCTACATGAACTAAGCTGATATTGGCGTGTTACAAGGACTTCACACCCGAGGTCATGGTTTCGAATCCTTTTCTGTCAGCTTTTTACTTCCTATTTCCCTTCATTATTTCGCCCGGTATCATTCATTAGTATAACAAGAATTACATCATCTTTCTGTACACTAGAAGAACCACAGAAGAAGAAAGGGTACAAGCGAGATTGACCGACAATAAGGATGCACGCCATCTAAGGATACTCATGTCACATTGCACAATCTGTCCTCTCATCTTCAGAATCAGGACCACAGTCAGTGTCGGAGTCCTCGCAACCACAACAGTCGTAGTCCAAACCATAATCGTACTCGAGCGTCATGGTCTTGATCCTGGCGAATTTCTCTCGCAGGGGATGCTTGTCGTCGATATCCAAACAATTGTGCAGCCGAAGAACCTCCAGAACAGGACAGTCATCAAGGATGGCGGTCAGTTCTCCCACGGTGAGCTCAATTTCGTGGAGTTCAAGGGAGCGCAGCTTCAGCAGAGGCGACTCTTTTATAAGACTGGCGAGTCGTGTGCCGAAGACGTGGTAGCAGGATACAAGGCGAAGGGCAGTCAGCGACGGTGACCTGCGAACAGTAGGGCGATTCAGAAGGAGACAATACTTTAAAGATGACAGCGTTTGAGAACCTATAAGCTAATAAAAAAACGGATACTGACGTAAAGCTATAATTTCACTAGTTACACTAATCAAAGATCGACAGAAATCACCAAGTAATAAGGAAAAAAAAAACACCTGTCCACGATATACTTCATGAGTTCATCGGTGACGAATTCCAGCCCGGCGAACAACCGAAGCTGTCCATCGGAACGGTCGAGGGCGGCCTTCGCCATTGCGCACAAGACAGGCTTATCCTTCTCCAACACGACCTTGGGGTTCTCCATGTCCACTACTCGCCACACGTCTGGCAACGTCGCCGCCTCGAGCCAAGAGCGGCACGCGAGGCCGGCGCCCATGAGGACGTCGACGGCGCCGAGCCTGATGAAGATCGTGGAGATAACGTCAAGGGACAGCAGCGACCAGTCCCTGGCCGACGGCGCGGCATCGTGCATCGTTGATGAGAGATCGATCTGACTAGTCGGAAACTGAAAACGGTCTGAGCTTCCTATGAAAAGAGACCAGTTTATTACAGATTATATAGAGGCGAAGCAGGGATGCGAATCGTCGGCCTTTTTGACTGTTGTTGATGAAGACCAGCAGGGCCTGCCTTTTCTTTCTTTCGAGGGCCTGCTGGGCGATCAGTCAATTGGACCATCACGCGGCCTCTCGTGTTCTGGGCCTAAGAGCGCCCCAAACGCGTCCGGTCACTGATAAGTCACGATTTTTCGATTTAGATGGACGCCTCAAACAGGACTTAAATACCTGGGCTGACCGGCATCCACATATTCAGCCCAAATATGGGACGGATATGGGGACGTCCGGTCTCGCCCAGGCGCGTCCGCCTAAAAGGTCCGGCCCACCATTGATCCAACGACTGTCCCATAAAAAAAACCATCCGTCTCATTGCTCCGAAACCCTATTTCAGTCACTCATCTCTCTCGCTCCGTTCTCTCCTCTCTCCGCACCGATTCCGATTGAATCCGGCGCAATGTCGAGCTCCGGCAACCGCTCCGACTCCGACCTGGATACGGACTATGAGCTTGCCCTCCGCATCGCGTTGAAGCGGTCCAAGGTGGAGACTGGGGGGCAGCTCCGGATCTACAGCCTCGCCGCTTCCCTGCTGACGTAGCAAGAACGCCGGCGTTGGCCCCTCCTGGCCCGTGTGCAGCTTTGACTGCGCAATCCGTGCCTCCCCTACGCGGTCCCCTGCCCCCGCTGCCTGCTGCTCCCCCACGTGGGCAGCGGTGGGTGCTTGTGCCCGCCCCGCCGGCCCGGACGCGCACGCCGGAATCAGAAATTCGTGCCGCCCGTCGCGAGCGCAGCGACAAAGGGAGAGGAGGGTGACATGGCTTCATACTGCGTCGGTATTTCCCCAAAGAGGAAGGGATGATGCAGCACAACGACGGTAAGTATTTCCCTCAGTTATGAAACCAAGGTATCGAACCAGTAGGAGGATCACCACCACCTAATAAACAACACTTGTACACAAAGAACAAATACTTGCAACCCGACGCGAAAGAGAGATTGTCAATCTCTCTACGGTAAAAAGATAAATTAGGTAGTGATAGATTGGAGAGATAGATCTCTCAAGAACACAAAATAAAAAGAGCAAATAAAAAGTGCAGCAAGGTATTTTTTGGGTTTTTGGAATAATAGATCTGAAAACAAAAGTGGCAAAAAGATAGATCGTAAAGCAATATGTTGAAAAATAGACCTGGGGGCCGTAGATTTCACTAGTGGCTTCTCTCATGAGTATAGCACACGGTGAGTGAACACATTACTGTTGGGCAATTGATAGAAGATCAAATAATCATGACGATATCCAAGGCGATGATCATTATATAGGCATCACGTCCAAGATAAGTAGACCGACTCCTGCTGCATATACTACTATTACTCCACACATCGACCGCTATCCAGCATGCATCTAGTGTATTAAGTTCATGGGAAAACGGAGTAATGCAATAAGAACGGTGACATGATGTAGACAAGATCTATTCATGTAGGAATAGACCCCATCTTGTTATCCTTAATAGCAACGATACATGCGTCCTTGTTGCCCCTTCTGTCACTGGGAGAGGACATCGCAAGATCGAACCCATCACAAAGCACCTCTTCCCATGGCAAGAAAAATCGATCTAGTTGGCCTAACTAAACCAAAGATTCGAAGAAGAAATACGAGGCTATAAGTAATCATGCATATAAGAGATCAAAGAAGACTCAAATAATATTCATGGATAGAAACTGATCATGAACTCAAAATTCATCAGATCCCAACAAACACACCGCAAAAGTTTACATCAAATAGATCTCCAAGAGACCATTGTATTGAGAATCAAAACAGAGAGAGAGGAAACCATCTAGCTACTGCCTACGGACCCGTAGGTCTATGGTGGACTACTCACGCATCATCGGAGAGGCACCAATGAGGATGATGAACCCCTCCGTGATGGTGTTAGATTGGATCTCAAGGCTCTGGAACTTGCGGCGGCTGGATGTGTTTTTCGTCGACTCCTCTTGGGTTTATGGAATATTTGGGAATTTATAGGTGTCACAGGCGGTGGAGAGGGGTCCTGAGGAGGGCACAACCCATCAGGGCGCGCCCGGGGCCTCTGGCGCTCCCTGGTGGGTTGTGGTCTCCTCGACCCTCCCCTCTGGCACTTCTTTGGCCTACTGGATATCTTCTGGCCCAAAAAAATCTCCAAAAAGTTTCGTCGCGATTGGACTCCGTTTGGTACTGATATTCTGCGAAGTAAAAAAAACAAGGAAAAACAACAACTGACACTTTGGCACTATGTCATTAGGTTAGTCCCCAAAAATGATATAAAGTTGCTATAAAATGATTGTAAAACATCCAAGAATGACAATATAACAGCATGGAACAAGCAAAAATTATAGATACGTTGGAGACGTATCAGCATCCCCAAGCTTAATTCCTACTCGTCCTCGAGTAGGTAAATGATAAAAACATAATTTTTGATGTGGAATGCTGCCCAACATGTTCATCTCATATTGTTTTCTTTGTAGCATGGACATTTGGACTTTAGATGATTCAAAGCAATAGTCTAGTTTTAACATAATGACTTCAATACTCAAGCATGCCAACAAGCAACCTTGTCTTTCAAAATATCAACACTGAAGAAAGTTATCCCTAGCCCATCATGCTCAATCATTGATCCATTAATGAAACACACTCAAATATTAGCTATACCCAATGCTCAAGTACGATCATAGTGCCCCCTAGTTGGTGCTTTATAAGAGAAGATGGAGACTCAAAGTAAAAAATAACAATTGCATAAAGTAAATAGATAGGCCATTCGCAGAGGGAAGTAGGGATTTGTAGAGGTGCTAGAGCTCAAAGTTTAAATTGGGAGAGAAAAATATTTTGACTGGCATGCCTTTCCTGTCAACGAAAACGACAAAGTAGTCCACAATACTTTCCATGCTAGATATATCATAGGCGGTTCCCAAACATAAAATAAAGTTTATTCCTTTTCCCACCATTCTTTCACAATCCATGGCTGGCCGTATCCACGGTTGCCTTCCATACCAACACTTTCCAAGGAATTTATTATTTGACAACATAAAGTATTTTTTTTCATTTCAGAACTGGGCATCCCTATTACTTCCGCACTCACGTGCAATGACAAGTGAATAAACACTCATCTTGAGAATAACACATCTAGCATGGAAAAATATTGGACACCCCCTACCGTTTCATGAGCGGTACGAGCACACAAAAAGGAAATTTATTTTGAAAATTAGAGATGGCACATACAAATTTGCTTAGAATGGCATGGAAATACCGCATATAGGTAGGTATGGTGGACTCATAAGGCAAAGCTGGGTTTAAGGATTTTGGATGCACAAGTAGTATTTCTACTTAGTACAAGTGGATTCTAGCAAATAGATTGAGAAGCAACCAACCAAGAAATGAAAATTCACATAAGCGAGCATTGAGTATAACTAACACCGAATAATGCACCATAAGTAGGATGTAATTTCATCGCATAACTATTGACTTTTGTACTTGCATCGGGAATCACAAACCTTAACACCAATATTCCTACTAAAGCATAATTACTCACTAACATGACTCACATATTACTACATTATGTCTCAAAACTATTACAAGGAATTAAGTTTAATTTGTCCAATGATCTTCATGAAGGTTTTTATTATATCATCCTTGGATATCTATCATCTTGGGACTAGTTTCATATATTGCCATTGCTTTTGACAAGTTCAAACAAATTTAAGTGAAGCACATGAGCATAAAGATTTCATCTCTCAAAATAGTATAAGTGAAGCATGAGAGGATTTCTTCAAAATTTACTAACTCTCAAATTTATCTAAGTGAAGCATGAGAGTATCTCTAAAAACAATTCCAAGCACACCATGCTCAAAAAGATATAAGTGAAGCACTAGAGCAATTCTATAGCTCAAAAAGTTTAAGTGAAGCATATAGAGCAATTCTAACAAATCATAGCATAATTTTGGCTCTCTCAAATAGGTGTGTCTAGCAAGGATACTAAAGACAAACTAAAAAGCAAAGCAAGCAAAGACTCAAATTATACAAGACGCTCCAAGCAAAACTCATGATATGTGACGAATAAAAATATAGCTCCAAGTAAAATACCGATGGTTGGTAGAAGAAATAGGGGATGCCACTCGGGGCATCCCCAAGCTTAGTTGCTTGTTTCTCTTTGGATATATCTTGGGTGTGCTGTAGCATCCCCAAGCTTAGGCTCTTTTCACTCCTTATTCCTTCATCCATCGTGATCTCACCCAAAACTTGAAAACTTCAATCACACAAAACTCAACAAAATCTTCATGAGATCCGTTAGTATAATAAAGCAAATCACTACTTTAGGTGCTGTTGCAAACCCATTCATATTTTATTATTGCATTATACCTACTGTATTTTAACTTTACAATGGCTCATACCCTTCAATATAACCCATAGATTCATCAAAACAAGCACACAATGCAATGAAAACAGAATCTGTCTTAAACAGAACAGTCTGTAGTAATCTGTACTCTAACCAAACTTTTGTAACTCTAAAAATTCTAAAAAATTAGGAAAACGTAAAGAATTTTTATAGAAACACTGTGTTAAAATTTCAGCTCAATATCACGTTCCAGTAAAAAATGAAAATTCGAACACTGGAGGCAAAGTTTCTGTTTCAGATTCAGCATCGCTTCTACTCATCTTATGAATCATCCTACAGGTTCTACTTGGCACAAACACTAAATAAAACATAAAAAAATAATCATAACAGAGGCATAATTGTGTCAACACTCAAAAAATAGAAAGAAAAAGAGGAAAATAAATTTATTCATTGGGTTGCCTCCCAAGAAGCGCTATCGTTTTATGCCCCTAGCTAGGCATAATGCATAGATTCAAGTATTGTCATCTTTGGTTTTTGCTCCATAGGATGCTCTCATGATTGATACATATGGTGGCTTAATTCTTGTTCTAGGGAAGTGTTCCATACCCTTTCTTAGTGGAAACTGAAACCTAATATTGCCTTCTTTCATATCAATCACGGCACCTATAGTACGTAAGAACGGTCTACCAAGTATAATGGGACAAGACGCATTGCAATCAATATCAAGAACAATAAAATCTATGGGCACATAGTTACTATTTGCAAGAATAAGAACATCATTAATTCTTCCCAAAGGCTTTTTGATAGTATAATCCGCCAAGTATAAATTAAGAGAACATTCTTCAATATTGGTTTGACCAAGCACATCACATAAAGATTTCGGAATCATGGAAACACTAGCACCCAAATCACATAAAGCAAAGCACTCATAATTTTTATCTTGACCTTAATAGTAGGTTCCCACTCATCATGTAATTTTCTAGGAATAGAAATCTCCAACTCCAACTTTTCTTCAAAAGTTTTCATCATGGCATCAACGATATGTTTAGTGAAAGCTTTATTTTGTTCATAAGCATGTGGTGAATTCAACATGGATTGCCGCAAATAAATACATTCAATCAAAGAGCAACTATCATAATTAAAGTCTTTGCAATCCAAAATAGTGGGAACATCACTAGTTAAAGTTTTGACCTCTTCAAACCCACTTTCATCAAATTTTTCATCAAGATTTTCACCCTCCAAATTATTGGGACGCCTTCTAGCTAAAGTTGAATCTACTTCAGTCCCTTTATCATCAATCTTAATATTAATAAACAAGGAATCAATAGAAGAAACACCAATCACTTTAAGATCTTCATCATTTTTCTGAAGGCAATCGCTAGAAAACGATTTTTCTAAGAATTCTCTTCTAGCTCTAAGCATAGCGGTTCTTTTCTTACTTTCATCCATAGAGACATATAAAGCTTTAATTGATTCATCAATCTTAGGCACAAAAGCGTTCAACTTAAGATTTTCTACATCATGAGGAATTCTATCAATGCTTCTAGACATATCATCACTCTTATTCAACTTTTCTTCTATCGTAGTATTGAAAACCTTTTGCACATTGATAAGTTCTTTAATACTACTCTCAAGATCAGAGGTGTTCCTATTATTATTGTAAGAAGGATTACCATAGGAATTATCATAATTATTATAGGAATTTCCAGGAAAAGGCCTAGGATTAAAATTACCTCTATAAGCATTGTTATTGAAATTGTTTCGCGAGACAAAGTTCACATCTACGGAATCACTATTTTGCTCAATCAAAGTAGACAAAGGCACATCATTAAGATCAATAGGAGCATTTTTACTAGCAACCAATTTCATCAAAGCATCAATCTTATCACTCAAAGTACTAATTTCTTCAACTGAATTAACCTTTTTGCTAGTAGGTGCTCTTTCAGTATGCCATTGTGAATAATTTGTCATAATATTATCTAGCAATTTAGTAGCTTCACCCAAAGAAATTTCCATAAAAGTACTACCCGCGGCGGAATCTAAAAGATTTCTAGAGACAAAATTCAATCCCGCATAAAAAATTTATATGATCATCCAAAGATTTAAACCATGAGTAGGACAATTTCTTAGCATCAATTTCATTCTTTCCCTAGATTGTGCAACATGTTCATGCTCAAGTTGCTTAAAATTCATGATTTGTGTCCTAAGGGAAATAATTTTCACGGGCGGAAAATACTTAGTGATAAAAGCATCCTTGCACTTATTCCAAGAATCGATACTATTGCGAGGCAAAGAGGAAAACCAAATTTTTGCACGATCCCGCAAGGAAAAAGGAAATAATTTCAACTTCACTATATCATTGTCCACACCTTTTTTCTTTTGCATATCACACAATTCTACGAACGTGTTTAGATGGGATACGACATCCTCATTAGGAGTACAATAATTGCACGATCCCGCAAATTGATCTTTCATGACAAGATTCAACTAAGCGGCATTGATATCATAAGACTCCGCACTAGTGGCGGGAGGAGCAATCGGAGTACTAATAAAATCATTATTATTAGTATTGGAAAAATCACACAACTTGATGTTTTCTTGAGACATCGTGACTACGCAAACAAGATTGCAAGCGAGCAAGAGATCTGACAAGAAAAAGGCAAACGAAAAGGAGGACGAATAAAAAGGCAAACATGATGTAGACAAGATCTATTCATGTAGGAATAGACCCCATCTTGTTATCCTTAATAGCAACGATACATGCGTCCTTGCTGCCCCTTCTGTCACTGGGAGAGGACATCGCAAGATCGAACCCATCACAAAGCACCTCTTCCCATGGCAAGAAAAATCGATCTAGTTGGCTTAACTAAACCAAAGATTCGAAGAAGAAATATGTGGCTATAAGTAATCATGCATATAAGAGATCAAAGAAGACTCAAATAATATTCATGGATAGAAACTGATCATGAACTCAAAATTCATCGGATCCCAACAAACACACCGCAAAAGTTTACATCAAATAGATCTCCAAGAGACCATTGTATTGAGAATCAAAAGAGAGAGAGAGAGAGAGAGAGAGAGAGAGGAAGCCATCTAGCTACTGCCTACGGACCCGTAGGTCTATGGTGGACTACTCACACATCATCGGAGAGGCACCAATGAGGATGATGAACCTCTTCAGGATGGTGGTTGATTGGATCTCGAGGCTCTGGAACTTGCAGCGTCTGGATGTGTTTTTCGTCGACTCCTCTTGGGTTTCTGGAATATTTGGGAATTTATAGGCGTCAGAGACGGTGGAGAGGGGTCCCGAGGAGGGCACAACCCATCAGGGCGCGCCTGGGGCCTTTGGCGCGCCCTGGTGGGTTGTGGTCTCCTCGACCCTCCCCTCTGGCACTTCTTTGGCCCACTGGATGTCTTCTGGACCAAAAAAAATCTCAAAAAAGTTTTGTCGCGATTGGACTCCATTTGGTACTGATATTCTGCGAAGTAAAAAAAAAGCAAAAATAGCAACTGGCACTTTGGCACTATGTCAATAGGTTAGTCCCAAAAAATGATATAAAGTTGCTATAAAATGATTGTAAAACATCCAAGAATGATAATATAACAGCATGGAACAAGCAAAAATATAGATACGTTGGAGACATATCAGAGGGATGCGGAGCAGTCCGTGCGCCGCCGTCGCTGGATGGAGGCGGAGCCCGACGAGGACGCGTGGCTCCTCGAATGGGTCTACCACCGGTCGCTTACGACCGCGCAGACGGACGCACGTTGGTTCCGTCGGAAGAACGCCAAGGCTCCGGATTTCCATCGAGTTGTCCGAGCGTGAGGCGGCGGAGGCGGCTCGGCTCGCGAAGCTCAAGCGGCAGCAGGACAGGGAGGTCCGGCGGCTTAAAGGACTCGTCATCCTCTTAGACGACGACGACGACCACGACTCCTCGTCGGACGATCCGCCACCAGCCACCGACGCCTACAGCTGCACCAGTAACCGGAAGGGAAAAGGGCCGGCGAGGTAGTTGTGAATGTCCGCCGTCTCCGTCTTCAATTTCAAGTTTTTAGTAATTTAGTTTAAATTTGTCCGTCGTTTATGTGAATTATGTGAACTGTGGCGATCTTTTGGACATCCTGTGGTGATCTTTTGGTGATCGGAATGTGCATTCCTCTGTTTGATTCTATGTTTGTGTGTTGATCTACGTTCTTTTTATCTACGTTGCATGTTAGTATGAATATGAGGGACCGCATATGAGATACACGGATGTGGACGACATGATTTGAGAAGTGCCCGGTCAGTGTCCACGGACTCGCCCGGGCACGTCCGCAGGCGTTTAAGGGTCCAGATTTGCAGGTCGTGACTTAAATGCTCTAACCGCGTGCCAACCTTGTGAATAGGTAGGTTGTCCCAAAAGGAAAAAAGTACGGATTGTGAAAAAAAAACCCTGATATTTTTTAGTTTCGGCTGATTTTATCATAGTGATTGGTTCACAAGTTCATCTTTCTTCTTCAGCCATCATCCTGCAGGACAACTCCAACCGACCAACGCAAACAGACAAGATTTGTGTCTGTTTTTTTTCTGGATGGTCAAGCAAACACGCATGTCCGCTTTTGGATTTGGGTCGGCGTGTGAGTCCAACACAACCAACTCATTAGTCCGTGTGATATTAAATAAAATATGCATAAAATTTAATACACGGCCAACTCAACATGGCGGCAGCACCGCAGCGGAGACAACACGCGTGTTCATGTCCGTCGTGCCGACCCCGGGTGGTGCGGCAAGTCCGAATGGCCGCTGCCCTTACTCCGGCAAGGTCATCGGCAAGGCAACAAGGAGGCCTTCACAAAAAAATACCTGGCCTCCTCCGGGACGAGTAAATTTAGTAGTCGGATATGCGGATGAGTAAAATTTCTAATCCTCTAACTGGTTTAGGAGATCGGTTAGGTGTCGGTTTAAGGAATAAAACCAAATTTTTACTTCTTTATATCATTTTAGGAGTCGGCTAGAGTTGACAACAAACCTTCTAGCCACCCAACCAATGATAGGTTCTCCACCGTGAACAAAATAAATACACATGATCTTTCGAACCCCCCCCCCCCCCACACACACCCCCCATCACTATCAGCTCCTCGTTGGAGTTCCATGTCCTTCGGACTGCCCGTACATACAAAGGTGGCTACCCAGGTTGTGCTTTACTCCATCTGTTTGGGTTCATTAGGTTCCCTTTTATTTTGGATTAAACTTGGACCCATCAGTTTACCTAACAAAATGTAAACTACACGTCACAAAAATTATATTGTCAAACGACTCTTTCAAATAGAAATCCAACAATATAATGTTTCATAGCATATACTTCATATTTTAGTAGTCTATAGATGATCAAAGTCTGACGCAAAATATGAAAGGGCCTAATACATCCGAACAAAGGTAGTACCATCTTAAAATAACTATATGGATCAATGTTGTAATAAACCAATCATACTAGTTGCTAGATCAAGCACATTAGGCACATGCCGTGCTCTCAAGATGTGCCACAATGAACATGTTCTCCCCACTCAGTGCCGTAGTCAGGATCTACCCAAGACTCAGGCCAGCCTTGTGTGTACAGTAAATACTGTAGCTACAGTTAACAAAGGAATGAGTTGCTACGCCTCAGGCCATGGCCCTGGCAGCCCGGGGCCTGTCTACGCCCCTGTCCCCACTCAACAAATGGCAAAGCTCTGTCAACAAGGAATCAAGGGATCAATCAATAAATATGAATGTGGAAACCTGCACAGCTTTTGCCGGACAAACCCTCGGACTACCCACAGTGGGAGTAACATAGGTAGTAACATAGATGCCACCTAAGTAAAAAAACATGATGTGGCAGTTAATTAATAAGGAGATAGACAAATTAAGTAAAAGAGTTACTCAAACTATGAGTAACATAACACATACCAAGATAAGATGAGTCTATAACCTAATAAATGAAAACCTCTACGTTACCACCTCTATGTTACTACCTATTGTGAAGGTAGTCTCAAGATATTCAAGATTTATGGGCAAGTAGACAGATACAACAAGTTTCGGTCTATCGTCGATCCTATATGAAATTATGAACTACGTAGTAGCAGCTCTCTATGCCACAGACCATGCGTTGTGCTGATGACCTGATGCAATGATCAAATCACTATGCCAAAGAAGGAAAAAATCACTACGCCAAGAAGGAAATTCTTTTTTTAACCTAACTCCTTCCCTCTATGGTGTTGTATCCTAAGAGCAGCTCTAGCAGACCCTGTGACCCTTAAAGCGCGTTTACAGTTCGCGGTTGCCCTCGGATACGGGGCAAAATTAGCCGCGGCAAATTAAAAACCGAATATGAACCCACAAGTTTTAAAAACAAACATTCGTGCGTGAAATGGAACCAGTTCATAGTAGTTGATCATCTTCAAAAATCATTCAAACTAGATATATTACACAAAATATTAGGAGTCTACGCGCCACCGTAACCCTAATGTACAAAATTTGGCTCACCACAGCCGGGGGGATTGCGGTGGCGACGCGGCGGCGGCGGAGGAGCTCAGTCCTCGTCGTCGGAGACGAGGTCGGCGTAGACCTCGTCATGTTGCTTCGCTACAAGTCGCCATTCCTCTTGGTTGGCGACAAACTCCTGTGCCGTCGCGAGCTCCTGCTCGAGCAAGATCCGATCGATATCGGCATCCCATCGACGCCGCTCCTCCTTCACCGCACTCTCTTGCACAGAGCGCGCGACCATGGCCGCCTCAATGGCGTCCGCCTCTGCCGGGTGACTCCACGCCGCTCCGGCTCCGGCTCCGGCTCCCTCTTCACCGCGCAGAGCGGCGGGAGATCTTTCGGCTCTCTTTTGAGCGACGTGAGGGGCGTCCGCGAGCTCGACGCACTGGTGGGGGAGCTGCACGCGGTGGAGGAGCCGGCGGACAGCCCGTGGCAGAGGAGCGCCTACTTGCGGTCGTATTCCTCTGTCTCACGGTGGAGAAGGGACGCCGGCGGCCCAAGGTCTCAGTTGGTGTACCGCGGGGAGGACCACTTCCTGGCCGCGTCGAGGACGATGCAGCGCTTCCGCTCGGGGTCGTCGCCACCGCACCGGCCAGAGCTCCACATCCCGGCTGACATCGTGGAGGATCGGTGGGCGGGGCAGTGATACGTCTCCGTCGTATCTATAATTTTTTATTGTTTCATGCCAATATTATACAACTTTCACATATTTTTGGCAACATTTTATATGACTTATTGGACTAAAATATTGATCCAGTGCCCAGTGTTAGTTCCTATTTGTTGCATGTTTTTTTGCTTCGCAGAATATCCATATCAAACGAAGTCCAAACGCGATAAAAATTTACGGAGAATTATTCTGGAATATATGTGATTTTTGGGCATTGGAATCAACCCAAAAGGAGGCCCACAGCCCCCACGGTACACCAGGGCGCGCCCCAGGTCCCAAGCGTGCCGTGGTGGGTTGTGGTCACCTCGTAAGGGGGTTGGAGCTCTACTTTGGGCGCAAGGAAGCTTATATCCGGAAAATATTCGTGTTAAAATCTCAGCATAATCGGAGTTACGGATCTCCGGGAATATAAGAAACGGTTTTCGGCCAGAAAACAGGAACTCTAAACAGAAGAGAACAGAGAGGGAGATCCAATCTCGGAGTTGCTTTCCTATGGTACCCTCCGTGTCGCGCAAACGTGAGAGATCCCTGCTGTAGGGTGTTGCAATATGTTCATGATTTGCCTATGGTGGGTGGCGTGAGAGACAGAAGCACATACCCGAGTAGGTGGGTTGTTGCGTATGGGAGTAAAGAGGACTTGATACTTAATGCTATGGCTGGGTTTTACCTTAATGATCTTTCGTAGTTGCGGATGCTTGCTAGAGTTCCAATCATAAGTGCATATGATCCAAGTACGGAAAGTATGTTAGATCATGCCTCTCCCTCATATAAAATTACAATAATGATTACCGATCTAGTTATCAATTGCCTATGGACAAATAATCTTCTTGTTTGACAAAATCTTTCTACTAAACAACTAACTTTTATTATCTTGAATTTTACTCGTAGTTTTATTCCCACAAAGTACTTCTAGTTTTATTCGTGCAAACTATCCTATCACCTACAAAATAGTTTCATACCTGTTCTAGGTAAAACAAACGTTAAAGTGTGCGTAGAGTTGTATCGGTGGTCGATAGAACTTGAGGGAATATTTGTTCTACCTTTAGCTCCTCGTTGGGTTCGACACTCTTATTTATCGAAAAAGGCTACAAACGATCCCCTACACTTGTGGGTTATCAAGACCTTTTTCTGGCACCATTATCGGGGAGCAATAGCGTGGGGTGAATATTCTCGTGTGTGCTTGTTTGCTTGATCACTAAGTAATTTTTATTTTCTATTATTACTTGTTTTATATCTTTAGTTATGGATATGGAACACGAAACACCAAAAAAATTAGATGTACTTGCTACTCATGGAGATGGGGAACCTCCTAATACCCTCCATGCTCGTTATGTGAAACGCGTTAATGACTCCTTCGGTAATCCTGAGAAATCCCCATTGAACTTTATAATGGGAGACATGTTGGATCAACGTGAGTACTTTAGGGATTACCGCTTATCTCAAAAAGGGAAACACTTATGGGATCAAATTACAATATTGCAATGGTTTGCTTGGGATGCATGCTTGAGATGTGACTTTACTTGTTGCTCTAAGATAAAGGCTCCATACCTCCCCTTTCAATGTTTATTTAATGATAATGAAACCTTGGCTTCATATGCTAATGGTATAGATGATTACTATGATGTGGAACGAATAGAAGAATTTGTTGCTTTTAAAGGTGCTTATGAAATTGCTTCTTTGCTTGAAAAGTATGATGATGTTCCTTACAAATCTGAAAATTTATCCATACTTAAATATTGCTATGATAATTATGAATACAATTATGATATTATTGAATTTATTGAGAGAATGTTCGCTGCCTTGGAAGAGACTAATATTTTGCGGGAATCTATGGAAGAAGAAATTGTCGAAACTGTGAGCTCATTAGATGAGGAGGAGAGCGAAGAACAAAAGGAGGAAGAGCGGATTAGCTACCCATGCCCACCTTCTAATTAGAGTAACTCTTCAACTCATAAATTATTTAATTTCCCTTCGTGCTTACTGAAGGATGAATAATATGATGATTGCTATGATCCCTTGGATTCATTTGAAATATCCCTTTTGATGAACTTGATGCTTACTATGCTTGTGGCCAAGATGCTAATATGAATTATGCTTATGGAGATGAACTTGCTATCGTTCCTTATGTGAAGAATGAAATCGTTGCTATTGCACCCACACATGATAGTCCTATTATCTTTTTGAATTCTCCCAACTACACTATATCGGAGAAGTTTGCTCTTATTAAGGATTATATTGATGGGTTGCGTTTTGCTACTACACATGATGATTTTGATGAATATAATATGCATGTGCTTGCTTCTCCTACTTGCAATTATTATGAGAGAGGAACTACATCTCCACCTCTTTATGTTTCCAATATGATAAAATTGCAAGAAACTGTTTATACTATGCATTGGCCTTTACTTGATGTGCATGAATTGTTCTTTTATGAAATGCTGATGCATAGGAAGAGAGTTAGAATTCTTCATTGCATGATATATGTTTCTTTATGCTCATTACTAAATTACAAATCATTGTTAATTAAAATTGGCTTTGATATACCTTGGGAACCGGGTGGATCCATTACTTGAGCACTTTATGCCTAGCTCAATGGTTTTAAAGAAAGCGCTGCGAGGGAGACAACCCGGAAGTTTTAGAGAGTCATTTTATTATTTTGAGTGCTTTTATAAAGTTTAAAAACAAAAACAATATAGAGGTGAACCTAAAACTTCAGAAAAAGTAAAGTGAAAGAGAGAGAGACGAACATCGTGAATGTGGGGGAATTCCTTGAACTTTGTTCATGCCCATGGAAACTTTGTGTATCTTGAATCACAGAAACTTTTCAACAAAAATAATTATCCCCTTGTACAAATCCATTTTATTATAAAAATAATGTGCCAAGATTTGCCTTTAGGATGATTAGATTGCTTGTTGGTATGTGCGGTGTAAAAACAGAAACTTTGGCTGTAGTGCGTGAATTTACATTTTTTACTGGAACGTCAAAAGTTTATGAAATTTGTACAAAGTATTTCTATAGAAAAATTGTATTTCTTCATAATTTTTCAGAATTTTTGGAGTTACATAAGTGTGGTCAAAGTTCATATTACTACAGACTATCCTGTTTAAGACAGATTCTGTTTTTGATGCATTGTTTTGCTTGTTTTGATGAAACTATCGATTTTATCGGTGGTATACGCCATGTAGAAGTTATAATACAGAAGCGATAATGCAAATATAAAATATGAATGGGTTTGCAACAATATTTAAAGTAGTATTTTGCTTGATTATACTAACAGATCTCAACAGTTTTCTGCATACCCACATTTGTTCCCTGAGCAACCGAATCTCGAGGACGAGATTCATCCTAAGGGGGGTAGGTTTGTGACACCCTGATTTTTCCAATTTTCCCTTTCCAAAACTATTTGGATCCTATTTGCAATTTAAGGGATTTTCAAAACTTTTGCAATGGAGTTGACCTATGCTTTGCTAAAATTTTCTTTGGCAACTCAAAAGCCCTTGATCTATTGACAAACTTTGCCACACCTCTCCTGTATAATTTTGCAATATTTTGTCTTTTCTATAAAAGGTATTTTCTTAATTTGGGAATTTAGGTCAACACTAGGGGTTGTGAAGCAACCTATAGTTTGGCTGGTCAAATAATTCCCAAACTTTTTCCTAACATTGGTATCATTTCAGCAATGCATTTTCACCAAAAATATTTTGCTACCCAATGGAAAATTTTGGCCAGAATAATTATTTTATCCCTGACCAGAATCTGTCCATTGTGAAGCAACTCTATTTCTCTTGTCTCAGAAAATTTCAAGAAAATTCCCCAAGCTTCTTGGCATCTTGCATAGCCCCAATATGCAAAAACATCATTTGGTCCAATGTAAACTTTGAGCAGCAGGACTCTGTTTAGTTTCTGCCAATCTGAGACCCTTGTGAAGAAAGTGCTAGATGGAGATGTTTAATGACTTTGAAATTTTTATGGCATCTCCTATACACTAAATGATTCATCTTCACCAAGTTTCAGCATCTGCAGAGCAACTAGCTGAGTGCCACAAGCTCATTTACATTCTGGGTCCAAATGGTAGTTTTCAAAGGAGCTATGTCCATTTCTTCTTTATTATTTCTGAATTTTGGCCAGTTTGGAGTCCTCCCATCGTGGATCACTCCAGATACTTTCTTTGGTTTTAGCCCTTGCTCTCCAAGCCTCTAGAGCCCTCTCTTTTTCTCTGTGAGAACCTGTTTCTGATGTTTCCTTTCATCTCTGCTTGAATCTAGCCAAACCAAGGCTGTAGGTGATCTGAGGGATCGATGGTCGACATACTGGACAGGCTTAGCCAGACCAACATGGCCCCTGGACATGAGCTACCGTGGTGAGCACGGCGCTGGCACGCTTGTCGCCGCGCTCTGTGCTGCGCAGGGCTCGGGTCGCGTTGGAGTTGATCGCTCGAGCAGCGTAGCCTTGTCTGAGCATGCCGACTTCGTTCCCCGGTGACACCTAAGCCCTCTGGAATCCTCTCGCTCGCCGGAGAAGCTCCCGGCGGCTGCCACGACGGCGAGCACTGTGCAGCCCGTGCGGTCACAGTTGAGGCGCCGCTCGTCGTCTTCCTCCCGAGCCATCCCTTCGAGCATTCAATGCCCCTGCTATCTCCCGTCTTCTCGCCCGCAAGCGGCCAGCCAGCGGGGCGTACGTCGCCGGCGCCATGGCCCGCATCGAGCCGCTTCGGGAGAGCTCGCCGCCCGTCTCCTCCTGGCTATTTAAAGCCCTCCAGCCCCTCCTCCTTGCTCCACCCCTCTCCTCCCTCCTCCAATCGACCGCCAGCAGCAAGAACCCGAGGCAGTGAGGCCTCTGGCCTCGAGCTCAGCCGGAGCTCCGCCGCCAAGCCATCCCCGTCGCCAGCCCTCTCCGCTTCTCCTCCGCCTCAGCCGAGCCCTCAGTCGTGATCAGTAAAGCCCAGTGGTGCTTCCAGACCCCTCCCTGAGTCGAACCGCCGCCGGAATCCTCGATTCCGACGACCACCGTAGCTGCTGCCGTCGGAGAAGAAGGGCGCGTCGCCGTCCGGCTATCTCCAGGAGAGCTACGGGTACAGGGAGGAACGTCTTCGAGTGCCCAGTCGATCCCCGTCATCTCCCAGCGCCGCCGCCGTCCCCATCGCTGGTGAGCGCCGTCGGAGCTTCGCCCTCTCTGTTCTCTCTCTCCCTCCTCTGTTTGAACGGGCCGGGCCCCACCTGCCAGCGACTGGCCGAAGCGGTAAGTGGAGACGCCCGGGGCAAATTCGCCTTCGGCGTGGCCCGATTCTGTTTTTCCTTTTTGATTTATTTAAACTGTTTTGACTAGCAACTTTGACCATGAATATATTTTTGTAGGAAAGTCCAATTGACCTGATTCTTTTTGCATTGTGTTTCTAGTAAAACCCTTTATTTTCTGACAAAGTTTGACATTTTTCCAATATTCACAGAATATTTGTTTGGTAAAAATGGCATTATGTGACATTTGCAATTATATTTGAAAATATTTCAGAGGGAGAATTTGGTGCTTTTGAAGATCAAGAGTGCCCCAATCACCCAACAGAGCAAGGCAAGCCATGATATCCATCTTGTGCATGCATTCTTATAGCATTGCATTTTCATATAGAATAGGATGGTTTAATTGTGATATTTAATTCAAATAATAATTAGTACTCAAGAATTATATTGAACCACTTTAGTTGATAATACACTTAGTGGTTGATCTTGAGCCACCTGTCCGGGCATAGTCGTGCAACCACATTTGCCGGTATGGGACGGCCCTGACCGGGTCTGATTTCGTGATCTTTCACCGGTACCTCCACACAGGGAGGGTTATGCACGGCGTGCTACCCTGATCAGGTAAGCGGTGATAACCCTGTGAGCCCAGTTGAGTTTGTGCCGGCGTCCCCGTTTGGGACAGTAGGACCCCATTTGGGTCATGGCCACGACGGTGGCAGGTGTCATGAGGACACAGGGGCCACCCAAGGCTGACCTCCGGGGGAGGAAAAGTGTCGGTGGTACAATGAAAGAGTCACGAGTCAGGCAGGTTTTGTTGAAGCAACGCTGGTCCACCCGAATGGGATCACGAGGCCAGGTGTTTCATGATGTGGGTAAAGTGCGCAACCTCTGCAGAGTGTCAAATCTATTCGAATAGCCGTGTCCACGGTAATGGACGACCCGTACAGACCTCAGTAGATGGTCAACCAGGTTAATGATATTAATGATGGAAGAACCCGTCTTGTGATTGGAAGTACTCGGTGAGTATTCTGAGGGTTGTGGGACAACCCGTAAAGAGTAAGTTGATGCCCAGTACAGTTAGTGCAATGATTGAATAATGCTATGCTATTGTTTGCTGCATATCTTGGTTGTTGTGAGCTTGCGAGTACATTCAAAGTACTCACCTGGCGTATCATGCCAGATGCAGGAGAATCAAAGGACGAAGGTCCTGAAGGTGCTGGCTATGCTAACTAAGATGTATCCACAGCAGTGTCCCTGTGGATGGACTTGCGCTATGTTCCGCTACGCAGTAGAAGTTCTTGGTGTTCCGAGGCCCTGTGTGTGACATAAATAATGTGAATATTGTCATAGCACCGGGGGTGACTTTGGCCTCGTCACCATTGTAAGATATGAGTTTGTACCCGTATCCTATCAATAAAGTCTGTTCAGTTCTGTTCCAAGTTGTTGTGTATTTCCAGAGGACATGATCCTTGGGCTGGAAATATCGGTAATCCGGTTCTGTGAGCCGGGGTGCCACAACGCTTGGTATCAGAGCCAGGCTGACTGTAGGATACCTTAGTTAGCCAGCGCTAGCACCGCGGTTAGTATAGGATCCTGAGTATGCATCTGATTGCTGCATTTGATTGTTGCATTTGATTGTTGCATGGCATGCATCATATTTTATTCTCTAACGGTGGTCTTGTGAGTGTAGATGGCACCGGTTCCATTCCAGTTTCATTTTGAGCCTGCACCATCCACCTTTCCAGTACTGCTCCGGAATGTCTGGCTGCGACTGTATCCTCGTGGTGAAGAGCCAGTGTACCAGGTGTTTCGAGAGCAGCTTGCTGAGTCAGTATACGAGTACCATGCAGAGGCTTTCATGATCGCGAGCTCGGATCTGGGTTGCTACTCTCGTTCTACAAAGGGCGGGACGGCTTCCACTCCGGACTTGGCGATTGAGTTTTCCGCAATGGAGGCTCTCACTGACTTACGCTTTCATGAGGTTGAGATGCAGACTCATCCAGGTTTTCTTTATTACCCCACCCTGTCGCCTACGACAGGGCGAGTTATTTTCACTCCTGTCGACCCGGCATGTGACCGTGCGACAGCTGTGCTGTCTCGTTATCTGAACGCCAGCTATCGTATGATCATATCCCTGGCGGAGGAGTTGTCTCGTGTGTCAGCGGCCCTTGTAGCCGTGACTCCAGTGCCATCTCCACCTCAGACTACCCACCCACCCATATATCCATCCCCAGCTCCACCTCCACCCAGATTTGAGGCTTTTCCACCTCCACTGTGCCACCAGGCTTTCCGTCTGGTAGCCGTCGTGAGACTCCTGCTGAGTGGGCCTCGCTCCTTCCCACCCCAGCTTCTCCGATGCTGAGACGTCGTGCTCCTTCTACTCCAGAAGGGGAACCGTCCCAGCAGCGTCGTCGTGTTTCCTTTGATCCGGAGGATGAGATTCATATCATCAGTTCCGACTCGGATTCAGGATCAGATGACGAGGAGTCGGTGGGTTGGCAGTGTTCGTTCCATCAGCATCGCTAGAGTGGAGGCTAGAGTTGTGAGCATGCATCCTTTGCATATGTCAACTGCCATATGAGCAGTTTAGTCATGTCATGTCCCCTACTAGCTTGCCATGTATGGTGTTGGGTTATCTTGTATAATTATGTGGTTTGTTTTACTCGTTCCTTTTCGCTTAATCTCTTTTGGTGCCATATAACCATGCTTTCCTGCTGGATGTTGCTCAACGATTCGGTATTTTGCAATGGGAACAAATTTAGGATGAAGAGAAGTTGTAGCCATGGCGGAGATGGAACCCCTGTCCGTCGATCCGCCAGACAAGCAGGTCTAGCACCAGAAGATTTACCACCCCCACCACCCCAAGCACCTACTATGGATCAGATCATGAGAATGTTTGAGGAAAAGAGAAACCAGGACCTTATGGAATTCCGGAAGAGTATGCAGACAATGGTAGGTCAGAACAACAATCATAATGGATCCCACTCCAAACTGTCTGATTTCCAGCGCACCAAGCCACCCAACTTTGGTCAAGCCGTGGATCCGATAGAAGCAGATGACTGGTTGAGGACCATAGAAAAGAAGTTGGAAATTGCTCGCTATGAGGATTCAGATAAGGTTCCATTTGCCACTCATTACCTGGAAGGGCCAGCAGCCATATGGTGGGATAATGTCAAGGCAACATGGTCTTCTGAGGAAGAAATTACTTGGGAGAAGTTTAAGGAATTGTTTCGCAAATATCATATTCCCACCGGCATCATAAAGGTGAAGCAAAGGGAATTCCTGGCACTGAACCAAGGAGGCATGTCGGTAGCTGAGTACCTTAACAAGTTCAACAATCTGTCACGGTACTCTACTCATGATGTGGCCACCGAGGAGAGAAAGATAGACCGGTTCTTGGGAGGACTGAACCACTCTCTCCATTGTCAGCTATGCATGCTGGATTTTCCTGACTTTCAGACATTGGTGGACAAAGCATTCATAGCCGAAAGGGAGCATAAGTCTGGATCAGACTATCACAAGAGGAAATTCGAACCTAAGAAGGACAACCGAGAGCCGTTTACGCAGAAGCCACGCACTTGGCAGCCAGGTACTTCTGAATATAAGCCTACCTGGACCAATGGTGGCAACAATAACAAGACAGTGGGTCAGACCAAAACTTTCGGCAAACAACCCGTGATGGAGGACTGCCGCCGCAACAATACTTGCTTCGCATGCGGCCAAAGTGGGCACTACGCCAAACAGTGTCCCACCAATATTGGGAAATCATCCACCGAAAACAAGCCTCAAGTCAACAACATTGGACGCCGCCCCAACAATAGCGTCTGCCATGGACGCGTCCATCACATTTCTGCCGAAGAAGCCTGCGGAGCCCCAGAAGTGGTATTCGGTATGTTCCCTGTTAACAACATACCTGCATTCATTCTATTTGATTCCAGGGCTTCCCACTCGTTTATTTCGCGAAGTTTCGCCATCTCGCACAAATTTCCTTCGTCCCTTTTGGACAAAATCATGGTGGTACAATCCCCTGGCTCCCTGCTCAAAACAAACCTGATCTATAGAGATCTGGAAATTTTGATTCATGGAGTTAAGTTCCCAGCCGCACTCATTGCCATCGAGTCCACGGGGTTAGATGTGATATTGGGAATGGACTGGTTGACACCGCATCAGGTGTGCATAAACTGTGCCAATAGAACAGTGACACTGACCAACCCAATGGGGCAAGTGGTGCAGTTTCTTGCCAGCACTATGAAAACAAGGAATGGAATGGCATATCAAACTACCGCCACGGATATGAATTTAATTCCGGTAGTCTGTGAATTTCCAGATGTATTTCCTGAGGAATTACCAGGGATGCCACCTGACCGGGAGTTGGAATTCACAATTGAGGTAGTTCCCGGCACCGCCCCTATTTACAAGAAATACTACCGCATGCCAGGACCGGAGTTAGCTGAGCTTAAGAAGCAACTAGATGAGCTGTTGCAAAAAGGGTATATTCGCCCAAGCGTCTCACCTTGGGGATCACCAGTGCTCTTTGTCAAGAAGAAGGATGGAAGCTTACGCATGTGCGTAGACTACCGTCAGTTAAATGAGGTCACTATTAAGAATAAATACCCGCTCCCTCGCATAGATGACCTATTTGATGAGCTGAATGGAGCTCGGGTATTCTCTAAGATTGATCTCCGCACTGGCTACCATCAGCTAAAGATTCGAAAGGAGGATATCCCCAAGACAGCGTTCACTACCCGCTATGGACTGTATGAGTTTACAGTCATGTCATTCGGATTGACGAATGCTCCGGCCTACTTCATGAGCATGATGAACAAAGTCTTTATGGACTTTCTGGATAAATTCATGGTAGTATTTATTGATGATATTCTAATATACTCCAAGAACGAAGAGGAGCATAAGAAGCATCTTCGTGCCGTTCTGGAAAGACTAAGGGATCACCGTCTGTATGCCAAATTCAGCAAGTGTGAATTTTGGCTGAAAGAGGTAGGATTCTTGGGGCACATTTTGTCAGCACAAGGAGTAGCCGTTGACCCCAGCAAGGTAACTGCGGTATTAAATTGGAAGACACCAGCCACGGTAACCGAAGTTCGTAGCTTCCTGGGATTGGCCGGCTACTACCGACGCTTCATAGAAGGCTTCTCTAAGATAGCCAAGCCCCTGACAGAATTGCTCAAGAAGAATCAAAGATTTGTCTGGACACCAGAATGTGACAGCAGTTTTCTGGAATTGAAAACCAGACTCACTACAGCACCAGTCCTAGTCCTTCCAGACATACACAAAAGCTTTGACATATATTGCGACGCTTCCAGACGTGGTATCAGCTGTGTATTGATGCAAGAAGGGAAGGTTGTAGCCTATGCATCCAGACAATTACGACCCCATGAAGAAAACTACCCCACCCATGATTTGGAGCTAGCAGCCGTGGTCCATGCTCTGAAGATCTGGAGGCATTACCTCATTGGCCAACGCTGTGAAATATACACGGACCATAAGAGTCTTAAGTATATTTTCACACAACCTGACCTGAATCTCAGACAACGAAGATGGCTTGAACTAGTCAAGGACTATGACATTGGGATGAACTATCATCCGGGGAAAGCCAATGTAGTCGCGGATGCTCTCAGCAGGAAACAAAGCACCGTGAATGCACTTATGGGGAGCCTGCATCCAAGACTGCAAGAAGAGTTTGCTGAGCTCAACATGGTGCTATGCGGACCAACTACCCCAGCCACGTTAGAAATTACCCTCACCCTTATGGAAGAAATCAAGAAGGCCCACGAGCCAGACGAAGAAATCAAGAAGATTAAAGAATTGATTCCGAAGGGGAAGGCTAAATCTTTTTGCGTAGATGATCAAGGCACCGTATGGTTCGAAAAGCGGATATGTGTGCCTGATCAGGAGAACTTGAGGCAGCAAATTCTCAAGGAAGCTCATGAGTCATCATATTCCATCCATCCGGGAGGAACAAAGATGTATCAGGACCTGCGAGAGACCTTTTGGTGGCCAGGATTGCGAAGAGATATAGCCTATTATGTCGCCTGCTGCGACATTTGCAACAGGGTGAAGGCAGAACACCAGAAACCCACAGGGTTACTGCAACCTTTACCAGTACCCCAGTGGAAATGGGATGATATCTGCATGGACTTCATTGTGGGACTACCTAAGTCAGCCAGGGGCAACGACGCTATTTGGGTCATTGTGGACATACTTACGAAAGTGGCTCACTTCATTCCAGTAAAGACCACTTTCAACGCAAGTCGGTTGGCACAGCTCTACATGTCCCGAATAGTTAGCCTCCATGGAGTCCCTAAGTCCATCACATCCGACAGAGGTTCCCTGTTCACCTCAGCGTTTTGGTTACGCCTACATCAAGCTCTGGGAACTGCGCTGAGGCATAGCACGGCATATCACCCACAGACCGATGGGCAGACAGAAAGGGTGAACCATATACTAGAGGATATGCTCGGTCATGTGTCCTTGCTCAAGGAGCTAAATGGGAGGACAGTCTACCCTATGCAGAATTCTCATACAACAACAGCTACCAGTCAAACTTGAAGATGTCACCATTTGAGGCATTATATGGGCGGAAGTGCCGCACTCCCCTAAATTGGTCTCAGACCGGAGACAGCCGAATCTTTGGTACCGACTTGATGCTCGAGGCTGAGAAGCAAGTAAAGGATATCCGGGAACGTCTTCGGGCAGCCAAGTCTCGGCAGAAAAGTTACTATGACCCCAAGCATCGAGAAGTGACTTTTGAACCCGGGGAATATGTATATCTCCGAGTAACCCCGATGAAAGGAATAAAGAGATTCAATACTCGGGGAAAACTTGCACCCAGGTATATAGGCCCATTCCCAGTGGTTGCTAGAAGAGGAAGAGTGGCATATCAATTAGAATTACCATCAGAGTTATCGGATGTGCACGATGTCTTTCATATATCACAGCTGAGGAAGTGCATTGCACCACCCATCAAACGAGCGGATATGAGTGAATTAGAACTGGCAAAAGATCTGACCTATGAAGAAAGACCTGTTAGGATCTTGGATGAGATGGAGAGAACCACCAGGAGTAAGGTAGTCAGATTCTATAAGGTGATGTGGGAACATCACTCAGAAGAAGAGGCTACGTGGGAAAGAGAAGACTTCTTGAGATCTGCATACCCACATTTGTTCCCTGAGCAACCGAATCTCGAGGACGAGATTCATCCTAAGGGGGGTAGGTTTGTGACACCCTGATTTTTCCAATTTTCCCTTTCCAAAACTATTTGGATCCTATTTGCAATTTAAGGGATTTTCAAAACTTTTGCAATGGAGTTGACCTATGCTTTGCTAAAATTTTCTTTGGCAACTCCAAAGCCCTTGATCTATTGACAAACTTTGCCACACCTCTCCTGTATAATTTTGCAATATTTTGTCTTTTCTATAAAAGGTATTTTCTTAATTTGGGAATTTAGGTCAACACTAGGGGTTGTGAAGCAACCTATAGTTTGGCTGGTCAAATAATTCCCAAACTTTTTCCTAACTTTGGTATCATTTCAGCAATGCATTTTCACCAAAAATGTTTTGCTACCCAATGGAAAATTTTGGCCAGAATAATTATTTTATCCCTGACCAGAATCTGTCCATTGTGAAGCAACTCTATTTCTCTTGTCTCAGAAAATTTCAAGAAAATTCCCCAAGCTTCTTGGCATCTTGCATAGCCCCAATATGCAAAAACATCATTTGGTCCAATGTAAACTTTGAGCAGCAGGACTTTGTTTAGTTTCTGCCAATCTGAGACCCTTGTGAAGAAAGTGCTAGATGGAGATGTTTAATGACTTTGAAATTTTTATGGCATCTCCTATACACTAAATGATTCATCTTCACCAAGTTTCAGCATCTGCAGAGCAACTAGCTGAGTGCCACAAGCTCATTTACATTCTGGGTCCAAATGGTAGTTTTCAAAGGAGCTATGTCCATTTCTTCTTTATTATTTCTGAATTTTGGCCAGTTTGGAGTCCTCCCATCGTGGATCACTCCAGACACTTTCTTTGGTTTTAGCCCTTGCTCTCCAAGCCTCTAAAGCCCTCTCTTTTTCTCTGTCAGAACCTGTTTCTGATGTTTCCTTTCATCTCTGCTTGAATCTAGCCAAACCAAGGCTGTAGGTGATCTGAGGGATCGATGGTCGACGTACTGGACAGGCTTAGCCAGACCAACGCTTGTCGCCGCGCTCTGTGCTGCGCAGGGCTCGGGTCGCATTGGAGTTGATCGCTCGAGCAGCGTAGCCTTGTCTGAGCATGCCGACTTCGTTCCCCGGTGACACCTAGGCCCTCTGGAATCCTCTCGCTCGCCGGAGAAGCTCCCGGCGGCTGCCACGACCGCGAGCACTGTGCAGCCCGTGCGGTCACAGTTGAGGCGCCGCTCGTCGTCTTCCTCCCGAGCCATCGCTTCGAGCATTCAATGCCCCTGCTATCTCCCGTCTTCTCGCCCGCAAGCGGCCAGCCAGCGGGGCGTACGTCGCCGGCGCCATGGCCCGCATCGAGCCGCTTCGGGAGAGCTCACCGCCCGTCTCCTCCTGGCTATTTAAAGCCCTCCAGCCCCTCCTCCTTGCTCCACCCCTCTCCTCCCTCCTCCAATCGACCGCCAGCAGCAAGAACCCGAGGCAATGAGGCCTTTGGCCTCGAGCTCAACCAGAGCTCCGCCGCCAAGCCATCCCCGTCGCCAGCCCTCTCCGCTTCTCCTCCGCCTCAGCCGAGCCCTCAGTCGTGATCAGTGAAGCCCAGTGGTGCTTCCAGACCCCTCCCTGAGTCGAACCGCCGCCGGAATCCTCGATTCTGATGACCACCGTAGCTGCTGCCGTCGGAGAAGAAGGGCACGTCGCCGTCCGGCTGTCTCCAGGAGAGCTACGGGTACAGGGAGGAACGTCTTCGAGTGCCCAGTCGATCCCCGTCATCTCCCAGCGCCGCCGCCGTCCCCATCGCCGGTGAGCGCCGCCGGAGCTTCGCCTCTCTCTGTTCTCTCTCTCCCTCCTCTGTTTGAACGGGCCGGGCCCCACCTGCCAGCGACTGGCCGAAGCGGTAAGTGGAGGCGCCCAGGGAAAATTCGCCTTCGGCGTGGCCCGATTCTGTTTTTCCTTTTTGATTTATTTAAACTGTTTTGACCAGCAACTTTGACCATGAATATATTTTTGTAGGAAAGTCCAATTGACCTGATTCTTTTTGCATTGTGTTTCTAGTAAAACCCTTTATTTTCTGACAAAGTTTGACATTTTTCCAATATTCACAGAATATTTGGTTGGTAAAAATGGCATTATGTGACATTTGCAATTATATTTGAAAATATTTCAGAGGGAGAATTTGGTGCTTTTGAAGATCAAGAGTGCCCCAATCACCCAACAGAGCAAGGCAAGCCCTGATATCCATCTTGTGCATGCATTCTTATAGCATTGCATTTTCATATAGAATAGGATGGTTTAATTGTGATATTTAATTCAAATAATAATTAGTACTCAAGAATTATATTGAACCACTTTAGTTGATAATACACTTAGTGGTTGATCTTGAGCCACCTGTCCAGGCATAGTCATGCAACCACATTTGCCGGTATGGGACGGCCTTGACCGGGTCTGATTTCGTGATCTTTCACCGGTACCTCCACACAGGGAGGGTTATGCACGGCGTGCTACCCTGATCAGGTAAGCGGTGATAACCCTGTGAGCCCAGTTGAGTTTGTGCCGGCGTCCCCGTTTGGGACAGTAGGACCCCGTTTGGGTCATGGCCACGACGGTGGCAGGTGTCATGAGGACACAGGGGCCACCCAAGGCTGACCTCCGGGGGAGGAAAAGTGCCGGTGGTACAATGAAAGAGTCACGAGTCAGGCAGGTTTTCTTGAAGCAACGCTGGTCCACCCGAATGGGATCACGAGGCCAGGTGTTTCATGATGTGGGTAAAGTGCGCAACCTCTGCAGAGTGTCAAATCTATTCGAATAGCCGTGTCCACGGTAATGGACGACCCGTACAGACCTCAGTAGATGGTCAACCAGGTTAATGATATTAATGATGGAAGAACCCGTCTTGTGATTGGAAGTACTCGGTGAGTATTCTGAGGGTTGTGGGACAACCCGTAAAGAGTAAGTTGATGCCCAGTACAGTTAGTGCAATGATTGAATAATGCTATGCTATTGTTTGCTGCATATCTTGGTTGTTGTGAGCTTGCGAGTACATTCAAAGTACTCACCTGGCGTATCATGCCAGATGCAGGAGAATCAAAGGACGGAGGTCCTGAAGGTGCTGGCTATGCTAACTAAGATGTATCCACAGCAGTGTCCCTATGAATGGACTTGCGCTATGTTCCGCTACGCAGTAGAAGTTCTTGGTGTTCCGAGGCCCTGTGTGTGACATAAATAATGTGAATATTGTCATAGCACCGGGGGTGCCTTTGGCCTCGTCACCATTGTAAGATATGAGTTTGTACCCGTATCCTATCAATAAAGTATGTTCAATTCTGTTCCAAGTTGTTGTGTATTTCCAGAGGACATGATCCTTGGGCTGGAAATATCGGTAATCCGGTTCTGTGAGCCGGGGTGCCACAGGGATGCCCCGGAAGGCATCCCATCTTTCTTCAACAAGTATCGGTATGTTTTCGTTTTTGTTTCGTTCATGTGATATGTGTAAATCTTGGAGTGTCTTTTGTGTTTAGTTTTCACTTTTCTTTTATGCACCATGCTGGTATGAGATAGTCCATGGTTGATTTATAGAATTCTCATTGCACTTCACTTATATCTTTTGAGTATGGCTTTATAGAATGCTTCCTGTGCTTCACTTATATCATTTGAAGTTTGGATTGCCTGTTTCTCTTCACATAGAAAACCTTTATTTGTAGAATGCTATTTTGCTTCACTTATATTGGTTAGAGAATGGTATTTTGTAGAAAGAATTAAACTCTCTTGCTTCACTTATATCTATTTAGAGAGTCAAGAGGAATTGGTCATTTGCATGGTTAGTCCTAAAATCCTACATAAAACTTATGTATCACTAAATATGATATGTTTGATTCTTTGCAATAGTTTTGCGATATAGAGATGATAATATGTGGGAGGTACTAGTAAACGGTTGTGGTTAGTAAGAATATTGGTGTTAGGTTTTTGATTCCCGAAGCATGCACGTATAGTCTACCGTTATGCTAGGAAGTTGGAGCACAATTTATCCTTGATTGTCTATCTTTGTGTGACGGTCGGGGGAGCGCGATGGTTAACTCCTACCAACCTCCCCCCTAGGAGCATGCGTAGTAATACTTTGCTTCGAGGTCTAATAAACTTTTGCAATAAGTATGTGAGTTCTTTATGACTAATGTGAGTCCATGGATTATACGCACTCTTACCTTTCCGCAATTTGCTAGCCTTTGCGGTACCATGCATTGCCCTTTCTCACCTCGAGAGTCGGTGCAAACTTCGCCGGTGCATCAAAACCCCATGATATGATACGCTCTATCACACATAAGCCTTATTATATCTTCCTCAAAACAGCCACCATACCTACCTATTATGGCATTTCCATAGCCATTCCGAGATATATTGCCATGCAACTTCCACCGCTTCCGTTTTAATGACTTGAGCATTCATTGTCATATTGCTTTACATGATCGTAAGATAGCTAGCATGTTGTTTCCATGGCTTGTCCGTTTTTTGATATCTTTGCTACGCTAGATCATTGCACATCCTGCTACACTGCCAGATGCATTCATATAGAGTCATACTTTGTTCTACTATCGAGTTGTAATATTGAGTTGTAAGTAAATAGAAGTGTGATGATCATCATTATTAATTATTAGAGCATGTCCCAGTGAGGAAAGGATGATAGAAACTATGATTCCCCCACAAGTCGGGATGAGGCGCCGGACAAATATAAAAAGAAAAAAAAAGAAGAAAAAAAGAAAAAGAAAAAAAGAAAAAAAAGGGAAAGAAAAAGAAAAAATAATGAGACAAAGAGAGAAGGGGCATGCTAATTCCACACTTGTGCTTCAAAGTAGCACCATGTTTTTCATATAGAGAGTCTCCTAAGTTGTCACTTTCATATACTAGTGGGAATTTCTCATTATAGAGTTAGATGCACCCCACTTAGTTTCAATTTGAGCTTTCATACACTTATAGCTCTTAGTGCTTCTGTTGCATGGCAATCCCTACTCCTCGCATTGATATCAATTGATGGGAATCTCCATAGCCCGTTAATTAGCCGCTTTGATGTGAGACTATGTTCCTTTTTGTCTTCTCTATATTAATGTCTACCGTCGCATTCTATTCCACCCATAGTGCTATATCCATGGCTTGCGCTCATGTATTGCGTGAGAGTTGAAAATGCTGAAGCGCGTTAAAAAGTATGAACCAATTGCTTGGCTGGCATCGGGGTAGTACATGATTTATACTTTATGTTAAGAAGACAGAGCATGACAAGGCTATATGATTTTGTAGGGATAGCGTTCTTTAGCCTTGATATTTAGAATGACATGATTGTTTGTTGGGATGCCTGAGTATTAATGTCTTTATGTCAAATTATAGACTATTGCTTGGAATCACTCATGTCTTAATATCCATGCCATGATTAGATATATGATCAAGATTATGCTACTCGAGGACGAGCAGGAATTAAGCTTGGGGATGCTGATACGTGTCCGTCGTATCTATAATTTTTGATTGTTTCATGCCAATATTATACAACTTTCACATATTTTTGGCAACATTTTATATGACTTATTGGACTAACATATTGATCCAGTGCCAGTGACAGGTCCTGTTTGTTGCATGTTTTTTGTTTCGCAGAATATCCATATCAAACGAAGTCCAAACGTGGTAAAAATTTACGGAGAATTATTTGGGAATATATGTGATTTTTAGGAGGAATCAACGCAAAAGGAGGCCCACAGCCCCCACAGTACACCAGGGCGCGCTCCAGGGCCCAAGCACACCGTGGTGGGTTGTGGTCACCTCGTAAAGCGGTTGGAGCTCTACTTCAGGAAGCTTATATATGAAAAAAAATCGTGTTAAAATCTCAGCGCAATCGGAGTTACGGATCTCCGGGAATATAAGAAACGGTTTTCGGCCAGAAAACAGGAACGCGAAACAGAAGAGTACAGAGAGGGAGATCCAATCTCGGAGGGGCTCCTGCCCCTCCACCGCCATGGAGGCCATGGACCAGAGGGGGAATTCTCCTCCCATCTAGGGGGTGGCCAAGGAAGAAGAAGAAGGAGGGGGGCTCTCTTCCCCTCTCTCCCGGTGGCGCCGGAACGCCGCCGGGGCAGTCATCGTGACGACAATCCCCGCTAATTAATGATCATGGTTGGTATGAGTTGTATGTTTTATTTTGGTGCGGTCCTATGGTGCCCTCCGTGTCGCGCAAATGTGAGGGATCCCCGCTGTAGGGTGTTGCAATATGTTCATGATTTGCCTATGGTGGGTGGCATGAGAGACAGAAGCAGAAACCCGAGTCGGTGGGTTGTTGCGTATGGGAGTAAAGAGGACTTGATACTTAATGCTATGGTTGGATTTTACCTTAATGATCTTTGGTAGTTGCGGATGCTTGCTAGAGTTCCAATCAGAAGTGCATATGATCCAAGTACGAAAAGTATGTCAGCTCATGCCTCTCCCTCATATAAAATTGCAATAATGATTACCGGTCTAGTTATCAATTGCCTAGGGACAAATAACCTTCTTGCTTGACAAAAGCTTTCTACTAAACAACTAACTTTTATTATCTTCCATTTTACTTGTAGTTTTATTCCCGCAAAGTACTTCTAGTTTTATTCGTGCAAACTATCCTATCACCTACAGAATAGTTTCATACTTGTTCTAGGTAAAGCAAACGCTAAAGTGTGCGTAGAGTTGTATCGGTGGTCGATAGACCTTGAGGGAATATTTGTTCTACCTTTAGCTCCTCATTGGGTTCGACACTTATTTATCGAAAAAGGCTACAAACGATCCCCTACACTTGTCGGTTATCAGGCGGCAGATTTTTTCCACCGACGGCGAGAAATCGAAGGGGGGAACGGGGAATCGCGGCTGCGGGGGAGTAGGATTTCGACCCGAATCATGGCCGCGGACCCGGATATATACTGCGCGGGGGAGATACGTTTCCGGGCCACTGTAAAATGTTTACGGGCCAGCCCGACTATACATGGTCTGGTCTGGCCTAAAAATCGGGCCAAACCCGTATACTCGTCGAGATTATACGGGCCGCGAGGTTTTGGAGCCGGAGAACCCACCAAGGCGGACACCTTCGCCTTGGTGTCGATGAGTGTGGAGGCGCGCTTGCAATTAAGCATGCCAGCGCGCTCGAGAAGCTCATGGGCATACTTCTGCTGATGCAGAAAGAACCCATCTGGACGCTGTACAACCTCGACGCCGAGGAAGTAGTGGAGAGCTCCTAAATCCTTGAGGGCAAACTCATCACAGAGACGAGCCATGAGCTGGCGCAAGAGCTCGGGAGAGGATGCCGTCAGAATGATATCATCGACATAGAGTAGAAGATAGGCCGTGGATGTCCCCTGACGATACACGAACAGCAAGGCGTCCGAGCGGGTAGTGTGGAACCCAAGCTGCTGAAGGTATGCCGCGATACACTGGTACCACGCCCGTGGTACCTGCTTGATCCCGTATAGTGACCGGGAAAGCAAGCATACGTGCTCCGGATGAGTGGCATCGACGAAGCGAGTGGGCTGCTCGCGGAACACCTCCTCGGTGAGGTGCCCCTGTAGGAACACGTTGGAGACGTCCAACTGATGCACCGGCCAGGCACGGGAAACAGCAAGCTGAAGAACGGTGCGAATCATGCCCGGTTTGACAACCGGGGCGAAGGTGTCGGTGAAGTCCACGTCGGCGCGCTGGCGGAAGCCGCGCACCACCCAACGAGCCTTATAGTGCTCAAGAGAACCGTCAGGATGTGTCTTTTGGCGGAACACCCACTTACCACTGATGACGTTGGCATGGGGAGGTCGCGGAACAAGATGCCACGTACGGTTGTGCTGCAGGGCATCAAACTCCTCCTGCATCACCGCAAGCCAATGCGGATCGCGAAGGGTTGCGCGAGCAGAGGAAGGAACGGGTGACGGTGTTGATGTCGATGCAGAACACACGTACTCGTCAGAAGGGTAGCACGAACTGGGTCGATGGATCCCGGCACGGGCCCAGGTCGTCATCCCAGGCGGGGGCGCCGGTGCAGCCGGAGACGGGGCGGCGGGCGATGGGGCGGCAGGCGATGCTGGTGTCGATCCCATCGCGGTAGGGGCGGAGTCCGGTGTGTCCGGTGCAGCAGCAGCACCGGATGCCTCCAAGGACGCGGGCGAAGCGACCGACCCCGAGGTGATCGAGGGGGTGCTGGCGCACCGGAGCCCCCCAAGGCGACCGAGGTTGGTGGCGTAGCCGGGGGGGCTGGCCATGGCACAAGCCGCCGAGGAGCTCCTCAAGCTCGGAGGAGCAGCCGAGGCTGGCACCGGGAGCAGGGGCATCCTGCCGAGTGGGGTGGCAGGGGCAGGACGCGACCGATGCTTGCGCCAGGAAGGGATGGCGGCAAGAGGCTCCGACGAGGAGTCGCCAGGAGGGGGTACCCGCTGAAAAGGGAAGACCTTCTCGTCAAATTACACATGTCGGGATGTGTACACACGGTGGGAGACATGATCATAACACTGGTAAACTTTGGTGTTGGAGGGTAGCCCAGGAAAACACAAGCAAGCGAACGTGGAGCGAGCTTGTGAGGAGTGGTGGACGCGATACTGGTATAACAGAGACAACCAAAGATGCGTAGACCATCATACGAGGGAGGGGTACCAAAAAGGAGATGTTGGGGGCGTAGTTCCAACGAGGACGACATGGGCGAATGTTAAGGAGAAGGGTGGCGGTGGCGAGTGCATCGGGCCAGAACCTAGGGGGTACATTAGAGTGGAAGAACAATGTATGGACGCAATCGTTGCGAGTGCGAAGGATGCGTTCAGCACGCCCATTCTGTTGGGAGGTGTAGGACATGTGAGACGAAAGATAGTGCCGTGAGATCTAAGGAGATTGCGAACCGCGACATTATCAAATTCTTTTCCGTTATCGGTCTGAAGAGCAACAATGGGACGACCAAATTGTGTGGTGACATATGCAAAGAATGCCGCAAGTGTAGCGAAAGCATCGGACTTGCGGCGAAGAGGGAAAGTCCACACAAAGTGCGAGAAATCATCAAGTATTACTAGATAATAAAGATAACCAGTGTTGCTAGCAACCGGGGATGTCCACACATCTGTATGAAGTAATTGAAACGGAAAAGAAGATATGGTCGTGGATGCACTAAACAGTAGACGCACATGTTTGCCAAGACAACAAGCATGACAAGTGTGATCGTCTACTTTAGTACAAGGAAAAGAAAAAGTCCTAAGAATATGACGAAGTGCTGCGGGGTTGGGATGGCCCAAGCGAGCATGCCACAAGTCCACACCGGCGGCGAGGGCGACAGGGGCGGCGGTGGTGGAGGAGGATGGGTGAACCGGGTAGAGCTCCTCGGGACTATCACATTGGCGAAGAACCATCCGGGTGCGTGCGTCCTTCACAGAAAAACCGATTTCGTCAAATCAACGGTAGGAGGATTTTCACGAACAAGACAACGAACTGACACGAGATTTTTAACTAGATCAGGAGAGACAAGCACATTAGACATGTTAATGGGCGTGGAGGTAGAGGGAAAATGTGTATGACCGACATGAGTGATAGGTAAAGAAGAACCGTCGCCAACGGTGATGCGAGTGGAGGTGTTGATGGGAGAGGAGGATATGAGGTTACCAGGATGAGCTGTCATGTGGGCCGTAGCCCCCGTGTCCATGTACCAATCGCCGCCTCCAGCATAGTTGTTGGGCGAAGGGGCAGCATGGAGAGCAGCCAAGAGGGCCGGATCCCACGGCGCGGGCGGCAGGGCAGGGTCGCCGTAGGGAGGGTAGCCGCCAGCTGGCAAAGGCGCGGGTAGCGCCGGGTAGCCGCCAACCAAACCGGCGTGGGCCACCGCAAAGTGCGCCTGGTGTGCCGGGGGCGGGCCGAGGATGCCCAGGGCAGGCGGCTGAGGTACCGGCATGTGGTAGGCGTGGACCACGCCAGTCCATGAGTTGGTGCCGACCATCCAGGGCAGGGAGGGTTGTTGTTGGCAAGCCCCCCCCCCCCCCCCCCGGTACCCGAACTGCTACGGCTGCTGCTGCTGTTGGCGTAGATGACCGCCGCCACCTAATCTACCCCCGCCGCGACGGCTGCCACCATTCTACTGCTGGGGCGCGGGTGGTGCGGGGGGCAGCGGGAAGAACCCTGGCAGGGCAGGGGGCTACGCACCGGCAAGGGCGCATCGCGAGAAGTACCGGCGGCGAGGGCGGTGTGCTGCACCCGCTTCTTCACCTTTTGCATCCGGTGTTCCTCCAGCTTCAAGTATGCGACGACGGTCTGAAAGGTGGGCTCGGGAAACAAGGTGAGATTAGAAGCAGCGTTACCGAAGTCCTCGTTAAGGCCGACGGTGAGAGTGCTGAGCAGGAGCTTGTCGTCAACTTTCGCGCCGATGTCGCGACGTTCGTTGGCAAGCATCTTGAGACGAACGTCGGCCTTAACGAGGACTTCGGTAACGCTGCTTCTAATCTCACCTTGTTGCCTGAGCCCACTTTTCAGACCGTCGTCGCATACTTGAAGCTGGAGGAACGCCGGATGCAAAAGGTGAAGAAGCGGATGCAGCACACCGCCCTCGCCGCCGGCACTTCTCGCGGTGCGCCCTCGCCGGCCCGCGGCCCCCTGCCCCACCAGGGTTCTTCCCGCTGCCCCCCGCACCACCCGCGCTGCCCGTGCCACCCGCGCCCCAGCAGTAGAATGGTGGCGGCCGTCGTGGAGTCATCTTGATGACACCCGAAGAACTCTTGCTACAAGAGAACGACGCGCTGAAGTTTGTTGTCGGTGAAGAGCGCGTTGATCTTGGTCCACTCGGTGCAAGCGTCATCGCCCTTAGCAACGACCGTGTGGAAGATGTCCTTCGAGACGGTTTGGTATAACCATCGGATGAGCGTGGCCTCGATGGCAGACCACTCCGGGTCGGCGACCATGGCCGCGTTGTTGATGGAACCGTCGATGTGCTCAGTGAGGTAGTACTCGCGGAAGACAAGGACGAAGTAGGTCTTCCACGCGTAGTAGGAGGAGCCGGAGTGATCGAGACGGATGGGAACCCGGCCCTCGATGTTGAGATCGCGGATGGCAGTGGCGGAGGGCTCTGGTCCGACGAACGGGTTGGAGTTGCTGGAGTAGGTGGACATGGGGGAACGCATAGCAGCGGCGGGGCGGGAGAGGGCGGCAGCTGCGAGTATGGAGGAGGACAGCGGCGGCGAACGACGCGGCGGCTGCGGAAGTTGGGCGACAGCGGCGGCTAAGAGTGGTGGCGGCTGCGGGTGGGAGAGGAGGTAAGCGGCGGCGGCAGGCTACAGCGGCAGCGGCGATGGTGGGAGGCGGCGGCGGCTGTAGGTGCGGCGGCGGCGGCGGAAGCGAAGCTAGGGTTGGATCGGGGAAACCCTAAATTGATACCATGTTGGATGAGAGAATTAGATTGGATGCATCGATAACTTTACTATCATGCACCTGACACATATATATATGTACATAGGGGGTGCACGACTGCCTTGTGTCCCGAGTTACATACACAGAGAGACATTTTTTTTAACACCGTACAGACGCAAGCGCTCATATACACGCGCATACACTCACCCCTATGAACGCACACACGCACACCCTACCCCTATGAGCACCTCCGAGAGACTGAGCCGGCATATCATCTTGAAATTTACGAAGTCACCGTAGGCACCTCGTCGTCGACGGGAACGTCTCCTCCCACTGAATGCGCATCGCTGGAAATCCTGAAATAATTCCAGGAATAAGTGCGAGCACCAGGATTTGAACCTTGGTGGGCTGGGGATACCACAGTCCCTCTAACCATCCAACCACAGGTTGGTTCGCATACACAGAGAGACATTTTTTTTGCATGGTAATACGTGTCTCATTTATATCATAAAGATCAAATTACAAGTCACGTAAAAACCGACATGACAAAACTGAAAAGATAGCAAAACATCGCTGAGCTTGACACCAACGTCCGTCACCTGTCTCCGGCACCACCACAGCAGCCACCAAAGAAAATAATGACGGATCACCTCCTCACCCGAGCTCGATGCGGCTCCATCGCTGATATGCAGCTTTGTGGACCTCCAAGGTGGCTCATCAAAGATGAAGCCATTGCCGTTGAACGAATCAGACCGGGGCAACACCCCGGACACGCCATCGAACTCCAGATCTGACACCCCACCACGACTAAGACGTTGAAGGAGGAAACCATACCTGCCATCCATCAACCACGAACCCAGCACATGTTTTGTCTTCCAGATGTCGTCGATGCAGACCACGATCTGCATCCGCTCCTGGACTACCTCCCAAGCTCCGCGCCGACGTTCGAGCAGACTCCGTCGCAACGGCTGAGCCCGAGGACACAAGTCCACCACAAGGATGCCGTCGCCGCCACGGTATCCTCGCTTGAACAGACTGATTCCCAAATCCATCACCGACAATAGAGACGGTCGCCTCGTCGGTGAAGAATCCGGAGCTTCTTTATTCAGCATCGCCGTCGCCGCCGCCGAAGCCAAGACGTCAGACGATCCAAAAACCTAAGCTACTAGGGTCTAAACCTAAAGCAAAAAGGATCCGCACGCACGGGAACCGGCGACCCCCCTCACGAGAGACATGACAAGTGCAATCTACACAGCCTCGACCTATACACGTACACGCAATATATACATCAGTGAAGTTCCGTTGCAAACACAAGGATAAATATGCGGAATAAGTTGCCCGATCATAAGGATCACAATATATTCAGATCACATTGAATATATCTCCTCTCATATTCAGAGTCAAGGTAGTATTCCAGTCTATGTCCCCCGCAAAAAGAGAAGGAGAGAGAGAGAGAGAGAGAGAGCTCAGTCGTAATAAAGACGGTACTCATCATCGCACCAGATCGCCATGGTTCTGATCCTGGCAAATTTCGTTCGCAGGGCATGCTCCTCCTCGTCCACATCAATTTCAAAGCAATTGTGCACCCGAAGAACCTCCAGAACAGGACAGTTCTCAAGGACGGCAGTCAGTTGTTGGACGGTGACGTAAGTATTGTCGAGTTTAAGGGAACGTAGCTCCAGCAGAGGTGACTGTTCTATAACACTGGCGAGGCGTTTGCTGAAGGCGTAGTAGCAGGATACAAGCCGAAGGGTAGTCAGTGAGGGCGAACTGCAAACGGTAGGGTAGGGTGATCATTCAGTAAAGATTATCCAGGAGTGAATGCGGAAACAATACTTTTACCAACGTAGAGCTTTAATCAGTTATGATAAAATTTGGAGCAGAAATCAAGTACGTAATACCTTTCCACGATATACTTCATAAGCTCATCGGTGACAAAATACTTCCCGACGAACATCCGAAGCTGTCCATCGGAGCGGTCGACGGCCGCCTTCGCCATTGCGCACAGGGCAGGAACGTTCTCGAGCAGCACGAACTCGTGGTTCTCCATGTCCACGGCCCGCCACACGTCTGGCAACTTCGCCGCCTGGAGCCACGAGCGGCACACGAGGCCTGCGCCCATGAGGACGTCGACGGCGCCGACCCTGACGAAGATCGACGAGAGCGCGTCCATGGGCAGCAGCGACCAGTCAGCAGTCACTGGCCAGCGGCGCCGCATCGTCCATCGATGATAGATCGATCTGGCTGGCACTAGGCGACGTCGGAAAGTGAAAACAATCAGAGCGTGACCTGACCTGAATTCGATTTATAGATTTTTATTTTATTTTAGAAGGAGATCGATTTATATATGCGAGGCATGAACGTGAAGCGTGGCATTTTGGCTGTTGAAGATCATGGGCCTGCTGGGTCGTTCAGGCGGCCTCTCGCGTTCTGGCTCAAATCGCGTGCCAACCGCGGATAATTACGATTGATCGAAAGAACACAAAGCTGGAAAACCCTAGAGGAGGCTCCGGGAGCAACTAATTAGGGAGTACTACTTCGGAAGCCTCCCAACGATCACTCCCACGCACCGTCACTTGGCGCGTTCATAGCTGCTGCCACGTGTCGCGCTCTGAGCGTTTCCTTCGGATTTTGTTTTTTTATTTTTCTGCACGCTTTTTTGCCTTTTTAGATTAGTTTTTTTGGGTTTTTCTGGTGTTCCGGTTTTTCACCGGTCTTTTTTAGCTTTTGGACGGAAAAAAAATTCAAAAAAAAAATTATGCGAAAAAACGCGTTTTCTGTTTTTTTTTTCGCGAGAGGCACGGCCGTGCCTCTCGGAAAGGGAAAAAAGACGCGTTTTCTGTTTTTTTCTTTTTCGCGAGAGGCGCGGTTTTGCTTCTGCGAGAAGCACGGTTTTGCTTTCGCGAGAGGCACGGCCGTGCCTCTCGGAAAGGGAAAAAATGTGTTTTCTGTTTTTTTTTTGCGAGAGGCACGGTTTTGCTTCCGCTAGAGGCACGGTTTTCTTTTGCGAGAGGCACGGTTTTGCTTCCGCTAGAGGCACGGTTTTCTTTTGCGAGAGGCACGGCCGTGCCTCTCGAAAAGGAAAAAAACGTTTTTTCTGTTTTTTTTACGAGAGGCACGGTTTTGCTTTCGCCAGAGGCACGGTTTTGCTTTCCCGAGAGGCACGGCCGTGCCTTTCGGTCGGAAAGGGAAAAGAAAAACGCGTTTTCTATAATTATTTTTCGCGAGAGACACGGTTTTGCCTTCGCAAGAGGCACGGCCGTGCCTCTCGGAAAGGGAAAAACATGTTTTTTGTTTTTTTTTTCTATCACGAGAGGCACAGTTTTTTCGTCCCGGTTTTTTTCGTGAAAAATAAAATTCGTCAAAACCTATCAACATGGGATCTAGTTTTGAAGATCTCGACGCGAGGAACCGTGAAAACGGTTCGAGATTTGGACGCACGGTTTAAGAGATAAAATGTTTTGAAAATATGGATTTACGAAAAAAAGGAAAACTTCCAGGTTGCGACAAGTGGCACACATGCAGTGTGTCACTTGTCGCAACCTAGGGAGGTGAGAGTGATCCCTGAAAGGTGTACTCGTCAAATATTGATTTCGGGAGGCTCCGCACTCCCCCGGGAGGATTTGGGCCAGCCCAGTTTCTGTTATCACCGGTTTTGGAAACCTTCTATGAGGTTCCCTGAACCGGTTTTTCCGTTTTTTTTTTCTGTTTCTGTTTCTTTTTCTATTTTTTTTCTTTTTTTTTCTTTTCTGTTTTTTTTCAAGGTAAGTTTTTTTAAAATCTAAGTTCATGTTCGGCAAATGTGCTCAAAATTTGAAAAATGTTCTTTCTTTTATAAAAATGTTCTAAATTTCGAATAATTGCCGTTTTTCAAAAATATTAATAACTTCAGAAAATGTTCACGATTTTCCAAAACTGTTCGGGATTTTTCAAATGAGAAAAATTTCTCGTGTTCAAAATTTTGTTCACAATTTCTATTTAAATGTTCGTGCTTCAAAAAATAATCAGGAATTGCAACAAATGTTCTTGCTTTCAAAATGTGTTCATTTTTAAAAAAACATGTTCGTGTTTCAAAACTTGCTCTCGTAATAAAAAACTGCACGATTTTTTATAATTTGCTCTTGTATTAAAAAATTGTTCGTATTTTGTCAAAACTTTTTCGTGTTTGTCAAAAATTGTTAAGAATTTGAAAAAATGTTCCTATTTTTCCGGATTTGTTCACAATTTCAAAAAAAATGTCAAAAATTGTTCGGAACATTTTCTGAAATTCCTGAAAAAAAATTGGTAACATGAACATAACAAAATTTTAAAACGAGAACATTTTTTGAAATTACTGAATATTTATTAAAACACGAACATTTTTTTGAACTTGTAAACAAAAAAAATTAATTAGTGAAAGACGTTTTGAAACACGAACATTTTTTGAAATTCCATGAAAAATTTTGTTAACAAATTTGTGAACAAAAATTCAAAGGATTACATTTTTTGAAATTCCCGGAATTTATTTTGAATTTCCAAATAAAATTTGAAAACTGGAACATTTTAGAAAAAAATGAACGAAAAAAACCGCGAATAATTTTTTAATTTCTGAGCATTTGTTGAAAAAATAAAAATGAATTCAAAAACGTAAAGAAAATAGAAACGAAAACAAAGAAAAAGAAAAAACGAAAAAAGGACAGGAAAGAAAAAAAGAAATAGGAACAAATTAAAATCGAAAAATACATACACCAGTTCAGAAACCTCCCCTTACCTTCTAGAAGGTTCGTAAAACCAGAAAACCCGAGTGGAACCTCCTCGAACGTTCCCAAAACCGTCCGATACTGTAGTGTGTTCTTTACTGATAATTGGGCCGGCCCATGTCGCTCGGTGCCTCGCTAGTCCTGTGCGAAGCTAAGGCAATCTGCCTCATTCTGCCGCAGAATGCGGCAGATAGGTGTTCCCCACAAAGCTTTCTTCCCTAATAATAGGTTGAGAGCACAACCACCTACTAGCCACCCAATAAATCATAGGTTCTTCATTATGTAGAAAAGAACTACTAGCCACCCAACCAATCATCATAGGTTCATCATTACGTAGAAAAGAACTACACATGAACAAGTGGACATTGTAGGTTTGACAACCCCCTCCACCCTAGGCTCCTCTATGCACTTTCATGTCCATTAGAGTGGCATGTGCATCATATAAAGTATATATATATATATATATATATATATATATATATAGGGTCGCGCTATTCGTCACCCTGGGTGAGGAATAGTTATTCTTCACCCCTCTCTATTTTCACATCAACGTACCGTAATTTTACGTTCCGTAAATTTTAATCTTATTTCATACGTAAAAAGAGACCGTAAAAAAAATATGGTTACCGTAAAAAATATTTTATGTCACGTAAAGTTAGAAACATAAAAACATAGTGTAAAATTCACATAAAATGCGATTTTTCTGATCTTATGACCTATATTTTTGTTTTCTTATGCCAAATTTTACGTAGTGAATCAATATAAATGTAACTATTTGCGTTTCAAATGTAATTTATTTATGAATTGATCGTAAAATTACCTCAGGTGAAGAATAATTTATTCTGCACCCTGGGTGATGAATAGACTTTCTATATATATATATAAACAATTCTATGGGTTATGTTGTCCTAAACCAATCATAATGGCTTCTACATCAAACACATCATCAAATGTTGCAAACCCCCCCCCCCCCCCCCCCCCCACCCCACACGCACACACGCACACACGATTGTCCCAATTGCCAAAGCTCCATCAACAAGGAATCAAGCAACCCATAGAGAAAGGTGAATGTGGAGATCATGGATATTCCTTCGTCACACTCTCCATATTGTTAGAATAAATTCGAGGCACACCGTCGATCATCTGAGGTCCAAGCAATCACACGAGCACGACACCAAGATTTGTTAACGAGGTTCACCGATATGGCTACATCCCCGGGGCCTGATTACGGGCGCTCCTCCCCGTGACACCGTCACAATACCGCACCACGGCCGCCCTAGGCACCGGCACACGCCGCCGGCTCCCCCTGCGTTCCTGTGCTATTATGCTGGCATAGGTTACATCGTGTGTCTACCCCCACTATATATGAGAGGTCAAGGATACAAGTGTCCTATTAGGACACGACTCCATATCCTGTCTAAACACAACACAACTACAAGTCCAACTGTAACCTACCTTGTACACTATATTCGACACAATTCCAACAAACTCCACCTTGACGAATATTCTCCACCACCTTGAATTCGTCCATGCGTCAAACTTCCATGTACATTGGACTTGAGTATATCCCAGGAGCACCGCTGCTACTCCAATGACTCCACCTGCAACTTGTAGTTCCTTTTTTTCTTGACCACAGTCAACGCTCGAGCGAAATTAAGTTCAACATTACTCTTGTTTGCGCTCCCGACTTCCAGAGTATCCAACACCATCACACACCGATCACTGACCTGCGTGAAAGTGAACAACTCACATATTGGGTGTCACACATAAGAGTTACCTGAACTCAACATCACCGCTCTCCCTTGACCGACTGTTTGAAACTTGAAGGAATTTCACCATTGCTTGTAGTCATCTCGAGTCAAATTCGCAGTTGTCTCACCATATGTATGACCACCTGAGCCCCTGGCCCGTCTCCATGTCCCGTGCGTACTGCACGCCTCGCCGCTATTACCGCGTCGAGCCTCCACTGTCCCGGTCGAGTCTCAAGGGTCGTGAACCCACACCACTCAACCCCACTTCAGAGTACCACCGATCATCGCCGACCGATGATGAGTTTCACGCTTCCATCAGACCATCGGGCTCCAGTCCGAATTACGTGTCCCTTGCTTTTTTTCCCGCTGAATAGGCTGCGATTCTCCGGATCCTTACACCGTAGACCCTCAATACAGCTCCACCTTCAACATGACTCCATGGTAGATGATCAGTCCACCCCGCGCCCCGTCGACTTCAAGCTCCGTGTGTACACCACCTTGAATCAACCCCGCGCCATAGTCTTGTCGAAACCACACAAGCCTCGGGCTTGTGCCACGTGTTTCCACGCCCAGTCGGTCCCCATCAGCATCACGCTCCTATGTCGTCATCGCCGATCTCAACACCGTCTTCTGCACCAACCGACTCACTTTGATCCGTCAGACTGTCCAGTCCAACCCAGCCGAACTTGTCCTACTGCATGACACGCTCCGGGCTCGCAAATCATCTTCCGTAAATTTCCATCCAGCACATGATAATTCCATCTTAGCTGGCTTGACTTCCCGCAACGCCTTCAAGCATCCATGTTGTGCCAACAATTTTTCACCCTTGTCTGCCATAACCCAAGGTTTCAGTTTCGTCGAATTTCTCCACCTCAAACCTGGCACCCCTTTGACGCCATTACGGCCGACCCTGTAAAAACATACTCAAGCTTCAAGAGAATGCCTTGCAATTCGCGTGCACTTAGCAAAACCCTAAATTCCTAATACACTTCTCGTGTGCAAGCAGCAAAACGAATTGATTGAATCCTGCTACTCACGAAAAGCTCATGTACTAGTTGATGCTTCGCTAACTTCAGCCTTGGAATTGCCATTGCTGTTCTACTTGCCGCTGGACACAACCCGATGCACCGTCGTTGCTGCCAATAGCCCCTGCTCTCCCCGATGGATACGTATCACGATGATTTTTTTTCGCTTGAATCAATCTGTCTCAGCCTCTCTCCGCGTCGAACACGAGGACTCGGTCCTCTTTTGGCCCAAAACAAATCCATGGTATAGCTTCCGATTCCTGCAGCATGTACGATCTGCCGCGGCCACTATCTGATACGGATCCCGCCGCCGTGTACGTGTCGTTGTCGCTGCGATCGATCAACCAACCCGCTGCTTCCGATTGCTTCTTCAAACATGGCGCCGTCCTTCCTGAATCTTCAACTCCAACAACCTTGATCCACCGACGCGACAACTCCGTTGCCATGTCTCCAATCACACACGTTGCATCTCGTCAGACCCCGTCGACAGCTTCCACGTGTTCTTCTCTGATCAACATCCACAACCTTCGAATAACCTATCTCATGATACCACTTGTTGGAATTAATCCGAGGTACGCGGACGATCATCCGAGGACCAAGCAATCACACGAGCACGACACCGAGATTTGTTAACGAGGTTCACCGATATGGCTACATCCCCAGGCCTGATTACGGGCGCTCCTCCCCGTGACACCGTCACAATACCGCACCACGGCCGCCCTGGGCACCGGCACACGCCGCCGGCTCCCCCTGCGTTCCTGTGCTATTATGCCGGCATAGGTTACATCGTGTGTCTACCCCCGCTATATATGAGAGGTCAAGGATACAAGTGTCCTATTAGGACACGACTCCATATCCTGTCTAAACACAACACAACTACAAGTCCAACTGTAACCTACCTTGTACACTATATTCGACACAATTCCAACACATATTAGGTACCATGTCACTAGGACTTAGACAAGATTTTGGTTCCAGAGTATGTTCTCTATGTGGAATTATTAATTACAAGGATATTGTTCTTCACAAAAATAGAGTTGAAATAAAGGGTGTGGTTAGATCGCACATCTCAAGTCTCGGTCGAGTGACATCATCATGTTTAGATAGAATAACATATAAAAAACTAAAAATAAAACAGATCTCTGCGCAAAATGTCATGAATATAGCAATCAATGAGATAGAGCTAAGTCTCATAGTGAGATTTAGCAAAGCCATTAAGTAAAATTAGTTTGTCTGCATGGCTCTAGGACAAGAACCACACTTGCCACTTATTGCAAGTTTCTAGTCTCGGATGTGGATATAGGTGTTAGTCCAAAATAGATACAAGTACTAATTTCATCACCGAACTCAAGTGATGTCAATATGGACTACATACAGAGCCAAATAAGTGGATTCATACTCTAAAATATGTCTATATACATCCGTATGTCGTTCATATTGAAATCTCTAAAAAGACTTATATTTAGAAACGGAGGAAGTATGTGACAAATCCTTCGGATACAACGCTGGAGGCAAAGGTACTAAAATACATCACGGAAGGGCTCAAGCCAGAATTGGTCGGCAATAAGGATGCATGTTATGCCAATCACAAGGATCACAATATACACAGCTCACATTGCACAATCTGTCATTTCATCTTCAGAATCAAGAGCGAAGTAAATGCCGGAGCCCTCTGAAGAAGAAGAGTCGTAACAGTAATACTCTTCATCCCGTGCCTCATCGCACTCGAGCGTCATGGTCTTGATCCTGGCGAATTTCAGCAACAGGGCATTGTACTCGTCGTAGTCTTATCATGAAACAATCGTGCATCCGAAGAACCTCCAAAACTGGACAACTCTCAAGAACGGCGGTCAGTTCTCCCATGCTAAGGTCAGTATCGTCAAGTTCAAAGGAACGCAGTTGTAGCAAAGGTGACTTTTTTATAACACTGGTGAGTCGTGCACTGAAGACGTTGTAGCAGGATACAAGGCGAAGGGTAGTCAGCAAGGGCGACCTGCAAACAGTAGGGCAATCCAAAAGTGAATGAGGAAACGATACTTTAAAGGAGGCAGGGGCGGAGCCAGGATTTGAACATAGGGGGGCCAAGCCAAGCTAGTAAAAAAATCCAGCGCGAAAAAATATTGTAGTATTTCGCTTCACTTTATTGAAATACCCATAAATTTGCATAATCTTAGCTTCTAATTTTCTTTCGCTGTAGATTATCATGCAGTGTTGTCATCTCTCATTTTACTTCGAGAACTCAAAGCAACATGCTTGAGAAATTAATCATATGTATGGTGTTTGGTGACGCTTTTCTGTTCATAGCTTTGGTAATTAGCATCACGTATTAGACAACCAAAAGAAGTGAAATCTGGATAATATTTTTGACATGTAGTACAAGATAAAAACTGAGAGAGATTGGTTGTAGTAGACAATAGACAGTACTAGCTAGAATGAGCGCGGCCATATGGATCGGCAGATTACCGTCGCAGATTTTGTTAGTGGCCTTACAGATGGAGTAATTAGATACTGCTAACCATGGCTAGTGGCCTCGTTTGTTGGCTGGAGAACGAGCGCAGCGCCGCAGCCATATGGATCGGTAGATCAGCGTCGCGGCACCGGCTTAAGATTTAAATTTGATTGCAAGTAAGAGGACAGGAGGCGGTAGGGGCGAAGGGCGGCGGCTGCGACATAGGGATAGGCACATATCAGTCACGGAGAACAGACGCGCTTGACCATAGGGCATACGCATTACGCAACGCTATCACAGATTAATCAGGAGGAAGCCGCGGTAACATCTGGTCATTCGTGGGCTTCTTCTGGGCCTTTTCCTTTTTTTTTTCTTGATTTACGTTGGAGGAGATAGGAGGGGCCAGGTATACGTAATCACCTATATTGCCGGTAATCCCTCAAAAAAAAAACCTATATTACCGGTAACTACGAGGTCAATGTTTTGTTCGATCGATAGGGGGGCCAGGCCCCTGTTCGTCCCCCTTGTCTCCGCCACTAAAAGGAGGTGTATGACATCGTTTGAGGACATAGGAGCATCTATAGTCGGACCCTTACTTTTCCCTAAACGTCCGGAACGTCTGTCCGATCAGTGCTCGGTCAAACAAAGGTGACTCAACCGGCGGACCTCTCATTTGGTCCCTATACGTCCGGACTGGCCGGTACCCCTTAAACCGAGACCAAATGTAAGGACGATATGAGGGCTCCCGGACGCGACCGGGCGCGACCAGACACTGCACTTCATTTCATAGCAGTCCCACCTGCAGCCACCCAAAGAGAAGGTGTTCTTGCCCGCGCCGTCAAATAGGGACAAGCTTCTCTGTTAATTGCATAGGTGGATCAAATCTTATTGTGTTCATCTTATTCATGTACGTTGATGTCGTACTACAACGAAAGAGATACTCTTTTGTGATTTAAAAAGAGCAGTGAAAATATATTAGTGACTGAAAAAGAGCCGTGCAAACATCAATGTTTCATTTGTAAAGGGGATACACAGACAGAGAAGATTCGTATTCACCGTTCATATGCTTCATAAATGATACAATGATGACTAAAGGTGGGACTAAAAACATCTGAAACCCGTCGGGCCAATACGGACATGAAAATTTTGAGTATTTCGGTGTTCCACCAGCCCAACACGGACGTGATGATCGATGTGCATGTGTTTGCATGTATCTGATGTTTTGAAAATAAAGTATGTGGCTGCAGATGGAAAAATTTAAGGCCTGCCTGGTCACCGTCTCTTAGCGCGTCGAAACGCGTCCGTGAACGTTTGAGTGTCCAAATTTACAGATACATAGGGGAAAAAATGGATATTGACGACGAGTTGTAATTAGGTGCTCATAACAGATCGAGCAGAATCAAGTAATAACTAAAGAAAAACACCTTGCCACGATATACTTCATGAGTTCCTCGGTGACGAACCGCTTCCCGGCAAACACCCGAAGCTGCCCATCGGAACGGTCGACGGCAGCCTTGGCCATTGCGCACAAGACAGCTTTATCCTTGGCGAACAGGACCTTGTGGTTCTCCATGTCCACTGCTCACCACACGTCTGGCAACTTCGCCGCCTCGAGCCACGAGCGGCACACGAGACCGGCGCCCGTGAGGACGTCGACGGCGCCGAGCCTGACGAAGACTGAGGAGAGAACGTCATGAGACAGCAACGACCAGTCCCTGGTCAGTGGCGCCGCATCGTCCATCGATGATGATAGATCGATCTGACAGGGACGTGGGACGTGGGAAACTAAGAACAGTCAAAGCGTGCTCTTATAGGTCAACTAGGAGAACGCCAGTGCGTTGCAACGGGCTACAATGCATATAGATGAAATCAGATAAATGATTAAGGTGCATATAAATGAAATTAGATAAATGATTAAGGTCATTTTAAGATCAAAGCTCATTTCCCCCTCACATGTCTGGGTGTGTTTGGACATCAAATAGGCTCAACGTGCTCTCCAAAATTCAACCTTTGGACAATCTAGACTCCTCTAAATCCAGTCCATATGTGAGGGGAAAATGTGAATGTCCAGAATATCCACAATGTTTTTGAATGCACAAAAGCCCAGTTGCACCAGATATTGCCCGTGTTGTTATTATCGTGTTATGTTCAGGGTCGGGACTTCAAGTAAGTACCACTAAGTGATGGTTTTAGTACATCCTTGCAGTCGTCGTAATAATTCCTCCGAGTTTCATCAGATCATAAAGGAAGCAGTTTACTGCACACTTCGAAAGATGATTTTAGAATTCAGAATGTATCTCTTATATTTGGTTCTTTTATGTGTTTTAAGTGTTATTTTTGGGGCAGTTTTCCAAATTGTTATCATGCACAAATATGTAGTTTATTACTTTAGTTAGTATGCATCGGGGACTCATTTTTTTTGGTAAATCTTCTATATTTATATATGTTTCCTGTAAGAACAAACAATGTCATTTTGATAATAGAAATCAGAAGCTAGGTACTCCTTCCGTTCACAAATATAAGATGTTTTAGATATTACAATATGGACTACATACGAACTGAAATGAAGGTACAAACACACTAAAATGTATCTATATACATCTGATTCACAAAAAAAGTTAAAACATCTTATATTTGTGAACGGAGGGAGTACAAAGGAATGATCAAATGTTCAGCGACTTTTATCTGATGCCTCCTATATATAAGAAAAGATATTACATAATCATCTGTTTGTAAGAAATTGCTTTAAAATAGAAATAGCTAGCACGAACCCATAATTACCCAATGTTAGCATAGTACAGTCATGTATACCATTAATCTATTCCCGAATCAATTTCTTCCAACTACAAATAGCTAGCACGAACCCTTGGTACAATAATGTTGATATCTAGACAATCTTGGATTCAATTTATTTCTTATCTGTCCACGCAAAAAAGTAATATTAAGGATAAATACTATTACATAGCTCAGAGATCAATAAGTAGTATGATCCAAATTTACAAAACAAAACTATGTGGTCAAATATGTTTATTTTCTCAAGAAATAATCTAAGGTTCATAGGCTAGTTAAGGCAGTTGTATTGAGATTTCAACGGTCAACCGATACAAACAATATACTTTTGTTGCACATTGTTGGATAAATTTGCATTTCTGCCGATCTGATTTGAGACTACAATTGATGGCGGTTGGGAGCTTGGAAGTATGTTAAAGGCTCATTGTCGAACAAAAGTGCAACTTCATACCTGGTAATAATCATCATCTCAGAATGGATACCTGCTTCCAAATACATGGATAAAGTGCATCGATCTGCAGACCATGTATAAAATATGATGTTCCTGCTACACTGAATTAGCTTCTTAAAGAATTACATGTTGACATGCGTGGGAGAGAGAAAGGCACATACCTCGCCAGTGGAATTTCTTTGGACGACTAACCTTAATGCATCCAGTGTGATCCCTATGTAGGCATTCAAGTATTCCACCTTGTTGGTGTTATTCACAGATGCCTTGCCTGAAGTGAGATTGATGCCACATCAATCATAATAGACTGGAAGCACCGAGCACTGATATGTGCATAACCATGACCAAACTTCATCAGCTTACCTCATCAATTAATTTTAGATGAAAACCGAATTAAAAATTTGGAGATCGGTGTGACCATAAAGTAGATCGACTTGTGACATAAATAGAGAGGCCCCCATAGGTTTATGCCAGGTACTGCAGCATACATCTTAATCCTTTCGGGTTGTCTGGATAAGCCGTCGGGACGTACTGCACTCAAGAGAAAATGTTGCATGAACCAGATCGAATTCCTACTTTTATACTGCATGTCCAAAAGAGCTGAAGCAAGTAGCATCTTTGGCAAAATAGTTGAAAACTTTTACGCCCGCACGTTGCTGGGTCTATTCTAGAACCTGCATCATGGAAGAAATTTCCGTTGAATGGTTCGACAAACTATTTGGTCAGTATACGTATATATGTTTAACGGATCAAATTCCCAATTTTAGTTGTCGAACTCAAGGACAATGCAACAATATGACGATGCACATACAAAATTTGTTTTCCTTCTTTCTAAAATACATGTGAAGTTATGAATTTAGGTAGTAGAGATAAACGAGGAAGGAGATCGATTTGGTGGGATCGCATGCAAATTGAGATAACCTCAAAAGAAACATCCTGCACATGACACATTCAATTCCGCATCATTAAAATCTACTCTATTATGTGAAAACGGTATTGCAACTTCACATGTGGCGATAGATGACGTGGAAAAAAGAAACAATTTTGGGAAGCAACTTGGGGTCCTAGGTTACATGCATCATCCATTGGAAAAACAACAAACACCAAAGGAAAGTAAATAGATCATAATGGTAAGCAAAATTGGGTTTCTCCAAATATTTTTAGAATAATAAAGATTGGTTAGATAATTATCCAAGTGAACCAAATGCACAAGCATGTCGTCCAAAAGAAGATACCAGTAAACAGCGTGTGTGTGTATCTTAACAGTAGCATATGGAGAAGGTTTGTTCAATGAGCAAAATAATTACAATGCCTGGCCCAAGTGCAAAGATTACCTATCACGGGCATATTGATCTTCATGTTACAGGCTCACAGACGAATGATTGTTTATCTCAGGAAAAATACCAGAGCTTTCCTATGCAATGGAGGGGTGGAATTAGTGCTATTCGCTCATTTGATATGGCAGATAATGATGCGGGGAGTACCCAAAATGACAATAGTTTATCAATTAGCACAGGCAACTAACCACTTTAGGACATATATAGCCTCCAGCAGGGACATGAGTAGAGAGTGGTGTTCCGACTGGTAAGCTCTCGGGTTTGACGGCTTGGCTGCCGTATGAGCCTTAGGAATCGCATTGTTCCCCGGACTGGACCAGTATGTGAGTAAGATGCATACCCACCCATTGCCCCGCCCCGCCACCTGGCTTGAGAACGCCGAGCTGCCTGCACAGAGTCCGAGTGCTCCTCCTCCTTGACGTACGCAGCAGCACGCCTGTGGCCGCCACGCCTGCTGGCTTCCCCCTTGGTAGCGCCATCTTCCTTGACATGCTCATATCCGAGTAACCGTCACTGGAGTAGTAGTTCTGCTGCCCGGGCACATTGGCGTACCGGTACAGGGGCACGGCCGTGCAGCAGGGGGGCGTCGTCGCGGTCGCGGGGCGACGAATCGACAGAGTACCTGTCGCCGCTGCACACCTCGGCCTCCTCTACGTCGGAGGACTCCTTCATGTCGGAGACCGTGAAGGCGTTCCCGTTTTGTAGCGCGCAGCGGCACGGACGCGCGGACAGGTGACCGCTCCTGAACTTCTTCAGCATCAGCATGCCGAGGGCGCTCCTGAACACAACCCGCCCGCCTCACTGACGGCCACAGCCGGATGACCGCCTCCACGGGCGTGCTCCCTTTGTGGAGTGTGGGCCGGCCTTCACCCATGCATGGTCCTCCTAGATGCCGCAGATCGGCCTCCGCGGTCGCTCGCCATTGTTGAGGAGGAGCCATCCACACGTTGATGTGCATCCATGGTGGCGGCTCGATTGAGAAACCCTGATCAGGGGGGAGGAGGAACCCTACGCGTGAGAGAAAGAAAGAAGGGAGGAGGGCATCTGTGTGGTTTTTTTTTTTTGGCTTTTTTTCTCCGCTGGTTCAGTATTTGGGGATGAAAAATCTACGAGGAAGGGGCGGGGGGAGAGACGTACGTGGTGGAGAGAGGCTAGCGAACGAATGAACGACGTACGGACTATGCAATTAGGAGTAGAGATAGAGATATAGAGATTAAAGATTGATTGTGATTCATTTCTTTCCATATAAAAGATACCAAATATACCGAAAATTGATTAAAGATTGAATACCAAAGTTACCAAATATACCGAAAATTAATTACAGATTGATCGTGATTTATTCCTTTCCATACAAAAGTTACCAAATATACTGGAAAATGATCTTATTGGCAGATAAAATCGGTTTAAAAAGATTGTGGGCTAATAGAAAACCGGACGAAAAAAAACCAGACGAAGATGGAACGGGAGACGAAAAAAAACCGAGCAAAGAAGCTACCAACTCCCGAGTAGAGATTTATAGAGGCGAGGCATCAACGTGAAGCGTCGGTCTTTTAACTCTTGAAGACCATGGGCCTGCTGGGTCGGGGCGCGTGTTGGACGGACGGTGCACATGCGGCCACTCGAGTTATGGCCCGAATCATGTGCCAACCTCGGGAAATTGCGACTGGTCGAAAAGAAAAAGAAAAATCACAAAGGTGTTCTTTTATAAGGTCTTCATTTTTTTAAGAGGGTAGATAAAGTCTTCATGACATGTTTTTTTTTTGCGGGAAAAAGTCGGATCTATTCATCATCAAACATGGTAGTACAACGAATACCAAAAATAATAAAATTACATCTAGATTCATAGACCACCTAGCTACGACTACAAGCACTGAAGCAAGACGAAGCCGCGCCACCGTGATCGCCCCTCCCTCACTAGAGTCGGGCAAAACTTGTTATAGTAGACAGTCATGAAGTCGTCGTGCTAAGGCCTCATGGGCCAGCGCACCAGAACAACAACCGCCGCCGATGAAGAGTAGCGTAGATCGAATGGATCTAATCTAAACACACACGAACATAGACGAACAACGAACAGATCCCAGCAAATCCACCAAACGCAAATCCGCCGGAGATGCACCTCCACACGCCCACCGACGATGCTAGATTCACCACCCGAACGGGGCTAGGCGGCAAGAAACTTATTTCATCTTCAGGGAGCTGCCGCCGTCTCGCCTTCCTGAGCAGGACACAAACCTGAACAAAATCGAAAGCACATCTAAAACAGAGCCCTCCCACAGGCAAGGACCGGGATCCACCGTGCCCCCATGGCCCTAAGGTCACCGGAGACGAGGCGGACCGGCGCTAGCGGGAGGCGGAGGAGTCATGGCATGCTTTATTGATTACATAACATAGTAATATCGCTAGGAAGAAAATAAGAAATTAGGGGGATTCATCAACCCAATTGCAAGCAACTAGCTAATTACCCGTGTGTTGCAACAAGCGCATACTTTAGTGGTTCAACATCAATCTTGTTTGACTTTTATATCAATTTTGGTAACATTTAATTTGATGGGATTATGAGTATGAAAAATCAAGTAAAGTTTTATTTAGTTGAGATTTTGGTAAGATTGGTTTGATTTGATTAAGTTAATGTGGGACGTGACTTCAGAAAAGTATCCAAGTTAATATATTTATGTTGGTTTTTATTTTGTGCGGCATTGGTTAGGTTACCAAAATAACCAACAGGAAACCGAAAGAGGGAGGGGAGCGTGGGAGACAAAAATCGGGTGGAAGGTCGAGGCGATGTACCAAACTCCCCTTCAATAGTATAGAGATATAACAAACTGTCTTTCGTCCCCTTTTCTCTATGTCAGCTTCTCACATTCACTTCCGTTGTCACACAAACAACTTATCCTCCTGTTGCAATCTTCTCATACTTTGGAACAATCATCGCAGTTCCATATTTATTAAAGCGCATTACGTGAATCGTGCAAAATAGTTAACTGGAAATAAAAGGAAGAAGGGCGATGCTACGCGTCGGCCGGCGGACCTTTTTAAAAGATCCGTCGCCTTGTGAACCGTCGGATTTTACGGATTGAGCAGGCCAAGCGGCACCTTCTAGTATTGCAAAAAAGGTCGTTTTGCAAGAAATTCGGTAACACGGGTTATGTTGCAGAAATTTTTCCAACATAGATCAAGTTGCAAAATTTTCTTGCAATAGACGTCTTGTTACATATATATATTTTGCAACAAAGGTCTTGTTGCAAAAAAAAATTGCAACAAAGATCTCATTGTAAAAAATATTTGCAATAGAGATCTTGTTGCAATTTATTATTTTGTTCAACAGACATGTTGTTACAACTTTTTTGCAAGAAAGACATTGCTGCAGAAACTCACTAGCGCAAAGCGAGCAGCAAGCAGCGACACGCGTCGCGCGGATGAGACGGCGAATGCTTGCATGCAATCCGCCGGTTGAAGCCAAGAGTTTTTCAAGGAAGAATGTCTATTAATTTTTTTCCCGCAAAAAAATCTATTAATTTTTTACAAGTCCTTAAAATCGGTTTTTCAAGTCCATCTAAAAGAAATCGACGTCATTGTTCTTGGACCATGCACCTGCCAACCCGCCACCGAAGTTTTATTGTCCTAAATAAGTGTTATGGAGGAAAGATATAATAACAATTGCACTGTACTGCTTCAACATACGGATACAGATCCATACTGTGCCAGATGGTATGCGCACGATGATAAAACCCCTTGCTATGAAGTTGGGCGAATTCATTGCTGTGGATGAGGTGTCAAATTACTCTGGAAATTGTTTCTCGCAAAAAAAAAATTTACTCTGGAAATTTCTACCGTGCTCAGATCCGGATTGATGTTCGTAAACCACTGAAGAACCACACCTCCATTGTGAAGGACAGTAAACGGCAGATTTACTTGGTAAAGTATGAAAGGCTCCCTGATTGGTGTGCTCTTTGTGGTATGATAGGACACCTACACACTGAGCATGGTGATGGAGTTCATCAGGAGTGAGCGCTAGTTTTTAAGGAGCTGCGTGCTAATGTGAGTTTCAGGGGTGGCCGTCGTCGAGGGTCGGGCCGGCGTGGGTCTGATCGAGGGCGTGGCCGTTTCGGGAGTCGTCGTTATGATGGTGAAGGGAGCAAATATGATCAATATTCAGAAGATGGCCATGTTGTCAGGGCCGGTGGGATTTCTGTGGAGGATTTAGATGAAGGCCCTGTTTGGTTCAGCTTTTATCGACGGATTCCGCTGCCGCGCAGCAGAATCTGAACCAAAGGGCGAACACAGCAGAATCCGATTCCAGAAATCCGCTGCCAAAATCTGAACCAAAAGCGGAAGCAGCCCAGGACGTGCTTTCCAAAATCTGATTCCGCTGCGGGCCAAAATCTGAAAAAGCTGTATCAGCTGGTTTGCCAAATGACCTACATCTTTTTCACAGCAGATTTTCCACAGCTGTTTTTCCACAGCAGATTTTTCACAGCTGCTTTTAGAAATCCACAGCCGAACCAAACAGGGCCGAAGAGCAATTGCTGCAAAGGCTAGAGGTCATACGTCAGCAGAAGTTAATGGTGGAAGAAACCAGTGCACTACCACCCATAATTGATGATCAGGACATGGCATAATTGATGACCAGTTACATATATATTTTTTGCAACAAAGGTCTTGTTGCAAAAAAATATTTGCAACAAAGATCTCATTGTAAAAAATATTTGCAATAGAGATCTTGTTGCAATTTATTATTTTGTGTAACACACATATTGTTACAACTTTTTTGCAAGAAAGACATTGCTGCAGAAACTCACTAGCGCAAAGCGAGCAGCAAGCAGCGACACGCGTCGCGCGGTTGAGACGGCGGATGCTTGCATGCAATCCGCCGGTTGAAGCCAAGAGTTTTTCAAGGAGGAATATCTATTAATTTTTTTCCCCTCAAAAAAAATCTATTAATTTTTTACAAGTCCTTAAAATCAGTTTTTCAAGTCCATCTAAAAGAAATCGACGTCATTGTTCTTGGACCATGCACGTGCCAACCCGCCACCGAAGTTTTATTGTCCTAAATAAGTCTTATGGAGGAAAGATATAATAACAACCAGTTTGTGTGTCAATGAAAATAAATCAATGTTACAAAGGAAAAATATAATAACAACCAATATGTTTGCTAATGAAATTATCAAGAAACAAACATGACACGCTACCACTTTTCTTTTAGCCATGTACCCACATCCACCACATCAATGCGAAAGATAATGTAAACATGGAAAACACAAGAGCATATTAGTACTAATACGTGGAAAGAGTCACGTTTTTTTTTTGAACACAGCACAGACGCAAGCGCTCATATACATGCGCATACACTCACCCCTATAAACGCACACACGCACACCCTACCCCTATGAGCACCTCCGAGAGGCTGAGCCGGCATATCATCTTGAAATTTACGAAGTCACCGTAGGCACCTCGTCGTCGACGGGAACGTCTCCTCCCACTGAATGCGCATCGCCGGAAATCCTGAAATAAATCCAAGAATAAATGCGAGCACTAGGATTTGAACCCTGGTGGGCTGGGGATACCACAGTCTCTCTAACCATCCAACCACAGGTTGGTTCGCATGGAAAGAGTCACGTTGGTTTGAAAGGAAGTGATTAAAATAAGTTTTTCATTTCTTATCGTACAAGAGTATCTGCAATAAATTGTTTATCATAGCAATGAGGCTACATAATTTTGTGGCAACACTAAGAACCGGGGAGGAAACCAACGTATCAAGGGAATAGGAAATTAGGACCGTTTCCACTTTCGTGGTAAAGATTTTGTTCTATAACAGTTTCGTCTGCATATATGGTTTCGGTCTAAGAACTAAGGTCAACTCCAATGCAGCGACCAATTTCATCCGCCCACGTCCGTTTGCGTTCGCGCGGACAACATACGCAGCCCAATGCAGTGACGCAAGCGGATGGGTGTTTGTTTTTTGTCCGTCGCGACCCATTTACGCCCCTAATTTGGGTCGGGTCTGTGTCGGCACGGACGAGCGCGACGCCCTCCCTTGTCCTCCCCTGACCCACCCTTCGGTGGCACAACAGCCATTCTTCCCGTCTCCCTCCACTCTAGAGCCTGCCCTCGCCGTCGCCGTCGCCGTCCAGTTTCGACCGCGACGACACCACCCAGGCGCCGCCCATCGCCGTCGCATCCACCGAGGTCGGCGTCTGTGGCCGCTCCTCGCCGCCTTCATAGCACGAGAAGGAACCCCTGCCAAGGGTCGCCAACATTGACCTCACCTCCACGGTCATCACCGGAAGGCACGGACGTCGACAAGCCTACTGCCGTTCACCGGGCATGCCTCGAACATGCCCGCCTCCGTCGCCACCCGCAAGGTGTTCGGCCTTTTTCCCACAAAGTACCATAGTCGATAGCTCAAATGAGTTCTTCTATAATAATGTCATATGTTCATCGGACGATTCATCCTTCGACGGTGAGGACTTTGTGTTTGCTACTACGGTCGTCAATGAGCACACTTCTAGGATGCGGCCAATGTTTAGGTGGGGGGGGGGGGGGGGTCGATCCCGGGTCATGCTCCGGTGTTGAATCATAATAGAAAGAGCGCCATTGCCTACTCTAACCATTATTTTTGGTGCACGTACCCATTCTTCAATGCCAAGCTTTTCTGGTGACGCTTTAGGATGGCGAGACCTGTATTCAATCATATTCAGGAGGGAGTGGTGGAGTATGACGATTACTTTAGATGCAAGAATGATGCCCTCCAAAGGGTTTGCTTCTCCTCTTATGAGAAGTGTAATGCAGCTATCGGGATGCTTGCATATGGAATTCCATGTGGTCTTGTGGATGAGTATGTCCGCATCAGTCAATCCACATGCCCTACATCATTGCACCGGTTCTGCAAAGTTGTGGTTGCAATGTTTTGCCTGAAGTACTTGATAGAAACCAAATGATGCAGGTACAACCCGGTTGTTGGTGATCAATGTAGGGGAACGTTGCATGGGAAACAAAAAAAATTCCTACGCACATACAAGATCTATCCATGGAGATGAGCATCTATGAGAGAGAGAGAGAGTGGATCTACATACCCTTGTAGATCGCTAAGCGGGAAGCGTTAAGAAACGCAGTTGATGTAGTCGAACGTCTTCGCGATCCAAATCGCAAGCCGTCCCGCGATCCAATCATGATCTAGCGCCGAACGGACGGCACCTCCGCGTTCAGCACACGTACAGCTCGATGACAATCTTCGCCTCCTTGATCCAGCAAGGGAGAGCGAAGAGGTAGATGAGTTCTCCGGCAACACGATGGCGTGGTGGCGGCGGTGGTGGTGCTATCCCGGCAGGGCTACGCCTAGCGCTACCGAAACCGCGAACGGAGGAGAAAACGATCTAGAGAGAGAGGGGCGCCAAGGGCTTCGTGTGTCCTCTTGGGGCGCCCCCTCCCCTCTATATATAGGTGGAGGGGCGTGGAGATCAGCCCCTCCAAGCCCTAGGGCGCAGCCAAGGGGGAGGAGTTGGACTCCTAGTCCAATTCCCTCCATTTCCATAAACAGGTGGACTTTCCACCTCTCCCAAGCCATATGGGCCCTGAGGGACTTGTGCGCCTGGCCCAATAAGACCAGGGCACCTCACCTCAGCCCATGCAAACCCTTGGGATGTGGTGGAACCCTTGGTGGACTTCCGGACTCCTTCGAAAGATTTCGGAACCTTCTAGAAGCTTCCCGGTACAATACCGGAAAAACCCGAAACTTTTCCGGTAGCCAAAATATGACTTCCCATATATAAATCTTTACCTCCGGACCATTCAGGAACTCCTCGTGATGTCCGGGATCTCATCCGGGACTCCGAACAACCTTCGGTCACCAACATACATAACTCAACAATACAAAATCGTCACCGAACGTTAAGTGTGCAGACCCTACGGGTTCGAGAACTATGTAGACATGACCGAGACAACTCTACGGTCAATAACCAATAGCGGGACCTGGATGCCCATATTGATTCCTACATATTCTACGAAGATCTTTATCGACCGAACCACGATGTCAAGGATTCAGACAATCCCGTATGCAGTTCCCTTTGTCCATCGGTATGTTACTTGCCCGAGATTCGATTGTCGGTATCTCTATACCTAGTTCAATCTCATTACCGGCAAGTCTCTTTACTCGTTTCGTAATACAAGATCCTGTGGCTAACACTTTAGTCACTTTGCTTGCAAGGCTCATTGTGATGTTGTATTACCGAGTGGGCCCTGAGATACCTCTCCGTCACACGGAGTAACAAATCCCAGTCTTGATCCATGCCCACTCAACAGACACCCTCGGAGATACCTGTAGAGCATCTTTATAGTCACCCAGTTACGTTGCGACGTTTGATACACACAAGGTACTCCTCCTGTGTCAATGAGTTGCATGATCTCATGGTCATAGGAACAGATACTTTGACATGCAGAAACAATATCAATAAACTGATACGATCATATGCTATGTTCATAGTTTGGGTCTTGTACATCACATCATTGTCCTAATGATGTGATCCCGTTATCAAATGACATCTCATGTCTATGGCTAGGAAACCTTGACCATCTTTGATCAACGAGCTAGTCTATTAGAGGCATACTAGGGACATGGTGTTGTCTATGTATCCACACATGTATTTGAGTTTCCAATCAATACAATTATAGCATGGATAATAAACGATTATCATGAACAAGGAAATATGATAATAACTAAATTATTATTGCCTCTAGGGCATATTTCCAACAGTCTCCCACTTGCACTAGAGTCAATAATTTTGCTCACATAGCTATGTTATTTACATTGTTATGAATCTCACACCCAATGAGTTCTGGGGTTCGATCATGTTTTGCATGTGAAAGAGGTTTTAGTCAACGGGTTTGCGACATTCAGATCCGTGTGTACTTTGCAAATCTCTATGTCATACTGTAGATACTGCTACCACACTCCACTTGGAGCTATTCCAAATGGCTGCTCCACTATACGTAATTGCTACTCGGAGTCTTCCGGATTGGTGTCAAAGCTTGCATCGACGTAACTCTTTACGACGAACTCTTTATCACCTCCATAATCGAGAAATATTTCCTCAGTACTCAAGTTACTAAGGATAATTTTGACCGCTGTCCAGTGATCCACTCCTGGATCACTCATGTACCCCTTGATAGACTCATGGCAAGGCACACACCAGGTGCGGTACACAACATGGCATACTATATAGAGCCTATGGCTAAGGCATAGGGGACGACCTTCGTCCTTTTTCTCTCTTCTACCGTGGTCGAGCTTTGAGTCTCACTCAACTTCACACCTTACAAATCAGGCAAGAACTCCTTCTTTGACTGATCCATTTTGAACTCCTTCAAAATCTTGTCAAGGTATGTACTCATTGAAAGTCTTATTAGGCGTCTTGATCTATCTCTATAGATCTTGATGCCCAATATTTAAGTAGTTTTATCCAGGTCTTCCTTTGAAAAACTCCTTTTCAAACAACCCTTTATGCTTTCCAGAAATTCTACATCATTTCCGATCAACAATATGTCATCCACATATACTTATCAGAAATTCTATAGTGCTCCCACTCACTTTATTGTAAATACAAGTTTCTCATAAACTTTGTACAGACCCAAAAACTTTGATCACCTCATCAAAGCGTATATTCCAACTCCGAGATGCTTGCTCCAGTCCATAGAAGGATCACTGGAGCTTGCATACATTTTAGCATCCTTAGGACTGACAAAACCTTCCGGTTGTATCACATACAACCTTTCCTCAAGGAAACCGTTAAGGAAACGATGTTTTGACATCCATCTGCCAGATTTCATAACCGAAAAATGCAGCAAATGCTAACATAATTCCAACAGACTTTAGCATCGCTACGGGTGAGAAAGTCTCATCGTAGTCAACTCCTTGAACTTGTGAAAAGCCCTTTGCCACAAGTCGAGCTTTATAGACGGTGACATTACCGTCCGCGTCCTTCTTCCTTTTAAAGATCCATTTGTGCTGAATGGCCTTTCGCCCTTCAGGTAATACTTCCAAAGCCCATACTTTGTTTTCATACATGGATCCCATCTCGGGTTTCATGGCCTCTAACCATTTCTCGGAATCCGGGCCCATCATCGCTTCTCCATAGCTCGTAGGTTCATCGTTGTCCAACAACATGAGCTCTAAGACAGGGTTGCCGTACCACTCAGGAGCAGTACGCGTCCTTGTCGACCTACGAGGTTTGATAGTAACTTGATCCGAAGCTTCATGATCATCATCATTAACTTCCTCTTCAACTAACGTAGGCTCCACAGAAACAACTTTCTGCGCTGCGCTACTCTCTGGTTGAAACAAAGGTTCAACAACCTCATCAAGTTCTATCTTCCTCCCACTCAATTCTTTTGAGAGAAACTTTTTCTCGAGAAAGGACCCGTTTTAAGCAACAAACACTTTGCCCTTGGATCCGAGATAGAAGGTATACCCAACTGTTTCCTCAGGGTATCTTATGAAGATGCACTTTTCCGCTTTGGGTTCGAGCTTATCAGACATAAGTGTCGCATTCCCAAACTCTGAGAAATGACAGCTTAGGTTTCTGCCAAACCAAAATTCATACGGTGTCATCTCAACGGACTTAGATGGTGCCCTATTTTAAAGTGAATGTGGTTGTCTCTAATGCATAACCCCAAAACGATAGTGGCAAATCGATAAGAGACATCGTAGTATGCACAATATCCAATAGAGCATGACTACGACGTTTGTAAACACCATCATACTATGGTGTTCCAGGTGGCGTAAGTTGTGAAACAATTTCCACATTGTCTTAAGTTGCATACCAAACTCGTAACTCAGATATTTACCTCCACGATCATATCATAGACATTTTATCTTCTTATCACGATGATCTCAAACTTCACTCTGAATTTGTATGAACTTTTCAAACGTTTCAGACTTGTGTTTCATTAAGTAAATATCCCCATATCTACTCAAATCATCAGTGAAGGTAAGAAAATAGTGATATCCACCGCACGCTTCAACATTAATTGGACCGCATACATCAACATGTATCATTTCCAATAAGTCACTTGCCCGCTCCATTAAGTCGGAAAACGGGGTTTTAGTCATCTTGCCCAAGAGGCATGGTCCGCTTGTCTCAACCGATTCGAAATCGAGTGAGTCCAAAGATCCATCAGCATGGAGTTTATGCATGCGTTTTACACCAATATGACCTTTAGCGGTAGTGCCACAAGTATGTGGTACTATCATTATTAACTTTGCATCTTTTGGCATCAATATTATGAACATGTGTAACACTACGATCGAGATTCAATGAACCATTCACATCGGGTGCATGACCATTGAAGGTATTATTCATGTAAACAGAATAACCATTATTCTCTAAATTAAATGAATAACCGTATTGCAATAGACACGATCTAATCACGTTATGCTCAACGCAAACACCAAATAACGTTTATTTAGGTTCATCACTAATCCCAAAGGTAGAGAGAGCATGCGATGGTGATCACATCAACCTTGGAAACACTTCCAACACACATCGTCACCTCACCCTTAGCTAGTCTCCGTTTATTCCGTAGCTTTTATTTCGAGTTACCAACATTTAGCAACTGAACCAGTATCTAATACCCAGGTGCTACTAGGAGTACTAGCAAGGTACACATGAATAAAATGTATATCAAATATACTTCTGTTGATGTTGCCTGCCTACTTATCTACCAAGTATCTAGGGCGGTTCCGCTTCAGTGACCGCTCTCCTCATAATAGAAGCACTCAGTCTCGGGTTTGGGTTCAACCTTGGGTTTCTTTACTGGAGCAGCAACTGTCTTGCCATCCATGAAGTATCCCTCCTTGCCCTTGCCCTTCTCGAAACTAGTGGTTTTACTAACCATCAACACTTGATGCTCCTTCTTGATTTCTACCTTCGCGGTGTCAAACATCGCGAATAGCTCGGGGATCATTATTTCCATCCCTGGCATTTTATAGTTCATCACGAAGCTTCTAATAGCTTAGTGGCAGTGACTTGGAGAACTATATCAATCACTATCTTATCTGGAAGATCAACTCCCACTCGATTCAAGCGATTGTAGCACCCAGACAATCTGAGCACATGCGCACCGATTGAGCTATTCTCCTTCATCTTGCAGGCAAAGAATCTTGTTGGAGGTGTCATACCTCTCAACACGGGCACGAGCCTGAGATCCCAATTTCAGCTCTTAGAACATCTCATATGTTCCGTGACGTTCAAAATGTTTTGGAGCCTCAATTCTAAGCCATAATGCATGACGCACTAAACTATCAAGTAGTCATCAGAACGTTCATGTCAAATGTTCACAACATCTACAGACGACGCTTTGAGGGGGGTGGTGCACCGAACGGTGCATTAAGGACATAAGCCTTCTGTGCAGCAATGAGGACAATCCTCGGATCACGGACCCAGTCCGCATTATTGCTACCATCATCTTTCAACTCTATTTCTCGAGGAACATATAAAATCAGGGGAGCTATAGCGCGAGCTATTGATCTACAACATAATTTGCAAAGTCAGTTTGACTATGTTCATGATAATGAGTTCAATTAATCATATTACTTAAGAACTCACACTCAAATCAACACCCCTCAGGTTGTCTAAGTGTGACATGATCCAAATCAACCAACCCAAGTCCGATCATCACGTGAGATGAGGTGGTTTCAATGGTGAACATCTCCATGTTGATCATATCTACTATATAACTCATGTTCGACCTTTCAGTCTCTTGTGTTCCGAGGCCATGTTTGTACATGCTAGGCTCGTCAAGTTTAACCTGAGTGTTCCGCATGTGCAACACTGGCTTGCACCCGTTGTATGTGAACGTAGAGTCTATCACACCCGATCATCACGTGGTGTCTCGAAACGACGAACTTTCGCTACGGTGCACACTCGGGGAGAACACAATTTTATCTTGAAATTTTAGTGAGGGATCACCTTATAATGCTACCGTCGTCCTAAGAAAAATAAGATGCATAAAAGGATTAACATCACATGCAAATCATAAGCGACATGATATGGCCATGAACTTGTGCTTTTGATCTCCATCTCCAAAGCACCGGCATGATCTCCATCGTCACCGGCATGACACCATGAGCTGCATCATCTTGATCTCCATCAACGTGTCGCCATGAGGTTGTCGCGCCAACTATTGCTTCTACAACTATTGCTAACTCATAGCGATAAAGTAAAGCAAAACGGCGAAAATAAATTAAAGATAACCCTATGGCTCTTGCCGGTTGCCGTACTCATCGACATGCAAGTCGTGATATTCTATACAAAACATGATCATCTCATACATCACATATATCTCATCATGTAATTGGCCATATCACATCACAACATACCCTGCAAAACAAGTTAGACGTCCTCTAATTGTTGTTGCATGTTTTACGTGGCTGCTACGGGTATCTAGCAAGAACGATTCTTACCTACGCAAAAACCACAACGGTGATACACAAATTGCTATTAAACCTTCTCAAGGACCGCCTTTGTCGAATCCGATCCAACTAAAGTGGGAGAGACAGACACCCGCCAGCCATCTTTATGCAACAAAGTCACATGTCTGTTGATGGAACCGGTCTCTTGTAAGCGTACGAGTAAGGTTGGTCCGGGCCGCTTCATCCCACAATACCGCTGAATCAAGAAAAGACCAAGGGAGGAAGCAGTCAGAGCATCAACGCCCACAAACTCCTTTGTGTTCTACTCCTGATCTCATCTATGCATAGACCTAGCTCATGATGCCACTGTAGGGGAACGTTGCATGGGAAACAAATTTTTTTCCTACGCACATACAAGATCTATCCATGGAGATGAGCATCTACGAGAGAGAGAGTAGATCTACATACCCTTGTATATCGCTAAGCGAGAAGCGTTAAGAAATGCGGTTGATGTAGTCGAACGTCTTCGCGATCCATATCGCAAGCCGTCCCGCGATCCAATCATGATCTAGCACCAAACGGACGGCACTTCCACGTTCAGCACACGTACAGCTCGATGATGATCTCCGCCTCCTTGATCCAGCAAGCAAGAGCGAAGAGGTAGATGAGTTCTCCGGCAACACGACAACGTGGTGGCGGCGGCGGTGGTGCTATCCCGACAGGGCTACGCCTAGCGCTACCGAAACCGCGAACGGAGGAGAAAACGATCTAGGGAGAGAGAGGGGCGCCAAGGGCTTCGTGTGTCCTCTTGGCGTGCCCCCTCCCCTCTATATATAGGTGGAGGGGCGTGGATATCAGCCCCTCCAAACCCTAGGGCGCAGCCAAGGGGGAGGAGTTGGACTCCTAGTCCAATTCCCTCCCTTTCCATAAACAGGAGGACTTTCCACCTCTCCCAAGCCATATGGGCCTTGAGGGACTTGTGTGCCTGGCCCAATAAGGCCAGGGTGCCTCCCCTCAGCCAATGCAAACCCTTGGGATGTGGTGGAACCCTTGGTGGACTTCCGGACTCCTTCGAAAGTTTCTGGAACCTTCTAGAAGCTTCCCGGTACAATACCGGAAAAACCCGAAACTTTTCCGGTAGCCAAAATATGACTTCCCATATATAAATCTTTACCTCCGGACCATTCTGGAACTCCTCGTGACGTCCGGGATCTCATCCGGGACTCCGAACAACCTTCGGTCACCAACATACATAACTCAACAATACAAAATTGTAACCGAACGTTAAGTGTGCAGACCCTGCGGGTTCGAGAACTATGTAGACATGACCGAGACAACTCTACGGTCAATAACCAACAGCGGGACCTGGATGCCCATATTGGTTCCTACATATTCTACGAAGATCTTTATCGGTCGAACCATGATGTCAAGGATTCAGACAATCCCGTATGCTGTTCCCCTTGTCCATCGGTATGTTACTTGCCCGAGATTCGATTGTCGGTATCTCTATACCTAGTTCAATCTCGTTACCGGCAAGTCTCTTTACTCGTTTCGTAATAAAAGATCCTGTGGCTAACACTTTAGTCACTTTGCTTGCAAGGCTCATTGTGATGTTGTATTACCGAGTGGGCCCTGCGATACCTCTCCGTCACACGGAGTAACAAATCCCAGTCTTGATCCATGCCCACTCAACAGACACCCTCGGAGATACCTGTAGAGCATCTTTATAGTCACCCAGTTACATTGCGACGTTTGATACACACAAGGTACTCCTCCTGTGTCAATGAGTTGCATGATCTCATGGTCATAGGAACAGATACTTTGACATGCAGAAACAATAGCAATAAACTGACACGATCATATGCTACGTTCATAGTTTGGGTCTTGTCCATCACATCATTCTCCTAATGATGTGATCCCGTTATCAAATGACATCTCATGTCTATGGCTAGGAAACCCATCTTTGATCAACGAGCTAGTCTATTAGAGGCATACTAGGGACATGGTGTTGTCTATGTATCCACACATGTATTTGAGTTTCCAATCAATACAATTATAGCATGGATAATAAACGATTATCATGAACAAGGAAATATGATAATAACTAAATTATTATGTGTTCAATCATATTCGGGAGGGAGTGGTGGAGTATGACGATTACTTTAGATGCAAGAATGATGCCCTCGAAAGGGTTTGCTTCTCCTCTTATGAGAAGTGTAATGCAGCTATCGGGATGCTTGCATATGGAATTCCATGTGGTCTTGTGGATGAGTATGTCCGCATCAGTCAATCCACATGCCCTACATCATTGCAACGGTTCTGCAAAGTTGTGGTTGCAATGTTTTGCCTGAAGTACTTGAAACAAACCAAATGATGCAGATACAACCCGGTTGTTGGTGATCAATGAATCCAGAGGCTTTTTGGGAATGCTCGCTAGCATAGATTTACTAGAAGTGAAAGAGTTGTCCATTTGCTGGGCAGGGGCAATATAATTGGCATGTTAGAGCTTGCACAGACTTGAAGTTGTGGCATCGAAAGATCTCAGGATTTGGTACTCTTTTTTTTGGCAGGACAACTTCTCACAATGACATCAACATGCTTCAGCGGTCTTCGATGTTCGCATGGCTTGTAGAAGGCAACTGACTAGAGGTCAACTTTGAGGTCAATGGCAACCACTACAACAAAGGATACTTGTGAAGACAATCTCCAACGTGGTGGGAGAGAAGTGGGATAGGTTTGACCAAGCATGCGAGAGTGATAGGAAGGATGTATAGTGTGCTTTCGGTGTGCTCTAATCTAGATGGGCTATTGTTCGACACCCTTCTAGAACAGGGAGCCAGCGGAAGATGTGGGAGGTATGACTGCTTGTGTGATCATGAACGACAGATATGGAGGATGAGCGTGTTGACAACATTTTCGACCATGGGTTTGTTTACGAGGGTGAAAATGTTGAGCTTGAGCATGGACCCACAGCGTTTGCAGAGTTCACCTAATTTTATCATGAAATGCGTGATTGTACAACTCACATTCACTTTCAAAATGATTTTGTTGAGCATATGTGGACTCACCTAGGCAACCAATAGATGTATCAAATCTTTTTATTTGTATTTGTAACAATTTCAAATTCATTTTGATCTCAACGCGGTGAAGTTAAAATGATTTTTCGTTTTTCCTGAAGAGGGAGGGAAAAACAACGTTTCATATCTCATTTCAGACACCATCACAACTTGGGTAATATGTTCCACTTTGTTTATGACTACAAATTTACTTTCCATGAAAACAATGCAACTTTGCTCAAATGGTACATGTTTCCTTTAGGTAGAGTGTGAACTGCATGCAAATGGGATAGGACGAAGGAAGCCGTTGGAAATTGTTACAATCACAGAAAGGAGGAATGGTGACCCGCCATACCTTCTATATTGATTTAAATCGCATATCCAATAATATTCTTGATACACATGTAGGCGATGCAATGAGTTTCGGAAGCTAAGAAACTAATAGACTATTTTACATAAAACCATGCCAAGTTCAATCATCCTCGACAAGGAAGGTAAATAATTATCAGAAGCCCTACGCTAACCACAGAGGTAATTCCAACGGCTACAACAATGAAAATGGAAACGACAATCACCAAAGTCTAGATGAGACATTAAAACAAATTTTCCACTACTCAAACTAAGCAAAACAAATCCTTTTAGAACTAACTAAAACTCCCGACCCATGGTTTAGTTAAATGGCTGGGAAAGTTTGTTGCACCTCTGAGTTAAAGAACATACATGACTCGTAATACCAATGTCCAAATCACTAAAATCGTTGAGTTTCATGCCATCTTTGTTTCAGCTTCAACTTCTACCAAATCAGTTGTGGATTCGCTTCACTGGCAAAGTTAATTGTAGAATTAGCTATGCCATTGAAGTACACCGGGACGCGCTTCAGTAAAATACACTAAAAGTGGCCCAAATTGGATTCAGGCTTCACTGGCAAAGCTCATTCGAAATAGTTGTTTGTTTCAGGTTCCAAAGTTGAATCTGGTCCCTGAAGCTGAAACAAACAGGGCCTCAGACTCTCGCTCTAGTTAAGTTTATAGGGAAGACTGAGCTAGAACCAGTGGAGTCATTGAAGATAGTGAGTGCAAACAAAGATATCTCTTGAACAAGAATTGGAGTTCAAAGATTCGCCAACCTTCGGCTACTGTGTTAAAGATTTTGTTAACAAGATGAATCAGTAGCATCCAAGAATAAAATGCCAAGAAGATACATAATACCGAGATTTCAAAAATAAAGTTACTATGGAAGTCAAGTACTAGTACTACTCCCATCGCCGAACTAAATCAAGTTTCTCTTCTTTCTCAACAAGCATTTTAAATAAATAATCCTTCGATGCAATGCTAGGAGCAAAGATACTAAGATTCATCTGAAAGGGGGGGAAGTACAACCCATAATTGGTACACAATTATGCGGCACTAAATTCATGAAGCACTATCACAAACATAAGGATCCACTCTGAATAAGGTATATAGATTATACAAATCACAACATACCCAGATCACATTGAATAATCCATCCTCTCATCTTCAGAAGTAGGAGCATGGTCAATGTCGGAGCTCTCATCATACTAACAGTCGCAACACACGTCATCCCACTCGATTGTCATGGTCTTGATCCTGGTGAATTTCGCCCGCAGGGCATGCTCATCATTGGCATCGATCAAGAAACAATAGCGCAACCCAAGAACCTGCAGGATAGGGCAGCTCTCAAGAATGGTGGTCAGTTCTCTCATGGTGAGGTCAATGTTTTCAAGTTCAAGGGAACGCAGCTCCCGCAATGGTGACTCTTTTATAGCATTGACGAGTTGTTTGCTGAAGACCTTGAAGCAGGATACAAGCCGAAGCGTGGTCAATGAGGGCGACCTGCAAATAGTAGGGAATCTTTTCATACGACTGAATAGGGGAACGATGGTTTGAATTGGATTTTATGGTCCGGGTATATTAGCAATATTTAGATCCCCCACCCCCTCTTTTTATTCACTTTATTACTTGTATTCTGAACCCTATCCCTATCGCTTATTCTTATAAAACATCATGTAAAATAGAAGGTATAAGAAATGGATATAATGAAATTCCCGATTCAATATAAATGGATATAATGAAGTTCCTGATTCAATCCAATTTTTGGCAGTGTTAAGCAGAAGAACTTAATTACCTAAGTGGAATTTTTTACCGATACAACTTTATTTGGTTAACAAAATTTTGAGCATAATAAATCAAGTAATAATGGAAGAAAAGCACCTTTCCATGATATACTTGATGAGCTCATCGGTGACAAACAGCTTCCCGGCGAACAACCTGAGTTGTCCGTCGGAACGGTCGATGGCTGCCTTCGCCATCTCACGCAGGACAACATCGTCCTTTCGGAACACGACCTCGTGTTTGTCCATGTCGACGGCTCGCCACACGTCTGGCAACTTCGCTGCCTCAAGCCAGGAGTGACACACGAGGCCGGCGCCCATGAGGACATCGACGGCGCCGAGCCTGACGAAGATTGAGGACAACGCGTCGAGGGGCAGCAACGACCAATCCATGGCCGGCGGCGCCGTGTCGTCCATCGATGGTAGATCTAGGAGTGGGGTGTCAGAAACTGAAAACAGTAACGGTCAGAGCGTCTAGTGAACCGAGAGACCAACTATAGAGATTTTTTAGGGTTGACCAATTGTAGAGATGAAGTAGGGGGCGAGAGCCATCGGCCTTTTTGACTGTTGATTGATGAGGAAGACTATCAAGGGGCTTGTTTTTTTCTTTTTGTTAAGAAAACCAAGGGCGGTCTCTCGCGTATCGGGCCTAACCGCACGCAAACCTCGAGATGGAATAAAAGATATGTAGCCCTCAAAAAAGAATAAAAAAGTATGCCCCTTCTTATTTGGTGCTCCATATAGGACGCAATAAGAGGTTTTGAACCTTTTAGAAGAGTCCTATGGTTTTTCTCGGGTCAGTTTTCCTTTGGGGTTTTTCTGGGGAGGGTTTTGTTCAGTTTTGTTCCTTTTTTTCCTTTTACTTTGATTTATCTTTTTAGAAGAGTCCTATGGTTATTCTGGGGCTGGTTTTCCTTTGGGGTTTTTCCGGGACGGGCTTTGTTTGGTTTTTTTCCTTTTTTTAATTTTTCTTTTTTACTTTCATTTATCTTTTATATTTTCATTTTTATATTTTTCCATTTTTCTATCATCTTTTTTGTTTCTCTTTTCCTTTTTTATCTTTTTTGTAATTTATAAAAATCTATGAAGGTTTCCAAATTTAGGATCATCTCAAAAGCATGATTTAAAAAAATTGGAATCTTTTTTCAACCAGTGAACATTATTTAAATCCATGAAATGCGGGAATTTTTCAAAATCTGGGAACCTTTTTTTCAATCATGTGAATATTTTCAAATCCTTGAACTTTTTCTAAATCCATTAAAAATTTCAAATCCTTGATCTCTTTTCAAAGTTGTGTTTTTTTAAATCATTAAACTTTTTTGAATCCATTGAATATTTCACAATTGCAAACTTTTTTTCAAATGCACGATTTTTTTTCAAATGTGCGGACATTTCAAATTCAATAATTTTTTTGATTTTCACATTATTTAATAATTTATGTGAAGTCTAAACCATCGGGGAGCAATCTAGAATAGAAAAATGGAGAGACCGACCTACCTACGGGCGGATGAACTGTGGGAAATAACTTGAAAAGGTTGACCTTCCAATGCCCTCTAACAGAAATCATCACTATGAGAAGATGCAAGGCAAGTGGATTTGACATTTGAAGAAAAACTATGAGGTATTCATATTGCTCATTGTCTACATGATATATTTCTTCAACTACATTTTTTGGCATTTTAGATAAAATGTTAGTTCTTTTGAAAGTAACATCTAATACTTTCCCTTTTTGATAACTAATGTTGGGACCTAGCTACTTTCTATTTGTTCTAGAAAGATGTCGTACTGATTTCTGACTGATATTGCAACACTTTTGATCTTCTCAAACCCGACTTCATGTTTGATCATAAGAAAAGGTAAGAGTTCCCATCAGAGTAATATGTTATTAATACATATAACTCAGTTTGTAGTTACATTTATCTAGGATGGGATAAGGGTAGGTAATTTCCACATACTCATTGTTCTTCGGTGTTCATCACCTAATCAAATTTCATATAAGGAGAATAACTGAATATATTTTTTATTAAACAAAGTGATACAGTATTAGATGAACCCAAGTGAGATATATCATATATGTGCTACTTCATCATGACGCAACTTAGTCCTCACAGTGGGTACATGATCTCTGTTGTAGCCTTGTAGGGTTAGATTGTAGAATGACCATGTTTTCTGTCCTCCCAGTAAAAAGGCCCTAATATCAAGTGGCAACATACGATGTGAATTAGAACCAAAATACGATATTTTTCTTCGCTGGACAATTTGTTGGAATGGACCGTACAAAGTAGTACATCAGTAAGCCTGAAGCCACCATCTTGACAACACCTGTCACTACTCCTATCCCCTTGATGAAGGGATGCCAAATGTCCGAGCCGAATACCAAACATACATCGCATCAAAGCCTAACATCTAAAGCCGGATGCCCCAGTCCAGCCACCATGCCGGGACTGGGTCATACACTGGTCTGGCACACTCTAATCAAGTGGCACAACCGGTCCGGCAGACCCTTAGCGCGTACCAGCATAAACGCTCTAGAAGTCTTCGTCGCCTTCGTCTTCTGCATACCCATCTTCAGAAGAAATCAATGTAATGACCTTGCGAGGGCTGCCATCAATGCCACCATGATGCCAGATGGCGCCACCGCCCTGCACATGTTCATCATCCCGCGCCCGTCGTTGAGACCCCGCTGCACCATGCCGCCGAAACTCGTCGTCGTAGATGATAGATGCCACGTCGCCCCACCGTGGTCCCCACCGGACAATCACGTGGAGACTAACACCCAGCCACAAAGACATCCACATGTCCGTCCAGCCAATGAATGTCTCCAAAGATGATGACCCCATGGGGGTGACGACGAAGTCATCGCCATCATCCGATCCAGGAGGCCCCTTCAACGCCTCCAACGAGGGCTACGGAGCCCACGGGCGCCGCCGTTAATGGTGGCCTCCCCTAGATCTGAGGTTTCCCCTGGAAACAATGGAGCAAGGGACGCCCCCACCGTCGCTTCCAACGAGAAAAATGACACCCACGGGCGCCGCCGTCGATGGTAGCATCCTCACCCACTTCAGTAGCTAGGCCACCATCTCCTCCTCAACTTGATTCGCCGCCAGGAAGCCACCGCAAGGCAGCACCCACTGTTCAGATCCCTTTGGACCGACGAACAACCAAAGGTAGAGGAGGACATACCGCTGCGTGACCGGCACCATGGCCACACACGCGTCGTCCCGAGGCGCCCACTCAAGAGCCCCCGCCACAACCGCACCTCCAAGTTGCGATGGAGGGACGCCCCGCCGCCGCCATCATCTCCCGCACGGGCTTTGCCCAGCTGGGATCCAGCAGCGGTGGGATTGGGTGGCGGCGGAAACCCTATGGAGGTAAGGGAGGCGGAGGACAGGGAAGGGTGGCAGCGGAAGGAGAGGAGGTGGAGGAGAGGGAAGGGTGGAGGCGGAGGAGAGGAGGCGGAGCTGCTCGTTTCAGATCTGGGAGACTCACATATGAGCTGAACTCTTCTTTTCTTCAATAAAGTTTGCATAGTATGGACCTTATTTTTCATATATGAGAATACATTACTCGATCTCAAATTCTTACTGACACATATTTTGTTGCATATTTTTTCCTTTTTATTTTTTCACTCAAGATCCGGTTGTTTATTTATCATGCATTTTTAAGGTTATAATTAAAGGTTGTACTTGACATTACAATTTGAGATTGGATACCACAATTTTCACCTTGCTTAGTGCATCTCCAACGCTGGTCAATATTTCTCTCCCGCAAATGTCCCATTTTATGTCTGGACTATGTCCATGAACAAGATGCCGTAAGCCGCCATCCAATGTTGGCCACATACATTTCAATAACAATTTGACTGACTAGCCGAAATTCGTTCAAAGACGGCAAAATTCATTCAAGTACCATTATAATTTAGATAAAAAGGTCTATTTTGAAATTTTACGAAAAACCTAGGAAAAAACCTAAACCCTATACCGGACGACCACATCGTACGCATGGCCACCCTGCCCTGCCGCACTGTGATGTCTGTGATCTACATTGGGTTTTCCCTTAAGAGGAACGGGTAATTGCAGCACAAACGAGTAAGTATTTCCCCAAGTTGAGAACCAAGGTTTATCGAACCAATAGGAGTAGCACGCAACCACCGTCTTCAGCGACTGCACACAAAAGAACAAACACTTGCACCCAACGCGGGCAAGAGGGTTACCAATCCCCTTGGACTCGTTATTTGCAAGCAAGTGAGACAAGTAGATGGTAATAGATAATTGTAAATTGCAAAATAAAATAAAAGGTAAATAATGGCAGCAAGGAATTTAAGAGTTTTGTAAATTTATAATTGAGTAGACCCGGGGGCCATAGTGTTCTCTAGTGACATCTCTCATATAGGAAACATACGGTGGGTAGACAAAGTACTGTTGGGCAATTGATAGAAAAGAGAATAATCATATTCATATTCACGGCAATAATCATGTGTATATAGGCTTCACGTCCATAAACAAATAGGTCGACTCCTGCCTGCACCTATTACTATTACTCCACTTCAATAGCGCTTCTATGCTTGCCTCTCTATGTATGAAGTTCATGACAAACAGAATAATGCTTGGAGAAAGATGACATGATGTAGACAAAGTAAACTCAATCAATATGAATAAACCCCATCATTTTACCATTAATGGCAACAACACAAAGATGTATCATTTCCCCTTCTGTCACTCGTATATAGAAACCCGTCAGGTTGAACCCACAACAACGCACCCCTCTCACTGAAGAAAGATCAATCTACTTGGCCAAAGCAAATCAATAGATCGGAGAGATTTATGAAGCTATAATGATCATGATATAAGAATCAATAAAAGATTTCAGAGAAGACTCCAATGTTTTATCATGAATAAATATGAACATAAACCAACAATTCATCGAATCCCAACAAACACACCGCAAAAAAGCATTACATCGGATAGATCAAAGCGAAGATGCGATGATGATTGTATTGAAGATCAAGTGAGAGAGAGATTAGATACTAACGACGGACCCGTAGGTCTGTGGTAAACTACTCACACATCACCATGGAGGCAGCAAGGATGATGAAGAGGCCCTCCGTGATCGATCCCTCCTCAGGCAGGGCACCGAAACATGGCTCCACATGGGCACATGGCGGAACAGAGATTTGCGGCGACGGAAAAACAATTTCGGCATGCCCTGGAGGGGTTTCAGAATATATGTGGATTTATAGGCTAGAGAACGAGGTCGGTGGACCCATGAGGACGGCAGCACGCATATGGGCACGACCACCCCCTCTGGGCGTGCCCAAATGTGTGCTCCTCCCCTCGTGCAACTCCGGTCTTCTCCCGAAGCTTCTAGGTCTTTATTTGGTCCAGAAAAAAATCATAAAAAAGTTTCGGGTCGATTGGACTTCGTTCGGTACTTTAAACCTGTAAAGCCAAAAACATGCAAAAAACAAGAACTGACACTAGGCACTGGGTCAATGGGTTAGTGCTCAAAAATAATATAATTGGTAAATAAATACCCAAAAAGTATCCTAGAATGATAATATTATAGCATGGAACAATAAAAAATTATAGATACATTGGAGACGTATCAGCATCCCCAAGCTTAATTCCTGCTCGTCCTCGAGTAGGTAAATGATAAAAACAGAATTTTTGATGTGACATGCTACCCAATATGTAATCTTTTGCATGTATGCTCATTGAGAAACGATGAATTAACAAACATAAACATAGTAATATTTATAAGCACAAGGAACACAATCATCAATTTTTTAGAATATACGATCCTCAAAGAATGCTTACCCCCATTCATTTTATCATACTAGTAAGGCGTGGCTCCGTCTTCACCACATTAGTACAAATGTTAAGCACCACGGTGTCCAAGTCAGGCAATTGGATCGTACTTTTTCAAAGTGCATCAACTTTTTATTCTTCACGCAATATATGAGCGCGAACCATGGACATAGCATAAGGGTGGAATAGAATATGTTGGTAGATATCAAAAGGGGTAAAAAGTAGAGAAGAAAGTGTCGCATCAACTAGGCATATCAACGGGCTATGGAGATGCCCATCAGTAGATATCAATACGAAGACTAGAGATTGCCATGCAACATGATGCACTAGAGCTATAAGTGTATGAAATCTCACTTGAAGCTAAGTGGGTGTGCATCCAACTTGCTTGCTCATGAAGACCTCGGGCTTTTGAGTACGCCCATCATCGGAATATACAAGCCAAGTTCTAATAATGAAAAATTCCCACTAGCATATTGATACGTCTCCAACGTATCTATAATTTATGAAGTATTCATGCCATGTTTACAATAATTCTATATGATTTTGGTATGATTTTATTAGAACTAACCCGGACTGACGCTGTTTTCAGCAGAACTACCATGGTGTCGTTTTTTGTGCAGAAATAAAAGTTCTCGGAATGGGCTGAAAATTTACGGTGATTTTTTATGGACCAAAAGAGACCCCCGAAGCACCGGAGCTGGGCCAGGAAGTGACCGAGGAGGCCACAAGCCAGGAAGGCGCGCCCTACCCCCCCAGGAGGGCGCTCCTGGCTTGTGGACTCCTCGAGCACCCCGTTGATGTGAGACCGACGCCAAAAATTCCTATAAATACCAAAACCCCCAGAAAGAAACCTAGATCGGGAGTTCCGCTGCCGCAAGCCTCTTTAGCCACGAAAAACCAATCGGAGCCCGTTCCGGCACCCTGCCGGAGGGGGAACCCATCACCGGAGGCCATCTTCATCATCCCGGCGGTCTCCATGACGAGGAGGGAGTAGTTCACCCTCGGGGCTGAGGGTATGTACCAGTAGCTATGTGTTTGATCTCTCTCTCTCGTGTTCTTGAGATGGCACGATCTTGATGTACCGCGAGCTTTATTAATATAGATGAATCATATGGAGGTTTCCCCTCTCTATCTTCTTGTGATGAATTGAGTTTTCCCTTTGAAGTTTTCTTATCGGATTGAGTCTTTAAGGGTTTGAGAACCCTTGATGTATGTCTTGCGATGGGATATCCGTGGTGACAATGGGATGTTCTATTGATCCACTTGATGTATGTTTTGGTGATCAACTTGCGGGTTCCGTGACCTTGGGAATCTATGCATAGGGGTTGGCACACGTTTTCGTCTTGACTCTCCAGTAGAAACTTTGGGGCACTCTTTGAAGTTCTTTGTGTTGGATTGAACATGATGAATCTGAAATTGTGTGATGCATATCGTATAATCAAGCCCATGGGTACTCGTGGTGACATTGGAGTATCTAGGTGACATTAGGGTTTTGGTTGATGTGTATCTTAAGGTGTTATTTTAGTACGAACTCTAGGGCTGTTCGTGACACTTATAGGGATAGCTCATAAGATTGATCGGAAAAGATAACTTTGAGGTGGTTTCGTACCCTACAATAATTTCTTCGTTTGTTCTCCGCTATTTGTGACTTTGGAGTGAACTCTTTGTCGCACGTGAGGGATTTACATATGATTCAACTATGTCAGTATTGTTGAGAGAACTTGCACTAGTGAAAGTATGAACCCTAGGCCTTGTTTTCAAGCATTGCAATACCGTTTTTGCTCACTTTTGTTACTTGCTACCTTGCTGTTTTTATATTTTCAGATTACAAAAACCTATATCTACCATCCATATTGCACTTGTATCACCATCTCTTCGCCAAACTAGTGCACCTATACAATTTACCATTGTATTGGGTGTGTTGGGGACACAAGAGACTCTTTGTTATTTGGTTGCAGGGTTGTTTGAGAGAGACCATCTTCATCCTACGCCTCCCACGGATTGATAAACCTTAGGTCATCCACTTGAGGGAAATTTGCTACTATCCTACAAAACTCTGCGCTTGGAGGCCCAACACGAGTCTACAAGAAGAAGGTTGCGTAGTAGATATCAAGCTCTTTTATAGCGTCGTTGCTGGGGAGGTAAGTGCTTGAAGGTATATCTTTAGATCTTGCAATTGAATCTTTTAGTTTCTTGTTTTATCACTAGTTTGGTTTTATAAAAGAAAACTACAAATAAATGGAGTTTAGGTTGCATCAATTGGTTTGTCTTTTTAATGTCTTTCGTGAAAATTATGGTAAGAAAAATTGTGCTCAATTGGTAGAGGAAGAATTTATGAAAATACTTAATGAGAATTCCTTGAATGATGAGCATGATTGCAATATTGCTAGTATGAATTCTCTGAATATCCATGATGCTAATGATATGCAAAGCCACAAGCTTGGGGATGCTATGTTTGATGAAGATGATATTTTTAGTCCCCCAAGTTTTGATGAGCAAATTTGTTATGATAATGACATGCCTACTATCTATGATGATTATGATGATGACACATATGCTATAAAGAGTGATAGTAATCATGAAACTTGTCATCATGATTTTAATATTAAAAGTGGTTATGTCAATCAAGTATCTTATGATAGTTATTTTGTTGAGTTTACTCCCACTATTAGCCATGAGAAGAAATTTTCTTGTGTGGAGAGTAGTAAAATTTCTATGCTTGTAGATCATGAAAAGAATGCTTTATGTGCTGGTTATATTGTGAAATTATTTCATGATGCTACTGAAAATTATTATGAGGGAGGAACATATGCTTGTAGGAATTGCAATAATATCAAGTTTCCTCTCTATGTGTTCAAAGTTTTGAAGTTATGCTTGTTTTGCCTTCCTATGCTAGTTGATTCTTGTTTCCATAAATTGTTTGATCACACAATCCCTATGCATAGGAAGTGGGTTAGACTTAAATATGCTTGTCATGAGATTCATGATGCTCTCTTACATGTTTCAATTCTTATCTTTTATGTGAGCATCATTGAAATCATCATGCCTAGCTAAAAGGCATTAAAGAAAAGCGCTTGTTGGGAGACAACTCAACAGTTATACTTTCTGTTTTTGTGTGTTCACATGATTAAGCTACTGTAGTAATCATGTTTTGTGCCTTTTATTTGAATAAAGTGCCAAGTAAAGCCTTTGGGATGACTCACAAGATGAGTAGAATTGATGCTGAACCAAAACAGAAACTTTTGACTCCATTACAGTAATTTTCATTTTTTACTGGAGCGTGATAATGATCTGAAATTTTTACAAAGTCTTCATATATGAATTATTCAGGTTTTCCTAATTTTTCAGAATTTTCACACACAGGGAAGTATGGTTACACTACAGATCTTCACAGACTGTTCTGTTTTTGACAGATTCTGTTTTGCATGCATAGTTTGCTTGTTTTAGTGTTTCCATAGCTTATATTTAGTGGTATAAATTATGGGAATGATAGAATACAGTAGGTATCATGTGGGAACAATTATGAATCTTGTCTTGACAGTACCTAAGTGAATTATCTTTATTTATTATACTAACCCATCTCACGAAGTTCCGTTAAGTTTTGTGTGATTGAAGTTTTCAAGTTTTGGGTGAGACACCGATATGAGGAGAATAAGGAGTGACAAGAACCTAAGATTGGGGATGAACAAGGCACCCCCAAGGTAATATCCAAGGAAGACTCAAGCACCTAAGCTTGGGGATGCCCCGGAAGGCATCCCCTCTTTCGTCTTCAACACTATCGGTATATCTTATTTGGAGCTATATTTTTATTTGTCACATTGTATTTGCTTTGCTTGGATCGTCATTATATTATTATTTTTTGTTAGGTGTTATTTATAATCTTGTTTTTCAATAAAAAGTTCCAAGAATTTCCTTAGGATGCTTGCATTGCATGTTTTGATGAGTGTGTGTAAAAACAGAAACTTTGGCTGTAGTGTTTGAATTTTCATATTTTACTGGAACGTGGAAAGTTTCTGAAATTTTTACACAGTATTTTCATATAAATTTTATAGCATGTCCTAAATTTTTATAATTTGTTGAGTTACAGAAGTACACTGATTTAATAGATTTCTACAGACTGTTCTGTTTGGACAGATTGCTGTCATACTTTCGTTATCTACTTATCCTATAGTTTCCATAGCCTATATTGGTAGATATAAATGGTGGAAATGATAGTAAACAGTAGATGATGTTTGAAAATTATTGTGCAACTTGTCTTGGCAGTACATGAAGTGTTGATTTGTTCTTATGTGTACTAACCTATCTCACGAGTTCTTTTCGAGTTTTGTGTGGATGAAGTTTTTGAGAATAGGTGAAACCATGATATGAGAGGATTGAACGAGATACAAAAGCTCAAGCTTGGGGATGCTCAAGGCATCCCTAATTAATATTTCAAGAAGTCTCAAGCATCTAAGCTTGGGGATGCTACGCATCCCACCTCTCTTCATCAACAGTTATCGGTTAGCCTATGTTGAGCCTAAATTTTTATTTGTTCACATGATGCGTCCTATTCTTGGAGTGCTATTTTGCTTTTGCTTGCTGTTTAATAAAATGCTTAAGATCTGAAATTCTTAGATGGGAGAGTCTTCACATAGTTATTTAAATTTTTGACTACTCATTGATCTTCATTTATATCTTTTTGGAGTAGTTTGTCATTCACTCTCATGCTTCACTTATATCCTTTGAGTAAATGGTTGAATGAATTGAATATCATAAATCTGAAATTAAATATGCTTCATATACTTATCCCATGGGGAGTAATGACTTCACACATAATAAGTATAGGTGGTAAAATTTATTGAAAGTTAGCAAACACCGCATTGGTCACTTGAACAATTCATGAAAGAATATTGAAGGAAGAGAGATTCCACATATAAATATACTATATTGGACATCTTCTATGGTTGTGAGCTCATTAATTATTTTCAAACTTGAGCAAATTAGTTAAAATTGGACAAGGAAGACAACGTAATGGTGTTGGAAACGACACCTATGGGATCGCATGGATCCCTTTACGGTTCGGCAGGGAGAAAGGCTTGCACAAAGAGCAGATCCAACGATCAACACGAGGGATTTTTACCCAGGTTTGGGCCACTGAGAAGCGTAAAACCCTACTCCTGCTTTAGTATATTGGATGTGTTTAAGCCCTGGTTCTAGGAGCGCTTGTCATGAACAAGCAGCTACACATGCAGAATGGGCCAGAAGAAGATCCTCCCTGTAGCTACGCCTTGGGCCTCCTTTTATACGTTCGAAGGGGTCACCAACAGTGGCGTATAGTGCATACATGAGGTGTAAAAGTAGCTACAGTGTTATCATACCTAACATTGACGGCTTAGGACAAATGCATTTAATGCTCCGTTGAGGTGTCCCATAGCTTCTTGGGGACGGAAAAAGGGGCCGTCCCATCAGCACTGCTTAAGCCCATCCACCATGGGCGCCTGACACGCACCCAGGAGGACAACAGCTAAAAGACAAGCTGGCTGCTGTACTGGAGTTATGACAGGGTAGTGAGGTCTTGCCGGGTGCGAGCCTTGCCGGGGCTGCGAGCCATCCCGGCAAGATCTTGACGGGGCTCCAGCCTTCGGTCTTCTGTCTTCTGAGTATTGTTTCAAATACTCGTTGATAATCTTGAGCTTGTACTTAGTTATCTCCTGGCAGACCTTGCCGCTGGTATGGCTTCGACTACCCGTGCACAAGTATGGGGTACTAAAGACCCAAACTTTAGTACACCGACAGGAGCCCCCGGGCCTAGGCCATACACGGTGCAAGGCGTTGTTGGGCTAGGCCCAAACAGTGCACGGGCACGCGTGGCAGAAATTTACTGTTGTAATCATTCCATTTACTACGTCCCCCACTACGCGCGTTGAATGCGCGACGTGGGAGATGTGGGCGGAGCGGCCGTTACCTTCCCCATAAAAAGGAATCCGCAGAGGCGCTGCTCATTTACCTCCTGTCTTTTCCAATCTAGGAACCGTCATCGTCTTCTTCCTTGAGCCCAAAACATAGCTTCTTCCACTCATCCATCGCCGCCACACCCTCCTCGTCCTCAGCCTCTGCTTCCGCAGCCACCATGCCGCCCAAAGCGAGCAAGGGCAAGGGGGTGAAAGCCGCCGTCCCGGAGAATGAGGTGGTGAAAATGCGGAATAAGCACGTCATCTTCACGTCGGTGCTCGATGCGAACGCCCTGAAGGATCAGTACCTATGCATGTGGGCGAAGGAGACGAAGGCTCATCCCGCTACTCTCGTGAGACCAGGTTCCTTCAAGGGAGGTCCAAATAAATTCCTTTTCTTTGTTGACTACTTTTACTGCGGGCTCTGCCCCCCTTTCTCTGATTTCTTCAATGACATCATGTACACATACGGCTTCCAACTCTTAGATTTTACGCCGAATGCCGTAACATGTATGTCAGTCTTCGCGCATCTTTGCGAAAACTTTGCCGGAGTAGTCCCCAGCACAGCCCTCTTCTGCCACTTCTTTGTTCACCGCATTCAAGCGGGCGAGGCCCTTTCCGGTTCTATCACTTGGATTCCAAGGTCATGGAACAAGGATACATACCTAGACGGGGCCTACCACGAGAAGTGGGAAGAATGGCGGGGCAAGTGGTGCTGGATTCAGGAGACAGAACCCCAGCCTTTCTGTGCGCCTCGACAGACATAGGTGGCGCGCGTCAACGATTGGAGCGCCCTCGATCCTCAGGATGAGAAGCTCACAATTGCGGTTACCAGAATTCATCGTCTCAAGGCTACCGGGCTCTCAATAGAGATGATCGACGCTGATTTCCTTCGCCGGCGTATCGCTCCCCTGATGAACAAAGGAAGACCAGCCTGGGAGTTTTGGAACGCGGCAGACATTATGCGGCTCCGCCCTGGCTTGAACAACAACCTGACGGTCATGCAGCACACAACCCTCTGTCACAAGCTGTTCAGGTCTGACGCCAGATTCGGGTTGCCGGCGGGCATCATTCCTCTGTGTCGCAACTCTGCTCTGACCCCCCTCATCTCCATAATGCCGGCGTGTAACGCTCACGACCCTGACAGGAATTGGGAAGTTCCATCTGCAGAGCAGGCACAGGAGTTCTTTGATAATTTATCGGAGAAGGCCATCCGGGAAGAAGCAGTCCTCATCCGCCCCACCCTTGAGGAAGAGGTGGCGTACATTGCCAGCAGAGCGGAAGAGGCTGATCTTGCCGCAGAGGCCGGCAGTTCTGGCTTCGTAGAAGAGGAAGCCAATGAAGAAGAGGTGGTGTCCTAAGGGAAACTAGCCGGGCAGGGCGAAGCTGCTGGAGAGCAGAGTGGCACATCTGCCGGGGGCCCATCTGCTGAAGACATCGCTAAGGAGGAACTGCACAAGGAGCCCTCAGCTCTCGAGCCGAGGAAGAGGCGTGCTCTTCGAAAAGTCACCTCTGGTGCCTCTGCCCGCCAGCCTTCCTCGAGCGGTGAAGCCTCCGGAAAAGGGGCTGCCGGCAAGGCTGCGCAGCAACCCGCCGCAGCTAAGCGCCCCAGGACCACTCCCTCATCTCCTCGCACGAGCGCCGCGGCGGAAGTCGACTTCAACATCTCTGCCTTCAGCTCGGAGGAAGAAGAGTAAGAGCCCCGTCACATCCTCTAACTTCTGAACTTCTGATTTTGTTTAACAGATTTGTTTTGCTTTGACTCGTTTCCGCAGAGATGACATAGAAACATTGGCTCAAAGGGTAGCGAAGAGGGCGAAGACCTTGACGGGTGATGAACCGCCGGCAAGCACCTCAGGTGCGCCAGAGCTATTTAACATCAGCCCGGAGCTCAGCCCACGACGCAGCCCTCAACACAGCCCCCGGCACAGCCCCCATCGTGAGTCTGTTACTCGCTTCCCACTGGCAAGTGCCGGGGTGTGTATCTTCACTGCTAACATCACCGGGCGTGTAGGAGTAGAGCGGCAACAAGGAGCACCAACGGGGGCCGTCCCTGATGCACCGCCTCCGTCAACTACACCGCCCAGAGATGAGTCTTCGGCAAGCGAGCTTTACCACGATGAAGAGGAGCCGGCAAGCACAGGCATCGGCAACCCTTCTCAGCAGCTCGACACAGGTAAACTGCTCGCCTCAGAGTACTTGTCATTTTGTCTTTCTTTTTGTCTTCTTGAACTTCCTCCTCAGCCATGTCTTGTTTGTTCTCTTGGCCCCCAGATCTTCCCTCGACGGAGCACATGGACGTTGATGCTGTTATCGAGGAGACCGCCAGGGATGTTGCCGCCGAGGCCGACAGGGTTGCAACTTAGGAGGCCGTCAAGAATGCTGCCGCCGAGGCCGCCAAAGCCGCGCAGGAAGAGGCCACCAAGAGGTCTGCTGAGTGGGCCGGCAAGGAGACCAGTGACCACACTGACGACATTCCTGCCGCAGGAGCGCCAGGCGCTACGCCGGCCACGGAGCCCCCAGCTACCGGTGAGATGACTGTTGAGGACCAGCCGTCAACATCCGAAGCCCCCTTGTCCAGCAAATACCTCAAGGTTGGCGACAATCTGTTCGTCAGCATTCCAGGCACGGCAAGCTCCCGGGTGCCAACTGAGGGGGAGATCTTTGACGAAGACGTCATCGCCGCTGCTGGGCTCGAGATCGTTGATGAGCCACGCACTAGCAGCAGCAAATCTGAAGAAGAGCAGCTCCTCCAAGCCATGAGCAGCAGCTTCCAAAAGCTCCAAGCGCTTCACCATGCCCGGAGAGAGAAACTGAACTCCAGGGCAGCAGTTGTCGAAGTAGCGGAAGCAGACCTCCAGAAGCGCATCGAGGAAACGCAAGCTTGGTATGCCGAAGCCTTTCAGGAGTTGAGGACGAGCCAAGAGCAGCTGAGCCAAAGCTGGAATGAGCTCCTCATGAAGCAGTCCGATGTTGAGAAAGCACGGGAGGAGGCCAAACAACGGGACACTGCAGAGGAAGCTCGCTTGACAGAGCTCCGTGTTGGACTTGATGCATATGCCGAGGACCTCGATGCTCGCGAGAAGGCGCTTGCCGACAAGCTTCGTGGCAAAGATGAAGAAATTGAAAAGCTTGTCGCACAGTGGACCCAGGAGCTGGAGCAAAAACACAAGGAGACGCTCAAAGCTCTAACTGCAGATCACGCCGGCAAGATGAAGGAGGCTGTCGATGCTGCCAAAGCCGCAGAGGCCGCCAAGAACTTGCTGGAGGAGAAGGTGAAGAAGCTGGAGGCGGATCTTGTGGACCACGGCAAGAAGATCTCGACGCTCGAAGCCGAGAGAGATAAGGCTCTCCATAGCTTGATGGAGATACAGATCACCATGTCCGAGAAGACCCAGCAGCTCACCTCAGCCAAAGAATCCATCGCTGATCTGGAGCTGAAGCTGACCACGCTGAAGGAGACTCTTGAGACCGCCAAGGCTCATGAAAGAACCCTGATCAAAGACCTCCAAAATGAGCGGGAGCTGCTCAAGAGCGCCGCCGCCGCACACAACGACTATGTGTCAGGTGTGCAGATCTGGACTGAAAAGCTCATCGATGTTGCGGAGAAGCTTGTCGCACAACTGTCCACCATGGGCCTGCAAGGCTTCAGGTATTCTTCTGACGACAGGGTGTCCACAAGCACCAAGGTGTCCATGTTCTTTGACTGTATGCTTGAAGCCCTGGAGCAGCTTCACTCTGACCGAACAACCCATCTGGCTAGCGAATCACGCAAGCTCTGCCAGGCTGTCCTCCGCCAGGTGCTCGTCAAAGTGGTGCACAAGAACCCCGGCATCAACCTCTCCAACGTCTTCGACCGCTTGCCGAAGGATGTGGACGTCAAGGCACTTGAGGAGCTTGTCGCGCCCATCGTTGACAAGGTAAGCCAAGTCAAGAGGGTTGAGGGCGATTGCCGGGATTAGCTGCTTCACTTCTTGTCGTCGCCATGATTCCATGTCCAAGACAATTCGTCTTATGTTAGAAACGCGGCAACTATTTATGTAATATAACTTGCTATGTTCTGGATGAATGCATGCTATTTCCCTTGTCTGATTTCTTTCTGTATGGTACTCGCCCTACGCTTTGTTGGAAACTTGCCGGTGCGCACAGCCTTGCCGCGAGCGCTAGGTGCGGGACTTTAGCAACCTGCTGGAAGTGCCGCCGCCGGCAAGATACCTTAGCGTTTCCAGTGCAGCCACTTAAGCTGTTGAGCGGACTCAAAACAGAGTAAGGACGCAACTGATCACGACAAGGTTCCCTTCCCGTGCAGGTTTTCCATACATAGGCCGAAACCGTTCAAGGAGAATAACTTTACAAAACAAGAAATTTATTCAAAGTTTCTGCAACTTAGCTTTTCGTTGCTGTATTTCTTCCGGCAAGATGTCAACCTTGAACGTCGCCTTGAACATCGCCTGTCGGTATCCATACCACCATCCCCCCCGGCAAACTTGCATGCGAGGGAACCTTCTGTCCTTTGAGAAATAGAAAGAACAGAAAATAGAGATATGGAACCTTGGCGGTTCGTTAATGCTTACCGGAAGCAAGTGTAAAACAATATCTTAGATAAGCATGCACATAAGTAAACATGAAAATCGACAAGAATTGCAAAATACTTGGGCTTTATTCAACTAAGCACAAGGTCTGCGCCTGGCTTTGTACAAAGGATTACATGCTTCATCGGCAAGACTTGTACAAAAGGTGGTTGCCGGGAGACCCGACAACCGCGCCTTATGGATAGAACTTACGAAGATGTTCGATATTCCAGGAGTTGCTCACTGAAACGCCATCTTCGGTCTCCAGGCGGACTGCGCCAGGCCTGGTGACTCGCACTACCCGATAAGGGCCTTCCCACTTCGGCGTGAACTTGTTGGAATTCTTGGCCGACTGAACGCGCCGAAGAACAAGGTCGCCTTCCTCAAGACTTCGGGCATGAACCTTGCGGCTATGGTAGCGGCGCAAGGCTTGCTGGTAGCGTGCAGCTCGCATAGCAGCCTGAAGACGATCTTCCTCAAGGAGCAACGCGTCATCTTGCCACAGCTGCTCTTACTCGAGCTCATCATAGGCGAGCACTCGAGGTGACCCGTATATGAGTTCCGTGGGGAGAACTGCTTCCGCCCCATATACTAGGGAGAAGGGTGTCTGGCCGGTGGCTCGATTTGGTGTCGTTCTGATTGACCAAAGAACTGCCGGCAACTCATCAATCCAGCGTCTTCCGCACTTGCGCAGCTTGTCGAAAGTTCTTGTCCTGAGACCTCGCAACACTTCAGCATTTGCCCTTTCCGCCTAGCCGTTGCTTCTTGGATGAGCAACAGAAGCAAAACAGATCTTGCCACCGCCGGCAACTCATCAATCCAGCGTCTTCCGCACTTGCGCAACTTGTCGAAAGTTCTTGTCCTGAGACCTCGCAACACTTCAGCATTTGCCCTTTCCGCCTGGCCATTGCTCCTTGGGTGAGCAACAGAAGCAAAACAGATCTTGCCGCCAAAGTCTTGGACATACTGCATGAAGGTGTGGCTCGTGAACTGTGTGCCGTTCTCGGTGATGATCCTGTTAGGCACACCAAAACGGCAAACTATTCCTTTGAAGAACTTGACGGCTGACTGTGATGTCACCTTTCTCACCGCTTCCACTTCTGGCCACTTTGTGAACTTGTCGATTGCGACGTACAAGTACTCAAAGCCCCCGGTAGCACGGGGAAAAGGGCCCAATATGTCAAGCCCCCAGACGAAAAATGGCCAGGAAAGAGGAATTGTTTGAAGAGCTTGAGCTGGTTGATGCAATTTCTTCGAATGGAACTGGCACGCTTCACACTTGGTTACTAGTGCAGTTGCATCCTGGAGAGCGGTGGGCCAAAAGAAACCTTGCCAGAATGCCTTACCAACAAGAGCTCTTGAGCCTATGTGGGAGCCACATATGCCTCCATAAATCTCTGCCAACAGCTCCAGTCCATCCTCCCGAGGAATGCACTTAAATTTCACACCGTTCGGTCTCTTTCTGTACAGAACGCTGTCCATGAACTGGTACATACTAGACTTACGGGCTACTTTTTCCGCTTCTTCCTGCTCTTCGGGGAGTTTTCCCGTCTGAAGGAAAAGGACGATGTGCTGTGCCCATGCTCGAGCCTGGGGCTCGACAACAGGGACTAAAGGCATGTCTTCTGCCGTGGGAGCGTTTGTCTCTACAGCAAAGGCTCGAGGCCCTGCCGGAACCTGTCGCTCCCCGGCAAGCTTGGCGGGAGCGTTTGTCTCTACGGTAAGAGCCTGAGGCCTTGCCGGAGCCTGTCGCTCACCGGCAAGCTTGGGGTCGTTCCCGACAACTTCTTTGCCAGCGGCCTCTGGGAGATCTGCCGGGAAATACTTGCCGGGACTCGACTTCCTTCTTTTCTCTTGTCCCATCGATGGTGCTATAGATGGTTGAGTCAATCGGAGCACAAAAGTTCCTGGTTCCACAGGTAACTTAAGGGCTGCGCGCTTTGACAAGTCATCAGCAATGCTGTTTTCCGCACGAGGAACGTGCTCCATTTCCAGACCGTCAAAACGCTCTTCCAATTTCCTCACTTCATCGACATAAGCCTCCATTTATGGACTTTGATAATCTTTGTTCACCTGGTTGACGACAAGCTGCGAATCACCTCTGACGATGAGTTTTCTAATTCCAAGGTCTGCCGCGATCCTGAGACCGGCAAGCAGCCCTTCATACTCTGCAGTGTTATTTGTTGATCTCTCCCGGGGAAAATGCATCTGAATCACGTATTTGAGGTGCTCTCCGGTGGGTGCGACAAGCAGCACGCCAGCACCGGCGCCTTGCACGCCAGCACCCCATCAAAATACATGATCCACTCTTGATTGGTTTCCTTGCCGGGGAGAGTTGTCTCTGGAATCTCTTCGTATGGTGTCGGGGTCCATTCTGCAATGAACTCCGCCAAAGCTCTGCTCTGAATGGTTGAAGTACTTTCAAACTTGAGACCAAAACTTGACAGTTCCAAAGCCCACTCCACAATCCTGCCGGTCGCATCTGGATTTCGCAAAATCCGCTGCAACGGAAAGCGAGTGACGATGGTGATCTCATGTGCCTGAAAGTAATGGCCCAGCTTCCTCGAGGCCATAAGCAGGCAGAAGAGCAGCTTCTGCACACCAGAAAATCTTGACCTAGCCCCCTGTAAAAGGGAGCTGACAAAATAAACTGGGCGCTGCACCATCTTCTTCTTCTATGTTGCTTTATTTGACTGCGCAGATCCCACTTGGTCAGCACCAGACTCTGCCGGGGAAGATCCCAGCTCGTCGCTTGGCAGTCTTGCCACTGCTGCTGCTTCTTCATCAAATTCTCTCTCTACCACTAACGCAGCACTCACCACTTGATTCGTTACCGCTAGATATAGCAGTAACGGCTCTTGTGGTTTTGGCGCGACTAGTACTGGCGGAGAGGAGAGGTACCACTTCAAATCCTGCAGCACTGCCTCTGCTTCCGGAGTCCATTTCATTGGACCTGCCTTTTTCAAGATTTTGAAAAAGGGTAGGGCGCGCTTGGCAGATTTTGAGATGAACCTACTCAAAGCAGCGACGTAGCCGGCAAGACGACGCACATCATTGACACGTCTTGGCGCTTCAATCTGCTCAATTGCCTTGATCTTGTCAGGATTTGCTTCAATTCCACGTTGAGATACAAAGAACCCAAGAAGCTTGCCAGACGGAACACCAAACACACACTTCTCAGGATTGAGCTTCAAATTGATCTTGCGCAGGTTTGCAAATGTCTCTTCTAAATCTTGAATAAGCGTTGCTTTGTCCTTGGTCTTGACCAATATATCATCCATATAAGCTTCCATATTTCTATGTAGCTGGGGCTCAAAACCAATCTGGACTGCTCTTGCAAATGTTGAACCAGCACTTTTCAACCCGAAAGGCATACGTAAAAAGCAATACGTACCACATGGGGTGATGAATGCGGTCTTCTCTTCATCTTCCATTGACATGAAGATCTGATGATACCCTGAATATGCATCAAGAAATGAAAGCAAATCGCAGCCGGCAGTGGAATCCACAATCTGGTCGATGCGCGGCAAGGGAAAAGGATCTTTTGGACAGGCTTTATTGATGTCTGTATAGTCAATACACAGCCTCCATTTTCCATTCGCCTTGCGCACTACAACTGGATTGGCCAACCATGTTGGATGAAGCACTCCTCTTACCAAACCTGCCGCTTCTAACTTCTTGATTTCTTCGGCAATAAATTGTTGTCGCTCCAAATCCTGCTTCCTGACCTTCTGCTTGACGGGCCGTGCATGTGGACAGACAACAAGGTGGTGCTCAATTACTTCCCTAGGAACGCCGGGGATATCAGATGGTTGCCATGCAAACACATCGATATTCGCCCCTAGGAAAGCAACGAGCGCGCTTTCCTATTTGTTATCGAGGGTGGAACTTATGGTGAAAGTTCCTCCCGTACCATCCTCCTTGGCAGGCACCTTCTTGGTCTCTGGTGGAGCTTCCTTGGACTTCTTGCTCTTGCCGGTGGAGCTCTCTGGCACATCCTCAACAGGAGCGCAGCACTCCGAGGAGGTGCGCTTGCCAGAGTGTGTGCGAGAGGTCTTTCCGGTCTTCTTCCCCCCGGGAGCTTCAGCGGCAGGAGCAAGTGCCTTGGCGGCAGATGCTGCAACTGCCTCCCGGGAAAGCTGGTCGGTGTAGATAAGCGCGTCTTTCTTGTCGGAGTTGACAGTGATGACGCTCATCGGCCTGGGCATTTTCAATACATTGTAGGCATAGTGTGATGCCACCATGAACTTAGACAGCGCTGGGCGGCCAAGGATCCCATTATATGGCAACGGAATCTTGGCGACGTCGAACACAATCTTCTCTGTCCTGAAATTCAGGTCACTACCAAATGGTACCGGTAATGTAATCTTTCCCTTGGGCTGACTCCTTCCTGGATTGACCCCTTGAAACGTGCTTGTTTCTTAGAGATCTTCATCAGGGATTTGCAGCCTCTTGATCACCTCAGGTGAGATCAAGTTCAAGCCGGCCCCACCGTCAACTAACATTTTTGTCACTTTGAGGTTGCGAATTGTTGGTGAAACCAACAATGGCAGATACCCAACCGCAGTTATGCGATCAGGGTGATCCTCAGCGTCGAAAATAATAGGCGTGTTGGACCACTTCAATGGCTTGCAGGCATCGACAGATGGCTCTGTCGCATTAATCTCGCGCGCCCACTGTTTAAGTTGGCGGCAGGAAGAATGCAACAAAGCGCCTCCGTCAACGCACATCATGTCTGTAGCTTTCTGGAATTCTTGCTCGCTGGACTCGTCGTCCTCTTCGTTGTCATCGTTACCCCCCTCTTGCTTGTCGCGGCCTCGAGCGGGCCTCTCCTTCTGTTGCTTGGCCTTGCCACGGCGACCTCCTCGGCCACCACATTTCTTGCCGGACCCCTCCGCACCGTCCTGGGCCTTCTCCTTATCCCGCCTTTCGTACTCAGCTTTCTGCTTCTCGACAAGCTGCTCAACCTGCCGGCAGTCTTGGAGATCATGGCCCTTGGTGCGATGGATCTTGCAGTACTGCTTGCCGGAGCCCTCTGGCTTGTTGGCAGCTGCCAAGGCCTGACAGGAGGCGCACCCGGCAACCTCCTTGCCGGGGTCGTCAACCTTGGCCTTCTTGGCGGTGCCAGGGTTGCCGGATCCCTAGACAGCAAGCATGGCCTTGCCCTTGCGCTTCCTATTACGTCGCCGGCCCTTCTTTGCCGGGGCGGCAGCGTCTTCATCTTTAGAGTCGACTCCTGCACCAGCATCTTTGCTGGGGAGTCTCCTCCCTTCTTCAGCTCGAGCACACTTATCGGCCAGAGCATAAAGCTCGACAACATCCCTGACATTGTTCATCGCCAGCTCTTCGCGCATCCTGCGGTTGCGCACGTTCTGATGGAACGCGCTGACAACGGCGGCAGGATGAACGTCCGGGATGTTGTGGTGTACGCGACTGAATCTCTGGATATACTTGCGCATGGTCTCGCCCTCTTTCTGGGGGATGAGATGCAAATCGCTTTCTTGGCCAGGAGCTTGGTGGCCTCCACTAAAGGCGCCAACAAACTCATGACACTGATCTACCCACGAAGAAATGGAATTCTCCGGCAGATGCGTCAACCACGATCTGACGTTGGGCTTAAGCACCAACAGGAAGTAGTTGGCGAGTATCTTGTCGTCGTGAGCCCCGGCAGCCTGCACCGCAATGATGTAGATGCTCAGGAACTCCGACGGGTGGGTCTTGCCGTCATATTTCTCCGGGACCTCTGGCTTGAACGTACGGGAATTGGGTCACTGGACTCGCCGCAGCTCACGGGTAAACGCTGGACAACCCACCTCATAGGGTAGATCGACAGGATACCCTGGCGCAGGCTTGTCCATAGTAGGCCCTGCGTGCTTATCAGATTGATAGTGCGCTTCCCACCGCCGCTCGATAGTAGTCCGGGCGTCTTCTTTGCCTCGTTCCCAAAGAACTTGACGTTGATCGCGACGAGTTCGTGGATCAGACGACGCCATTGAATCGTCCTCGCAGGCGTCGATCTGTCGAGTCTGCAGTTGCTATTGCCGCCGTGGAGGAGAGTGCACCGTGGTCGTAGCGCCTCCCGTCTTTTCGCCAGCGACACGCGTCGGCTCGATGGATTGCCGCCATGAAGGCTCCGCCTGCTGCGGTCTATCATCGTTGGCGAGGTTGACGAGGCTTTGAATAGCAGCTCTCCACTCGTCGAGCTTGTCCACAGCAGGTGGAAAATTCAGGAGCAGCTATGCTCGCGCAAGTGCTTCTGCTGGTGTAGGCGGCGGCGACAGGTGCGAAGAACGTGAGGTGCTCTGACTCCTGACCGTGTTATAAGTAGCTCCATCACGGTCCCGCGACCGCGCGCCGCTTCCACCAACATGTTGGCGTGCATGCTGGTCCGGCGCATCTCGAGGGTGATGCTCAGGAGACTTTCCGGGGGGACGCCTAGTACCACCAACGTCGCGGCACTGTTCATTGCGCGCGACCTGAGAAGGCCATGGCGCGTGCGCCGGCGTGGGTGTCTTAGAAGGTGCCCTTCCATCCTTGGAATTCGCTACGCCGCTCGCGGGCAGCACAACTCTGTCCCTGTATCTAGGGGCGCGCGGGTGGCCGTCGCCGCTGCGAACGACGGCGCTCGCTTGGCTTTGACACACCAGAACGTCGTGGAGGCTCAGAACCTCCGCCTCCTCCGCCCACGTCCACAGCATCACCCGTCTGTGTGGCTACAGGCGCAGCGGACGCGGATGGACCAACCGCCGTGAAACCCTTCTTCTTGGGGGCTGTCGGTGTCAAAACCGGCGGATCTCGGGTAGGGGGTCCCGAACTATGATGCTTGGATCGATGGTAACAGGAGACGAAGGGGACAAGGTTTTACCCAGGTTCGGGCCCTCCTATGGAGGTAATACCCTACGTCCTGCTTGATTGTATTGATTGTATAGAGATTACAGAGTGATCTACCACGAGATCGTATGACTAAAACCCTAGATGAGTTCTCTCTCCCAATGATCTAAAACCCTCCGTCTTATATAGACGCCGGGGGTGCCTAGGGTTTACACATGCTCGGTTACACGTCGAGGGGATAAACATGCCTATTCTACTTTAAACGTGGAGCACATGCCAAGCTTCTAGAAACTTCCCTTCTGGAGTCCGGTCCTTCGAGTGATCCAGTGTCCGGCGAATGGCCCATGTAGTCCGGCCCATATTAGATAGGCCGGCCTCCCGAGGACCCCCCAGTCCAGGACTCCCTCAGTAGCCCCCGGACTAGCCTCCAACGCCGATGTGTATCCGAAGAATCTTGAACAGAGAAGTCTTCGGCTTGCGAGGCGAGTCCCTCTTCCCCTGATTGTTCGGCATCCGACCTGTGATCGGCGAAATCCCAAACGTTGCGGGATTGCCAAGTCCATTGCAATAATGCTTCTCGAACCTCGCGCATTGCGAGGAGATGAATGGTTTAGCAGTTCTTTTACAGAGCTGCCCCCCTCTGAAAAGGGGTACCATCTATTTAATTAAACTGGATCGCGATCACATCTTCACCTTTCCCCTTCAGACGAAACCCCCAGCAAAAATACCTCTACCAAAAGAAAATGGCGAGCGCCCCTGGTTCTTCTTCGGATCCTTATGGATCTCGCCCAGGGGATTGGAGAAGCTGTTCCGTGTCAACTCTTCGTCTTCGCCAACTAGAGACCCAAGGGTATCTCCCTTCCTCAGATCTGACGACCGTCCATGCCGGCTTGAATTCATTCAACGGCGTGGTCCTTGCGGAGAACTTCCCCCATCCACAAAAGGGAGAGCACGTGTGCTTCGTCCCGTTCCTCCTGCGAGGGCTCGGATTTCCCATCCACCCATTCTTGAGAGGGTTATTGGCATTCTACAGGATCCAGCTCCATCACCTTACCCCAGGGTCTATCCTTCACATCTCAGGCTTCGTGGCCCTCTGCGAGATGTTCCTGGGGTGCGAGGCACATTTCGAATTGTGGAGGAAGTATTTTTGCCTTGTCCCACGTACAAGGGACGGGACAATTTTTGAAGTTACCGGAGCCGAAGTATGCCGCATAGCGGGGACGGGTTACCCCGTAGGAACCCCGAAGGAATTTGAAATGTGGACCTCGGAGTGGTTTTACATTGAAGACGTTCCATTGTTCGATCCAACTCGGCGGGGCTTGCCCGAATACTCCGATGCCTTTCCGAAGAAAAGGTACAACTGGCGTCCGAAGAGCTTGCCCCAAGAGGAAAGTGCCGAGGTGCTGCGTTTATCGACCCATGTGAGGCTATTGGCCCATCACAAGCTGACCATGATTGACGTCATGGCCGCCGTCCTCACTCGATGCGTCCAACCTCTTCAGCAGAGGGTACATCCTTTGTGGCGCTATAACGGGACAAGCGACACTACTCGCTCCCGAAGACTAGGTCCTGCCAATCAAACAGCATTAGCCGCCGCACTTGCCGATCTATTCAAGGGGGAGCAAGAGGACTTTGTTCAGCGGTCATCAAAGGACGGATATTCTTGCCACAATCCCATCGAATGGGTGAGCCTTTATACCTACTGTAATTATAGTTCGGTTTTTCCATTATGTCTCTTTCTGACCGAAGCCGTCAAACTTTATGCAAACAGGAATGGAGGAGCTTCATCGAGACAGTCAATTGTCCGGCTCCTCAACCCGAAGACTATGCCCGTGAGGACGATCCGGGCTATCACGAAGACCCGGACCTATCAATCGAATTCGAAGGCGGGGTTTTCTACCAGGAGGGCCTTGATTATGCCAAAGTGGCCATCGTTGCTGACTACCCTGGATCTTTTCCTTCCCCCGCCGTAAACAAGAAGAAAAAGAAGAAGACGTCCCACAAGAGACAAGTGTCCACCAGTGACCCTGACATACCGGTTCCTATCGTCAAACGCCATAGATCTGCGTGACTTACACCGGCCGCAGCGACACTGGCCGAATCGGGAAGTAATAAGGATCAGGCAGATAGGCCGGTCACAGGGGCAAGCGCACCAGCGAGCTCATCCCAAAGGTATTTCGCTTGATCACACGATTTAACACCATGATTTGATAAAGCTCGTCGAAAGATAATTCCGCCGAAATATTCAGGCAAGTGGTTCGGCCGTCTCCTGCCGAGGACGCCGTAAAGACATCCATCGGTGCCCAAGGTTCAGGGCCTTCCGCCCATGTTGATCCTGTTGCCGGAGCTTCCACCGCCAATCCCGCCCCAGCCGATTCGAGCGATGCCATATCGGTCACCAAATCAGAGGTTGGGAGCGCTATGCGTCATCGGCAGCGACGTAAAGTCCTGCAACATCCAGCCTTTTCCGAACAAGAATTCGGCGCTCTACGCACGGCGGATGCATACCTTGGGGCCACCCGAACTGGGTTCGGTGAAGCTATAAAGTTGATATCGTCCAGCTTGCAGGTGAGTTGTTGGTTATTTAAAATCTGAACACGCATGTAAACCCAGTAGCCCCCGAGCCTTAACTTGGTCGGCACAACCGAATTAAGGATCCCTTTCTGCAAATGCAGGCCTCTAAGCAACAGTGCGAGCAACTGGCCAAGGAACTTAAAGACAGCCAAACACAGGTCGAATCTGTGAAGGCTGAGCTAGAGCAAGTGAAGAGCTTTACTCGGGAGGCACACGGTGAGTGCATATATTAGCCGAATATATAACATGTTCCCATGCTTACGCGAGGGTACTATGTAGTAGCTGAATCAATAGGGCAATTACAAAAAGATTTGGATGTAGCCCGAGAATCTCAGCGGTACGCCGAGTCCCAGCATGAAGCTGGAGGTCGCGTTATGACGCGACGCATTGAAGAGAAGAACCGCTTCAAAGAGGAGAACCAGAAGCAAGCCGAGGAAATTGAAAGCTTGAAGGCTCAATTGGCCCAGGTCCAGGGAGAGAACCAAATCTTACAGAGGGGCATGTATGGTGAGCGTGATTCTAACATCAGAAGGTAATTTTTCCTTTATGGATGTAATATAACTTGTATGCCATAACTCATGTGTAGGTCTCCTGACCGGGCATTCCGAAGAAGAGATCGGATCTTACCAGGGAAACTTGCTAAAGGATCTAACCGCCTTGCACGAGCGGGCTCGGAAGGTCATAAAGGGCATGGTAAAAGCACTGTGGCCCACTGAGCAGCCTTCCGAGGGGATGACCGAGCTAGTCGATCGTTTCAAGGGAGCACGAGCTAGGTTCGAGCTGTGGAAGACATCGGCATGCCGGGAGGGAGCGAGGGAGGCGTGGGCGATGATCAAGACCCGCTATACCGGACTTGATCCCGAGCATATGGCTCAGGTTGGGCCAGTGGGGGTAGATGGACAAGAAATTCCGCTCCACCTGGTTTATGACCAGGTAATGCCTGCCGCCCGATTGTCACAACATGACTGCTCCCTGGACACTGTAATCGATAATCTCGATCAACAGCCGGGTATATGATTGTATGTAGCTGTGTACTATCAATCAAAGATTTGCTCCGCTGTGTTGTAAACTTTGTCTTAATCGGCCATCGGCTTTAGCCTCCCGTGCTAGAAGCTTGGGAGTGTTCCGCTGAAAGTATCACCATGGTAAAAGCACTGAACCAGGCAATCCGGCCATGTGGTGCGAACAGACAGAAAGCACGCAGGGAGATATGTTATATTACTATTTAGCATAAGAAACATCTTCTGAAGAAAATAGTACCTCTACCGATACCTTTCGTCAGGTTGCTACGTAAGGCGTAGGATGTAGCCCGTACATTGATAGTATATGGCTAAGGGTGATTGTAAGAAGACAAGACCCTGGTAATGGTCATGACGACCATAGTGTTACAAATTATTTCCGTCGGGGCCGATCAATTGTCTACGCAAGATAGCTAGCTTTTGGCTTCACCCGTCTGAGGCACGTGTCCGGATGACCCGGTCGTGACAATCGCAGAGGTGCTCCCTTTACCCTCTAGCCGAACAATCGGGAACGTAGAGGGTAACCACAGGAGCGAGGCAACCCAGCTTGGCGAATCTTAGTTCGAATTGATGCATACGATGGCTTGAAAACGACAAGCAAAACGGGCACCCACAATGAGTGTGAACAAGTGCGGAGAATATAAAATCATTGGCTTCGGAAAGGAAGCCCCCAGGTGTTGTGTTCGGATTTAACACTTGAAGGTGTAAAACGAAAAGTCTTATAACGAGATTGAATGAGCCGAACACAGAGTTGGGATAGAAAGGGTGCAAACCTGCCAAACATTAGTGCGAAAGGAGAATTGGAAAATAAAAAGGAAAACACGAAGGAAGAAACATAAAGTAAGGAGTGCGACGACACCGGTTTATCCGTAGTAGCGCCGAAGACGAGCTGCGTTCCATGGGTTTGGTTCGAGGCGGTGATCCGACGGGTTCCGAAGACGATAAGCCCCTCCCGTGAGCACTTCGTCGATTATGAAGGGGCCTTCCCATTTGGGCTTGAGTTTATGCTTCTGCTTCTCCGGGAGTCGTACGACTAATTCGCCTACGTTGGATGCTTGCGCCCTCACCTCTCTGCTCTTGTAACGCCGGGCCTGCTGCTGATAAAAAGTGGAACGGGCCCGAGCTATGTCTCACTCTTCCTCCAAGGCGTCCAAGTCATCCCGCCGATCTAACTCGGTCTCTCTTTCCTTGTACATGCGTACTCTTGGCGCATCGTGAATGATATCACAAGGAAGGACCACTTCGGCCCCGTAGACCATAAAGAACGGGGTGTAACCCGTTGATCTATTCGGGGTGGTGCGCAAGCCCCATAGTACGGAGTCCAGCTCCTCAACCCACTGACAATCGGATTCTTGCAGAGACCGGACCAAACGCGGCTTGATGCCGCTCATTATGAGGCCGTTTGCTCGTTCAACTTGTCCATTAGTCTGCGGGTGATAAACCGAGGCGTAATCGAGCTTGATGCCCATCTTTGTACACCAGTCTTTGACTTCCTGAGCGGTGAAATTGGATCCGTTATCAGTTATTATACTGTGCGGGACACCGTAACGGTGTATCACGCCGGATATAAAGTCGATTATTGGTCCGGATTTGGCTGACTTGACGGGTTTAGCCTCGATCCATTTGGTGAACTTGTCGACCATAACCAACAAGTATTTATTTTTCTTAGTCCCCCCTTTAAGTGGTCCGACCATGTCTAGCCCCCAGACCGCGAAAGGCCAAGTGATCGGAATAGTCCGAAGAGCTGTTGGGGGCATGTGACTTTGGTTTGCGAAAAGTTGACACCCTACGCAATATTTGACAAGTGACTGGGCGTCCGCCCGAGCTATGGGCCAAAAGAACCCCGCCCGGAAGGCCTTGCTTACTAAGGCTCTTGCTGCGGCATGATGACCGCCCATCCCTGCGTGTACTTCGGCGAGAAGCTCCCGCCCCTCTTCCTCAGATATGCACCGCTGTAGTACTCCAGTAGTGCTCTTTTTATATAACTCTCCTTCGTGTACCTTAAAGGCTTTGGAGCGCCGGACTATACGTCGGGCCTCCGTTTGATCATCGGGGAGTTCCTTACGAAGGAGGTAGGCGAGGAAGGGTTCGGTCCAAGGAGCGATTACTGCCATGACCTCGTGGGCCGAGGGCGTTTCGTTCATTACGGAGCCGCCGATAATTCTGTCGTCTGGTTCGTCAACAGGGGGAACAACCGTGTGTGCGCTTGAGAGATCGGCGCCCGCTTGATCGTCCTGCCAAACCACGGATGGCTTAAAGAGCCGTTCCAGGAAAGTGTTCGGCGGGACAGGGTCGCGTTTGGCTCCTAAACGTGCCAGTGTGTCAGTGGCTTGGTTGTCGTCTCGAGCGACGTGGTGGAACTCCAGCCCCTCGAACCGTGCGGATATTTTGAGGACAGCGTTTCGATATGCCGCCATCTTCGGATTTTTGGCGTCGAACTCACCGTTTACTTGAGAGATGGCCAGATTAGAATCTCCTCGTACCTCCAGCCGCTGTATGCCCATTGAAGCTGCCATCCGAAGACCGTGTAGAAGGGCTTCGTATTCGGCTGCATTGTTGGAGTCGGCATACATGATCTGGAGCACGTATCGGACGTTGTCACCTGTGGGGGATGTGAGAACGACTCCAGCCCCCAGTCCGGCCAAGGTTTTGGATCCATCAAAGTACATCGTCCAATGTGAGTATGTACTGTATTCCCTGGGGAGTTCGGCTTCTGTCCATTCGGCAAGGAAATCCGCTAATACCTGAGATTTAATAGCTCGGCGCGGTTTGTATGTGATCTCGAAACGAAGGAGCTCAATCGCCCATTTGGCTATACGGCCTGTGGCGTCCCTGTTATTGATTATATCATTCAGGGGTACTTCCGATGCCACCGTGACCGAACACTCTTGGAAGTAATGTCTTAATTTACGTGATGCCATAAATACCGTATAGGCTATCTTCTGGTAGTGCGGGTATCTTGACTTGCATTGCGTTAGCACGTCTGACACATAATAGACCGGCTTCTGTACCTGGAATTTGTGCCCCTCCTCCTCTCGTTCGACGACGAGCACTGCGCTGACAACTTGGTTGGTGGCCGATATGTATAACAACATGGGCTCACCCGCGCTTGGTGCTGTGAGTATGGGGTTACTTGCCAGCAGTGTCTTGATATCTTCTAACGCAGCCTTTGCTTCGTCGGTCCATTCAAAAGTCTTGGTCCGTTTCAGCAATTTGTACAGCGGTAAAGCTTTTTCACCGAGGCGGGAGATAAAGCGGCTTAATGCCGCCACGCAACCCGCCAATCTTTGCACATGCTTTTAGCTCTGTGGGGATTGCAAGTTCTGACAAGGCGCGGATCTTGGCCGGATTCGCTTCTATTCCTCTATGGGAAACGATGAATCCGAGCAACTTACCAGCGGGAACTCCGAAGGCACACTTCTCCGGATTGAGCCGAATATCATATTCGCGTAGGCTTGCAAAGGTTTGCCTTAGGTCGTCGATTAAATTGCTAACGTGTTTGGTTTTGATGACCACGTCGTCCACGTATGCTTCGACTGTTTTGCCGATCTGTTTCTCAAGACAGGTCTGGATCATGCGCTGGTATGTAGCCCCAGCGTTTTTAGCCCGAAAGGCATTGTGTTAAAGCAGAACGGCCCGTAGGGTGTGATGAATGCGGTTGCCGCTTGATCGGATTCCTTCATTTTAATCTGATGGTATCCGGAATAAGCGTCGAGGAAACACAGCGAGTCGTGTCCGGCTGTGGCATCAATGATCTGGTCTATTCGTGGTAGAGGGAAAGGGTCCTTGGGGCAGGCCTTGATGAGGTCTTTAAAGTCGACGCATAGCCGCCAGGATTTGTCTTTCTTTGGTACCATCACCAGGTTTGCCAGCCATTTGGGGTGCTTAATGTCCCGAATGAATCCGGCCTCTAGCAATTTAGCTAATTCTTCACCCATAGCTTGTCGTTTGGGCTCGGAGAAACGGCGGAGAGTCTGTTTGACGGGCTTAAAACCTTCCATGATGTTCAGACTGTGTTCTGCCAATCGTCGTGGGATGCCAGGCATATCGGAAGGATGCCAGGCGAATATATCCCAATTTTCTTGTAAGAATGCTCGCAGCGCCTCCTCCGTGGTAGGGTCGAGCTGTGCTCCGATGGACGCTGTCTTGTTAGGGTCCGTCGGGTGCACTTGAACTTTAATGATTTCTTTTGCTGGCTTGAAGGACGTGGATTTGGGCCTCTTGCTGAGGATCACGTCGTCTTTGTCTACCGTTGACCGGAGTGCGGTCAGCTCTTCTGCAGCAAAGGTCTCAGCTAGGGCCTCGAGGGCGAGTGCTGCTGTTTTGTTTTCGGCCCGTAGGGCTATATTCGGATCACCAGCTATTGTGATTACTCCGTTTGGTCCTGGCATTTTAAGTTTCATATACCCGTAATGTGGTATAGCCTGGAATTTTGTGAAGGCTTCACGTCCCAGAAGGGCGTGATAGCCACTGGGGAAGGGCACGATGTGGAAGAGGAGCTCTTCCGATCGGTAGTTGTCGGGCGTGCCGAACACTACGTCCAGGGTAATACATCCTGAGCAGCGTGCCTCCTTCCCTGGGATTATTCCCCGAAAGGTTGTGTTGCTATGCTCGATCCGAGATCAGTCGAATTGCATTTTTTCTAGCGTGTCTTCATAAATTAGGTTTAGACCACTGCCGCCGTCCATTAGCACTTTGTGTAACCGGAAGCCGTCGATGACGGGGTTCAGGACTAGTGCAGCTGGTGAATGGTCGGGACGAATGGCTGGTCGATCAGCATCTCCAAAGGTGATGGGTGTATCTGCCCATACACTTGTTGCAGCCACGTGGTACACCTGTCCAATTTCTTTAAGGGCTCTCTTCCTTTTGTTCCTCGAAGGGAACGTTTCGTAGATCGTCAGGACTTCGGTGTGATGTTCCGATGAGTCTGCGGGGCGCCCTCTGGGCGGTGACACCTTGAGGATGGCCTCGCCATTTTTTGCGATATGTCTGACGACCCAGCAAGTTCTAAAACTGTGGGTTGGAGCTGTGTTTAGTAATACGGAGTGTATAGGGCAAGGTTTGTCCAATAGTCCGTCCAGGACAGTACTGACCCCAGGAAGGGATCTGTTTCTCTTTTTGGCGGGCTGAGTTTGGGCTGTTCGGTTCGGGGGTATCCTCTTTTGCCGATCTCCTCTAAGGTATTCGGCAGAGGTTTGGTCCGAAAATAGCCGCTCTGCTTGCCAAGCACTTTCCATGGCACAATACTTCTGTACCAAGATGGATAGCTCGGAAAGGTCAGTTATGTGCCGCTGTGCCAGGGCGTTGAGGATTCCCTCGTTGTGGCAATTACGTTTGAAGGTTGCCATTATATCTGTGTCGCTGAGGCCACGCACGTTGTGTCGTGCGAGGAGTAGTCTGGCCCAATAATGATGGACCGACTCCCCTGGCAAATGCGCAATGTCCGGTGGATTCGAACGATTGGGCTCTGATGCGATGATCGGGTCATCGGCTTGGGAGGTGGGTGGGAGAAAAGGTAGTCCCTCACCAAGATGGGAGTCCGGGACTATAAGTTCCGAACTGCGGGATAGGTCGGGGGCCGACACCGGACTATTGCTGGAGCCAGTGACTGGGTCACGGGCAAGATCTTGGTGGTCGGAAATTGAGGTGTAGACCGTTTTTAGTTCCGATAGCTGGGAGGTCGAACCCTCCGCCGGACACTCGACGGTGGCGACGAGGTGGGTGACCGTGGGGACGTAAATTTCCCTGTCATCGGGTTTAAGCCCGAGCCTGTCATAGACCGGGATCTGGTCATCGGCCATTCGCATAGTCTCCATCCGATTGAACAACTCGTTGAGAAACGAGGCGATGGTGGGATGCGTGTCACCAAAGCGAGTGGGGTCGGTATGCGGCGTCGCTGTTCTAGAGTCGCGCGAGGGCGTTCTTGGATCCTGTTCAGATCCATCCCGACCCGCACGAAGTCCGATCTGAGAGCAGACCGGGGCTGGGTCGTCGTTGATTTTTATCGACGAGATCCGATCTAAGGCTTTGTCGAGAATCGAGAGCTCGATCGGACCGATCTGCCCGGAGCTTCCGGAGTTAGCCTCTGATGCATCTGTGTAGGGAGTGTGTTCGGCAAGAACGGGTGTTCGGCTGTCGGGCGCTATGACCTAATCCGAACTTAAGATCAGGCCTCCACCAGGGCAGATCCCATAGGCGGAGCCGGAAGATGGATCCGAGGTTAAAGCCTCAGGGTCATCGGGCATGACAGGCGAGACTGCAAGCCCGGTTAGTGATAGATCGCCGCGGGAGTCTACGGAGAACTCTAAGTTCCCGAATCTGACCTCCTGATCAGGGGCGAAACTTTCGACATGGCCAAGGCAGCCGGTCGGGTCTACGTGCAGCACTATGCTGCCAAAGGCGAAGATCTGTCCAGGGGCAAAAGTCCCTGTGTTGCGGACCTCTTCGTTAACGACTAGGCGAACCATTGATTCCTTCTGGCGATCACAGTGGAACTCTCAATGAAAGCACCAATGTCGGTGTCAAAACTGGTGGATCTCGGGTAGGGGGTCCCGAACTATGATGCTTGGATCGATGGTAACAGGAGACGAAGGGGACAAGGTTTTACCCAGGTTCGGGCCCTCCTATGGAGGTAATACCCTACGTCCTGCTTGATTGTATTGATTGTATAGAGATTACAGAGTGATCTACCACGAGATCGTATGACTAAAACCCTAGATGAGTTCTCTCTCCCAATGATCTAAAACGCTCCGGCTTATATAGACGTCGGGGGTGCCTAGGGTTTACACATGGTTGGTTACACGTCGAGGGGATAAACATGCCTATTCTACTTTAAACGTGGAGCACACGCCAAGCTTCTAGAAACTTCCCTTCTGGAGTCCGGTCCTTCGAGTGATCCAGTGTCCGGCGAATGGCCCATGTAGTCCAGCCCATATTAGATAGGCCGGCCTCCCGAGGACCCCCTAGTCCAGGACTCCCTCAGGGGCCATTGCGATGAAGCTGATGAAGAAACTGGCGCGCTGATCACCAGATCAGGTTCACGCAACCTTCCCCCCTACCTGGCGCGCCAAAGATGTCGGAAACAACACCTATGGGATTGCGTGGATCCCTTTACGGTTCGGCAGGGAGAAAGGCTTGCACAAAGAGCAGATCCAACGATCAACACGAGGGATTTTTACCCAAGTTCGGGCCGCTGAGAAGCGTAAAACCCTACTCCTGCTTTAGTATATTGGATGTGTTTAAGCCCTGGTTCTAGGAGCGCTTGTCATGCACAGTACACAGCAGCTACACATGCAGAATGGGCCAGAAGAAGATCCTCCCTGTAGCTACGCCTTGTGCCTCCTTTTATACGTTCGAAGGGGTCACCAACAGTGGCGTATAGTGCATACGTGAGGTGTAAAAGTAGCTACAGTGTTATCATACCTAACACTGACGGCTTAGGACAAATGCATTTCATGCTCCGTTGAGGTGTCCCTTAGCTTCTTGGGGACGGAAAAAGGGACCGTCCCATCTACACCGCTTAAGCCCATCCACCGCAGGAGCCTGACACGCACCCAGGAGGACAACAGCTAAAAGACAAGCTGGCTGCTGTACTGCAGTGATGACAGGGTAGCGAGGTCTTGCGGGGTGCGAGCCTTGCCGGGGCTGCGAGCCATCCCGACAAGATCTTGCCGGGGCTCCAGCCTTCGGTCTTCTGTCTTCTGAGTATTGTTTCAAATACTCCTTGATAATCTTGAGCTTGTACTTAGTTATCTCCTGGCAGACCTTGCCGCTGGTATGGCTTCGACTGCCTGTGCACAAGTATGGGGTACTAAAGACCCAAACTTTAGTACACCGACAAATGAGTTATGTTTGGGTATATTTGTATAGAAGTTATATTGTTATGGATCCTCCAACATGTAGTGCTTGCTTCCACCTCATACTAGCCAAAACTTCCGCACCAAGTAGAAATACTACTTCTGCATCCAAACACCCTTAAACCCAAAGTTGTTCCATATGAGTCCACCATACCTACCTATATGCGGTATTTACCTGCCGTTCCAAGTAAATTTGCATGTGCCAAACTCTAAAACTTCAAATAATATTCTGTTTTGTATGCCCGAATTGCTCATATAGTGACTAGGGGCTGTCAGTATCTTCCATGCTAGGTGGGTTATTCTCACGATATGTGTTGATTCACTATCATTCACGAGAAAGTGGCTGGTATTCGGGATGCCCAGTTCCATGCTCAAAAATCAAATCAAAATATAATGAAACAAAACTCCCCCAGGATTGTTGTTTGTATGGACGGTACCCGTGGATTTGGCTCGCCGTGGAGTGTGATTGATTGGTGGAGGGGGAGTAAAAACTTTACCATTCTGTTTGGGAACTGCCTATAATGTATCTAGCATGGAAGATACCGAGATCTCTCGGTTGTTATGTTGATAATGAAAGCATACCGCTCAAAATTATTATTCATCCCTGTTTTAAAAGCTCGAGCTCTGGCACCTCTGCAAATCAATGCTTCCCTCTGCGAAGGGCCTATCTTTTACTTTCTAGTACTTACCTTTATGCAAGAGTCATGGTGATCTTCACCACTTCCTATATTTCGCCTTTTTCTCTTGGCAAGTGTCATGTGTTGGGGAATGATCTAGACATATATATCCACACAAATATATTTGATCATGAATTATTATTGTTGACAATTATCAATATGATAAATAAGTTGGGAGGCGAAACAATAAGCCCCTATCTTCATCTGTGTTCGATGGATGCTATTTGTTCTAAAAATATGCTTTGAGTGTCAATAATCATGGAAGACTATATGATAGTTGAGTATGTGGAATTTGCTAAATCAAAGCTCATACATAGACCCTTCCTGAAAATAAGATGAATTGCAATTGTTGATGACTAGGAATATGGTTTGTTAGTTTTCAAGAAACTTTCTGGTCTATACTTTAACATGTGAATAGCTTGTTACTTGATCATGAGAAGTTTTATGAGATGAGCTACTGTTTATGGTTTATATCGATGCTAGAAAAAGTGATTGGAATTATCATTGATCAAACTTGTGCACTTCCTAGCATACACACTTCATAAATTATTTCTTTTATCATTCACCTACTCGAGGACGAGCAGGAATTAAGCTTGGGGATGCTGATACGTCTCCAACGTATCTATAATTTATGAAGTATTCATGCCATGTTTACCATAATTCTATATGATTTTGGTATGATTTTATTAGAACTAACCCGGACTCACGCTGTTTTCAGCAGAACTACCATGGTGTCGTTTTTTGTGCAGAAATAAAAGTTCTCGGAATGGGCTAAAAATTTACGGTGATTTTTTATGGACCAAAAGAGACCCCTGAAGCACCGAAGCTGGGCCAGGAAGTGACCGAGGAGGCCACAAGCCAGGAGGGCGCGCCCTACCCCCCGGGAGGGCGCTCCTAGCTTGTGGACTCCTCGAGCACCCCCTTGACGTGAGACTGACGCCAAAAATTCCTATAAATACCAAAAACCCCAGAAAGAAACCTAGATCGGGAGTTCCGCCGCCGCAAGCCTCTGTAGCCACGAAAAACCAATCGGGAGCCCGTTCCGGCACCCTGCCGGAGGAGGGGCAACCCATCACCGAAGGCTATCTTCATCATCCCGGCGGTCTCCATGACGAGGAGAGATTAGTTCACCCTCGGGGCTGAGGGTATGTACCAGTAGCTATGTGTTTGATCTCTCTCTCTCGTGTTCTTGAGATGGCACGATCTTGATGTACCACGAGCTTTATTAATATTGATGAATCATATGGATTTTTCCCCTCTCTATCTTCTTGTGATGAATTGAGTTTTCCCTTTGAAGTTTTCTTCTCGGATTGAGTCTTTAAGGGTTTGAGAACACTTGATGTATGTCTTGCGATGGGATATCCGTGGTGACAATGGGATGTTCTATTGATCCACTTGATGTATGTTTTGGTGATCAACTTGCGGGTTCCGTGACCTTGGGAATCTATGCATAGGGGTTGGCACACGTTTTCGTCTTGACTCTCCGGTAGAAACTTTGGGGCACTCTTTGAAGTTCTTTGTGTTGGATTGAACATGATGAATCTGAAATTGTGTGATGCATATCGTATAATCAAGCCCATGGGTACTCGTGGTGACATTGGAGTATCTAGGTGACATTAGGGTTTTGGTTGATGTGTATCTTAAAATGTTATTTTAGTACGAACTCTAGGGCTGTTCGTGACACTTATAGGGATAGCTCATAAGATTGATCGGAAAAGATAACTTTGAGGTGGTTTCGTACCCTACAATAATTTCTTCGTTTGTTCTCCGCTATTTGTGACTTTGGAGTGAACTCTTTGTCGCATGTGAGGGATTTACATATGATTCAACTATGTCAGTATTGTTGAGAGAACTTGCACTAGTGAAAGTATGAACCCTAGGCCTTGTTTTCAAGCATTGCAATACCGTTTTTGCTCACTTTTGTTACTTGCTACCTTGCTGTTTTTATATTTTCAGATTACAAAAACCTATATCTACCATCCATATTGCACTTGTATCACCATCTCTTCACCGAACTAGTGCACCTATACAATTTACCATTGTATTGGGTGTGTTGGGGACACAAGAGACTCTTTGTTATTTGGTTGCAGGGTTGTTTGAGAGAGACCATCTTCATCCTACGCCTCCCACGGATTGATAAACCTTAGGTCATCCACTTGAGGGAAATTTGCTACTGTCCTACAAAACTCATCGCTTGGAGGCCCAACACGAGTCTACAAGAAGAAGGTTGCGTAGTAGACATCAAGCTCTTTTCTGGCGCCGTTGCCGGGGAGGTAAGTGCTTGAAGGTATATCTTTAGATCTTGCAATTGAATCTTTTAGTTTCTTGTTTTATCACTAGTTTGATTTTATAAAAGAAAACTACAAAAAAATGGAGTTTAGGTTGCATCAATTGGTTCGTCTTTTTAATGTCTTTCGTGAAAATGATGGAAAGGAAAATTGTGCTCAATTGGTAGAGGAAGAATTTATGAAAATACTTAATGAGAATTCCTTGAATGATGAGCATGATTGCAATATTGCTAGTATGAATTCTCTGAATATCCATGATGCTAATGATATGCAAAGCCACAAGCTTGGGGATGCTATGTTTGATGAAGATGATATTTTTAGTCCCCCAAGTTTTGATGAGCAAATTTGTTATGATAATGACATGCCTACTATCTATGATGATTATGATGATGACACGTATGCTATAAAGAGTGATAGTAATCATGAAACAATATGACTCAACATGAATGCCTATGGTAGTGTACCAGGATGTGCAATGATCTAGCATAGCAAAAGATATAAAAAAAATGGACAAGCCATGAAAATATCATGCTAGCTATCTTACGATCATGCAAAGCAATATGACAATGAGTGAACTAGTCATATGATGTGACGATGGAAGTTGCATGGCAATATATGTCAAAATCGCTATGAAATGCCATAATAGCTAGGTATGGTGGCTGTTTTGAGGAAGATATAAGGAGGTTTATGTGTGGCAGAGTGTATCATGTCACGGGGTTTGGATGAACCGGCAAAGTTCAAACCAATCCTCGAGGTGAGAATGGGCGATGCACGGTACCGAAGAGGCTAGCAAAATATGAGGAGGTGAGATTGCGTATGTCCACAGATTCGCATTAGTCATAAAGAACTCACATACTTATTGCAAAGTCTTATTATTCTTATCAAAGCACTACTCGGATGCCCCTAGGGAGGAGGTTGGGAGGAGTTAACTATCGCGCGCCTCCGACCCGGAACAACACTAGGATTTCAACGAGGAATAAAAATGCTCCCACATCCCCACCATGCCTTTTACCAATATTTAGACAAATGGGAAATTGACACCTCTTAATACCGATACTCCTATGAACCAACAACCATGCACTCGTACCCTTTCACATTACCACATCAATATCATTAACTCAAAATTTCTCTTTTATATGATACATGAAGGTTTTGATTATCACTCATTGAATACCTATTAATTTTTGGACTAGTTCTATAACCCATGAAATTACCATCGCTGTTTTATTAACTCTCAAATAAATATAAGTGAAGAATGAGAGTGCAATTATTTCTATAAAATCTATACACCATCGTGCTCAAAAAGATATAAGTGAAGTATTAGAGCAACTGCCTAGCTCAAATGATATAAGTGAAGCACATAGAATATTCTAACAAATCGAGGTGAAAGTGTGTCTCTCTCAAATAGATGCGTCCAGCAAACAATGATTGTGGCAAACTAAAACAAAATCAAGTAAAAATAAACGATGCTCCAAGCAAAACTCATATCATGTGATGAATAAAAATATAGCTCCAAGTGATATACCGATGGATTGGGATGAAAGAGGGGATGTGTCGGGGATATAACCCCATGGTGTAACCCGCCCTATTGGGCCAGGTCATTGTACTAACGGCTTTATAATCAAACTCAAGATGGGCCGCATCCTGAAGACAAGACTGACGAGGCGGTTGCTGACTAAGTCGCGGTCGGCCCACACTTGAAGATGGCGATTTGGGACACACAGGGCAGGAGACGCCAGAAGATTCCTTGCTTGAGAAGCAAGGCGTGTTAGAGACATGATAGGTTACGAGTTGCAATACGACTTGGACTCTGTTCTAAACCCCAGGGTCTCGACCTATATTTAAAGGCGAGCCCCTAGGACTGAAAGACTTAAGTGAGACACCCTCGAAAGCTAGGTTAGTGATTCCGCACCCTTGTAATCAAGATCACCATTAATATAGATACAAAGCAAGACGTAGGCTATTACCTCCATCGGAGGGGCCGAACCTGGGTAAACTCGCCTCCCGTTCCCGTTCAACCCCTTTGAGTCGCCACCTCGTGGCGATGGCCTCACACCTAAGTCCTTACATGAGGACATCTGCCGAGACAAAACCACGACAGTTGGCGCCCACCGTGGGGCCCTCGCCTGGTGGAGTTAAGTTCTCAAAGGGAGCCCTCCGGGGTTTCGGGAGCTACGTGACGGTTCGCATGACCAAGAGTCGCTGGAGTAAGATCTACATCGACAATTCAGGCTGGGCCCCCGAGGCCGACTCAATTGAGTACGGGTACCGGGTCCCCTTCGACAAGATCCACGTCTTCATCGGCCAGATCGGCGCGACAGTGCCCGAGTCAGACATCTGCACCAACCTCGTCGAGCTGGCTCGGCACGCCCAACCCGGCCGGCCTCAACCTGACCAGCGTTACGAAACCAAGGTCTTCAGTAAGTTTCGTGAGTCGCCTTATCTGGCTGCTGCTTCTGCATCAGGGATCACGATGGCTCAAAACCCGCCCGTGGTTGGAGGATCAGGCGGATCAGGCCTGTCGCGGGGTGGTTCGGGGGCTGAGTTTCAGTATCAGCACAGTAACTAGGCTCCTTAAAGCAAATCTAAGCAGTTGAGTCACGGCCAATATCATGTTTTCACCACTAACACTTGCAAGCGAGACAACATGGTCAAGAGCAGGGCTATCAACATGGCAGAGCCGACAGTGCCCAGGTACCTCAACTGGTCCGAGCACCCGATCACCTGGAGCGGAGAGGACCATCCTCCCCGGGTTGACAACCCTAGTGGGTTAGCTTTGGTGGTGGCACCTCAAGTCGGCGGTTACACTTTGACCAAGGTCCTTATGGACGGGGGCAGTAGCATAAATATTCTGTACTACGAAACTTTCCGCTGGATGAACCTGCCTGAGAGCTCGCTACTTCCTTCCACGACGGTGTTTCACGGGATTGTTCTTGGAAAATCGGCTTATCCGATCAGGCGGATCAAGCTCGATGTAGCTTTCGGTGATGAGTATAATTACATATGCGAGCCCTTGATGTTTGAGATAGTTAGGATAAAGAGCCCCTATCACGCCCTCTTTGGGCGGCCGGCTTACGCTCGTTTCATGGCCCGACCATGTTATATCTATCTTAAGCTCAAAATGCCCGGACCGAAGGGTACTATCACCGTGGACGGAAGCCGAAAGATAGCTCAAGAGTGTGAAGAAGGGGACGCGGCTTATGCCGAGTCGGCTTGCGCAGCTGAGGAATTGAAGTTTTACACTGCCAATGTTGACCCGGATGATATGAGCCCCCTCAAGAAACCCAATACCGAGTCAGAACCTTCGCTCAAATTTAAGCCATCTGAAGATACTAAGCAGATAGATTTCATGCCACGCGATTCGTCCAAGTAGTTCACTATAGGGACTGGCTTGGATCCTAAATAGGAAAGCGTGCTCATCGAGTTCATCCGTGAGAATAGAGACATCTTTGCATGGAAACCTTCTGACATGCCTGGAGTCCCGAGAGAACTCGCTGAGCACCACCTCAAGGTGGATCCAAAGATGAAACCAGTACGCCAATACATCCGTATTTTTAACGAGGAGAGGCGCAAGGCTATTGGGGAAGAGGTAGCCCGGCTCCTAGCTGCCGGGTTTATCGTTGAAGTTTTTTACCCTGAATGGCTGGCTAACCCGGTGCTTGTTCTAAAAAAGAACGACACTTGGCGCATGTGTGTTGATTATATAGATCTCAATAAGGCTTGTCCGAAGGATCCTTTTGCTCTCCCACATATCGATCAGATCATTGATTCTACGACGGGTTGTGAGCGGCTGTGTTTCCTGGACGCGTACTCCGGCTATCATCAGATCAAGATGGCTGTTGAGGATCAGGAGAAGACAGCTTTTATCGGTCCTTTCAGTGCTTTCTGCTATGTCTCTATGCCCTTTGGGCTTAAGAGCGCAGGGGCGACTTATCGACGGTGCATCCAGAATTGCCTTCAACTGCAGATTGGGCGCAATGTTCACGCCTATGTCGATGACATTGTGGTGAAGTCTCAGAAGAAGGAAACGCTATTGGAGGACATCAAGGAGACGTTTGGTAATCTTCGAGTGTACCAGATGAAACTTAACCCGGCAAAGTGCATTTTTGGTGTTCCTGCAGGCAAACTATTGGGATTCCTGGTTTCTGAGCGAGGCATCGAAGCTAACCCGGACAAGATCAAGGCAGTAACTTCACTGGCTGTGCCGGCAAATATAAACTAGGTTCAACGCCTGGTGGGTCGCATCGCAGCTTTAAGTCGCTTCATAAGCTGCCTGGGGGGAAAAGCTATCCCTTTTATCAAGTGCTAAAGAAGACATGCGACTTTAAGTGGACTAACGCCGCTAATGAGGCTTTTGAAGCGCTCAAAAAATAGCTTGTTAATCCGCCCATCATAGCCGCCCCTACTGACAAGGAGCTGATTGATACGTCTCCAACGTATCTATAATTTTTTATTGTTCCATGCTATTACATTATCTATTTTGGATGTTTTATATGCATTAATATGCTATTTTATATTATTTTTGGGACTAACCTATTAACCTAGTGCCCAGTGCCAATTTCTGTTTTTTCCTTGTTTTTGAGTATTGCAGAAAAGGAATATCAAACGGAGTCCAAACGAAATAAAATTCTGCGTTGATTTTTCTTGGACCAGAAGGAACCCAGGAGGCTTGGAGAGGAGGTCAGAAGACCTACGGGTGGGCCACAAGCCACCAGGGCGTGCCCCTAGGGGGGGGTGCCCCCTGACATGTGGCCCCCCCGTAGCTCCTCCAACCCTAACTCTTCGCCTATAAATTCAGAAATATTCCCCCAATACTAGAAAGATCCACGATAATACTTTTCCGCCGCCGCAAGCCTCTATTCCCGTGAGATCCCATCTTGGGCCCTTTTCCGGCGATCTGCCGGAGGGGGATTCGATCACGGAGGGCCTCTACATCAACACCATTGCCCTTCCGATGATGCGTGAGTTGTTCACTTCAGACCTTCGGGTCCATAGCTAGTAGCCAGATGGCTTGTTCTCTCTCTATGATCTTCAATACCATGTTCTCCATGATCTTCATGGAGATCTATCCGATGTAATACTCTTTTGCGGTGTGTTTGTCGAGATCCGATGAATTGTGGATTTATGATTATATTATCTATGAATATTATTTGAATCTTCTCTGAATTCTTATATGCATGATTTCATATCTTTGTAAGTCTCTTCGAATTATTGGTTTGGTTTGGCCAACTAGATTGGTAATTCTTGCAATGGGAGAACTGCTTAGTTTTGGCTTCAATCTTGGGGTGTCCTCACCCAGTGACAAAGTAGGGGTAGCGAGGCACGTATTTCTATTGTTGCCATCAAGGATAAAAAGATGGGGTTTTCATCATATTGCTTGAGTTTATCCCTCTACATCATGTCATCTTACTTAATGTGTTACACTGTTCTTCATGAACTTCATACTCTAGATGCAGGCAGGAGTCGGTCGATGTGTGGAGTAATAGTAGTAGATGCAGAATCGTTTCGGTCTACTTGATACGGACATGAGGCCTATATGCATAATCATTGCCTTGGATATCGTCATAGCTATGCGCTTTTCTATCAATTGCTCGACAGTAATTTGTTCACCCACCGTATTATTTTCCTTCAAGAGAGAAGCCTCTAGTGAAACCTATGGCCCCCGGGTCTATTTTCCATATTATATTTTTAGATCTATAAACCAAAAACACAAAAATACTTTCCTGCAATTTATTTACTTTTATTTTAATTTTCGTTTTAGTAATCTTTTATATCTATCTCTATCAGATCTCATCCTTGCAAGTGACCGTGAAGGGATTGACAACCCCTTTATAGCGTTGGGTGCAAGTGTTTGATTGTTTGTGTAGGTGCATAGATTGGGGCCTTGCTTGTACCTCCTACTGGAATGATACCTTGGTTCTCAACAACTGAGGGGAATACTTATCTACTTTGCTGCATCACCCTTTCCTCTTCAAGGGAAAACCAACGCAAGCTCAAGAAGTAGCAAGAAGGATTTCTGGCGCCGTTGCCAGGGAGGATACATAGCAAGTCAAGACAAGAACTCTCCCGTCAACTTGCCAATTTCTGGCGTGGTTGCCAGAGAGATCTACATCAAGCCTACCAAGTACCCATCACAAACTCATCTCTTGCATTTACATTATTTGCCATTTGCCTCTTGTTTTCCTCTCCCCCACTTCTAAAATGATTTTGAAAAAAAACCAAAAAGATTTGCCTTTTTATTCGCCCTTCTTCCGTTCGTCTTTTCGTTTGCTTTTTGTTTGCTTGTGTGCTAGATTGCTTGCTCTGTCACGATGTCTAAGAATACCAAATTGTGTGACTTCTCCAATACTAATAATAATGATTTTATTAGCCCTCCGATTGCTCCCGCCACTAGTGCGGAATCTTATGAAATTAATGCCGCTTTGCTTAATCTTGATATGAAAGAACAATTTTCAGGCCTTCCTAGTGAAGATGCCACATCCCATCTAAATACTTTCGTTGAGTTGTGTGACATGCAAAAGAAGAAAGATGTGGATAATGATATTGTTAAATTGAAGCTATTTCCGTTCTCACTACGAGATCGTGCTAAAACTTGGTTTTCATCTTTGCCTAAAAATAGTATTGATTCATGGAATAAGTGTAAAGATGGTTTTATTTCCAAGTACTTTCCGCCCGCTAAGATCATCTCCCTTAGGAACGATATAATGAATTTTAAGCAACTTGATCATGAGCATGTTGCACAATCTTGGGAGAGGATGAAATTAATGATTAGAAATTGCCCCGCACATGGTTTGAGTTTATGGATGATTATACAAATTTTTTATGCGGGATTGAATTTTGCATCTAGAAATCTTTTAGATTCCGCCGCGGGTGGTACTTTTTATGGAAATCACATTAGGAGAAGCTACTAAACTCCTAGATAATATTATGGCAAATTACTCTCAATGGCATACCGAAAGATCTCCTATTAGTAAAAAGGTGCATGCTATTGAAGAAATAAATACTTTGAGTGAAAAGATGGATGAATTAATGAAATTGTTTTCTAGTAAGAGTGCTCCTATTGATCCTAATGATATGCCTTTGTCTTCTTTGATTGGAAATAATAATGAATCTATGGATGTGAATTTTGTTGGTAGGAACAATTTTGGTAATAACGCGTATAGAGGTAATTTCAACCCTAGGCCATTTCCTAGTAATTCCTCTAATAGTTATGGAAATTCCTACAACAATCCTTATGGAAATTATAATAAGTTTCCCTCTGATCTTGAGAATAATATTAAAGAATTTATTAGTTCGCAAAAGGTTTTCAATGCTATGATTGAAGAAAAATTGCTCAAGATTGATGATTTGGCTAGGAACGTTGATAGAATTTCGCTTGAGATTGATTCTTTGAAAATTAGATCTACTCCACCCAAGCGTGATATTAATGAGTCTTTAAAAGCTATGAGAACTTCTATTGATGAGTGTAAGGAACGAACCGCTAGAATGCGTGCTAAGCGTGAATTGCTTGAAAAAGTGTGTTCTCGTGATAATAATGATGAAGATCTTAAAGTGATTGATGTGACTCCTATTGAATATTTGTTTTCTAATATAAATCTTGATAAAGATGGGACTGGAGATAAGTCAACTTTGGTTAAAAGTCGTCCCAATGATTCGGAGTTTATAGATCTTAATGCTAAAATTGATAAAAGTGGGATAGAAGAGGTCAAAACTTTAAATAGCAATGAACCCACTCTTTTGGATTTCAAGGACTTTAATTATGATAGTTGTTCTTTGATTGATTGTATTTCCTTGTTGCAATCCATGTTGAATTCTCCGCATGCTTATAATCAAAATAAAGCTTTCACTAAACATATCGTTGATGCTATGATGAAATCTTTTGAAGAAAAACTTGAGTTGGAAGTTTCTATACCTAGAAAGCTTTATGATGAGTGGGAACCTACTATTAATATTAAAATTAAAGATTATGAGTGCCATGCTTTGTGTGATTTGGGTGCTAGCGTTTCCACGGTTCCGAAAACTTTATGTGATGTGCTAGGTTTCCATGAACTTGATGATTGCTCTTTAAATTTGCATCTAGCGGATTCCACTATTAAGAAACCTATGGTAAGGATTAATGATGTCCTTATTGTTGCAAATAGGAATTATGTGCCCGTAGATTTCATTGTTCTTGATATTGATTGCAATCCTACATGTCCTATTATTCTTGGTAGACCTTTCCTTAGAACGATCGGTGCAATTATTGATATGAAAGAAGGAAACATTAGATTCCAATTTGCATTAAGGAAAGGCATGGAACACTTTCCTAGAATGAAAATTAAATTACCTTATGAATCTACTATGAGAGCTACTTATGGATTGCGTACCAAAGATGACAATACCTAGATCTATTGTGTTATGCCTAGCTAGGGGCGTTAAACAATAGCGCTTGTTGGGAGGCAACCCAATTTTATTTTATGTTTTTTGTTTCTGTTATTGAGTTATTTACACATTATTACCTCTGTAGTAATTGTGTTTTAGTGTTTTAATTAGTGTTTGAGCCAAGTAAGACCTTTGGGATGGTCCACGGTGATTGTTGATTTGATCTTGCTGAAAAACAGAAACTTTTGCGCTCAGTCCAGGAATTTTATAAATTCACCAGAGCGTCGAAAGAGTCTGAAATTTTTACACCAGATTTATATACAAATTTTCCAGATTGTCCTGATTTTTCAGAATTTTTGGAGTTACAGAAGTATTCGAAGTTTCCAGATTGCTATAGACTGTTCTGTTTTTGACAGATTCTGTTTTCTTCGTGTTGTTTGCTTATTTTGATATATCTATGGGTTGTATCGGGGGGTATGAACCATGGAGAAGTTGGAATACAGTAGATATTACACCAGTATAAATAAATGATGAGTTCACAACAGTACCTAAAATGGTGATTTATTTTTCTTATACTAACGGATCTCACGAGTTTTCTATTGAGTTTTGTGTTGTGAAGTTTTCAAGTTTTGGGTAAAGATTTGATGGACTATGGAATAAGGAGTGGCAAGAGCCTAAGCTTGGGGATGCCCAAGGCACCCCAAGGAATATTAAAGGATACCAAAGAGCCTAAGCTTGGGGATGCCCCGGAAGGCATCCCCTCTTTCGTCTTCAATCCATCGACAAATTTACTTGAGGCTATATTTTTATTCACCACATGATATGTGTCTTGCTTGGATTGTCTTGTATGATATGAGTCTTTGCTTTTTAAGTTTGCCAGAATCATCCTTGCTACACACATCTTTTGAGAGGGACACACATGAATCGTGAATTTATTAGAATACTCTATGTGCTTCACTTATATCTTTTGAGCTAGGCAATTTTGCTCTAGTGCTTCACTTATATCTTTTTAGAGCACGGTGGTGTTTTATTTTATAGAAATAATTGAACTCTCGTACCTCACTTATATCATTTTGAGAGTCCTTAAACATCATGGTAATTGGTTTAGGTTATGAATTTAGTCCTAATATAATGGGCATCCAAGAGGGATATAAAGATGGTGATATTAGAGTCATGCTAGTGAGTAATTGTGGATTGGTAGAAATACTTGTGTTAAAAGTTTGTGATTCCCGTAGCATGCACGTATGGTGAACCGTTATGTAACGAAGTCGGAGCACGATTTGTTTATTGATTGTCATCCTTTGTGTGAGGGTCGGGAGCGCGCGATGGTTAACTCCTACCAACCTCTCCCCTAGGAGCATGCGTCTAATACTTTGCTTTGATAACTAATAGACTTTTGCAATAAGTATGTGAGTTCTTTATGACTAATGTGAGCCCATGGATTATACGCACTCTCACCCTTCCACCTTTGCTAGCCTCTCTAGTACCGCGCAACTATTCACCGGTGCATTAAACCCACCATATACCCTTCCTCAAAATAGCCACCATACCTACCTATTATGGCATTTCCATAGCCATTCCGAGATATATTGCCATGCAACTTCCACCGTTCCGTTTATCATGACACGCACCATCATTGTCATATTGCTTTGCATGATCGTAAGACAGCTAGCGTGATGTTTTCATTAATGTCATTTGCTTGCTAGATCGTTGCACATCCCGGTACACCGCCAGAGGCATTCATATAGAGTCATATTTTGTTCTAAGTATCGAGTTGTAACTCTTGAGTTGTAAGTAAATAAAAGTGTGATGATCATCATTATTAGAGCATTGTCCCATGTGAGGAAAGGATGATGGAAGCTATGATTCCCTCACAAGTTGGGATGAGTCTCCGGACTTTACAAATAATAAAAGAGGCCAAGGAAGCCCAAATAAAAAAAAGAGGCCAAAGATGCCCACCAAAAAAAAGAGAGAAAAGAGAGAAGGGACAATGCTACTATCTTTTTTCCACACTTGTGCTTCAAAGTAGCACCATGATCTTCATGATAGAGAGTCTCCTATTTTGTCACTTTCATATACTAGTGGGAATTTTTCATTATAAAACTTGGCTTGTATATTCCAATGATGGGCTTCCTCAAATTGACTTAGGTCTTCGTGAGCAAGCGAGTTGGATGCACACCCACTTAGTTTCTTTTTGAGCTTTCATACACTTATAGCTCTAGTGCATCCGTTGCATGGCAATCCCTACTCACTCACATTGATATCTATTGATGGGCATCTCCATAGCCCGTTGATACGCCTAGTTGATGTGAGACTATCTTCTCCTTTTCCTCACAACCTCCACCATATTCTATTCCACCTATAGTGCTATATCCATGGCTCACGCTCATCTATTGCGTGAAAGTTGAAAAAGTTTGAGAACATAAAAAGTGTGAAACAATTGCTTGACTTGTCATCGGGGTTGTGCATGATTTAAATACTTTGTGTGGGGAAGATGGAGCATAGCCAGACCATATGATTTTGTAGGGATAACTTTCTTTGGCCATGTTATTTTGAAAAAGACACGACTGCTCTGTTAGTATGCTTGAAGTATTATTGCCTTTATGTCAATATTAAACTTTTGTTTTGAATCTTATGGATCTGAACATTCATGCCACAATAAAGAATATTACATGGATAAATATGTTAGGTAGCATTCCACATCAAAATTTCTGTTTTTATCATTTACCTACTCGAGGACGAGCAGGAATTAAGCTTGGGGATGCTTGATACATCTCCAACATATCTATAATTTTTTATTGTTCCATGCTATTATATTGTCTATTTTGGATGTTTTATATGCATTAATATGCTATTTTATATTATTTTTGGGACTAACCTATTAACCTAGTGCCCAGTGCCAATTTCTGTTTTTTCCTTGTTTTTGAGTATTGCAGAAAAGGAATATCAAACGGAGTCCAAACGAAATAAAATTCTATGTTGATTTTTCTTGGACCAGAAGGAACCCAGGAGGCTTGGAGAGGAGGCCAGAAGACCTACGGGTGGGCCACAAGCCACCAGGGCGCGCCCCTAGGGGGGGCGCCCCCTGGCATGTGGGCCCCACGTAGCTCCTCCAACCCTAACTCTTCGCCTATAAATTCAGAAATATTCCCCCAATACTAGAAAGATCCACGATAATACTTTTCCGCCGCCGCAAGCCTCTATTCCCGTGAGATCCCATCTTGGGCCCTTTTCCGGCGATCTGCCGGAGGGGGATTCGATCACGGAGGGCCTCTACATCAACACCATTGCCCTTCCGATGATGCGTGAGTAGTTCACTTCAGACCTTCGGGTCCATAGCTAGTAGCTAGATGGCTTCTTCTCTCTCTATGATCTTCAATACCATGTTCTCCATGATCTTCATGGAGATCTATCTGATGTAATACTCTTTTGCAGTGTGTTTGTCGAGATCCGATGAATTGTGGATTTATGATCAGATTATCTATGAATATTATTTGAATCTTCTCTGAATTCTTATATGCATGATTTCATATCTTTGTAAGTCTCTTCGAATTATTGGTTTGGTTTGGCCAACTAGATTGGTAATTCTTGCAATGGGAGAAGTGATTAGTATCTTGCGGTGTCCTCACCAAGTGACAAAGTAGGGGTAGCGAGGCATGTATTTGTATTGTTGCCATCAAGGATAAAAAGATGGGGTTTTCATCATATTGCTTGAGTTTATCCCTCTACATCATGTCATCTTACTTAATGCGTTACTCTGTTCTTCATGAACTTAATACTCTAGATGCAGGCAGGAGTCGGTCGATGTGTGGAGTAATAGTAGTAGATGCAAAATTGTTTCGGTCTACTTGATATGGATGAGATGCCTATATGCATAATCATTGCCTTGGATATCATCATAACTATGCGCTTTTCTATCAATTGCTCGACAGTAATTTGTTCACCCACCGTATTATTTTCCTTCAAGAGAGAAGCCTCTAGTGAAACCTATGGCCCCCGGGTCTATTTTCCATATTATATTTTCAGATCTATAAACCAAAAACACAAAAATACTTTGCTGCAATTTATTTACTTTTATTTTAATTTTCGTTTTAGTAATCTTTTATATCTATCTCTATCAGATCTCATCCTTGCAAGTGACCGTGAAGGGATTGACAACCCCTTTATAGCGTTGGGTGCAAGTGTTTGATTGTTTGTGTAGGTGCATAGATTGGGGCCTTGCTTGTACCTCCTACTGGATTGATACCTTGGTTCTCAACAACTGAGAGAAATACTTATCTACTTTGCTGCGTCACCCTTTCCTCTTCAAGGGAAAACCAACGCAAGCTCAAGAAGTAGCACCGATGCTCCTGTACATCGCCGCTAATTCCAAAGTGGTGAGTGTAGCAGTAGTTGTTAAGTGGAAAGAGGAAGGGAAGGAATATCCGGTTCAGTACCCAGTTTACTTTGTCAGTGAAGTTTTAACTTCGTCCAAGCAGCGGTACCCGCATTGGCAAAAACTTGTTTACGTGATTTTCATGGCAAGCCGGAAGCTAAAACACTATTACCTGGAGCATCCGATCACGGTGGTTAGTTCGGCACCCCTTGGTGATATCATACAAAACTGGGAGGCCACTGGATGGATTGCTAAGGGGGCAATTGAACTTCGCGATCACCATCTAAAATATGTGCCCCGAACCGCTATCAAATCCCAAGCACTGGTAGATTTCATCAATGACTGGACAGAGTTGCAGATCCCAGAGGATAGGCCAGATAATACCTATTGGACTATACATTTTGATGGATCTAGACAGTTGGAAGGCTCGGGGGCTGGAGTCATATTGTCTTCCCCACAAGGTGATAAGTTATGTTATGTACTACGGCTTATGTTCCCTTTTACTAACAATGCAGCTGAATACGAGGCCCTCTTACATGGGCTCAGAATAGCGAAAGAGATGAATCTGAGCCGGGTCAGGTGTTTGGGCGACTCAGATTTGGTGGCTCAACAAGTCTCAGGGACTTGGGACTCTAAAGACCCCCTAATGGCGGCTTATCGGCGGGCAGTATCGGATGTGGCGGGTTATTTTCAAGGATATCAGGTCGATCATATAGACCGCCGGCTCAACGAGGCGGCCGACGCCTTGTCACGACTCGGTTCACAAAGGAAGCCGGTTCCCCCCAATGTTTTCTTAGACGTCCTTCATAATCCTTCTGTTAAATTGCCATCTGAGGAGGACATCGATATCCCTGAACCGGAGGCACAATTGGTGGCGGCTCTCCATGCTACTCCGGACTGGACTATTCCTTATCTGGCCTATTTGACTCGAGGCGAGCTCCTAGCTGAGGAAACCATAGCTCGACAGATAATTCGGCGGTCCAAATCAATGACTATCGTCAACGGCGAGTTACATCGGCGAAGCAGCACTGGCGTGTTCCAGCGTTGTGTTTCCCCTGAGGAAGGTCAGGAGATTCTTAATTTGATTCATCCTGGCAACTATGGGCATCATGCCGGCTCACGATCCCTGGTGGCAAAAGCTTTTTGGCAGGGGTTTTATTGGCTGATGGCTCATGCAGATGCTGAATAAATTGTGCGCAAGTGCGATGGGTGCCAAAAGTTTGGTCGACATGCCCATGTGCCGGCTCAGGAATTCCGTATGATTCCAATTACATGGCCATTCACAGTTTGGGGGCTTGACATGGTTGGTTCGTTCAAGCCGTCTTCTGACAAGAAGACCCACCTCTTGGTAGCGGTCGATAAATTTACCAAGTGGGTTGAAGCAGAGCTAGTTAGTAGCTATGATGCAGAGATTGCGGACAAGTTTTTGAAAAAGTTGATTTTCCGTTTTGGCTACCCTCACAGCATTATCACTGATAATGGTACCAACTTGTCTAAGGGAGCCATGGAGCAGTTTTGTCAACGAGAGCACATCCACAGTCCAATGGACAAGCCGAACGAGATAATCAGGAGATCCTCATAGGGATCAAACCCTGGCTTATGGTACCACTTGAACGCACTCCGGGTTGTTGGGTAGAAGAACTCCCTGCCGTACTTTGGACTATTCGCATGACTCCAAATAGATCCACTGGATACACACCTTTCTTCTTGGTGTACGGAGCCGAGACAGTTCTACCAAGTGATATTCGCCATGACTCGCCTCGGGTTGCTGCTTATGTTGAGGCGAACAATGAGCTAGCACGTCAAGACTCCATGGATTCCTTGGAAGAAGAGTGTGACTTAGCAGCATCCAGATCAACCATTTATCAACAAGACCTACGTCGCTATCCCAGCCGTAGAGTCCGAAGCTGTACTTTTCAAGAAGGCGACTTAGTGCTACATCTGATTCAAGATCATACAGGAATGCATAAACTTTCTCCACATTGGGAGGGTCCTTTTGTCATCAGCAGAAACCATTGTTGAGGAAATCGTTAACTCGTAGCTGCTCAGTTGGCTGACGAGTAGGGGATTAATCGGCTAATCGGCAAGTTAATCGGCCATTTAATCAATTAATCGTCCGATTTATCAATTTATCGGCTACTCGGTGACCCTACGAGTAGGGATTAATCGGCAAGTTAACTGGTTAATCGGATGAATTCTTGAACAGGGGCAGAAACCTTAACAATGGGTCATATTATCTGGTGGGCTTAGGGGAAGGATCATACACTTCTAAGGAGGAGACAACCCGGCCCTGGAACATCGCTCACCCGCGGCCTTATTATACCTAGAAGAGCCATCGGCTCCATTTATGTAATCCCCCCCTGCAAATTCTGTATATACTTCTTTATGTTCAAATATAATAAATCCGGCACCCTCGAAACTCGGGGTCTCTGTCGTTTCAGCCTATATATGGAGCATGAGTCTTTATTTGTTTGTAACATAGGTCACTTGGGGGCTTCCAGCTCATCGAGTTTAGCTTTCTCACCCTTTTGACCCGGCAAAACGCCACAATATATGGTTAAACCTGCCTATATGCTCGATGCGACTCCAATAAGGTGACCCCATGTACTCTTGGAAGTCAATCCTTTTTAGGACCCTGAACTTCTCAAGGTTAAAACATTTGTTTGAGTCATGTGAGAGCCGGCATACAGAAAGCTAGGATAAACCATGGGTTATCATACACGCTTCATTGAAGCAAGACTTGAGCCTCGAAAGCCAGTCTCTTTTTTGCCGAGTCTCATTGAGCCGGCTTACTAATAAATTTATATGCTATTTTATCACAATGTAAATTTTCAGGCACGATATTGTCCCTGTTCTGGCTCATACCTGAGTAGTCGGGTTAACAACTATGGTCATATTATGGCCGGGTTCAAGTCCTATATCTTCAATACTATTGAAGAAAGATTCAACAGACTTGAGTCTTGAAAACCAAGTTCTTTTGCCGTCTTATTTCTTGACCTGTTTTTTCTATCTCAATATGTAAACTCATTGAGCACAACAACCGAGACATACAAGGAAAAGTGAAAAGAGTGGCACAATCATATCAAAGCAACGAGCTCAAAAGATTGGAGTTCTACACCAACAAAGGTGCACACATGCATGATGGCACTACCAAGGATTTCAAGAAAGTTTTTCAGACTACCACTATTACAGGACTACAATAGAGCTGCAAAATACTCAAGTTTTTCTAATTACTTGGGGGCTAACTCAGTGTGGCGATTCATTCATCTTCAGGGATGTCTTCATGCCTTTTCCTCATCAGCCGCCTCTGGATCTGCATCCGCCGGGTCATCATCCTCGTCAACCTGCTGGCCCTTCTGTTGCCATCGAATTGAGTTCAATGATTTAAAATGTGATGTCCCCTCAACAAGAGATGATGCGTCAACATCAGGGGCAAAAGGTCTCTTACATCGGGGGGCACCAACTACGCCGGGTTATCCTTGGGCGGGTTGATGCGCTCATTATCATTGGTATATGCAGCATGATATTTCATGAGGTCAATCTCTTCAGCTATCAGAGTCGCCAAAGGACGCGTCTCTGTGATGCACTTCGCATAGTCTGAATGAGTGAATGAGGAGCCATCGAGTTTGAACTCAGGAAAGCCGCCGTTCAACAGCTCCAAATCCAATTCAGGCAAATATGCCTTTGCTCGAGCAAGCGCCATGTTTGCCCCTCCCCGAGCCGCCGATCTCCGGGTCTCGGTCACCCATTGGGGCACGGTAGAAAGCAGCTTCAACATGTCCTTGATGCTTCTTGGTGGATGCTTTACATTCTTCACCGCCATGATGGAGTAAACAAATCCGGCGAACAGTTGCTCTACATATGTGAAAATGGCTTTCAACTTCACAATAGGAAGCTCTACAAGATTATGGTCTTTCCGCCCTGCAAGTAAAGAGATAGATAGTGAGACACTGTTCAATCACACGCCGGTACACTACAAAAAGAAGCAGAACACATACCAAAGATTGCTGTCACCATTTCATTGATCTGTTTCACAAGAATGGCATATTTTTCCTTCAAAGGATCAAGTTTTTTTTCTGCCTTTTCTACACGTCTTAGAAGAGTGGCCTTTTCTGCTTCAAACAGCTTTACGGCTTGTTCCAGACGTTCATTTGCCTCACGTGCAGAATCCTCAAAATGAGCCGCCATGAGCTCAGCATCAGTTTTTAACTTTCTTTCTTCTTTGAGCCGTTTCTGCAGTTTCACAGCAACTGACTTAGCATCCTCAACATATTCCCGACAGATGTACAAATAGTATCAGCAAGTATTCTTACAATAGCTTTAAACCGCCTTATGACGAATTACTCTTCCAATCAAGTCCCAAGCAGATTGCAAGAAATATCCTTGACACTTGGGGGCTAATGCATATCAGTTTTTTCCTAAACTAAGATATGAAGAAGACCCGACTCATCTCAAGAAAATGAGCCGGCCCTTGGGGGCTACAGGTCGAATTCTTCAGAAAAGTATTAAGAAAAGACCCAACTCATCTCAAGAAGATGAGCCGGCCCTTGGGGGATACAGGTCGAATTCTTCAAACAGTATTAAGAAAAGACCCGACTCATCTCAAGAAGATGAGCCGGCCCTTGGGTGCTACAGGTCAAATTCTTCAAACAGTATTAAGAAAAGACCCGACTCATCTCAAGAAGATGAGCCGGCCCTTGGGGGCTACAGGTCGAATTCTTCAAACAAGTATTAAGAAAAGACCTGACTCATTTCAAGAAGATGAGCCGGCCCTCGGGGGCTACAGGTCGAATTCTTGAAAAGTATTAACAAAATCCAACTCATTTCAAGAAAATGAGCCAGCTCTTGGGGGCTACAGCTACAGATCAATTATTTTATGACCCAGCTTATCTCAATAAACTGGTCCTCGGAGGCTAATGACAGTATAGAGATAATAGTAAAACAAGAAGTTTACCTCATACTTCTCCTTCATAGCTAGCATTTATCATGCGTATTTCAATTTCCCGTCTCTTAGATAGCCAGGTCAAGTATTGCTGGTGTAAATTTTCAATGCCAAGTGCGGACAACTCTGGAATCTCCAGTTTGGCTTTTCCTTTGTCCAAGTTGACTGGTTCATCCTTAGCCACAATCTTAGCCAACGAAGTGGAAGTAGTGGGAACTTGAAATCCCTCCTTCACAATGATAACTTCCGGAAGGTTTGCTTCTGCTGGCGCCTTGGGGTCATCCAAGTGAGTCGCCGGGCTGGAAGGACAAACTGGGCTTGGGGGCTGGGCAGACGATTCATCCTGTATGTGTGGGTTCCAGGTGGTATATCAATAAAAACCGGCACATCCGGCCTAGGCGTCGCAACATTGATTGCTGCCTCAGGACTCATGTCTGTATCTTTCTCTGCAAAGGGGTCATTTCCTGTTGTTGTTTTTATTGGCGAGGGGTTTGACACGTTTTGGCCAGCCCTCCTTGACGAAGTGGCCTTGGCCCTACAATTGCAAAGATCAAATATTATACTAAGGAAAGTATAGCTCAATGATACGTCCATTTTGCATCATGATTTCCTACTATTATTTACTTTGTTTTGTTGAACAATAATGCTTTAGGGAGTGATTCTAATGCCTTTTCTCTCATAATATGCAAGGTTTACACAAAGAGGGAGAATACGGGCAGCTGGAATTCTGGACCTAAGAAAAGCACATCAGAGATACCTATTCTGCACAACTCCAATGAAGCTGAAATTTTACGGAGATTATTTTTGTATTTAATAAAAAATACTGGAGCAGAAAACTACCAGAGTGGGCCAGCCAGGTGGGCACAACCCACCAGGGTGCGCCAGAACCCCCTAGGCGCGCCCTGGTGTATAGTGGCCACCTCGGCCCACCTCCGGAGCCCATCTTCTGGTATATAGTCAAATTTGACCTAGAAAACATCAGAGGACTTTCGGGACGAAGCGCCGCCACCTCGAGGCGGAACTTGGGCAGGAGCACTTTTGCCCTCCGGCGGAACGATTCCGCCGGGGGAACTTCCCTCCCGGAGGGGGAAATCGCAGCCATCGTCATCACCAACACCCCTCTCATCTTTGGGAGGCCAATCTTCATCAACCTCTTCAACAGCACCATCTCCTCTCAAACCCTAGTTCGTCTCTTGTGTTCAATCTTTGTACCGGAACCTCAGATTGGTACCTGTGGGTGGCTAGTAGTGTTGATTACCTTACGTAGTTGATTACTATATGGTTTATTTGGTGGAAGATTATATGTTCAGATCCATTATGCTATTTAGTACCCCTCTGATCTTGAGCATGAATATTATTTGGGAGTAGTTACCTTTGTTCTTGAGGTCACGGGAGAAGTCATGTTGCAAGTAATCATGTGGATTTGATATGTGTTCGATATTTTGATGATATGTATGTTGTGATTCCCTTAGTTGTGTCATATGAACGTCGACTACATGACACTTCACCATTCATGGGCCTAAGGGAATGCATTGTGGAGTAGTTATTAGATGATGGGTTGCTAGAGTGACAGAAGCTTAAACCCCAGTTTATGCGCTATGGTTAGAGCGCTTCACTCTGATTTGGATCCAAACGTTTAATGCTATGGTTAGATTTTATCTTAATACTTTTCTCGTAGTTGCGGATGCTTGCGAGGGGGTTAATCATAAGTGGGAGGTTGTTCAAGTAAGAACATCACCCAAGCACCGGTCCACCCACATCTCAAATTATCAAAGTAGCGAACACGAATTAAACCAACATGATCAAAGTGACTAGATGAAATTCCCGTGTACCCTCAAGAACACTTTGCCTATTACTAGAGATTGTTCTAGCATGTCCTTTGCCACAAAAGGATTGGGATACCTTGCTGCACCTTGTTTACCATTACCGGTACTTTCTTGTTACCAATTATCTTGCTATCAAACTATCTGATACCTACAATTCCAGTGCTTGCAGAAATTACCTTGCTGAAAACCGCTTGTCATTTCCTTCTGCTCCTCGTTGGGTTCGACACTCTTACTTATCGAAAGGACTACGATTGATCCCCTATACTTGTGGGTCATCAAGACTCTTTTCTTGCGCCATTGCCGGGGAGTGAAGCGCTCTTGGAAAGTGGACATCGGTAAGGAAAAACTTATACTACGTGCTGACATTTATTGCTACTTGCTACTATGGAAAACAATCCTTTGAGGGGTTTGTTCGGGGTATCTTCACCTCGACCGGAACCACAATTAGTTGCCCCTCAACCTACAGCACCTACTGAAAATATTACTTACGAAATCCCTTCGGGTATGGTAGAACAACTGCTTGCTAAACTTTATGCAGGAGATGGAACTGAACATCCTGATATGCACCTATTATATGTGAACGAAATTTTGGATTATTTAAGCTTGCAGGTTTACCCGAGATTAAGTTAAGAAGAAGGTTTTCCCTTTATCTTTGAAGGGAAAAGCATTGACATGGTATAGGCTATGTGATGATCTTGCATCGTGGAACTGGAATAGTTTGCAATTGGAATTCCACCAAAAGTTTTATCCCATGCATCTAGTTCATCGTGATCGGAATTATATATATAATTTTTGGCCTCGTGAAGGAGAAAGCATCGCTCTAGCTTGGGGGAGGCTTAAGTCATTGTTATATTCATGCCCCAATCATGACATTCCGAGAGAAGTTATCATTCAGAATTTTAATGCTCGGCTTTCCCATAATGATCAATCCATGCTCGATACTTCTTGTGCTGGTTCTTATATGAAGAAGACTATTGAATTTAAGTGGGATCTCTTAGAAAGAATTAAATGCAACTCTGAAGATTGGGAACTCGACGAAGGTAATCAGTCAGGTATAAAGCTTGAATTTGATTGTGTTAAATATTTTATGAATACCGATACTTTTCATAAGTTTAGCACTAAATATTGACTTGACTCTGAGATAGTAGCCTCTTTCTGCGAACAATTTGCTACTCACGTTGACCTCCCTAAGGAGAAGTGGTTTAAGTATCATCCCCCTATTAAAGAAGAAATTAAAGAACCGGTCATAGCTAAAGAAGAAACCATATTTTACAATGTTGATCCAGTTGTGCCTACCGCTTATATTGAAAAACCACCTTTCCCAGTAAGGATAAAGGAACATTCTAAGGTATTAACTGTGGTTCGTAAGAGTAATATAAGAGCACCTAAACCCCCTGAACAAATTAAATTAGAGCCTAGTGTTGCTATGGTTAAAGATCTCTTGGTATAAAATATTGATGGGCATGTTATCTACTTCTGTGATGAAGCTGCTAGAATTGCTAAACCCGATGAAAAAGATAAACATAGACCCATAGAAGGCATTCCTGTTGTCTCAGTCAAAATAGGAGATCATTGCTATCATGGTTTATGTGATTTGGGTGCTAGTGTGAGTGCTATTCCTTTTACTCTATACGAAGAAATTATGGATGAAATTGCACCTGCTGAAATGGAAGACATTGGTTTTATTATTAAACTTGCTAATAGAGACACTATCACACCACTTGGGATTGTTAGAGATGTTGAAGTCTTGTGTGGAAAGTAAAATACCCTACCGATTTTCAAGTTCTTGGTTCCCCACAAGATGACTTTTGCCCCATTATCTTTGGTAGACCCTTCTTGAGCACCGTTAGTGCTAAGATAGATCGTGAAAAACAAATTGTCGGTGTCAGCTTTGGTAATGTGTCTCATGATTTTAATTTTTCCAAGTTTAGTAGACAACCTAGTGATAAAGCGTTATCTAGTAAGGATGAAATAACTGGTCTTGCTTCTATTGCCGTGCCTCCCACTGAACCATTAGAACAATATTTGCTTGACCATGAAAATGATATGCATTTGCGTGAAAGAAATGAAATAGATAAAATTTTCTTGGAACAACAACCTCTCCTGAAACACAATTTGCCTATTGAAACTCTTGGAGGTCCTCCTCCACCTAAAGGTGATCCTGTGTTTGAATTGAAACAATTGTCTGACACTCTGAAGTATGCTTATCTTGATGAGAAAAAGATATATCTTGTTATTATTAGTGCTAACCTTCAGAACATGAAGAAGAGAGATTATTGAAAGTTCTGAGGAAGCACCGGGCTGCTATTGGATATACTCTTGATGATCTAAAGGGCATTAGTCCCACTCTATGTCAGCACAAGATTAATATGGAACCTGATGCTAAACCCGTTGTTGATCACCAACGACGTTTGAATCCTAAGATGAAAGAAGTGGTAAGAACTGAAATATTAAAGCTTCTGGAAGCAGGTATAATCTATCCCATAGCTGATAGTAGATGGGTAAGTCCTGTTCATTGTGTCCCTAAGAAGGGAGGTATTACCGTTGTTCCTAATGATAAGATGAACTCATTCCACAAAGAATTGTCACTGGCTATAGAATGGTAATAGATTTTCGAAAATTAAATAAAGCTACTAGAAAAGATCATTACCCTCTGCCTTTCATTGATCAAATGCTAGAAAGATTATCTAAGCACACACAATTTTGTTTCCTAGATGGATATTCCGGTTTCTCTCAAATACCTGTGTCACAATCCGATCAAGAGAAAACCGCCTTTACTTGCCCTTTTGGAACCTATGCTTATAGACGTATGCCTTTTGGTTTATGCAATGCACCTGCTACCTTTCAAAGATTGTGGAGGTTTTCATGGATGATTTTTCTATTTACGGAACTTCTTTTGATGATTGCTTAAGCAACCTTGGTCGAGTTTTGCAGAGATGTGAACAAACTAATCTCGTCTTGAATTGGGAGAAGTGCCACTTTATGGTTAATGAAGGCATTGTCTTGGGGCATAAAATATCTGAATGAGGTATTGAGGTGGATAAAGCTAAAGTTGATGTAATTGAGAAAATGCCATGTCCCAAAGATATTACTGGTATTCAAAGTTTCCTTGGTCATGCTGGTTTTTATAGGAGGTTCATTAAAGACTTCTCTAAAATTTCTAGGCCTCTTACTAATCTTTTGCAAAAGGATATTACTTTTGTTTTTGATGATGATTGTGTGGAATCCTTTGAAACACTCAAGAAAGCCTTAACCTCTACACCTATTGTACAGCCACCTGATTGGAACTTGCCTTTTGAAATTATGTGTGATGCTAGTGATTATGCTGTTGGTGCTGTTCTAGGAGACAAAGAGTTGATAAGAAATTGAATGTTATCCATTATGCTAGTAAAACTCTAGACAGTGCCCAACGAAATTATGCTACCACTGAAAAGGAATTTTTAGCAGTTGTGTTTGCTTGTGATAAATTTAGATCCTATATTGTCGATTCCAAAGTTATTATTCACACCGATCATGCTGCTATAAAATACCTTATGGAAAAGAAAGATGCTAAACCTAGACTCATTAGGTGGGTTCTCTTGCTTCAAGAATTTGACTTACACATTGCTAATAGGAAGGGAGCTGAGAACCCAGTAGCTGATAAATTGTCTACGTTAGAAAATATTCTTGATGACCCACTACCTATTGATGATAGTTTCCCTAACGAACAGTTAGCTGCAATAAATGTTTCTCAAAACACACCTTGGTATGCTGATTATGCTAACTACATTGTCGCTAAATATATACCACCTAGCTTCACATACCAACAAAAGAGAAAAAAATTCTCTGACTTGAGGCATTACTTTTGGGATGACCACATCTTTATAAAGAAGGAGTAGATGGTATTATTAAACGTTGTGTACCTAAGCATGAACAGGAACAAATCCTACGGAAATGTCTTTCCAAAGCTTATGGAGGACATCATGCGGGAGATCGACCTGCTCACAAGGTATTGTAATCTGGTTTTTATTGGCCCACTCTTTTCAAGGATGCCCGTAAGTTTGTCTTGTCTTGTGATAGATAACCCACAAGTATAGGGGATCGCAACAGTTTTCGAGGGTAGAGTATTCAACCCAAATTTATTGATTCGACACAAGGGGAGCCAAAGAATATTCTCGAGTATTAGCGGCTGAGTTGTCAATTCAACCACACCTGAAAGACTTAATATCTGTAGCAAAGTATTTAGTAGCAAAGTAGTATGGAAGTAACGGTAACGATGGCAAAAGTGACAGTAGCAGTTTTGTAGTGATTGTAATAGTAGCAACGGAAAAGTAACTTAGCAAAGATCAATATATGAAAAGCTCATAGGCAACGGATCAGTGATGGATAATTATGTCGGATGGCATTCATCTTGCAACGGTTATAACATAGGGTGACACAGAACTAGCTCCAATTCATCAATATAATGTAGGCATGTATTCCATATATAGTCATACGTGCTTATGGAAAAGAACTTGCATGACATCTTTTGTCCTACCCTCCCATGGTAGCGGGGTCCTAATGGAAACTAAGGGTTATTAAGGCCTCCTTTTAATAGAGTACCGGACCAAAGCATTAGCACTTAGTGAATACATGAACTCCTCAAACTACGGTAATCACCGGAAAGAATCCCAGTTATTGTCACCCTGGGGGATGCGGATCATAACTCGTAATAGGTGTCTACAACTTGCAAGATAGGATCAAGAACACATATATATTCATGAAAACATAATAAGTTCAGATCTGAAATCATGGCACTCGGGCCCTAGTGACAAGCATTAAGCATAGCAAAGTCATAGCAACATCAATCTTAGAACATAGTGGATACTAGGGATCAAACCCTAACAAAACTAACTCGATTACATGGTAAATCTCATCCAACCCATCACCGTCCAGCATGCCTACGATGGAATTAGTCACGAACGGCAGAGAGCATCCTGAAATTGGTGATGAAGGATGGTTGGTGATGACGACGGCGTCGATTTCCCCTCTCCGGAGCCCAAAACAGACCCCAGATCTGCCCTCCCGAGGAAGAACAGGAGGTGGCGGTGGATCCGTATCGTGAAACGCAATGAACTCTTCTCTCTGATTTTTTTCTCCCCGAATAGAGTTATATGGAGTTGGAGTTGAGGTCGGAGGAGTTGCAGGGGGCCCACAAGCCACCTGGGCGTGCCCTAGGGGGGGGAGCGCCCCCCTGGCTTGTGGCCAATGGGTGGACCCGCTCTGGTTGATTATTTTGCCAGTATTTTTTATTAATTCCCAAAATATTCTCCGTAAATTTTTAGGTCAATTCGAGAACTTTTATTTCTGCACAAAAATAACACCAAGGCAATTCTGCTGAAAACAGCGTCAGTCCGGGTTAGTTCCATACAAATCATGCAAATTAGAGTCCAAAACAAGGGCAAAAGAGTTTGGAAAAGTAGATACGATGGAGACGTATCAACTCCCCCAAGCTTAACCCATTGCTTGTCCTCAAGCAATTCAGTTGACAAACTGAAAGTGACAAAGAAAAACTTTTACAAACTCTGTTTGATCTTGTTGTTGTAAATATGTCTAACTGATATTCAAGTTTTCAGCAAAGATTATGGACTAACCACATTCACAATAACATTTAGGTCTCACATTTACGCATATCAATGGCATAATCAACTAGCGAGCAATAATAATAAATCTTGGATGACAACAATTTTATCAAAGCAATCATGATACAATATGAAATAATGGTATCCCGCTAGCCCTTTCTGAGACCGCAAAACATAAATGCAGAGCACCTCTGAAGAACAAGGGCTGATTGGAAATTGTAATTCATGGTAAAAGAGATCCAGTCACAATCACACTCAATATCAATTAATAACAAAGCATACAAATGACGGTGGTGCTCTCTAACCGGTGCTTTTTATAAGAGGAGGATGACTCAACAGTAAAGTAAAATAGATAGGCTCTTCGCAGAGGGAAGCATTGATTTGCAGAGGTGCCAGAACTCGAGCTTTTAAAACAGAGATGAATAATAATTCTGAGTGGTATGCTTTCATTGTCAACATAATAACCAAGAGATCTCGGTATCTTCCATGCTAGATACATTATAGGCGGTTCCCAAACAGAATGGTAAAGTTTTTACTCCCCCTCCACCAATCAATCACACTCCACGGAGAGCCGAATCCACGGGTACCGTCCATACAAACAACAATCCTAGGGGAGTTTTGTTTCATTATATTTTGATTTGATTTTTGAGAATGGAACCGGGCATCCCGATTACCTGCCACTTTCTCGTGAATGACAAGTGAATAAACACTCATCGTGAGAATAACCCACCTAGCATGGAAGATACTGACAGTCCCTAGTCACTATATGAGCGATTCGGGCATACAAAACAGAATATTATTTGAAGGTTTAGAGTTTGGCACATGCAAATTTACTTGGAACGGCAGGTAAATACCGCATATAGGTAGGTATGGTGGACTCATGGAACAACCTTGGGTTTATGGAAGTGGATGCACAAGCAGTATTCCCGCTTAGTACCGGTGAAAGCTAGCAAGAGACTGGGAAGCGACCAACTAGAGAGCGACAACAGTCATAAACATGCATTGAGATTAACCAACATTGAATGCAAGCATGAGTAGGATATAAATCACCATGAACATAAATATCGTGGAGGCTATGTTGATTTTGTTTCAACTACATGCGTGAACATGTGCCAAGTCAAGCCACTTCAATCATTCAGAGGAGGATACCATCCTATCATACTACATCACAACCATTTTTGAAATGCATGTTGGCACTCAAGACAAACCATTATACACTCTTAGCTGATTAAGCATAGCATGAGTAACTATAATCTCTAATTATCATTGCAAACATGTTTCATCCATAATGAGCTGAATCCAGAACGATGAGCTAATCATATTTACAAAAACAAAATAGGTCGAGTTCGTACCAGCTTTTCTCCATCTCAATCACTTCATCATATATCATCATTATTGCCTTTCACTTGCATGACCGAACGGTGTGAATAATAATAAGAGTGCACGTGCATTGGACTAAGCTGGAATATGCAAACAATAACTCAAAGGAGAAGACAAGGCAATATAGGCTCTCTGATAGATAAACAACAATGCATATGAGGGCCATTCAACATTTTCATTGTGGTCTTCTCCTTACGACACAAAGAAGAAAAGAAAACTATTTACACGGGAAAGCTCCCAACAAGCAAAAGAAGAACAAGAAATCTTTTTGGGTTTTCTCAAGATTAATTAAGCACACAAGAAGAAAGCGGAAAGAAGAAATAAACTACCATGGATGATACAATGAAAAAGTATAAGCACCGACTATTAAGATTAGTGTGTGAACATAAATGTAATGTCGGTGAGGAATACGTACTCCCCCAAGCTTAGGCTTTTGGCCTAAGTTGGTCTAGGGCCATGGCTGGCCCGGATAATATCCAAAGTCATAGTTGGGGTTGTACTGGGCTGCGGCGACTACTGCCTGAACGACTGCAGCGCGGAGGCGAGCGGCTTCCGCCTCTCTCTCGTACTCGTTTGCATCCTCTCTGGTTATAAAGTGTGTCCGTTTTTCCTGAAAGTTAAAGAAGGCAGGAGCAGGAAGGGTAATATGGACAGCACGCTGTCTATCAAAAATTAGTCGGTACAGGAAGGACTGTTCGTTCCTCTCAAGAAACTGGTAGCGCACCATAGCCTCATAATCAAGAAAAGTAGTTGGTAACTCAATATCATTCCCCCTTATGGGTACCCCAAGATAATTAGCTACCCGAGTGGCATAAATCGCGCCAAAGAAATCTCCTTCCTTAGCATTTTTATGTAGCCTCCTAGCAATAATAGCCCCCAAGTTATATCGTCTATCACCCATTACCGCACTCTTAAGAATACTAAGATCAGGTACACAAAGGTGGCTATGATCATGTTTACCGTTAATACATCTACCTATGAAGAGAGCAAAATAATGTATAGCAGGAAAGTGAATGCTCCCCAAGGTAGCCTGTGTAATGTTTCTGGTTTCTCCCATAGTGATGCTAGCAAAAAAATCATTATATTCAGTTTTGTGAGGATCACTATGGCTGCCCCATTGTGGAATTTTGCATGCACGGTTAAAATCTTCTAGGTCCATAGTATAAGATTCATCATAAAGATTTAATAGAACAGAATGCGTATTACGCCTGGATGAAAATTCAAACCTCCGCACGAAGGAATCAGTGAGTTGATGATATTGCTTGCATTGGTCTGAAACGAAATCTTCAAGGCCAACATTTCGTGTGTACGCGTAAAATTCTTCCTTGAAACCAGCATGAACCATGAATTGATCTGACGGCCATTCGCAAGGCCGCACTTGAGCTTCCCTCGGTGGTTCAAAGTTGGGCTCACGTATCGCGAGTCTCGGGGCCTTCTTGCTCGAGGAACCACCTTGGTTTATTCTCCTCAACATCTTTCTTTCTCTGAAAAATTTCTGAAATTTTTAGTGACTCAAAATAAAGGTGAACACAACTCAACAAAACATATAGCAACTACTCCCACAAGTGCCTAGAGGCTATATCATGCATCAAGACTACTTGGGACCATACAAATTTGACATGCAAGCTCAAGAACTAGGTCACCACAGCAGCAAAAATTTGCAATATATAAAGCACTAAAAAAAACTAATTGGACCATTGGAGGAGTCACATACCGAAGATCAGTCCCCCAAAACAGTTTTGCAAATGGCGCTTTGCACAAGGAGATCGAAAATGGCAGCAAAATGAGCTAGAACACGGGATTGAGCAATGGTGGGATTTTTTCTAGAGGAAGATGAAGTGGATGGGTGCTGGAATAAGTGAGGGGGGCCTACGTGGGACCCACAAGCCAGGGGGTGCGCGCCCAGGGGGGGTGGGCGCACCCTGTGGGCTTGTGGCCCACTGGTGCATCCCCCTGATGTGTTCTCAGTGCCAGATATTCTTAAATATTCCAGAAAAAATCATACTACATTTTCAGGGCATTTGGAGAACTTTTATTTTCAGCTCAATTTTTATTGCACGGATAATTCAGAAAACAGAAAAATGATAGCATTTTTACTTTATTAAATCTAAATAACAGAAAGTAAAAGTTGGGTACAGAAGGTTGTGCCTCCTAAATTCATCCATCTCAAGCTCATCAAAAGGAATCCATCAATAAGGTTGATCAAGTCTTATTGACAAACTTTTTTCGAATGACACGGAACCGGAGAATTTTCAAATAACACTAGGTTACCTCAACGGGGATATGCATGTCCCCAACAATAAGTATATCATATTTCTTTTTGGCAGTAGGGAGAGGGAATTCAAAATCTCCAATAGTAATCATTGAAATTTTTCCAATGGAGTTGATACTATGAACTTGAGGTTGTTTCTTCGGAAAGTGTACCATATGCTCATTACCATTAACATGAAAAGTGACATTACCCTTGTTGCAATCAATAACAGCCCCTGCAGTATTCAAAAAAGGTCTACCAAGGATGATCGACATAGTGTCGTCCTCGGGAATATCAAGAATAACGAAGTCCGTTAGGATACTAACATTTGCAACTACGACAGGCACATCCTCATAAATACCGATGGGTAAAGCAGTTGATTTATCAGCCATTTGCAAAGAGATTTTAGTAGGTGTCAACTTATTCAAATCAAGTCTACGATACAAAGAGAAGGGCATAACACTAACACCAGCTCCAAGGTCACATAAAGCAGTTTTAACATAATTTCTTTTAATAGAGCATGGTATAGTAGGTACTCCGGGACCTCCTAGTTTCTTTGGTATTCCACCCTTAAAGGTGTAATTAGCAAGCATGGTGGAAATCTCAGCTTCCGGTATCTTTCTTTTATTTGTCACAATATCTTTCATATACTTAGCATAAGGAGACATTTTCAGAATACCAGTCAAGCGCATACGCAAAAAAGACAGGTCTAAGCATTTCAACAAAGCGCTCAAAGTCCTCATCATCCTTTTTCTTGGATGGTTTAGGAGGAAAGGGCATGGGTTTCTGAACCCATGGTTCTATTTCTTTACCATGATTCCTAGCAACAAAGTCTCTTTTATCATATCTTTTATTCTTAGGTTGTGTGTTATCAAGATCAACAGCAGGTTCAATCTCCACATCATTATCATTACTAGGTTGAGCATCAACATGAACATCATCATTAACATTATCACCCAGTTCATGTTCGTCACCAGGTTGTGTTTCAGCATCAGAAATAGAAATATCATTTGGGTTTTCAAGTGTATCTATAACAGGTTCACTAGCAGCATGCAAAGTCCTATCATCATTCTTTTTCCTTTTATTACTAGGATGACTAGGTGCATCAGTATTAATTCTATGAGAATCTTGCTCAATTCTCTTAGGATGGCCCTCGGGATACAAAGGCTCCTGAGTCATTTTACCACCTCTAGTCACAACTCTAACAGAAGGTTCATCGCTCTTACCATTCATATCATTAAGCAAATCATTTTGTGCCTTAAGTACTTGTTCTACTTGAGTAGTTACCATGGAAGCATGTTTACTAATAAGCTTAAGATCATTAATAGTTCTACTCATATAATCACCTAAGCGATCAAGCATGTAAGCATAATGTTTCAATTGTCTACTAACATAAGCATTGAAATTTTCTTGTTTAACAATAAAGTTATCAAACTCATCCAAGCATTGGCTAGCATACTTATTATAAGGAATATCACCGTCATCAAATCTACGGAGAGAATTTACCTCTACTACCTGTGTCGGGTTATCAAGACCATGTATCTCTTCAATAGGTGGAAGATTCTTAACATCTTCAGCTTTAATACCTTTTTCTTTCATAGATTTCTTTGCCTCTTGCATATCTTCAGGACTGAGAAATAGAATACCTCTTTTCTTCGGAGTGGACTTTGGAGGTGGTTCTGGAATAGTCCAATCATTATCATTGCTCAATATATTATTCAATAGTAGTTCATCTTGTTCAACACTTCGTTCCCTGAAAACACAACCAGCACAACTATCTAGGTGGTCCCTAGAAGCATCGGTTAGTCCATTATAAAAGATATCAAGTATTTTGTGTTTCTTGAGAGGATGATCAGGCAAAGCATTAAGTAATTGGAGAAGCCTCCCCCAAGCTTGTGGGAGACTCTCTTCTTCAATTTGCACAAAGTTAAATATTTCCTGCAAGGCAGTTGTTTCTTATGGGCAGGAAAATATTTTTCAGAGAAGTAATATATCATATCCTGGGGACTACGCACATAACCAGGAGCAAGAGAATTAAACCATATCTTACCATCACTCTTTAATGAGAAAGGAAACAACTTAAGAATATAGTAATAACGATTTTTTTCCTCATGAGTAAATAGGGTGGCTATATCATTCAATTTAGTAAGATGTGCCACAACAGTTTCAGATTCATAACCATGGAAAGGATCAGATTCAACCAAAGTAATTAACTCAGGATCGACAGAGAATTCATAATCCTTATCAGTAACAAAGATAGGTGAAGTAGCAAACTTAGGATCATATTGCATTCTAGCATTCAAAGATTTTTCCTTCCACTTGCATAGTAATTTCTTAAGATCATCTCTATCCTTACAAGCAAGAAAGTCCCTGGCTACCTCTCCCTCCATAACATAACCCTTAGGTATATTAGGCAATTCATATCTAGGAGAGCTAGGTCTAACAGGTGTCTCATAGTGTTCAGTTTCAATAATTTCAACAGTTTCGGAAATATCATCAGTTTCAGCGTTGACTCTAGCAATTTGTTCATCAAGAAATTCACCCAGTGGCACGGTATTATCAAGCAAAGTATCATCATAAGCATCATGCATAGCAGAAGTGGCATCATCAATTACTTGCGACATATCAGAATCAATAGCAGGTGGTGGTGTCGCAAATTTACTCATAACAGAAGGTGAATCAAGTGCAGAGCTAGATGGCAGTTCCTTACCTCCTCTCGTAGTAGAGGGATAGATCTTGGTTTTTGGGTCTTTCAGATTCTTCATAGTGATCAACAGATATAAATCCCAAGTGACTCAGAGAATATAGCTATGGTCCCCAGCAACGGCGCCAGAAAAGGGTCTTGATAACCCACAAGTATAGGGGATCGCAACAGTTTTCGAGGGTAGAGTATTCAACCCAAATTTATTGATTCGACACAAGGGGAGCCAAAGAATATTCTCGAGTATTAGGAGCTGAGTTGTCAATTTAACCACACCTGAAAGACTTAATATCTGTAGCAAAGTATTTAGTAGCAAAGTAGTATGGAAGTAACGGTAACGATGGCAAAAGTGACAGTAGCAGTTTTGTAGTGATTGTAACAGTAGCAACGGAAAAGTAACTTAGCAAAGATCAATATATGAAAAGCTCATAGGCAACGGATCAGTGATGGATAATTATGTCGGATGGCATTCATCATGGAACGGTTATAACATAGGGTGAAACAGAACTAGCTCCAATTCATCAATATAACGTAGGCATGTATTCCATATATAGTCATACGTGCTTATGGAAAAGAACTTGCATGACATGTTTTGTCCTACCCTCCCGTGGCAGCGGGGTCCTAATGGAAACTAAGTGATATTAAGGCCTCCTTTTAATAGAGTACCGTACCAAAGCATTAGCACTTAGTGAATACATGAACTCCTCAAACAACGGTAATCACCGGAAAGAATCCCAGTTATTTTCACCCTGGGGGATGCGGATCATAACTCGTAATAGGTGTCTACAACTTGCAAGATAGGATCAAGAACACATATATATTCATGAAAACAGAATAGGTTCAGATCTGAAATCATGGCACTCGGGCCCTACTGACAAGCATTAAGCATACATCAATCTTAGAACATAGTGGATACTAGGGATCAAACCCTAACAAAACTAACTCGATTACATGGTAAATCTCATCCAACCCATCACCGTCTAGCAAGCCTACGATGGAATTACTCATGAACGGCGGAGAGCATCATGAAATTGGTGATGAAGGATGGTTGGTGATGACGACGACATCAATTTCCCCTCTCTGGAGCCCAAAACAAACCCCAGATATGCCCTCCCGAGGAAGAACAGGAGGTGGCGGCGGCTCCGTATCGTGAAATGCGATGAACTCTTCTCTCTGATTTTTTTCTCACTGAATAGAGTTATATGGAGTTGGAGTTGAGGTCGGAGGAGTTGCAGGGGGCCCACAAGCCACCTGGGCGCGTCCTAGGGGGGGCGCCCCCCTGGCTTGTGGCCAATGGGTGGACCCCCTCTGGTTGATTCTTTTGCCGTTATTTTTTATTAATTCCAAAAATATTCTCCGTAAATTTTCAGGTCAATCCGAGAACTTTTATTTCTGCACAAAAATAACACCAAGGCAATTCTGCTGAAAACAGTGTCAGTCCGGGTTAGTTCCATACAAATCATGCAAATTAGAGTCCAAAACAAGGGCAAAAGAGTTTGGAAAAGTAGATACGATGGAGATGTATCAGTGATGAATGTCAAAGAATTGGTAATATCGGTAAGCGTCAGGAAATGCCTATGAATTATTCACTTGTTGTTGAACCATTTGACATTTGGTGTTTTGATTATATGGGGCCTTTTCCTTCCCCCAACGGGTACACTCATATTTTGGTTGTTGTTGATTATGTGACTAAGTGGGTAGAAGCTATTCCAACTAGTAGTGCCGATCACCACACCTCCATTAAAATGCTTAAAGAGGTTATCTTCCCGAGGTTTGGAGTTCCTAGATATTTAATGACCGATGGTGCTTCACACTTTATCCAGGGTGCTTTCCGTAAGATGCTTGCTAAATATGATGTTAACCATAGACTTGCATCACCCTATCATCCTCAATCTAGTGGTCAAGTAGAACTTAGCAATAGAGAAATAAAATTAATATTATGAAAAACTGTCAATAGGTCTTGTAAGAATTGGTCTAAGAAATTAGATGATGCACTTTGGGCCTATAGAACAGCTTATAAAAATCCTATGGGTATGTCTCCATACAAAATGGTATATGGGAATGCTTGTCATTTGCCTCTAGAATTAGAACACAAAGTATTTTAGGCAATTAAAGAACTTAACTATGAATTCAAACTTGCCGGTGAGAAGAGGATATTCGATATTAGCTCACTAGATGAATGGAGAACCCAAGCCTATGAAAAAGCCAAGCTATTCAAAGAAAAAGTAAAAAGATGGCATGACAAAAGAATCCAAAAGCGAGAATTCAAAATAGGAGACTATTTTCGTTTGTTCAACTCCCGTTTAAGATTTTTTGCAAGACAGCTTCTCTCCAAATGGGAAGGACCATATATTATCGAAGAGGTTTATCATTCTGGAGCTATCAAGATTAATAACGCCGAAGGTACTAACCCGAAGGTGGTCAATGGACAAAGAATTAGGCATTATATCTTAGGTACGCCTATTAACGTTGAAAGCAATGTTATCCAAACCATGACACCGGAGGAACACATAAAAGAAACCTTCCGGAACCCTCCAGAATTCTGAAAAATAGGAGGTACGTGATACGGTAAGTAAACGGACTTTGAAAAATCCGCAAAAATATCTTTCATCAGTTTTGGAATATTAGAAAATTTTGGAAGTAAAAAATAAACCGGAAGGTGATCGAGGTGAACACGATACACCAGGGCGCGCCAGGCACCCCTAGGCGCGCCCTGGTGGGTTGTGCCCACCTCGGATGCCTTCCCGACTCCGTTTTCCTTCCATATGCTTTTTTCCCAAGAATAAAAAATTTCTATAAATACCCTCGACTGTTTTGACGACCGCAGCGCAGAAAAATCCTCTGTTCTTGTTTTGTGCTGTTTTTTGTCAGATCTGTCAAGTCAGGCATCATGTCTTCCCCCTCTTCTAACAACGTGGAAGAAGATGCCTGGCTAATGAAGATAGAGCTGAAGAGGGAGGACCGGAAGAAGTCAACAAAGAAGAGAAGGGCAAGGAGGCTGTGGTGGATCAGCCCCCTGAAGGAGATCAATCCATGCCAACAAATGAGGGAGAGGAAGAAGATATCCTTCAACCTTATTACCGTCATCTCACCCCTATTAAAATCGAAGCTTTCAGAGCCTTCGAAGTGGTCCGTGTTCAGAATAAATTTCTCATTCGTGAAAATATTTTGCTAGAGGAGAACATCAATAACGATAGGAGGGTCATCCGCAAATTGGAGCATCTTTTGAGGCTGAAGTGTGACACCACATCACCACCACCTTCTTCTTCACCACCACCAAAGGAGACTTGAGCACAAGGGTATGGGCACTCCCCTTGGTTGAGCCAAGCTTGGGGGAGGTGCCCCGGTATCGTATCACCACCACTTTTATTCACCTTTACCTATTTAGTTCGATCTTTAGTTTCCCTTTGCTTTAGTTGAATAAAAGTTTAGCATGACCTATTTTCGTGTGTTAGTTTCGTGGCCTATCTATCTATGTAATCGAGTGAGAATTATATAATAAAGTTTAGTTTGAGTTTTTGCTTCTCTACTTTCTTGTTGCAATCAAAATAAGGAAAGGAACATAAATGAAAAGAATCATATGCTAATCTTAAGGTGAGTAATGACATCACATAAGGAAAAGTATAAGTAGTAAAATTTATTGGAGATTGACAAACATAGCATTGTTCAATGATGCAGTTCATAAAAGAATTAATAAGGAAAGAGAAGATTCACATGCAAATACACCATCTTGGACATCTTTTATGATTATGAGCCTCATCAAATATTATATGTCAAAATTGTTGACGTTGGACAAGGAAGACAATGTAATGATTAATGCTTGTTCATATCCACATAGAAGTTATATTGTCATTTATCCTTCAACATGTGGTGCTTGCTCAATATCTTTGCTAGCCAAAATTCCGCACTAAGTTGAGATACTACTTGTGAAAGTTGGGTGGAAAAAGGAATAAACTTTATTTTCTGTTTGGGAACCGCCTATGATATATCTGGCATGGAAAGTATTGTGAGCTACTTTGTCGTTTTCGTTGACAGGAAAAGCATGCCACCCAAAATATTTTTCTCTCTCAATTTAAACCTTGAGCTCTGGCACCTCTACAAATCCCTACTTCCCTCTGTGAAGGGCCTATCTATTTACTTTATGCATTTTTTATTTTTGCTTTGAGTCTCCATCTTCTCTTATAAGCACCAACTAGGGGGCACTATAATCGTACTTGAGCATTGGGCATAGCTAATATTTGAGTGTGTTTCATCAATGGATCAATGATTGAGCATGATGGGCTAGGGATAACTTTCTTTAGTGTTGATATTTTGAAAGACATGGTTGCTTGTTGACATGCTTGAGTATTGAAGTCATTATGTTAAAACTAGACTATCGCTTTGAATCATTATGAGTCCAAATGTCCATGCTATACAAAAGAAAAGAATGTGATGAACATGTTAGGCAGCATTCCACATCAAAAATTCCGTTTTTATCATTTACCTACTCCAGGACGAGTAGGAATTAAGCTTGGGGATGTTGATACGTCTCCAACGTATCTATAATTTTTGCTTGTTCCATGCTGTTATATTATCATTCTTGGATGTTTTACGATCATTTCATAACAACTTTATATCATTTTTTGGGACAAACCTATTGACATGGTGCCAAAGTGCCAGTTGCTGTTTTTGCTTGTTTTTTTACTTCACAGAAAATCAATACCAAACAGAGTCCAACCGTGACGAAACTTTTTGGAGACTTTTTCTGGACCAGAAGACACCAAGTGGGCCAAAAAACTGCTGGAGAGGTGGGCCGTGGAGACCACAACCCACCAGGGCGCGCCAGGTGGGCCCCGGCGCGCCCTGATGGGTTGTGCCCTCCTCGGCCCCCTTCCGCACCACCTCTGATGCCATTAAATTCCCAAATATTCCAAAAACCGTAGGGGAGTAGACAAAACACAATTCCAGCAGCCGCAAGTTTCAGAACCTCGAGATCCAATCTAAACACCATCACGGAGGGGTTCATCTTCCTCATAGGTGCCTCTCCGATGATACGTGAGTAGTCCACCATAGACCTATGGGTCCGTAGGCAGTAGCTAGATGGCTTCTTCTCTCTCTCTCTCTCTTATGATTCTCAATACAATGGTCTCTTGGAGATCTATTTGATGTAAACTTTTGAGGTGTATTTGTTGGGATCCGATGAATTTTGAGTTCATGATCAGTTTCTATCCATGAATATTATTTGAGTCTTCTTTGATCTCTTATATGCATGATTACTTATAGCCTCGTATTTCTTCTCCGAATCTTTGGTTTAGTGAGGCCGACTAGATCGATTTTTCTTGCCATGGGAAGAGGTGCTTTGTGATGGGTTCGATCTTGCGGTGTTCTTTCCCAGTGACAGAAGGGGCAGCAAGACACGCATGTATCGTTGCTATTAAGGATAACAAGATGGGGTCTATTCCTACATGAATAGATCTTGTCTACATCATGTCATCGTTCTTATTGCATTACTCCATTTTTCCATGAAATTAATACACTAGATGCATGCTGGATAGAGGTCGATGTGTGGAGTAATAGAGGTAGATGCAGGCAGGAGTCGGTCTATCTATCTTGGACGTGATGCCTATATAATGATCATCGCCTTGGATATCGTCATGACTATTCGATTTTGTATCAATTGCCCAACAGTAATTTGTTCACCCATCATGCGCTATACTCATGAGAGAAGCCACTAGTGAACCCTACGGCCCCCGGGTCTACTTTTCCATCATATTCCTTTCCGATCTACGTTTTTGCACTCTTTGTTTTCAGATCTACAAAACCAAAAAAACCAAAAATATATTGCTGCATATTTACTCTTTTTATTTGTGTTCTTGAGAGATCTATTTCTCCTATCTATCACTACCTAATCTATCTTATTACCGTAGAGAGATTGACAACCTCTCTTTCGCGTCGGGTTGCAAGTATTTGTTGTTTATGTGTAGGTGCTGCTTATTGGGTGTTGGTGATCCTCCTACTGGTTCGATAACCTTGGTTTCATAACCGAGGGAAATACTTACCGTCGTTGTGCTGCATCATCCTTTCCTCTTTGGGGAAATACCGACGCAGTCTCAAGCCATGTCACGCGCCAGACCCCCCTGGGCACGGCCTGTTGTATCGTGACCACCTCGGCCCACCTCCGGAGCCCATCTTCTGATATATAGTCACATTTGACCTAGAAAAAATCAGAGGATGACTTTCAGGACGAAGCGCCGCCGCCTCGAGGCGAAACTTCGGTATGAGCACTTTTGCCCATCGGCGGAGCGATTCCGCCGGGGGAACTTCCCTCCCGGAGGGGGAAATCGCAGCCATCGTCATCGCCAACACCCCTCTCATCTTTGGGAGGCCAATCTTCATCAACCTATTCAACATCACCATCTCCTCTCAAACCCTAGTTCATCTCTTGTGTTCAATCTTTGTACCGGAACGTCAGATTGGTACTTGTGGGTGACTAGTAGTTTTGATTACCTTGCGTAGTTGATTACTATATGGTTTATTTGGTGGAAGATTATATGTTCAGATCCATTATGCTATTTAATACCCCTCTGATCTTGAGCATGATTATTATTTGTGAGTAGTTACCTTTGTTCTTGAGGTCACGGGAGAAGTCATGTTGCAAGTAATCATGTGAATTTGATATGTGTTTGATATTTTGATGATATGTATGTTGTGATTCCCTTAGTGGTATCATGTGAACGTCGACTACAAGACACTTCACCATTCATGGGCCTAAGGGAATGCATTGTGGAGTAGTTATTAGATGATGGGTTGCTAGGGTGACAGAAGCTTAAACCCTAGTTTATGTGCTACTTCGTTAGGGGCTGATTTGGATCCAAACGTTTAATGCTATGGTTAGATTTTATCTTAATACTTTTCTCGTAGTTGCGGATGCTTGCGAGGGGGTTAATCATAAGTGGGAGGTTTTTCAAGTAAGAACAGCACGCAAGCACCGGTCCACCCACATATCAAATTATCAAAGTAGCGAACACGAATCAAACCAACATGATAAAAGTGACTAGATGAAATTCCCGTGTACCCTCAAGAACACTTTGCCTATTACTAGAGATTGTTCTGGCCTGTCTTTTGCCACAAAAGGATTGGGTTACCTTGCTGCACCTTGTTTACCTTTACCGTTACTTGCTTGTTACCATTGATCTTGCTATCAAACTATCTGTTACCTACAATTTCAGTGCTTGCAGAAATTACCTTGCTGAAAACCGCTTGTCATTTCCTTCTGCTCCTCGTTGGGTTCGACACTCTTACTTATCGAAAGGACTACGGTTGATCCCCTATACTTGTGGGTCATCACTCAACAACTGCAAGTTTAGGAGCTTACCCACGGTTGACGTTGAAAGTGGGAAGTTGCGTTGCCGTTGAATCGTCCAAAGATGAAGGGGGTGGATGATAAAGCGAATTCGAAGGACTAAGAGGTTGCTTAAACAAACCGGCTCTAGGATGAGAATTGGTTGGACTATGAGGCACCTCGAAGCGTGGTTTTTGAGCCGGCGGTGCATCAGACAAATCACGGTCTAAGTCGCCCGAACCACTCTGGATCTTGCGTTTTGATGAGCCAGCAAATTGTGCTTTCTTCAAAAGAAAATCAGGAGCCAAGTGAGCATCTGGTGTGTCAACTTAACCTTCCGGATGACTTGTCTTGGCTTTCTGGGAACAAATGTTTCTAAACTGGAGGATGCAGGAGTTACCTCAATTTCGCCGGCTTGGCTAGATTGTGAGTCACCCTGATAAGAAGGCGCATCAGCAAGTTCAATAAAAAAGACGGCCAAGAGAATCAAGTTCTACCTCGGATTCCTCTCCAGAAGACGATACAGGGGTCAGATTATTCTTTCTACCCGAGGAAGGAACAGGGGCTAGAGGTCTAACCTTCTAGAAAATAGAGTTCTCCTGCAAAAGCATGTGGTAAGGAACGGTGGGTCACAATGAATTGATAAAAGACAGTAAAAATAGTCTGTACCGGAGGTGGCGGGTTGCACAGATAAAATGGACTCAAACCAGTAATGTTGCACTGCTCTTTCAAATCAGAAAAGAATTTCTTCGTTTCCTTGTTGAGGGCGTCATCAGTCAGGTCCTCACGAGAGAAGCGCTGAGGGTCAGATGAGGCGCCTGAGTACTTGCACATCAAGCCGCCTCTTACACTGATAGGCTGGATCTGCCATTTTAGCCAACAACGGATCAGATCAATACCAGTCAAGCCATGTGCAGTCAGAGCCATCAATTTTGTATGAAGAGGCGCCAATGGAGCCCTCTCTTCATCTGTTGGCCAACCCGGAAACTCTGCATTGTTGCTAAGTCTTTCCAATCTCTATCCCGACAGGTCTTTTTTTCCTCAGGTGCGGTATTCTTGCAGTAAAACCATGTCTTATTCCATCCTTTGGGGTGACACGCTAGTTTGGATTTGGGAAAGGCGTTGTTCTTTCTCTTCTGAATCAAAACCCCACCAAGTTCGCAGGCAGCACCATTCTTCACCTCGGTTTGACGGTTGAGATAAAAGAATTCCCTATAAAGGGTCACGGATGGCTCAACCTGTAGATATACCTCGCATAGCACCTGGAATTGACAAATATTGGTCATAGAATTTGGACCAATATCTTGAGGCCTGAGTTTGAAGAAATGCAAAAGGTCCCTGAAGAACTTTGAGCCGGGAGGACGGAAGCCTCTGCTCAGATGGTCGGTAAAGACAACAACTTCTCCCTGCCACGGTTGAGGGTGCGGCTCTTCTTTAGGAGCCTGCCATTCTATGGCTTTTTGAGCCAGCAAGAAACCTTGATCCACGAGGTTATCTAAGGTGAGTTTGGATTCTTTGGTCTTGGCCCAGTTACAGATCTTGGAGTTCTTTGGAGCCATGGCGGGTTATAAAGCAACTACAAAGGCAATGAGAGAAATGAGCCGGCGCAGATTACAAGTCGCCTATGCTAAATTGGCTATTTTAAGCCAGCACAATTAAAGGAAGTTGGAGACATATATCCACAACACTTAGCGAGTGAGTTGGCTCACAAACAGGTTTCTACGAAAATCTTCTTTCAGATGGATCAGGTTAAATAAGGAAAAATGATGAAATATGTGTTCTAACTGACGGAGGAACCGAAACTATGGCGTTCAAAGGATAGCCTCAGTGGTTCATTTTAGATCTGCTTATGAGGAAAGTAAGGCAGAGATTGTAACAAAACTACGCTATGCTGAGGAATTTTGAATGCATAAATCTATGAGCTGCGTCTCGAATGAACACGACGAACATGGCGTTTACGCCGGAAGTAACGAACCCTAAATGGAGGGGGTTCATACCAGATTGCGTCGGGACGAGGGCGAAGATGTTTGCACCTGTTCCAACGGCAGCGAGAAGATGTGATGGCATCGGCGATGGAGCTGGGGACCCTGGCGACGCCTTCGGAGCACCGGTGGTGTTCAGTCGAAGACAAAGCGAGAAGAAGAAGATGACGGAAAGGTTGCTGTGGGAGCTCAGCGGACTTATTTATAAGGAGGGAAACAGAACGGCGCCGGAAAGAACGAAACAGTAGCAGTAAATTTGTGGCTGAGGATATGCCTCGATTTTAGCATCGGCCTGGATTTGGCGCAGTTTTCAAAAGATACGTTATGATAACCTTGGAGAACAACGATCAGCAAGGATGACGTCATCAACAAATTGACGCTGAAAAAATGACTAGCCCGAAAGGATTGCGAGCCGGCGCCTCAAGGATCATGAAGAACAGACGCAAACGAATGGTGAGACGTCAAGAGAGGATAAGATAAATTGACATGAATAGATTCAAATCAATTTGGGGCCTAATGTCGGGGATATAACCCCACGGTGTAACCCGCCCTATTTGGCTGGGTCAATTAACTGACAGCTCTATAATCAAACTCAAGATGGGCCGCGTCGTGAGGACAAGACAGACGAGGCGGTTGCTGACTAAGTCGCCGGCCGGCCCACACTTGAAGATGGCGATTTCGGACCCACAGAGCAGGAGACGCCAGAAGATTCCTTGCTTGAGAAGCAAGGTGTGTTAGAGACATGATAGGTTACGAGTCGCAATATAACTTGGACTCTATTGTAAACCCTAGGGTCTCGACTTATATATAAATGCGAGCCCCTAGGACTGAAATACTTAAGTTAGACGGCCTCGAAAGCTAGGTTAGCGATTCTGCACCCTTGTAATCGAGATCACCATTAACATAGACACAAAGCAGGAGATAGGCTATTACCTCCATCGGAGGGGCCGAACCTGGGTAAACTCGCCTCCTGTTCCCGTTCAACCCCTTTGAGTCGCCACCTCGTGGCGATGGCCTCACACCTAAGTTCTTACACGAGGACATCTGTCGTGACAAAACCATGACAGGATGCCTTCCCGGGGCATCCCCAAGCTTAGACACTTGAGTCTTCCTAGAATATTACCTTGGGATGCCTTGGGAATCCCCAAACTTAGGGTTTTGCCGCTCCTCATTCCTTGTCCATCGTGATAAGACCCAAAACTTGAAAACTTCAACCACACAAAACTTAACAAAACTTCATGAGGTCCGTTAGTATAACCAACATATCAAATACTTTGAGGACTGTTATAAATTGATTAATATTTTATTATTGCATAATAGGTACTGTATTTCAACTTCTCCATGGCTTATACCCCCCGATACAATCCATAGCATCATGAAAACAAGCAAACTATGCAAGCAAAACCCGAATCTGTTTAAAACAGAACAGTCTGTAGTAATCTGAAGACTAGCCATACTTTAGTAACTCCAAAAATTCTGAAACATTAGGAAAACCTGAAGAATTTGTATAGAAAATAGAAATACAGTCTAAAAATTTCAGATTTTTATCACGCTCCAGTAAAAAATAAAAATTCATGTGCTGGAGTCAAAAGTTTCTGTTTTGTTTCAGCATCAATTCTACTTTCATCCTAGTTACTACCAAAGGCTTTACTTGGCACAAACACTCATTTAAACACAAAAACACAATCATTACAGAGGCAATAATTATGTCATCACACGATAATAGAAATTAAAAAGTAAAAATAAAGATAACTATTGGGTTGCCTCCCACCAAGCGTTATTGTTTTATGCCCCTAGCTAGGCAAAATGCATAGTATCAAGTATTGTCATCTTTGGCACTCCACCCATAAGTAGCTCTCATGATAGATTCATTAGGTGGTTTAATTCTATTTCTAGGGAAGTGTTATATCCCCTTCTTTAGTGGGAATTGGAATCTTATATTTCCCTCTTTCATATCAATAATTGCACCTATAGTTCGTAGAAAAGGCCTACCAAGTATAACTGGACAAGTAGGATTGCATTCAATATCAAGCACAATAAAATCTACAGGCACATAATTCTTATTTGCATTAATGAGAACATCATTTATTCTACCTAAAGGTTTTTTAATGGTAGAATCCGCAAGATGCAAGTTAAGGGAACAATCTTGAATGTCGGTGAGACCTGGCACATCACAAAGAGATTTAGGAATTGTTGAAACATTAGCACCAAGGTCACACAAAGCATTACATTCATATTTATTTATCTTTATTTTAATGGTAGTTTCCCACTCATCATGCAATTTTCTAGGAATAGAAACTTCTAGCTCAAGTTTCTCATCATAAGCTTTTATCATTGCTTCTAATATATGATTAGTGAAAGCCTTGTTTTGTTCATAAGCATTGGGCGAGCTAATATTAGGTTGCAACAAGTAAATGCAGTCTACTAAATAGAAGCTCTCATAATTAAAATCCTTGTAATTAAAATAGTGGGCACATCACTAGACAAAGCTTTAATCTCTCCAACCCACTTTTTTCAGTTTTATCATTAGAATCATCACTCACCAAGAAAACGGGACTCTCGTTAGCTAGAGTTGGCTCAACTCCAGTCCCTTTATCATTTATATTCAGAAAAGTAAACAAAGAATAAAAAGGAGAGGTACCAATCGTTTTAAGATCTTCATCATGATTCCGGTAAAAACCGGGTGGAGGAGCTTTTTCTAAGAATTCCCGCTTAGCTCTCAACTTAGCGGTCCTCTCCTTACTTTAATTTATAGAAATGATAGATTTAATAGTCTCATTAAAATCATGGTTAGGTAGCAAAAAATTCTATCGATGTTCTTAGCCAAATCATCAACTTTATGCAACTTTTCCTCAACCATAGTGTTGAAAACATTTTTAGAAATAATGAATTCTTTAATAATGTTTTCAAGATCATAGGAAAATTTATTATTATTGGTAGAAGGATTTCCATAAGAGTTACCGTAAGAGTTGCCATAGTTGTTAGAGGAGTTACCGGGATACAGTCTAGCATTAAAATTTCCTCTATAGGCATTATTATTGAAATTATTTCTTGAGATAAAATTCACATCAATATCATCATCATGTTCAATCAAAGTAGACAAAGGCATATCATTGGGAACAACATGGGCATTTTTAGTAGCAAACATATTTATGAGAGCATCCACTTTTTCACTCAAAGAAGCAATTTCTTCGATGGAGTTTACCTTCTTACCAGTTGGAGCTCTCTCGGTATGCCATTGAGAATGGTTTGCCATGATGTTGTAGATAACCCACAAATGTAGGGGGTCATTTGTAGCCTTTTTCGATAAGTAAGAGTGTCGAACCCAACGAGGAGCTAAAGGTAGAACAAATATTCCCTCAAGTTCTATCGACCACCGATACAACTCTACGCACATTTTAACGTTTGCTTTACCTAGAACAAGTATGAAACTACTTTGCGGGAATAAAAATAGAAGTACCTTGCGAGATAATAAAGAACGTGGAAATAAAAGTTAGGTGCTGTTTTAATAAAAGAACAATAAAAGTAAATAACTTAGTAGAAAGCTTTTTGCGTAATGCAAGAGAAAGATTGTCCCTAGGCAATTGAATATGATACGATAGATACTTGTTATATTACGCTAACACACTTTCCGTACTTGGATCATATGCACTTATGATTGGAACTCTAGCAAGCATCCGCAACTACCAAAGTTCATTAAGGTAAAACCCAACCATAGCATTAAGTATCAAGTCCCCTTTACTCCCATACGCAACAACCCACCTACTCGGATTTGTGCTTTTGTCCCTCACGCAACCCACCATAGGCAAATCATGAACATATGGCAACACCCTACAGCGGGGATCCATCACGTTTGCATGACACGGAGGGCACCATAGGACAGCACCATATCAACATACAACTCACATCCATAACATCATACCACAATTAACCCATAGGACAAAAGAGATCTACTCAAACATCATAGGATAGCCAAATATCATTGGGAAATAATCTGGGGAGTTGAGCACCATGTTTAAGTAGAGATTACAGCGGCGAAAAGAGGTGTTACACCGCTGCATAGAGATGGAGAGAGTTGGTGTTGACGGCGGCGAAGTTGTTGGTGTAGATCGCCGTCACGATGATTGCCCCGGCGGGGTTCCGGCGCCACCGGGAGAGAGGGGGAGAGAGCCCCCCTCCTTCTTCTTCCTTCGCCTCCCCCCTAGATGAGAGGAGAGTTCCCCCTCTGGTCCATGGCCTCCATGGTGGCGGAGGGGCAGGAGATCCTCCTAGATTGGACCTCCCTCTCTGTTCTCTTCTGTTTCACGTTCCTGTTTTCTAGCCGAAAACCGTTTATTATATTCCCGGAGATCCGTAACTCCGATTGCGCTGAGATTTTAACACGAGTTTTTTCCAAAAATTAGCTTCCTTGCGCCCGCAGGAGAGCTCCAACCAACGTACAAGGTGGGCACAACCCACCAGGGCACGCCTGGGCTCCTGGGCGCGCCCTGGTGTATCATGCTCGCTGTGGGCCTCCGTTTGCATTGATTCCACTTCTCAAAATTTACAAATATTTCAAAAAAATCTCCGTAAATTTTCATCGCGTTTGGACTTTGTTTAATATGGATATTCTGCGAAACAAAAAACATGCAACAAACAGGAACATGCACTGGGCACTGGATCAATATGTTAGTCCAATAAATCATATAAAATGTTGCCAAAAATATGTGAAACTTGTATAATATTGACATGAAACAATCAAAAATTATAGATACGACGAAGACGTATCAGTTGTCCAGAAGTTTAGTGGCATCTCCTAGTGTCACCTCCATGAAGGTACCACCTGCGGTAGAATCTAGAAGATTTCTAGACACAAAGGTTAGTCCAGCATAGAAATTTTGGATAATCATCCACAAGTTTAAACCAGGAGTTGGAAAAAAATTTATCATCAATTTCATCCTCTCCCAAGCTTGTGAAACATGTTCATGATCATGTTGTTTAAAATTCATTATATGATTTCTAAGGGAGATGATCTTAGCAGGAGGAAATTATCTTTAGACTTTTCCCATGTTCCAATACTATTACATGGTAAAGATGAAAAGCAGGCCTTAGCTTTATCTCTAAGTGAAAAAATAAATAATTTTAATTTCACAACATCATTATCCATATCCTTTTTCTTTTGCATAGCACATAGTTCAACAAAAGTATTAAGATGAGCAGCGTGATCCTCATTAGGACTTGCCGAAAATTGTTCTTTCATCACAAGATTCAGCAATGTAGCATTAATATCAAAAGCCTCCGCACTAGTGGCGGGTGGTATAGGAGTACTAATAAAATCATATTTATTAGCATTAGAGAAGTCACACAACTTAGTAGTATCTTGAGACATGGCAACCAAGCAAGCTAAGTAACAAGCGAAACTAGCAAACTAGAGACAAAACATGCAAACTAGCAAACTAGTAAAATCAATATTTTTGTATTTTTGTTTTTTATTTAACTAATAAAATATAACAGCAAATAAAAAGTAGAACAAGTGAATGATAATTTGTGCGAAGTTACTTGATAGAAGATTGGTGATACTCCCCGGCAACGGCGCCAGAAATCCTTCCTGATATCTGTGATCTGCGTTGGGTTTTCCATGAAGAGGAACAGGTAATTGCAGCAAAAACGAGTAAGTATTTCCCATAGTTAAGATCCAAGGTTTATCGATCCAATAGGAGTATCACGCAACCACCGTTATCCATGACTGCTCCCAAAAGAACAAACACTTGCACCCAACTCGGGCAAGAGGGTTGTCAATCCCCTTGGACTCGTTATTTGCAAGCAAGTGAGACGAGTAGATGGTAATAGATAATTGTAAATTGCAAAATAAAATAAAAGGTAAATAATGGCAGCAAGGTATTTAAGAGTTTTGTAAATTTATAATTGAGTAGACCCGGGGGCGAATAGTGTTCTCTAGTGGCATCTCTCATATAGGAAACATACGGTGGGTAGACAAAGTACTGTTGGGCAGTTGATACAAAAGCGAATAATCATATTCATATTCATGGCAATGATCATGTGTATATAGGCATAACATCCATAAACAAATATGCCGACTCCTTCTTGCACCTATTACTATTACTGCACTTCAAGAGCCCTTCTATGCTTGCCTCTCTACGTATTAAGTTCATGACAAACAGAGTAATCCTTGGAGAAAGATGACATGATGTAGACAAAGTAAACTCAATCAATATGAATAAACCCCATCGTTTTACCCTTAATGGCAACAACACAAAAACGTATCTTGTCCCCTTATGACACGGGGATATAGAAACCCGTCAGGTTGAACCTACTACAATGCACCCCTCTCACTGAAGAAAGATCAATCTACTTTGGCCAAAGCAAATCAATAGATCGGAGAGATTTACGAAGCTATAATGATCACAATAAGAATCAACAAAATATTTTAGAGAAGACTCCAATATTTTATCATGAATAATCTGAACATAAACCCACAATTTATCGGATCCCAACAAACACACCGCACAAAAGCATTACATCAGATAGATCAAAGCGAAGATGCGATGATCATTGTATTGTAGATCAAGAGAGAGAGAGAGAGAGAGAGAGAGAGAGAGAGAGAGAAAGAGAGAGAGATAGCCATCTAGATACTAACTACGGACCTGTAGGTCTGTGGTGAACTACTCACACATCACCATGGAGGCAGCAAGGATGATGAAGAGGCCCTCCGTGATCGATCCCTCCTCTGGCAGGGCACCGGAACAGGGCTCCAGATGGGCACACGGCGGAACAGAGACTTTCGGCGGTGGAAAAAGAGTTTCGGGATTCCCTCGAGGGTTTTCAGAATATATGTGAATTTATAGGCTAGAGAACGAGGTCGGTGCACCCACGAGGAGGGCAACACGCATCTGGGCGAGGCCACCCCCCTAGGCGCGCCGAGATGTGTGCTCCTCCCCTTGTGCGGTCTCTGGTCTTCTCCTGAAGCTTCCAGGGCTTTATTTGGTCCAGAAAAAATCATAAAAAAGTTCCGGGTCGATTGGACTTCGTTTGGTACTGTAAACCTGAAAAGCCAAAAACAAGCAAAAAACAGGAAATGGCACTGGGCATTGGGTCAATGTGTTAGTGCTAAAAAATAATATAAATTGGTAAATAAATACTTAAAAATTCTAGATACGTTGAAAACGTATCACACTACTGTCGCCATCGGTGTCGCCGCCGCCACCGTCGTCGTCGTCGTGGTCCCTCTAGCGGCGGAATGACACCGGAGGGCCACGACAGCCTTGTCCGGAGGCTGCCTGCCGCTCCGCCTCCTTTTGGGCGGTGCATAGTCTAATACATCTCCAATGTATCTATAAATTTTTTATTGTTCCATGCTATTATATTATCATTCTAGGATACTTTTTGAGTAATAATTTACAAATTTATATTATTTTTGAGCACTAACCTATTGACCCAGTGCCCAGTGCTAGTTGTTGTTTTCTGCGTATTTTTTTACTTTTCAGGTTTATAGTACCAAATGAAGTCCAATTGCCTCGAAACTTTTTTATGTTTTTTTTACCAAAAGAAGACCTGGAAGCTTCGGGAGAAGACCGGAGGCCGCACGAGGGAGGCTTAAGCCAACAGGACGCGCCCAGGGGGGCCTGCGCGCCCTGATGGCTTGTCCCTCCCTGGTGGCCCTCCTAACCCCGTTCTCTGGCCTATAAATTCATATATATTCCAAAAAACCTGGAGGGCATCCCGAAACACTTTCTTCGCCACCGCAAGTCTTTGTTCCACCATGATCCCATCTGGAGCTCCGTTCCGGCACCGTACCGGAGGGGGGTCGATCACGGAGGGCCTCTTCATCAACCTTGTTGCCGTAACGATGATGTGTGAGTAGTTCACCATAGACCTACAGGGTCATAGTTAGTACCGAGATGATTCTTATTTGCATGATCATCATAGCTTCGTAAATCTCTCGGATCTATTGAAATAGTTTGGCCAACTAGATTGACATTTCTTCAGTGAGTGGGGTGCATTGGAGTGGGTTCAACCTGGCGGTACTCTATATCCGAGTGATAGAAAGGGACAAGACACGTCTTTGTGTTGTTGCCACTAAGGATAAAACGATGGGGTTAGTTCATATTAATTGAATTATCTTTGTCTACATCATGTAAATGTTCTCCAAGCATTACTCTGTTTTACTTAATACTCTAGATGCATGCTGGATAGCGGTCGATGGGTGGAGTAATAGTAATAGGTGCAGGTAAGAGTCGGCCTATTTCCTTATGGACATGATGCCTATATACACATGATCATTGTCGTGAATATCACACAACTATGCGTTTTTCTATCAATTGCCCAACAGTAATTTGTTTACCCACCGTATGTCGCCTACATGAGAGATGCCGCTAGGGAAAACTATGCCCCCCGGGTCTATTCACATATATATTTACAAAACCTATCATTATCTTGCTGCCATTATTTAACTTTTATTTTATTTTGAAATTTACAATTATCTACTATTATCTACACGCTTCACTTGCTTGTAAATAACGAGATCAGAGGGATTGACAACCCTCTTGCCGCGTTGGGTGTAAGTTGTTTGCTCTTTTGTGTGCAGCCGCTGAAGACGGTTGTGGATTGATTTTCCTATTGGTTCGATAAACCTTTATTTCTTAACTGAGGAAAATACTTATCCATATTGTGCTGCAATTACCCGTTCCTCTTCATGGAAAATCAAACGCAGATCACAAGTATCAGGAAGGATTTCTAGCACCGTTGCCGGGGAATATCCTCACCAACTATCAAATAAATTCACACAAATTATCATTCACTTGTTCTTATTTTTATTTGCTGTTATATTTAGTTTGCTTCATAAAAATAAAAAATAAAAAAACATTTATCTTTACTAGTTACTAGTTTGCTTGTTTTGCTTGCGTGAAAGTTGCAATCATGTCTGAGTTTGAAAGTAGCAAAACTTCTGCCTCTATTGCGGAAGCCTTAGACTATTCAACTTCACCTCTCAATGATAATGCTAAAAGAAATATTGATGAAGTTGTTAAGGAAAAAATTGATAACCTTGTGTATGATGATCCTTCTAAAGAGGAACCTATTAGGCAAACTAAGAAATTCCGTATTGGTAGTGGCAATATCATTAGAAAAAGTGTGATACAAGACTTTTTCACTTGTGCGGGTTCTCTACCCTTGATAGGAGGATATATTCTTACTAGAACAACTAGTTATGAGGATGCTATATCTTTGCTCATAGTTGAATTAGAAAGACAATTTATCCATATGCATCCCTCCATACAATGGTTGTTTCTAGAGTTCTCTAATATTGAACATGCTCATACTAAACGGTTGGCTATAATATTTCTTGCTCATGAATTTAGTCATATTATGCGGCAAGCAAGAGATATATTTGATTATTATAGGATCAATAGTGAGTGTGCACCAATGGAGGGAATTCTTTATGAGTTGGAAGAAATAAGGAGATTAAGATCAACGGACTATGTTGCTTATAATGAAACCTTAGGAAAAAGGTACCAACTAATGTCTTGATTGATAAAATTTCCAAATTCAATGATCAAATTATTGTTAGAAATCTTGAATTAGATTATGAGCTTGAGACGAAATTAAAGAAATATCTTTATCGTAAGCTTTACAATGAAGAATTTACTATAACTTATGAAAGGTCTAAGGAGGAACCTCCTTCTCCTCCGGAGATAGATCTCACGGATCCTTATGTTGTGAAGTTTAGTCCCTTCAATTATTTTTTCTTTACCATGATAAAACTTGCTCCTGAGAGAAGGGAATACGCTTATAGCATGATGAATCATTCTTATGACTATGGCAACACTTGAAACTATGCATTATGCCTAGCTAGGGGCATAAAACAATAGCGCTTGTTGGGAGGCAACCCAATAGTTATCTTTATTTTTGCTTTTTACTTTATGTTAGTGTGTGATAAAATGATTATTGCCTCTGTAATTATTGTGTTTTTGTGTTTTAATTAATGTTTGTGCCAAGAAAAGCCTTTGGGATGACTCACGAGATGAGTAGAATTGATACGGTGCAAAAACAGAAACTTTAACGTCCAGTGCAGGATTTCTCAGATTTTACTGGAAGGTCTTTTTGATCTCAATTTTTTACACATTGTTCCCATAGAGATTATTCAGTTTGTCCTAATTTCTCAGAATGTTTAGTGTTACATAAGAATAGGTTCTTTACAGATCTTTACAGACTGTCCTGTTTTAGACAGATTATGTTTTTGCTGGCATAGTTTACTTGATTTGATGATGCTATGGATTCTATCGGGGGGTATAAGCCATGGAGAAGGTAGAATACAGTAAATATTATGCAATAATGAAATATGAATCAATTTATAACAGTACCTAAAGTATTTCATATGTTCCTTATACTAACGGATCTCACGAAGTTTTGCTGAGTTTTGTGTGATTGAAGTTTTGAAGTTTTGGGTGTTATCACGATGGACAAAGGAATAAGGAGTGTCAAGAGCTTAAGCTTGGGGATGACCAAGACACCCCAAGGTAATATTATAGGAATACTCAAGCGTCTAAGCTTGGGGATGCCCCGGAAGACATCCCCTATTTCATCTCAATCCATCGGTATGTCACTTGGAGCTATATTTTTATTCGTCACATGATATGAGTTTTGCTTGGAGCGTCGTTTGCCTTTTTTTTATTTTTAATTTTGCCACAATCATCATTGTCTGGACACACCTATTTGAGAGAGACACACCTTCATCATAATTTATTAGGATACTCTATGTGCTTCACTTATATCTTTTTGAGCACGGTGGCGTATAGATTTTATAGAAATAGTTGCACTCTCTCTCTCTCTTCACTCATATTTGTTTGAGAGTTAATAAAAAGTAATGGTAATTTTCATGGGTGATAAGACTAGTCCAAAAATAATAGGTATTCAATGAGTGATAATCAAAACCATCATGTAGCACATAAAATAGAAATTGTGGGTTAATGATATTGATGTGGTAATGTGGAAAAGGTGTGAGTGCATCATTGTTGATTTGTAAAAGTATCGGTATGAAGATGTGTTAATTTCCCGTTTGTCTAAATATTAAAAAGGCATGGTGAGGATGTGTGAGCATTTTTATTCCTCGTTGAAATCCTAGTGTTGTTTCGAGTCGGAGGCGCATGATGGTTAACTCCTCCCAACCTCCTCCCTCGGGGCATGCGAGTAGTAATTTGATTTGTGATAAAAAAGTAATAAAACTTTGCAATAAGTATGTGAGTTATTTATGACTAATGTGAACCCGTGGACATACGCAATCTCACCACCTCATATTTTGCTAGCCTCTTCGGTACCGTGCATCGCCCATTCTCACCTCGAGGATCGATGCGAACTTCGCCGGTGCATCCAAACCCCGTGGCATGATATGCTCTATCACACATAAGCCTTCTTATATCTTCCTCAAAACAGCCACCATACCTACCTATCATGGCATTTCCATAGCCATTCTGAGATATATTGCCATGCAAATTCCACTGTTACATCATATGACTAGTTCATTCATCATCATATTGCATTGCATGATCATATAGAGCTGACATAGTATTTGTCGGAAAGCCATCGTTCATCATATTTTTGATACATGTCACACTAGATCATTGCACATCCTGGTACACTACCAGAGGCATTCATATTGAGTCATATTGTTTCATAGTTCTTCATGTCGAGTTTTCATGGTGAGTTGTAAGTAAATAAAAGTGTGATGATCATCATTATTAGAGCATTGTCCCAGAGAGGAAATAAAAATGGGGGAGGCCAAATGAGCCCACCATAATAAAAAAAAGAGAGAAGGGACTTTGCTACTATCCTTTATCACACTTGTGCCTCAAAGTGGCACCTTGTTCTTCACACAGAGAGTCTCATGTTATGTCATTTTTATATGCTAGTGGGAATTACTTTTTCATTATTATAAACTTAGCTTGTATATTCCAATGACAGGCTTCCTCAAATGCTCGAGGTCTTCATGAGCAAGCAATTTGGATGCACACCCCACTTAGCTTCAGTTGAGCTTTCATACACTTATAGCTCTTATGCATCATTTGCATAGCAATCCCTACTCCTTGCATTAACATCTATCGATGGGCATCTCCATAGCTGATGCAAGACTTTCTTCTCCACTTTTTACCCCTTTGATATCTACCACCATATTCTATTCCACCTTTATGCTATGTCCATGGTTCACGCTAATCTATTGCGTGAAGAATAAAAAGTTGATGGACCTTGAAAAAGTACGATCCAATTGCCTGACTTGGACACCATGGTGCTTGACATTTGTATTAATGTGGTGAAGACGGAGCCATGCCTTGCTAATATGATAAAATGAATGGGGGTAAACATTCTTTTAGGATCGTATACTTTGAAAGATTGATGATTACGTTGCTTGTGCATATAAAAATTACTATGTTGATGTTTGTTAATTCATCGTTTCTCAATGAGCATACATGCAAAAGATTACATATTGGGTAGCATGTCACATCAAAAATTCTATTTTTATCATTTACCTACTCGAGGATGAGCAGGAATTAATCTTGGGGATGTTGATACATCTCCTACGTATCTATAATTTTTGATTTTTCCATGCTATTATATTATCATTCTAGGATACTTTTTGAGTAATAATTTACGAATTTATATTATTTTTTGAGGACTAACCTATTGACCTAGTGCCAGTGCCAGTTGCTGTTTTCTGCGTGTTTCTTACTTTTCATGTTTACAGTACCAAACGAAGTCCAATTACCCCGAAACTTTTTTATGATTTTTTCTGGACCAAAAGAAGACCTGGAAGCTTCGGGAGAAGACCAGAGGCCGCACAAAGGTTTTTTCATGAATAATCTGAACATAAACCCACAATTCATCGGATCCCAACAAACGCACCACACAAAGTGATTACATAATATAGATCATCGCGGGAATCGCGGTGATCATGGCAACGAAGAACATAGAGAGAGAGAAAGAGAGAGAGAAAGAGAGAGAGAGAGAGAGAGAGAGAGAGAGAGAGAGAGAGAGAGAGAGAGAGAGAGAGAGATCTAGGTACTAGCTATGGAACCGTAGGTCTGTGGTGAACTACTCACACATCACCATGGGAGCAGCAAGGTTGATGTAGAGGTCCTCTGTGATTGATCCCCCTTCCGGCAGGACACCGGAATATGGCTCCTAATGGGGCTAATTTTTTTAAAATATTATTTTTTATTAAATTCGTCACATATTACGCTGGCCCAAAAATTTGCAAATATGTAACTCCGTCGGCCTTGGGGAAGCCGACTGGTTCTAGTCGGCAACGTGGAAGCCGACAGGACCCCGTCGGCTACGCGGCAGCCGATAAGTGGCCACTCAGCCACGTGGCAGCCAACTAGTGGGCGGAACACCTCACTCAGCCTGGCCCCATCTAGTCGGCCTGGGCGTAGCCGACTGGGCCCAATCGGTTTTGCCAAAGCCGACCAGACCCCATACTCGTCCGTCCGCGCCGATCCCCTTCTTCTTCCTCTCATTTTTCTCTGTTCTTCCTCACTTCTCTCTCAACCCGAACAAGCCCCGATTTTTTCACGTATATTGAGTCGATTTCTTCCCCGTTTTCCACCGTAGATTGATTCTAGAGGATTAGGGGAGGCTAGGTAAACCTTGATCTCGTGATGGGGTAGCTCATATGTTGGGGAACGTTGCATGGGAAACAAAAAATTTCCTACGAACACCCAAGATCTATCTATGGAGATCAACATCTACGAGAGGGGGAGTGCATCTACATACCCTTGTAGATCACTAAGCGGGAAGCGTTAAGAAACGTGGTTGGTGTAGTCGAACGTCTTCCTGATCCAATCACGATCCGTCCCGCGATCCAATCTTGTTCCGTTCCGATCTAGCGCCGAACAGACGGCACCTCCGCGTTCAGCACATGTATAGCTCGATGACGTCCTCCGCCTCCTTGATCCAGCAAGCGAGGGCGGAGAGGTAGATGAGTTCTCCGGCAGCACGACGGCATGGTGGCGGTGCTGGTGGAGCTGTTTTGTCAGGGCTTCGCCAAGCGCTACAGCGAGAACTAGAGGAGAAAACGATCTAGGGGAGAGGGAGGGCTGCGCCATGGCTTGTGGTGTTGCTGCCCTCCGTCTCCTCTCATATATATAGGGGGGAGGGAGGAGGGGGCCGACGGCCTAGATTGGGGCGCCGACCAAGGGGTGGCTTGGCCCCCAAGTCTGGGTGGCCGGCCCCCTTAGGGTTTTCCCCACCAGCCCTTGGCCGCATGGGCCTAGGTGGGAGTGGCGGCCAGCCCACCAGGGGCTGGTGCGCCCCCTCTCACATCCCATGGGGCCCTGCGGGGCAGGTGGACCCACCCGGTGGTCCCCCGGAACCCCTTCCGGCACTACCGATGGAATCCGGCAAACCCCAAAACTATTCCGGTGCCCGAATACCAACTTCTCATATATGAATCTTTACCTCCGGACCATTCCGAAACTCCTAGTGAAGTCCGGGATCTCATCCGGGACACCGAACAACCTTCGGTCACCAACATATATAACTCGACAATACCGAATCGTCACCGAACGTTAAGTGTGCAGACCCTGCGGGTTCGAGAACTATGCAGACATGACTGAGACACTCTCCGGTCAATAACCAATAGCGAGACCTGGATGCCCATATTGGTTCCTATATATTCTACGAAGATCTATATCGGTCGAACCACGATCTCAAGGATTCAATCAATCCCGTATGCAGTTCCCTTTGTCCATCGGTATGTTACTTGCCTGAGATTCGATCGTCGGTATCTCCATACCTAGTTCAATCTCGTTACCGATAAGTCTCTTTACTCGTTCCGTAATACAAGATCCCATGACTAACTCCTTAGTCACATTGCTTGCAAGCTTCTTATGATGCTGTATTACCGAGTGGGCCCAGAGATACCTCTCCGTCACACGGAGTGACAAATCCCAGTCTCGATTCACGCCAACCCAACAGACACCCTCGGAGATACCTGTAGAGCACCTTTATAGTCACCCAGTTATGTTGTGACGTTTGATACACACAAGGCATTCCTTCGGTATCCGGGAGTTGCATGATCTCATGGTCGTAGGAACAAATACTTTGACATGGATAAAGCAGTAGCAATAAACTGACACGATCAACTGCTATGCTTACGGTTGGGTCTTGTCCATCACATCATTATTCTAATGATGTGATCCCGTTATCAAATGACAACTCATGTCCATGGTCAGGAAACCTTAACCATCTTTGATCAATGAGCTAGTCTAGTAGAGGCTCACTAGGGACACGGTTTTGTCAATGTATCCACACATGTATTTGAGTTTCCAATTAATACAATTATAGCATGGATAATAAACGATTATCATGAACAAGGAAATATGATAATAACTATTTTATTATTGCCTCTAGGGCATATTTCCAACAGTCTCCCACTTGCACTAGAGTCAATAATCTAGTTCACATCGCTATGTTATTTACATTGTAATGAATCTAACACCCCTAGAGTTCTGGTGTTGATCATGTTTTGCCCATGGAAGAGGTTTAGGCAACGGGTCAGCAACATTCAGATCCGTATGTACTTTGCAAATATTTATGTCCTCCTCCTTTATGTAATCGTGGATGGAATTGAAACGGCGCTTTATGTGTCTGGTCCTTTTGTGAAACCTGGGCTCCTTGGCTAGATCAATGGCGCCAGTGTTGTAACAGAAGAGGGTCATTGGGGCCAGTGCACTGGGCACAACTCCAAGATCCGTCATGAACTGCTTCATCCAGACACCTTCTTTTGTTGCTTCCGAAGCAGCTATGTACTCCGCTTCACATGTAGAATCTGCTACCACGCTTTGCTTGGAACTGCACCAGCTTACCGCTTCACCGTTCAAAATAACTACGTATCCGGTTTGAGACTTAGAGTCATCCGGATCTGTGTGAAAGCTAGCATCGACGTAACCCTTTACGACAAGCTCTTGATCACCTCCATAAACGAGAAACATTTCCTTAGTCCTTTTCAGATACTTAAGGATATTCTTGACCGCTGTCCAGTGCTCCATTCCAGGATCACTTGGAAACCTTCCGGCCATACTTATGGCAAGGCTGACATCTGGTCTTGTGCACAGCATCGCATACATTATAGAGCCTATGGCTGAAGCATAGGGGATGACACTCAGCTTTTCTCTATCCTCTGTAGTCGCTGGGCATTGAGTCTTACTCAACTTCACACCTTGTAAGACAGGCAAGAACCCCTTCTTGGACTGATCCATTATGAACTTCTTCAAAACCTTATCAAGATATGTGCTTTGTGAAAGTCCTATCAAGCGTCTCAATCTATCTCTATAGATCTTGATGCCTAATATGTAAGCAGCTTCTCTGAGGTCTTTCATTGAAAAACTCTTGTTCAAATATATCTTCACGCTTTCTAAGAGTTCTATATTGTTTCCAATCAGCTATATGTCCTCCACATATAATATTAGAAACGCTATAGAGCTCCCACTCACTTTCTTGTAAATACAAGCTTCTCCATAAACTTGTATGAACCCGAACGCTTTGATCACCTCATCAAAGCGAAGATTCCCACTCCGATATGCCTGCACTAGTCCATATATGGATCGCTGGAACTTGCACACTTTGTCAGCATTTTCAAGATCGACAAAACCTTCTGGTTGCATCATATACAACCCTTCCTTAAGAAAACCATTAAGGAACGCTGTTTTGACATCCATCTGCCAGATCACGTAATCAAAAAATGCAGCTATTGCCAACATGATCCTGACAGACTTAAGCATCGCTATGGGAGAGAAAGTCTCATCGTAGTCAACTCCTTGAACTTGTGAAAACCCTTTTGCAACAAGTCGAGCTTTATAGATGGTGACATTACCGTTTGCGTCCGGCTTTTTCTTAAAGATCCATTTATTCTGTATGGCCTTACGATCATATGGTAAGTCCTCCAAAATCCACACTTTGTTCTCATACATGGATCCTATCTCGGATTTCATGGCCTCTAGCCATTTGTTGGAATCCGAGCCCACCATCACTTCTTCATAGCTCGTAGGTTCACTATTGTCTAACAACATGACCTCCAAGACAGGATTGTCATACCACTCAGGGGCGGTACGATTCCTTGTCGACCTACGAGGCTCAGTAGTAACTTGATCTGCAGTTTCATGATCATCATCATTAGCTTCCTCTTTCTTTGGTGTAGGTGCTGCCGAAACATCATTCTGTGTTGCGCTATGATATGTCTCCAACGTATCTACTTTTCCTCACTCTTTTGCCCTTGTTTTGGAATATAATTTGCATGATTTGAATGGAAATAACCCGGACTGACGCTGTTTTCAGCAGAATTACCATCGTGTTGTTTTTGTGCAGAAATAAAATTTCTCGGAATGGAACAAAACTTTTTGGAGATTTATTTTGGAAAATATAAAAAATATTGGATCCGGAAACCACCGGAGAGGGGGCCCAGGCTAGGCACAATACACTAGGGCATGCCAGCCCCCTCCCGGCGTGCCCTGGTGGGTTGTGCTCACCTCGGGGCCCCACTTGCCCTAACTCCGCCACTATAAATTCCTAAATTTGGAGAAAAAATCAGAGAGAAAGAATTATCGCGTTTCACGAGATGGAGCCGCCGCCACCTCCTGTTCTTCATCGGGAGGCCAGATCTGGAGCCCGTTTGGGGCTCCGGAGAGGGGAATCTTCGTACTTCGTCATCACCAACCTTTCTCCATCGCCAATTCCATGATGCTCCCCACCGGTGAGTAATTCCTTCGTAGGCTTGCTGGTCGGTGAGGAGTTGGATGAGATTCATCATGTAATCGAGTTAGTTTTGTTAGGGCTTGATCCCTAGTATGCATTATGTTCTGAGATTGATGTTGCTATGACTTTGCTATGCCTAAAGCTTCTCACTAGGGCCCGAGTGCCATGATTTCATATCTGAACCATTTATGTTATCATCTCTATATCCATGTTCTTGATCCGATCTTGCCTAGTCATATGCACCTATTACGTGTTATGATCCGTCAACCCCATAGTGACAATATTTGTGATACTTCGCGGTGATGACCGTAGTTTGAGGAGTTCATGTATTCACCATGTGTTAATGCTTTGTTCCGGTTCTCTATTAAAAGGACGCCTTAATATCCCTTAGTTTCCTTATGGACCCTGCTGCCACGGGAGGGTAGGACAAAAGATGTCATGTAAGTTTTTTTCCATAAGCATGTACGACTATTTACGGAATACATGCCTACATTACATTGATGAACTGGAGCTAGTTCTGTATCGCCATAGGTTATTACTGTTACATGATGAATATCATCCAACGAGTTAACAATCCAGTGCCTATGACCTTTCCACTTATTGTTCTTGCTAAGTTACTACTGTTGTTGCTGCTGTTCCAACTCCTACAAAACTATTCCTACTACCGTCACCGCTACTGTTACTATTGCTACTACTATCAAACCTATCATATCACTGTGCTACTGATCGCTTTGCTGCAAATTATTTATCTCTAGGTGTGGTTGAATTGACAACTCAACTGCTAATACTCTCAAGTATTCTTTGGCTCCCCTTGTGTCGAATCTATAAATTTGGGTTGAATACTCTACCCTCGAAAACTGTTGTGATCCCCTATACTTATGGGTTATCAAGACCTTTTTCTGGCACCATTGCCGGGGAGCATAGCAATATTTGTTGAGTCACTTGGGATTTATATCAATCCATCACTATGAAGAATCTGAAGGATCAAAGGACCAAGATTTTTCCCTCTACTACGAGGGGAGGTAAGGAGCTGCCATCTAGCTCTGCACTTGATTCACCTTCTGTTATGAGTAAGCTTGTAACACCACCACATGCTAGTAATCCTGATATGTCGCAAGTTATTGATGATGCTACCTCCGCTATGAATGATGCTTATGATGATGCTAGTACCATGCTTGATGATAATGTGCCACTAGGAGAATTTCTTGATGAACAAATTGCTAGAGCTAATGATAATGAGATTGCTGAAACTGATGAAGCTTATGAAACTGATTATGATTACGGAACTCCTATTAGTCCTAGTTCTCCTAAGTTTGAAATGCCTAAGATACCTGAAGGTTATGTTATGGACGAGGAGATATCTAGAGAAATTCTTTCTTGCAAGGATAGAGATGATCTTAAGAAATTACTATGCAAGTATAAGGAAAAGACTTTGAATGCTAGAATGAAATGTGACCCTAAGTTTGCTACTTCACCTATCTGTGTTACCGATAAGGATTATGAGTTCTCTGTCGACCCAGAGTTAATTACTTTGGTTGAATCTGATCCTTTCCATGGCTATGAAACTGAAATTGTAGTGGCACACCTTACTAAGCTGAATGATATAGCCACCCTTTTTGCTCGTGATGAGAAGATTCGCTACTATTATATCATTAAGTTATTTCCGTTCTCATTAAAGGGCGATCCTAAGACTTGGTACAATACTCTTGCTCCTGGTTGTGTGCGTAGTCCCCAGGATATGATCTACTACTTTTCTGAAAAATATTTTCCTGCTCACAAGAAACAAGCTGCCTTACAGGAAATATTTAACTATGTGCGAATTGAAGAAGAGAGTCTCCCACAAGCTTGGGGGAGGCTTCTCCAATTGCTTAATGCTTTGCCTGATCATCCTCTCAAGAAAAATGAAATACTTGATATCTTTTATAATGCACTAACCGATGCTTCTAGGGACTTCCTAGATAGTTGTGCTGGTTGTGTTTTCAGGGAACGAACTGTTGAACAAGCTGAGCAATTATTGAATAACATATTGAAGAACTATGATGATTGGACTCTTCCTGAACCACCGCCTAAACCTACTCCGAAGAAGAGGGGTATCTTATTTCTCAGTCCTGAAGATATGCAAGAGGCAAAGAAATCCATGAAGGAAAAAGGTATTAAAGCTGAGGATGTTAAGAATTTGCCACCTATTGAAGAAATACATGGCCTTGACACACCACCACGTCCACAGGTGGTAGAGGTAAATTATTTATTAAAGTTTAATGAAAGTGACATCCCTCACAATTAACCTCCTAGTCAATGCTTATATGAGTTTGATAACTTTATCATGAAGCAAGATCATTTCAATGCTCATGTTCTGAAACAATTGAAATACAATTGTGATATGATTGCTCGCTTGAGTGACTTGCTATTTAGAATCAGTAATGATGTTAGAGGTGTAGGAAAGCATGCCTCTATGGTTCAAACCCAATTAGAACAAGTTGCTAAGTCTCAAAAAGAATTTCTTGATGAAATGAATAATAATATGCATGACTTTGCTACTAGAGTAATAACTAGAGGAGGTAGAATGACCCAAGAACCACTTTATCCTGAGGGTCATCCTAAAAGAATTGAACAAGATTCTCAAAGAATTAATAGTGATGCACCTAGTCCTTCTAAGAAGAAAAAGAAAAAGAAAAATGATAGGACTTTGCATACCTCTAGTGAACCTGAGACACAAAAACCTCCTAATAGTAATGATGTCTCTATTTCTGATGCTGAAACTCAGTCTGGTAATGAACATTCACCTAGTGATAATGAAAATGATAATGATGATGTTCATGATGATGCTCAACCTAGTAATGATGTAGAACCAAATAATGATGTTGAAATAGAGCCTGCTCCTGATCTTGATAACCCACAACCTAAAAATAAACGTTATGATAAAAAGGACTTTGTGGCTAGGAAACATGGTAAAGAAAGAGAGCCATGGGTTCATAAACCCATGCCATTCCCACCTAAGCCATCTAAGAAAAAGGATGATGAAGAATTTGAGCGCTTTGCTAAAATGATTAGGCCAGTCTTTTTGCGTACCCGCTTAACTGATATTTTGAAGATGGCCCCTTAAGCTAAGTATATGAAAGACATCATCACTAATAAAGAAAGATACTGAAAGCTGAAATATCCACCATGCTTGCTAATTATTCCTTTAAGGATGGAGTACCTAAAAAACTTGGAGATCCGGGAATACCAACTATACCTTGCTCCATTAAGAGAAACTATGTCAAACCTGTTTTGTGTGATTTGGGAGCCGGTGTTAGTGTTATGCCTTTCTCCTTATATAAAATACTTGATTTGAATAAACTCACACCTACTGAGATATCATTGCAAATGGCTGACAAATCAACAGCCATACCTATCGGTATTTGTAAGGATGTGCCCGTTGTTGTTGCAAATGTTACTATCTTAACGGACTTTGTTATTCTTGAGATGCCCGAGGACGACAACATGTCGATTATCCTTGGTAGACCCTTTTTGAATACTACAGGGGCTATTATTGATTGCAATAAAAGCAAAGTCATTTTTCATAATAATGGTAATGAGCATACGGTGCACTTTCTGAAGAACCAATTCCAAGTGAATGGTATAAATGTTATTGGAGAATCTCCGACCATCACTATTGGAAGTTTTCAATTACCTCTACCTACTGCCAAAAAGAAATATGATGTACTTATTGTAGGGGATATGCACATTCCCATTGAGGTAACTTAGTGTTTTACGAAAGTTCTTCGGTTTCATGCTAATCGGAAGTGGTTGTTAATAAGACTTGATCAACCTTATTAATGAATCATTTTTTAGAGGTATGACATCGATGAACCTAGTAAGCACAACTCTCTGCTCCCACCTTTTATTTTCTGTTTTAGTTAGGTAAATGAAATAAAATGCCATGATTATTCTGTTTTCTGTTTTCTCCGTGCAATAAAAAATGACCCAAAAATAAAAATTCTCAGAATGCCCTGAAAATTTAACACGATTTTTTTCCAAATATTTAAGAATTTTTGGTGCAAATAATACCAGAGGGGGGTGCACCTGGTGCCCACAATACACCAGGGTGCGCCAGCACCCCCAGGCGCGCCCTGGTGGGTTGTGGCCCCCACGTGGGCCCCCTCACTTATCTCTTTAGCCCACATCACCACCTACCTCCAGCAAAAAATCACCACAGCCACCATTTTCATGTTCTTGCTCACAAACCCGTGGATTTCGATCTCTTTGCTCGAAACTCCGTTTCCGAAACTGTTTGGAGGGATTGCTTCTTGGTATGTGACTCCTCCATTGCTCCAATTAGGTTTTGTTTTAGTAGGTTATTTTTAGAGTAATTAGCTACTCTTGGTGCTGCTGTAGATGAGCTTGCATGTTGAATCCTTAGAGTTCTAAGTAGTTTGAATGCTCAAAATGGCCTCTATGCATGCTTAGGAGTGGTAGCTAACAATCTTACAAAGTTTTGTTGACAAATTTTTGTGGACTAAAATTTTTCAGAAATTTTATAGGAATAAAAATGCAATTCTTTAGGAGTTCTTCGAGGAGGAGATCCTCGGGAGCCTCGTCAAGTGGAAGCTCAGTTCGACAGTCTTATGTAGAACCAAGCGAAAGCTCGATGCGAGATGCCGCTACCAAGTCATGCTTGTGGCCTTGCGACGAGTCTATGGAAGGTGCAGGTCTTAAGGAGGAATTTTATCAATTTATCCACAACACATGGCTTGCTTCCTTCATCATAGATAAGTGCCCCAAACACCTCGAACTCACGAAAACCTTCACAAAGAAATTTAAATATTTTCCTCGTGAGTCTAGAGTTTCATTCAACCTGTACGATCATTCCTTTACAATGCCATTAGAAATGTTTAGCGATGCATGCAAACTTCCATTTGAGGGTTCCCTCGATGAACCCACAAAATCTGAGTACGAGTCATTTTTAGTTAATCTTTACTTTGGCGAAGATAGGGGGTTACGCAAGGGAGAATTAACAGTATCCATTTTCCATCACTACAATATTTTGCGCTCTTTAACGGTAAATGTGTTGTAGGCAAACAAGACTGTAGTACACTGTGCGCTCATGATTTGAGTCTCCTATACACTGCCATAACTGGGAATAAGGATTATAATCTTGGTGCAATTGTTGCACGGAGATTGCAGCTTAATGCTGCTAGTGGTAATTTTTATGGAGGAATCTATGCTTCCCGCGTAGCTGAGAGATTAAATGTGTCACCATGGCCTAATGACCCCATCCTACCCACTCAGTATTTAGACTTTGATGCTATGAAGCTTCATAAGTTCCTTACGGCCACGGCCACTAACTATACCTATAACCTGAGATTTTATAAGAAACCCATTGTGCCTGTTGTTTTGCCTACTCCTGCTCTCTTTGATTTTCACACTAGGGGAAGATATTATGTTCTTGAGAGCGAAGCCTATGAGTACAACACGGAGGTTGAAGCTGCCAGGAGGGCCGCGGAGTCTGCTCTGAGGTTCTCGATGAGCCATCGCCTAGATTATTATTCATACGGATGGTGATTACCAAGCTAGGCCAAAAGCCTAAGCTTGCGGGAGTACGTATTCCCACCGACATTACATTCATGTTCGCACATTCCATTCCAGTTGTCGGTGTTCATACTTTTCCACTGTAATATCCATGCTAGATTTGTTTTCTCGCTTTCTTCTTGTGTGTTTGAAAAACTTTGAGAAAACCCAAAAATATTTCCTACTTCTTTTTAGTTTTTCATTTTAGCTTAGTTTAATTGTTGCATCAAAAGAAAACCCAAAAAGATTTCTCACTTCTTCTTTTACTTGTTGGGAGCTTTCCCATGTAAATAGTTTTTCTCATTCTTTGTTTTTCTTCTTTAATTTGCTTTGTTCAAGAAAAACCAAAAACTCCAAAAATATTTCAGTGTATTTCTCTGAAATTCTTTTCTTTTTACTCGAGTCATACCTAGGAGAAGACCACGATGAAATTTTTGAGTGGTTCTCATCTGCATTATTGTTTACCTGACAAAGAACCCATATTACTTTGTCTTCTCCTCTTGAATAGAATGTTTGCAGATTCCAGCTTAGTCCATGGCACTCTTGCACTATTATTATTTTCTTATCATTCGGCCATGCAAGTGAAAGGCAATAATGACGACATTTGATGAATTGACTGTGGCAGAGAAAAGCGGGTATGAACTCAACTTGTTTTTGTTTTTGTAAATATGTTTAACCTAGTATCCCTTGATTCAGCTCATTATGATCAAACATGTTTGTAATGACCATTAGAGATTATAATTGTTCATGCCATGCTTAAGTAGCTAGGAGTGGATAATGATTTATCTTGCGTGTCAACATGCATTAAAATGGTTGTGATGCGGTATGATCATATGGTATCCTCCTCTAAATGTTTCAAGTGGCTTGACTTGGCACATGCTCACGCATGTAGTTGAATCAAAACCAACATAGCCTTCATGATATTTATGTTCATGGTGTCCATATCCTACTCATGCTAGTATTCAATGTTGATTATATGTAATGCATGTTCATGACCGTCGTCGCTCTCTAGCTGGCCGCTTCTCAATCTAATTGCTAGCCTTCGCCTGTACTAAGCGGAAATACTGCTTGTGCATCAAACCCTTAAACCAAGTTATGCCAGATGAGTCCACCATATCTACCTATATGCGGTATTACCCTGTCGTTCCAAAGTAAATTTGCATGTGCCACCTCTAAAATTTCAAATAAACATATGTTTTGTGTGCCTGGACCGCTCATGGAGCGACAGGGGGTGGTCATTATCTTCCATGCTAAGCGGGTTATTCTCATGACGAGTGTTTATTCACTTGTCCTTACACGAGAGGGGCGGTAATAGGGATTTCCAGCCCCGAAATCAAAAATCAAAAATAATTAAACAAAACTCCCCCAGGAATGTTGTTGGTTTGGACGGTACCCGTGGATGTGGCTCGCCGTGGAGTGTGATTTTTGGTGGAGGGGGAGTAAACCTTTACTTTTACCGCTTGGGAACCGCCACTAATTTGTTTAGCATGGAAGATATTGGTAACTCTTGGTCGTGACGTTGACAGGAAGGGTGTACCTCTCTAAATTATATCTATCTCTGTTTTAAACTCTGAGCTCTGGCACTGCTGCAAATCCATGCTTCCCTCTGAGAAGGGACTGTCTATTTACTTTTATGTTGAGTCATCACCTTCTCAAATAAGCGCCAGAACTGAGAGCACTATTGTCATCCTCATGCATTGTGTATAGTCGATGTTGGGTGTAGCATGACTGGATCTTTTCTACCATTAATTACAATGTTTAGTCGCTTTTTGAACTTTGCAGGTGCTCTGCATTTATGTTTTGCGGTCTCAGAAAGGGCTAGCGAGATACCATTATTGTCATATTGTATCACGATTGTTTTGACAAAATGTTGGCACTTCAGATATATTATTATTGCTCGTTAGATGCTTATGTTATTGTTATGAGTGAATATAATTCCTAAGAGTTATTATTGACATGGTTAGTCATAATCTTTGCTGAAAACCTGGGTGCTACTTAAGCATATATATGTAAACAAGAACAAAAGAGTTCATAAAATTTTTCTTTATCACTTTCAGTTTATCAACTGAATTGCTTGAGGACAAGCAAAGGTTTAAGCTTGGGGGAGTTGATACGTCTCCAACGTGTCTACTTTTCCTCACTCTTTTGCCCTTGTTTTGGACTCTAATTTGCATGATTTGAATGGAACTAACCCGGACTGACGATGTTTTCAGCAGAATTACCATGGTGTTGTTTTTGTGCAGAAATAAAAGTTCTCGGAATGGAACGAAACTTTTTGGAGATTTATTTATGAAAATATAAAAAATACTCGAGCCGGAAACCACCAGAGAGGGGGCCAGGCTGGGCACAATACACCAGGGCGCGCCAGCCCCCTCCCGGCGCGTCCTGGTGGGTTGTGCTCACCTCGGGGCCCCACTTGCCCTATCTCCGTCACTATAAATTCCTAAATTTGGAGAGAGAAATCAGAGAGAAAGAATTATTGCGTTTCACGAGACGGAGCCGCCGCCACCTCCTGTTCTTCATCGGGAGGCCAGATCTGGAGCCCGTTTGGGGCTCCGGAGAGGGGAATCTTCGGTCTTCGTCATCACCAACCTTTCTACATCGCCAATTCCATGATGCTCCCCACCGGGAGTGAGTAATTCCTTTGTAGGCTTGCTGTTCGGTGAGGAGTTGGATGAGATTCATAATGTAATCGAGTTAGTTTTGTTAGGGCTTGATCCCTAGTATCCATTATGTTCTGAGATTGATGTTGATATGACTTTGCTATGCCTAATGCTTGTCACTAGGGCCCGAGTGCCATGATTTCAGATCTGAACAGTTTATGTTATCATGTCTATAGTCATGTTCTTGATCTGATCTTGCCTAGTCATATGCACCTATGATAACCCACAAGTATAGGGGATCGCAATAGTTTTCGAGGGTAGAGTATTCAACCCAAATTTATTGATTCGACACAAGGGGAGCCAAAGAATATTCTCGAGTATTAGCAGCTGAGTTGTCAATTCAACCACACCTGAAAGACTTAATATCTGCAGCAAAGTATTTAGTAGCAAAGTAGTATGGAAGTAACGGTAATGATGGCAAAAGTGACAGTAGCAGTTTTGTAGTGATTGTAACAGTAGCAACGGAAAAGTAACTTAGCAAAGATCAATATATGAAAAGCTCGTAGGGAACGGATCAGTGATGGATAATTATGTCGGATGGCATTCATCATGCAACGGTTATAACATAGGGTGACACAGAACTAGCTCCAATTCATCAATATAATGTAGGCATGTATTCCATATATAGTCATACGTGCTTATGGAAAAGAACTTGCATGACATCTTTTGTCCTACCCTCCCGTGGCAGCGGGGTCCTAATGGAAACTAAGGGATATTAAGGCCTCCTTTTAATAGAGTACCGGACCAAAGCATTAGCACTTAGTGAATACATGAACTCCTCAAACTACGGTAATCACCGGAAAGAATCCCAGTTATTGTCACCCTGCGGGATGCGGATCATAACTCGTAATAGGTGTCTACAACTTGCAAGATAGGATCAAGAACACATATATATTCATGAAAACATAATAGGTTCAGATCTGAAATCATGGCACTCGGGCCCTAGTGACAAGCATTAAGCATAGCAAAGTCATAGCAACATCAATCTTAGAACATAGTGGATACTAGGGATCAAACCCTAACAAAACTAACTCGATTACATGGTAAATCTCATCCAACCCATCACCGTCCAGCAAGCCTATGATGGAATTACTCATGAACGGCGGAGAGCATCATGAAATTGGTGATGAAGGATGGTTGTTGATGACGACGGCGTCGATTTCCCCTCTCCGGAGCCCAAAACAGACCCCAGATCTGCCCTCCCGAGGAAGAACAGGAGGTGGCGGCGGCTCTGTATCGTGAAATGCGATGAACTATTCTCTCTGATTTTTTTCTCCCCGAATAGAGTTATATGGAGTTGGAGTTGAGGTCGGAGGAGTTGCAGGGGGCCCACAAGCCACCTGGGCGCGCCCTAGGGGGGGGCCTGGCTTGTGGCCAATGGCTGGACCCCCTCTGGTTGATTCTTTTGCTAGTATTTTTTATTAATTCCAAAAATATTCTTCGTAAATTTTCAGGTCAATCCGAGAACTTTTATTTCTGCACAAAAATTACACCAACGCAATTCTTCTGAAAACAGTGTCAGTCCGGGTTAGTTCCATACAAATCATGCAAATTAGAGTCCAAAACAAGGGCAAAAGAGTTTGGAAAAGTAGATACGATGGAGACGTATCAACTCCCCCAAGCTTAACCCATTGCTTGTCCTCAAGCAATTCAGTTGACACACTGAAAGTGACAAAGAAAAACTTTTACAAACTCTGTTTGATCTTGTTGTTGTAAATATGGCTAACTGATGTTCAAGTTTTCAGCAAAGATTATGGACTAACCACATTCACAATAACATTTAGGTCTCACATTTACGCATATCAATGGCATAATCAACTAGCGAGCAATAATAATAAATCTCGGATGACAACAATTTTATCAAAACAATCATGATACAATATGATATAATGGTATCCCGCTAGCCCTTTCTGAGACCGCAAAACATAGATGCAGAGCACCTATGAAGAACAAGGGCTGACTGGAAATTGTAATTCATGGTAAAAGAGATCCAGTCACAATCACACTCAATATCAATTAATAACAAAGCATACAAATGACGATGGTGCTCTCTAACTGGTGCTTTTTATAAGAGGAGGATGACTCAACAGTAAAGTAAAATAGATAGCCCCTTCGCAGAGGGAAGCATTGATTTGCAGAGGTGCCAGAACTCGAGCTTTTAAAATAGAGATGAATAATAATTTTGAGCGGTATGCTTTCATTGTCAACATAATAACCAAGAGATCTCGGTATCTTCCATGCTAGATACATTATAGGCGGTTCCCAAACAGAATGGTAAAGTTTTTACTCCCCCTCCACCAATCAATCACACTCCACGGCGAGCCGTATCCACGGGTACCGTCCATACAAACAACAATCCTGGGGGAGTTTTGTTTCATTATATTTTGATTTGATTTTTGAGCATGGAACTGGGCATCCCGATTACCAGCCACTTTCTCGTGAATGACAAGTGAATAAACACTCATCGTGAGAATAATCCACCTAGCATGGAAGATACTGACAGCCCTAGTTACTATATGAGCGATTCGGGCATACAAAACAGAATATTATTTGAAGGTTTAGAGTTTGGCACGTGCAAATTTACTTGGAATAGCAGGTAAATACCGCATATAGGTAGGTATGGTGGACTCATGGAACAACCTTGGGTTTATGGAAGTGGATGCACAAGCAGTATTCCCGCTTAGTACCGGTGAAAGCTAGCAAGAGACTGGGAAGTGACCAACTAGAGAGCGACAACAGTCATAAATATGCATTGAGATTAACCAACATTGAATGCAAGCATGAGTAGGATATAAATCACCATGAACATAAATATTGTGGAGGCTATGTTGATTTTGTTTCAACTACATGCGTGAACATGTGCCAAGTCAAGCCACTTGAATCATTCAGAGGAGGATACCATCCTATCATACTACATCACAACCATTTTTAAAATGCATGTTGGCACTCAAGACAAACCATTATACACTCTTAGCTGATTAAGCATAGCATGAGTAACTATAATCTCTAATTGCCATTGCAAACATGTTTCATCCATAATGAGTTGAATCCAGAACGATGAGCTAATCATATTTACAAAAACAAAATAGGTCGAGTTTGTACCAGCTTTTCTCCATGTCAATCACTTCATCATATATCCTCATTATTGCCTTTCACTTGCACGACCGAATGGTGTGAATAATAATAAGAGTGCACGTGCATTGGACTAAGCTGGAATCTACAAACAATAACTCAAATGAGAAGACAAGGCAATATAGGCTCTCTGATAGATAAACAACAATGCATATGAGGGCCACTCAACATTTTCATTGTGGTCTTCTCCTTACGACCCAAAGAAGAAAGAAAACTATTTACACGGAAAAGCTCCCAACAAACAAAAGAAGAACGAGAAATCTTTTTGGGTTTTCTCAAGGTTAATTAAGCACACAAGAAGAAAGCAGAAAGAAGAAATAAACTACCATGGATGATACAATGAAAAAGTATAAGCACCGACTATTAAGATTAGTGTGTGAACATGAATGTAATGTCGGTGAGAAATACGTACTCCCCCAAGCTTAGGCTTTTGGCCTAAGTTGGTCTAGTGCCATGGATGAAAATAACCATCTCCTGGATACTCCGGAGGGTCCTGAGGGTTCCACTGGTTGGAGAGCTCCTGTGGCTCCCACTGAAAAACTGGATCCTGATACGGATCAAGGGCTGGTGCCGGCTCAGGTGCTGGGGGTTACGACAGACCCCAATATATGTAGATGTCCTCGGGCATAATAGTGTACCTGCCTGAATGGATATCGAACAAAGAAGAAGCAGGCAGAGCAATAATCTCACAAGTACCCTGACTAAATACTAAGTTGTAAAGCAGCCTCCTATCATTATCCTTCCTAATAAAATCATGTGCTACCATACTGTCATAGTCTAAATATCTTGTAGGTAGCAGCATTTCCTCTTCCTCGTCAAGCCTAATGGGTATCTCAACGTGTTTGGCTAGACGAAATGCATAGATACCTCCGAATATGGGGCCCTTCAAACTGTTTAAGTTCAACCGTTGGGCCACCATAGCGCCCAGACTAAAAGTTCTATCAGCAAGTAAAGCGTGGCTTGGAATGGCGAGGTCGGGAGCACTAAGGCCTCCACTCTCCCCACGACCAAGTAAACATCTCCCTGCAAATAATGAATAATAGTGTAGAACAGGAAAATGTAAACTAGCTGCTCTTGCCTTTGACACCCCTCTCTCTTCCCCCACAGTGGTTGCGGCAATAAAGTCCTCCATGTCTCTAGGACGTGGTTCACTGATGCTGCCCTCATAAGGTATTTTGCAAACATTGAAAAAATTGTAAAGTGTCATCTTCTTAGGCACATCATACAAGTAAAACTCTACCATGGGAGGATCCTTCCTAGGATAAAAGTGAAAGTTTTGCACGAAGATATTAGTGAGTAGGAGGTACTGGTCACACTTATCGTTGAGGAAGTCGGTGATGCCTGCATTCTCTGCCAAATAATAGAAATCTTCATAAATTCCAGCCGCCCTCAAGAATGCATCACTTGGCCATTCACATGGCCGAACCTCCGCGATGCGAGGAAGATTGTATTTGGACTTCTTCTTCACCTCATTTTCATCTTCTTTAGAGCCCCGGCTTGAAGAGCCTCTTAACAATCTCCTCATCATTTCTTTCTCTGAAAAATTTCTGAAATTTTTAGTGACTCAAAATAAAGGTGAACACAACTCAACAAAACCTATGGCAACTACTCCCACAAGTGCCTAGAGGCTATATCATGCATCAAAACTACTTGGGACCATACAAATTTGACATGCAAGCTCAAGAACTAGGTCACCACAGCAGCAAAAATTTACAATATATAAAGCACTAAAACAAAAACTAATTGGACCATTGGAGGAGTCACATACCGAAGATCAGTCCCCCAAAACAGTTTTGCAAATGGAGCTTTGCACAAGGAGATTGAAAATGGCAGCAAACTGAGCTATAACACAGGATTGAAAAATGGTGGGATTTTTTCTAGAGGAAGACGAAGTGGATGGGTGCTGGAATAAGTGAGGGGGGCCTACATGGGACCCACAAGCCAGGGGGGAGCGCCCAGGGGGGTGGGTGCGCCCTGTGGGCTTGTGGCCCACTGGTGCATCCCCCTGATGTGTTCTCAGTGCCAGAAATTCTTAAATATTCCAGAAAAAATCATACTACATTTTCAGGGCATTTGGAGAACTTTTATTTTCAGGTCAATTTTTATTGCACGGATAATTTAGAAAACAGAAAAATGATAGCATTTTTACTTTATTAAATCTAAATAACAGAAAGTAAAAGTTGGGTACAGAAGGTTGTGCCTCCTAAATTCATCCATCTCATGCTCATCAAAAAGAATCCATCAATAATGTTGATCAAGTCTTATTGACAAACTTTTTTGAAATGATACGGAACCGAAGAATTTTCGAATAACACTAGGTTACCTCAACGGGGATATGCATGTCCCCAACAATAAGTATATCATATTTTTTTTTGGCAGTAGGGAGAGGGAATTCAAAATCTCCAATAGTAATCATTGAAATTTTTCCAATGGAGTTGATACTATGAACTTGAGGTTGTTTCTTCGGAAAGTGTACCGTATGCTCATTACCATTAACATGAAAAGTGACATTGCCCTTGTTGCAATCAATAACAGCCCCTTCAGTATTGAAAAAAGGTCTACCAAGGATGATCGACATACTGTCGTCCTCGGGAATATCAAGAATAACAAAGTCCGTTAGGATAGTAACATTTGCAACTACGATAGGCACATCCTCACAAATATCGATGGGTAAAGTAGTTGATTTATCAGCCATTTGCAAAGAGATTTCAGTAGGTGTCAACTTATTCAAATCAAGTCTACGATACAAAGAGAAGGGCATAACACTAACACCAGCTCCAATGTCACATAAAGCAGTTTTAACATAATTTCTTTTAAAAGAGCATGGTATAGTAGGTACTCCGGGATCTCCTAGTTTCTTTGGTATTCCACCCTTAAAGGTGTAATTAGCAAGCATGGTGGAAATCTCAGCTTTCGGTGTCTTTCTTTTATTTGTCACAATATCTTTCATATACTTAGCATCAGGAGACATTTTCAGAATATCAGTCAAGCGCATACGAAAAAAGACAAGTCTAAGCATTTCAACAAAGCGCTCAAAGTCCTCATCATCCTTTTTCTTGGATGGTTTAGGAGGAAAAGGGCATGGGTTTCTGAACCCATGGTTCTATTTCTTTACCATGATTCCTAGCAACAAAGTCTCTTTTATCATATCTTTTATTCTTAGGTTGTGGGTTATCAAGATCAACAGCAGGTTCAATCTCCACATCATTATCATTACTAGGTTCAGCATCAACATGAACATCATCATTAACATTATCACCCAGTTCATGTTCGTCACCAGGTTGTGTTTCAGCATCAGAAATAGAAATATCATTTGGGTTTTCAAGTGTATCTATAACAGGTTCACTAGCAGCATGCAAAGTCCTATCATCATTCATTTTCCTTTTATTACTAGGACAACTAGGTGCATCAGTATTAATTCTCTGAGAATCTTGCTCAATTCTCTTAGGATGGCCCTCGGGATACAAAGGTTCCTGAGTCATTTTACCACCTCTAGTCACAACTCTAACAGAACGGTCATCGTTCTTACCATTCATCTCATTAAGCAAATCATTTTGTGCCTTAAGTACTTGTTCTACTTGAGTAGTTACCATGGAAGCATGTTTACTAATAAGCTTAAGATCATTAATAGTTCTACTCATATAATCACCTAAGCGATCAAGCATGTAAGCATTATGTTTCCATTGTCTACTAACATAAGCATTGAAATTTTCTTGTTTAACAATAAAGCTATCAAACTCATCCAAGCATTGGCTAGCAGACTTATTATAAGGAATATCACCATCATCAAATCTACGGAGAGAATTTACCTCTACTACCTGTGTCGGGTTATCAAGACCATGTATCTCTTCAATAGGTGGTAGATTCTTAACATCTTCAGCTTTAATACCTTTTTCTTTCATAGATTTCTTTGCCTCTTGCATATCTTCAGGACTGAGAAATAGAATACCTCTTTTCTTCGGAGTGGACTTTGGAGGTGGTTCTGGAATAGTCCAATCATTATCATTGCTCAATATATTATTCAATAGTAGTTCAGCTTGTACAACAGTTCGTTCCCTGAAAACACAACCAGCACAAATATCTAGGTGGTCCCTAGAAGCATCGGTTAGTCCATTATAAAAGATATCAAGTATTTCATTTTTCTTGAGAGGATGATTAGGCAAAGCATTAAGTAATTGGAGAAGCCTCCCCCAAGCTTGTGGGAGACTCTCTTCTTCAATTTGCACAAAGTTAAATATTTCCTCCAAGGCAGCTTGTTTCTTATGGGCAGGAAAATATTTTTCAGAGAAGTAATATATCATATCCTGGGGACTATGCACACAACCAGGAGCAAGAGAATTAAACCATATCTTAGCATCACCCTTTAATGAGAAAGGAAACAACTTAAGAATATAGTAATAACGAATTTTTTCCTCATGAGTAAATAGGGTGGCTATATCATTCAATTTAGTAAGATGTGCCACAACAGTTTCAGATTCATAACCATGGAAAGGATCAGATTCAACCAAAGTAATTAACTCAGGATCGACAGAGAATTCATAATCCTTATCAGTAACAAAGATAGGTGAAGTTGCAAACTTAGGATCATATTGCATTCTAGCATTCAAAGATTTTTCCTTCCACTTGCATAGTAATTTCTTAAGATCATCTCTATCCTTACAAGCAAGAAAGTCCCTAGCTACCTCTCCCTCCATAACATAACGCTTAGGTATATTAGGCAATTCATATCTAGGAGAGCTAGGTCTAACAGGTGTCTCATAGTGTTCAGTTTCAATAATTTCATCAGTTTCAGAAATATCATCAGTTTCAGCGTTGACTCTAGCAATTTGTTCATCAAGAAATTCACCCAGTGGCACGGTATTATCAAGCAAAGTATCATCATAAGCATCATGCATAGCAGAAGTGGCATCATCAATTACTTGCGACATATCAGAATCAATAGCAGGTGGTGGTGTCGCAAATTTACTCATAACAGAAGGTGAATCAAGTGCAGAGCTAGATGGCAGTTCCTTACCTCCTCTCGTAGTAGAGGGATAGATCTTGGTTTTTGGGTCTTTCAGATTCTTCATAGTGATCAACAGATATAAATCCCAAGTGACTCAGAGAATATAGCTATGGTCCCCAGCAACGGCGCCAGAAAAGGGTCTTGATAACCCACAAGTATAGGGGATCGCAACAGTTTTCGAGGGTAGAGTATTCAACCCAAATTTATTGATTCGACACAAGGGGTGCCAAAGAATATTCTCGAGTATTAGCAGCTGCGTTGTCAATTCAACCACACCTGAAAGACTTAATATCTGCAGCAAAGTATTTAGTAGCAAAGTAGTATGGAAGTAACGGTAATGATGGCAAAAGTGATAGTAGCAGTTTTGTAGTGATTGTAACAGTAGCAACGGAAAAGTAACTTAGCAAAGATCAATATATGAAAAGCTCGTAGGGAACGGATCAGTGATGGATAATTATGTCGGATGGCATTCATCATGCAACGGTTATAACATAGGGTGACACAGAACTAGCTCCAATTCATCAATATAATGTAGGCATGTATTCCATATATAGTCATACGTGCTTATGGAAAAGAACTTGCATGACATCTTTTGTCCTACCCTCCCGTGGCAGCGGGGTCCTAATGGAAACTAAGGGATATTAAGGCCTCCTTTTAATAGAGTACCGGACCAAAGCATTAGCACTTAGTGAATACATGAACTCCTCAAACTACGGCAATCACCGGAAAGAATCCCAGTTATTGTCACCCTGGGGGATGCGGATCATAACTCGTAATAGGTGTCTACAACTTGCAAGATAGGATCAAGAACACATATATATTCATGAAAACATAATAGGTTCAGATCTGAAATCATGGCACTCGGGCCCTAGTGACAAGCATTAAGCATAGCAAAGTCATAGCAACATCAATCTTAGAACATAGTGTTGGAAATATGCCCTAGAGGCAATAATAAATTGGTTATTATTATATTTCCTTGTTCGTGATAATTGTTTATTATCCATGCTATAATTGTATTGATTGGAAACTCAAATACATGTGTGGGTACATAGATAGCACTGTGTCCCTAGTATGCCTCTAGTTAACTAGTTCGTTGATCAAAGATGGTTAAGGTTTCCTGGCCATAGACATGAGATGTCATTTGATAACGGGATCACATCATTAGGAGAATGATGTGATGGACAAGACCCAAACTATAAACATAGCATATGATCGTGTCAGTTTATTGCTATAGTTTTCTGCATGTCAAGTATCTATTCCTATGACCATGAGATCATGCAACTCACTGACACCGGAGGAATACCTTGTGTGTATCAAACATCACAACGTAACTGGGTGACTATAAAGGTGCTCTACAGGTATCTCCGAGGGTGTCTGTTGGGTTGGCATGGATCAAGACTGGGATTTCTTACTCCGTGTGACGGAGAGGTATCTCAGGGCCCACTCAGTAATCCAACATCACAATAAGCCTTGCAAGCAAAGTGACTAAAGAGTTAGCCACGGGATCTTGTATTACGGAACGAGTAAAGAGACTTGCCGGTAACGAGATTGAACTAGGTATAGAGATACCGACGATCGAATCTCGGGCAAGTAACATAGCGAAGAACAAAGGGAACAGCATACGGGATTAACTGAATCCTTGACATAGAGGTTCAATCGATAAAGATCTTCGTTGAATATGTGGGAACCAATATGGGCATCCAGGTCCCGCTATTGGTTATTGGCCGTAGCGGTGTCTCGGTCATGTCTGCATAGTTCTCGAACCCGCAGGGTCTACACACTTAACGTTTGGTGACGATATAAGTATAGTTGAGTTATTATGTTGGTGACCGAAGGTTGTTCGGAGTCCCGGATGAGATTCCGGACATGACGAGTAACTCCGGAATAGTCCGGAGGTAAAGATTGATATATGGGATAATAGTGTTTGGTCTCCGGAAGGGTTCCGGAATTCACCGGAAGGGGTTTCAGATGTTTCCCGAAATGTTCGGGTACGAGAACACTTTATTTGGGCCAAGGGGTAAAGCCCACGAGGCTTTAAGGAAGGTGCAAAAGGAGTTTTGCGGAGGCCAGGGGCTAGACGCCAGGAACCCTGGCGTCTAGGGCCAGACGCCGAGAACCCTGGCGTCTGGTCCTGGAGTCCGAGCAGGACTCTTGCCTTGCGGGCCAAACCGACTTTGAGGAGGCTCTTTCACCAAGTTTCGACCCCAGGGCTCAACATATAAATAGAGGGGCAGGGCTAGCACCCGGAACACATCAAGAATTCCCCAAGCCTTGTGCCGGCAACCCCGCCTCTCTAGTTTATCCTCCGTCATAGTTTCCGTAGTGCTTGGCGAAGCCCTGCGGAGATTGTTCTTCACCACCACCGTCATCACGCCGTCGTGTTGCCGGAACTCGTCTACTACTTCACCATCGCTCGCTGGATCGAGGAGGTGAAGGCGTCATCAAGCTGTACGTGTGTTGAACGTGGACGTGCCGTCCGTTCGGCGCTAGATCGGAAGGACCGTGATCAAGATCGCGAGACGGTTCGTGATTTGATCGCGGAACGAATCATGATGGGATCGCGGGACGGATCGTGATTGAATCGCGAAACGGATCGTGATGGGATCGCGGGACGCTCGGCGATTTGAATCGCGAAGACATTCGACTACATCAACCGCGTTTCTTAACTCTTCCGCTTAGCGATCTACAAGGGTATGTAGATCCACTCTCCCTCTCGTAGATGCTCATCACCATGGATAGATCTTGCGTGTGCGTAGGAAAAATTTTGTTTCCCATGCAACGTTACCCAACAGTGGTATCAGAGCTAGGTCTATGTGTAGATGAGATCTCGAGTAGAACACAAAGGAGTTTGTGGGCGTTGATATTCAGATTGCTTCCTCCCTTGGTCTTTTCTTGATTCGGCGGTATTGTAGGATGAAGCGGCCCGGACCAACCTTACTCGTACGCTTACGAGAGACCGGTTCCATCGACTGACATGTAACTTCGTTGCATAAAGATGGCTGGCGGGTGTCTGTCTCTCCCAATTTAGTCGGATCGGATTTGACAATGGCGGTCCTTGAGAAGGTTGAATAGCAATTTTTGTATCACCGTTGTGGTTTTTGCGTAGGTAAGAATTGTTCTTGCTAGATACCCGTAGCAGCCACGTAAAACTTGCAACAACAATTAGAGGACGTCTAACTTGTTTTTGCAGGGTATGTTGTGATGTGATATGGCCAATTACATGATGAGATATATGTGATGTATGAGATGATCATGTATTGTATAGAATATCACGACTTGCATGTCGATGAGTACGGCAACCGGCAGGAGCCATAGGGTTGTCTTTAATTATTTTCGCCGTTTTTGATTTACTTTATCGCTATGAGTTAGCAATAGTCGTGGAAGCAACAGTCGGCGCGACAACCTCATGGTGACACGTTGATGGAGATCAAGATGATGGAGATCATGGTGTCATGCCGGTGACGATGGAGATCATGCCGGTGCTTTGGAGATGGAGATCAAAAGCACAAGTTCATGGCCATATCATGTCACTTGTGATTTGCATGTGATGTTAATCCTTTTATGCATCTTATTTTGCTTAGGACGACGGTAGCATTATAAGGTGATCCCTCACTTAAATTTCAAGATAAATTGTGTTCTCCCCGAGTGTGCACCGTTGCGAAAGTTCGTCGTTTCGAGACACCACGTGATGATCGGGTGTGATAGACTCTACGTTTGCATACAACGGGTGCAAGCCAGTGTTGCACGTGCGGAACACTCGGGTTAAACTTGACGAGCCTAGCATGTACAGACATGGCCTTGGAACACAAGAGACCGAAAGGTCGAACATGAGTCATATAGTAGATATGATCAACATGAAGATGTTCACCATTGAAACCACCTCAACTCACGTGATGATCGGACTTGAGTTGGTGGATTTGGATCATGTGTCACTCGAATGACCGGAGGGATGTCAATTTGAGTGGGAGTTTTTAGGTAATATGATTAACTAAACTCATTATCATGAACATAGTCAAAATGTCTTTGCAAATTATGTTGTAGATTACTAGATCGCGCTGTAGCTCCCTTGAATTTTTATATGTTCCTAGAGAAATAGAGTTGAAAGATGATGGTAGCAATAATGCAGACTGGGTCCGTGATCTGAGGATTGTCCTCATTGCTGCACAGAAGGCTTATGTCCTTAATGCACCGCTCGGTGCGCCACCCCCTCTAGCGTCGTCTGTAGATGTTGTGAACATCTGACAGGCATGTTTTGATGACTACTTGATAGTTCAGTGCGTCATGCATTACGGCTTAGAATTGAGGCTCCAAAATGTTTTGAACGTCACGGAACATATGAAATGTTCTAAGAGCTGAAATTGGGATCTCAGGCTCGTGCCCGTGTTGAGAGGTATGAGACCTCCAATAAGATTCTTTGCCTGCAAGATGAAGGAGAATAGCTCAATCGGTGAGCATGTGCTCAGATTGTCTGGGTACTACAATCGCTTGAATCGAGTGGGAGTTGATCTTCCAGATAAGATAGTGATTGATATAGTTCTCCAAGTCACTGTCACTAAGCTACTAGAGCCTCGTGATGAACTAGAAAATGCCAGGGATAGAAATAATGATCCCTGAGCTATTCGCGATGTTTGACACCGCGAAGGTAGAAATCAAGAAGGAGCATCAAGTGTTGATGGTTAGTAAACCCACTAGTTTCGAGAAGGGCAAGGGCAAGGAGGGGTACTTCATGGATGGCAAGCCAGTTGCTACTCCAGTGAAGAAACCCAAGGTTGATCCCAAACCTGAGACTAAGTGCTTCTATTATGAGGAGAACGGTCGCTGAAGCGGAACACCCCTGGATACTTGGTAGATAAGAAGGCTGGCAATGTCGACAGAAGTATATTTGATATACGTGTTATTGATGTGTACCTTACTAGTGCTCCTAGTAGCACATGGGTATTGGATACTGGTTCAGTTGCTAAATGTTAGTAACTCGAAATAAAAGCTACGGAATAAACGGAGGCTAGCTAAGGGTGAGGTGACGATGAGTGTTGGAAGTGTTTCCAAGGTTGATGTGATCACCATCGCACGCTCTCTATACCTTCGGGATTAGTGATGAACCTAAATAAGTGTTATTTGGTGTTTGTGTTGAGCATGAACGTGATTAGATCATGTTTATTGCAATATGGTTATTCATTTAAATTAGAGAATAATGGTTATTCTGTTTACATGAATAATACCTTCAATGGTCATACACCCAATGAGAATGGTTTATTGAATCTTGATCATAGTGATACACATGTTCATAATATTGATGCCAAAAGATACAAAGTTAGATAATGATAGTACCACATACTTGTGACACTGCCGCTAAATGTCATATTGGTGTAAAGCGCATGAAGAAACTCCATGCTGATGGATCTTTAGACTCATTCGATTTTGAATCGGTTGAGACATGCGGACCATGCCTCTTGGGCTAGATGACTAAGACCCCGTTTTCCGGTATGATGGAGCGGGCAAGTGACTTATTGGAATGATACATGTTGATGTATACAGTCCAATGAGTGTTGTAGCAGGCGGTGGATATCGTTATTTTCCTACCTTCACTGATGATTTGAGTAGATATGGGGATATTTGCTTAATGAAACACAAGTCTGAAATGTTTGAAAAGTTCAAACAAATTCAGAGTGAAGTTTGAGATCATCGTGAGAAGAAGATAAAATGTCTACGATATGATCGTGGAGGTAAATATCCGAGTTACGAGTTTGGTATACAACTTAAGACAATGTGGAAGATGTCTCACAACTCACGCCACCTGGAACACCATAGTGTGATGGTGTGTCCGAATGTCGTAGTCATGCTCTATTGGATATGGTGCGAACTATGATGTCTTTTATCGATTTACCACTATCGTTTTAGGGTTATGCATTTAGAGACAACTACATTCACTTTAAAAGGGGGCACCATCGAAGTCTGTTGAGATGACACCGTATGAATTTTGGTGTGGCAGAAACCTAAGCTGTCATTTCTTAATGTTTGGGGCTGCGACGCTTATGTCAAAAAGGTTTTCAACCTGATGAGCTCGAACCCAAAGCGGACAAATGCATCTTCATAGAATACCCTAACGTAACAGTTGGGTAAACCTTCTATCTCAGATCCAAGCACAAAGTGTTTGTTGCTAAAACGGGTCCTTTCTCGAGAAAGAGTTTCTCTCGAAAGAATTGAGTGGGAGGAAGATAGAACTTGATGAGGTTGTTGAACCTTTGTTTCAACCAGAGAGTAGCACAGCCCAGAAAGTTGTTTCTGTGGAGCCTACGTTAGTTGAAGAGGAAGTTAATGATGATGATCATGAAGCTTCGGATCAAGTTACTATCGAACCTCGTAGGTCGACAAGGAAGCGTACTGCTCCTAAGTGGTACGGCAACCCTGTCTTAGAGGTCATGTTGTTGGACAACGATGAACCTACGAGCTATGGAGAAGCGATGATGGGCCCGGATTCCGAGAAATGGTTAGAGGCCATGAAATCCGAGATGGGATCCATGTAAGAAAACAAAGTATGGACTTTGGAAGTATTACCTGAAGGGCGAAAGGCCATTCAGAACAAATGGATCTTTAAAAGGAAGACAGACGCGGACGGTAATGTCACCGTCTATAAAGCTCGACTTGTGGCAAAGGGTTTTTCACAAGTTCAAGGAGTTGACTACGATGAGACTTTCTCACCCGTAGCGATGCTAAAGTCTGTTGGAATTATGTTAGCAGTTGCTGCATTTTTCAATTATGAAATCTGGCAGATGGATGTCAAAACAGAGTTTCCTTAACGGTTTCCGTGAGGAAAGGTTGTATGTGATACAAACAGAAGGTTTCGTCAGTCCTAAGGATGCTAAAATGTATGCAAGTTCCAGCAATCCTTCTATGGACTGGAGCAAGCATCTCGGAGTTGGAATATACGCTTTGATGAGGTGATCAAAGTTTTTGAGTCTATACAAAGTTTATGAGAAACTTGTATTTACAATAAAGTGAGTGGGAGCACTATAGAATTTCTGATAAGTATATGTGGATGACATATTATTGATCGGAAATGATGTAGAATTTCTGGAAAGCACAAAGGGTTGTTTGAAAAGGAGTTTTTCAAAGGAAAGCCTGGAATGAAGCTACTTAAATGTTGGGCGTCAGGATCTATAGAGATAGATCAAGACGTTTGATAAAACTTTCAATGAGTACATACCTTGACAAGATTTTGAAAGAGTTCAAAATGGATCAGTCAAAGAAAGAGTTCTTACCTGATTTGTAAGGTGTGGAGTTGAGTGAGACTCAAAGCTCGACCACGGCAAAAGAGAGAGTAAGGATGAAGGTCGTCCCCTATGCCTTAGCCATAGGCTCTGTATAGTATGCCATGCTGTGTACCGCACATGTGTGTGCCTTGCCATGAGTCTGTCAAGGGGTACAAGAGTGATCCAGGAGTGGATCACTGGACAGCGGTCAAGATTATCCTTAGTAACTAGAGGACTAAGGAAATATTTCTCGATTATGGAGGTGATAAAGAGTTCGTCGTAAAGGGTTACGTCGATGCAAGCTTTGACACCTATCCGGATGACTCTGAGTAGCAGTCTGGATACGTATAGTGGAGCAGCCATTTGGAATAGCTCCAAGTGGAGTGTGGTAGCAGTGTCTACAGTATGACATAGAGATTTGCAAAGTACACACGGATCTGAATGTCGCAGACCTGTTGACTAAAGACCTCTCTCACATGCAAAGCATGATCGAACCCCAGAACTCATTGGGTGTTAGATTCATAACAATGTAAATCACATGGTGATGTGAACTAGATTATTGACTCTAGTGCAAGTGGGAGACTGTTGGAAATATGCCCTAGAGGCAATAATAAATTGGTTATTATTATATTTCCTTGTTCGTGATAATTGTTTATTGTCCATGCTATAATTGTATTGATTGGAAACTCAAATACATGTGTGGGTACATAGACAACACTGTGTCCCTAGTATGCCTCTAGTTAACTAGTTCGTTGATCAAAGATGGTCAAGGTTTCCTGGCCATAGACATGAGATGTCATTTGATAACGGGATCACATCATTAGGAGAATGATGTGATGGACAAGACCCAAACTATAAACATAGCATATGATCATGTCAGTTTATTGCTATAGTTTTCTGCATGTCAAGTATCTATTCCTATGACCATGAGATCATGCAACTCACTGACACCGGAGGAATACCTTGTGTGTATCAAACATCACAACGTAACTGGGTGACTATAAAGGTGCTCTACAGGTATCTCCGAGGGTGTCTGTTGGGTTGGCATGGATCAAGACTGGGATTTCTTACTCCGTGTGACGGAGAGGTATCTCAGGGCCCACTCGGTAATACAACATCACAATAAGCCTTGCAAGCAAAGTGACTAAAGAGTTAGCCACGGGATCTTGTATTACGGAACGAGTAAAGAGACTTGCCGGTAACGAGATTGAACTAGGTATAGAGATACCGACGATCGAATCTCGGGCAAGTAACATACCGAAGAACAAAGGGAACAGCATACGGGATTAACTGAATCCTTGACATAGAGGTTCAACCGATAAAGATCTTCGTAGAATATGTGGGAACCAATATGGGCATCCAGGTCCCGCTATTGGTTATTGGCCGTAGAGGTGTCTCGGTCATGTCTGCATAGTTCTCGAACCCGCAGGGTCTACACACTTAACGTTTGGTGATGATATAAGTATAGTTGAGTTATTATGTTGGTGACCGAAGGTTGTTCGGAGTCCCGGATGAGATTCTGGACATGACGAGGAACTCCGGAATAGTCCGGAGGTAAAGATTGATATATGGGATAATAGTGTTTCGTCTCCGGAAGGGTTCCGAAATTCACCGGAAGGGGTTTCGGATGTTTCCCGAAATGTTCGGGTACGAGAACACTTTATTTGGGCCAAGGGGTAAAGCCCACGAGGCTTTAAGGAAGGTGCAAAAGGAGTTTTGCGGAGGCCAGGGGCTAGACGCCAGGAACCCTGGCGTCTAGGGCCAGACGCCGAGAACCCTGGCGCCAGGAACACATCAAGAATTCCCCAAGCCGTGTGCCGGCAACCCCGCCCCTCTAGTTTATCCTCCGTCATAGTTTCCGTAGTGCTTGGCGAAGCCCTGCGGAGATTGTTCTTCACCACCACCATCATCACGCCGTCGTGCTGCCGGAACTCGTCTACTACTTCACCATCGCTCGCTGGATCGAGGAGGTGAAGGCATCATCAAGCTATACGTGTGTTGAACGTGGAGGTGCCGTCCGTTCGGCGCTAGATCGGAAGGACCATGATCAAGATCGCGAGACGGTTCGTGATTTGATCGCGGGACGAATCATGATGGGATCGCGGGACGGATCGTGATTGAATGGCGAGACGGATCGTGATGGGATCGCGGGACGCTCGGCGATTTGAATCGCGAAGACGTACGACTACATCAACCGCGTTTCTTAACGCTTCCGCTTAGCGATCTACAAGGGTATGTAGATCCACTCTCCCTCTCGTAGATGCTCATCACCATGGATAGATCTTGCGTGTGCGTAGGAAAATTTTTGTTTCCCATGCAACGTTCCCCAACACATAGTGGATACTAGGGATCAAACCCTAACAAAACTAACTCGATTACATGGTAAATCTCATCCAACCCATCGCCGTCCAGCAAGCCTATGATGGAATTACTCACGAATGGCGGAGAGCATCATGAAATCGGTGATGAAGGATGGTTGGTGATGACGACGGCATCGATTTCCCCTCTCCGGAGCCCAAAACAGACCCTAGATCTGCCCTCCCGAGGAAGAATAGGAGGTGGCGGCAGCTCCGTATCGTGAAACGCGATGAACTCTTCTCTCTGATTTTTTTCTCTCCGAATAGAGTTATATGGAGTTGGAGTTGAGGTCGGAGGAGTTGCAGGGGGCCCATAAGCGACCTGGGCGCGCCCTAGGGGGGCAAGCCCCCCTGGCTTGTGGCCAATGGGTGGACCCCCTCTGGTTGATTCTTCCGCTAGTATTTTTTATTAATTCCAAAAATATTCTCCGTAAATTTTCAGGTCAATCCGGGAACTTTTATTTCTGCACAAAAATAACACCAAGGCAATTCTGCTGAAAACAGCATCAGTCCGGGTTAGTTCCATACAAATCATGCAAATTAGAGTCCAAAACAAGGGCAAAAGAGTTTGGAAAAGTAGATACGATGGAGACGTATCAACCTATTACGTGTTATGATCTGTCAACCCCATAGTGACAATATTTGGGATACTTCACGGTGATGACCGTAGTTTGAGGAGTTCATGTATTCAGCATGTGTTAATGGTTTGTTCCGGTTCTCTATTAAAAGGAGGCCTTAATATCCCTTAGTTTCCTTATGGACCCCGCTACCACGGGAGGGTAGGACAAAAGATGTCATGCAAGTTCTTTTCCATAAGCACGTATGACTATTTACGGAATACATGCCTACATTACATTGACGAACTGGAGCTAGTTCTGTATCGCCCTATGTTATGACTGTTACATGATGAATATCATCCAACGAGTTACCGATCCAGTGCCTACGACCTTTCCGCTTATTGTTCTTGCTAAGTTACTACTGCTGTTGCTGCTGTTCCAACTGCTACAAAACTATTGCTACTACCGTCACCGCTACTGTTACTATTGCTACTACTATCAAACCTATCATATCACTGTGCTACTGATTGCTTTGCTATAGATATTTATCTCTAGGTGTGGTTGAATTGACAACTCAACTGCTAATACTCTCAAGTATTCTTTGGCTCCCCTTGTGTCGAATCTATAAATTTGGGTTGAATACTCTACCCTCGAAAACTGTTGCAATCCACTATACTTGTGGGTTATCATGCTACCATCCAACTGATGTGAAGGTTCAATAACCTCATCAAGTTCTACCTTCCTCCCACTCAATTCATTCGAGAGAAACTCTTTCTCGAGAAAGGACCCATTTTTAGCAATAAACACTTTGCCCTCGGATCTGAGATAGAAGACGCATTTGTCCGCTTTGGGTTCGAGCTTATCAGGTTGAAGTCTTTTCACATAAGCGTCGCAACCCCAAACTTTAAGAAACGACAGCTTAGGTTTCTTGCCAAACCATAATTCATACGGTGTCATCTCAACGGACTTTGATGGTGCCGTATTTAAAGTGAATGCAGCTGTCTCTAATGCATAACCCCAAAATGATAGTGGCAGATCAGTGAGAGAAATCATAGATCGCACCATATCCAATAAAGTACGATTACGACGCTCGGACACACCATTACGCTGTGGTGTTCATGGTGGCGTGAGTTGTGAAACAATTCCACACTGTCTCAAATGCATACCAAACTCATAACTCAGATATTCTGCACCACGACCAGCTCATAGAAACTTTATCATCTTGTTATGATGATTTTCTACTTCACTCTGAAATTCCTTGAACTTTTCAAATGTTTCAGACTTGTGCTTCATCAAGTAAATATACCCATATCTACTTAAATCATCAGTCAAGGCAAGAAAGTAACAATATCCACCGCGCGCCTCAACACTCATTGGACCGCACACATCAGTATGTATGATTTCCAACAAGTCACTTGCCCGCTCCATTGTACCAGAGAACGGGGTTTTCGTCATCTTGGCCAAGAGGCATGGTTTGCATGTATCAAACGATTCAAAATCGAGTGATTCCAAAAGTCCATCAACATGGAGCTTCTTCATACGTTTTACACCAATATGACCTAAGCAGCAGTGCCACAAGAAAGTGGTACTATCATTATTAACTTTGCATCTTTTGGCATCAATGTTATGAATGTGTGTATCACTACTATCGAGATTCAACAAGAATAAACCATTCACATTGGGTGCATGACCATAAAAGATGTTACTCCTATAAATAGAACCACCATTATTCTCTGATTTAAATGAATAACCATCTCGCAATAAACAAGATCCAGATATAATGTTCATGCTCAACGCAGGCACCAAATAACAATTATTTAGGTTTACTACTAATCCCGATGGTAATTGAAGAGCAAGCGTGCCGACGGCGATCACATCAACCTTGGAACCATTTCCGACGCGCATCGTCACTTCATCCTTCGCCAGCCTCCGTTTATTCCGCGGTTCCTGCTTCGAGTTACAAGTATGAGCAACCGAACCGGTATCAAATACCCAGGCACTGCTACGAGAGCTAGTGAGGTACACATCAATAACATGTATATCAAATATACCTTTGTTGACGTTGCCAACCTTCTTATCAGCCAGGTACTTGGGGCAATTCCACTTCCAGTGACCAGTCCCCTTGCAATAGAAGCACTCAGTCTCAGGTTTGGGTCCAGACATGGGTTTCTTCGTAGGCGTGGCAACTTGCTTGCCACCCTTCTTGGAGTTACCCTTCTTTCCCTTGCCTTTCTTGAAACTAGTGGTTTTATTCACCATCAAAACTTGATGCTCCTTTTTGATTTCTACCTCTGCGACTTTCAGCTTCGCGAACAGCTCGGAGACAGACTTTTCCATCCCTTGCATGTTATAGTTCATCACGAAGCCTTTGAAGCTAGGTGGCAGTGGCTGGAGAATTCTGTCAGTGAACGTTTCGGGCGCAAGCTGGACTCCCAAATCATTCAAACGGTTGTAGTACCCAAACATTCTGAGTAGGTGTTCACTGACAGAACTATTCCCCTCCATCTTGCAGGCGAAGAACTTATCGGAGGTCTCATACCTCTCGATCCGGGCATTTGCTTGAAATATTAACTTCAACTCCTGGAACATCTCATATGCTCCATGGCGTTCAAAACGCTTTTGAGGTCCCGATTCTAAGCCGTACAGCATGGCGCACTGAACTATAGATTAGTCATCAGAACGTGCCTGCCAGGCGTTCACAACGTCCACAGCCGACGCTGGAGGGGGTGGCACACCAAGCGGCGCATCAAGGACATAAGCCTTTGATGAAACCGTGAGGATAATCCTCAGATTACGGACCCAGTCTGCGTAGTTACTTCCATCATCTTTCAACTTAGCTTTTTCTAGGAACGCATTAAAATTCAGGGGATCTACTGCGCGAGCCATTGATCTACAACATAATTTTGCAAAGACAATTTAGACTATGTTCATGATAATGAGTTCAATTAATCATATTACTAAAGAACTCCCACTCAAGTCAACATCCCTCAGGTTTGTCTAAGTGTAACATGATCCAAATCCACCAACCCAAGTCCGATCATCACGTGAGATGAGGTGGTTTCAATGGTGAACATCTCCATGTCGATCATATCTACTATATGACTCATGTTCGACCTTTCGGTCTCCTATGTTCCGAGGCCATGTCTGTACATGCTAGGCTCGTCAAGTTTAACCCAAGTATTCCGCGTGTGTAAATCTGGCTTACACCCGTTGTATGCGAACGTAGAGTCTATCACACCCGGTCATCACGAGGTGCTTCGAAACGGCGAACCTTCGCAACGGTGCATACTAGGGTAGAACAGAAATTTATCTTGAAATTTTAGTGAGAGATCATCTTATAATGCTACCGCCGTTCTAAGAAAAATAAGATGCATAAATAGGATAAACATCACATGCAAATCATATAAGTGACATGATATGGCCATCATCATCTTGTGCTTTTGATCTCCATCTCCAAAGTACCGGCATGATCTCCATCGTCACCGGCATGACACCATGATCTCCATCATCATGATCTCCATCATTGTATCGTCATGTGGTTGTCGCGCCAACTATTGTTTCTACAACTATTGCTAACTCATAGCGATAAAGTAAAGCAAAAGAAAGCAAAAATAATTAAAGACAACCCTATGGCTCCTGCCGGTTGCCATACTCAACGACATGCAAGTCGTGATAATCTATACAAAAACATGATCATCTCATACATCACATATATCACATCATGTCTTTGGCCATATCACATCACAACATGCCCTATAAAAACAAGTTAGACGTCCTCTACTTTGTTGTTGCAAGTTTTGCGTGGCTGCTATGGGCAACTAGTAAGAACCGTTCTTACCTACGCGAATCCACAACGGTGATATTGAAGTTGCTATTTAACCTTCTACAAGGACCGCCTTTGTTGAATCTGATTCAACTAAAGTGGGAGAGACACACACCCGCCAGCCATCTTTATGCAACATGTGCATGTCAGTCGATGGAACCGGTCTCTCGTACGTGGACGAGTAAGGTTGGTCCGAGCTGCTTCATCCCACAATATCGCCGAATCAAGATAAGACTAAGGAAGTAAGCAATCTGAACATCAACAACCACAAACTCTTTTGCGTTCTAGTCGTGCATGTTATCTACGCATAGACCTAGCTCATGATGCCACTGTTGGGGAACATTGCATGGGAAACAAAATATTTCCTACGAACACCCAAGATCTATCTATGGAGATCAACATCTACAAGAGGGGGAGTGCATCTACATACCCTTGTAGATCACTAAGTGGGAAGCGTTAAGAAACGCGGTTGGTGTAGTCGAACGTCTTCGCGATCCAATCACGATCCATCCCGAGATCCAATCTTGTTCCGTTCCAATCTAGCGCCGAATGGACAGCACTGACGTGGCATGAGACGGCGTCGGTATTTCCCCAGAGGAAGGGATGATGCAGCACAGCGACGGTAAGTATTTCCCTCAGTTATGAAACCAAGGTTATCGAACCAGTAGGAGGATCACCAACACCCAATAAGCAGCACCTGCACACAAACAACAAATACTTGCAACCCGACGTGAAAGAGAGGTTGTCAATCTCTCTACGGTAACAAGATAGATTATGTAGTGATAGTGTAGGACCAAAAGTATGTCTAGAGGGGGGTGATTAGACTACTTGACCAAATAAAAATCCTACCTTTTCCCAATTTTAAGTGTTGGCAGATTTTAGCCATGATAGCAAGTCAAGCACACCCTACACATGCATGTCTAAGAGTATAGCAGCGGAAAGTAACAAGCATGTATAGTAGAGGGTAGGGAGGAAGATCAAACACAATTTGTAGACACGAAGATTTTTCCCGTGTTTCCGATAGGTGGTGCTATCGTACGTCCATGTTTATGGAGTCTTCAACCCACGAAGGGTAACGGTCGCGAGAGTCCACGGAGGGCTCCACCCATAAGGGTCCACGAAGTAGCAACCTTGACTATTCCATAACGGCTTCCGTCCATGAAGGACTAGCCTCACTATGGGTAGATCTCCACGAAGTAGGCGATCTCCTTGCCCGTACAAACTTCTTGGTTCAACTCCACAACACGAAGTAGGAGGCTCCCAAGCGACACCTAACCAATCTAGGAGGCACCACCCTCCAAAAGGTAATAGGCTCGGCAATGTCGATGAACTCCTTGCTCTTGTGCTTCAAGATGATAGACTCCTCAACACACAATCACTATCTCACAGATTTGGCTTTGGTAGAAGAGATTGATTTGGTGGAAAGCAACTTGGGGGGGCTAGAGATCAAGATTCATATGGATAGAGTGGAATGGCTTGATCTCAACACATGAGTAGGTGGCTCTCTCTCAGAAAATTGGATGGGGCAAGTATGGAATAGTTCTGAGTGCTTCTCTTTCGAGTGGGTGGTGGTGAAGGGGTATATATAGGCATCCCCAAAAATCCAACCGTTACACATAAAGTGACCAACTCGGTGACACCGATGTGTGAATCTCGGTGGTACCGAAGTGACCAAAAGGTAGCAACTTTTGAATCGCGGTGAGACCGATATATAACTCTCGGTGGTACCGATTAGGTGACCAACGGTCAGATTGCACAACTCGGTGACGCCGATTCTCAATTCTCGATGGTACCGATTCTTGACCATGGCTGACCAGAGAGTTGGTCCAGAAACTCGGTGGGACAGATTCACTATTCTCGGTGGTACCGATGCTTGTGAATGGCTATCCAGGGGGTTGGTCCAAAAACTCAGTGAGACCGACTGGCAAAACTCGGTGGTACCGAAGAATGAAAATAGCTAAACAGAAAGTTGGCAACTGAACTCGGTGGCACCGATGCAGAATCGGTTGCACCGAATGGCTAGGGTTTGGCATGGGTCTGTCTGAGTTTGGGAATCGGTGGGACCGAGTGGGAATTGTTGGTTGCACCGATTTTGGATGTTTGGCTTTGGACAGACTTTTGTGGAAGAGTTTGTGGGTGTTTTTGGTGACTATCTCTTGTGCACGTGGAGCATCTTGTTCACCAACAGTACCTTACCCCCTTTTAAGAGTATTGGCTTTCCTATGGACTCAAAGTGATTTCTCACAAAGTAAAATGTAGAGTCCTCTTGCTTGAAGCTTTGCCAATCCATTTCCTTGCATCTTGGGGTTTCTCCACAATCTTCACAATCCTTTTGCCGTCCCTATCATTGAACTTCTCCTGAAATATGCTTAGTGGAAACATTAGTTCAATGACATATATGTTGTTATTAATTACCAAAACCACCAAGGGAGCAACTGTGCTTTCAATCTCCCCCTTTTTGGTAATTGATGACAACATATAGATCAAAGCTTTGACATATGATATAATCAATGAATATAATCATCGCTTTGAGAAGTATGTGATAAGCAAGAGCTCTCCCTAAATTTGTGCATTATTTTGAATTTGTGTTTGAATGCAAATGCACAATCGATTAGGTACATAGGGCACTCTTTCATGTCACATACAACTTGGTGGTGTGCGAGAATAATAAGAATGAATATCATAGCACAACACAATCAAGTAAAGGTGAATGATCATCTCATAAGCATAATAATGATAGGAAGTAGTAGCAATACACATCAAGTGTATGATCAAACACCAACAGAGTTTAACACAATCAAACCTAAAGATCAAATGTTTTGAAAAATCAATAAAAACCAACGCTCTCTCTCTCTCTCTCTCGAAGCCTAAAGATCTATATACATCTTCTCCCCCTTTGGCAACAAGTTACCAAAAAGTTCAAAGGTATATATCTAAGCGCTCTTCTGGGGCTGATCTCCTCCGGTAGCTGGTGAAGGAGTCGAGAGAACGGCTTTGGCGAAGACTTCAGCAGACGTCATGGACGGAGTTGGAGTAGCAACTGGAGGAACTAGAGGAGCTGATGGAGCTGAAGAGGCTGTAGCAGGTGCTGATGAAGAAGGCCTCAACTCTGGAGCTGGCACTGTGGCTGATCTGGCCTGAGTAGTGAACTGAGTGCCTGTCCAGAGAGGTGAGTTATCCTCATCATCTGTAGTGTAAGGACTGGGCACGCTATCAACTTCCTTCTTGAGCTCGTTCACGGTCTTGGTCAGCCCATCCACCTTGTCATTGAGTGTCTTGATTATGTTCTCCATGATCCTCGCAAGACTATGCTGATTCGCCAAGATGTCCTTGATATCTTTATGCATGCCCTGAATGGTACTGATCAAGAGATCCATTTGCTCGTTCCTGGATCTAGGGACTGGAGCACTAGTGGCTCTAGCTGCCTCTGCCTCTGCCTGTGTTGCAGCTGAGGTGGGATGATCTGGGTTCATCACCACAATGTTGTCTTCTAGATCTGGTTGTAGGGGCAAATGTGGTCTATCAAGAGCAAAGATGTGCTTTTCCAGCTTGGAGTTGATAAGCATCTGAATGTAGGGTGCATAGCAGCATGAGCGCTTCTGATCAGCAGCAACCCTCTTCACAGTTTCAACAATCAAGTCCATCACCCTTATCCTGGTGTGTCGATCAAGATGGATCAGCATGTTGATGGAATAGCCTCTTATCAACTTGTCATCTCCAGACTTAGGCATCAAGGTGTGCCTCAAGATGGTGTTCATGGTGCGGAGACCAGCCTAGAGGAAGTAAATGGATCCTAAGTTGTGAGATTTCAAGTTTGCAGCAGGGATCTCATTGTACATGTTCTTCATAGCATCATGGCTCTCCTTAGATTCAGAATAGACATCCAGATCTCCTTCTTCCACCTTTGGGACTCCTAAGATGGTAGCCCATTCCTCAATAGTTGATTCATACCTTGCTCCTTCAGTCATCCACACAATTCTACCATCTCCATAGAAGTGAGCAGTGGAGTAGAATTGCATGATCATCTCATCATTCCATGCAGTGAATTCCTCGCCAACAAATTCATCCAGACCAATGCAGTGAAAGTTGTCTTGCACACTCAGGAAGTAATCTTCATTCTCCTTGATGTACTTCCAATCTACATACCTCATGTCACTTACAGCAGGGCTCTTATCAAGCAAGATTGTCTCGTAGAAATCTTGTTGCTCCTTGGTATAAAATCTGTAGTCCACAGCTGTTTTCCTTCTCTGAGAATATGGATCAATAGCTCTCCATTCTCTCAAACCAGAGTCCTTCCTCTTCTTCATGTCATCAGCAAGCAAGTGGCTGGCATTGTGCTCTGGAAGGTGTGGTCTTAGCTTCATCAAAGCTGACATAGCATCATCCTCAGCTTCCCTAAAGGTGGAGGTCTTGTTCTTGCTGGAAGCTGGTGTCTCTCTAGAGAACCTCTTGGGTTTATCTGCAGCAGCTTTCTTGGGGGCAGTCTTGGTGCCCTTGGATGAAGTGGCCTTAGGCATAGCATCTGCCATGAGCTTCTTTTTCTTCTTAGGAGGAGCCTTAGCAACTGGCTCTTCCTCCTCTTCTTCCTCATCTAGATACTCTGGAGTAGATGGAAGAACTTTTGCTTTGACAAATCTTGTCCTTTCTCTCTTCTTCTCCCCTGCCTTCTTAGGCATAGACTTCTTGGGGCCCTCAACAGTCATAGTTGCCCTAGAGCTCTCTGGTGCTCTGGCTGACCCTGAGCTAGCATACTCCTTCCTTATGGCTATCTTCTTCTTAGAAGTAGTGGCAGCAGTGGTGCTCTTGGCAGCATCATCTTTCTTGGACAGCTCCTCAGGTATGAAATCCTCATCTTCCTCATATGAGTTGAGCTTCCTCCTAGCCCTAGTTGCAGCTTTGGGCAAATCAGGAGAGCTAGGAACATCATCATAGCTCCCCTCAAGACTAGTGCCTGAGCTCATGTCAACACTCTGCTCTCTGAGATCATTCTGACTGTCACCTGAACCTGACATCTCTGACCCTGTGAATAGAGTATAGAAGAGTGGAAGGGTTGAGTCATCACAAAATGCAGACATCTTCAAAAGATTGAACTAAAATTTCTCAAGTTTTGCATTCTGCCAAGTGAATGTCGGTACAACCGAAGCAAACATTTCGGACCTACAGAGACAGACAATCTCCATAACAGAAACTTGGCACCACTTTCGGTGAGACCGAAAATGGGCACTCGGTTTCACCAAGATTGTTCTCAGTCAACCAGAAAAGTGAATCGGTGCTACCGATTATTTGCGTCGGTTCCACCGAAATTCAAGTTGCGGACGGCAAACCCTAAAAAATCGTTCGTTCGCTATTCTACTGGAGTTTCTTGTGGATGAATCAATCTCAAACTATGGATAAACGATGGAAAAGTCCTAATACGCGAGAATCGGAGGTTGGAGCGCATGAGGGGACGAAATCGTACCCTAGCTTGGTGACGACTTCGCTACGGCAGCGATGGGGTAGAGGATTCCGTCGACGGCGGGGATTTCCAACGGCGGAGGCGCTCGGGAAGATGAAGGCGATGACCAGGGGCCTTGGTTCGGCAGCAAGGGTTTCGGAGGGGATGACGTTTGAGGAATAGATTTCAAAAGTCGGGTCCGCCTCTATATAAACCCATGGCTGTCGGTGACACCGGTTCTAACTTTTCAGTGTCACCGAGTTCCTCAACTGTCTGCTGACAGGGAAACTCGGTGTAACCGAGAAGATGGAATCGGTGATACCGAGATAGAAAACCAGATCAACCCTAGGCATTCGGTGAGACCGAGATTTTGGGTTGGTTCCACCGAGATGCACTTGGGAGGTTTTAATGGTCAGTCCTTTGTCGATACGGAACTCCGAGTGCTCCTCACACAGAGAGATCGAAAAGTCCTTGTTCAAATTTTGTGATGCAGCAAGAATAGAATATGAGTTAAGAAAGCATAGATAGCTAGAGAGTGGTCCTAGGCATTCTTGTCCATTCAATTGGCAAAAGAAAAATCAAAAGCCAAATAGCAACAATTGGATGTCCTCGAATGGATAAATAAATGCAGACCAACATGCTCACACAATAAGATGTCAAATGAAATCATGGCAAACATGCACATACATACTAGCATCTATCAAGCATTTTGGCGATGACAGAGTCATCTATATATGAGTATATTGACATAGGAGCCAAGTAAGAATACTTGATCATAGGTCATTCTCATCGTTTAAGCACAAGTGGGGTTACCACTTTTACATAAAGCATTTAATGTTGTCACATACTATGAGATGCTTTGACTCAAGTCTTAGAGTAAAGTTCCCCCTTGATGTGACATCCCCCCATAAGAGGGATAAACTAACCTTGGGTTTTGTCGATGAAGACTTCATGTTGGTGATGTAGTGGTGGATGCTCAAGGTTGATGAAGATCACCAAGAGTTGGGAGCATCCTTGTTGTTTCCTTACTCTCCTCACCTACATGGGTTAGTCCCAACACATAAGAGAGAAATAAAAGAATATCTATGGACATGGAGTGCAAAGCATACATGATGATGTCCATGGATTTGTTAATTACCTTGTCCCTTGCTTACCTTTGAGGGAATGTGTGACTCCTTGAACTATTGCATGATGTTGACGTTGATTGCAACTAGTTCTTGCCAATAATGAATGTGAGTGAATTTCATTGGCGGAGTCACCCCTCAAGAACTTCTCTAGTTCTTCTTCTTGGGGACCCACATCAACTTGATGGGGATCCTTGGTGTTGAAGTGGCACTTGTAGAAGTTGAGCTTGAAGTAGCCTTGGGAACCCACTCCACCAAAGCTTGGGATCCATCTTCGTATGAGTCAATGTCCTCTTGAAGCTTGTTCTTGCCCTTGAGCTTGTGGTCTTGTGGTGGAAGGTCATCTTGAGTGTTTGTTCCCTTGGGAAGAGTATGTTCATACTTCTCCCTTTGAGGAACAAACTTGGGCTTGGGGTATTGACCTTCTTCCCATTCAACTCCATTAGCGTTGAAGTAGCCAGTGCCATGGTTCTTCCGGTATCCTCCGTGCTTGCGTACAATTTCCTCAAATTGCTTACACCCGGCAAGACTGTTGTAGATACCTTTCTCTATAATCCCATTCAATAAAGCGTTTTCTTGCTCAAGTGTAACTTGGCTAAAAGAATCATAATTAGTGGAATCAATAGAACTACTAGAAGCAACAACATTAGATTTAGCATTTTTATTGTTGCTACTAGATGAAGAACCTTTCTTGCCTTTGTTACTAGTTTGTCTAGATTAAACTTGTGGCATGAATGTAGACAATAGTAGTCATTTGGCTAGATAAGATGAAGTCTTCTTTCGGAGATCGTCATTGATAGCTTTAAGAAACTCATGTTCTTGCTCCAAGTTAAGTTTCTCGAAGCGTAGCTTCTCATGAGTCCTTACAAGCTCTCTATGATCTTCGAGAGTAGATTCATGGGCTAACTTAAGAGTGTTAAATCTTTAGTTAGTCGTTCTATTTCCATCTTATCATCATCACACGACTTATCTTGACTAGTATGAAAATTATCAAGTTCATTTTGACTAACATCACTAGTTTTATCAAAGAGCAAGTCATCATCATAAAGTAAGTCATCTTCATCACTATTGAAATCAAGATACTCGGGGTGTGATACCTTGTGGCCTTTAGCCATGAAGCAACTTCCACTCCCTTCATTTGGTGAATCAAATAGATCATAGGAGTTGGTAGTCACTAGTGCAAGTCCCGCAACACCTTCATCTTGACTATAGTCGGAGTTGGAGTGATAGCTTCTCTCGGAGTTGTTGTCGGATTCGGAACCAGAAACACATTCATCAATATGAGCTTGATGTCTTCTTCTTGTGTAGCTCTAGGTGTACTTGTCCTTCTTCTCCAAGTCCCTACTTCTCCTTGAGGGTCTTCGTTCATAAGGATCATCTCTACTCCTTCTCTCTCTTTGAGGTGATTCATTCCTTGAGCTTCGTCTTCTAGGTGACTCTTCTCTTCGTTTGTAGGGAGCCGTGCACTCATTTGAGTAGTGTGCGGGCTTCCCACAATTGTAGCAGTTTTGGTCACGACTTGACGAACGCTTCTCTTCATATCTTGAGTTGGAACTTCGTTCTTTGCCTCTATTCTTGTAGAACTTGTTGAATTTCTTGACCATGAGGCTTATCTCTTCATTGGTGACAAGCTTGTCGCTTGAAGTTGCGGGAGCATCACTTGTGGCTTTGTAAGCACCGCTAGACTTGTTGTGAAGCTCTTCTTTGTCTTTGAGTGTCATCTCATGAGCAACAATCCTTCCAATGACTTCCGTAGGCTTGAGATCTTTGTAGTTGGGCATCATTTGGATCAATGTGCACACGGTGTCGTATCTCTCATCCAAAGCTCGAAGTATCTTCTTGATGATGAATTTGTCGGTCATTTCTTCGCTTCCTAAGTCGGCAATCTCATTGGTGATGAGAGCTAGCCTAGAGTACATCTCTGCGACTCCTTCACCATCCTTCATCTTGAACCTGTCAAGCTGACCTTGAAGAACATCCAACTTGGATTCTCTCACGGATTCGGTACCTTCGTGCATATCAACCAAAGTATCCCACATCTCTTTTGCATTCTCAAGACGGCTGATTTTGTTGAATTCTTCAGGGCATAGGCAGTTGAAGAGAATGTCACATGCTTGAGCGTTGTATTGCAACATCTTCAATTCATCCGTGGTCGCTTCATGATCCGGTTCCTTTGCATCACCAAAGAATTCACCTTGCAAGCCAACACGAACAATAGCCCAAATGGCGGGGTTATGACCAAGAATATGCATTTTCATTTTGTGCTTCCAACTAGCAAAATTTGTGCCATCAAAGTACGGACCTCAACGTTGAAAATTTCCCTCACTAGACGCCATACTCTCCTAGGTTGTGAGACCAATGCAATGGAGACCAAAGCTCTGATACCACTTGTAGGACCGAAAGTATGTCTAGAGGGGGGTGATTAGACTACTTGACCAAATAAAAATCCTACCTTTTCCCAATTTTAAGTGTTGGCAGATTTTAGCGATGATAGCAAGTCAAGCACACCCTACACATGCATGTCTAAGAGTATAGCAGCGGAAAGTAACAACAAGCATGTATAGTAGAGGGTAGGGAGGAAGATCAAACACAATTTGTAGACACGAAGATTTTTCCCGTGGTTCCGATCGGTGGTGCTATCGTACGTCCACGTTTATGGAGTCTTCAACCCACGGAGGGTAACGGTCGCGAGAGTCCACGGAGGGCTCCACCCATAAGGGTCCACGAAGTAGCAACCTTAACTATTCCATAACGGCTTCCGTCCACGAAGGACTAGCCTCACTATGGGTAGATCTTCACGAAGTAGGCGATCTCCTTGCCCGTACAAACTTCTTGATTCAACTCCACAACACGAAGTAGGAGGCTCCCAAGCGACACCTAACCAATCTAGGAGGCACCACCCTCTAAAAGGTAATAGGCTCGGCAATGTCGATGAACTCCTTGCTCTTGTGCTTCAAGATGATAGACTCCTCAACACACAATCACTATCTCACAGATTTGGCTTTGGTAGAAGAGATTGATTTGGTGGAAAGCAACTTGGGGAGGCTAGAGATCAAGATTCATATGGATAGAGTGGAATGGCTTGATCTCAACACATGAGTAGGTGGCTCTCTCTCAGAAAATTGGATGGGGCAAGTATGGAATAGTTCTGAGTGCTTCTCTTTCGAGTGGGTGGTGGTGAAGGGGTATATATAGGCATCCCCAAAAATCCAACCGTTACACCTAAAGTGACCAACTCGGTGACACCGATGTGTGAATCTCGGTGGTACCGAAGTGACCAAAAGGTAGAAACTTTTGAATCTCGGTGAGACCGATATATAACTCTCGGTGGTACCGATTAGGTGACCAACGGTCAGATTGCACAACTCGGTGACGCCGATTCTCAATTCTCGATGGTACCGATTCTTGACCATGGCTGACCAGAGAGTTCGTCCAGAAACTCGGTGGGACCGATTCACAATTCTCGCTGGTACCGATGCTTGTGAATGGCTATCCAGGGAGTTGGTCCAAAAACTCGGTGAGACCGACTGGCAAAACTCGGTGGTACCGAAGAATGAAAATAGCTAAACAAAAAGTTGGCAACTGAACTCGGTGGCACCGATGCAGAATCGGTTGCACCGAATGGCTAGGGTTTGGCATGGGTCTATCTGAGTTTGGGAATCGGTGGGACCGAGTGGGAATTGTTGGTTGCACCGATTTTGGATGTTTGGCTTTGGACAGACTTTTGTGGAAGAGTTTGTGGGTGTTTTTGGTGACTATCTCTTGTGCACGTGGAGCATCTTGTTCACCAACAGTACCTTGCCCCCTTTTAAGAGTATTGGCTTTCCTATGGACTCAAAGTGATTTCTCACAAAGTAAAATGTAGAGTCCTCTTGCTTGAAGCTTTGCCAATCCATTTCCTTGCATCTTGGGGTTTCTCCACAATCTTCACAATCCTTTTGCCATCCCTATCATTGAACTTTTCCTGAAATATGCTTAGTGGAAACATTAGTTCAATGACATATATGTTGTTATTAATTACCAAAACCACCAAGGGAGCAAATGTGCTTTCAGATAGATAAGAGAGATAGATCTCTCAAGAACACAAATAAAAAGAGTAAATATGCAGCAATATATTTTTGGGTTTTTTGGTTTTGTAGATCTGAAAACAAAGAGTGCAAAAACGTAGATCGGAAAGCAATATGATGGAAAAGTAGACACGGGGGCCGTAGGGTTCACTAGTGGCTTCTCTCATTAGTATTACTGTTGGGCAATTGATAGAAAATCGAATAGTCATGACGATATCCAAGGCGATGATCATTCTATAGGCATCACGTCCAAGATAGATAGACCGACTCCTGCCTGCATCTACCTCTATTACTCCACACATCGACCGCTATCAAGCATGCATCTAGTGTATTAAGTTCATGGAAAAACGGAATAATGCAATAAGAACGATGACATGATGTAGACAAGATCTATTCATGTAGGAATAGACCCCATCTTGTTAACGTTAATAGCAACAATACATGCGTGTCTTGCTGCCCCTTCTGTCACTGGGAAAGAACACCGCAAGATCGAACCCATCACAAAGCACCTCTTCCCATGGCAAGAAAAATAAATCTAGTCGGCCTAACTAAACAAAAGATTCAGAGAAGAAATACGAGGCTATAAGTAATCATGCATATAAGAGATCAAAGAAGACTCAAATAATATTCATGGATAGAAACTGATCATGAACTCAAAATTCATCGGATCCCAACAAACACACCGCAAAAGTTTACATCAAATAGATCTCCAAGAGACCATTGTATTGAGAATCATAAGAGAGAGAGAGAAGAAGCCATCTAGCTACTGCCTACGGACCCGTAGGTCTATGGTGGACTACTCACGCTTCATCGGAGAGGCACCTATGAGGAAGATGAACCCCTCCGTGATGGTGTTTAGATTGGATCTCGAGGTTCTGGAACTTGCCGCGGCTGGAATTGTGTTTCGTTGACTCCCCTAGGGTTTTTGGAATATTTGGGAATTTATAGGCATCAGAGGCAATGAGGAAGGGGGCCGAGGAGGGCACAACCCATCAGGGCGCGTCGGGGCCCCCCTGGCGTGCCCTGGTGGGTTGTGGTCTCCACGGCCCACCTCTCCGGCACTTCTTTGGCCCACTGGGTGTCTTCTGGTCCAGAAAAAATCTCCAAAAAGTTTCGTCGCGATTGGACTCCGTTTGGTATTGATTTTCTGCGAAGTAAAAAAACAAGCAAAAACAGCAACGGGCACTTTGGCACTATGTCAATAGGTTAGTCCCAAAAAATGATATAAAGTTGTTATAAAATGATTGTAAAACATCCAAGAATGATAATATAACAGCATGGAACAAGAAAAAATTATAGATACGTTGAGACGTATCAGGCACCTCTGCGTTAAGCACACGTACAGCTTGTTGACGTCCTCCGCCGCCTTGATCTAGGGGAGCGGGAGGGCTGCGCCGTGGCTTGTGGTGTTGCTGCCCTCCCTCTCCTCTCATATATATAGGGGGAAGGGAGGAGGGAGCTGGCGCCCTAGGGTTCCCCCCCTAGGGGGTGGCGGCCTAGATTTGGGCGGCGGCCAAGGGGTGGCTTGGCCCCCAAGTTTTGGTGGCCGGCCCCCCTTAGGGTTTGCCTCACCAGCCTTTGGCCGCATGGGCCTAGGTGGGAGGGGCGGCCAGCCCACCAGGGGCTGGTGCGCCCCCTCTCACAGCCCATGGGGCCCTGCGGGGCAGGTGAACCCACCCGGTGGTCCCCCGGAACCCCTTTCGGCACTCCCGATGGAATCCGGCAAACCCCGAAACTATTCCGGTGCCCGAATACCAACTTCCCATATATGAATCTTTACCTCCGGACCATTCCGGAACTCCTCGTGACGTCCGGGATCTCATCCGGGACTCCAAACAACCTTCGGTCACCAACATATATAACTCAACAATACCGAATCGTCACCGAACGTTAAGTGTGCAGACCCTGCGGGTTCAAGAACTATGCACACATGACTGAGACACTCTCCAGTCAATAACCAATAGCAGGACCTGGATGCCCATACTGGTTCCTACATATTCTACGAATATCTTTATCGGTCGAACCATGATGTCAAGGATTCAATCAATCCCGTATGCAGTTCCCTTTGTCCATCGCACTACTGGAATCAGCTAATTTGCCGTCTGCCAGTTCTTTGCCGTCAGCTGGCGGACGGCAAAGAAGCTCTTTGCCATCTGTTTTCAGAAAACAGACGGCAAAGAAGCTCTTTGCCATCAGCCGCTTCTTTGCCGTCTGCTAGCAGACGGCAAAGGAGATTTGCCGTCAGCAAGCAGACGGCAAAGAGGGAGGTGGGCCCACAAACGAGCTGCTTACAAAAAACCCTAATGGCCCCCCTCTTTGCCGTCTGCGAGCAGACGGCAAAGAGCAAAAAGGCCGATGGCAAAGGCGGGACAGACGGCAACGGTTTGACTTAACTAACGACCGCGCCCCACCCCGCCTCTCTCTCTCTGTTTCTCTCCCTCTCCTCCCCGCCGCCCACCGCACGCGTGCCGCCGCCCCGTCGCCCCACCACCCCGCCGCCCCACCGGCCCACCGGCGCCACCGCCGCCCCCCGGCGCCCCCGCCACCGCACCCCACCACCCCGGAGCCCTGCGGCCCCGTCGCCACCGCCGCCCGTCACCCCACCTGCCCGCCGCCCCACCGACCCACCGCCCCAGTCGGTGCCCTGCGGCCCGCCTCCGCCCCTGCCACCCGCCGCTCCCCTGCGCCCGAGCGCCCCTGTCCCCTAAGCCCCGCCGCCAACGCCGCCCCAGCGCTCCCCCGGCCCTCCCGGCGCTCCCCCGCCCCTCCCCAACGCTCCACCGCCCCTCCCCGGCGCTCCCCCAACCCTCCCCGACGCCCCCCTGCCCCGCCCCCCTCTGGTGAGCTCTTTCCCCCCCCTCCTCTTTTTTCTGTTTTTTTGTTTTTAGTTTAGGTTTAGATTATTAGGTATTAGGTTAGGTTTGGTTAGGGTTAGCGTTTAGTTTATTAGGTTAGAAAAGAAAAAATCTAGAAGAAAAAAATAAGGAAAAAAGGAAAAAAAGAAGAAGAAGAAGAAAAAAGAGGAGAGGAGGAGAAGAAGAAAGAAGAAGAATATAAGGAAGAAGGAAAAGAAGAAGAAGGGAGAGGCTTATACGTTGGGGGAGGTGGTAGAGAGTTCAATCAAATCATAGAATAACATGTATTTTCACTAAAATTTAAAACTGGAATGAGATGTCCTTAGGAATAGAGGGCACACAAATTGTGGCAGATCTTTATTGGTGGTGGGGTACTAGAATGAGAAGTATTCATTTCCAATATTTAATGGTACTTAAATCATTGTTATCAATGCGGTATTTGTAGTTTGGGAACTCAATTTGGTAAGGAAGGGGGTCATTTTTGTTTTTGAGCATTGCATCAATTGTCTTGCTCGTCGATAAGGTCAAAATTCTGATTTTTGCCTCAAAGGAGGGAAAAAATAACTGAACCCACTATATGTTTTCATATATTTTTCAAAGAAAAGGAACATGGAGATAGTGCGACATATAGTTTTTTGCCAAGAAAATAGAAACATAGTTATTTTATGTTTTATGATACAAATTACTAGTGCTCCCGTCCATCTTGATACCTACTAGGGTATTCTTCTTCGATGGTGTGTCTTAGTACGAAAAAGCATCGGAAATTAGGAGGGGGACTTATATGATGAGGACTTGATAATCCTTAAGATAAATATAATTTAGTAATCATATTTTGATGCTTGACAAATAACATATTCAAATTTTCAATGGAAAATTTCCCGTGCTTCATTATACGCGTGCATATATATTATTAATTAGTTCATGTTATTAGGTATTCAAATTTTGTACTAATTTCGTTTACTCTTTGTCATTGCAGGTGTTGACAGATGGTGGGCGCGGGTCGAGAGCGCTCCGAGCCTCCTTCCTCGGCGCGTGCTGGGAGGGGTGCTATTATTCCACCCGAGCACCTCCGGAGAGCACTGGTACACAGTATGCAGACACCGGAGGGCGCTCCTTCTTCGGCCGGGAGAGGTCAGGGGAAAACGAAGAGGGGTGCTAGAGGTGGACGTGGCGGCGGGAGAGGTAGGAAGGCTGCTGTGCCTTCCTCGCCGCCACCCCCAGCTGATTCTCCCGACCACAGGAGTGCTCCGTCTTAGGTGGACCCGTCTAACTTGGACCCGTCTCAGACTCCGGTCCACGAGCCTCGGGCCGACGAGCCTCGGGCCGACGAGCCTCGGGTCACTGAGCCTTCGTCCCAGGAGACTCCGTTCCCAGAGTCTTCGTCCCAGGAGACTCCGGTCCCAGAGTCTTCGTCCCAGGAGACTCCGGTCCCAGAGTCTTCGTCCCACGTGACTCCGGAGGCTAGTGGCCATGCTGATGGTGGCGAGGACAGCTTTTCTGAGGATAGCTATAGCGAGGGCGAGCTGGTTAAGGAGGGCAAGAAGGTCTACCAGCATGGTGGTACAAAGCTCCCGCCCGTGCCGGCGACCCACGATCAGAGGTGGTTGATTGAGCCTAATGGGGAGAAGTAAGTGCATTTACTCTTTTTTAACCTTTTGCCTTCATGTTTCTTCAAATTAATATCTAATGTGTTGGCATTGTCATACTGCAGGGGTTGGAAACACGCCCTTGGTGTCCGCAGGCCCAACCAGGTCCTTGGTGTGCTTCTCCGGCACCACTTCCCGGGGTGGGTCACGTTGCCCGGTGAGGGTGAGGTTCGACAGCTAGGACTGAGCTGGGAGCTGTACGTGGCTGCCCCGGCCCCGCCGGAGGAGAGGGTCGACGGTGTCTTGTGCAAGACGATGGCCGACATTGTGATCCGACGGTTTTGGGTAATTTCTCCTTTACAGAATTAAAAATCAACAGCACCTAGTGATTGTACTAATCAGTGTTGTCTTGTTTGATTGCAGACCTTCTACAGGTGTCTTGAGGAACACGAGGCGGACGCGGCTACTGTTCTCGTAGCCGAGTGCAAGCGCCTATTTCAGAACTTACGACACGAGGCTCGGGTGCAGGCTGTTCGAGACAACTACGCCTCGACTAACATTGAGAGGGCCAAGAAGAAGTGCCGCTCCAAGTTTCTGAGTAAGGAGAAGTACATGAAGGTAATTACCTATTCTTAAGGCCTTGTACTTAGTTTCCTTGATTTGATTCGTAGGCGTAGCGCTGAAATTTCTCTTGTCTAACTTAGGTGCCCCCGAGATGGTGTGCGGATAGGATGGACTGTTGGGAGGCGTTGGTGGATGAGTGGTGCTCTTCCCACTGGCTAACCGTCCACAACCAGGCCAAGGATAATCATGCCCAAATGAAAGGTGTGCCACACCATCAAGGGAGCTCCAACCTGTTTGAGTTCGGGGATCACTGGGTATGTGGTTTGCTTCATGATTCATGCAATTTCATTCTTCATGCTAGCTTGAGCCCTTAACTAATATTATGTTCCTCTCTTTTAGGCGCGACACAACAAGAAGGAGGTGCCACCGCTGTTCGACCTCTATGCCATGGCCCATACTGCCCCGTACAAGAAGGCCAAGGCATTCTCTGAGGATGACCTCGATAATCCAGAGAGCTTCAGCAACATCTCCTCCCACAACAAGCTCGTGAGGTACAGAGATGAGGGGAGGAGGAGGAAAGGGGAGGACTTCAACCCAAGCCAGAGTCCTTTTGATCCAGAGCTCGTGATGATATCTGGTGGCGGGAGGCCCCATGGCTCGATAGCCATTGGGGATGGACTGATACGTTGTCCTAAAACTCTCCCAGAGATCAAGAAGCGCCAAACGAGCTCCGATCCTGAGATAAGGCCTCGTCCACGGCCAATGGAGCTCGCCATCGAGGCTAGGGCCCAGGAGCTTCTGGCGGAGGCAAACAGGCAGGCGGCGGAGAGGGGGAGGGACATGGAGGAGAGGACGGCTAGGCTGTTGGAGGAGGAGAGGAACCGGAACGACGCGTCTTACCGGGCCCTATACGAGCTCCTCGTGGTAAGTTTCTCCTGCATATTAGCCAAATCATGCACGTAATGTTCGTTTCATCACTAACTAATATGACTGACTCGTGAAAACAAAATGTGCAGACCGTGTGCCAGAACAACGGCCAGGCCCCTCCACCGATGCCCTAGATTGGTATAGCGCCCACGGTGAGTTTCATTTGAATGGTCATTAGTTACTAGTATTCACATTTGAGTTGCATCATGCTAACGAGACATTGCAAATGATCTTTGGTGTAGCATGCCTCCCGACAAGCATCGACCGATCCTTCTGCGTCTGCCGCAACCCCGACCGCTCCTTCTCCGTCTTACACTGGCGCAAACCCGACCGGTCCTTCACCTCCGTGATGATGGTAAGTTTTCCCAAGTGTTTTGCTTAACAAATGCATACTTAGCTTAAGAAATGACTTATTTAGCTCCAAAATGACCTAGACTTAGCTTATTTCCTCGAAAATGACATAATAACCTTACTTAGCTCCAAAATGACATATTTTACCTAGGATAGCTATAAAATGACCTACACTTAGCATTTTTCCTCCTAAATGACTTAATATGCTTAGTTAGCTAAAAAATGGCATAACTACCTAGGATAGCTCCAAAATGACCTATACTTAGCTTATTTAGTTCATTTATGACATACTTAGCATACTTAGGTAAAAAAATGGCATGATAACCTTGGTTTAGCTCCAAAATGACATAGACTTAGCTTATTTTCCTCGAAAATGACATAATAACCTTACGAAGCTCCAAAATGACCTATTTACCTAGCTTAGCTCTAAAATGACCTACACTTAGCATTTTTACCTAGCTTAGCTAAAAAATGGCATTTTTACCTACCTTAGTTAGAAGAAGAAGAAGATAAAGAAGAGGAGAGGAGAAAAAGAAAGAGAAGAAAAATTCTTCTTCTTCTTCTTCTTCTTCTAGCTAGTCTTCTTCTTCTTCTTCTTCTTCTTCTAGCTAGTCTTCTTCTTCTAGTCTTCTTCTTCTTCTTCTTCTTCTTCTTCTAACTTTCTTCTTTCCCAATTTGCAGCTTTGCTTTCGATGAGGAAGCTTGCGTTGATGAAGTCTACTCTTCTTCTTGTGCTTCCTTTTTGTTTTGATTTTGTAGGATGAACAATGTGAAACTTGCTACCTATATATGTATGTATGGATGAAACCATTGTATGCTTGTTGTTGGATATGTTGGCTAGCTATATATGTTGCATATGGACTTTTCATTTGGTATGTATATATATGTGTTGGATGATCATATCCATATGGCAGGGATATGATTTGGTATGTATATATGTTGTTATGCTTGTTGAAAGTATTTTCAAATGTGTATATATATATATGTGAAATTCTATGAAATTGAATGAATTTAAGAAAAAACAGAAAAAACAGGGGCTGTACAGCCTCTTTGCCGTCTGCTGGCAGACGGCAAAGACCGTTGCCGTCTGCCAGCAGAAGGCAAAGATGCCACGTGGCAGCTACCTGTGCACCTTGGGTGCACTGGGCTGACCTTTGCATCTTTGCCGTCAGCCAGCAGATGGCAAAGCACGCCGTTAACCCCTTAACGGACCTAAGCTGCCACGTGTGCCATCCATGCCCTTTGCTGTCTGCTGGCAGACAGCAAAGACCTTTGCCTCTTTGCTGTCGGCCAGCAGACGGCAAAGTGGCCTTTACCGTAGCTTGTTCAGCCGGATATGGTGCCGTCTGCTAGCTGACGGCAAAGGTCTTTGCCGTCCGCAATGCATGCCTTTGCCGTCAGCCATGGCAGACGACAAAGTTGCTGATTCCAGTAGTGTCGGTATGTTGCTTGCCCGAGATTCGATCGTCAGTATCTCCGTACCTAGTTCAATCTCATTACCGGCAGGTCTCTTTACTCATTCCGTAATACAAGATCCCGTGACTAACTCCTTAGTCACATTGCTTGCAAGCTTCTTATGATGTAGTATTACCGAGTGGGCCCAGACATACCTCTCCGTCACACGGAGTGAAAAATCCCAGTCTCGATTCATGCCAACCCAACAGACACTCTCGGAGATACCTGTAGAGCACCTTTATAGTCACCCAGTTATGTTGTGACGTTTGATACACAGAAGGCATTCCTCCGTTGTCTGGGAGTTGCATGATCTCATGGTCGTAGGAACATATACTTTGACATGGATAAAGCAGTAGCAATAAGCTGACACGATCAATTGCTATGCTTATGGTTGGGTCTTGTCCATCACATCATTCTTCTAATGATGTGATCCCATTATCAAATGACAACTCATGTCCATGGTCAGGAAACCTTAACCATCTTTGATCAATGAGCTAGTCTAGTAGAGGCTCACTAGGGACACGGTTTTGTCTATGTATCCACACATGTATTTGAGTTTCCAATTAATACAATTATAGCATGGATAATAAACGATTATCATGAACAAGGAAATATGATAATAACTGTTTTATTATTGCCTCTAGGGCATATTTCCAACATCATAGTGGTGGTTATGGAGGTGGAGGTGGAGGACGAGGTGGAGGTGGGTGTGGTGGTGGAGGTGGTGGTGGCGGTGGAGGTGGAGGTTGTCGTCGTCCGTTCCCGTGTTTGAAGGCCGCTGTTCGTCGTTTCTTCACACGCTTCAAGGGTAAGATTCAACGTCTGTTGCCGTAGTATTATTTTAGTTGATCCGGTAGCTTTGTGTAATATATTTAGGACTATCAATTTAGAGTTGGTTCGGTACAATATGTAGATGTCAAATATTTAGTTGTGTGGATATTTTTAGTTGATCCGGTAGCTTTGGGTAATATTTGGATAGCTGTGTTAATTTTTAGTTGGTTTGGTCTATGCTGGACACCGGTAGCTTTGGGTAATATTTTAGTTGGTTCGGTATAATTATTAGTTTGTCCTTTTGCTTAATATTTGTCCTTGTTGAAAAAAAAATTAGGTCAACAGATATGTCTGATTTAGTGAAGTTAGTTTTTTACTATGGCCCTGGTAATGTCCAAACAAATGAGAGGGGAGCCGATCTGAGTGAATTTGATTACATTGAAGTGCCAGTGCCAGCCCCTGAAACATGGTCTGTTAGTCAGTTGACAGAATGGCTTGCCGGATGTTTAGGGTTAAATACTAAAACACACACCGTGGGTGTTCATGCATTATGGACCCAATCCAGGTCAAAAAAATTCTTTTATTTGAAGGAAATAGAGCGGGGCTCTCGGTGGGTGCGCTGGTTACAAGCTTGTGAGAGCAAGGGAGTTAATCCTGTCGCCTTAGTGCTTCCCGTGGTGAAGCATGTCAGTGCAACTGAAGCCGAGGGTGGTTAGGATTATGGCCAGAGCAGTGAAGGGATGCATGATTCAATGTCAAATTATGCGTCCCATGCTGAAGATGATGTTTACGAATCAGGGCAGAGCAGTCAGGCAGAAGGAGGAAATGCCAGTGATTATGTCAGTGGCGAGGCGGATGCCGACGAGGTAGATGGGCACATGCAGAAGCAGATGGAAAATGGAGATAGAGATGGTGATATTGCTGATGATTCCGACGAGTCCGACGAAGAAGAGAACGTCAGGTGCCTAATCCTGCATCATGGAATCAGGACTTCTCAACTGCAATGACCGTGAATGATGGCCATGATTCTGCCTGGCAATATCACCAGAACAACATTGCGACGGGTGCCATGTATCGAAACAAGCAAGCTCTCAAGTATGCAATAATTAGTTGGGCAATGTCCACGCAAAGGGTTTTTGTAGCAGATGTGTCCAGCCCGAAAAACATGACAATGGTATGCAAGAACACGGGTTGTCCCACGAGGGTGCATGGCTATCTCCCTAAGTATGGCACAAACTGGGTGATCAGTGACTTAGTTCATCACACTTGTGTTATTCTCTGCATCCCTCAATATCATCCTAACCTTACATCCACGCTCATTGCTCGGTTGCTTTATAGCAAGATGGTGGAGAGCAAAGCGATGGAAGTGAAGGCTATCCAGACAAAAGTCTTCGTCAGATTCAAGTACAAAATATCTTATGGCAAGGCTTGGAGGGCTAAGCTTTCATAGCAGATTTGGTTCATATTTTGATGCATATGACTCTGTTGTCCGGCTCCTGCACACACTGTAGGACCGGAATCCAGGCACCTATGTCGATATCCAAGACTTGTTCATGCTAGAGTTCCCAAATGTGAAGGTAATGCATCGAATGTTCTTCTCCTTCAGTGTGTGCATAGAATCTTTCAGACATTGTCGACCAGTGATATGTGTAGATGGCACTTTTCTCACTGGCAAGTACAAGGGTCAGATCCTGACCGCCATTGATCAAGACGGGCAAAATCAAGTCGTTCCTCTGGCATTTGCTTTTGTGGAGAGCGAGAACATTGAAAGTTTGACATGGTTCTTCACGCAATTGAAAATAGTTATTGTGCAGGATAAGGCGAATGTGTGCATCCTTCATGACAGGCTTGCAGGTATACTCAGTGCGATAAAGACATTGTCAAACTCTGGTCCTGAGGAACAAACTCCATGGCAGGTTTTGCAGAGCCGTTGGTTCATGCGCCATCTTGGGGCCAATTTCTTCTCACAATTCAGAAATAAGAACGTCATGAATCTATTCAAGAAACTCTACAAGCAGAACCAGCTATGGAAGTACAATTTGATACGTGACAGACTAAATGTTTGCACGCATAGACATGTCAAGGACAGGAGAGCTGCACGAGTTGTAGCTGTGAGGGCACATGTTGAAGCAGTAGCTGCACAGTTAGCAACAGGATCAACTGCCGTGGAGGAGGAGCCTGTTGGGCTATGTGACTTGCCAGGATTTGATCCACTTGGTACTAGGAGAAGGCTTGGGAGGACAATTAAAACCTTTGATCAGTGGATAGAGCATGAGCCTCTGGAGAGGTGGTCTTTACTGCACGACACACATGGAGCAAGGTACGGTGTGATGACTACCAATCTCGTTAAAACATATAACTTTGTCCTGAGAGGAAATAGGGCTTTGCCACTTACAACCATCGTTGAGGGAATTTTCTATGGTACGATGAAGTATTTCAGAGATAGACGTCAAAGTGTTGCACTGCATATCACTAACAACCCGAACACACGTTACTGTGAAAGGGCTATGAAGTGCATGGATGAAAAGATGGAAAAAGCCCGGTCACACACTATTATCGCCATCGGAAATCAAGAGTGAAGGTTTGAGGTCCGCTTAGCTAACAACAAATTCGGATGCACAAATGAGACGAGGACACACGAGGTGAAAATTGGAAACGAAATCCGGCCAACGTGTGAGTGCACATGCAACAAACCGAAGTTGCTTCACCTGCCTTGCTCGCATGTACTTGCTGCTTGCGCACAGTTAGGACTGGACGCAATCTCATTCGTGTCTCCATACTTTCTGAAAGAGTCCATCCTCAATACCTGGACAGGTGAGTTGCTTGGTTTTCGATCAATGGGTAACTTCAACACCGTCGACCCTGCTGAACGGAGATACATTCCACACCCTGAGTTCATGCGTACAAGTAGAGGTAGACGACAGTGTCAGCGCATCCGGAATGATATGGATGAATCTGATGCCGGAGGGCGCACCATGCAATGCATTCTATGCAATGAATTTGGACATAGGGACACTGAATGTCCCACTTTCGTCACTACCAGGGGGCGCTAGGCGTGGACGAGGCAGCCGTGGACGAAGAGGAGGAAGAGGGAGAGCAAGAGGAAGAAGCTAGGCTATCGTTAAATTTGTATTAAGTGTGGAACTATGTTCTATGTTTGTATTAAGTGTGGCACCATGTTTTAAATTTGTATTAAGTGTGGCACTATATTTTAAATTTGTATTAAGTGTGGCACTATGTTCTCTGAGTGTATTAAGTGTGGCACTATGTTTTAAATTTGTATTAAGTGTAGCACTATGTTTTAAATTTGTATTAAGTATGGCACTATGTTTGAAATTTGTTAAGTGTGGCACTATGTTTTAAATTTGTTAAGTGAGGCACTATCTTTTAAATGCACTATTGTAGGAATGGAGGGAACATGGTTGCTTAATCCAGAGATTGATAGTAAGCATCATGCTGCGCAATTATGTGAGCGCAAGCTCGAATCCCTTGTCACTCGCACTTCTAAGGTGGACTGGGGGATATATCCGGATTGGGTTGATAGGTACGTGTTTTATTTATTTATTTCAAGCATGTATATTAATGTGCTACACTAAATGAATTGTTATGCTTTCTCATATGTAGGTTGAAACGGGCTGGACTTTTGCCTTCCGCGCGTCTAGTAGAGGCCACTGACACCTCCAGACGCCTCGCCATTGACTCCTCTCTGCTCACCTGCTTAGTGGACCGATGGAGGCCTGAGACCCACACATTCCACTTCCGCTGGGGAGAGATGGCTCCTACTCTAGAGGATGTCTCAATGCTGTTGGGCCTACCGTTGGCGGGTCCTTCCATAGGACCGTTGGAGGCACCGCCTAGTTGGCAGGTATCTATGGCACAACGTTTCGTCGGTGTTTATGATCAGGCTCCGGTTCTTGCGTCAGTGCCTCACGGACCTGAGTATGATTGGCTGACCCGCTTCCATGTTAGTTCCTCAACCGCATATCTTTTGTTTCTCATGCTTCTGGTTTACAATTACAGTTGTTATTTACTAATACTTTCTCTTTACTCAATATAGTTGCAGAATTTCCCGGGTATCCAAATGTCCCTATGAATGAGACACAGATCACACGTAGCTTGGAGGCGTACTTACTGTGGCTTCTCGGGAAGGTTATGTCCACAGAGAACCATGTCACCACTGTAAGTGCGCGCTACATCCCTATTGCACTGGAGATCGCGCGAGCTGAGATCCCGAATCGGATCACACCTGGGAGTTGGGGTTCGGCGGTCTTAGCAGCTACATACAGAGGTATGTGCAACGGTTGCCAGCTTGCGTCGAAGAAGTCAGCCCTTCTTGGATGCCCTCTATTTTTACAGCTGTGGTCGTGGGAGAGGTTATCTATAGGACGGCCGAACATAGATGTCGAGGAGGGTTTTCCTGTGGGCCACCTGTTCGATGTTGAACACATCGACATGCCTACTTTCGGTCTGTGCTGGACACGTCGCAATATATGTCTCGTGTTATAATTTAATGAATGTTCTACACTGCGGCCGAAAACTCACTTATAATCTGTGCAGAGACGCTATGCTTCTGAGCAGACTAGGCGAGCCTACACGACATTAAACGAGCAGTTCGATACATACACCGGGGTGATCTGGCAGCCATACACGCAAGCAGCTATACATGCCAGATAACCGGAGGTATTTCTGAGCTATGCACAAGAGATCGGGGTTACTGGATGACGAAATCAAAGATCATCTTCGATATCTTCGTCGAGGAGATGGCGCAGCAGCAGGTTATGAGACAATTTGGTCTTCGGCAGATGGTCAAGCCCCCACCTATAGAGAACCCACTGCCAGCAGTAGTCCATAGGTATTGTATACTTATTCAATGTTTCATTGTCATTCACAATTGTTCACAGTGAATCACCAGTTAATTGTTAAACACACACCTCAATTGCAGGAACACAAGAAAGGGGATAAGTAGGACACAGGCTCAGTGGCTCCAAAGGCTTCAGTAGTACATTACAGAATGGGATATTGTGACGACACGTCTCTAGGACGAGGATGAAGGGTTTGATCTCAGTGAATTCAATGCATATTTGAATCGGTACATGAGAGGGACAAGGTTACGCATCGTTCAACACCCTCATCCAGAGGAGATACTGACGTGGCTTGAGACTGCGTCGGTATTTCCCCAAAGAGGAAGGGATGATGCAGCACAGCGACGGTAAGTATTTCCCTCAGTTATGAAACCAAGGTTATCGAACCAGTAGGAGGATCACCAACACCCAATAAGCAGCACCTGCACACAAACGACAAATACTTGCAACCCGACGTGAAAGAGAGGTTGTCAATCTCTCTATGGTAATAAGATAGATTAGGTACTGATAGATCTCTCAAGAACACAAATAAAAAGAGTAAATATGCAGCAATATATTTTGGGGTTTTTGGTTTTGTAGATCTAAAAACAAAGATTGCAAAAAACGTAGATTGGAAAGCAATATGATGGAAAAGTAGACCCGGGGGCCGTAGGGTTCACTAGTGGCTTCTCTCATGAGTATAGCGCACGGTGGGTTAACAAATTACTGTTGGGCAATTAATACAAAATCGAATAGTCATGATGATATCCAAGGTGATGATCATTATATAGGCATCACGTCCAAGATAAGTAGACCGACTCCTGCCTGCATCTACCACTATTACTCCACACATCGACCGCTATCCAGCATGCATCTAGTGTATTAAGTTCATGGAAAAACGGAGTAATGCAATAAGAACGATGACATGATGTAGACAAGATCTATTCATGTAGGAATAGACCCCATCTTGTTATCCTTAATAGCAACGATACGTGCGTGTCTTGCTGCCCCTTCTGTCACTGGGAAAGAACACCGCAAGATCGAACCCATCACAAAGCACCTCTTCCCAAGGCAAGAAAAATTGATCTAGTTGGCCTAACTAAACCAAAGATTCGAAGAAGAAATACGAGGCTATAAGCAATCATGCATATAAGAGATCAAAGAAGACTCAAATAATATTCATGGATAGAAACTGATCATGAACTCAAAATTCATCGGATCCCAACAAACACACCGCAAAAGTTTACATCAAATAGATCTCCGAGAGACCATTGTATTGAGAATCATAAGAGAGAGAGAAGAAGCCATCTAGCTACTGCCTACGGACCCGTAGGTCTATGGTGGACTACTCACGCATCATCGAAGATGCACCTATGAGGAAGATGAACCCCTCCGTGATGGTGTTTAGATTGGATCTCGCGGCTCTGAAATTTGCGGCGGCTGGAATTGTGTTTCATCGACTCCCCTAGGGTTTTCCGAATATTTAAGAATTTATAGGCATCAGAGGCGGTGCGGAAGGGGGCCGAGGAGGGCACAACCCATCAGGGCGCGCCGGGGCCCCCCTGGCACGCCCTGGTGGGTTGTGCTCTCCACAGCCCACCTCTCCGACAGTTCTTTGGCCCACTGGGTGTCTTCTGGTCCAGAAAAAATCTCCAAAAAGTTTCGTCGCAATTGGACTCCGTTTGATATTGATTTTCTACGAAATAAAAAACAAGCAAAAACAGCAACTGGCACTTTCGCACTATGTCAATAGGTTAGTCCCAAAAAATGATATAAAGTGATAATAAAATGATGGTAAAACATCCAAGAATGATAATATAACAGCATCAAACAAGCAAAAATTATAGATACGTTGGAGACGTATCAGATACCGGACCCTGTTACGTCGGATACTTACCCGAGCTATGATACTTCGGGCTCTAGGCAGTACGCGGTAACTTCTATTGTCTTTATCTAATCAATCCTGTTGTTGCATACTTTGTCGTCCATACTTAATAATCATCATGACAGTTTCAGGCTGAGCTGGCATTCGATCTGCGAGGTCAGTGACTATACACGTTCACTGTCGTCTGGACCTCTTATGGTACCTAGGTCTCAGCTCCAACCATGGTTCTCACGCCTGGAGCAGAAGCTACGAGCTGTCTACGCGGCTATCACGTGCACCCGCAATTCAGACGTTGTTCTCCACCACCAGTAGCAGCAGCAGCAGCCGCGTCCCTCCATGCAACAACAACAACCACGTCCACGCCTAGCACAGCAGCCGACGCCCCCTCCACCACCTCCTGACCAGGCTGGCAGTTCGGCATGGCAGCACCCACAACAACATGGTCCCTCGTCCAGTTTCTCGTTTAGGCCTCCACCACAATAGCAAAGTCCCATATCGGGTTTCATGTTTCAGCCACATCCTGGTATGTCTCTTCAAATTTATTCTTTCCAATATTAATTGAGACTACATATTTCTTCATTACTTATGTTCCCTATGCAGGATCCTTCGCATATCACGAGGCATCGGCGTCCGGAGCCGGGTGGGGGAGTGAGGGTGAGCCACCATCGCAGCACAACAGGTAGATGGACATGTTTTCGACTCCTCTACCAGGACCCACCCAGGATACACATGATGACCAGGAAGGGTCCGAGGTTCCTCTTCGTAACATTAGGACACCCCACAGGTTGGGATGGAGTACGCCTAGCACACCGCCTGAGTGCCGAGGCAGGCGTCATCATTGACGCTTCCATCTATCAGTAGAGACATGACTATCTAATTATGTATGAGACATATGTCTATTCTATGTATGGGATAAATGACTATCTACTTGTGTATGAGACATATTCATGTTCTATTTCAGTCCTCGGTTAGTTTAGCGGTGATAATACTTAGATAGAACATAATGCCCCTACAACAAGACAATACAAACAAATAATATAAAATACATCTGAATTAAACAGTAAGACTGAAATTAGAAATTACAACTTAAAAACTACATGAAGGCATCATCGTCATCCTCCGTCGATGCAGAGCTCTTGCCCTTTGTCGATGTAGAGCTCTTGCCGTGCGACGATGCAGAGCTCTTCCCCTTCGATGATGCGGTAGTCTTGGCCTTAGTGCTCGGCATGAAGATGTCGTCTTCGTCCTCGCTATCATCTGTCCACCAAGTTGTATTTTCTGTTGTAATCTTTAGGTAAGATTCACTCTTATGCAGTTGCTTCTGCCATCTTCCATGCAACCTGAGAAGTTCTTTCCGTATCTCCTCAAAGGTCCTTGAAGGCCAGCCGCTCCTAGCTAATTCGTGAGCCAGCTCATTCAGTAGGGTGTCAGTACTGATGAGTTCGTCCCACTGAACTATTCTATTGTCTATCTTGAAATTGCTGGCTAAACGCACAAGACATCGACACATCTAAGGGTGAAAACTACGATCAAAAGGATAACCGGACATCTTGACGCTACTACAAGACTACACTGGACTGCTTTCCCACCTTCGTGTGGAGGGGGTTTTATAGGCTGAGAAGAGAAGAATAGGTGGGAACCCAGAAGCGGGAAACTTTGGTGGGAGATATAGGCGGGAAACAAGAAGCGGGAAACTATAGGCGGGAAACAAGAAACGGGAAACTATGGCGGGAAATAAGAAGCGGGAAACTATGGCAGGAAGTTAGAAGCGGGAAATTTAGAAGGAAACATGCCACGCCGGAAACTAGAGGTCACTAAAAAGTCATTAGTAGGAGGGAAAAATGGATGCATGCACCAGTCGGCCTTGCCAAAGCCGATTGGCACTAATTGGTCACGCCTAAACCAATTAGTGCTAGTCGGCTTCGTCTAAGCCGATTAGCACCAATCGGCTTCCCCATGGCTGACTAGGCCTTAAATAGTGGCCGAGAGGCCTAACGGCCCAACCAAGGCCGATAGGGCCCTAACCGGATTTGCCGTGGCCGACAGGTTCCAGTCGGCTTCCCCAAGGCCGATGGAGTTACATATTTGCAAATTTTTGGACCGGCATAATATGTGACAAATTTAATTAAAATATATTTAAAAAAATTAGCCTAGATGGGCACACGGCAGAAGAGAGACTTGTGGCGGCAGAAAAAGTGTTTTTGGGAGCTCCCTTAGGGTTTTTGGAATACATGAGAATTTATAAGCCAGAGAAAGAGGTCAGGAGAGCCGGGAGGGGGCCACAAGCTAACAGGGCGCGACCACCCCCCTGGGTGCGCCCTGTTGGCTTGTGGGGCCCTCGTGCGTCCCCCGGCCTTCTGCCGAAGATTTCAGGTCTTCTTTTGGTCCAGAAAAAACATTAAAAAGTTTCATGGTATTTGGACTCCGTTTGGTACTGTAAACCTGAAAAGCCAAAAAAATGCAGAAAACAGCAACTGGCACTTGGCATTGGGTTAATAGGTTAGTGCTTAAAAATAATATGAATCAGCAAAGAAATGCCCAAAAAGTATCTTAAAATGGTAATATTATAGCATAGAACAATCAAAAATCATAGATACGTTGAAGACGTATCAGGGGGCTGCTGCTTCGGTCGAGAAGGCGGGATACGGAGGCCGGTGTGCTAAGGCGTGTTGGAGCGCACAGGATGTGACGGCTCAGCTAAGCAAGTTGTACAGTCGACACCTTAGCGCGGCAGAGCACGTACGCGATGCCAGCACGACTCGTTTTGTGGTGGCTCGGTTGGCTGGGCCAGATTCGTGCTGAGCCGGGAGTTCGGGCATGTGACAGCGGGTGGCTTGGTCGTGGCAGCGACCGCGTTCGCCTGGAGTCGTGGGGCTGGACACCTTGACTGGCGCGTGGAGTTCCTAGCGCTGGTGGCTAGCCGCGGATCTGGGTCGTGTTGTGGTTTTGATCTGGACCCAGTGGGGTGTCCCCGATAGAGTGACTGGTGTGTTGTCAATGGGCCTCGGCGGCTGCTTGGCGCCATGGTGATGTTGTTGGTTATGGTGGTGGCTCAGTGTGGAGGTGTTGTCCGTTTCTGAGCGTGGTGTGGTGGGGCGCGGCAAGGCGGCTTCTTCTGTGAGGTGCTGCAGCGACGGCGGAGTAAACAAACACGGATGGTGTGCCTCATTCCAGTGACAGGGATGCACGTGTGCGATGTTTCAGATGAAAGTCATGCCCATCTTCGGTCGGTGACAGCGGCGACAACGACCATGGGCATTGTTTCCCCTTCTTGAAGACGTCGTTGTGGTGTGTCGACACCTTGCTCTCTGTCTCACTTGTCTGGTTGTCTCCGGGCGAATGCCTAGGTTCGGATTCAGACCGGCAATGGCAGTATCCTTGACGTTGTCCTTCTGTTGGGAGCGTTATTTTGGAGACATGGCTGGTAGGTCCTTGCTTGTTCTGAATTGTTCATCAAATGCGCTATGTACGTGGTCGCGGCCTCGCGGGTGAGTCCAACGTGATGACTCTCTCGAGGCCGTTCGAGTCCGCCAATCATCTGCCAATTTTTTCGACAATTAAGGATCGTTGGTGTGTCGACAAGGAGAGTTCGCTTGGAGTTATTGCTTTCTGCAGGTGACAACGTTGGTCGACGTGGCTTTATTGATCAGTTTCGGGCAGGCGCTTTAGCATTTGAGTTGTTTTGCGTGTGTTTGAGTTGGAAGTGATGTTCACTACTCACCGACCGTGGTGGGAGCTTGACTGTATTCTTGTATCTAACCCTCTGTTTCTTAAAACTAAGGCATGCAACTTACATGCTCTCGAGAAAAAAAATCTCAAGCAGGTGAATGTGAAAGGTCTGGAATGGGACGGGTGTTGAAGTGACCATCATGTGCATAGCAGGTGAGGGGCAATGGTGGGCGGCAGGATGGGGACAAAGAAAGGGAATGGTCGGCGTGGATGGCCCCTGCCTTTTTGCCTTTTCTGACTCAACTCACTGCTTTGCCATCCTCAACCAAATCTGAACACATGCAGAAAGAGGAGCGAGCACTGCATACATGCAAAAGCAACGCATTCGATTCCACGTATCGCCTACTCGTTTCACACACACACACGCGCGCACACACACGCTGAGAAAGGATCTTCTTTTTTCCAAAATAATATTCTGAATGGTAAAAATGATAAACGAAGAAGGGGGTTTGGAATCTTATCTGCCCGCCTCCTCCTGGACTTTATGAACTTTAATTAAAGTGTGCACCTAGGAGATGAAACGAGGTCTAGTGCCAGTGGTGAAGCATCTCTGCCTAGTAGATTCCAGATCCTCGGTGGGGGCCCTGTGGTTGAATGACTAGTCTTGGATGTATTGATTTCGTTGCGTGCCTGTGAAGTTCTTGACCTTTCTGGATCGCATCAACAAAAAAGATGGTTTCCAAAACGCATGATAATAGAATTACATGAACCATCGTTTAGAAAAGTAAAGAAAAGAACACACAATCAACCAACAAGTCAATTTGTGGGAACTTGGCGGCACCAAATCACATGATCCAGGTAAATTATTTTATGTTTGAAATTTCTGATTAGGGTCATGGAGGCACGGTATATCCGACCCTTGTCAGAGTAAGGGCTTTGTTCTTTCTTTTTCATTCAGTTGGGATTTGTGTTCTATTTAGGAAGACGAGCGGTTCCTGAAGATGTAATAAGGTTTTCCACATCTAGCCTCCGTCCCAATAGTGTGTCTACCGTCGTCCGCAAGGTGGATCTGTAGGATTCAGTCAGCGTTTGTCTTCGATGTATCCACTTGGATCGGGCCTTCGTTTGGACATTCGTTATGTGCTCATGTGTCTACACTCGCTTCTCTTCATCGATGGCGGTTGCTATTTTGGGGTGTCGGTCTTGTGGGCCTTAGCACGACGAGTTTCCGCTTGTCTACTATAATAAGGTTTGTCAGTGTCCGGTGAGGGAGGGACGATGACGCTAGCGCTCCTTTGGCTCGCTCCAGTGTTATAATCATCGCTAGGTGGTCTACGAAGCTGGATGTAATTTATGTTATTTCTAAAAAAAATTACTACCTTGAGAATGGATTAAAAGCTTTTTTTCCCATAAAAGAAAGAAAAAGTAATACATGATTTATTTAGAATGAACTTTTTAAAATGCATAATAGAATCTTTTGATTCACGAGATTCCCAAAATGTAGAAATAGGAAAAATGCAGTATTTGAGTGTCGTGTCTTCTTGAATCCTACTACATGAATAGAAAACTACATGGATTTAGATGGAGTGTTGCATAGGGAAAAGAAAGACATTCTACACGAGGTTTAATGGATGGAATTAATTTTCTTCAATATATAGTCCAAGTGCATCATATAGAAAAAATATTTTAATCCTACGAGTCAGACAACGAACTGAGGAAAATTTTCGAAGGATCCAAATCCTTCAAAATTCCTATGAAATTCCTTTGCATCAGCCCTAAGACTTGAAACCAATATTTGATTCCAAGGGCATAAAATACTTGCTTATGTATTTACAATAAATACTATGCTCCACTTTTCAATCAATATATATATACATGCAGATGCTTGCACACGAAGATAAGCACCTTCGTTACACGCCCTACAAGGCTATCTTCATTTTCCTCTTCGTGCCTAAACAAAACAAAGTAGTAGTAACAATCATTTCACCGCGTGCCGCCATGCTCTTCATGGGTTCTCATCTCAGCCTCTATTTAGAGTCTTCCACTCCGACCCACTAACACACTAAGCTCCATGTCTCCAGAACTCACCGGCGGCCGGACAAGATAGAATAATCATAGGCGACTTCCATCGATCATCGTATGCTGTATGGCAGCGACGGTGAGGAAGCTGGTGGTGGAGGTGGTGGAGGCGCGGAACCTGCTGCCGAAGGACGGGACGGGCACGTCCAGCCCGTACGCGCGCGCCGACTTCGACGGGCAGCGCCGCAAGACGCGCACCGTGCCGCGGGACCTCAACCCGGCATGGAACGAGCCGCTTGAGTTCAACTTCCCGGGGCCCGGATCCGGCGGCATCGACCCCGTCGCCGGCGAGCCGCTCGAGGTGGCCATTTTGCACGACGTGCGGGTGGCGCCCACCCGTCGCAACATCTTCCTCGGCCGCGTCCGCCTCGACGCGCGCCAGTTCGTGCGCAAGGGCGAGGAGGCGCTCATCTACTTCCCGCTCGAGAAGAAGAGCCTCTGGAGCTGGGTGCGCGGTGAGATCGGCCTCAAGGTCTACTACCTCGACGAGCCCCTCGCGCCGGAGCCTGACCCGCCTGCCGCTGATCCTCCTGCGGCCGACGTGGAGCCGCCCACGGCTGATACGCCGCCGCCGGCTCCTGATGCTTCACCCGTGTGCGCGGATGCGGACCCACCGCCGGTGCAGATCGAGGCAGAGGTGCCAGAGACAGCACAAGGACCGCCACCAGCCGGCGACGAAGCCAGCACGGAGAAGCCGCCCGAGGGTGATGCGGCAGCGCCGACCCCGGCCCCGGAAGATGCGCCGGTAATGAGTTCGGAAGCGCTGCCAGCTAACGATGGAGCGGCGTCAGAGAGGCCGCCGGAGGAGGAGACCCCGCCACCGCCGCCGATCCCGACGCCGATGCCAAGGCAGGTGCCGGTGCCGCCGCGTCCGGCGCCACCGCCACCGGATGTGCCGATGGAGCGATCAAAGCACGATCTGGTGGACAAGATGCCGTATCTGTTCGTCAGGGTTGTGCGGGCGCGGGGCCTGCCGGCGGGAGCGCACCCACACGTGCGCGTGGCCGCCGGCGGCCGCCACGCGTCCACCCGGGAGGCGCGCCGCGGCGCCTTCTTCGAGTGGGACCAGACATTCGCTTTCGCGCGCGACCCGGCCATCGACTCCCCAGGCCCCACGCTCGAGGTCTCTGTGTGGGACCTCCCTCCCGACGCCGATGTGTCCATCGCCGACGACCGCAGCTTCCTCGGCGGGCTCTGCTTCGACACCGCCGACGTCCACGCGCGGGACCCGCCCGACGGGCCGCTCGCCACGCAATGGTACAGGCTGGAAGGTGGGCGCCGCCTCGCTGGTGCCGACCTGATGGTCGCCACGTGGGCCGGCACGCAGGCCGACGAGGCCTTCGCCGAGGCGTGGAAGGCGGACTCCCCGTCATCGTCGTCGTTCTCAGCGGCCGCCGCGTCACGCGCCAAGGTGTACGTCTCGCCCAAGCTATGGCTCCTGCGCCTGACCGTCATCGAGGCGCAGGACACGCTCACGGCGGCGCCGCCCCGCGACGCCGGCATCGCGGTACGCGGGACCCTGGGCTTCCAGTCCCTCAAGACCCGCACGACCCCGGTGAACCGCAATGGCGGGCCGGCGTGGAACGAGGACCTGGTGTTCGTCGCCGCCGAGCCGTTCATCGACGACGACTGTTTCGTCATCTCCCTCGAGGTGCGCTACGGCAAGGAAGCTTTTCCCGTGGGCTCCGCCAGCATCTCGCTCGCAGCCATCGAGAGGCGAGTCGACGACCGGAAGGTGGCGTCCAAGTGGCTCGACCTACTCCCGTCCGACGAGGCCATGAGAAAAGTGGGCAAGAGGGCGGCCATGCACATGCACGGCGGCCGACTGCATGTGCGCGTGTGCCTCGACGGCGGCTACCACGTTGCCGACGAGCCGCCGTACGCGAGCAGTGACTTCCGGCCGTCGGCGCGGCAGCTGTGGCGCCCACCAATCGGCGTGCTGGAGCTCGGCATCGTCGGGTGCAAAGGCCTTCTACCGATGCGCACCGCCGACGGCAAGGGGTGCACGGACGCGTACGCCGTGGCCAAGTACGGCCCCAAGTGGGCGCGCACGCGCACCATCTCCGACAGCTTCGACCCGGCCTGGAACGAGCAGTACACTTGGCCCGTGTACGACCCGTGCACCGTGCTCACCGTCGGCGTCTTCGACGACCCGCTGCAGTCGCTTCCGCCGGACGAGGGGAAAGACGCCGCGTGTTCGCGGCCGATGGGGAAGGTGCGGCTACGGCTGTCCACGCTGGAGAACGGCCGCGTGTACCGCGGCACGTACCCGCTCATCTTGATGCTGCCCTCCGGCGCAAAGAGGATGGGCGATGTCGAGCTGGCCGTCCGCTTCGCCACGTCCGTGACGACGCTCGACGTGCTGCACATGTACGGGCAGCCGGTGTTGCCGGCGATGCACCACCTGCGGCCGATCCCGTCCGTGAACCGCGAGGCGCTTCGGCTGGCCGCGGCGCGCATCTCGGTCGCTCATCTGGCGCGGGCTGAGCCGCCGCTCCGGCGGGAGGTGGCAATGTGGATGCTGGACGCGACGGAGCCCCGGGGATTCAGCATGCGGAAGCTGCGCGCCAACTGGAACCGCGCCGTGGCGGCGCTGTCGTGGGTGGCCGACGCGGCGCGGTGGGCAGAGGACACCCGGTCGTGGCGGAACCCGACGGCTACGACCATGGCGCACGCCGTGCTCGTGCTCCTGGCGTGGCACCCGGATCTCATCGTGCCGACGCTCACGCTCCACGTCGCGGCCGTCGGCGTGTGGAAGTACCGGCGCAGGCCGCGCGCCCCGGCACCGCACCCGTGCGTGCGCGCGTCCATGGCGGAGGCGCCTGACAGAGAGGAGCTGGACGAGGAGTTTGACACGATACCGAGCGCGAGATCGCCGGAGGTGGTGCGCGCGCGGTACGACCGCGCTAGGATGGTCGGAGCGCGGCTGCAGGCCATGGTCGGCGACGTGGCGACGCAGGCGGAGAGGCTGCGGGCGCTCGTGTCGTGGCGCGACCCGCGCGCTACAGGGATGTTCGTGGTGCTCTGCGTCGTGGTGGCCATGGTGCTGTACATGGTGCCCATGAAGGTGGTGACCGTGGTCGCCGGATTCTACTACCTCCGGCACCCCATGTTCCGGGACCGGATGCCGGCGCCAGTGATCAACTTCTTCCGGCGGCTGCCTTCTATGTCCGAACGTATCATGTAGGATCCGCCGAGCGGTGTGGAAGTCTGGGTCGTCATGGACTGCATTTCCAGTTGCATCTTGTCGTGCTAGCTCTTTTTTCTTTTCTAGGACGCCTGAATTTTAAATTTAGATAAATCAATTTTCGGACTGTCAATTCTTGTGTCAAGATTTGTGCTGTTTATTTCCTGTGTTGTTTCACGACTTCTTAGTCTGATTTTTGACTTGCCCCTGTCTGCGGTAAATCAAATTTAGTTTTTAGGCTGGATCTTTGACTTTCCCTGTTTGGGGTAAGTCGAATTTTTCTTACGCAGAATTTTTTACTTGCCCGGCCCAACTCGATTTTTCTGTTGGGCATCAAGCTTGTTAACATTACTTTTTTTTAACTCAAATGATAAATGTCACATGTCAGGTGCGTGGCACTCTAGCCGTGATATTTTGCGATAGTAATTTCAATGACACGTGGCAAGTTTCTGTCTAAAATAAACTTGAACATGAATGTTGCCATGCTTTTTAACTAAAACTGCCGTCCTCGTGTAAATAAACTGCCATCGAAAACGTTCAGAGTTGCCATGTGCTCGTACCTAACGTTCGGCACTTATCATGGTCCTTTTTCTATGCGTTCTTGCCTTTTCTTTCCTTTATATTTTCCCTTTTTTCCCTTTTTACATGGTATTTTGGTATCACTTTAGCTATACGTAAGTCGCATGAAAATTGGAAATGGGTTATTCGGTTTTTGTTTGTTATTATTTTTTGCTTTGAGATTTGTGCACCATTTTTCCAGTTTTGTTATCTGAGTTCTTTTGGGCTAGTTTTTTTACTAATCATATATGTGTGTCAATCAATTTCTTAACGGGCTGAATCCCATTACCTGTGTGATCTAGCCCTCCCCCTCGCCCCTTGTTCTTTTATGTTTATTGTTTTTATTTTTATTTTCCTTTTGTTTTTAATTTTTTTCTTTAGTATTCGTACTTTATTTATTTATTTGGGTATTTATGGGATGTTAGGTCAGTGTAAATGTATACACACAAATAATGTAAAATATATGCAGAAGTTGCATTATTATATTATTATTCTTTACATATTACAAAATGTGTAATTTCAGTGCAAAGTTGTGTCAAAGTTTTTATAGTCTTTTTTCTTCATTTATTTTTTTCCTTAAAGGTTAATACCAATGTTACTAATTCACCGTTCATTGTAAAACTTCATTATTTTGATTTTGTTCTAGTTATTATTTTATTTTCTTCCTTCTTTAAGTAAAATATCAATGCCACCAATTCATTCCTTTTTAGAAAACATTTTTTTTGCAAAATTTCACTATTTTATGATTATTATTGCATATTTGAGAAAGCAAAAAGTCTTTGTATATTATGTTCAAATTTCTGCATTGTTTGATTTAGATTTCTTTCATTTTATTTCGTCTTAAAATGTAATACCAATGCCACTAATTCATTGTTACATAGAAAATTAATTATTTTCATTTTTAAAAAATTTATTTCATGTTATTTCTACCTAAAGGGTAATACCAAAGCCAGTGATTCATTTTTTCTTAGACAACTTCATTATTTTGATCTCGTTTATTTCATTTTCTTTCTTCCTCAATGGTAATACTAATGCCAATAATTAATTTCTTCTTAGGAAACTTCTTTTTATGGAATTCCTCTATTATATGATTATTCTTGCATATTATAAAAAGCATAATTGCTATGTAAATTGTGTGAAATTTTTGTCAATATTTGTTTTATTATTTTATTATTTACTTTTTTTAAAGGATAATGCCAATATCATTAATTAATTGTTTCTAAAAAAACTATTAGTATTATTATGATTTTGTTCTAGTTTTTATCTTATTTCATTTCTTTTTAAAGGGTACTATCAATGCCACTAATTCGTTATTTCTTAAGGAAGCTTAATTATTTTGACTTTGTTTTAGTTTTATTTTATTTCTTTTAAGGGTAATGCAACCCCTACTAATTAATTCCTTCTTAGGAATTTTTTTGCGAAAATTACATTATTATATGTGTATTAATGCATAATGCAAAAGCGTGATGCCTATGTAATTATTTGCAAATTTATCATTTTTTCTTCTTCTGGAAGGGTAACACCAATGCCACTAATTCAATTTCTTTTTCCTTAGAAAACTTTAATTTATATTCGTTCTTCTTTAAGGGTAATACCAATGGAACTAATCCATTCCTTATTAGGAAACTTTTTTTCAAAAACTCTACTATGGTATGTTTTTTCACATATTATATAAAAATATTTTTTGTGTAAATTATGTATAAATTTTATAATTATTTGCCTTCTATTTCCTTTTGAATGGCTATGCTGATGCCACTAATTCATTCTTTGAACACGTAACGTGTGGATCGACTACGTATATTAGCGGTGTCGCATTTTCCATTTCTATCACATACTCACACGGATACCCTCGAACGCATGCACACATATTGTTTGGGTATGTGCATACACAATGCATATGTGTGCAAATGCAACCCACCCATGCACATGTACACACACACCCACAAGCACGCACACACAAAGGAAAAATAGACACGCACATGTGGAACTAGCTAGTTGTACTGCCACGTAACACTAATACTCTCGATATAGCGCGCGTCATGGGTGTATTGGATGAAGTTTTTGATAGTCCCTCGCTGCATGGGTGCATGATCGTTTTAGCGATAAGGCGATAAGGCGTGTCAATATGCAGGACTGAGTGTAGGTGTGGTGGCAAAAAAGTAACTTACCGAAATTTAAAATTATGTCACCTTATACCTAGCCACACCCAGTAAAGAATACAATTTGATGAAAGGCAGTGATCATAAGGACCAGTCGGTCTTTTGTTATCACATTGATGAGTTATGTGCTAAAGACATTGCACCATACAAGCCGAAGGGTAGTTAGTGAGGGTGACCTGGAAATAATAGTGCAATCTTTTCACCAAGAAGACGTAGAAATGAATGTGATTGATAAAAATCTGAGCAGAAATCAAGTTTCCATGAATGAAAAACACCTTTCCACGATATACCTCATGAGCTCATCGTCGACAAACAACTTCCCGACGAACACCCGAAGCTGACCGTCGGTGTGGTCAACGGCAGCCTTCGTCATTGTATGCAGGACACTTGGTTCTTAGCACGTCCTCATGGTTTTCCATGTACAAGGCTCACTACACCGCAAAAAGGTTTCTAACGTTATCTGTACGTACCGGCTGTCTCCGCACCAATAGAATATTATTGTCACTATAGGTCTAGAACCACATGCATATGGTATATGCTTTCCCTCTTCCCTATATTTAAGTACTACCGACCGGGCTGGGCCCATCCATGTGACATGAGTCATTTCTCTCACTTGGTCACCCCATTACTTGGCTTCACCCCACTCTCTCATCTAACAAATCTATCATTCTATTTCACCTTTGATAACTAGTCGTCACCCCGTGCACCTGCACGGGCTGGCGGTGTTCGAAAAATAAATAGTACAATCCTTGAAATGATCAATTGCCCTTGCTTAAAACAGAAAATAATGTAGTTCATTATACACACTATTAAAAGTAATATAGTGAACGGTTTTAAGTCCCAAACATTAAAGTTAAAATTAGATACCTACAAATTAGTGAGATCTTTTACTTAGCTAAAAATTTAGGCTTCTGACACCAAAGTTGTATGTTCATAAATTTTTCGCTATTCGAGGGACCAAACTGCACGTCGTCTGAAATGAGCTATATATGCATTATCGGGTCAGTACTTGAGCTGACTATGATATATATACTCCTTTCCATTCACTATGAAATTTTATATCTCAATTTGTTTTCATTAAAAATGTAATAAGACCATTTTACTTTTGCAATCAAAATAATTTTCTACACAATAGTAGTCAAAGTTTAAAAAAAGTTGAACTTCACTCACTTTGTACATTCTTGTATGTATTCCTAAAAATAAATTGTTTACAATTGGAGGTGCTTGTTCTTATTGTTTTGGCCTGAAATAATTAAGTGGTCGTTAAATTTCTTATGTAGTTATTTCCATGCATGTATAGAAGAATCGGATAAATATTCAACCTCACTCTTTATAATATTTAAAATCCGAAACCAAGCTGTACTCCGAGGAGTATAAAAAATCATGTAAAGTCCTAAGATACATGTTGAAAATCGATTTACTAACTGTGTACAAACATTAGCTTTCCCAGTGAAGCTGTTGGGGCAAAAGCCTATTTCGAGAGAGAGAATTCCTTTACTTAAGTAGCTAAGAAATAAGATATCATGTTCATCACTAATAATGTTCATGCACCTAAAAAATACCATTTGGTACGGACTGATAAAATGCTGTTCATTAGAACATAGCCATCATAGCACAAGGTCACAATCTTGTTGGCAACCAATTAGAAGAGGGCTATATGAACACAAGATTAAATTGATAAGGATCATAAACACATTACATTTTCGTGATGGGCAGCTTTGTGACATCTGTATTCCCAATAACTATTATTTTGCACATGTAGGAATACTTAATCATGCTGCTGTGTTTTCTAAAAAAAACTGTCGTTGTGACCTGTGTATTGTATTCCCAACAACTATTATTTAAGGGCTTCTTCACTTCGCCCTGGTTACAAATGAAAATACATCATAGCGCTTGTTAACACAAAAAAAGTTACACATCATAGTGCTTGTTAACAGAAAAAAAAGTTTATTTATTTAGGAAATTTTCACAAATATAAAATCTGATTAACTCCGAACAAAAAATTCAAGTAGGTAGGAGTAGATACGTAATGGAGTGAGAAAGAATGACATGAATGTAGCTGTACCTATATATACGCAAATCTTATGTTCAAAGATCTGAATTCGTCTCACCATGAAAGTGTAACCATGTAGTTGTTGGCGTAGGTGACGAACGAATAATTAGTTATACGGATCTGAACTACAGAGAATGGTTAATACAACCAAATTAATAACACTGATATGTGCAATATACAATATGAGATCGTGATACTAGTTTGATATAATTCCAAGAGCACAAATATGGTTGTATAGTACAAATATAAGTGAGAAGTACTAATTGTTGAGGTCAAACATATCTTATCTATTATTAATTAGAATAGTCATTCATATAATAACATCAATTTAATTAACTAAGAGATGAAATACTTTGAGGGGAGACTACTCCAAGAAAATAACGTGTAACTCCAGAGATTGACGACGTCGAATTTGATATAGGGAACAGTAATTATGTACGACTTCAAGCCGATATCCTATGAAAGTGACCTCTGGAATCAATCGAATATGTTGGTTCAAACAGGAGGGCCGGTGCGTCCGTGCCCTTGTAGTGCTCTACTTGGTGGCCTTACCGAGGACAGCCGTAACTTGTCTCCCATCTGTATGCTTCCTCATCCAATTCCTTAATCATCATTACCTTTGTTAGCCTGAAATATAAATGCTGGATTAGGGTGTAGTTTCTAGTTGAGAAGGTTCAGATGCTAGAGAGTAAGGATTAGAGTGTGGTGTTTAATATCAGTAGCAGAACCTTGAGTTTAAGAGTCTGCATGTAATTTCTGTCCAACACAAACACATCTTAAGTGCTCCAAAAATCCTAGTGGACAAGGAAGAGTCAAGAGAACAACAACGGAAATAGAGGAAACCAAATCAACTAAATTCCAGGACCAGGTGTTCTTATTCCATCAAGTGATACATGTTGTTACGTCCACAAACTATTGAAGGGAAGGAGAACGGATGCACTAGCCTTAATTGGAAGATATAGGTCGAGGAGTTTGCAGGCAGCTATGCCCGTGCAATCGCCGCAGCCCACCGAGCCCTTGCGTTGCTACACGGGCACCTGCTGAGGCTGTTGTGGTTTCCGAGTGCGTAACCTCAGAATATGAGGAGGGTTTGGGAGGTGGCAACACTGGCGTGGTGGTCTGGAGCTGATTTTGCCTTGCGCAATCGGACATGCCATGCATGGAGCCGAGGCGCCCTGCAAAACAAATCAGGAGATTGTTGTTTGGGATTTATTTATTTTCGTTTGAGGTAAATTGGGGGAGAAGTCATGTGGGAGAAAGGAAGGAGAGGATTCCCATGCTCATACGTTGTTGATAGCTCGTGAAAATTCTCCTACCTCATCCAACGGTTAATGATCATTTGAGATTATTATTTTCATTAGATAAATTGGGTGAGGAGTCCCATGGAAGAAAGGAAGGAGTGTCCCGTGCTCATACGTTCTGGATAGCTCATGCCAATCCTCCGAACTCATCCTACGGTTAAAGATTGACGTTAGGAAAATCGGACGGACAAAATAGTTAATTACCACGATAAATGTGGAGCCTTGATTATTGCTTTCAATTAGTAAATATAAGATTGAAATCATTCATACTTTTAAATAATAATTTTATTTTTGATTTTTTACATATTTGAACTTTTGATGCTAATACCTATAGAACAAGAGCATTTAATCTTCTTATTGAATAACTAGTTTCATACATTTCAATGTCACAAAGACCCACTTATTTGTTCACTTCAGAAAATTGATTCCATATTTCACAAAAATTGGTGTTTGCAACATTTGAAATGGATATTTGAAATAATTGAAATTGGTCTTTTGATTTATTTGAAATCGGCCTTTTGAAATAAGTGGAGCCAATCCTTTGAAATAATTGAAAACATGTCTTTAAAATAATTGAAATGGCCTTTTGAAATAATTGATATAAACCTTTTGAACTAATTGAAATAGGTCATTTAAAATAATTTAGATCGGTCGTCTGAAATAATTGAAATGATTATTACAATAAGAAATTGGTCTTTTGACATATTTGAATTGGCATTTTATAATAATTTAAATGAGTATTTTTGAAAATTGAAATGGGTCTTTTCAAATAATTGAAATCAGTATTTTGAAATAATTAAATGGTCTTTTCCAATTAAATATATTAGTAGTTTAAGTAATTGAAAATCGGTCATTTACAATAATTAAAATGAGTCTTTGGAATATATTTAATTGGATTTTTGAACTAATTAGTCTTTTGAAATAATTGAAATGGAACTTTTAAAATATGTGAGGTACTGAAAACAATTGAAATCACCTTTTTGAAATAATGAAATACTCAAGTTGAAATCATTTTATTGATATGGTGAAACAATCAAAATCAAATAATGTTATATGAAACAAACAGTAGTTAAAATACATCTTAGATTGATCTTGTTTTCAAGATTTGGTTTGAAAGATATCAATCACTCAATATATGAGAGTGGAATTAATTACATGTATTTTATGTGGAGGAGAGAGAATCAATACAACGTCTATCATTAGTTTGGTTTATAAAACAAAACTACAAAAAAATGGAGTTTAGGTTGCATCATTTGTATCGTCTTTATAATGTCTTTCGTGAAAATAAGGATTCTGAAAATTGTGCTCAATTGGTAGAGGAAGAAATTATGAAAATACGCAATGAGAATTCCTTGAATGATGAGCATGATAGCAATATTATTAGCATGAATTTTCTGAATATCCAAAATACTAATGATGATTGCACTAGTCATGATAAAAATATTTGTTATAAGCATGTCAATTTTTGTGGAGTGCATAAAGTTTGTGAGGACGTGCCTTATAGGGATGATCGATTTTGCAAGAAGCATAAACATGATAGAACCAATTTTTTGCTCAAAGTGATAGATGAATTTGCTACAAAATTATGTTATCTTTGTCCTATTACTTGTGAACTTTGCAATAAAGTTGGTCATATTAATTTCCAATGCAAACTTTTTCATGATCAAATCATGACCAAATATTGTAATGACTTGATCACCCTTGAAATTTAGGATGAGCTTTCTCTATTTTTGGGGAGTGAAGAATTGACACATAAAAATAGTTGGTTTGAAGTATTCATTCTCACGGACGACATTGAAACTAATCTAAAAAATATCTATATGTTTTGCATGGTAAATTGCAATGAGAATGCTTATATTGCCAACTATAGAAAGATGGGAAAACCAATATAATATAAAAGGAATACTAATGAAAGGGTAAAGATTTCCACTTTCCCTCCTATTGTCTCTCATGATGTAATAGGTGACGAGGAGGAGCTCCCTATTCAACCAATCTCATCAATAAGAAGCTCGAAAAAATTAATTAAACCCACACATGATGTGGTGAAGAATAAGAAAAGAAGAAAGAGTAAAGGTAAAAAGGTATCTCTCCCAAATGATGTTGCTCCTATTATTGTCGTGCCTCACGAGGATGAATCAAAAATAATCTTGGAAGATGATATACTTGATGATGAATTTGTTATGCCTATTGCTTGTTGTGATGACTATGATTGGGAAGATAATGATACTTCTTATAATCTTGAAAATCTTTTTGGCACCAACTTGGTAAATTATGATGATAATAATTGTTATACTATTGGTGCTATTCATACTATTAATGATGAGAGTGATTATGCTTATGATATGCCAAGACACAAGCTTGAGGATGCTATGTTTGATGAGAATGACATGTTTGAGAATTTATTTGCTGCAATTAATGTTTGTCCCGAGCTTGGGGATGCTATGCTTAATGAAGATGATCTTTTTAGTTCCCCTACTTTGAATGATCAAATTTGTTATGATGATTGCATGCCTCCTATTTATAATGATTGCGATATTTATGAAAGTGGGTTTGGAAGAGTGTCAACTTTAGATAATTATTATCCCACTATTTTGGAGGGTGTTGAATTTTATTATAATGATAAAAGTGTATTTGGAGAGGTCATGACTTTATTTAGTAATGATTCCACTATTTCGGAAGAGGTTTCACATGACTATGATGAGAACAAAGTTGTTACTTATGATCATTATTGTGATGATACTTAGGTTATAAAAAGTAGTCATAATTATTGTCATAATTTTGAATATCCTTTTACTGAACATTACTCTTTTAATGTGGAAACAATTTATAGTATTCGAGTTTCATTTAATGCTCCCACTTTTATGAATGATAAGAAATTTTCTTATGAGGAGAGTAATAAATTTTCTATGATAGTAGATCATGAAAAGGATGCTTTATGTGATAGTTATATTGTTGAATTCCTTCATGATGCTACTGAAAATTATTATGAGGGAGGAACATATGCTTGTAGGAATTGCAATAATATCAAGTTTCCTCTCTATGTGTTCAAAGTTTTGAAGTTGCACTTGTTTTGCCTTCCTATGCTAGATGATTCTTGCTCCCATAAATTGTTTGCTCACAAAATCCATATGCATAGGAAGTGGGTTAGACTTAAATGTGCTTGTCATGAGATTCATGATGCTCTCTTACATGTTTCGAATACTATTCCTATGTGAGCATCATTGAAATCATCATGCCTAGCTAAAAGGCATTAGAGAAAAGCGCTTGTTGGGAGACAACCAACACTTATACTTTCTGTTTTGATGTGTTCACATGATTAAGATACTATAGTAATAATGTTTTGTGCCTTTTATTTCAATAAAGTGTCAAGTAAAGCCTTTGGGATGACTCACAAGATGAGTAGAATTGATGCTGAACCAAAACAGAAACTTTTGACTCCAGTACAGTAATACACAGCAGTCCTCACTCTCTCCTCAGATTCAAAAGCAGCGGCATCTCCATCACCGCCGCCGCGCCGCCACAGAGCGTCGCCCGCCTCTCCTCGAGCCCTGCCTCCGCCTGTCCCCGTGCACGCCCACGAGCCCCTACCCTACCGTGCGCCTCCCGCCCCCGAGCTCCAGCCCTTCCTAGGTTGGCTTCTGTGTTATACTACTAATCGTTATCTTCTGAGGCAGTGGCGTAACAATGTATCAGTGTCCACATTTTAGATGTGTGCTTGATGAAAGTAGAGGCAGTGCCATAGCAGTATACATGCGACTATAGATCTTGGATCCATGCTTGCTGAAACTAGGGCAATGGCATAGTAGTATATGCCTGTGCGGATCTTAGATTTGTTTGTTATAGTTGGTGAAAGTAGAGGCAGTGCCAAGAATTGTTGTTTTCATGGTGCACCCCGCGGATTCTGAGCTGATCGTCGCTTCGCAGTGGCATGCCGTGCTTTCTATAATCCACCTACGGCTCATGTCTTCTGAGATTAGACTTTGCTTTGAATTTGCATGAGAAACACAAACCATGTTTGAATCTTCACTGGTTGTAAGAATTATTGTTCCAAAATATTAATCGGCATCTAAGGTTAGTTAATCGCTACTCGGTTCGGTCAACGAACAGCCGATTAATTGACTTATCAGCCGATTAACTTGAAAATTCGCCTATTTATCCCTACCTTAGGACCAGGCCGATATGGTACCAGTTACCGATGTCATGAACACTGAAATATTATGACCCTGCATTACGTCACCCGTTCCTAACGCAATTTGTTATTCTGTGTGATCCTGTTGTAAGAATTATTGTTCCAAAATATCGGCCAGTTAATCGGCATCTCGATGAGTTCCTTTGTTGGTCAACAAATATCTGATTAATTGATTTATCGGCCGATTAACTAGAAACTTCACCTATTTATCCCTACTCTGCACCCATCCGATATGGTATCAGTTACCGATATCCTGAAACTGAAAAAATTATTTGGATCTTTTTTTAATTTCATGAACATATTTAAAAGTGTGATTTATGTTTCCTTTTTTGGAGATTTTTTTTGGAAGTCAAAGGTCAAATTGGGATTTTAAATAAAAAATGGAAGTCAACGGTCATGCAGGTCAACCGATCGAACATAGTACTAGCAACCCGCATTGTTGGGCCGCGGCTTGCCCACACTCGCGTGAGCGCTCCTGGCCCCATCGGCCCACAGTCCGTCGCACGGGCCCTCGTCCATTCGCACCTCTTCACAACAGTCCTCACTCGCTCCTCAGATTCGGAAGCAGCGGCATCTCCATCACCGCTGCCACAGAGCGCCGCCCGCCTCTCCTCGAGCCCTGCCTCCGCCTGTCCCCGTGCACGCCCACGAGCCCCTACCCTGCCATGCGCCTCCCGCCCCCGAGCTCCACCCATTCCTAGGTAGGCTCGTGTGTTATACTACTAATCGTTTGTCACGCCCAAGATGCGATCCTATCCTTATTTTGGCACGAGGGCCTCGACAGGGATAGAAGCGCATCTCGTCGTGTTGCAAGAATGGATATCATTACAAGTACATGTAAAGAAGAGATGAGTATATGGAATTGGCTTACACTCGCCACAAGCTACATCAATTCACATCAATACAACAACATAACAATCACCATACAGAAGAGCAGGGTCCGGCTACGGACGAAATCAAACGATAAAATGTCATCCATCCTTGCTATCCCAGGCTGCCGCCTGGAACCCATCCTATGATCGAAGAAGAAGAAGAACTCCAAATCAAACAAGCATCGCGCTCACGTCAAATCATCGCATTACCTGTACCTGCAACTGTTGTTGTAGTAATCTGTGAGCCACAGGGACTCAGCAATCTCATTTCCAAGGGTATCAAGACTATTAAAGCTTAATGGGTGAGGTATGGTTAAGTGGTGAGGTTGCAGCACGCGACTAAGCATTTATTTGGGTGGCTAACTTACGAGTACAAGAATAAAGGGGGATGATTGTCGAATAAACGGACGTGAACTAGTAATGATCTCTAAGAGATCCTGAACACCTACATACGTCAAACATAACCCCACTGTGTTCTCTCTCGGATAAGGACTCACGAGAAGAGACAGTCACGGTTACGCACACGGTTGGTGTATTTTATTTGAGTTTACTTCAAGTTTGCTATGACCGGGTGTTAAACAAAGTTTTCCAAGTTGCCACGTAACCGCGGGCACGGCTTTCCGAAAGATTTAACCCTGCATGGGTGCTCCAACTCATCCATCACAAACTAACCACACTCAGCGGGAATAACCTCGACCACGAATCTCATGATCTTCGTAGGCAATTCCACTAGAAAACCGCAACCTCGAGATAGCCCGAAGTATTTTCGGAATTCCTCGCACAAGACGTTCGAGAAAGGTAAAACAAATCCAGCAAGGCCGCCCGACATGCCGACAATCCCGATAGGAGCCGCGTATCTCGTTCTCAGGGCAAATCGGATAGGTCACACTACGAGTCAAACCAAACCTCGAGTTTCCCCGTGGTGGCCCCGTAGTCTGCCCGTTTTGGACCAACACTCATGAGGAGCACTGGCCCGGGTTGTTGATTAAAGATCCTCGGGTTAATTACTCCCTATGCAGGTTTATTAGTTATTAGGAAAATGTAGTACCAATGTTGGGCCTTGCCAGACAAGTTTTATCCAAAAACGAAAATCAAGGGGGTCCCCATAACAACCCCGAGCATGTTTGGAGCGCTCAATTATGGAACATAACACCGGCACACAAGTAACTAGGGCGGCAAGAGTGGAACAAAACACTGAGCAAAAGGCCAAGCCTTCCACCCTTTACCAAGTATATATGTGCATTAAATTAAATAGCAATAATATAGTGATATAGCAAAAAACATCCATGCTGCACATGGAAACATTGCACCTGCAACTAGCAACGCTATAAGAAGGGCTGAGCAAGCAGTAACATAGCCAAACAATGTTTTGCTGGGATGTGGAGGGGTTAGAGGCTTTTCATGGCAATTTAGGAGGCTTAACATACAACTGGTAGGTAGCGAGACAGCGATAGAAACGAGACATCTAGCATGGCAATGATAGTAATGGTATCCAGGGAAATGATCATCTTGCCTGAGATCCCGCTTGGAAGAAGAACGAATCCATGAAGAAGACGAGCCAACGTAGTCGAACAAATCCTCACACTCCGAAGCGGTTTCGGAACTCTATCGAGAAGAAGCAATCGGAAACAACAATCAACACACGGGAACACCACAACATATGCAAGACATAATGCGCAAACAAATATGATGCATGTCCGGTTTAAATATGCAAGGCATGGCAATCACAACAATCAACTACTACACATTAAGTGATGCTCAATATGCAACGAGTTGCATATTGACGAAACTCCACATTTGAATATTTAGTTCACTCTCGTTTAGGTACACAACAATATTAAATGTTTTTAAACATGGCAAGAGGTGAAACATAAGTAAACTACACATCTAGGCAAGTTTAAATGAGGCCGGAAACAACATATAGCATTTCCGAAACGACCCCATATGTTAATTTCGAAATTGGTCCAGATCTGAACTAATCAGGTTTTATATTTATTAAACAGGGAAATAAGATGCACAATGAGATTCTACTCGCCATTTTAGTCGATTTACATATATAGAACATTTGAAACGGAGCTACGGTCTAAAAGATATGACCAACACAAGATATTATGCCATGAATGCAAAATGCATGAAAATGGCAACCACAAACACTTCAAATCATGAATGCAGCAAGTTATTGTGAAACTACATGAAATTCCAAGCAAGTTTCATATGCAACATGTACAAAACGGAGCTACGGTTCAACAAATAACAAGCAACACAAGTTTTAGTTGAAATCTGTCCAAAACAGCAAGATAGCGTTTTGCACACAGGAAAACAACAAGTTACAAGATTCTAAAATGCACAAACCAAGCATGGGGCAGTAGCATATAACACACACTTCATTTCATCTTCACATATCATACTCAAAAGAGTCAAGGGTCACATGGTAGGAAGCTCACAACATGGCAACAAAATATAGCAGATTAGGACTTAGTGAAAATAACAGTTTTTAGCATAGCAGATTTTCATAGAGGTATATTGACAGCAGTCAAACTATATGCTACAGGGCATATAATGGCATAAAAATTAACAGCATGGTAGTAGACATGAGGCACTACAATTCATTACTTTATGGCAACATCAAATTATGCTCAGATTCATGGCAACCATCAACACAACATGGCATATTGAAGAAAACAGATTCTCAGACTTAGAAATATTTTGGACCCTCAAAACAACAGATTTTTATAGCATGTTGGCAACAAGAAAACGACACCTAAACATGCATTTCTATGACAACCAAAAATACCAGGGCCTAGCACACATGTTCAAGGGCATATCTCATGTTCAAAATTATTTCATATGATGCACGGATTAATTCCCACAAAATAGACAAACGGGCATCATGGCAAAAAATGACATGCACACGAACTTCCTCCAATGACAAAACCAAATGCATAGTTAAATTCTATGGATTTTCTACCACGAAAACATATATAATATGCCTAGGTTCATGTAGGGAAATATATCACAATTAATTATGCAAGTTTATGGCCTAATCCCCTTTTAGCAACTAGAAATGCAAGTTAAATGCAAATATTTCAATTAACAGGTTTGTCATGCATGAAAATGCGATGCCGATAATATGAACATTTTAAAGATATGATTGGATTAATTCTCGATGCACGTTAATTAAATATGACAATGCAAAATGATGGCATTTATGCAAAATGATGCAAACAGAAAGCTTAGGCATATTTAACATGGATGCAAATGACATATTCACAATCTATGCATTTTTCTGAGCAAATTTCATATACAAAACATTTTATGTCACCGCACGGTTTATTAGTATAGCAATTTTTAAAATGGGGTTTCTCTGAAAATGCATAAAATGCTAATGGGCCTAAAAAGAAAAAAAAACAACAGAAAACACGCAGGGGGGGCCTGCTCACCTCGTGGGCTCGGCCCAATCGGTGAGGCAGAGGAGGCAGAGGCGGGGCTAGCCTTGGGCCGGCGCTGAAGCTGGGCCTTGGCAGGCCGGCCCACCTGGCGGTCAGCGGGGGCGAGCGGGGGCGCTGGCTGGCCTCGTCGTCCTCGTCCTCCCGATCGGATCGGGGAGGCAGGGGCGGCGGCCAAGGCCACGCGACCAGGCGGCAGGGGCAGCGACGGGGCGAGGCGGGGTAGGCCGGATCCGGGCGCGGCTCGGCCGGGGAGACTACCGGCGGCGACGGCGCGGCAAGGCGGCGAGGAACCGAGGCGGAGCTCGCGGCGCATCCATGGCGGGGCTGCTCGGGACAGAGAGAGAGAGAGGGACGCCACGGCGGGGTCGGGCCTGGCTTGCACGCGTCGGCGAGGTCCTGGGGGGGCGCTGGACGCCGGCGAGGGAGGCCCGGGCGGCGCGGCGCTTACGCAGGCGACGGGAGGCAGGGCGCTCGGGGAAGCGGCGGGGAGCTCGGCTCGGCGGCGCGGTTCGGGCCCCGATGGGCTTGGCGGGCTTGGGTCGGGCCCGAGCGGGCCCTGCGGCGCGAGGAGGGAGACAGGGGCTGCTGGGGGCGGCGGCTAATGATTGGTGGGCACGGAATTCGAGGGGAGGCTAGGGTTTGACCTAAAATGGACAGGGAGGGCGTCTATATATAGCAAAACAGCTAGGGTATGAGGGGTTCACCCGTTTTCGAGCCGTTCGATCTCGATCGGATGTCTGGAAACGGAGAGGGGGCTAGCAGGGTCATGTGGGCTGTGTAGATGTGGTGTGGGCTGAGAAGAGAGGGAGGTTGCGGCCCGGCATTGAGTTTTAAAACATCGAAACGTCCGATAATTAACAGATGACGGCGATGCTACAGTTAAACGTTGGGGGATCAAACGACCTCTGATTGCAACGAAATTTGGCAGGCGGTCTACCTACAATATAACAAGACCGCACGCCAAGTCTCGACTCAATCCGAGAATATTTTACGCGCACTTTTAAAAACAATATTTTAACGATGCCGCGGGCGCGTGCGTGTGTGGTTGGTCTCGAAACGGTCACCGACGAGAACGGAGAGAACCGGCAACTACGAACGGGTGCAAGTTTTCAAAAACGAATGACGATGTAATGCAGATGATGCGAATGATGCGATGATGAATGCGACAACCAAACGAAACACACGACGACAACGGAATAAAAGGGGAATCTTCTGGAGCGTCGGTCCCGGGCTGTTACAACTCTCCTCCACTTACAAGAGATCTCGCCCCGAGATCTTAGAATGAAAAGGGAAAGAGGAAGAGGAAATGAAGAGGTAAAACTTAGTTGCTTCATTGACAAACGAGTGAAACCATAGAAACATGAAGGTTGGAAGAGATGAAGAATGATATGAGATACAAGCAAGAATTCAAAAGAAATTTTGACAGCATTTCGGTAGGATAGAGAGGCAAAATTGATAATATGGAAGGAACTTGAAAAGATGACACAACACTCCGGTTAAATGGATAAGCAAGAAAGCACATGATCTTGATAAAACAAAATAATGGATGAAAGAGAGCAACATCACAAAGCCTCTGGAATAAAAGAATAGAAACTAGATCATTGGAAAGAAAAGAACGGAGAAGAAATGACAACTCCTACCACCATTTAATTTGAAAAGCATCCTAACAAGAAGAGATTGAACGGAGTTGTTGGAAATCAACAACGAAAGAAAAGACTTGTTATGGGCTTATGGAAAACATCTCAAAATAATGAGGTGACAACCGGCCACAAACAGAAACAATTGGTTGGTTGGGAACACAAGATATGCAAAACTTCTTTCACCAAGAGGATATATTGAGAACTTGGATCATTGATAAACACCATGATAGCAACAATCTTTAGGAAGAGCTTTAGGTGAAATCCATGCCAAGATAACTCCAACAAAGAAAAGATGGGTTTACATATCTCATTCTTGACAAATTCTCTTCGAGACACCTCATTAATCAAGAATGATATAACACCACCTCAAAAGAAAAGGGAGAAAGAATTGCATTTGAAATGCAAGATAAGAATACTTGAGGACCTCCAACAAAATCTTGAAGAACCACCATGACGAACCTCCGGAAAGAACTCTGAAACGAAAGGATGATAGAAAGAATTGAAGGATGCAAAATCAACAAGATTGAGGTCTTGCAGAGATTTAGATGAAGCTTCATGACGAGATACTTAAGAAAACTAGAAACTCTGGAAAAGAAAAGATGAAACACTTGAAATCCAAGAATTTGATATCATGCACAACTCCGGAAGAAGGATTGACTCGATTGATCAAACAAGAATAATAATTACGTTATGCTTATCCTTCATCAAGTTAAATTGATGAGAAGCAACGGATTTGGCATACCACTTATTCTTCTTGAGAATGATTGAAGAGAGATAAATAGAGCACAAACTGAAAGAAGTCTTCAACAAAACACCGGAATAATTGAGAGACGACGAAGAGACAAGAATTGAGAAGAATTTGAGAACGAAAGCTGGAAGCTGAGGACGAAGAAATCTACTGAAATGATGGCTTTCGGAGGATCGAGAAATGAAAACAACATTCAAATGCTCCGGATAGATATGAAAGGAATTACTCATGATCAAAAACAATTTAAGAGGATAGCACGAAGCTGAAACCATGGATCTTCAAGAGAATGGACAAAGATTTAAGAGAAACTCTTCTTCGGTCTTCAACGCTGAGAATGATGACAGGAAAGAACATCATGAATTACTGAGACACTCCGGGATAATGAATAAAGAAAGGTTGAACCAACGATGAAAATGATTTTGAAGCGATCTAGGAGAAGGAATATGACTGATGGAACTCATTCTTACGTCATTTTTGAAAGAACTTGAGGACATCTCCGGAAGATTAGAAGAGCCAGGTAAGATCCTGGGGAACACCTGTGGGTTATGAGCCCACTCAAAGAGAACACCGTTGAAACGATTGCTTAGGCAGAGAGATTGCACCGGAAGAAATGAAAACTTGACGAGGTTGAGAGCCTCGAATTTGAAAGGATTGAATGAAAACACGAATCTTCTGAGATATCTTCAGCACTCCGGATAGAAAAGAGAAATATGAAAACCAAGAAAGGCTTGATAAAGAATTCCAACATGGAAGGCATTAAGAGAATGACAAGGATATGATGAACACCGAGAGCTTGAATTGAATCCACCGGGAAAGAAAACGAGACGAAGAAATGATGAACTTAGAACTTGAGGATCTTCATGAGAATCACCGGATACATCACGGAAGAGAAGATAGCGGAAGCATCACATGAATAGAAAAGACACTTGAATGAGAACTTAATCATTGAAGAAAAAGGGAGGGAGGGCAGGGGAAAACAAAGACAACTTGATACCGATGAGATGAACTCCGGAAAGAAATATGAGGATTGATCTTGCAAATATTGGCGAGGAATGAATTATCTCAATGAGAAACACACCGGTTAGGAAAGATATGAAATCACCACTTGACATCGAAGCAACTCGAATAACCATATTCCAACAAAACAAAGGATGAGGCTTGCAAATTAAGCCGGAAACAGATATATGACAGAGATTTCGTCCGATATTTTCGTGGTAAGGCTCGCACGGGCTCGATCGTACATTGGATTGTCATATTGAAATGACACTCGAATATGCTCCCTAGGCGTAGCGAACTACAAGGCTTGACGAAGCATATCTGATGACATATATCGAGACTGTCCTCTTTAAGAACGACCGTGAACAAACGAATCCACTAGATGTCGAACCCCAACCTCACATCATGCATTTGTTGAAAGATAACCTAGGTAACTACTTGAATTCCCACCTAAGAACTCCCGAAATCTCAGTTATGCAATCGGGTACACGGATACACGGAGTTTTTTCATGATCACTCAACTCCTAGCAATAATACTACTCTCCAGTGTATCACATCCCTCAACACACAACCAAAGGTCTCGGAAACTCGTCTACCTCAGACACTCGTAATTACAACGATACTAAACATGGCAGTACATCCGAACTCTCTCCACCAGTACTGGGGATGCCGGACTCCTCTCGCCACAACTAGTATTGAAGCAATTTCGAACATCCTCCGTCCTGAGATACTAAGGAAACTGAACGATAACGATGTGCACAAGAATCCCCTGGAGCTCAACTCCCCGGAAGAAATCAAGTCAGACAGGAGGCACCAAGTCAGAACTCCGTCACATCGGCATCATATAGATTCCAAAATACCCGCGTGATCCTAAAAAAAATTTGAGTGAGAAGAGGGGTAGAATGAAAAATTCCTAAGTCGAATACCTCACCAGAGTATAGAAGAGGAGTAAAAGAATCCTACTCTCCGATATAACTAGACTCAAAATAGTTTTTCACTAGACTCGACTCGGCCAAAGTTCGATCAATCAAGGGGGCTCCTAGGTCGGAACTAGCTCTGATACCAACTTGTCACGCCCAAGATGCGATCCTATCCTTATTTTGGCACGAGGGCCTCGACAGGGATAGAAGCGCATCTCGTCGTGTTGCAAGAATGGATATCATTACAAGTACATGTAAAGAAGAGATGAGTATATGGAATTGGCTTACACTCGCCACAAGCTACATCAATTCACATTAATACAACAACATAACAATCACCATACAGAAGAGCAGGGTCCGGCTACGGACGAAATCAAACGATAAAATGTCATCCATCCTTGCTATCCCAGGCTGCCGCCTGGAACCCATCCTATGATCGAAGAAGAAGAAGAACTCCAAATCAAACAAGCATCGCGCTCACGTCAAATCATCGCATTACCTGTACCTGCAACTGTTGTTGTAGTAATCTGTGAGCCACAGGGACTCAGCAATCTCATTTCCAAGGGTATCAAGACTATTAAAGCTTAATGGGTGAGGTATGGTTAAGTGGTGAGGTTGCAGCACGCGACTAAGCATTTATTTGGGTGGCTAACTTACGAGTACAAGAATAAAGGGGGATGATTGTCGAATAAACGGACGTGAACTAGTAATGATCTCTAAGAGATCCTGAGCACCTACATACGTCAAACAAAACCCCACCGTGTTCTCTCTCGGATAAGGACTCACGAGAAGAGGCAGTCACGGTTACGCACACGGTTGGTGTATTTTATTTGAGTTTACTTCAAGTTTGCTATGACCGGGTGTTAAACAAAGTTTTCCAAGTTGCCACGTAACCGCGGGCATGGCTTTCCGAAAGATTTAACCCTGCAGGGGTGCTCCAACTCATCCATCACAAACTAACCACACTCAGCGGGAATAACCTCGACCACGAATCTCATGATCTTCGTAGGCAATTCCACTGGAAAACCGCAACCTCGAGATAGCCCGAAGTATTTTCTGAATTCCTCGCACAAGACGTTCGAGAAAGGTAAAACAAATCCAGCAAGGCCGCCCGACGTGCCGACAATCCCGATAGGAGCCGCGTATCTCGTTCTCAGGGCAAATCGGATAGGTCACACTACGAGTCAAACCAAACCTCGAGTTTCCCCGTGGTGGCCCCGTAGTCTGCCCGTTTTGGACCAACACTCATGAGGAGCACTGGCCCGGGTTGTTGATTAAAGATCCTCGGGTTAATTACTCCCTATGCAGGTTTATTAGTTATTAGGCAAATGTAGTACCAATGTTGGGCCTTGCCAGACAAGTTTTATCCAAAAACGAAAATCAAGGGGGTCCCCATAACAACCCCGAGCATGTTTGGAGCGCTCAATTATGGAACATAACACCGGTACACAAGTAACTAGGGCGGCAAGAGTGGAACAAAACACCGAGCAAAAGGCCAAGCCTTCCACCCTTTACCAAGTATATATGTGCATTAAATTAAATAGCAATAATATAGTGATATAGCAAAAAACATCCATGCTGCACATGGAAACATTGCACCTGCAACTAGCAACGCTATAAGAAGGGCTGAGCAAGCAGTAACATAGCCAAACAATGTTTTGCTGGGATGTGGAGGGGTTAGAGGCTTTTCATGGCAATTTAGGAGGCTTAACATACAACTGGTAGGTAGCGAGACAACGATAGAAACGAGACATCTAGCATGGCAATGATAGTAATGGTATCCAGGGAAATGATCATCTTGCCTGAGATCCCGCTTGGAAGAAGAACGAATCCATGAAGAAGACGAGCCAACGTAGTCGAACGAATCCTCACACTCCGAAGCGGTTTCGGAACTCTATCGAGAAGAAGCAATCGGAAACAACAATCAACACACAGGAACACCACAACATATGCAAGACATAATGCGCAAACAAATATGATGCATGTCCGGTTTAAATATGCAAGGCATGGCAATCACAACAATCAACTACTGCACATTAAGTGAAGCTCAATATGCAACGAGTTGCATATTGACGAAACTTCACATTTGAATATTTAGTTCACTCTCGTTTAGGTACACAACAATATTAAATGTTGTTAAACATGGCAAGAGGTGAAACATAAGTAAACTACACATCTAGGCAAGTTTAAATGAGGCCGGAAACAACATATAGCATTTCCGAAACGACCCCATATGTTAATTTCGAAATTGGTCCAGATCTGAACTAATCAGGTTTTATATTTATTAAACAGGGAAATAAGATGCACAATGAGATTCTACTCGCCATTTTAGTCGATTTACATATATAGAACATTTGAAACGGAGCTACGGTCTAAAAGATATGACCAACACAAGATATTATGCCATGAATGCAAAATGCATGAAAATGGCAACCACAAACACTTCAAATCATGAATGCAGCAAGTTATTGTGAAACTACATGAAATTCCAAGCAAGTTTCATATGCAACATGTACAAAACGGAGCTACGGTTCAACAAATAACAAGCAACACAAGTTTTAGTTGAAATCTGTCCAAAACAGCAAGATAGCGTTTTGCACACAGGAAAACAACAAGTTACAAGATTCTAAAATGCACAAACCAAGCATGGGGCAGTAGCATATAACACACACTTCATTTCATCTTCACATATCATACTCAAAAGAGTCAAGGGTCACATGGTAGGAAGCTCACAACATGGCAACAAAATATAGCAGATTAGGACTTAGTGAAAATAACAGTTTTTAGCATAGCAGATTTTCATAGAGGTATATTGACAGCAGTCAAACTATATGCTACAGGGCATATAATGGCATAAAAATTAACAGCATGGTAGTAGACATGAGGCACTACAATTCATTACTTTATGGCAACATCAAATTATGCTCAGATTCATGGCAACCATCAACACAACATGGCATATTGAAGAAAACAGATTCTCAGACTTAGAAATATTTTGGACCCTCAAAACAACAGATTTTTATAGCATGTTGGCAACAAGAAAACGACACCTAAACATGCATTTCTATGACAACCAAAAATACCAGGGCCTAGCACACATGTTCAAGGGCATATCTCATGTTCAAAATTATTTCATATGATGCACGGATTAATTCCCACAAAATAGACGAACGGGCATCATGGCAAAAAATGACATGCACACGAACTTCCTCCAATGACAAAACCAAATGCATAGTTAAATTCTATGGATTTTCTACCCCGAAAACATATATAATATGCCTAGGTTCATGTAGGGAAATATATCACAATTAATTATGCAAGTTTATGGCCTAATCCCCTTTTAGCAACTAGAAATGCAAGTTAAATGCAAATATTTCAATTAACAGGTTTGTCATGCATGAAAATGCGATGCCGATAATATGAACATTTTAAAGATATGATTGGATTAATTCTCGATGCACGTTAATTAAATATGACAATGCAAAATGATGGCATTTATGCAAAATGATGCAAACAGAAAGCTTAGGCATATTTAACATGGATGCAAATGACATATTCACAATCTATGCATTTTTCTGAGCAAATTTCATATACAAAACATTTTATGTCACCGCACGGTTTATTAGTTATAGCAATTTTTAAAATGGGGTTTCTCTGAAAATGCATAAAATGCTAATGGGCCTAAAAAGAAAAAAAAACAACAGAAAACACGCAGGGGGGGCCTGCTCACCTCGTGGACTCGGCCCAATCGGTGAGGCAGAGGAGGCAGAGGCGGGGCTAGCCTTGGGCCGGCGCTGGAGCTGGGCCTTGGCAGGCCGGCCCACCTGGCGGTCAGCGGGGGCGAGCGGGGGCGCTGGCTGGCCTCGTCGTCCTCCTCCTCCCGATCGGATCGGGGAGGCAAGGGCGGCGGCCAAGGCCACGCGACCAGGCGGCAGGGGCAGCGACGGGGCGAGGCGGGGCAGGCCGGATCCCGGCGCGGCTCGGCCGGGGAGACTACCGGCGGCGACGGCGCGGCAAGGCGGCGAGGAACCGAGGCGGAGCTCGCGGCGCATCCATGGCGGGGCTGCTCGGGACAGAGAGAGAGAGAGAGAGGGACGCCACGGCGGGGTCGGGCCTGGCTTGCACGCGTCGGCGAGGTCCTGGGGGGGCGCTGGACGCCGGCGAGGGAGGCCCGGGCGGCGCGGCGCTTGCGCAGGCGACGGGAGGCAGGGCGCTCGGGGAAGCGGCGGGGAGCTCGGCTCGGCGGCGCGGTTCGGGCCCCGATGGGCTTGACGGGCTTGGATCGGGCCCGAGCTGGCCCTGCGGCGCGAGGAGGGAGACAGGGGCTGCTGGGGGCGGCGGCTAATGATTGGTGGGCATGGAATTCGAGGGGAGGCTAGGGTTTGACCTAAAATGGACAGGGAGGGCGTCTATATATAGCAAAACAGCTAGGGTATGAGGGGTTCACCCGTTTTCGAGCCGTTCGATCTCGTTCGGATGTCTGGAAACGGAGAGGGGGCTAGCAGGGTCATGTGGGCTGTGTAGAGGTGGTGTGGGCTGAGAAGAGAGGGAGGTTGCGGCCCGGCATTGAGTTTTAAAACATCGAAACGTCCGATAATTAACAGATGACGGCGACGCTACAGTTAAACGTTGGGGGATCAAACGACCTCTGATTGCAACGAAATTTGGCAGGCGGTCTACCTACAATATAACAAGACCGCACGCCAAGTATCGACTCAATCCGAGAATATTTTACGCGCACTTTTAAAAACAATATTTTAACGATGCCGCGGGCGCGTGCGTGTGTGGTTGGTCTCGAAACGGTCACCGACGAGAACGGAGAGAACCGGCAACTACGAACGGGTGCAAGTTTTCGAAAACGAATGACGATGTAATGCAGATGATGCGAATGATGCGATGATGAATGCGACAACCAAACGAAACACACGACGATAACGGAATAAAAGGGGAATCTTCTGGAGCGTCGGTCCCGGGCTGTTACATCGTTAGTGTCTGAGGCAGTGGCGTAGCAATGTATCCTTGTCCACATTTTAGATGTGTGCTTGGTGAAAGTAGAGGCAGTGCCATAGCAGTATACATGCGACTACAGATCTTGGATCCATTCTTGCTGAAACTAGGGGCAATGGCATAGCTGTAACGCCCAAGATGCGATTCTATCCTTATTTTGGCTCGAGGGCCTCGACAAGGATAGAAGCGCATCTCGTCGTTTTGCAAGAATGTATATCATTACAAGTACATGTACAGAATAGGTGAGTATATGGGATTGGCTTACACTCGCCACAAGCTACAACATAATCATCTCAATATAACAATACATTAAAACACCATCCAGAAGAGCAGGGTCCGACTACGGACGAAATCAAACGATGAAACGACATCAACCCTTGCTATCCCAGGCTGCCGGCCTGGAACCCATCTTATGATCGATGAAGAAGAAGAAGAAGAACTCCGAGTCAAACAAGCATCGCTCTCACGTCAAAGCACCGCATTACCTATACCTGCAACTGTTGTTGTAGTAATCTGTGAACCACAGGGACTCAACAATCTCATTTCCAAGGGTATCAAGACTAGCAAAGCTTAGAGGCATGGTTAAGTGGTGAGGTTGCAGCAGTACTAAGCATTATTTGAGTGGCTAACTTACGAGTACAATAATAAGAATAAGGTGGGTGGTCTACGCATAAACGGTCGTTAACTAGTGATGATCACTAAGTGATCCTGAACACCTACTTACGAGTCAAACATAACCCCACCGTGTTCTCTCTCGGATAAGAACTCACGAGAAGAGACAGTCACGGTTACGCACACGGTTGGCATATTTAAATTAGAGTTTACTTCAAGTTTTCTATGACCGGATGTTAAACAAATTTCCAAGTTGCCACATAACCGCGGGCACGGCTTTCCGAAAGATTTAACCCTGCAGGGGTGCTCCAACTCATCCATCACAAACTAACCACAAGCTGCGTTGGAATTCCTCAACCGTAGGATAACCCGTAGTATTCACGGAATCCCGGTGGAAAACCTCAACCTCGAGATAGCCCGAAGCTTCCTTGGAATCCCGTGCACAAGACATTCGAGAAAGGTAAAAGAAATCCAGCAAGGCTGCCCGACGTGTCGACTAAATCCGATAGGAGCCGCGTATCTCGTTCTCAAGACACGACCGGATGGGAAAGCCTACGAGTAAAACCAAACCTCGAGTTTCCCCGCGGTGGCCCCGCAGTCTGCCTGTTTTGGACCAACACTCATGAGGAGCACTAGCTCGGGGTTGATTAATTATCCACGGGGTGATCATGCCCTATGATAGTTTATTAGTTATTAAGCAAATGTAGTACCAATGTTGGGCCTTGCCAGACGAGTTTTATCCTAAAACGAAAATCAAGGGGGTCCCCATAACAACCCCAAGCATGTTAGGAGCGCTCAATATGGAACATAACACCGGTACACAAGTAACTAGGGCAGCAGAAGTGGAACAAAACACCGAGCAAAAGGCCAAGCCTTCCACCTTTTAACAAGTATATAGGTGCATTAAATTAAATAGCATTAATATTGTGATATCAAAAGAAATCCATGTTATCACATGGAAAACAACCTGCACCTGCAACTAAAATGCTATAAGAAGGCTGAGCAAGCGGTAACATAGCCAAACAATGGTTGCTGCGTAGGTGGAGGGTTAGAGGCTTATCATGGCATTTAGGGAGGCTTGACATACAAGTGGTAGGCAGCGTGACATAGCGATAGAAACGAGAAACTAGCATGGCAATGATAGTAGTGGTATCCAGGGAAATGATCATCTTGCCTGAGATCCCGCTTCGAAGAAGAACAACTCCGTGAAGTAGACGAACCAACGTAGTCGAACGAATCCTCACACTCGAATCGGTTTCGGAACTCTATCGAGAAGAAGCAAGCCGGAAACAAACAAATCACATGGTAAACACCACAACATATTTATGACATGATGCACAAACAAACATGATGCATGTCCGTTTAAATATGCAAGGCATGGCAACCACAACAAACAACTACTACACATTAAGTGAAGCTCAATATGCAACGAGTTGCATATTGACGGAACTCCACGTTGAATTATTTAGTTCACTCTCGTTTAAGTACTCGTCAATATTAAATGTTGTTTAACATGAGTGCTCATGGCATAAATTGAAAATGGAATTAAGCAATTTAAATGGAGAGGGAGAACATACATATAACCAAATAATAACTCTCCATATTAAGAGAAATGTAGTTAATGTTGTTTTAACTAACAATCATTTTAAATATTTTTAAGCATGACAAAAGATTAAGCATAATTAAAAACTATATATATAGGCAAGTTTAAATGTGGCCGGAAGCAACATATAGTATTTCCGAAATGGCCCCATATGCATATTTTAAAGTTTGGTACAGATCTGTGTTAAACATATTTTATATTTATTAAACATGAAAATAGAGTGCACCATATTATTCTACACATTTTTCTAGTCAAGTTCCATATATCATTTATTGAATTCAGAGCTACGGTTATTTAGATATGGAATAAACCATATTAGCATGACAATAATACAAATTCAATCAACCAACAATTTAAACATTTTTATAGCATGCGAGAGAGGGGTATATTTTGAATCTACACCAAATTCCAAGCGTTCTAGATATAGGACATGTAGCAAAAGAAGTTACCAATTAGGAGCTATGAACATCTCAATTTGCATGCAAATCTGTCCAAACAGGGAAACCATTTTAAAACAACACCCCAGGCAGTGGCGGAGCTACGGCTGGGCAAAACCAGGCCATGGCCCGCCCTGCTCCACGGAAATTTAGTGAAGACAAGTGCTGAATATGTGGCCTAAAAGCAAAACTTCAATGTATTCTTAAGCTGTGATTAGTTTTGGCCCGCCCAAAGATTTGGATGTAGCTCCGCCACTGACCCCAGGGGATGGCTCATGCCGAACCTACTGAGCTCAGTAGCAACGACACAGTGTTTGGTCCTAGTGGTTGTGTGTGTGCACTCAAAAGAAAATAAACAGAAGAACAAAAACAAAACAAAACAAAAAAAGGAAAATCTGGGATTCGAAGACAAGATCTCCAGGATGTTGCCGTGGTGGGAAGACCAACTACACCAAGCTGGATATGTGATTACAGGTGGATTCGGTCCTATATAATAATGCGTGCAAGCCGGTAGAAATCGTGACAAACAAAACAAATGAAAAAAAAGGGGTGTGCTGGATTGAACCCAGGACCCCTTGGGTGACACAGAGTGGGCTGCCCAACTCGGCTACGAACGGGACTGTCCTAAAAGATGGGTTTTTTAAAAATCATACCCAGGCGCTTATCTGACGAAACTGAAAACTGGAACAGACCTTGCTCTGTAGCCGCGGTCGGGGACGCAGGTTTCTGGTGCTGCGGCGCGGCGCGGCGTCTGGTTCCGATGGGGCTCGTCGCCGACGGGATGAGGGCGGTGCTGGGGAAGGACGGGGCGACAGCGACCACGAGGCCGGCGGCCATGTGTGTTGTTGTCGAATCTCGATCGGAAGAAGATTGCTGCGCGCGCGAGAGAGATGAACACGAGAAAGACAGTGGTATTTTTTGTGCCGTCGACTGACCGACCTTTTCTGTGTTATTCTCTGCTTTTGTTCACACCAGATTACATGGCTTTTTTTTGCGGGAAACCAGATTACATGGCTAACAACCAGCTAACTAACTCCCGGCCAGCTACGCATGATCCACTTTGACGTCTCATGCACCTACATGACCGGGAGTGTCAAACAAAACAGAAACGGAGAGATCGTACCCTCAAAAAAAAAAAAAAAGAAACGGAGAGATCGTGCGTGTAGCACTCCCCTCGGCCTAACTACGTGCATGGCGATGTCCCATCAGACATGCATGCACTTATTAACAGAAAACAAAAACGACGACCTGGCGCAAAGCTTATCTGGCTACTACAATGGGCAGGGGCGGATCTGGGCCCCAGGCCCGGGGCGTGGCTTTTTTTTAGTGCTAATATAGGTATAATTTTGAATGGGCCCAGGGCTTGGCCCAAAGCACAGCCAGGGCCCAAGGCGGCCTCCCTGTCCCTGACCTAGCGAATAGCGAGCACTGGAGCGAGGCGCCCCTGCACGCACGCACCGCACGCGCCAGGAAACCATCCCGCAGGCCGCAGCCAGGACGCGACGCCGCCGCCGGCCGCCCACTGCTCCCCGCCTCCCCCCGGCCGTCCTCCGCCGCTCGCCCGCTCGGCCAAGGCCTGGCTCGGCCGCTCCGCCCGGCGCCCCCTCCCCGCTCGGCTCGCCCGGCGCCCCCTCCGCCCCTCGCCCGCTCCGCTCGCCCGGTCGCTCCGCCCGGCGCCCTCTGCGCTGCTATCCTGCTCCGCCCGGCGCCCGCTCCGGCCTCCCCTGCTCCGGCCTCCCCGCTCCCCTGGTCCGGCCTCCCCACTCCCCAGCATCTCAGTCTTTGTCTAAATTTTAATTGTCTTATTGTGAAACTTGTGATTTAGTACTAGTAGCCAGTATTAGACACAACTTGGCTTGATATGGAGAGATTCGAGAGATCAGAGATGAATATTTAGTACTAGTAGCCAGTATTAGACCTGCTGTTAATATCAATTTTTTATCATCTTTTTTATGTATTTTGTTATATCTTTAGGCATTTAAATTCTAAGTCTCCGATCCAACTGAGCCACATTTGAGGTAGCTTTAGCGTGATGGACGTTAAGATTTTCTCTCGCGCCATTTTTTTTTGGGGGGGGGGGGGGGGGGGGGGGCTTGTTCCAATCCTGGATCCGCCACTGTGCATGTGCACATCCTAGATGTGTACCTGGTGAAAGTAGAGGCAGTGGCAAGAATTGTTTCCCTAGTGCACCCCTGAAATCCTGAGCTGAATGTCGCTTCGCAGCCGTTTGTCGTGTTTTCTAATCTACACCTACGGCTACGTGTCATGTCGTCTGAGATCATACCTTGCTTTGAATTTACACGAGATAGGCAAACCCATGTCTGAATCTACACTGGTTATAAAAATTATAACCCTGCATTGCGCCACCGATTCCTAACGCGGTTTGTTATTCCGTGTGATACTGTTGTAAGCATTGGGAGTTCGTATCAGCATGACTGAGTGTGTCAACTCAATTAGAATTTCACAAGTCTTTGTACCTGTTCCCCCTCTCTGCATCTTACTTTATACTGATTCTTCTGCTGGGCCAGCTCCAGAAATGGGTCTCCTCAGCATCATCAGAAAAATCAAGCGCAAGGAAAAGGAGATGCGTATTCTCATGGTGTAAGCGTCCTGCTCCATTCCTTTTTCCGCCTTCTTATTTTACCCCAGATTCCTCCTATCCAAACGCATTATTATTCTTGGTTCTTTGCTTGATATGTATGCTTCTTGACTTTAAAGGTTTGTGCCTTTCAGTTCTTTGTTAATTGTTCTTCATGATTGATTTATTTCACCGTGTCAAATTTTCAGTGGCCTGGACAACTCGGGTAAGACGACAATTGTGCTCAAGATAAATGGGGAAGACACCAGTGTCATCAGCCCTACTCTTGGCTTTAATATCAAAACCATCCAGTACCAAAA